>OZ004321.1:15578861-16973976 GCA_963924455.1 Pelagia noctiluca | reverse complement strand
GGGTGTGCAGGGAAATGACAATTACTTGAACAGTTCCCAGCAAACAGAAAATTGAATTTAAGAACAGTGGACGTGTGAGGGGAAGTCAAATGTAATCAAAGCGTAGGGCCTAGTGCAGCTCGATCGATTTCGTTCTGATTGTTGTTTTTTTCGATGAAATTTAGGTAGTGTATGAATCCCAAGCACTAATAGCATTATGCAGCTGATTTTCCCCTGGAAGAAAGTAGACACAAACTAAAATCAATCATGTATTCTACCTTGACTGTCTGGTAGGTTAGACAAGGAACGGTGATCTTCATCGTCCTCCAACCGTAGTTTCGAGAAAGGACACTACGGTTTCTTAGAAAAGTAAGAGGGAAGACTGGCAATTTACGTGGGCCTACTGAGCAGAATTGCTGAAAAAGTATATATGTTTAGTTTGACATGAACAGTGTAATTTTACTACCCTGAAAAATGGGTTTGACTGTGCGTGGAAAAAGTGGCGCCAATATTCAGGCCGTGGCAAGCCGTTAGAAAGTGCGTATGGGTTGATAGCGTTTTGACCAGTACACGAAATATACGAAATACTGGCAAAAGTGGTAGCTTTGAAAAAAGCTGTTTTGTTTGTGGCTGGCTGCATGAGGCAGAAGATTTACTTGCTGCTGGTGTACTTGGTTACAGCCTTGGTTCCTTCACTCACGGCGTGTTTGGCCAACTCACCGGGCAAGAGGAGACGGACGGCAGTCTGGATTTCACGAGAAGTGATCGTGGCTCTCTTGTTGTAGTGAGCGAGACGAGATGCTTCTTGTGCAATCCTCTCGAAGATATCGTTCACGAACGAGTTCATGATGCTCATGGCCTTGCTTGAGATACCAGTATCGGGGTGGACCTGTTTGAGGACTTTGTAGATGTAGATGGAGTAGCTCTCCTTTCGCTTCTTGTGTCTCTTCTTATCTCCAGGAGCCTTGCCTCCCTTCTTGCCAACACCGGCCTTCTTCTCGCCCTTCTTGGCGACTTTTGGTGCTTGTTTTCCTCCTTTAGGTGCGTCAGACATGTTGAAAGGTATGAACGAACGACAGTACTACGGTGAGTATGCAGTCAGTTGCGATGGACAATGAGTGTTGTTTGGCGGTTGGTCGGGAGGGTATTTAAGCGGGGAGAATGGGGCCGGATCGAAAAGGAGTGTCGACACAATACCCAGTGCGGTGCTATTGGTCAGTTTCGATCGCGGTCTATTTAGAAATTCAGCCGAGATGGCGCCACTTGCTCACAACCGTCATTGTACAACCGAAACAAGTTGCACTCGAACCTTTTCGTGTTTCGTAAAATCATACGCATATCAACATGTCTGGACGTGGCAAAGGAGGAAAGGCGAAAGCCAAGGCAAGATCTAGGACATCCAGAGCTGGACTTCAATTTCCAGTTGGACGTATCCACAGACTCTTGAGAAAGGGAAATTACGCCGAGAGAGTCGGATCAGGAGCTCCAGTTTACTTGGCAGCAGTGCTCGAGTACTTGTCTGCTGAAATCCTCGAGTTGGCCGGCAACGCAGCCCGAGACAACAAGAAGACTAGGATCATCCCACGTCATCTTCAACTCGCCATCCGTAACGACGAGGAGTTGAACAAGCTTCTGTCTGGAGTTACCATCGCCCAGGGAGGAGTTCTGCCAAACATCCAGGCCGTTCTCTTGCCCAAGAAGACCGAGCAGAAGGCAGCCAAATCCAAGGCCTAAGCAACTCTGGCTCTTGCCACACGATCAATCAAACGGTTTTTTTCAAAACCACCAATTCCTACCAATCAGTCTAGACCGACTTGTGTGTCAAAACGCTACCTTTGAAATCTCCCATGTTGTAATTTTCTATTTTGCCTGCATTAGGCCAAGGTGAGAAGGGGATGCAGGGACAAATTGTTTGGGGACGGTCTACGAACTAGGGTTAGATGTGGTACATATGCTAGTTTCTCAAATCATGGCTGACATTTTGTAAGTGCATTCTTAGATAGGATAGGTTTCAGAAATGACAAAAACTATACGAGAGAGTGGTAGATGGACCCACGGCCATTTTGGAAAGAGACGAGAGTTTGTTGTTATGTACACTCTTTTTATTTGATAAGAATACTTGAAATTTCCCTGAGCCTCAACTTTTCCATTGTTTATTCTTAGATTTCCATTGAATTTCCATCCTCTCTGGTGATGTTGAGCCTCAATATTCTTATAAAATTTATTCTTATAAAGAAAAAAGAGAGCATGATATGAATGTTGTGTGTTTTTAGGCCATGTGCAACAATAACTGTGTTGGCAAAGTTGGAAACCCCATAAGATGATTTGTACATAATTTGTTTAAGAAACCAACAACATCTGAGAATGGATATGAGAATGTGATCATATGTGAGTCAGACACACTGAGAAGGTTCTCATTAGATAATGTAGAGTGAAAACCCCTCAGAGATTTTTGATAGGCAGTAGAACTGAGGCAGTCCTCAAAGTTGTTTGATAATTGTGAAGACATGGGGGTGAGTTGCAAATCCAGGTTGTTGTACGCAGATCAGTATCATTGTGGAAAAGGCCATCCCCTTAGTCCAACCCCAGACAGTATTGATAAACAAACTAGGCACTGCAAAAGCATCTATGCACAAGGAAAATGAACTGTTAAGAGAACCGAGCCTAAAGTTAGCGATTTGACAACCGAGAATACGGTAAATACACGAGGTATTTTTGGTAGCTTTGAAAAAAGCTGTTTTTTTGTTGCTGACGGGAAGCAAGACGCGAGGGCATCTAACCACCGAATCCGTAGAGAGTGCGGCCTTGTCTCTTCAGAGCGTAGACAACATCCATAGCAGTGACGGTCTTACGCTTGGCATGCTCGGTGTAAGTAACTGCATCACGGATGACATTCTCGAGGAAAACTTTGAGTACACCTCTGGTCTCTTCGTAGATGAGTCCTGAGATTCTCTTGACACCACCACGTCGAGCAAGTCTGCGAATAGCGGGCTTCGTGATTCCTTGGATGTTATCCCTGAGAATCTTACGATGTCTCTTGGCTCCTCCTTTTCCCAAACCTTTACCACCTTTGCCTCGGCCAGTCATGTTGATAGATTAAGTTAGAGTTCAACGAGCGAACACTAGCTTGCAATTTCGATAGTGAATTGTCTAGGCTAGGCGCCAAGAATGTTTATAGTCGAACGGGCGATCGGACGTCGTAGGAGATATAACAAAAGAATTCGAGAAAATAAGTCGAAGTGAAATTCTATGCATGGCGGGTCTGCGAGAAGTTGTGTGCAAAGTCTTGGTAACAATTTGAGAAAATCGCGAAGAGTCTCGGAATTTTCCCCAGAAATTTCCTTCTGAAAATGTTGTAACCCAGTAGTGTCAACTATTTGCAAGTATTTTACCGGTTTTCATCGATCACCTATGTGATAGAGGAGGGGAAAGTGGGGGACAATTGACAAAACCGGCCTAAATTTGCAATAAATCACAAACTTGTAGAAAAGTACGCACTAGTAAACGAAAATGAGTTGGAAATAAGAAAGAAAGCATTAGGTAGTGTTGGTTTGATGAAAAAAATCCACGATTAAGTCTGACAAACTATGCGAAATAGAGCAGAGAAGTGGAAAAAGAAACACAACTTGCGAGATTCTTGTGGACATTTTGGATGACTCGAAATCGGGCCGCGAAAGCCAATCAGCGGAGTGCGGAGTGCGGTGGTCACGTGGACAAAGGCAGGCTATGTGAAATGAGCGCGTTTGAATCCAACGATCATTATTCAGAGTTTTTTTGGCGGCTAGATAGTGAACTGTCTGACTACTGAGAGAAAATGGCACGAACAAAACAAACTGCACGTAAATCGACTGGAGGAAAAGCTCCCCGCAAACAACTGGCAACTAAGGCTGCCCGAAAGAGTGCACCAGCAACCGGTGGTGTGAAGAAGCCTCATCGTTACAGGCCAGGAACTGTTGCCCTGAGAGAGATCCGTCGTTACCAGAAGTCTACCGAGTTGCTGATCAGGAAATTGCCCTTCCAGAGACTGGTTCGTGAAATTGCACAGGACTTCAAGACCGACTTGCGTTTCCAGAGCTCAGCAGTTATGGCTTTGCAAGAAGCTTCCGAGGCCTACCTGGTTGGTCTGTTCGAGGACACCAATCTTTGCGCCATCCACGCCAAGCGTGTCACAATCATGCCCAAAGACATCCAACTGGCCAGGAGAATCCGAGGAGAGAGAGCTTAAGCTGTCCTTTTGGCTTCTTGCCTCACTAAATCAAACGGTTTTTTTCAAAACCACCAATTTCTACCGACCTACTTGACCTATTTGCTTGGTCAAAACGCTACCTTGGGGAGGGGGGAACTTCCTTTTCCTGCAGCACTCTAGGCCGTGCTACAATGGAGGGTTATGAATTCATAATAAACAAAAAACTATGCACTTACCATTTGTGATGTGGCCATTTCTTGTCTTGTGCTGCCTGGTCCGTCAGTGCACACTCGCTGGTTTGTTAGGGCTGAAAAATAAAGAGAAAATAGATTTAGAAAATAGAAGAATGTTGATAGTACTTTAAACAACTTTACACGCTTTTTATTTTACAAGGAACCTAGTACTAGAAGTTGCTTAAATTTTCTATTGTTTTCCTTTGTTACCAGAAACATTGGAACAAAAGGATCAATTGTATTCTACAAGAAATTCTAGTTCTAGGTTCCTTTATAAACGGTTGGTTGTAAGAAAAAAAGCGTGTAGTACAGCAAATGCAGCACTGGGTTTTCTTGAATATCATGGGTACTTGGGTACAACAACTCCTTACTCCAAGACATGCCACTTTGACTTTTGTTTTTATAAGCATCTAAGAAAACAATAGCACAGGGGCTCATGAAGAATAAAACAAGGACAATTGTGAAACTGCATAGGAATATACAGAATACCAGGAAGGAAAAATTAGATCATGATCTGTGTAAAAATTTGTTCAGTTTGAGTTTGAAAATTTGTTCAGCACTCATATATGTTGACATTGTGAAATGAGTGGAATTTCGAAATGCATTCTCAGATGTTGGTTTGTTATAGAAAATGAGTACAGTCTATGTGGGATGTTGGAGTAGGGAATTGTTGAATAACTGCTAAGGGGAGGATTGAAATTGTTTGCAAACTTGTGATCAATGCATTGTGTTTCTATTGACAAATTTTTGACAAGGCTTGTATAACCCAGGTGAGAATTTGCTATGAACTAAATTTCAAGACTGATAAGCAACTTTAGTATTGGTGGTGAAATATTTTTTGCTTGCTCTCATGTTTGAGAGTAGACTTGGGCAAAATACATATGGAGCAGCATATGGAAATATTTCGTACTGGAAATGGAAAAGAGTTTGAAAAGTTTGTGAACTAACTTGGCACAATACATGCTTGTAAAAAAGTATGTATGTATGTCTATGCATGTGATGAAAATATATTTGATTGACTGTGCAGCCAATTCTTCCCTATTCATACATGACATACATAAATACATACCACACACTTTTATCTACCCTAAACAACTTCTTACAATATATCTTACAATTCCTTTCTCCATCACCACTCAACTATCATCTCTATTCACATCACATTCTAACTATGTCTACAGACCTAGACTGCAATCACTCCAAATCCAACCAAAGAATGCAGCCATTTAGGGAAAGGAAATTTCCAGAAAATATTGCACAGACTGACCTGCCATGGCTGTTTTGAGTATCTGCCGTACCGATTACCGATTTTGCAACATGGGGCTGGAACCTAAGCAAACAAGGACGGGTGCCGAAAAGCCACTATTTGGTAGCATTTTCTAGAATGAGCCCCGTTCGGGTAAAATCTTGCTTGCTCTGAGTCAAGGAAAGTTTACGTAAACAATGGACAGCCCCCATACATTTTTCCTTCCCATACACTAACAATATCCTGAGGGAAATTCCACTAGCTGCACCACCTAGAGATGCCTGATCCAAATTTCCTAATTTCCCAGACCCTGTTCTAAAATTTCCTAATCTGAGTCCATACTAGACATCTACTATGAGAAAACATTCACTCCCTTGTCTGCATTTTTGCTTATAGTATTTTTGTAATTTTTGGAAATTTCTTGAAATTCCTGAGCATATGCCTATTTATGAGCATAAGCGTACATGATGAAGCAATCTAGGTGGCATTTTTTAGCAAAGTCCATTGTTTACTTAGAAATTTCCCTAGATTCCAGCTCACTTGCAAGAATATTCCAGAAATTTCAAAATACCCTGGCACTTAGGCTGTCTCCTGATAACTGCACAACAACCTGGCTCCCCCTGACCATTTTTTGCAGCTATTTAGTTACCGCAGTTGTACAATTGAACTGCTGGAACATTGCCTATACTCAATTTCACTTCCAAGGACCTGGATGGAAGGCCGGTATGGGTGTATTCTTGCAGCGTAATTGAGATTTTTCATTATTTGTGTTTTAAACTTACAGCCATTTGGGGATTCTTTATGAATGTACATTGAGATTTGTTCAAGTTTTCCAAATCTGGTTTTTTTGGGATTTCTTATTCATCGATTTTGCTTTCCGTGAACTTGAGGCCTCCCCATTCAAGCAAACATCACAGTGGATGGACATTCTTATTTTCTAAGCAACTTGGCTAGCAGTAGCTTTTGTGATTTTCATGGCTCACTCAATTACTTATGTTCTCTTACGGAAAATGATAATCACATTGGCAGAATTTCAGATATGGCTCAGCTGAAATATGATTGTTCGTGATACGTCCAAGTCAGAAATATTAGAATATGTGAATGGCATTTGTGAGTGCTGGGCTACCTTTTACAAAAAGTTGACATTTTGTGTGCATGCATTTGTGGTGTTCTGGTGGGAATTCCTGCAAAAATGTGAGGATAACATAGACACGCAGGGACAGAAAGGAGAAAAGTCAGTTTTCGGCATGGATGTGCATAGCCGGGCCCTGCCAGAACTACAATGGAATGCTAGCTGTAGCATTCTTGAGTAGGATGGAATACCCTCATTGTGAATGTTGATTGGGCACACAAGATTCTTGCTTTCACAGAGCTCAGATTTTAATTCAAAAATATGTACTGGGCAAATAAGAGGGTAATTCATATGACTCATTGTGAATGTTGATTGGACACACAAGATTTTTGCTTCCACAGAGCTCAGATTATTCGGATGAATAAATGAACACTATCGGGCAGCAAGTTGCAGGCCACAGAGGTATTTGGAATCTGAGGGTGAGCAAAATGAACTCAGTTTGGCAGCTAATTGCATGCCGCAGAGGAATTTGAAATGAGAGGATGAGAACTAAATAAACCAAAAACAGTCAGACAGCCAGCTACATGCCTAGAGAGATTTGAAATCTGAGGGTGAGAGGCAAATAGAGTGAACATCCCTGCACAATCTGGTTTTAACCGTGTCAGGTAGGTGGTAGCTTTGAAAAAAGCTGTTTTGTTTGGTGTGTGTGCTTGTGCCGGCCTTAACGGGAAACTCACTTCTTTGCTGGTTTGGCCTTGGCAGCGGTCTTCTTAGCAGCAGACTTTGCCTTGGTCGTCTTTTTGGCTTTCTTGGGGGCAGGTGATTTCTTAGCCACAGGCTTCTTGGTCACCTTAGACTTTGGCTTCTTTGGGGACTTTGCAGAAGATTTCTTAGCAGCTGTTTTGGTCTTTTTTGGACTCTTCTTAGCACTTGCTGGGGCTTTCTTGGTAGTCGTCTTTTTGGCTGCAGTTTTGGTGGCTGGTTTTTTAGCAACAGTCTTCTTAACAGCAGCCTTCTTTGGGGCAACAGGTAGTTTGAAGGAACCAGAAGCACCAACTCCCTTAGACTGGACAATAACATTGGCAGTAACCAGCTTTTTCAAAGATGTCCTCAAGTACCTTTTCACACTTTCATCGTCAGGAGAGACTTTGAAATTCTTCAAAATGTAAGCATAGATCTTCTGTCTGGACGAGCCGTTACGTTCACGAAGAGTTCCGAGTGCTTCGACAATCATCTCTTTGTACGAAGGGTGTTGTGCTGGCTTTTTGGCCACGGCAGCCTTCTTGGCAGCTGATTTCTTAGTAGCATCCATGCTTTTTCTGTTTTCGAGAAAGTTCGGACGAGATAACACGGTGACAGTGAACTGGACTAACACGAAGTGGTGTGAGTCGTCAGCAGTGCAGTCGATTTCGTTTTGCGCGCTCAAGTCCGTTCCACGTGACCGACTGCGGGCTTTCCACGGAATCAAAACACTGCAATTTCCAACGGAGTTTGTGCTTTTTATTCACGGGAAATTGCTAATTTCGCACACTTGCCGGAAAGCTACGACTCCAATTCCACCACACTAAAAACACACATAGTAGTTGCACACTTTGCACTTTTGTTCATCTCGCATTATAAAGCAAGTGTCGAACTGTACGAGAAAATATTCGAGACATTTCCATAATCTGGGGGAAAGTATCATATAAATTGAAAAAAATATTACTTGTAGTTCGGTTTCAAATCCATAAAGGACTTTTTCTGGTAGGTAGAGCTACATTTGACTGAAAAAAGGCCAAAGAACGATGGGATGAGGTGTAGTAAAGTGTACACATTGCAAAATGCCCACTTTAAAAACACAGGCGTGCTCGGCCATTTTGATTTTGGAAGCAGGTCCATCACGCGAAGGTTTGCGACTGAAAAGTATATTCTCGGAAAAATCACGATGCCCAGAGACTGTATAGCATATCTTACTTTTCAGCAATAGAGAGGGTGTGCAGGGAAATGACAATTACTTGAACAGTTCCCAGCAAACAGAAAATTGAATTTAAGAACAGTGGACGTGTGAGGGGAAGTCAAATGTAATCAAAGCGTAGGGCCTAGTGCAGCTCGATCGATTTCGTTCTGATTGTTGTTTTTTTCGATGAAATTTAGGTAGTGTATGAATCCCAAGCACTAATAGCATTATGCAGCTGATTTTCCCCTGGAAGAAAGTAGACACAAACTAAAATCAATCATGTATTCTACCTTGACTGTCTGGTAGGTTAGACAAGGAACGGTGATCTTCATCGTCCTCCAACCGTAGTTTCGAGAAAGGACACTACGGTTTCTTAGAAAAGTAAGAGGGAAGACTGGCAATTTACGTGGGCCTACTGAGCAGAATTGCTGAAAAAGTATATATGTTTAGTTTGACATGAACAGTGTAATTTTACTACCCTGAAAAATGGGTTTGACTGTGCGTGGAAAAAGTGGCGCCAATATTCAGGCCGTGGCAAGCCGTTAGAAAGTGCGTATGGGTTGATAGCGTTTTGACCAGTACACGAAATATACGAAATACTGGCAAAAGTGGTAGCTTTGAAAAAAGCTGTTTTGTTTGTGGCTGGCTGCATGAGGCAGAAGATTTACTTGCTGCTGGTGTACTTGGTTACAGCCTTGGTTCCTTCACTCACGGCGTGTTTGGCCAACTCACCGGGCAAGAGGAGACGGACGGCAGTCTGGATTTCACGAGAAGTGATCGTGGCTCTCTTGTTGTAGTGAGCGAGACGAGATGCTTCTTGTGCAATCCTCTCGAAGATATCGTTCACGAACGAGTTCATGATGCTCATGGCCTTGCTTGAGATACCAGTATCGGGGTGGACCTGTTTGAGGACTTTGTAGATGTAGATGGAGTAGCTCTCCTTTCGCTTCTTGTGTCTCTTCTTATCTCCAGGAGCCTTGCCTCCCTTCTTGCCAACACCGGCCTTCTTCTCGCCCTTCTTGGCGACTTTTGGTGCTTGTTTTCCTCCTTTAGGTGCGTCAGACATGTTGAAAGGTATGAACGAACGACAGTACTACGGTGAGTATGCAGTCAGTTGCGATGGACAATGAGTGTTGTTTGGCGGTTGGTCGGGAGGGTATTTAAGCGGGGAGAATGGGGCCGGATCGAAAAGGAGTGTCGACACAATACCCAGTGCGGTGCTATTGGTCAGTTTCGATCGCGGTCTATTTAGAAATTCAGCCGAGATGGCGCCACTTGCTCACAACCGTCATTGTACAACCGAAACAAGTTGCACTCGAACCTTTTCGTGTTTCGTAAAATCATACGCATATCAACATGTCTGGACGTGGCAAAGGAGGAAAGGCGAAAGCCAAGGCAAGATCTAGGACATCCAGAGCTGGACTTCAATTTCCAGTTGGACGTATCCACAGACTCTTGAGAAAGGGAAATTACGCCGAGAGAGTCGGATCAGGAGCTCCAGTTTACTTGGCAGCAGTGCTCGAGTACTTGTCTGCTGAAATCCTCGAGTTGGCCGGCAACGCAGCCCGAGACAACAAGAAGACTAGGATCATCCCACGTCATCTTCAACTCGCCATCCGTAACGACGAGGAGTTGAACAAGCTTCTGTCTGGAGTTACCATCGCCCAGGGAGGAGTTCTGCCAAACATCCAGGCCGTTCTCTTGCCCAAGAAGACCGAGCAGAAGGCAGCCAAATCCAAGGCCTAAGCAACTCTGGCTCTTGCCACACGATCAATCAAACGGTTTTTTTCAAAACCACCAATTCCTACCAATCAGTCTAGACCGACTTGTGTGTCAAAACGCTACCTTTGAAATCTCCCATGTTGTAATTTTCTATTTTGCCTGCATTAGGCCAAGGTGAGAAGGGGATGCAGGGACAAATTGTTTGGGGACGGTCTACGAACTAGGGTTAGATGTGGTACATATGCTAGTTTCTCAAATCATGGCTGACATTTTGTAAGTGCATTCTTAGATAGGATAGGTTTCAGAAATGACAAAAACTATACGAGAGAGTGGTAGATGGACCCACGGCCATTTTGGAAAGAGACGAGAGTTTGTTGTTATGTACACTCTTTTTATTTGATAAGAATACTTGAAATTTCCCTGAGCCTCAACTTTTCCATTGTTTATTCTTAGATTTCCATTGAATTTCCATCCTCTCTGGTGATGTTGAGCCTCAATATTCTTATAAAATTTATTCTTATAAAGAAAAAAGAGAGCATGATATGAATGTTGTGTGTTTTTAGGCCATGTGCAACAATAACTGTGTTGGCAAAGTTGGAAACCCCATAAGATGATTTGTACATAATTTGTTTAAGAAACCAACAACATCTGAGAATGGATATGAGAATGTGATCATATGTGAGTCAGACACACTGAGAAGGTTCTCATTAGATAATGTAGAGTGAAAACCCCTCAGAGATTTTTGATAGGCAGTAGAACTGAGGCAGTCCTCAAAGTTGTTTGATAATTGTGAAGACATGGGGGTGAGTTGCAAATCCAGGTTGTTGTACGCAGATCAGTATCATTGTGGAAAAGGCCATCCCCTTAGTCCAACCCCAGACAGTATTGATAAACAAACTAGGCACTGCAAAAGCATCTATGCACAAGGAAAATGAACTGTTAAGAGAACCGAGCCTAAAGTTAGCGATTTGACAACCGAGAATACGGTAAATACACGAGGTATTTTTGGTAGCTTTGAAAAAAGCTGTTTTTTTGTTGCTGACGGGAAGCAAGACGCGAGGGCATCTAACCACCGAATCCGTAGAGAGTGCGGCCTTGTCTCTTCAGAGCGTAGACAACATCCATAGCAGTGACGGTCTTACGCTTGGCATGCTCGGTGTAAGTAACTGCATCACGGATGACATTCTCGAGGAAAACTTTGAGTACACCTCTGGTCTCTTCGTAGATGAGTCCTGAGATTCTCTTGACACCACCACGTCGAGCAAGTCTGCGAATAGCGGGCTTCGTGATTCCTTGGATGTTATCCCTGAGAATCTTACGATGTCTCTTGGCTCCTCCTTTTCCCAAACCTTTACCACCTTTGCCTCGGCCAGTCATGTTGATAGATTAAGTTAGAGTTCAACGAGCGAACACTAGCTTGCAATTTCGATAGTGAATTGTCTAGGCTAGGCGCCAAGAATGTTTATAGTCGAACGGGCGATCGGACGTCGTAGGAGATATAACAAAAGAATTCGAGAAAATAAGTCGAAGTGAAATTCTATGCATGGCGGGTCTGCGAGAAGTTGTGTGCAAAGTCTTGGTAACAATTTGAGAAAATCGCGAAGAGTCTCGGAATTTTCCCCAGAAATTTCCTTCTGAAAATGTTGTAACCCAGTAGTGTCAACTATTTGCAAGTATTTTACCGGTTTTCATCGATCACCTATGTGATAGAGGAGGGGAAAGTGGGGGACAATTGACAAAACCGGCCTAAATTTGCAATAAATCACAAACTTGTAGAAAAGTACGCACTAGTAAACGAAAATGAGTTGGAAATAAGAAAGAAAGCATTAGGTAGTGTTGGTTTGATGAAAAAAATCCACGATTAAGTCTGACAAACTATGCGAAATAGAGCAGAGAAGTGGAAAAAGAAACACAACTTGCGAGATTCTTGTGGACATTTTGGATGACTCGAAATCGGGCCGCGAAAGCCAATCAGCGGAGTGCGGAGTGCGGTGGTCACGTGGACAAAGGCAGGCTATGTGAAATGAGCGCGTTTGAATCCAACGATCATTATTCAGAGTTTTTTTGGCGGCTAGATAGTGAACTGTCTGACTACTGAGAGAAAATGGCACGAACAAAACAAACTGCACGTAAATCGACTGGAGGAAAAGCTCCCCGCAAACAACTGGCAACTAAGGCTGCCCGAAAGAGTGCACCAGCAACCGGTGGTGTGAAGAAGCCTCATCGTTACAGGCCAGGAACTGTTGCCCTGAGAGAGATCCGTCGTTACCAGAAGTCTACCGAGTTGCTGATCAGGAAATTGCCCTTCCAGAGACTGGTTCGTGAAATTGCACAGGACTTCAAGACCGACTTGCGTTTCCAGAGCTCAGCAGTTATGGCTTTGCAAGAAGCTTCCGAGGCCTACCTGGTTGGTCTGTTCGAGGACACCAATCTTTGCGCCATCCACGCCAAGCGTGTCACAATCATGCCCAAAGACATCCAACTGGCCAGGAGAATCCGAGGAGAGAGAGCTTAAGCTGTCCTTTTGGCTTCTTGCCTCACTAAATCAAACGGTTTTTTTCAAAACCACCAATTTCTACCGACCTACTTGACCTATTTGCTTGGTCAAAACGCTACCTTGGGGAGGGGGGAACTTCCTTTTCCTGCAGCACTCTAGGCCGTGCTACAATGGAGGGTTATGAATTCATAATAAACAAAAAACTATGCACTTACCATTTGTGATGTGGCCATTTCTTGTCTTGTGCTGCCTGGTCCGTCAGTGCACACTCGCTGGTTTGTTAGGGCTGAAAAATAAAGAGAAAATAGATTTAGAAAATAGAAGAATGTTGATAGTACTTTAAACAACTTTACACGCTTTTTATTTTACAAGGAACCTAGTACTAGAAGTTGCTTAAATTTTCTATTGTTTTCCTTTGTTACCAGAAACATTGGAACAAAAGGATCAATTGTATTCTACAAGAAATTCTAGTTCTAGGTTCCTTTATAAACGGTTGGTTGTAAGAAAAAAAGCGTGTAGTACAGCAAATGCAGCACTGGGTTTTCTTGAATATCATGGGTACTTGGGTACAACAACTCCTTACTCCAAGACATGCCACTTTGACTTTTGTTTTTATAAGCATCTAAGAAAACAATAGCACAGGGGCTCATGAAGAATAAAACAAGGACAATTGTGAAACTGCATAGGAATATACAGAATACCAGGAAGGAAAAATTAGATCATGATCTGTGTAAAAATTTGTTCAGTTTGAGTTTGAAAATTTGTTCAGCACTCATATATGTTGACATTGTGAAATGAGTGGAATTTCGAAATGCATTCTCAGATGTTGGTTTGTTATAGAAAATGAGTACAGTCTATGTGGGATGTTGGAGTAGGGAATTGTTGAATAACTGCTAAGGGGAGGATTGAAATTGTTTGCAAACTTGTGATCAATGCATTGTGTTTCTATTGACAAATTTTTGACAAGGCTTGTATAACCCAGGTGAGAATTTGCTATGAACTAAATTTCAAGACTGATAAGCAACTTTAGTATTGGTGGTGAAATATTTTTTGCTTGCTCTCATGTTTGAGAGTAGACTTGGGCAAAATACATATGGAGCAGCATATGGAAATATTTCGTACTGGAAATGGAAAAGAGTTTGAAAAGTTTGTGAACTAACTTGGCACAATACATGCTTGTAAAAAAGTATGTATGTATGTCTATGCATGTGATGAAAATATATTTGATTGACTGTGCAGCCAATTCTTCCCTATTCATACATGACATACATAAATACATACCACACACTTTTATCTACCCTAAACAACTTCTTACAATATATCTTACAATTCCTTTCTCCATCACCACTCAACTATCATCTCTATTCACATCACATTCTAACTATGTCTACAGACCTAGACTGCAATCACTCCAAATCCAACCAAAGAATGCAGCCATTTAGGGAAAGGAAATTTCCAGAAAATATTGCACAGACTGACCTGCCATGGCTGTTTTGAGTATCTGCCGTACCGATTACCGATTTTGCAACATGGGGCTGGAACCTAAGCAAACAAGGACGGGTGCCGAAAAGCCACTATTTGGTAGCATTTTCTAGAATGAGCCCCGTTCGGGTAAAATCTTGCTTGCTCTGAGTCAAGGAAAGTTTACGTAAACAATGGACAGCCCCCATACATTTTTCCTTCCCATACACTAACAATATCCTGAGGGAAATTCCACTAGCTGCACCACCTAGAGATGCCTGATCCAAATTTCCTAATTTCCCAGACCCTGTTCTAAAATTTCCTAATCTGAGTCCATACTAGACATCTACTATGAGAAAACATTCACTCCCTTGTCTGCATTTTTGCTTATAGTATTTTTGTAATTTTTGGAAATTTCTTGAAATTCCTGAGCATATGCCTATTTATGAGCATAAGCGTACATGATGAAGCAATCTAGGTGGCATTTTTTAGCAAAGTCCATTGTTTACTTAGAAATTTCCCTAGATTCCAGCTCACTTGCAAGAATATTCCAGAAATTTCAAAATACCCTGGCACTTAGGCTGTCTCCTGATAACTGCACAACAACCTGGCTCCCCCTGACCATTTTTTGCAGCTATTTAGTTACCGCAGTTGTACAATTGAACTGCTGGAACATTGCCTATACTCAATTTCACTTCCAAGGACCTGGATGGAAGGCCGGTATGGGTGTATTCTTGCAGCGTAATTGAGATTTTTCATTATTTGTGTTTTAAACTTACAGCCATTTGGGGATTCTTTATGAATGTACATTGAGATTTGTTCAAGTTTTCCAAATCTGGTTTTTTTGGGATTTCTTATTCATCGATTTTGCTTTCCGTGAACTTGAGGCCTCCCCATTCAAGCAAACATCACAGTGGATGGACATTCTTATTTTCTAAGCAACTTGGCTAGCAGTAGCTTTTGTGATTTTCATGGCTCACTCAATTACTTATGTTCTCTTACGGAAAATGATAATCACATTGGCAGAATTTCAGATATGGCTCAGCTGAAATATGATTGTTCGTGATACGTCCAAGTCAGAAATATTAGAATATGTGAATGGCATTTGTGAGTGCTGGGCTACCTTTTACAAAAAGTTGACATTTTGTGTGCATGCATTTGTGGTGTTCTGGTGGGAATTCCTGCAAAAATGTGAGGATAACATAGACACGCAGGGACAGAAAGGAGAAAAGTCAGTTTTCGGCATGGATGTGCATAGCCGGGCCCTGCCAGAACTACAATGGAATGCTAGCTGTAGCATTCTTGAGTAGGATGGAATACCCTCATTGTGAATGTTGATTGGGCACACAAGATTCTTGCTTTCACAGAGCTCAGATTTTAATTCAAAAATATGTACTGGGCAAATAAGAGGGTAATTCATATGACTCATTGTGAATGTTGATTGGACACACAAGATTTTTGCTTCCACAGAGCTCAGATTATTCGGATGAATAAATGAACACTATCGGGCAGCAAGTTGCAGGCCACAGAGGTATTTGGAATCTGAGGGTGAGCAAAATGAACTCAGTTTGGCAGCTAATTGCATGCCGCAGAGGAATTTGAAATGAGAGGATGAGAACTAAATAAACCAAAAACAGTCAGACAGCCAGCTACATGCCTAGAGAGATTTGAAATCTGAGGGTGAGAGGCAAATAGAGTGAACATCCCTGCACAATCTGGTTTTAACCGTGTCAGGTAGGTGGTAGCTTTGAAAAAAGCTGTTTTGTTTGGTGTGTGTGCTTGTGCCGGCCTTAACGGGAAACTCACTTCTTTGCTGGTTTGGCCTTGGCAGCGGTCTTCTTAGCAGCAGACTTTGCCTTGGTCGTCTTTTTGGCTTTCTTGGGGGCAGGTGATTTCTTAGCCACAGGCTTCTTGGTCACCTTAGACTTTGGCTTCTTTGGGGACTTTGCAGAAGATTTCTTAGCAGCTGTTTTGGTCTTTTTTGGACTCTTCTTAGCACTTGCTGGGGCTTTCTTGGTAGTCGTCTTTTTGGCTGCAGTTTTGGTGGCTGGTTTTTTAGCAACAGTCTTCTTAACAGCAGCCTTCTTTGGGGCAACAGGTAGTTTGAAGGAACCAGAAGCACCAACTCCCTTAGACTGGACAATAACATTGGCAGTAACCAGCTTTTTCAAAGATGTCCTCAAGTACCTTTTCACACTTTCATCGTCAGGAGAGACTTTGAAATTCTTCAAAATGTAAGCATAGATCTTCTGTCTGGACGAGCCGTTACGTTCACGAAGAGTTCCGAGTGCTTCGACAATCATCTCTTTGTACGAAGGGTGTTGTGCTGGCTTTTTGGCCACGGCAGCCTTCTTGGCAGCTGATTTCTTAGTAGCATCCATGCTTTTTCTGTTTTCGAGAAAGTTCGGACGAGATAACACGGTGACAGTGAACTGGACTAACACGAAGTGGTGTGAGTCGTCAGCAGTGCAGTCGATTTCGTTTTGCGCGCTCAAGTCCGTTCCACGTGACCGACTGCGGGCTTTCCACGGAATCAAAACACTGCAATTTCCAACGGAGTTTGTGCTTTTTATTCACGGGAAATTGCTAATTTCGCACACTTGCCGGAAAGCTACGACTCCAATTCCACCACACTAAAAACACACATAGTAGTTGCACACTTTGCACTTTTGTTCATCTCGCATTATAAAGCAAGTGTCGAACTGTACGAGAAAATATTCGAGACATTTCCATAATCTGGGGGAAAGTATCATATAAATTGAAAAAAATATTACTTGTAGTTCGGTTTCAAATCCATAAAGGACTTTTTCTGGTAGGTAGAGCTACATTTGACTGAAAAAAGGCCAAAGAACGATGGGATGAGGTGTAGTAAAGTGTACACATTGCAAAATGCCCACTTTAAAAACACAGGCGTGCTCGGCCATTTTGATTTTGGAAGCAGGTCCATCACGCGAAGGTTTGCGACTGAAAAGTATATTCTCGGAAAAATCACGATGCCCAGAGACTGTATAGCATATCTTACTTTTCAGCAATAGAGAGGGTGTGCAGGGAAATGACAATTACTTGAACAGTTCCCAGCAAACAGAAAATTGAATTTAAGAACAGTGGACGTGTGAGGGGAAGTCAAATGTAATCAAAGCGTAGGGCCTAGTGCAGCTCGATCGATTTCGTTCTGATTGTTGTTTTTTTCGATGAAATTTAGGTAGTGTATGAATCCCAAGCACTAATAGCATTATGCAGCTGATTTTCCCCTGGAAGAAAGTAGACACAAACTAAAATCAATCATGTATTCTACCTTGACTGTCTGGTAGGTTAGACAAGGAACGGTGATCTTCATCGTCCTCCAACCGTAGTTTCGAGAAAGGACACTACGGTTTCTTAGAAAAGTAAGAGGGAAGACTGGCAATTTACGTGGGCCTACTGAGCAGAATTGCTGAAAAAGTATATATGTTTAGTTTGACATGAACAGTGTAATTTTACTACCCTGAAAAATGGGTTTGACTGTGCGTGGAAAAAGTGGCGCCAATATTCAGGCCGTGGCAAGCCGTTAGAAAGTGCGTATGGGTTGATAGCGTTTTGACCAGTACACGAAATATACGAAATACTGGCAAAAGTGGTAGCTTTGAAAAAAGCTGTTTTGTTTGTGGCTGGCTGCATGAGGCAGAAGATTTACTTGCTGCTGGTGTACTTGGTTACAGCCTTGGTTCCTTCACTCACGGCGTGTTTGGCCAACTCACCGGGCAAGAGGAGACGGACGGCAGTCTGGATTTCACGAGAAGTGATCGTGGCTCTCTTGTTGTAGTGAGCGAGACGAGATGCTTCTTGTGCAATCCTCTCGAAGATATCGTTCACGAACGAGTTCATGATGCTCATGGCCTTGCTTGAGATACCAGTATCGGGGTGGACCTGTTTGAGGACTTTGTAGATGTAGATGGAGTAGCTCTCCTTTCGCTTCTTGTGTCTCTTCTTATCTCCAGGAGCCTTGCCTCCCTTCTTGCCAACACCGGCCTTCTTCTCGCCCTTCTTGGCGACTTTTGGTGCTTGTTTTCCTCCTTTAGGTGCGTCAGACATGTTGAAAGGTATGAACGAACGACAGTACTACGGTGAGTATGCAGTCAGTTGCGATGGACAATGAGTGTTGTTTGGCGGTTGGTCGGGAGGGTATTTAAGCGGGGAGAATGGGGCCGGATCGAAAAGGAGTGTCGACACAATACCCAGTGCGGTGCTATTGGTCAGTTTCGATCGCGGTCTATTTAGAAATTCAGCCGAGATGGCGCCACTTGCTCACAACCGTCATTGTACAACCGAAACAAGTTGCACTCGAACCTTTTCGTGTTTCGTAAAATCATACGCATATCAACATGTCTGGACGTGGCAAAGGAGGAAAGGCGAAAGCCAAGGCAAGATCTAGGACATCCAGAGCTGGACTTCAATTTCCAGTTGGACGTATCCACAGACTCTTGAGAAAGGGAAATTACGCCGAGAGAGTCGGATCAGGAGCTCCAGTTTACTTGGCAGCAGTGCTCGAGTACTTGTCTGCTGAAATCCTCGAGTTGGCCGGCAACGCAGCCCGAGACAACAAGAAGACTAGGATCATCCCACGTCATCTTCAACTCGCCATCCGTAACGACGAGGAGTTGAACAAGCTTCTGTCTGGAGTTACCATCGCCCAGGGAGGAGTTCTGCCAAACATCCAGGCCGTTCTCTTGCCCAAGAAGACCGAGCAGAAGGCAGCCAAATCCAAGGCCTAAGCAACTCTGGCTCTTGCCACACGATCAATCAAACGGTTTTTTTCAAAACCACCAATTCCTACCAATCAGTCTAGACCGACTTGTGTGTCAAAACGCTACCTTTGAAATCTCCCATGTTGTAATTTTCTATTTTGCCTGCATTAGGCCAAGGTGAGAAGGGGATGCAGGGACAAATTGTTTGGGGACGGTCTACGAACTAGGGTTAGATGTGGTACATATGCTAGTTTCTCAAATCATGGCTGACATTTTGTAAGTGCATTCTTAGATAGGATAGGTTTCAGAAATGACAAAAACTATACGAGAGAGTGGTAGATGGACCCACGGCCATTTTGGAAAGAGACGAGAGTTTGTTGTTATGTACACTCTTTTTATTTGATAAGAATACTTGAAATTTCCCTGAGCCTCAACTTTTCCATTGTTTATTCTTAGATTTCCATTGAATTTCCATCCTCTCTGGTGATGTTGAGCCTCAATATTCTTATAAAATTTATTCTTATAAAGAAAAAAGAGAGCATGATATGAATGTTGTGTGTTTTTAGGCCATGTGCAACAATAACTGTGTTGGCAAAGTTGGAAACCCCATAAGATGATTTGTACATAATTTGTTTAAGAAACCAACAACATCTGAGAATGGATATGAGAATGTGATCATATGTGAGTCAGACACACTGAGAAGGTTCTCATTAGATAATGTAGAGTGAAAACCCCTCAGAGATTTTTGATAGGCAGTAGAACTGAGGCAGTCCTCAAAGTTGTTTGATAATTGTGAAGACATGGGGGTGAGTTGCAAATCCAGGTTGTTGTACGCAGATCAGTATCATTGTGGAAAAGGCCATCCCCTTAGTCCAACCCCAGACAGTATTGATAAACAAACTAGGCACTGCAAAAGCATCTATGCACAAGGAAAATGAACTGTTAAGAGAACCGAGCCTAAAGTTAGCGATTTGACAACCGAGAATACGGTAAATACACGAGGTATTTTTGGTAGCTTTGAAAAAAGCTGTTTTTTTGTTGCTGACGGGAAGCAAGACGCGAGGGCATCTAACCACCGAATCCGTAGAGAGTGCGGCCTTGTCTCTTCAGAGCGTAGACAACATCCATAGCAGTGACGGTCTTACGCTTGGCATGCTCGGTGTAAGTAACTGCATCACGGATGACATTCTCGAGGAAAACTTTGAGTACACCTCTGGTCTCTTCGTAGATGAGTCCTGAGATTCTCTTGACACCACCACGTCGAGCAAGTCTGCGAATAGCGGGCTTCGTGATTCCTTGGATGTTATCCCTGAGAATCTTACGATGTCTCTTGGCTCCTCCTTTTCCCAAACCTTTACCACCTTTGCCTCGGCCAGTCATGTTGATAGATTAAGTTAGAGTTCAACGAGCGAACACTAGCTTGCAATTTCGATAGTGAATTGTCTAGGCTAGGCGCCAAGAATGTTTATAGTCGAACGGGCGATCGGACGTCGTAGGAGATATAACAAAAGAATTCGAGAAAATAAGTCGAAGTGAAATTCTATGCATGGCGGGTCTGCGAGAAGTTGTGTGCAAAGTCTTGGTAACAATTTGAGAAAATCGCGAAGAGTCTCGGAATTTTCCCCAGAAATTTCCTTCTGAAAATGTTGTAACCCAGTAGTGTCAACTATTTGCAAGTATTTTACCGGTTTTCATCGATCACCTATGTGATAGAGGAGGGGAAAGTGGGGGACAATTGACAAAACCGGCCTAAATTTGCAATAAATCACAAACTTGTAGAAAAGTACGCACTAGTAAACGAAAATGAGTTGGAAATAAGAAAGAAAGCATTAGGTAGTGTTGGTTTGATGAAAAAAATCCACGATTAAGTCTGACAAACTATGCGAAATAGAGCAGAGAAGTGGAAAAAGAAACACAACTTGCGAGATTCTTGTGGACATTTTGGATGACTCGAAATCGGGCCGCGAAAGCCAATCAGCGGAGTGCGGAGTGCGGTGGTCACGTGGACAAAGGCAGGCTATGTGAAATGAGCGCGTTTGAATCCAACGATCATTATTCAGAGTTTTTTTGGCGGCTAGATAGTGAACTGTCTGACTACTGAGAGAAAATGGCACGAACAAAACAAACTGCACGTAAATCGACTGGAGGAAAAGCTCCCCGCAAACAACTGGCAACTAAGGCTGCCCGAAAGAGTGCACCAGCAACCGGTGGTGTGAAGAAGCCTCATCGTTACAGGCCAGGAACTGTTGCCCTGAGAGAGATCCGTCGTTACCAGAAGTCTACCGAGTTGCTGATCAGGAAATTGCCCTTCCAGAGACTGGTTCGTGAAATTGCACAGGACTTCAAGACCGACTTGCGTTTCCAGAGCTCAGCAGTTATGGCTTTGCAAGAAGCTTCCGAGGCCTACCTGGTTGGTCTGTTCGAGGACACCAATCTTTGCGCCATCCACGCCAAGCGTGTCACAATCATGCCCAAAGACATCCAACTGGCCAGGAGAATCCGAGGAGAGAGAGCTTAAGCTGTCCTTTTGGCTTCTTGCCTCACTAAATCAAACGGTTTTTTTCAAAACCACCAATTTCTACCGACCTACTTGACCTATTTGCTTGGTCAAAACGCTACCTTGGGGAGGGGGGAACTTCCTTTTCCTGCAGCACTCTAGGCCGTGCTACAATGGAGGGTTATGAATTCATAATAAACAAAAAACTATGCACTTACCATTTGTGATGTGGCCATTTCTTGTCTTGTGCTGCCTGGTCCGTCAGTGCACACTCGCTGGTTTGTTAGGGCTGAAAAATAAAGAGAAAATAGATTTAGAAAATAGAAGAATGTTGATAGTACTTTAAACAACTTTACACGCTTTTTATTTTACAAGGAACCTAGTACTAGAAGTTGCTTAAATTTTCTATTGTTTTCCTTTGTTACCAGAAACATTGGAACAAAAGGATCAATTGTATTCTACAAGAAATTCTAGTTCTAGGTTCCTTTATAAACGGTTGGTTGTAAGAAAAAAAGCGTGTAGTACAGCAAATGCAGCACTGGGTTTTCTTGAATATCATGGGTACTTGGGTACAACAACTCCTTACTCCAAGACATGCCACTTTGACTTTTGTTTTTATAAGCATCTAAGAAAACAATAGCACAGGGGCTCATGAAGAATAAAACAAGGACAATTGTGAAACTGCATAGGAATATACAGAATACCAGGAAGGAAAAATTAGATCATGATCTGTGTAAAAATTTGTTCAGTTTGAGTTTGAAAATTTGTTCAGCACTCATATATGTTGACATTGTGAAATGAGTGGAATTTCGAAATGCATTCTCAGATGTTGGTTTGTTATAGAAAATGAGTACAGTCTATGTGGGATGTTGGAGTAGGGAATTGTTGAATAACTGCTAAGGGGAGGATTGAAATTGTTTGCAAACTTGTGATCAATGCATTGTGTTTCTATTGACAAATTTTTGACAAGGCTTGTATAACCCAGGTGAGAATTTGCTATGAACTAAATTTCAAGACTGATAAGCAACTTTAGTATTGGTGGTGAAATATTTTTTGCTTGCTCTCATGTTTGAGAGTAGACTTGGGCAAAATACATATGGAGCAGCATATGGAAATATTTCGTACTGGAAATGGAAAAGAGTTTGAAAAGTTTGTGAACTAACTTGGCACAATACATGCTTGTAAAAAAGTATGTATGTATGTCTATGCATGTGATGAAAATATATTTGATTGACTGTGCAGCCAATTCTTCCCTATTCATACATGACATACATAAATACATACCACACACTTTTATCTACCCTAAACAACTTCTTACAATATATCTTACAATTCCTTTCTCCATCACCACTCAACTATCATCTCTATTCACATCACATTCTAACTATGTCTACAGACCTAGACTGCAATCACTCCAAATCCAACCAAAGAATGCAGCCATTTAGGGAAAGGAAATTTCCAGAAAATATTGCACAGACTGACCTGCCATGGCTGTTTTGAGTATCTGCCGTACCGATTACCGATTTTGCAACATGGGGCTGGAACCTAAGCAAACAAGGACGGGTGCCGAAAAGCCACTATTTGGTAGCATTTTCTAGAATGAGCCCCGTTCGGGTAAAATCTTGCTTGCTCTGAGTCAAGGAAAGTTTACGTAAACAATGGACAGCCCCCATACATTTTTCCTTCCCATACACTAACAATATCCTGAGGGAAATTCCACTAGCTGCACCACCTAGAGATGCCTGATCCAAATTTCCTAATTTCCCAGACCCTGTTCTAAAATTTCCTAATCTGAGTCCATACTAGACATCTACTATGAGAAAACATTCACTCCCTTGTCTGCATTTTTGCTTATAGTATTTTTGTAATTTTTGGAAATTTCTTGAAATTCCTGAGCATATGCCTATTTATGAGCATAAGCGTACATGATGAAGCAATCTAGGTGGCATTTTTTAGCAAAGTCCATTGTTTACTTAGAAATTTCCCTAGATTCCAGCTCACTTGCAAGAATATTCCAGAAATTTCAAAATACCCTGGCACTTAGGCTGTCTCCTGATAACTGCACAACAACCTGGCTCCCCCTGACCATTTTTTGCAGCTATTTAGTTACCGCAGTTGTACAATTGAACTGCTGGAACATTGCCTATACTCAATTTCACTTCCAAGGACCTGGATGGAAGGCCGGTATGGGTGTATTCTTGCAGCGTAATTGAGATTTTTCATTATTTGTGTTTTAAACTTACAGCCATTTGGGGATTCTTTATGAATGTACATTGAGATTTGTTCAAGTTTTCCAAATCTGGTTTTTTTGGGATTTCTTATTCATCGATTTTGCTTTCACAGAGCTCAGATTTTAATTCAAAAATATGTACTGGGCAAATAAGAGGGTAATTCATATGACTCATTGTGAATGTTGATTGGACACACAAGATTTTTGCTTCCACAGAGCTCAGATTATTCGGATGAATAAATGAACACTATCGGGCAGCAAGTTGCAGGCCACAGAGGTATTTGGAATCTGAGGGTGAGCAAAATGAACTCAGTTTGGCAGCTAATTGCATGCCGCAGAGGAATTTGAAATGAGAGGATGAGAACTAAATAAACCAAAAACAGTCAGACAGCCAGCTACATGCCTAGAGAGATTTGAAATCTGAGGGTGAGAGGCAAATAGAGTGAACATCCCTGCACAATCTGGTTTTAACCGTGTCAGGTAGGTGGTAGCTTTGAAAAAAGCTGTTTTGTTTGGTGTGTGTGCTTGTGCCGGCCTTAACGGGAAACTCACTTCTTTGCTGGTTTGGCCTTGGCAGCGGTCTTCTTAGCAGCAGACTTTGCCTTGGTCGTCTTTTTGGCTTTCTTGGGGGCAGGTGATTTCTTAGCCACAGGCTTCTTGGTCACCTTAGACTTTGGCTTCTTTGGGGACTTTGCAGAAGATTTCTTAGCAGCTGTTTTGGTCTTTTTTGGACTCTTCTTAGCACTTGCTGGGGCTTTCTTGGTAGTCGTCTTTTTGGCTGCAGTTTTGGTGGCTGGTTTTTTAGCAACAGTCTTCTTAACAGCAGCCTTCTTTGGGGCAACAGGTAGTTTGAAGGAACCAGAAGCACCAACTCCCTTAGACTGGACAATAACATTGGCAGTAACCAGCTTTTTCAAAGATGTCCTCAAGTACCTTTTCACACTTTCATCGTCAGGAGAGACTTTGAAATTCTTCAAAATGTAAGCATAGATCTTCTGTCTGGACGAGCCGTTACGTTCACGAAGAGTTCCGAGTGCTTCGACAATCATCTCTTTGTACGAAGGGTGTTGTGCTGGCTTTTTGGCCACGGCAGCCTTCTTGGCAGCTGATTTCTTAGTAGCATCCATGCTTTTTCTGTTTTCGAGAAAGTTCGGACGAGATAACACGGTGACAGTGAACTGGACTAACACGAAGTGGTGTGAGTCGTCAGCAGTGCAGTCGATTTCGTTTTGCGCGCTCAAGTCCGTTCCACGTGACCGACTGCGGGCTTTCCACGGAATCAAAACACTGCAATTTCCAACGGAGTTTGTGCTTTTTATTCACGGGAAATTGCTAATTTCGCACACTTGCCGGAAAGCTACGACTCCAATTCCACCACACTAAAAACACACATAGTAGTTGCACACTTTGCACTTTTGTTCATCTCGCATTATAAAGCAAGTGTCGAACTGTACGAGAAAATATTCGAGACATTTCCATAATCTGGGGGAAAGTATCATATAAATTGAAAAAAATATTACTTGTAGTTCGGTTTCAAATCCATAAAGGACTTTTTCTGGTAGGTAGAGCTACATTTGACTGAAAAAAGGCCAAAGAACGATGGGATGAGGTGTAGTAAAGTGTACACATTGCAAAATGCCCACTTTAAAAACACAGGCGTGCTCGGCCATTTTGATTTTGGAAGCAGGTCCATCACGCGAAGGTTTGCGACTGAAAAGTATATTCTCGGAAAAATCACGATGCCCAGAGACTGTATAGCATATCTTACTTTTCAGCAATAGAGAGGGTGTGCAGGGAAATGACAATTACTTGAACAGTTCCCAGCAAACAGAAAATTGAATTTAAGAACAGTGGACGTGTGAGGGGAAGTCAAATGTAATCAAAGCGTAGGGCCTAGTGCAGCTCGATCGATTTCGTTCTGATTGTTGTTTTTTTCGATGAAATTTAGGTAGTGTATGAATCCCAAGCACTAATAGCATTATGCAGCTGATTTTCCCCTGGAAGAAAGTAGACACAAACTAAAATCAATCATGTATTCTACCTTGACTGTCTGGTAGGTTAGACAAGGAACGGTGATCTTCATCGTCCTCCAACCGTAGTTTCGAGAAAGGACACTACGGTTTCTTAGAAAAGTAAGAGGGAAGACTGGCAATTTACGTGGGCCTACTGAGCAGAATTGCTGAAAAAGTATATATGTTTAGTTTGACATGAACAGTGTAATTTTACTACCCTGAAAAATGGGTTTGACTGTGCGTGGAAAAAGTGGCGCCAATATTCAGGCCGTGGCAAGCCGTTAGAAAGTGCGTATGGGTTGATAGCGTTTTGACCAGTACACGAAATATACGAAATACTGGCAAAAGTGGTAGCTTTGAAAAAAGCTGTTTTGTTTGTGGCTGGCTGCATGAGGCAGAAGATTTACTTGCTGCTGGTGTACTTGGTTACAGCCTTGGTTCCTTCACTCACGGCGTGTTTGGCCAACTCACCGGGCAAGAGGAGACGGACGGCAGTCTGGATTTCACGAGAAGTGATCGTGGCTCTCTTGTTGTAGTGAGCGAGACGAGATGCTTCTTGTGCAATCCTCTCGAAGATATCGTTCACGAACGAGTTCATGATGCTCATGGCCTTGCTTGAGATACCAGTATCGGGGTGGACCTGTTTGAGGACTTTGTAGATGTAGATGGAGTAGCTCTCCTTTCGCTTCTTGTGTCTCTTCTTATCTCCAGGAGCCTTGCCTCCCTTCTTGCCAACACCGGCCTTCTTCTCGCCCTTCTTGGCGACTTTTGGTGCTTGTTTTCCTCCTTTAGGTGCGTCAGACATGTTGAAAGGTATGAACGAACGACAGTACTACGGTGAGTATGCAGTCAGTTGCGATGGACAATGAGTGTTGTTTGGCGGTTGGTCGGGAGGGTATTTAAGCGGGGAGAATGGGGCCGGATCGAAAAGGAGTGTCGACACAATACCCAGTGCGGTGCTATTGGTCAGTTTCGATCGCGGTCTATTTAGAAATTCAGCCGAGATGGCGCCACTTGCTCACAACCGTCATTGTACAACCGAAACAAGTTGCACTCGAACCTTTTCGTGTTTCGTAAAATCATACGCATATCAACATGTCTGGACGTGGCAAAGGAGGAAAGGCGAAAGCCAAGGCAAGATCTAGGACATCCAGAGCTGGACTTCAATTTCCAGTTGGACGTATCCACAGACTCTTGAGAAAGGGAAATTACGCCGAGAGAGTCGGATCAGGAGCTCCAGTTTACTTGGCAGCAGTGCTCGAGTACTTGTCTGCTGAAATCCTCGAGTTGGCCGGCAACGCAGCCCGAGACAACAAGAAGACTAGGATCATCCCACGTCATCTTCAACTCGCCATCCGTAACGACGAGGAGTTGAACAAGCTTCTGTCTGGAGTTACCATCGCCCAGGGAGGAGTTCTGCCAAACATCCAGGCCGTTCTCTTGCCCAAGAAGACCGAGCAGAAGGCAGCCAAATCCAAGGCCTAAGCAACTCTGGCTCTTGCCACACGATCAATCAAACGGTTTTTTTCAAAACCACCAATTCCTACCAATCAGTCTAGACCGACTTGTGTGTCAAAACGCTACCTTTGAAATCTCCCATGTTGTAATTTTCTATTTTGCCTGCATTAGGCCAAGGTGAGAAGGGGATGCAGGGACAAATTGTTTGGGGACGGTCTACGAACTAGGGTTAGATGTGGTACATATGCTAGTTTCTCAAATCATGGCTGACATTTTGTAAGTGCATTCTTAGATAGGATAGGTTTCAGAAATGACAAAAACTATACGAGAGAGTGGTAGATGGACCCACAGCCATTTTGGAAAGAGACGAGAGTTTGTTGTTATGTACACTCTTTTTATTTGATAAGAATACTTGAAATTTCCCTGAGCCTCAACTTTTCCATTGTTTATTCTTAGATTTCCATTGAATTTCCATCCTCTCTGGTGATGTTGAGCCTCAATATTCTTATAAAATTTATTCTTATAAAGAAAAAAGAGAGCATGATATGAATGTTGTGTGTTTTTAGGCCATGTGCAACAATAACTGTGTTGGCAAAGTTGGAAACCCCATAAGATGATTTGTACATAATTTGTTTAAGAAACCAACAACATCTGAGAATGGATATGAGAATGTGATCATATGTGAGTCAGACACACTGAGAAGGTTCTCATTAGATAATGTAGAGTGAAAACCCCTCAGAGATTTTTGATAGGCAGTAGAACTGAGGCAGTCCTCAAAGTTGTTTGATAATTGTGAAGACATGGGGGTGAGTTGCAAATCCAGGTTGTTGTACGCAGATCAGTATCATTGTGGAAAAGGCCATCCCCTTAGTCCAACCCCAGACAGTATTGATAAACAAACTAGGCACTGCAAAAGCATCTATGCACAAGGAAAATGAACTGTTAAGAGAACCGAGCCTAAAGTTAGCGATTTGACAACCGAGAATACGGTAAATACACGAGGTATTTTTGGTAGCTTTGAAAAAAGCTGTTTTTTTGTTGCTGACGGGAAGCAAGACGCGAGGGCATCTAACCACCGAATCCGTAGAGAGTGCGGCCTTGTCTCTTCAGAGCGTAGACAACATCCATAGCAGTGACGGTCTTACGCTTGGCATGCTCGGTGTAAGTAACTGCATCACGGATGACATTCTCGAGGAAAACTTTGAGTACACCTCTGGTCTCTTCGTAGATGAGTCCTGAGATTCTCTTGACACCACCACGTCGAGCAAGTCTGCGAATAGCGGGCTTCGTGATTCCTTGGATGTTATCCCTGAGAATCTTACGATGTCTCTTGGCTCCTCCTTTTCCCAAACCTTTACCACCTTTGCCTCGGCCAGTCATGTTGATAGATTAAGTTAGAGTTCAACGAGCGAACACTAGCTTGCAATTTCGATAGTGAATTGTCTAGGCTAGGCGCCAAGAATGTTTATAGTCGAACGGGCGATCGGACGTCGTAGGAGATATAACAAAAGAATTCGAGAAAATAAGTCGAAGTGAAATTCTATGCATGGCGGGTCTGCGAGAAGTTGTGTGCAAAGTCTTGGTAACAATTTGAGAAAATCGCGAAGAGTCTCGGAATTTTCCCCAGAAATTTCCTTCTGAAAATGTTGTAACCCAGTAGTGTCAACTATTTGCAAGTATTTTACCGGTTTTCATCGATCACCTATGTGATAGAGGAGGGGAAAGTGGGGGACAATTGACAAAACCGGCCTAAATTTGCAATAAATCACAAACTTGTAGAAAAGTACGCACTAGTAAACGAAAATGAGTTGGAAATAAGAAAGAAAGCATTAGGTAGTGTTGGTTTGATGAAAAAAATCCACGATTAAGTCTGACAAACTATGCGAAATAGAGCAGAGAAGTGGAAAAAGAAACACAACTTGCGAGATTCTTGTGGACATTTTGGATGACTCGAAATCGGGCCGCGAAAGCCAATCAGCGGAGTGCGGAGTGCGGTGGTCACGTGGACAAAGGCAGGCTATGTGAAATGAGCGCGTTTGAATCCAACGATCATTATTCAGAGTTTTTTTGGCGGCTAGATAGTGAACTGTCTGACTACTGAGAGAAAATGGCACGAACAAAACAAACTGCACGTAAATCGACTGGAGGAAAAGCTCCCCGCAAACAACTGGCAACTAAGGCTGCCCGAAAGAGTGCACCAGCAACCGGTGGTGTGAAGAAGCCTCATCGTTACAGGCCAGGAACTGTTGCCCTGAGAGAGATCCGTCGTTACCAGAAGTCTACCGAGTTGCTGATCAGGAAATTGCCCTTCCAGAGACTGGTTCGTGAAATTGCACAGGACTTCAAGACCGACTTGCGTTTCCAGAGCTCAGCAGTTATGGCTTTGCAAGAAGCTTCCGAGGCCTACCTGGTTGGTCTGTTCGAGGACACCAATCTTTGCGCCATCCACGCCAAGCGTGTCACAATCATGCCCAAAGACATCCAACTGGCCAGGAGAATCCGAGGAGAGAGAGCTTAAGCTGTCCTTTTGGCTTCTTGCCTCACTAAATCAAACGGTTTTTTTCAAAACCACCAATTTCTACCGACCTACTTGACCTATTTGCTTGGTCAAAACGCTACCTTGGGGAGGGGGGAACTTCCTTTTCCTGCAGCACTCTAGGCCGTGCTACAATGGAGGGTTATGAATTCATAATAAACAAAAAACTATGCACTTACCATTTGTGATGTGGCCATTTCTTGTCTTGTGCTGCCTGGTCCGTCAGTGCACACTCGCTGGTTTGTTAGGGCTGAAAAATAAAGAGAAAATAGATTTAGAAAATAGAAGAATGTTGATAGTACTTTAAACAACTTTACACGCTTTTTATTTTACAAGGAACCTAGTACTAGAAGTTGCTTAAATTTTCTATTGTTTTCCTTTGTTACCAGAAACATTGGAACAAAAGGATCAATTGTATTCTACAAGAAATTCTAGTTCTAGGTTCCTTTATAAACGGTTGGTTGTAAGAAAAAAAGCGTGTAGTACAGCAAATGCAGCACTGGGTTTTCTTGAATATCATGGGTACTTGGGTACAACAACTCCTTACTCCAAGACATGCCACTTTGACTTTTGTTTTTATAAGCATCTAAGAAAACAATAGCACAGGGGCTCATGAAGAATAAAACAAGGACAATTGTGAAACTGCATAGGAATATACAGAATACCAGGAAGGAAAAATTAGATCATGATCTGTGTAAAAATTTGTTCAGTTTGAGTTTGAAAATTTGTTCAGCACTCATATATGTTGACATTGTGAAATGAGTGGAATTTCGAAATGCATTCTCAGATGTTGGTTTGTTATAGAAAATGAGTACAGTCTATGTGGGATGTTGGAGTAGGGAATTGTTGAATAACTGCTAAGGGGAGGATTGAAATTGTTTGCAAACTTGTGATCAATGCATTGTGTTTCTATTGACAAATTTTTGACAAGGCTTGTATAACCCAGGTGAGAATTTGCTATGAACTAAATTTCAAGACTGATAAGCAACTTTAGTATTGGTGGTGAAATATTTTTTGCTTGCTCTCATGTTTGAGAGTAGACTTGGGCAAAATACATATGGAGCAGCATATGGAAATATTTCGTACTGGAAATGGAAAAGAGTTTGAAAAGTTTGTGAACTAACTTGGCACAATACATGCTTGTAAAAAAGTATGTATGTATGTCTATGCATGTGATGAAAATATATTTGATTGACTGTGCAGCCAATTCTTCCCTATTCATACATGACATACATAAATACATACCACACACTTTTATCTACCCTAAACAACTTCTTACAATATATCTTACAATTCCTTTCTCCATCACCACTCAACTATCATCTCTATTCACATCACATTCTAACTATGTCTACAGACCTAGACTGCAATCACTCCAAATCCAACCAAAGAATGCAGCCATTTAGGGAAAGGAAATTTCCAGAAAATATTGCACAGACTGACCTGCCATGGCTGTTTTGAGTATCTGCCGTACCGATTACCGATTTTGCAACATGGGGCTGGAACCTAAGCAAACAAGGACGGGTGCCGAAAAGCCACTATTTGGTAGCATTTTCTAGAATGAGCCCCGTTCGGGTAAAATCTTGCTTGCTCTGAGTCAAGGAAAGTTTACGTAAACAATGGACAGCCCCCATACATTTTTCCTTCCCATACACTAACAATATCCTGAGGGAAATTCCACTAGCTGCACCACCTAGAGATGCCTGATCCAAATTTCCTAATTTCCCAGACCCTGTTCTAAAATTTCCTAATCTGAGTCCATACTAGACATCTACTATGAGAAAACATTCACTCCCTTGTCTGCATTTTTGCTTATAGTATTTTTGTAATTTTTGGAAATTTCTTGAAATTCCTGAGCATATGCCTATTTATGAGCATAAGCGTACATGATGAAGCAATCTAGGTGGCATTTTTTAGCAAAGTCCATTGTTTACTTAGAAATTTCCCTAGATTCCAGCTCACTTGCAAGAATATTCCAGAAATTTCAAAATACCCTGGCACTTAGGCTGTCTCCTGATAACTGCACAACAACCTGGCTCCCCCTGACCATTTTTTGCAGCTATTTAGTTACCGCAGTTGTACAATTGAACTGCTGGAACATTGCCTATACTCAATTTCACTTCCAAGGACCTGGATGGAAGGCCGGTATGGGTGTATTCTTGCAGCGTAATTGAGATTTTTCATTATTTGTGTTTTAAACTTACAGCCATTTGGGGATTCTTTATGAATGTACATTGAGATTTGTTCAAGTTTTCCAAATCTGGTTTTTTTGGGATTTCTTATTCATCGATTTTGCTTTCCGTGAACTTGAGGCCTCCCCATTCAAGCAAACATCACAGTGGATGGACATTCTTATTTTCTAAGCAACTTGGCTAGCAGTAGCTTTTGTGATTTTCATGGCTCACTCAATTACTTATGTTCTCTTACGGAAAATGATAATCACATTGGCAGAATTTCAGATATGGCTCAGCTGAAATATGATTGTTCGTGATACGTCCAAGTCAGAAATATTAGAATATGTGAATGGCATTTGTGAGTGCTGGGCTACCTTTTACAAAAAGTTGACATTTTGTGTGCATGCATTTGTGGTGTTCTGGTGGGAATTCCTGCAAAAATGTGAGGATAACATAGACACGCAGGGACAGAAAGGAGAAAAGTCAGTTTTCGGCATGGATGTGCATAGCCGGGCCCTGCCAGAACTACAATGGAATGCTAGCTGTAGCATTCTTGAGTAGGATGGAATACCCTCATTGTGAATGTTGATTGGGCACACAAGATTCTTGCTTTCACAGAGCTCAGATTTTAATTCAAAAATATGTACTGGGCAAATAAGAGGGTAATTCATATGACTCATTGTGAATGTTGATTGGACACACAAGATTTTTGCTTCCACAGAGCTCAGATTATTCGGATGAATAAATGAACACTATCGGGCAGCAAGTTGCAGGCCACAGAGGTATTTGGAATCTGAGGGTGAGCAAAATGAACTCAGTTTGGCAGCTAATTGCATGCCGCAGAGGAATTTGAAATGAGAGGATGAGAACTAAATAAACCAAAAACAGTCAGACAGCCAGCTACATGCCTAGAGAGATTTGAAATCTGAGGGTGAGAGGCAAATAGAGTGAACATCCCTGCACAATCTGGTTTTAACCGTGTCAGGTAGGTGGTAGCTTTGAAAAAAGCTGTTTTGTTTGGTGTGTGTGCTTGTGCCGGCCTTAACGGGAAACTCACTTCTTTGCTGGTTTGGCCTTGGCAGCGGTCTTCTTAGCAGCAGACTTTGCCTTGGTCGTCTTTTTGGCTTTCTTGGGGGCAGGTGATTTCTTAGCCACAGGCTTCTTGGTCACCTTAGACTTTGGCTTCTTTGGGGACTTTGCAGAAGATTTCTTAGCAGCTGTTTTGGTCTTTTTTGGACTCTTCTTAGCACTTGCTGGGGCTTTCTTGGTAGTCGTCTTTTTGGCTGCAGTTTTGGTGGCTGGTTTTTTAGCAACAGTCTTCTTAACAGCAGCCTTCTTTGGGGCAACAGGTAGTTTGAAGGAACCAGAAGCACCAACTCCCTTAGACTGGACAATAACATTGGCAGTAACCAGCTTTTTCAAAGATGTCCTCAAGTACCTTTTCACACTTTCATCGTCAGGAGAGACTTTGAAATTCTTCAAAATGTAAGCATAGATCTTCTGTCTGGACGAGCCGTTACGTTCACGAAGAGTTCCGAGTGCTTCGACAATCATCTCTTTGTACGAAGGGTGTTGTGCTGGCTTTTTGGCCACGGCAGCCTTCTTGGCAGCTGATTTCTTAGTAGCATCCATGCTTTTTCTGTTTTCGAGAAAGTTCGGACGAGATAACACGGTGACAGTGAACTGGACTAACACGAAGTGGTGTGAGTCGTCAGCAGTGCAGTCGATTTCGTTTTGCGCGCTCAAGTCCGTTCCACGTGACCGACTGCGGGCTTTCCACGGAATCAAAACACTGCAATTTCCAACGGAGTTTGTGCTTTTTATTCACGGGAAATTGCTAATTTCGCACACTTGCCGGAAAGCTACGACTCCAATTCCACCACACTAAAAACACACATAGTAGTTGCACACTTTGCACTTTTGTTCATCTCGCATTATAAAGCAAGTGTCGAACTGTACGAGAAAATATTCGAGACATTTCCATAATCTGGGGGAAAGTATCATATAAATTGAAAAAAATATTACTTGTAGTTCGGTTTCAAATCCATAAAGGACTTTTTCTGGTAGGTAGAGCTACATTTGACTGAAAAAAGGCCAAAGAACGATGGGATGAGGTGTAGTAAAGTGTACACATTGCAAAATGCCCACTTTAAAAACACAGGCGTGCTCGGCCATTTTGATTTTGGAAGCAGGTCCATCACGCGAAGGTTTGCGACTGAAAAGTATATTCTCGGAAAAATCACGATGCCCAGAGACTGTATAGCATATCTTACTTTTCAGCAATAGAGAGGGTGTGCAGGGAAATGACAATTACTTGAACAGTTCCCAGCAAACAGAAAATTGAATTTAAGAACAGTGGACGTGTGAGGGGAAGTCAAATGTAATCAAAGCGTAGGGCCTAGTGCAGCTCGATCGATTTCGTTCTGATTGTTGTTTTTTTCGATGAAATTTAGGTAGTGTATGAATCCCAAGCACTAATAGCATTATGCAGCTGATTTTCCCCTGGAAGAAAGTAGACACAAACTAAAATCAATCATGTATTCTACCTTGACTGTCTGGTAGGTTAGACAAGGAACGGTGATCTTCATCGTCCTCCAACCGTAGTTTCGAGAAAGGACACTACGGTTTCTTAGAAAAGTAAGAGGGAAGACTGGCAATTTACGTGGGCCTACTGAGCAGAATTGCTGAAAAAGTATATATGTTTAGTTTGACATGAACAGTGTAATTTTACTACCCTGAAAAATGGGTTTGACTGTGCGTGGAAAAAGTGGCGCCAATATTCAGGCCGTGGCAAGCCGTTAGAAAGTGCGTATGGGTTGATAGCGTTTTGACCAGTACACGAAATATACGAAATACTGGCAAAAGTGGTAGCTTTGAAAAAAGCTGTTTTGTTTGTGGCTGGCTGCATGAGGCAGAAGATTTACTTGCTGCTGGTGTACTTGGTTACAGCCTTGGTTCCTTCACTCACGGCGTGTTTGGCCAACTCACCGGGCAAGAGGAGACGGACGGCAGTCTGGATTTCACGAGAAGTGATCGTGGCTCTCTTGTTGTAGTGAGCGAGACGAGATGCTTCTTGTGCAATCCTCTCGAAGATATCGTTCACGAACGAGTTCATGATGCTCATGGCCTTGCTTGAGATACCAGTATCGGGGTGGACCTGTTTGAGGACTTTGTAGATGTAGATGGAGTAGCTCTCCTTTCGCTTCTTGTGTCTCTTCTTATCTCCAGGAGCCTTGCCTCCCTTCTTGCCAACACCGGCCTTCTTCTCGCCCTTCTTGGCGACTTTTGGTGCTTGTTTTCCTCCTTTAGGTGCGTCAGACATGTTGAAAGGTATGAACGAACGACAGTACTACGGTGAGTATGCAGTCAGTTGCGATGGACAATGAGTGTTGTTTGGCGGTTGGTCGGGAGGGTATTTAAGCGGGGAGAATGGGGCCGGATCGAAAAGGAGTGTCGACACAATACCCAGTGCGGTGCTATTGGTCAGTTTCGATCGCGGTCTATTTAGAAATTCAGCCGAGATGGCGCCACTTGCTCACAACCGTCATTGTACAACCGAAACAAGTTGCACTCGAACCTTTTCGTGTTTCGTAAAATCATACGCATATCAACATGTCTGGACGTGGCAAAGGAGGAAAGGCGAAAGCCAAGGCAAGATCTAGGACATCCAGAGCTGGACTTCAATTTCCAGTTGGACGTATCCACAGACTCTTGAGAAAGGGAAATTACGCCGAGAGAGTCGGATCAGGAGCTCCAGTTTACTTGGCAGCAGTGCTCGAGTACTTGTCTGCTGAAATCCTCGAGTTGGCCGGCAACGCAGCCCGAGACAACAAGAAGACTAGGATCATCCCACGTCATCTTCAACTCGCCATCCGTAACGACGAGGAGTTGAACAAGCTTCTGTCTGGAGTTACCATCGCCCAGGGAGGAGTTCTGCCAAACATCCAGGCCGTTCTCTTGCCCAAGAAGACCGAGCAGAAGGCAGCCAAATCCAAGGCCTAAGCAACTCTGGCTCTTGCCACACGATCAATCAAACGGTTTTTTTCAAAACCACCAATTCCTACCAATCAGTCTAGACCGACTTGTGTGTCAAAACGCTACCTTTGAAATCTCCCATGTTGTAATTTTCTATTTTGCCTGCATTAGGCCAAGGTGAGAAGGGGATGCAGGGACAAATTGTTTGGGGACGGTCTACGAACTAGGGTTAGATGTGGTACATATGCTAGTTTCTCAAATCATGGCTGACATTTTGTAAGTGCATTCTTAGATAGGATAGGTTTCAGAAATGACAAAAACTATACGAGAGAGTGGTAGATGGACCCACGGCCATTTTGGAAAGAGACGAGAGTTTGTTGTTATGTACACTCTTTTTATTTGATAAGAATACTTGAAATTTCCCTGAGCCTCAACTTTTCCATTGTTTATTCTTAGATTTCCATTGAATTTCCATCCTCTCTGGTGATGTTGAGCCTCAATATTCTTATAAAATTTATTCTTATAAAGAAAAAAGAGAGCATGATATGAATGTTGTGTGTTTTTAGGCCATGTGCAACAATAACTGTGTTGGCAAAGTTGGAAACCCCATAAGATGATTTGTACATAATTTGTTTAAGAAACCAACAACATCTGAGAATGGATATGAGAATGTGATCATATGTGAGTCAGACACACTGAGAAGGTTCTCATTAGATAATGTAGAGTGAAAACCCCTCAGAGATTTTTGATAGGCAGTAGAACTGAGGCAGTCCTCAAAGTTGTTTGATAATTGTGAAGACATGGGGGTGAGTTGCAAATCCAGGTTGTTGTACGCAGATCAGTATCATTGTGGAAAAGGCCATCCCCTTAGTCCAACCCCAGACAGTATTGATAAACAAACTAGGCACTGCAAAAGCATCTATGCACAAGGAAAATGAACTGTTAAGAGAACCGAGCCTAAAGTTAGCGATTTGACAACCGAGAATACGGTAAATACACGAGGTATTTTTGGTAGCTTTGAAAAAAGCTGTTTTTTTGTTGCTGACGGGAAGCAAGACGCGAGGGCATCTAACCACCGAATCCGTAGAGAGTGCGGCCTTGTCTCTTCAGAGCGTAGACAACATCCATAGCAGTGACGGTCTTACGCTTGGCATGCTCGGTGTAAGTAACTGCATCACGGATGACATTCTCGAGGAAAACTTTGAGTACACCTCTGGTCTCTTCGTAGATGAGTCCTGAGATTCTCTTGACACCACCACGTCGAGCAAGTCTGCGAATAGCGGGCTTCGTGATTCCTTGGATGTTATCCCTGAGAATCTTACGATGTCTCTTGGCTCCTCCTTTTCCCAAACCTTTACCACCTTTGCCTCGGCCAGTCATGTTGATAGATTAAGTTAGAGTTCAACGAGCGAACACTAGCTTGCAATTTCGATAGTGAATTGTCTAGGCTAGGCGCCAAGAATGTTTATAGTCGAACGGGCGATCGGACGTCGTAGGAGATATAACAAAAGAATTCGAGAAAATAAGTCGAAGTGAAATTCTATGCATGGCGGGTCTGCGAGAAGTTGTGTGCAAAGTCTTGGTAACAATTTGAGAAAATCGCGAAGAGTCTCGGAATTTTCCCCAGAAATTTCCTTCTGAAAATGTTGTAACCCAGTAGTGTCAACTATTTGCAAGTATTTTACCGGTTTTCATCGATCACCTATGTGATAGAGGAGGGGAAAGTGGGGGACAATTGACAAAACCGGCCTAAATTTGCAATAAATCACAAACTTGTAGAAAAGTACGCACTAGTAAACGAAAATGAGTTGGAAATAAGAAAGAAAGCATTAGGTAGTGTTGGTTTGATGAAAAAAATCCACGATTAAGTCTGACAAACTATGCGAAATAGAGCAGAGAAGTGGAAAAAGAAACACAACTTGCGAGATTCTTGTGGACATTTTGGATGACTCGAAATCGGGCCGCGAAAGCCAATCAGCGGAGTGCGGAGTGCGGTGGTCACGTGGACAAAGGCAGGCTATGTGAAATGAGCGCGTTTGAATCCAACGATCATTATTCAGAGTTTTTTTGGCGGCTAGATAGTGAACTGTCTGACTACTGAGAGAAAATGGCACGAACAAAACAAACTGCACGTAAATCGACTGGAGGAAAAGCTCCCCGCAAACAACTGGCAACTAAGGCTGCCCGAAAGAGTGCACCAGCAACCGGTGGTGTGAAGAAGCCTCATCGTTACAGGCCAGGAACTGTTGCCCTGAGAGAGATCCGTCGTTACCAGAAGTCTACCGAGTTGCTGATCAGGAAATTGCCCTTCCAGAGACTGGTTCGTGAAATTGCACAGGACTTCAAGACCGACTTGCGTTTCCAGAGCTCAGCAGTTATGGCTTTGCAAGAAGCTTCCGAGGCCTACCTGGTTGGTCTGTTCGAGGACACCAATCTTTGCGCCATCCACGCCAAGCGTGTCACAATCATGCCCAAAGACATCCAACTGGCCAGGAGAATCCGAGGAGAGAGAGCTTAAGCTGTCCTTTTGGCTTCTTGCCTCACTAAATCAAACGGTTTTTTTCAAAACCACCAATTTCTACCGACCTACTTGACCTATTTGCTTGGTCAAAACGCTACCTTGGGGAGGGGGGAACTTCCTTTTCCTGCAGCACTCTAGGCCGTGCTACAATGGAGGGTTATGAATTCATAATAAACAAAAAACTATGCACTTACCATTTGTGATGTGGCCATTTCTTGTCTTGTGCTGCCTGGTCCGTCAGTGCACACTCGCTGGTTTGTTAGGGCTGAAAAATAAAGAGAAAATAGATTTAGAAAATAGAAGAATGTTGATAGTACTTTAAACAACTTTACACGCTTTTTATTTTACAAGGAACCTAGTACTAGAAGTTGCTTAAATTTTCTATTGTTTTCCTTTGTTACCAGAAACATTGGAACAAAAGGATCAATTGTATTCTACAAGAAATTCTAGTTCTAGGTTCCTTTATAAACGGTTGGTTGTAAGAAAAAAAGCGTGTAGTACAGCAAATGCAGCACTGGGTTTTCTTGAATATCATGGGTACTTGGGTACAACAACTCCTTACTCCAAGACATGCCACTTTGACTTTTGTTTTTATAAGCATCTAAGAAAACAATAGCACAGGGGCTCATGAAGAATAAAACAAGGACAATTGTGAAACTGCATAGGAATATACAGAATACCAGGAAGGAAAAATTAGATCATGATCTGTGTAAAAATTTGTTCAGTTTGAGTTTGAAAATTTGTTCAGCACTCATATATGTTGACATTGTGAAATGAGTGGAATTTCGAAATGCATTCTCAGATGTTGGTTTGTTATAGAAAATGAGTACAGTCTATGTGGGATGTTGGAGTAGGGAATTGTTGAATAACTGCTAAGGGGAGGATTGAAATTGTTTGCAAACTTGTGATCAATGCATTGTGTTTCTATTGACAAATTTTTGACAAGGCTTGTATAACCCAGGTGAGAATTTGCTATGAACTAAATTTCAAGACTGATAAGCAACTTTAGTATTGGTGGTGAAATATTTTTTGCTTGCTCTCATGTTTGAGAGTAGACTTGGGCAAAATACATATGGAGCAGCATATGGAAATATTTCGTACTGGAAATGGAAAAGAGTTTGAAAAGTTTGTGAACTAACTTGGCACAATACATGCTTGTAAAAAAGTATGTATGTATGTCTATGCATGTGATGAAAATATATTTGATTGACTGTGCAGCCAATTCTTCCCTATTCATACATGACATACATAAATACATACCACACACTTTTATCTACCCTAAACAACTTCTTACAATATATCTTACAATTCCTTTCTCCATCACCACTCAACTATCATCTCTATTCACATCACATTCTAACTATGTCTACAGACCTAGACTGCAATCACTCCAAATCCAACCAAAGAATGCAGCCATTTAGGGAAAGGAAATTTCCAGAAAATATTGCACAGACTGACCTGCCATGGCTGTTTTGAGTATCTGCCGTACCGATTACCGATTTTGCAACATGGGGCTGGAACCTAAGCAAACAAGGACGGGTGCCGAAAAGCCACTATTTGGTAGCATTTTCTAGAATGAGCCCCGTTCGGGTAAAATCTTGCTTGCTCTGAGTCAAGGAAAGTTTACGTAAACAATGGACAGCCCCCATACATTTTTCCTTCCCATACACTAACAATATCCTGAGGGAAATTCCACTAGCTGCACCACCTAGAGATGCCTGATCCAAATTTCCTAATTTCCCAGACCCTGTTCTAAAATTTCCTAATCTGAGTCCATACTAGACATCTACTATGAGAAAACATTCACTCCCTTGTCTGCATTTTTGCTTATAGTATTTTTGTAATTTTTGGAAATTTCTTGAAATTCCTGAGCATATGCCTATTTATGAGCATAAGCGTACATGATGAAGCAATCTAGGTGGCATTTTTTAGCAAAGTCCATTGTTTACTTAGAAATTTCCCTAGATTCCAGCTCACTTGCAAGAATATTCCAGAAATTTCAAAATACCCTGGCACTTAGGCTGTCTCCTGATAACTGCACAACAACCTGGCTCCCCCTGACCATTTTTTGCAGCTATTTAGTTACCGCAGTTGTACAATTGAACTGCTGGAACATTGCCTATACTCAATTTCACTTCCAAGGACCTGGATGGAAGGCCGGTATGGGTGTATTCTTGCAGCGTAATTGAGATTTTTCATTATTTGTGTTTTAAACTTACAGCCATTTGGGGATTCTTTATGAATGTACATTGAGATTTGTTCAAGTTTTCCAAATCTGGTTTTTTTGGGATTTCTTATTCATCGATTTTGCTTTCCGTGAACTTGAGGCCTCCCCATTCAAGCAAACATCACAGTGGATGGACATTCTTATTTTCTAAGCAACTTGGCTAGCAGTAGCTTTTGTGATTTTCATGGCTCACTCAATTACTTATGTTCTCTTACGGAAAATGATAATCACATTGGCAGAATTTCAGATATGGCTCAGCTGAAATATGATTGTTCGTGATACGTCCAAGTCAGAAATATTAGAATATGTGAATGGCATTTGTGAGTGCTGGGCTACCTTTTACAAAAAGTTGACATTTTGTGTGCATGCATTTGTGGTGTTCTGGTGGGAATTCCTGCAAAAATGTGAGGATAACATAGACACGCAGGGACAGAAAGGAGAAAAGTCAGTTTTCGGCATGGATGTGCATAGCCGGGCCCTGCCAGAACTACAATGGAATGCTAGCTGTAGCATTCTTGAGTAGGATGGAATACCCTCATTGTGAATGTTGATTGGGCACACAAGATTCTTGCTTTCACAGAGCTCAGATTTTAATTCAAAAATATGTACTGGGCAAATAAGAGGGTAATTCATATGACTCATTGTGAATGTTGATTGGACACACAAGATTTTTGCTTCCACAGAGCTCAGATTATTCGGATGAATAAATGAACACTATCGGGCAGCAAGTTGCAGGCCACAGAGGTATTTGGAATCTGAGGGTGAGCAAAATGAACTCAGTTTGGCAGCTAATTGCATGCCGCAGAGGAATTTGAAATGAGAGGATGAGAACTAAATAAACCAAAAACAGTCAGACAGCCAGCTACATGCCTAGAGAGATTTGAAATCTGAGGGTGAGAGGCAAATAGAGTGAACATCCCTGCATAATCTGGTTTTAACCGTGTCAGGTAGGTGGTAGCTTTGAAAAAAGCTGTTTTGTTTGGTGTGTGTGCTTGTGCCGGCCTTAACGGGAAACTCACTTCTTTGCTGGTTTGGCCTTGGCAGCGGTCTTCTTAGCAGCAGACTTTGCCTTGGTCGTCTTTTTGGCTTTCTTGGGGGCAGGTGATTTCTTAGCCACAGGCTTCTTGGTCACCTTAGACTTTGGCTTCTTTGGGGACTTTGCAGAAGATTTCTTAGCAGCTGTTTTGGTCTTTTTTGGACTCTTCTTAGCACTTGCTGGGGCTTTCTTGGTAGTCGTCTTTTTGGCTGCAGTTTTGGTGGCTGGTTTTTTAGCAACAGTCTTCTTAACAGCAGCCTTCTTTGGGGCAACAGGTAGTTTGAAGGAACCAGAAGCACCAACTCCCTTAGACTGGACAATAACATTGGCAGTAACCAGCTTTTTCAAAGATGTCCTCAAGTACCTTTTCACACTTTCATCGTCAGGAGAGACTTTGAAATTCTTCAAAATGTAAGCATAGATCTTCTGTCTGGACGAGCCGTTACGTTCACGAAGAGTTCCGAGTGCTTCGACAATCATCTCTTTGTACGAAGGGTGTTGTGCTGGCTTTTTGGCCACGGCAGCCTTCTTGGCAGCTGATTTCTTAGTAGCATCCATGCTTTTTCTGTTTTCGAGAAAGTTCGGACGAGATAACACGGTGACAGTGAACTGGACTAACACGAAGTGGTGTGAGTCGTCAGCAGTGCAGTCGATTTCGTTTTGCGCGCTCAAGTCCGTTCCACGTGACCGACTGCGGGCTTTCCACGGAATCAAAACACTGCAATTTCCAACGGAGTTTGTGCTTTTTATTCACGGGAAATTGCTAATTTCGCACACTTGCCGGAAAGCTACGACTCCAATTCCACCACACTAAAAACACACATAGTAGTTGCACACTTTGCACTTTTGTTCATCTCGCATTATAAAGCAAGTGTCGAACTGTACGAGAAAATATTCGAGACATTTCCATAATCTGGGGGAAAGTATCATATAAATTGAAAAAAATATTACTTGTAGTTCGGTTTCAAATCCATAAAGGACTTTTTCTGGTAGGTAGAGCTACATTTGACTGAAAAAAGGCCAAAGAACGATGGGATGAGGTGTAGTAAAGTGTACACATTGCAAAATGCCCACTTTAAAAACACAGGCGTGCTCGGCCATTTTGATTTTGGAAGCAGGTCCATCACGCGAAGGTTTGCGACTGAAAAGTATATTCTCGGAAAAATCACGATGCCCAGAGACTGTATAGCATATCTTACTTTTCAGCAATAGAGAGGGTGTGCAGGGAAATGACAATTACTTGAACAGTTCCCAGCAAACAGAAAATTGAATTTAAGAACAGTGGACGTGTGAGGGGAAGTCAAATGTAATCAAAGCGTAGGGCCTAGTGCAGCTCGATCGATTTCGTTCTGATTGTTGTTTTTTTCGATGAAATTTAGGTAGTGTATGAATCCCAAGCACTAATAGCATTATGCAGCTGATTTTCCCCTGGAAGAAAGTAGACACAAACTAAAATCAATCATGTATTCTACCTTGACTGTCTGGTAGGTTAGACAAGGAACGGTGATCTTCATCGTCCTCCAACCGTAGTTTCGAGAAAGGACACTACGGTTTCTTAGAAAAGTAAGAGGGAAGACTGGCAATTTACGTGGGCCTACTGAGCAGAATTGCTGAAAAAGTATATATGTTTAGTTTGACATGAACAGTGTAATTTTACTACCCTGAAAAATGGGTTTGACTGTGCGTGGAAAAAGTGGCGCCAATATTCAGGCCGTGGCAAGCCGTTAGAAAGTGCGTATGGGTTGATAGCGTTTTGACCAGTACACGAAATATACGAAATACTGGCAAAAGTGGTAGCTTTGAAAAAAGCTGTTTTGTTTGTGGCTGGCTGCATGAGGCAGAAGATTTACTTGCTGCTGGTGTACTTGGTTACAGCCTTGGTTCCTTCACTCACGGCGTGTTTGGCCAACTCACCGGGCAAGAGGAGACGGACGGCAGTCTGGATTTCACGAGAAGTGATCGTGGCTCTCTTGTTGTAGTGAGCGAGACGAGATGCTTCTTGTGCAATCCTCTCGAAGATATCGTTCACGAACGAGTTCATGATGCTCATGGCCTTGCTTGAGATACCAGTATCGGGGTGGACCTGTTTGAGGACTTTGTAGATGTAGATGGAGTAGCTCTCCTTTCGCTTCTTGTGTCTCTTCTTATCTCCAGGAGCCTTGCCTCCCTTCTTGCCAACACCGGCCTTCTTCTCGCCCTTCTTGGCGACTTTTGGTGCTTGTTTTCCTCCTTTAGGTGCGTCAGACATGTTGAAAGGTATGAACGAACGACAGTACTACGGTGAGTATGCAGTCAGTTGCGATGGACAATGAGTGTTGTTTGGCGGTTGGTCGGGAGGGTATTTAAGCGGGGAGAATGGGGCCGGATCGAAAAGGAGTGTCGACACAATACCCAGTGCGGTGCTATTGGTCAGTTTCGATCGCGGTCTATTTAGAAATTCAGCCGAGATGGCGCCACTTGCTCACAACCGTCATTGTACAACCGAAACAAGTTGCACTCGAACCTTTTCGTGTTTCGTAAAATCATACGCATATCAACATGTCTGGACGTGGCAAAGGAGGAAAGGCGAAAGCCAAGGCAAGATCTAGGACATCCAGAGCTGGACTTCAATTTCCAGTTGGACGTATCCACAGACTCTTGAGAAAGGGAAATTACGCCGAGAGAGTCGGATCAGGAGCTCCAGTTTACTTGGCAGCAGTGCTCGAGTACTTGTCTGCTGAAATCCTCGAGTTGGCCGGCAACGCAGCCCGAGACAACAAGAAGACTAGGATCATCCCACGTCATCTTCAACTCGCCATCCGTAACGACGAGGAGTTGAACAAGCTTCTGTCTGGAGTTACCATCGCCCAGGGAGGAGTTCTGCCAAACATCCAGGCCGTTCTCTTGCCCAAGAAGACCGAGCAGAAGGCAGCCAAATCCAAGGCCTAAGCAACTCTGGCTCTTGCCACACGATCAATCAAACGGTTTTTTTCAAAACCACCAATTCCTACCAATCAGTCTAGACCGACTTGTGTGTCAAAACGCTACCTTTGAAATCTCCCATGTTGTAATTTTCTATTTTGCCTGCATTAGGCCAAGGTGAGAAGGGGATGCAGGGACAAATTGTTTGGGGACGGTCTACGAACTAGGGTTAGATGTGGTACATATGCTAGTTTCTCAAATCATGGCTGACATTTTGTAAGTGCATTCTTAGATAGGATAGGTTTCAGAAATGACAAAAACTATACGAGAGAGTGGTAGATGGACCCACGGCCATTTTGGAAAGAGACGAGAGTTTGTTGTTATGTACACTCTTTTTATTTGATAAGAATACTTGAAATTTCCCTGAGCCTCAACTTTTCCATTGTTTATTCTTAGATTTCCATTGAATTTCCATCCTCTCTGGTGATGTTGAGCCTCAATATTCTTATAAAATTTATTCTTATAAAGAAAAAAGAGAGCATGATATGAATGTTGTGTGTTTTTAGGCCATGTGCAACAATAACTGTGTTGGCAAAGTTGGAAACCCCATAAGATGATTTGTACATAATTTGTTTAAGAAACCAACAACATCTGAGAATGGATATGAGAATGTGATCATATGTGAGTCAGACACACTGAGAAGGTTCTCATTAGATAATGTAGAGTGAAAACCCCTCAGAGATTTTTGATAGGCAGTAGAACTGAGGCAGTCCTCAAAGTTGTTTGATAATTGTGAAGACATGGGGGTGAGTTGCAAATCCAGGTTGTTGTACGCAGATCAGTATCATTGTGGAAAAGGCCATCCCCTTAGTCCAACCCCAGACAGTATTGATAAACAAACTAGGCACTGCAAAAGCATCTATGCACAAGGAAAATGAACTGTTAAGAGAACCGAGCCTAAAGTTAGCGATTTGACAACCGAGAATACGGTAAATACACGAGGTATTTTTGGTAGCTTTGAAAAAAGCTGTTTTTTTGTTGCTGACGGGAAGCAAGACGCGAGGGCATCTAACCACCGAATCCGTAGAGAGTGCGGCCTTGTCTCTTCAGAGCGTAGACAACATCCATAGCAGTGACGGTCTTACGCTTGGCATGCTCGGTGTAAGTAACTGCATCACGGATGACATTCTCGAGGAAAACTTTGAGTACACCTCTGGTCTCTTCGTAGATGAGTCCTGAGATTCTCTTGACACCACCACGTCGAGCAAGTCTGCGAATAGCGGGCTTCGTGATTCCTTGGATGTTATCCCTGAGAATCTTACGATGTCTCTTGGCTCCTCCTTTTCCCAAACCTTTACCACCTTTGCCTCGGCCAGTCATGTTGATAGATTAAGTTAGAGTTCAACGAGCGAACACTAGCTTGCAATTTCGATAGTGAATTGTCTAGGCTAGGCGCCAAGAATGTTTATAGTCGAACGGGCGATCGGACGTCGTAGGAGATATAACAAAAGAATTCGAGAAAATAAGTCGAAGTGAAATTCTATGCATGGCGGGTCTGCGAGAAGTTGTGTGCAAAGTCTTGGTAACAATTTGAGAAAATCGCGAAGAGTCTCGGAATTTTCCCCAGAAATTTCCTTCTGAAAATGTTGTAACCCAGTAGTGTCAACTATTTGCAAGTATTTTACCGGTTTTCATCGATCACCTATGTGATAGAGGAGGGGAAAGTGGGGGACAATTGACAAAACCGGCCTAAATTTGCAATAAATCACAAACTTGTAGAAAAGTACGCACTAGTAAACGAAAATGAGTTGGAAATAAGAAAGAAAGCATTAGGTAGTGTTGGTTTGATGAAAAAAATCCACGATTAAGTCTGACAAACTATGCGAAATAGAGCAGAGAAGTGGAAAAAGAAACACAACTTGCGAGATTCTTGTGGACATTTTGGATGACTCGAAATCGGGCCGCGAAAGCCAATCAGCGGAGTGCGGAGTGCGGTGGTCACGTGGACAAAGGCAGGCTATGTGAAATGAGCGCGTTTGAATCCAACGATCATTATTCAGAGTTTTTTTGGCGGCTAGATAGTGAACTGTCTGACTACTGAGAGAAAATGGCACGAACAAAACAAACTGCACGTAAATCGACTGGAGGAAAAGCTCCCCGCAAACAACTGGCAACTAAGGCTGCCCGAAAGAGTGCACCAGCAACCGGTGGTGTGAAGAAGCCTCATCGTTACAGGCCAGGAACTGTTGCCCTGAGAGAGATCCGTCGTTACCAGAAGTCTACCGAGTTGCTGATCAGGAAATTGCCCTTCCAGAGACTGGTTCGTGAAATTGCACAGGACTTCAAGACCGACTTGCGTTTCCAGAGCTCAGCAGTTATGGCTTTGCAAGAAGCTTCCGAGGCCTACCTGGTTGGTCTGTTCGAGGACACCAATCTTTGCGCCATCCACGCCAAGCGTGTCACAATCATGCCCAAAGACATCCAACTGGCCAGGAGAATCCGAGGAGAGAGAGCTTAAGCTGTCCTTTTGGCTTCTTGCCTCACTAAATCAAACGGTTTTTTTCAAAACCACCAATTTCTACCGACCTACTTGACCTATTTGCTTGGTCAAAACGCTACCTTGGGGAGGGGGGAACTTCCTTTTCCTGCAGCACTCTAGGCCGTGCTACAATGGAGGGTTATGAATTCATAATAAACAAAAAACTATGCACTTACCATTTGTGATGTGGCCATTTCTTGTCTTGTGCTGCCTGGTCCGTCAGTGCACACTCGCTGGTTTGTTAGGGCTGAAAAATAAAGAGAAAATAGATTTAGAAAATAGAAGAATGTTGATAGTACTTTAAACAACTTTACACGCTTTTTATTTTACAAGGAACCTAGTACTAGAAGTTGCTTAAATTTTCTATTGTTTTCCTTTGTTACCAGAAACATTGGAACAAAAGGATCAATTGTATTCTACAAGAAATTCTAGTTCTAGGTTCCTTTATAAACGGTTGGTTGTAAGAAAAAAAGCGTGTAGTACAGCAAATGCAGCACTGGGTTTTCTTGAATATCATGGGTACTTGGGTACAACAACTCCTTACTCCAAGACATGCCACTTTGACTTTTGTTTTTATAAGCATCTAAGAAAACAATAGCACAGGGGCTCATGAAGAATAAAACAAGGACAATTGTGAAACTGCATAGGAATATACAGAATACCAGGAAGGAAAAATTAGATCATGATCTGTGTAAAAATTTGTTCAGTTTGAGTTTGAAAATTTGTTCAGCACTCATATATGTTGACATTGTGAAATGAGTGGAATTTCGAAATGCATTCTCAGATGTTGGTTTGTTATAGAAAATGAGTACAGTCTATGTGGGATGTTGGAGTAGGGAATTGTTGAATAACTGCTAAGGGGAGGATTGAAATTGTTTGCAAACTTGTGATCAATGCATTGTGTTTCTATTGACAAATTTTTGACAAGGCTTGTATAACCCAGGTGAGAATTTGCTATGAACTAAATTTCAAGACTGATAAGCAACTTTAGTATTGGTGGTGAAATATTTTTTGCTTGCTCTCATGTTTGAGAGTAGACTTGGGCAAAATACATATGGAGCAGCATATGGAAATATTTCGTACTGGAAATGGAAAAGAGTTTGAAAAGTTTGTGAACTAACTTGGCACAATACATGCTTGTAAAAAAGTATGTATGTATGTCTATGCATGTGATGAAAATATATTTGATTGACTGTGCAGCCAATTCTTCCCTATTCATACATGACATACATAAATACATACCACACACTTTTATCTACCCTAAACAACTTCTTACAATATATCTTACAATTCCTTTCTCCATCACCACTCAACTATCATCTCTATTCACATCACATTCTAACTATGTCTACAGACCTAGACTGCAATCACTCCAAATCCAACCAAAGAATGCAGCCATTTAGGGAAAGGAAATTTCCAGAAAATATTGCACAGACTGACCTGCCATGGCTGTTTTGAGTATCTGCCGTACCGATTACCGATTTTGCAACATGGGGCTGGAACCTAAGCAAACAAGGACGGGTGCCGAAAAGCCACTATTTGGTAGCATTTTCTAGAATGAGCCCCGTTCGGGTAAAATCTTGCTTGCTCTGAGTCAAGGAAAGTTTACGTAAACAATGGACAGCCCCCATACATTTTTCCTTCCCATACACTAACAATATCCTGAGGGAAATTCCACTAGCTGCACCACCTAGAGATGCCTGATCCAAATTTCCTAATTTCCCAGACCCTGTTCTAAAATTTCCTAATCTGAGTCCATACTAGACATCTACTATGAGAAAACATTCACTCCCTTGTCTGCATTTTTGCTTATAGTATTTTTGTAATTTTTGGAAATTTCTTGAAATTCCTGAGCATATGCCTATTTATGAGCATAAGCGTACATGATGAAGCAATCTAGGTGGCATTTTTTAGCAAAGTCCATTGTTTACTTAGAAATTTCCCTAGATTCCAGCTCACTTGCAAGAATATTCCAGAAATTTCAAAATACCCTGGCACTTAGGCTGTCTCCTGATAACTGCACAACAACCTGGCTCCCCCTGACCATTTTTTGCAGCTATTTAGTTACCGCAGTTGTACAATTGAACTGCTGGAACATTGCCTATACTCAATTTCACTTCCAAGGACCTGGATGGAAGGCCGGTATGGGTGTATTCTTGCAGCGTAATTGAGATTTTTCATTATTTGTGTTTTAAACTTACAGCCATTTGGGGATTCTTTATGAATGTACATTGAGATTTGTTCAAGTTTTCCAAATCTGGTTTTTTTGGGATTTCTTATTCATCGATTTTGCTTTCCGTGAACTTGAGGCCTCCCCATTCAAGCAAACATCACAGTGGATGGACATTCTTATTTTCTAAGCAACTTGGCTAGCAGTAGCTTTTGTGATTTTCATGGCTCACTCAATTACTTATGTTCTCTTACGGAAAATGATAATCACATTGGCAGAATTTCAGATATGGCTCAGCTGAAATATGATTGTTCGTGATACGTCCAAGTCAGAAATATTAGAATATGTGAATGGCATTTGTGAGTGCTGGGCTACCTTTTACAAAAAGTTGACATTTTGTGTGCATGCATTTGTGGTGTTCTGGTGGGAATTCCTGCAAAAATGTGAGGATAACATAGACACGCAGGGACAGAAAGGAGAAAAGTCAGTTTTCGGCATGGATGTGCATAGCCGGGCCCTGCCAGAACTACAATGGAATGCTAGCTGTAGCATTCTTGAGTAGGATGGAATACCCTCATTGTGAATGTTGATTGGGCACACAAGATTCTTGCTTTCACAGAGCTCAGATTTTAATTCAAAAATATGTACTGGGCAAATAAGAGGGTAATTCATATGACTCATTGTGAATGTTGATTGGACACACAAGATTTTTGCTTCCACAGAGCTCAGATTATTCGGATGAATAAATGAACACTATCGGGCAGCAAGTTGCAGGCCACAGAGGTATTTGGAATCTGAGGGTGAGCAAAATGAACTCAGTTTGGCAGCTAATTGCATGCCGCAGAGGAATTTGAAATGAGAGGATGAGAACTAAATAAACCAAAAACAGTCAGACAGCCAGCTACATGCCTAGAGAGATTTGAAATCTGAGGGTGAGAGGCAAATAGAGTGAACATCCCTGCACAATCTGGTTTTAACCGTGTCAGGTAGGTGGTAGCTTTGAAAAAAGCTGTTTTGTTTGGTGTGTGTGCTTGTGCCGGCCTTAACGGGAAACTCACTTCTTTGCTGGTTTGGCCTTGGCAGCGGTCTTCTTAGCAGCAGACTTTGCCTTGGTCGTCTTTTTGGCTTTCTTGGGGGCAGGTGATTTCTTAGCCACAGGCTTCTTGGTCACCTTAGACTTTGGCTTCTTTGGGGACTTTGCAGAAGATTTCTTAGCAGCTGTTTTGGTCTTTTTTGGACTCTTCTTAGCACTTGCTGGGGCTTTCTTGGTAGTCGTCTTTTTGGCTGCAGTTTTGGTGGCTGGTTTTTTAGCAACAGTCTTCTTAACAGCAGCCTTCTTTGGGGCAACAGGTAGTTTGAAGGAACCAGAAGCACCAACTCCCTTAGACTGGACAATAACATTGGCAGTAACCAGCTTTTTCAAAGATGTCCTCAAGTACCTTTTCACACTTTCATCGTCAGGAGAGACTTTGAAATTCTTCAAAATGTAAGCATAGATCTTCTGTCTGGACGAGCCGTTACGTTCACGAAGAGTTCCGAGTGCTTCGACAATCATCTCTTTGTACGAAGGGTGTTGTGCTGGCTTTTTGGCCACGGCAGCCTTCTTGGCAGCTGATTTCTTAGTAGCATCCATGCTTTTTCTGTTTTCGAGAAAGTTCGGACGAGATAACACGGTGACAGTGAACTGGACTAACACGAAGTGGTGTGAGTCGTCAGCAGTGCAGTCGATTTCGTTTTGCGCGCTCAAGTCCGTTCCACGTGACCGACTGCGGGCTTTCCACGGAATCAAAACACTGCAATTTCCAACGGAGTTTGTGCTTTTTATTCACGGGAAATTGCTAATTTCGCACACTTGCCGGAAAGCTACGACTCCAATTCCACCACACTAAAAACACACATAGTAGTTGCACACTTTGCACTTTTGTTCATCTCGCATTATAAAGCAAGTGTCGAACTGTACGAGAAAATATTCGAGACATTTCCATAATCTGGGGGAAAGTATCATATAAATTGAAAAAAATATTACTTGTAGTTCGGTTTCAAATCCATAAAGGACTTTTTCTGGTAGGTAGAGCTACATTTGACTGAAAAAAGGCCAAAGAACGATGGGATGAGGTGTAGTAAAGTGTACACATTGCAAAATGCCCACTTTAAAAACACAGGCGTGCTCGGCCATTTTGATTTTGGAAGCAGGTCCATCACGCGAAGGTTTGCGACTGAAAAGTATATTCTCGGAAAAATCACGATGCCCAGAGACTGTATAGCATATCTTACTTTTCAGCAATAGAGAGGGTGTGCAGGGAAATGACAATTACTTGAACAGTTCCCAGCAAACAGAAAATTGAATTTAAGAACAGTGGACGTGTGAGGGGAAGTCAAATGTAATCAAAGCGTAGGGCCTAGTGCAGCTCGATCGATTTCGTTCTGATTGTTGTTTTTTTCGATGAAATTTAGGTAGTGTATGAATCCCAAGCACTAATAGCATTATGCAGCTGATTTTCCCCTGGAAGAAAGTAGACACAAACTAAAATCAATCATGTATTCTACCTTGACTGTCTGGTAGGTTAGACAAGGAACGGTGATCTTCATCGTCCTCCAACCGTAGTTTCGAGAAAGGACACTACGGTTTCTTAGAAAAGTAAGAGGGAAGACTGGCAATTTACGTGGGCCTACTGAGCAGAATTGCTGAAAAAGTATATATGTTTAGTTTGACATGAACAGTGTAATTTTACTACCCTGAAAAATGGGTTTGACTGTGCGTGGAAAAAGTGGCGCCAATATTCAGGCCGTGGCAAGCCGTTAGAAAGTGCGTATGGGTTGATAGCGTTTTGACCAGTACACGAAATATACGAAATACTGGCAAAAGTGGTAGCTTTGAAAAAAGCTGTTTTGTTTGTGGCTGGCTGCATGAGGCAGAAGATTTACTTGCTGCTGGTGTACTTGGTTACAGCCTTGGTTCCTTCACTCACGGCGTGTTTGGCCAACTCACCGGGCAAGAGGAGACGGACGGCAGTCTGGATTTCACGAGAAGTGATCGTGGCTCTCTTGTTGTAGTGAGCGAGACGAGATGCTTCTTGTGCAATCCTCTCGAAGATATCGTTCACGAACGAGTTCATGATGCTCATGGCCTTGCTTGAGATACCAGTATCGGGGTGGACCTGTTTGAGGACTTTGTAGATGTAGATGGAGTAGCTCTCCTTTCGCTTCTTGTGTCTCTTCTTATCTCCAGGAGCCTTGCCTCCCTTCTTGCCAACACCGGCCTTCTTCTCGCCCTTCTTGGCGACTTTTGGTGCTTGTTTTCCTCCTTTAGGTGCGTCAGACATGTTGAAAGGTATGAACGAACGACAGTACTACGGTGAGTATGCAGTCAGTTGCGATGGACAATGAGTGTTGTTTGGCGGTTGGTCGGGAGGGTATTTAAGCGGGGAGAATGGGGCCGGATCGAAAAGGAGTGTCGACACAATACCCAGTGCGGTGCTATTGGTCAGTTTCGATCGCGGTCTATTTAGAAATTCAGCCGAGATGGCGCCACTTGCTCACAACCGTCATTGTACAACCGAAACAAGTTGCACTCGAACCTTTTCGTGTTTCGTAAAATCATACGCATATCAACATGTCTGGACGTGGCAAAGGAGGAAAGGCGAAAGCCAAGGCAAGATCTAGGACATCCAGAGCTGGACTTCAATTTCCAGTTGGACGTATCCACAGACTCTTGAGAAAGGGAAATTACGCCGAGAGAGTCGGATCAGGAGCTCCAGTTTACTTGGCAGCAGTGCTCGAGTACTTGTCTGCTGAAATCCTCGAGTTGGCCGGCAACGCAGCCCGAGACAACAAGAAGACTAGGATCATCCCACGTCATCTTCAACTCGCCATCCGTAACGACGAGGAGTTGAACAAGCTTCTGTCTGGAGTTACCATCGCCCAGGGAGGAGTTCTGCCAAACATCCAGGCCGTTCTCTTGCCCAAGAAGACCGAGCAGAAGGCAGCCAAATCCAAGGCCTAAGCAACTCTGGCTCTTGCCACACGATCAATCAAACGGTTTTTTTCAAAACCACCAATTCCTACCAATCAGTCTAGACCGACTTGTGTGTCAAAACGCTACCTTTGAAATCTCCCATGTTGTAATTTTCTATTTTGCCTGCATTAGGCCAAGGTGAGAAGGGGATGCAGGGACAAATTGTTTGGGGACGGTCTACGAACTAGGGTTAGATGTGGTACATATGCTAGTTTCTCAAATCATGGCTGACATTTTGTAAGTGCATTCTTAGATAGGATAGGTTTCAGAAATGACAAAAACTATACGAGAGAGTGGTAGATGGACCCACGGCCATTTTGGAAAGAGACGAGAGTTTGTTGTTATGTACACTCTTTTTATTTGATAAGAATACTTGAAATTTCCCTGAGCCTCAACTTTTCCATTGTTTATTCTTAGATTTCCATTGAATTTCCATCCTCTCTGGTGATGTTGAGCCTCAATATTCTTATAAAATTTATTCTTATAAAGAAAAAAGAGAGCATGATATGAATGTTGTGTGTTTTTAGGCCATGTGCAACAATAACTGTGTTGGCAAAGTTGGAAACCCCATAAGATGATTTGTACATAATTTGTTTAAGAAACCAACAACATCTGAGAATGGATATGAGAATGTGATCATATGTGAGTCAGACACACTGAGAAGGTTCTCATTAGATAATGTAGAGTGAAAACCCCTCAGAGATTTTTGATAGGCAGTAGAACTGAGGCAGTCCTCAAAGTTGTTTGATAATTGTGAAGACATGGGGGTGAGTTGCAAATCCAGGTTGTTGTACGCAGATCAGTATCATTGTGGAAAAGGCCATCCCCTTAGTCCAACCCCAGACAGTATTGATAAACAAACTAGGCACTGCAAAAGCATCTATGCACAAGGAAAATGAACTGTTAAGAGAACCGAGCCTAAAGTTAGCGATTTGACAACCGAGAATACGGTAAATACACGAGGTATTTTTGGTAGCTTTGAAAAAAGCTGTTTTTTTGTTGCTGACGGGAAGCAAGACGCGAGGGCATCTAACCACCGAATCCGTAGAGAGTGCGGCCTTGTCTCTTCAGAGCGTAGACAACATCCATAGCAGTGACGGTCTTACGCTTGGCATGCTCGGTGTAAGTAACTGCATCACGGATGACATTCTCGAGGAAAACTTTGAGTACACCTCTGGTCTCTTCGTAGATGAGTCCTGAGATTCTCTTGACACCACCACGTCGAGCAAGTCTGCGAATAGCGGGCTTCGTGATTCCTTGGATGTTATCCCTGAGAATCTTACGATGTCTCTTGGCTCCTCCTTTTCCCAAACCTTTACCACCTTTGCCTCGACCAGTCATGTTGATAGATTAAGTTAGAGTTCAACGAGCGAACACTAGCTTGCAATTTCGATAGTGAATTGTCTAGGCTAGGCGCCAAGAATGTTTATAGTCGAACGGGCGATCGGACGTCGTAGGAGATATAACAAAAGAATTCGAGAAAATAAGTCGAAGTGAAATTCTATGCATGGCGGGTCTGCGAGAAGTTGTGTGCAAAGTCTTGGTAACAATTTGAGAAAATCGCGAAGAGTCTCGGAATTTTCCCCAGAAATTTCCTTCTGAAAATGTTGTAACCCAGTAGTGTCAACTATTTGCAAGTATTTTACCGGTTTTCATCGATCACCTATGTGATAGAGGAGGGGAAAGTGGGGGACAATTGACAAAACCGGCCTAAATTTGCAATAAATCACAAACTTGTAGAAAAGTACGCACTAGTAAACGAAAATGAGTTGGAAATAAGAAAGAAAGCATTAGGTAGTGTTGGTTTGATGAAAAAAATCCACGATTAAGTCTGACAAACTATGCGAAATAGAGCAGAGAAGTGGAAAAAGAAACACAACTTGCGAGATTCTTGTGGACATTTTGGATGACTCGAAATCGGGCCGCGAAAGCCAATCAGCGGAGTGCGGAGTGCGGTGGTCACGTGGACAAAGGCAGGCTATGTGAAATGAGCGCGTTTGAATCCAACGATCATTATTCAGAGTTTTTTTGGCGGCTAGATAGTGAACTGTCTGACTACTGAGAGAAAATGGCACGAACAAAACAAACTGCACGTAAATCGACTGGAGGAAAAGCTCCCCGCAAACAACTGGCAACTAAGGCTGCCCGAAAGAGTGCACCAGCAACCGGTGGTGTGAAGAAGCCTCATCGTTACAGGCCAGGAACTGTTGCCCTGAGAGAGATCCGTCGTTACCAGAAGTCTACCGAGTTGCTGATCAGGAAATTGCCCTTCCAGAGACTGGTTCGTGAAATTGCACAGGACTTCAAGACCGACTTGCGTTTCCAGAGCTCAGCAGTTATGGCTTTGCAAGAAGCTTCCGAGGCCTACCTGGTTGGTCTGTTCGAGGACACCAATCTTTGCGCCATCCACGCCAAGCGTGTCACAATCATGCCCAAAGACATCCAACTGGCCAGGAGAATCCGAGGAGAGAGAGCTTAAGCTGTCCTTTTGGCTTCTTGCCTCACTAAATCAAACGGTTTTTTTCAAAACCACCAATTTCTACCGACCTACTTGACCTATTTGCTTGGTCAAAACGCTACCTTGGGGAGGGGGGAACTTCCTTTTCCTGCAGCACTCTAGGCCGTGCTACAATGGAGGGTTATGAATTCATAATAAACAAAAAACTATGCACTTACCATTTGTGATGTGGCCATTTCTTGTCTTGTGCTGCCTGGTCCGTCAGTGCACACTCGCTGGTTTGTTAGGGCTGAAAAATAAAGAGAAAATAGATTTAGAAAATAGAAGAATGTTGATAGTACTTTAAACAACTTTACACGCTTTTTATTTTACAAGGAACCTAGTACTAGAAGTTGCTTAAATTTTCTATTGTTTTCCTTTGTTACCAGAAACATTGGAACAAAAGGATCAATTGTATTCTACAAGAAATTCTAGTTCTAGGTTCCTTTATAAACGGTTGGTTGTAAGAAAAAAAGCGTGTAGTACAGCAAATGCAGCACTGGGTTTTCTTGAATATCATGGGTACTTGGGTACAACAACTCCTTACTCCAAGACATGCCACTTTGACTTTTGTTTTTATAAGCATCTAAGAAAACAATAGCACAGGGGCTCATGAAGAATAAAACAAGGACAATTGTGAAACTGCATAGGAATATACAGAATACCAGGAAGGAAAAATTAGATCATGATCTGTGTAAAAATTTGTTCAGTTTGAGTTTGAAAATTTGTTCAGCACTCATATATGTTGACATTGTGAAATGAGTGGAATTTCGAAATGCATTCTCAGATGTTGGTTTGTTATAGAAAATGAGTACAGTCTATGTGGGATGTTGGAGTAGGGAATTGTTGAATAACTGCTAAGGGGAGGATTGAAATTGTTTGCAAACTTGTGATCAATGCATTGTGTTTCTATTGACAAATTTTTGACAAGGCTTGTATAACCCAGGTGAGAATTTGCTATGAACTAAATTTCAAGACTGATAAGCAACTTTAGTATTGGTGGTGAAATATTTTTTGCTTGCTCTCATGTTTGAGAGTAGACTTGGGCAAAATACATATGGAGCAGCATATGGAAATATTTCGTACTGGAAATGGAAAAGAGTTTGAAAAGTTTGTGAACTAACTTGGCACAATACATGCTTGTAAAAAAGTATGTATGTATGTCTATGCATGTGATGAAAATATATTTGATTGACTGTGCAGCCAATTCTTCCCTATTCATACATGACATACATAAATACATACCACACACTTTTATCTACCCTAAACAACTTCTTACAATATATCTTACAATTCCTTTCTCCATCACCACTCAACTATCATCTCTATTCACATCACATTCTAACTATGTCTACAGACCTAGACTGCAATCACTCCAAATCCAACCAAAGAATGCAGCCATTTAGGGAAAGGAAATTTCCAGAAAATATTGCACAGACTGACCTGCCATGGCTGTTTTGAGTATCTGCCGTACCGATTACCGATTTTGCAACATGGGGCTGGAACCTAAGCAAACAAGGACGGGTGCCGAAAAGCCACTATTTGGTAGCATTTTCTAGAATGAGCCCCGTTCGGGTAAAATCTTGCTTGCTCTGAGTCAAGGAAAGTTTACGTAAACAATGGACAGCCCCCATACATTTTTCCTTCCCATACACTAACAATATCCTGAGGGAAATTCCACTAGCTGCACCACCTAGAGATGCCTGATCCAAATTTCCTAATTTCCCAGACCCTGTTCTAAAATTTCCTAATCTGAGTCCATACTAGACATCTACTATGAGAAAACATTCACTCCCTTGTCTGCATTTTTGCTTATAGTATTTTTGTAATTTTTGGAAATTTCTTGAAATTCCTGAGCATATGCCTATTTATGAGCATAAGCGTACATGATGAAGCAATCTAGGTGGCATTTTTTAGCAAAGTCCATTGTTTACTTAGAAATTTCCCTAGATTCCAGCTCACTTGCAAGAATATTCCAGAAATTTCAAAATACCCTGGCACTTAGGCTGTCTCCTGATAACTGCACAACAACCTGGCTCCCCCTGACCATTTTTTGCAGCTATTTAGTTACCGCAGTTGTACAATTGAACTGCTGGAACATTGCCTATACTCAATTTCACTTCCAAGGACCTGGATGGAAGGCCGGTATGGGTGTATTCTTGCAGCGTAATTGAGATTTTTCATTATTTGTGTTTTAAACTTACAGCCATTTGGGGATTCTTTATGAATGTACATTGAGATTTGTTCAAGTTTTCCAAATCTGGTTTTTTTGGGATTTCTTATTCATCGATTTTGCTTTCCGTGAACTTGAGGCCTCCCCATTCAAGCAAACATCACAGTGGATGGACATTCTTATTTTCTAAGCAACTTGGCTAGCAGTAGCTTTTGTGATTTTCATGGCTCACTCAATTACTTATGTTCTCTTACGGAAAATGATAATCACATTGGCAGAATTTCAGATATGGCTCAGCTGAAATATGATTGTTCGTGATACGTCCAAGTCAGAAATATTAGAATATGTGAATGGCATTTGTGAGTGCTGGGCTACCTTTTACAAAAAGTTGACATTTTGTGTGCATGCATTTGTGGTGTTCTGGTGGGAATTCCTGCAAAAATGTGAGGATAACATAGACACGCAGGGACAGAAAGGAGAAAAGTCAGTTTTCGGCATGGATGTGCATAGCCGGGCCCTGCCAGAACTACAATGGAATGCTAGCTGTAGCATTCTTGAGTAGGATGGAATACCCTCATTGTGAATGTTGATTGGGCACACAAGATTCTTGCTTTCACAGAGCTCAGATTTTAATTCAAAAATATGTACTGGGCAAATAAGAGGGTAATTCATATGACTCATTGTGAATGTTGATTGGACACACAAGATTTTTGCTTCCACAGAGCTCAGATTATTCGGATGAATAAATGAACACTATCGGGCAGCAAGTTGCAGGCCACAGAGGTATTTGGAATCTGAGGGTGAGCAAAATGAACTCAGTTTGGCAGCTAATTGCATGCCGCAGAGGAATTTGAAATGAGAGGATGAGAACTAAATAAACCAAAAACAGTCAGACAGCCAGCTACATGCCTAGAGAGATTTGAAATCTGAGGGTGAGAGGCAAATAGAGTGAACATCCCTGCACAATCTGGTTTTAACCGTGTCAGGTAGGTGGTAGCTTTGAAAAAAGCTGTTTTGTTTGGTGTGTGTGCTTGTGCCGGCCTTAACGGGAAACTCACTTCTTTGCTGGTTTGGCCTTGGCAGCGGTCTTCTTAGCAGCAGACTTTGCCTTGGTCGTCTTTTTGGCTTTCTTGGGGGCAGGTGATTTCTTAGCCACAGGCTTCTTGGTCACCTTAGACTTTGGCTTCTTTGGGGACTTTGCAGAAGATTTCTTAGCAGCTGTTTTGGTCTTTTTTGGACTCTTCTTAGCACTTGCTGGGGCTTTCTTGGTAGTCGTCTTTTTGGCTGCAGTTTTGGTGGCTGGTTTTTTAGCAACAGTCTTCTTAACAGCAGCCTTCTTTGGGGCAACAGGTAGTTTGAAGGAACCAGAAGCACCAACTCCCTTAGACTGGACAATAACATTGGCAGTAACCAGCTTTTTCAAAGATGTCCTCAAGTACCTTTTCACACTTTCATCGTCAGGAGAGACTTTGAAATTCTTCAAAATGTAAGCATAGATCTTCTGTCTGGACGAGCCGTTACGTTCACGAAGAGTTCCGAGTGCTTCGACAATCATCTCTTTGTACGAAGGGTGTTGTGCTGGCTTTTTGGCCACGGCAGCCTTCTTGGCAGCTGATTTCTTAGTAGCATCCATGCTTTTTCTGTTTTCGAGAAAGTTCGGACGAGATAACACGGTGACAGTGAACTGGACTAACACGAAGTGGTGTGAGTCGTCAGCAGTGCAGTCGATTTCGTTTTGCGCGCTCAAGTCCGTTCCACGTGACCGACTGCGGGCTTTCCACGGAATCAAAACACTGCAATTTCCAACGGAGTTTGTGCTTTTTATTCACGGGAAATTGCTAATTTCGCACACTTGCCGGAAAGCTACGACTCCAATTCCACCACACTAAAAACACACATAGTAGTTGCACACTTTGCACTTTTGTTCATCTCGCATTATAAAGCAAGTGTCGAACTGTACGAGAAAATATTCGAGACATTTCCATAATCTGGGGGAAAGTATCATATAAATTGAAAAAAATATTACTTGTAGTTCGGTTTCAAATCCATAAAGGACTTTTTCTGGTAGGTAGAGCTACATTTGACTGAAAAAAGGCCAAAGAACGATGGGATGAGGTGTAGTAAAGTGTACACATTGCAAAATGCCCACTTTAAAAACACAGGCGTGCTCGGCCATTTTGATTTTGGAAGCAGGTCCATCACGCGAAGGTTTGCGACTGAAAAGTATATTCTCGGAAAAATCACGATGCCCAGAGACTGTATAGCATATCTTACTTTTCAGCAATAGAGAGGGTGTGCAGGGAAATGACAATTACTTGAACAGTTCCCAGCAAACAGAAAATTGAATTTAAGAACAGTGGACGTGTGAGGGGAAGTCAAATGTAATCAAAGCGTAGGGCCTAGTGCAGCTCGATCGATTTCGTTCTGATTGTTGTTTTTTTCGATGAAATTTAGGTAGTGTATGAATCCCAAGCACTAATAGCATTATGCAGCTGATTTTCCCCTGGAAGAAAGTAGACACAAACTAAAATCAATCATGTATTCTACCTTGACTGTCTGGTAGGTTAGACAAGGAACGGTGATCTTCATCGTCCTCCAACCGTAGTTTCGAGAAAGGACACTACGGTTTCTTAGAAAAGTAAGAGGGAAGACTGGCAATTTACGTGGGCCTACTGAGCAGAATTGCTGAAAAAGTATATATGTTTAGTTTGACATGAACAGTGTAATTTTACTACCCTGAAAAATGGGTTTGACTGTGCGTGGAAAAAGTGGCGCCAATATTCAGGCCGTGGCAAGCCGTTAGAAAGTGCGTATGGGTTGATAGCGTTTTGACCAGTACACGAAATATACGAAATACTGGCAAAAGTGGTAGCTTTGAAAAAAGCTGTTTTGTTTGTGGCTGGCTGCATGAGGCAGAAGATTTACTTGCTGCTGGTGTACTTGGTTACAGCCTTGGTTCCTTCACTCACGGCGTGTTTGGCCAACTCACCGGGCAAGAGGAGACGGACGGCAGTCTGGATTTCACGAGAAGTGATCGTGGCTCTCTTGTTGTAGTGAGCGAGACGAGATGCTTCTTGTGCAATCCTCTCGAAGATATCGTTCACGAACGAGTTCATGATGCTCATGGCCTTGCTTGAGATACCAGTATCGGGGTGGACCTGTTTGAGGACTTTGTAGATGTAGATGGAGTAGCTCTCCTTTCGCTTCTTGTGTCTCTTCTTATCTCCAGGAGCCTTGCCTCCCTTCTTGCCAACACCGGCCTTCTTCTCGCCCTTCTTGGCGACTTTTGGTGCTTGTTTTCCTCCTTTAGGTGCGTCAGACATGTTGAAAGGTATGAACGAACGACAGTACTACGGTGAGTATGCAGTCAGTTGCGATGGACAATGAGTGTTGTTTGGCGGTTGGTCGGGAGGGTATTTAAGCGGGGAGAATGGGGCCGGATCGAAAAGGAGTGTCGACACAATACCCAGTGCGGTGCTATTGGTCAGTTTCGATCGCGGTCTATTTAGAAATTCAGCCGAGATGGCGCCACTTGCTCACAACCGTCATTGTACAACCGAAACAAGTTGCACTCGAACCTTTTCGTGTTTCGTAAAATCATACGCATATCAACATGTCTGGACGTGGCAAAGGAGGAAAGGCGAAAGCCAAGGCAAGATCTAGGACATCCAGAGCTGGACTTCAATTTCCAGTTGGACGTATCCACAGACTCTTGAGAAAGGGAAATTACGCCGAGAGAGTCGGATCAGGAGCTCCAGTTTACTTGGCAGCAGTGCTCGAGTACTTGTCTGCTGAAATCCTCGAGTTGGCCGGCAACGCAGCCCGAGACAACAAGAAGACTAGGATCATCCCACGTCATCTTCAACTCGCCATCCGTAACGACGAGGAGTTGAACAAGCTTCTGTCTGGAGTTACCATCGCCCAGGGAGGAGTTCTGCCAAACATCCAGGCCGTTCTCTTGCCCAAGAAGACCGAGCAGAAGGCAGCCAAATCCAAGGCCTAAGCAACTCTGGCTCTTGCCACACGATCAATCAAACGGTTTTTTTCAAAACCACCAATTCCTACCAATCAGTCTAGACCGACTTGTGTGTCAAAACGCTACCTTTGAAATCTCCCATGTTGTAATTTTCTATTTTGCCTGCATTAGGCCAAGGTGAGAAGGGGATGCAGGGACAAATTGTTTGGGGACGGTCTACGAACTAGGGTTAGATGTGGTACATATGCTAGTTTCTCAAATCATGGCTGACATTTTGTAAGTGCATTCTTAGATAGGATAGGTTTCAGAAATGACAAAAACTATACGAGAGAGTGGTAGATGGACCCACGGCCATTTTGGAAAGAGACGAGAGTTTGTTGTTATGTACACTCTTTTTATTTGATAAGAATACTTGAAATTTCCCTGAGCCTCAACTTTTCCATTGTTTATTCTTAGATTTCCATTGAATTTCCATCCTCTCTGGTGATGTTGAGCCTCAATATTCTTATAAAATTTATTCTTATAAAGAAAAAAGAGAGCATGATATGAATGTTGTGTGTTTTTAGGCCATGTGCAACAATAACTGTGTTGGCAAAGTTGGAAACCCCATAAGATGATTTGTACATAATTTGTTTAAGAAACCAACAACATCTGAGAATGGATATGAGAATGTGATCATATGTGAGTCAGACACACTGAGAAGGTTCTCATTAGATAATGTAGAGTGAAAACCCCTCAGAGATTTTTGATAGGCAGTAGAACTGAGGCAGTCCTCAAAGTTGTTTGATAATTGTGAAGACATGGGGGTGAGTTGCAAATCCAGGTTGTTGTACGCAGATCAGTATCATTGTGGAAAAGGCCATCCCCTTAGTCCAACCCCAGACAGTATTGATAAACAAACTAGGCACTGCAAAAGCATCTATGCACAAGGAAAATGAACTGTTAAGAGAACCGAGCCTAAAGTTAGCGATTTGACAACCGAGAATACGGTAAATACACGAGGTATTTTTGGTAGCTTTGAAAAAAGCTGTTTTTTTGTTGCTGACGGGAAGCAAGACGCGAGGGCATCTAACCACCGAATCCGTAGAGAGTGCGGCCTTGTCTCTTCAGAGCGTAGACAACATCCATAGCAGTGACGGTCTTACGCTTGGCATGCTCGGTGTAAGTAACTGCATCACGGATGACATTCTCGAGGAAAACTTTGAGTACACCTCTGGTCTCTTCGTAGATGAGTCCTGAGATTCTCTTGACACCACCACGTCGAGCAAGTCTGCGAATAGCGGGCTTCGTGATTCCTTGGATGTTATCCCTGAGAATCTTACGATGTCTCTTGGCTCCTCCTTTTCCCAAACCTTTACCACCTTTGCCTCGGCCAGTCATGTTGATAGATTAAGTTAGAGTTCAACGAGCGAACACTAGCTTGCAATTTCGAGAGTGAATTGTCTAGGCTAGGCGCCAAGAATGTTTATAGTCGAACGGGCGATCGGACGTCGTAGGAGATATAACAAAAGAATTCGAGAAAATAAGTCGAAGTGAAATTCTATGCATGGCGGGTCTGCGAGAAGTTGTGTGCAAAGTCTTGGTAACAATTTGAGAAAATCGCGAAGAGTCTCGGAATTTTCCCCAGAAATTTCCTTCTGAAAATGTTGTAACCCAGTAGTGTCAACTATTTGCAAGTATTTTACCGGTTTTCATCGATCACCTATGTGATAGAGGAGGGGAAAGTGGGGGACAATTGACAAAACCGGCCTAAATTTGCAATAAATCACAAACTTGTAGAAAAGTACGCACTAGTAAACGAAAATGAGTTGGAAATAAGAAAGAAAGCATTAGGTAGTGTTGGTTTGATGAAAAAAATCCACGATTAAGTCTGACAAACTATGCGAAATAGAGCAGAGAAGTGGAAAAAGAAACACAACTTGCGAGATTCTTGTGGACATTTTGGATGACTCGAAATCGGGCCGCGAAAGCCAATCAGCGGAGTGCGGAGTGCGGTGGTCACGTGGACAAAGGCAGGCTATGTGAAATGAGCGCGTTTGAATCCAACGATCATTATTCAGAGTTTTTTTGGCGGCTAGATAGTGAACTGTCTGACTACTGAGAGAAAATGGCACGAACAAAACAAACTGCACGTAAATCGACTGGAGGAAAAGCTCCCCGCAAACAACTGGCAACTAAGGCTGCCCGAAAGAGTGCACCAGCAACCGGTGGTGTGAAGAAGCCTCATCGTTACAGGCCAGGAACTGTTGCCCTGAGAGAGATCCGTCGTTACCAGAAGTCTACCGAGTTGCTGATCAGGAAATTGCCCTTCCAGAGACTGGTTCGTGAAATTGCACAGGACTTCAAGACCGACTTGCGTTTCCAGAGCTCAGCAGTTATGGCTTTGCAAGAAGCTTCCGAGGCCTACCTGGTTGGTCTGTTCGAGGACACCAATCTTTGCGCCATCCACGCCAAGCGTGTCACAATCATGCCCAAAGACATCCAACTGGCCAGGAGAATCCGAGGAGAGAGAGCTTAAGCTGTCCTTTTGGCTTCTTGCCTCACTAAATCAAACGGTTTTTTTCAAAACCACCAATTTCTACCGACCTACTTGACCTATTTGCTTGGTCAAAACGCTACCTTGGGGAGGGGGGAACTTCCTTTTCCTGCAGCACTCTAGGCCGTGCTACAATGGAGGGTTATGAATTCATAATAAACAAAAAACTATGCACTTACCATTTGTGATGTGGCCATTTCTTGTCTTGTGCTGCCTGGTCCGTCAGTGCACACTCGCTGGTTTGTTAGGGCTGAAAAATAAAGAGAAAATAGATTTAGAAAATAGAAGAATGTTGATAGTACTTTAAACAACTTTACACGCTTTTTATTTTACAAGGAACCTAGTACTAGAAGTTGCTTAAATTTTCTATTGTTTTCCTTTGTTACCAGAAACATTGGAACAAAAGGATCAATTGTATTCTACAAGAAATTCTAGTTCTAGGTTCCTTTATAAACGGTTGGTTGTAAGAAAAAAAGCGTGTAGTACAGCAAATGCAGCACTGGGTTTTCTTGAATATCATGGGTACTTGGGTACAACAACTCCTTACTCCAAGACATGCCACTTTGACTTTTGTTTTTATAAGCATCTAAGAAAACAATAGCACAGGGGCTCATGAAGAATAAAACAAGGACAATTGTGAAACTGCATAGGAATATACAGAATACCAGGAAGGAAAAATTAGATCATGATCTGTGTAAAAATTTGTTCAGTTTGAGTTTGAAAATTTGTTCAGCACTCATATATGTTGACATTGTGAAATGAGTGGAATTTCGAAATGCATTCTCAGATGTTGGTTTGTTATAGAAAATGAGTACAGTCTATGTGGGATGTTGGAGTAGGGAATTGTTGAATAACTGCTAAGGGGAGGATTGAAATTGTTTGCAAACTTGTGATCAATGCATTGTGTTTCTATTGACAAATTTTTGACAAGGCTTGTATAACCCAGGTGAGAATTTGCTATGAACTAAATTTCAAGACTGATAAGCAACTTTAGTATTGGTGGTGAAATATTTTTTGCTTGCTCTCATGTTTGAGAGTAGACTTGGGCAAAATACATATGGAGCAGCATATGGAAATATTTCGTACTGGAAATGGAAAAGAGTTTGAAAAGTTTGTGAACTAACTTGGCACAATACATGCTTGTAAAAAAGTATGTATGTATGTCTATGCATGTGATGAAAATATATTTGATTGACTGTGCAGCCAATTCTTCCCTATTCATACATGACATACATAAATACATACCACACACTTTTATCTACCCTAAACAACTTCTTACAATATATCTTACAATTCCTTTCTCCATCACCACTCAACTATCATCTCTATTCACATCACATTCTAACTATGTCTACAGACCTAGACTGCAATCACTCCAAATCCAACCAAAGAATGCAGCCATTTAGGGAAAGGAAATTTCCAGAAAATATTGCACAGACTGACCTGCCATGGCTGTTTTGAGTATCTGCCGTACCGATTACCGATTTTGCAACATGGGGCTGGAACCTAAGCAAACAAGGACGGGTGCCGAAAAGCCACTATTTGGTAGCATTTTCTAGAATGAGCCCCGTTCGGGTAAAATCTTGCTTGCTCTGAGTCAAGGAAAGTTTACGTAAACAATGGACAGCCCCCATACATTTTTCCTTCCCATACACTAACAATATCCTGAGGGAAATTCCACTAGCTGCACCACCTAGAGATGCCTGATCCAAATTTCCTAATTTCCCAGACCCTGTTCTAAAATTTCCTAATCTGAGTCCATACTAGACATCTACTATGAGAAAACATTCACTCCCTTGTCTGCATTTTTGCTTATAGTATTTTTGTAATTTTTGGAAATTTCTTGAAATTCCTGAGCATATGCCTATTTATGAGCATAAGCGTACATGATGAAGCAATCTAGGTGGCATTTTTTAGCAAAGTCCATTGTTTACTTAGAAATTTCCCTAGATTCCAGCTCACTTGCAAGAATATTCCAGAAATTTCAAAATACCCTGGCACTTAGGCTGTCTCCTGATAACTGCACAACAACCTGGCTCCCCCTGACCATTTTTTGCAGCTATTTAGTTACCGCAGTTGTACAATTGAACTGCTGGAACATTGCCTATACTCAATTTCACTTCCAAGGACCTGGATGGAAGGCCGGTATGGGTGTATTCTTGCAGCGTAATTGAGATTTTTCATTATTTGTGTTTTAAACTTACAGCCATTTGGGGATTCTTTATGAATGTACATTGAGATTTGTTCAAGTTTTCCAAATCTGGTTTTTTTGGGATTTCTTATTCATCGATTTTGCTTTCCGTGAACTTGAGGCCTCCCCATTCAAGCAAACATCACAGTGGATGGACATTCTTATTTTCTAAGCAACTTGGCTAGCAGTAGCTTTTGTGATTTTCATGGCTCACTCAATTACTTATGTTCTCTTACGGAAAATGATAATCACATTGGCAGAATTTCAGATATGGCTCAGCTGAAATATGATTGTTCGTGATACGTCCAAGTCAGAAATATTAGAATATGTGAATGGCATTTGTGAGTGCTGGGCTACCTTTTACAAAAAGTTGACATTTTGTGTGCATGCATTTGTGGTGTTCTGGTGGGAATTCCTGCAAAAATGTGAGGATAACATAGACACGCAGGGACAGAAAGGAGAAAAGTCAGTTTTCGGCATGGATGTGCATAGCCGGGCCCTGCCAGAACTACAATGGAATGCTAGCTGTAGCATTCTTGAGTAGGATGGAATACCCTCATTGTGAATGTTGATTGGGCACACAAGATTCTTGCTTTCACAGAGCTCAGATTTTAATTCAAAAATATGTACTGGGCAAATAAGAGGGTAATTCATATGACTCATTGTGAATGTTGATTGGACACACAAGATTTTTGCTTCCACAGAGCTCAGATTATTCGGATGAATAAATGAACACTATCGGGCAGCAAGTTGCAGGCCACAGAGGTATTTGGAATCTGAGGGTGAGCAAAATGAACTCAGTTTGGCAGCTAATTGCATGCCGCAGAGGAATTTGAAATGAGAGGATGAGAACTAAATAAACCAAAAACAGTCAGACAGCCAGCTACATGCCTAGAGAGATTTGAAATCTGAGGGTGAGAGGCAAATAGAGTGAACATCCCTGCACAATCTGGTTTTAACCGTGTCAGGTAGGTGGTAGCTTTGAAAAAAGCTGTTTTGTTTGGTGTGTGTGCTTGTGCCGGCCTTAACGGGAAACTCACTTCTTTGCTGGTTTGGCCTTGGCAGCGGTCTTCTTAGCAGCAGACTTTGCCTTGGTCGTCTTTTTGGCTTTCTTGGGGGCAGGTGATTTCTTAGCCACAGGCTTCTTGGTCACCTTAGACTTTGGCTTCTTTGGGGACTTTGCAGAAGATTTCTTAGCAGCTGTTTTGGTCTTTTTTGGACTCTTCTTAGCACTTGCTGGGGCTTTCTTGGTAGTCGTCTTTTTGGCTGCAGTTTTGGTGGCTGGTTTTTTAGCAACAGTCTTCTTAACAGCAGCCTTCTTTGGGGCAACAGGTAGTTTGAAGGAACCAGAAGCACCAACTCCCTTAGACTGGACAATAACATTGGCAGTAACCAGCTTTTTCAAAGATGTCCTCAAGTACCTTTTCACACTTTCATCGTCAGGAGAGACTTTGAAATTCTTCAAAATGTAAGCATAGATCTTCTGTCTGGACGAGCCGTTACGTTCACGAAGAGTTCCGAGTGCTTCGACAATCATCTCTTTGTACGAAGGGTGTTGTGCTGGCTTTTTGGCCACGGCAGCCTTCTTGGCAGCTGATTTCTTAGTAGCATCCATGCTTTTTCTGTTTTCGAGAAAGTTCGGACGAGATAACACGGTGACAGTGAACTGGACTAACACGAAGTGGTGTGAGTCGTCAGCAGTGCAGTCGATTTCGTTTTGCGCGCTCAAGTCCGTTCCACGTGACCGACTGCGGGCTTTCCACGGAATCAAAACACTGCAATTTCCAACGGAGTTTGTGCTTTTTATTCACGGGAAATTGCTAATTTCGCACACTTGCCGGAAAGCTACGACTCCAATTCCACCACACTAAAAACACACATAGTAGTTGCACACTTTGCACTTTTGTTCATCTCGCATTATAAAGCAAGTGTCGAACTGTACGAGAAAATATTCGAGACATTTCCATAATCTGGGGGAAAGTATCATATAAATTGAAAAAAATATTACTTGTAGTTCGGTTTCAAATCCATAAAGGACTTTTTCTGGTAGGTAGAGCTACATTTGACTGAAAAAAGGCCAAAGAACGATGGGATGAGGTGTAGTAAAGTGTACACATTGCAAAATGCCCACTTTAAAAACACAGGCGTGCTCGGCCATTTTGATTTTGGAAGCAGGTCCATCACGCGAAGGTTTGCGACTGAAAAGTATATTCTCGGAAAAATCACGATGCCCAGAGACTGTATAGCATATCTTACTTTTCAGCAATAGAGAGGGTGTGCAGGGAAATGACAATTACTTGAACAGTTCCCAGCAAACAGAAAATTGAATTTAAGAACAGTGGACGTGTGAGGGGAAGTCAAATGTAATCAAAGCGTAGGGCCTAGTGCAGCTCGATCGATTTCGTTCTGATTGTTGTTTTTTTCGATGAAATTTAGGTAGTGTATGAATCCCAAGCACTAATAGCATTATGCAGCTGATTTTCCCCTGGAAGAAAGTAGACACAAACTAAAATCAATCATGTATTCTACCTTGACTGTCTGGTAGGTTAGACAAGGAACGGTGATCTTCATCGTCCTCCAACCGTAGTTTCGAGAAAGGACACTACGGTTTCTTAGAAAAGTAAGAGGGAAGACTGGCAATTTACGTGGGCCTACTGAGCAGAATTGCTGAAAAAGTATATATGTTTAGTTTGACATGAACAGTGTAATTTTACTACCCTGAAAAATGGGTTTGACTGTGCGTGGAAAAAGTGGCGCCAATATTCAGGCCGTGGCAAGCCGTTAGAAAGTGCGTATGGGTTGATAGCGTTTTGACCAGTACACGAAATATACGAAATACTGGCAAAAGTGGTAGCTTTGAAAAAAGCTGTTTTGTTTGTGGCTGGCTGCATGAGGCAGAAGATTTACTTGCTGCTGGTGTACTTGGTTACAGCCTTGGTTCCTTCACTCACGGCGTGTTTGGCCAACTCACCGGGCAAGAGGAGACGGACGGCAGTCTGGATTTCACGAGAAGTGATCGTGGCTCTCTTGTTGTAGTGAGCGAGACGAGATGCTTCTTGTGCAATCCTCTCGAAGATATCGTTCACGAACGAGTTCATGATGCTCATGGCCTTGCTTGAGATACCAGTATCGGGGTGGACCTGTTTGAGGACTTTGTAGATGTAGATGGAGTAGCTCTCCTTTCGCTTCTTGTGTCTCTTCTTATCTCCAGGAGCCTTGCCTCCCTTCTTGCCAACACCGGCCTTCTTCTCGCCCTTCTTGGCGACTTTTGGTGCTTGTTTTCCTCCTTTAGGTGCGTCAGACATGTTGAAAGGTATGAACGAACGACAGTACTACGGTGAGTATGCAGTCAGTTGCGATGGACAATGAGTGTTGTTTGGCGGTTGGTCGGGAGGGTATTTAAGCGGGGAGAATGGGGCCGGATCGAAAAGGAGTGTCGACACAATACCCAGTGCGGTGCTATTGGTCAGTTTCGATCGCGGTCTATTTAGAAATTCAGCCGAGATGGCGCCACTTGCTCACAACCGTCATTGTACAACCGAAACAAGTTGCACTCGAACCTTTTCGTGTTTCGTAAAATCATACGCATATCAACATGTCTGGACGTGGCAAAGGAGGAAAGGCGAAAGCCAAGGCAAGATCTAGGACATCCAGAGCTGGACTTCAATTTCCAGTTGGACGTATCCACAGACTCTTGAGAAAGGGAAATTACGCCGAGAGAGTCGGATCAGGAGCTCCAGTTTACTTGGCAGCAGTGCTCGAGTACTTGTCTGCTGAAATCCTCGAGTTGGCCGGCAACGCAGCCCGAGACAACAAGAAGACTAGGATCATCCCACGTCATCTTCAACTCGCCATCCGTAACGACGAGGAGTTGAACAAGCTTCTGTCTGGAGTTACCATCGCCCAGGGAGGAGTTCTGCCAAACATCCAGGCCGTTCTCTTGCCCAAGAAGACCGAGCAGAAGGCAGCCAAATCCAAGGCCTAAGCAACTCTGGCTCTTGCCACACGATCAATCAAACGGTTTTTTTCAAAACCACCAATTCCTACCAATCAGTCTAGACCGACTTGTGTGTCAAAACGCTACCTTTGAAATCTCCCATGTTGTAATTTTCTATTTTGCCTGCATTAGGCCAAGGTGAGAAGGGGATGCAGGGACAAATTGTTTGGGGACGGTCTACGAACTAGGGTTAGATGTGGTACATATGCTAGTTTCTCAAATCATGGCTGACATTTTGTAAGTGCATTCTTAGATAGGATAGGTTTCAGAAATGACAAAAACTATACGAGAGAGTGGTAGATGGACCCACGGCCATTTTGGAAAGAGACGAGAGTTTGTTGTTATGTACACTCTTTTTATTTGATAAGAATACTTGAAATTTCCCTGAGCCTCAACTTTTCCATTGTTTATTCTTAGATTTCCATTGAATTTCCATCCTCTCTGGTGATGTTGAGCCTCAATATTCTTATAAAATTTATTCTTATAAAGAAAAAAGAGAGCATGATATGAATGTTGTGTGTTTTTAGGCCATGTGCAACAATAACTGTGTTGGCAAAGTTGGAAACCCCATAAGATGATTTGTACATAATTTGTTTAAGAAACCAACAACATCTGAGAATGGATATGAGAATGTGATCATATGTGAGTCAGACACACTGAGAAGGTTCTCATTAGATAATGTAGAGTGAAAACCCCTCAGAGATTTTTGATAGGCAGTAGAACTGAGGCAGTCCTCAAAGTTGTTTGATAATTGTGAAGACATGGGGGTGAGTTGCAAATCCAGGTTGTTGTACGCAGATCAGTATCATTGTGGAAAAGGCCATCCCCTTAGTCCAACCCCAGACAGTATTGATAAACAAACTAGGCACTGCAAAAGCATCTATGCACAAGGAAAATGAACTGTTAAGAGAACCGAGCCTAAAGTTAGCGATTTGACAACCGAGAATACGGTAAATACACGAGGTATTTTTGGTAGCTTTGAAAAAAGCTGTTTTTTTGTTGCTGACGGGAAGCAAGACGCGAGGGCATCTAACCACCGAATCCGTAGAGAGTGCGGCCTTGTCTCTTCAGAGCGTAGACAACATCCATAGCAGTGACGGTCTTACGCTTGGCATGCTCGGTGTAAGTAACTGCATCACGGATGACATTCTCGAGGAAAACTTTGAGTACACCTCTGGTCTCTTCGTAGATGAGTCCTGAGATTCTCTTGACACCACCACGTCGAGCAAGTCTGCGAATAGCGGGCTTCGTGATTCCTTGGATGTTATCCCTGAGAATCTTACGATGTCTCTTGGCTCCTCCTTTTCCCAAACCTTTACCACCTTTGCCTCGGCCAGTCATGTTGATAGATTAAGTTAGAGTTCAACGAGCGAACACTAGCTTGCAATTTCGATAGTGAATTGTCTAGGCTAGGCGCCAAGAATGTTTATAGTCGAACGGGCGATCGGACGTCGTAGGAGATATAACAAAAGAATTCGAGAAAATAAGTCGAAGTGAAATTCTATGCATGGCGGGTCTGCGAGAAGTTGTGTGCAAAGTCTTGGTAACAATTTGAGAAAATCGCGAAGAGTCTCGGAATTTTCCCCAGAAATTTCCTTCTGAAAATGTTGTAACCCAGTAGTGTCAACTATTTGCAAGTATTTTACCGGTTTTCATCGATCACCTATGTGATAGAGGAGGGGAAAGTGGGGGACAATTGACAAAACCGGCCTAAATTTGCAATAAATCACAAACTTGTAGAAAAGTACGCACTAGTAAACGAAAATGAGTTGGAAATAAGAAAGAAAGCATTAGGTAGTGTTGGTTTGATGAAAAAAATCCACGATTAAGTCTGACAAACTATGCGAAATAGAGCAGAGAAGTGGAAAAAGAAACACAACTTGCGAGATTCTTGTGGACATTTTGGATGACTCGAAATCGGGCCGCGAAAGCCAATCAGCGGAGTGCGGAGTGCGGTGGTCACGTGGACAAAGGCAGGCTATGTGAAATGAGCGCGTTTGAATCCAACGATCATTATTCAGAGTTTTTTTGGCGGCTAGATAGTGAACTGTCTGACTACTGAGAGAAAATGGCACGAACAAAACAAACTGCACGTAAATCGACTGGAGGAAAAGCTCCCCGCAAACAACTGGCAACTAAGGCTGCCCGAAAGAGTGCACCAGCAACCGGTGGTGTGAAGAAGCCTCATCGTTACAGGCCAGGAACTGTTGCCCTGAGAGAGATCCGTCGTTACCAGAAGTCTACCGAGTTGCTGATCAGGAAATTGCCCTTCCAGAGACTGGTTCGTGAAATTGCACAGGACTTCAAGACCGACTTGCGTTTCCAGAGCTCAGCAGTTATGGCTTTGCAAGAAGCTTCCGAGGCCTACCTGGTTGGTCTGTTCGAGGACACCAATCTTTGCGCCATCCACGCCAAGCGTGTCACAATCATGCCCAAAGACATCCAACTGGCCAGGAGAATCCGAGGAGAGAGAGCTTAAGCTGTCCTTTTGGCTTCTTGCCTCACTAAATCAAACGGTTTTTTTCAAAACCACCAATTTCTACCGACCTACTTGACCTATTTGCTTGGTCAAAACGCTACCTTGGGGAGGGGGGAACTTCCTTTTCCTGCAGCACTCTAGGCCGTGCTACAATGGAGGGTTATGAATTCATAATAAACAAAAAACTATGCACTTACCATTTGTGATGTGGCCATTTCTTGTCTTGTGCTGCCTGGTCCGTCAGTGCACACTCGCTGGTTTGTTAGGGCTGAAAAATAAAGAGAAAATAGATTTAGAAAATAGAAGAATGTTGATAGTACTTTAAACAACTTTACACGCTTTTTATTTTACAAGGAACCTAGTACTAGAAGTTGCTTAAATTTTCTATTGTTTTCCTTTGTTACCAGAAACATTGGAACAAAAGGATCAATTGTATTCTACAAGAAATTCTAGTTCTAGGTTCCTTTATAAACGGTTGGTTGTAAGAAAAAAAGCGTGTAGTACAGCAAATGCAGCACTGGGTTTTCTTGAATATCATGGGTACTTGGGTACAACAACTCCTTACTCCAAGACATGCCACTTTGACTTTTGTTTTTATAAGCATCTAAGAAAACAATAGCACAGGGGCTCATGAAGAATAAAACAAGGACAATTGTGAAACTGCATAGGAATATACAGAATACCAGGAAGGAAAAATTAGATCATGATCTGTGTAAAAATTTGTTCAGTTTGAGTTTGAAAATTTGTTCAGCACTCATATATGTTGACATTGTGAAATGAGTGGAATTTCGAAATGCATTCTCAGATGTTGGTTTGTTATAGAAAATGAGTACAGTCTATGTGGGATGTTGGAGTAGGGAATTGTTGAATAACTGCTAAGGGGAGGATTGAAATTGTTTGCAAACTTGTGATCAATGCATTGTGTTTCTATTGACAAATTTTTGACAAGGCTTGTATAACCCAGGTGAGAATTTGCTATGAACTAAATTTCAAGACTGATAAGCAACTTTAGTATTGGTGGTGAAATATTTTTTGCTTGCTCTCATGTTTGAGAGTAGACTTGGGCAAAATACATATGGAGCAGCATATGGAAATATTTCGTACTGGAAATGGAAAAGAGTTTGAAAAGTTTGTGAACTAACTTGGCACAATACATGCTTGTAAAAAAGTATGTATGTATGTCTATGCATGTGATGAAAATATATTTGATTGACTGTGCAGCCAATTCTTCCCTATTCATACATGACATACATAAATACATACCACACACTTTTATCTACCCTAAACAACTTCTTACAATATATCTTACAATTCCTTTCTCCATCACCACTCAACTATCATCTCTATTCACATCACATTCTAACTATGTCTACAGACCTAGACTGCAATCACTCCAAATCCAACCAAAGAATGCAGCCATTTAGGGAAAGGAAATTTCCAGAAAATATTGCACAGACTGACCTGCCATGGCTGTTTTGAGTATCTGCCGTACCGATTACCGATTTTGCAACATGGGGCTGGAACCTAAGCAAACAAGGACGGGTGCCGAAAAGCCACTATTTGGTAGCATTTTCTAGAATGAGCCCCGTTCGGGTAAAATCTTGCTTGCTCTGAGTCAAGGAAAGTTTACGTAAACAATGGACAGCCCCCATACATTTTTCCTTCCCATACACTAACAATATCCTGAGGGAAATTCCACTAGCTGCACCACCTAGAGATGCCTGATCCAAATTTCCTAATTTCCCAGACCCTGTTCTAAAATTTCCTAATCTGAGTCCATACTAGACATCTACTATGAGAAAACATTCACTCCCTTGTCTGCATTTTTGCTTATAGTATTTTTGTAATTTTTGGAAATTTCTTGAAATTCCTGAGCATATGCCTATTTATGAGCATAAGCGTACATGATGAAGCAATCTAGGTGGCATTTTTTAGCAAAGTCCATTGTTTACTTAGAAATTTCCCTAGATTCCAGCTCACTTGCAAGAATATTCCAGAAATTTCAAAATACCCTGGCACTTAGGCTGTCTCCTGATAACTGCACAACAACCTGGCTCCCCCTGACCATTTTTTGCAGCTATTTAGTTACCGCAGTTGTACAATTGAACTGCTGGAACATTGCCTATACTCAATTTCACTTCCAAGGACCTGGATGGAAGGCCGGTATGGGTGTATTCTTGCAGCGTAATTGAGATTTTTCATTATTTGTGTTTTAAACTTACAGCCATTTGGGGATTCTTTATGAATGTACATTGAGATTTGTTCAAGTTTTCCAAATCTGGTTTTTTTGGGATTTCTTATTCATCGATTTTGCTTTCCGTGAACTTGAGGCCTCCCCATTCAAGCAAACATCACAGTGGATGGACATTCTTATTTTCTAAGCAACTTGGCTAGCAGTAGCTTTTGTGATTTTCATGGCTCACTCAATTACTTATGTTCTCTTACGGAAAATGATAATCACATTGGCAGAATTTCAGATATGGCTCAGCTGAAATATGATTGTTCGTGATACGTCCAAGTCAGAAATATTAGAATATGTGAATGGCATTTGTGAGTGCTGGGCTACCTTTTACAAAAAGTTGACATTTTGTGTGCATGCATTTGTGGTGTTCTGGTGGGAATTCCTGCAAAAATGTGAGGATAACATAGACACGCAGGGACAGAAAGGAGAAAAGTCAGTTTTCGGCATGGATGTGCATAGCCGGGCCCTGCCAGAACTACAATGGAATGCTAGCTGTAGCATTCTTGAGTAGGATGGAATACCCTCATTGTGAATGTTGATTGGGCACACAAGATTCTTGCTTTCACAGAGCTCAGATTTTAATTCAAAAATATGTACTGGGCAAATAAGAGGGTAATTCATATGACTCATTGTGAATGTTGATTGGACACACAAGATTTTTGCTTCCACAGAGCTCAGATTATTCGGATGAATAAATGAACACTATCGGGCAGCAAGTTGCAGGCCACAGAGGTATTTGGAATCTGAGGGTGAGCAAAATGAACTCAGTTTGGCAGCTAATTGCATGCCGCAGAGGAATTTGAAATGAGAGGATGAGAACTAAATAAACCAAAAACAGTCAGACAGCCAGCTACATGCCTAGAGAGATTTGAAATCTGAGGGTGAGAGGCAAATAGAGTGAACATCCCTGCACAATCTGGTTTTAACCGTGTCAGGTAGGTGGTAGCTTTGAAAAAAGCTGTTTTGTTTGGTGTGTGTGCTTGTGCCGGCCTTAACGGGAAACTCACTTCTTTGCTGGTTTGGCCTTGGCAGCGGTCTTCTTAGCAGCAGACTTTGCCTTGGTCGTCTTTTTGGCTTTCTTGGGGGCAGGTGATTTCTTAGCCACAGGCTTCTTGGTCACCTTAGACTTTGGCTTCTTTGGGGACTTTGCAGAAGATTTCTTAGCAGCTGTTTTGGTCTTTTTTGGACTCTTCTTAGCACTTGCTGGGGCTTTCTTGGTAGTCGTCTTTTTGGCTGCAGTTTTGGTGGCTGGTTTTTTAGCAACAGTCTTCTTAACAGCAGCCTTCTTTGGGGCAACAGGTAGTTTGAAGGAACCAGAAGCACCAACTCCCTTAGACTGGACAATAACATTGGCAGTAACCAGCTTTTTCAAAGATGTCCTCAAGTACCTTTTCACACTTTCATCGTCAGGAGAGACTTTGAAATTCTTCAAAATGTAAGCATAGATCTTCTGTCTGGACGAGCCGTTACGTTCACGAAGAGTTCCGAGTGCTTCGACAATCATCTCTTTGTACGAAGGGTGTTGTGCTGGCTTTTTGGCCACGGCAGCCTTCTTGGCAGCTGATTTCTTAGTAGCATCCATGCTTTTTCTGTTTTCGAGAAAGTTCGGACGAGATAACACGGTGACAGTGAACTGGACTAACACGAAGTGGTGTGAGTCGTCAGCAGTGCAGTCGATTTCGTTTTGCGCGCTCAAGTCCGTTCCACGTGACCGACTGCGGGCTTTCCACGGAATCAAAACACTGCAATTTCCAACGGAGTTTGTGCTTTTTATTCACGGGAAATTGCTAATTTCGCACACTTGCCGGAAAGCTACGACTCCAATTCCACCACACTAAAAACACACATAGTAGTTGCACACTTTGCACTTTTGTTCATCTCGCATTATAAAGCAAGTGTCGAACTGTACGAGAAAATATTCGAGACATTTCCATAATCTGGGGGAAAGTATCATATAAATTGAAAAAAATATTACTTGTAGTTCGGTTTCAAATCCATAAAGGACTTTTTCTGGTAGGTAGAGCTACATTTGACTGAAAAAAGGCCAAAGAACGATGGGATGAGGTGTAGTAAAGTGTACACATTGCAAAATGCCCACTTTAAAAACACAGGCGTGCTCGGCCATTTTGATTTTGGAAGCAGGTCCATCACGCGAAGGTTTGCGACTGAAAAGTATATTCTCGGAAAAATCACGATGCCCAGAGACTGTATAGCATATCTTACTTTTCAGCAATAGAGAGGGTGTGCAGGGAAATGACAATTACTTGAACAGTTCCCAGCAAACAGAAAATTGAATTTAAGAACAGTGGACGTGTGAGGGGAAGTCAAATGTAATCAAAGCGTAGGGCCTAGTGCAGCTCGATCGATTTCGTTCTGATTGTTGTTTTTTTCGATGAAATTTAGGTAGTGTATGAATCCCAAGCACTAATAGCATTATGCAGCTGATTTTCCCCTGGAAGAAAGTAGACACAAACTAAAATCAATCATGTATTCTACCTTGACTGTCTGGTAGGTTAGACAAGGAACGGTGATCTTCATCGTCCTCCAACCGTAGTTTCGAGAAAGGACACTACGGTTTCTTAGAAAAGTAAGAGGGAAGACTGGCAATTTACGTGGGCCTACTGAGCAGAATTGCTGAAAAAGTATATATGTTTAGTTTGACATGAACAGTGTAATTTTACTACCCTGAAAAATGGGTTTGACTGTGCGTGGAAAAAGTGGCGCCAATATTCAGGCCGTGGCAAGCCGTTAGAAAGTGCGTATGGGTTGATAGCGTTTTGACCAGTACACGAAATATACGAAATACTGGCAAAAGTGGTAGCTTTGAAAAAAGCTGTTTTGTTTGTGGCTGGCTGCATGAGGCAGAAGATTTACTTGCTGCTGGTGTACTTGGTTACAGCCTTGGTTCCTTCACTCACGGCGTGTTTGGCCAACTCACCGGGCAAGAGGAGACGGACGGCAGTCTGGATTTCACGAGAAGTGATCGTGGCTCTCTTGTTGTAGTGAGCGAGACGAGATGCTTCTTGTGCAATCCTCTCGAAGATATCGTTCACGAACGAGTTCATGATGCTCATGGCCTTGCTTGAGATACCAGTATCGGGGTGGACCTGTTTGAGGACTTTGTAGATGTAGATGGAGTAGCTCTCCTTTCGCTTCTTGTGTCTCTTCTTATCTCCAGGAGCCTTGCCTCCCTTCTTGCCAACACCGGCCTTCTTCTCGCCCTTCTTGGCGACTTTTGGTGCTTGTTTTCCTCCTTTAGGTGCGTCAGACATGTTGAAAGGTATGAACGAACGACAGTACTACGGTGAGTATGCAGTCAGTTGCGATGGACAATGAGTGTTGTTTGGCGGTTGGTCGGGAGGGTATTTAAGCGGGGAGAATGGGGCCGGATCGAAAAGGAGTGTCGACACAATACCCAGTGCGGTGCTATTGGTCAGTTTCGATCGCGGTCTATTTAGAAATTCAGCCGAGATGGCGCCACTCGCTCACAACCGTCATTGTACAACCGAAACAAGTTGCACTCGAACCTTTTCGTGTTTCGTAAAATCATACGCATATCAACATGTCTGGACGTGGCAAAGGAGGAAAGGCGAAAGCCAAGGCAAGATCTAGGACATCCAGAGCTGGACTTCAATTTCCAGTTGGACGTATCCACAGACTCTTGAGAAAGGGAAATTACGCCGAGAGAGTCGGATCAGGAGCTCCAGTTTACTTGGCAGCAGTGCTCGAGTACTTGTCTGCTGAAATCCTCGAGTTGGCCGGCAACGCAGCCCGAGACAACAAGAAGACTAGGATCATCCCACGTCATCTTCAACTCGCCATCCGTAACGACGAGGAGTTGAACAAGCTTCTGTCTGGAGTTACCATCGCCCAGGGAGGAGTTCTGCCAAACATCCAGGCCGTTCTCTTGCCCAAGAAGACCGAGCAGAAGGCAGCCAAATCCAAGGCCTAAGCAACTCTGGCTCTTGCCACACGATCAATCAAACGGTTTTTTTCAAAACCACCAATTCCTACCAATCAGTCTAGACCGACTTGTGTGTCAAAACGCTACCTTTGAAATCTCCCATGTTGTAATTTTCTATTTTGCCTGCATTAGGCCAAGGTGAGAAGGGGATGCAGGGACAAATTGTTTGGGGACGGTCTACGAACTAGGGTTAGATGTGGTACATATGCTAGTTTTTCAAATCATGGCTGACATTTTGTAAGTGCATTCTTAGATAGGATAGGTTTCAGAAATGACAAAAACTATACGAGAGAGTGGTAGATGGACCCACGGCCATTTTGGAAAGAGACGAGAGTTTGTTGTTATGTACACTCTTTTTATTTGATAAGAATACTTGAAATTTCCCTGAGCCTCAACTTTTCCATTGTTTATTCTTAGATTTCCATTGAATTTCCATCCTCTCTGGTGATGTTGAGCCTCAATATTCTTATAAAATTTATTCTTATAAAGAAAAAAGAGAGCATGATATGAATGTTGTGTGTTTTTAGGCCATGTGCAACAATAACTGTGTTGGCAAAGTTGGAAACCCCATAAGATGATTTGTACATAATTTGTTTAAGAAACCAACAACATCTGAGAATGGATATGAGAATGTGATCATATGTGAGTCAGACACACTGAGAAGGTTCTCATTAGATAATGTAGAGTGAAAACCCCTCAGAGATTTTTGATAGGCAGTAGAACTGAGGCAGTCCTCAAAGTTGTTTGATAATTGTGAAGACATGGGGGTGAGTTGCAAATCCAGGTTGTTGTACGCAGATCAGTATCATTGTGGAAAAGGCCATCCCCTTAGTCCAACCCCAGACAGTATTGATAAACAAACTAGGCACTGCAAAAGCATCTATGCACAAGGAAAATGAACTGTTAAGAGAACCGAGCCTAAAGTTAGCGATTTGACAACCGAGAATACGGTAAATACACGAGGTATTTTTGGTAGCTTTGAAAAAAGCTGTTTTTTTGTTGCTGACGGGAAGCAAGACGCGAGGGCATCTAACCACCGAATCCGTAGAGAGTGCGGCCTTGTCTCTTCAGAGCGTAGACAACATCCATAGCAGTGACGGTCTTACGCTTGGCATGCTCGGTGTAAGTAACTGCATCACGGATGACATTCTCGAGGAAAACTTTGAGTACACCTCTGGTCTCTTCGTAGATGAGTCCTGAGATTCTCTTGACACCACCACGTCGAGCAAGTCTGCGAATAGCGGGCTTCGTGATTCCTTGGATGTTATCCCTGAGAATCTTACGATGTCTCTTGGCTCCTCCTTTTCCCAAACCTTTACCACCTTTGCCTCGGCCAGTCATGTTGATAGATTAAGTTAGAGTTCAACGAGCGAACACTAGCTTGCAATTTCGATAGTGAATTGTCTAGGCTAGGCGCCAAGAATGTTTATAGTCGAACGGGCGATCGGACGTCGTAGGAGATATAACAAAAGAATTCGAGAAAATAAGTCGAAGTGAAATTCTATGCATGGCGGGTCTGCGAGAAGTTGTGTGCAAAGTCTTGGTAACAATTTGAGAAAATCGCGAAGAGTCTCGGAATTTTCCCCAGAAATTTCCTTCTGAAAATGTTGTAACCCAGTAGTGTCAACTATTTGCAAGTATTTTACCGGTTTTCATCGATCACCTATGTGATAGAGGAGGGGAAAGTGGGGGACAATTGACAAAACCGGCCTAAATTTGCAATAAATCACAAACTTGTAGAAAAGTACGCACTAGTAAACGAAAATGAGTTGGAAATAAGAAAGAAAGCATTAGGTAGTGTTGGTTTGATGAAAAAAATCCACGATTAAGTCTGACAAACTATGCGAAATAGAGCAGAGAAGTGGAAAAAGAAACACAACTTGCGAGATTCTTGTGGACATTTTGGATGACTCGAAATCGGGCCGCGAAAGCCAATCAGCGGAGTGCGGAGTGCGGTGGTCACGTGGACAAAGGCAGGCTATGTGAAATGAGCGCGTTTGAATCCAACGATCATTATTCAGAGTTTTTTTGGCGGCTAGATAGTGAACTGTCTGACTACTGAGAGAAAATGGCACGAACAAAACAAACTGCACGTAAATCGACTGGAGGAAAAGCTCCCCGCAAACAACTGGCAACTAAGGCTGCCCGAAAGAGTGCACCAGCAACCGGTGGTGTGAAGAAGCCTCATCGTTACAGGCCAGGAACTGTTGCCCTGAGAGAGATCCGTCGTTACCAGAAGTCTACCGAGTTGCTGATCAGGAAATTGCCCTTCCAGAGACTGGTTCGTGAAATTGCACAGGACTTCAAGACCGACTTGCGTTTCCAGAGCTCAGCAGTTATGGCTTTGCAAGAAGCTTCCGAGGCCTACCTGGTTGGTCTGTTCGAGGACACCAATCTTTGCGCCATCCACGCCAAGCGTGTCACAATCATGCCCAAAGACATCCAACTGGCCAGGAGAATCCGAGGAGAGAGAGCTTAAGCTGTCCTTTTGGCTTCTTGCCTCACTAAATCAAACGGTTTTTTTCAAAACCACCAATTTCTACCGACCTACTTGACCTATTTGCTTGGTCAAAACGCTACCTTGGGGAGGGGGGAACTTCCTTTTCCTGCAGCACTCTAGGCCGTGCTACAATGGAGGGTTATGAATTCATAATAAACAAAAAACTATGCACTTACCATTTGTGATGTGGCCATTTCTTGTCTTGTGCTGCCTGGTCCGTCAGTGCACACTCGCTGGTTTGTTAGGGCTGAAAAATAAAGAGAAAATAGATTTAGAAAATAGAAGAATGTTGATAGTACTTTAAACAACTTTACACGCTTTTTATTTTACAAGGAACCTAGTACTAGAAGTTGCTTAAATTTTCTATTGTTTTCCTTTGTTACCAGAAACATTGGAACAAAAGGATCAATTGTATTCTACAAGAAATTCTAGTTCTAGGTTCCTTTATAAACGGTTGGTTGTAAGAAAAAAAGCGTGTAGTACAGCAAATGCAGCACTGGGTTTTCTTGAATATCATGGGTACTTGGGTACAACAACTCCTTACTCCAAGACATGCCACTTTGACTTTTGTTTTTATAAGCATCTAAGAAAACAATAGCACAGGGGCTCATGAAGAATAAAACAAGGACAATTGTGAAACTGCATAGGAATATACAGAATACCAGGAAGGAAAAATTAGATCATGATCTGTGTAAAAATTTGTTCAGTTTGAGTTTGAAAATTTGTTCAGCACTCATATATGTTGACATTGTGAAATGAGTGGAATTTCGAAATGCATTCTCAGATGTTGGTTTGTTATAGAAAATGAGTACAGTCTATGTGGGATGTTGGAGTAGGGAATTGTTGAATAACTGCTAAGGGGAGGATTGAAATTGTTTGCAAACTTGTGATCAATGCATTGTGTTTCTATTGACAAATTTTTGACAAGGCTTGTATAACCCAGGTGAGAATTTGCTATGAACTAAATTTCAAGACTGATAAGCAACTTTAGTATTGGTGGTGAAATATTTTTTGCTTGCTCTCATGTTTGAGAGTAGACTTGGGCAAAATACATATGGAGCAGCATATGGAAATATTTCGTACTGGAAATGGAAAAGAGTTTGAAAAGTTTGTGAACTAACTTGGCACAATACATGCTTGTAAAAAAGTATGTATGTATGTCTATGCATGTGATGAAAATATATTTGATTGACTGTGCAGCCAATTCTTCCCTATTCATACATGACATACATAAATACATACCACACACTTTTATCTACCCTAAACAACTTCTTACAATATATCTTACAATTCCTTTCTCCATCACCACTCAACTATCATCTCTATTCACATCACATTCTAACTATGTCTACAGACCTAGACTGCAATCACTCCAAATCCAACCAAAGAATGCAGCCATTTAGGGAAAGGAAATTTCCAGAAAATATTGCACAGACTGACCTGCCATGGCTGTTTTGAGTATCTGCCGTACCGATTACCGATTTTGCAACATGGGGCTGGAACCTAAGCAAACAAGGACGGGTGCCGAAAAGCCACTATTTGGTAGCATTTTCTAGAATGAGCCCCGTTCGGGTAAAATCTTGCTTGCTCTGAGTCAAGGAAAGTTTACGTAAACAATGGACAGCCCCCATACATTTTTCCTTCCCATACACTAACAATATCCTGAGGGAAATTCCACTAGCTGCACCACCTAGAGATGCCTGATCCAAATTTCCTAATTTCCCAGACCCTGTTCTAAAATTTCCTAATCTGAGTCCATACTAGACATCTACTATGAGAAAACATTCACTCCCTTGTCTGCATTTTTGCTTATAGTATTTTTGTAATTTTTGGAAATTTCTTGAAATTCCTGAGCATATGCCTATTTATGAGCATAAGCGTACATGATGAAGCAATCTAGGTGGCATTTTTTAGCAAAGTCCATTGTTTACTTAGAAATTTCCCTAGATTCCAGCTCACTTGCAAGAATATTCCAGAAATTTCAAAATACCCTGGCACTTAGGCTGTCTCCTGATAACTGCACAACAACCTGGCTCCCCCTGACCATTTTTTGCAGCTATTTAGTTACCGCAGTTGTACAATTGAACTGCTGGAACATTGCCTATACTCAATTTCACTTCCAAGGACCTGGATGGAAGGCCGGTATGGGTGTATTCTTGCAGCGTAATTGAGATTTTTCATTATTTGTGTTTTAAACTTACAGCCATTTGGGGATTCTTTATGAATGTACATTGAGATTTGTTCAAGTTTTCCAAATCTGGTTTTTTTGGGATTTCTTATTCATCGATTTTGCTTTCCGTGAACTTGAGGCCTCCCCATTCAAGCAAACATCACAGTGGATGGACATTCTTATTTTCTAAGCAACTTGGCTAGCAGTAGCTTTTGTGATTTTCATGGCTCACTCAATTACTTATGTTCTCTTACGGAAAATGATAATCACATTGGCAGAATTTCAGATATGGCTCAGCTGAAATATGATTGTTCGTGATACGTCCAAGTCAGAAATATTAGAATATGTGAATGGCATTTGTGAGTGCTGGGCTACCTTTTACAAAAAGTTGACATTTTGTGTGCATGCATTTGTGGTGTTCTGGTGGGAATTCCTGCAAAAATGTGAGGATAACATAGACACGCAGGGACAGAAAGGAGAAAAGTCAGTTTTCGGCATGGATGTGCATAGCCGGGCCCTGCCAGAACTACAATGGAATGCTAGCTGTAGCATTCTTGAGTAGGATGGAATACCCTCATTGTGAATGTTGATTGGGCACACAAGATTCTTGCTTTCACAGAGCTCAGATTTTAATTCAAAAATATGTACTGGGCAAATAAGAGGGTAATTCATATGACTCATTGTGAATGTTGATTGGACACACAAGATTTTTGCTTCCACAGAGCTCAGATTATTCGGATGAATAAATGAACACTATCGGGCAGCAAGTTGCAGGCCACAGAGGTATTTGGAATCTGAGGGTGAGCAAAATGAACTCAGTTTGGCAGCTAATTGCATGCCGCAGAGGAATTTGAAATGAGAGGATGAGAACTAAATAAACCAAAAACAGTCAGACAGCCAGCTACATGCCTAGAGAGATTTGAAATCTGAGGGTGAGAGGCAAATAGAGTGAACATCCCTGCACAATCTGGTTTTAACCGTGTCAGGTAGGTGGTAGCTTTGAAAAAAGCTGTTTTGTTTGGTGTGTGTGCTTGTGCCGGCCTTAACGGGAAACTCACTTCTTTGCTGGTTTGGCCTTGGCAGCGGTCTTCTTAGCAGCAGACTTTGCCTTGGTCGTCTTTTTGGCTTTCTTGGGGGCAGGTGATTTCTTAGCCACAGGCTTCTTGGTCACCTTAGACTTTGGCTTCTTTGGGGACTTTGCAGAAGATTTCTTAGCAGCTGTTTTGGTCTTTTTTGGACTCTTCTTAGCACTTGCTGGGGCTTTCTTGGTAGTCGTCTTTTTGGCTGCAGTTTTGGTGGCTGGTTTTTTAGCAACAGTCTTCTTAACAGCAGCCTTCTTTGGGGCAACAGGTAGTTTGAAGGAACCAGAAGCACCAACTCCCTTAGACTGGACAATAACATTGGCAGTAACCAGCTTTTTCAAAGATGTCCTCAAGTACCTTTTCACACTTTCATCGTCAGGAGAGACTTTGAAATTCTTCAAAATGTAAGCATAGATCTTCTGTCTGGACGAGCCGTTACGTTCACGAAGAGTTCCGAGTGCTTCGACAATCATCTCTTTGTACGAAGGGTGTTGTGCTGGCTTTTTGGCCACGGCAGCCTTCTTGGCAGCTGATTTCTTAGTAGCATCCATGCTTTTTCTGTTTTCGAGAAAGTTCGGACGAGATAACACGGTGACAGTGAACTGGACTAACACGAAGTGGTGTGAGTCGTCAGCAGTGCAGTCGATTTCGTTTTGCGCGCTCAAGTCCGTTCCACGTGACCGACTGCGGGCTTTCCACGGAATCAAAACACTGCAATTTCCAACGGAGTTTGTGCTTTTTATTCACGGGAAATTGCTAATTTCGCACACTTGCCGGAAAGCTACGACTCCAATTCCACCACACTAAAAACACACATAGTAGTTGCACACTTTGCACTTTTGTTCATCTCGCATTATAAAGCAAGTGTCGAACTGTACGAGAAAATATTCGAGACATTTCCATAATCTGGGGGAAAGTATCATATAAATTGAAAAAAATATTACTTGTAGTTCGGTTTCAAATCCATAAAGGACTTTTTCTGGTAGGTAGAGCTACATTTGACTGAAAAAAGGCCAAAGAACGATGGGATGAGGTGTAGTAAAGTGTACACATTGCAAAATGCCCACTTTAAAAACACAGGCGTGCTCGGCCATTTTGATTTTGGAAGCAGGTCCATCACGCGAAGGTTTGCGACTGAAAAGTATATTCTCGGAAAAATCACGATGCCCAGAGACTGTATAGCATATCTTACTTTTCAGCAATAGAGAGGGTGTGCAGGGAAATGACAATTACTTGAACAGTTCCCAGCAAACAGAAAATTGAATTTAAGAACAGTGGACGTGTGAGGGGAAGTCAAATGTAATCAAAGCGTAGGGCCTAGTGCAGCTCGATCGATTTCGTTCTGATTGTTGTTTTTTTCGATGAAATTTAGGTAGTGTATGAATCCCAAGCACTAATAGCATTATGCAGCTGATTTTCCCCTGGAAGAAAGTAGACACAAACTAAAATCAATCATGTATTCTACCTTGACTGTCTGGTAGGTTAGACAAGGAACGGTGATCTTCATCGTCCTCCAACCGTAGTTTCGAGAAAGGACACTACGGTTTCTTAGAAAAGTAAGAGGGAAGACTGGCAATTTACGTGGGCCTACTGAGCAGAATTGCTGAAAAAGTATATATGTTTAGTTTGACATGAACAGTGTAATTTTACTACCCTGAAAAATGGGTTTGACTGTGCGTGGAAAAAGTGGCGCCAATAATCAGGCCGTGGCAAGCCGTTAGAAAGTGCGTATGGGTTGATAGCGTTTTGACCAGTACACGAAATATACGAAATACTGGCAAAAGTGGTAGCTTTGAAAAAAGCTGTTTTGTTTGTGGCTGGCTGCATGAGGCAGAAGATTTACTTGCTGCTGGTGTACTTGGTTACAGCCTTGGTTCCTTCACTCACGGCGTGTTTGGCCAACTCACCGGGCAAGAGGAGACGGACGGCAGTCTGGATTTCACGAGAAGTGATCGTGGCTCTCTTGTTGTAGTGAGCGAGACGAGATGCTTCTTGTGCAATCCTCTCGAAGATATCGTTCACGAACGAGTTCATGATGCTCATGGCCTTGCTTGAGATACCAGTATCGGGGTGGACCTGTTTGAGGACTTTGTAGATGTAGATGGAGTAGCTCTCCTTTCGCTTCTTGTGTCTCTTCTTATCTCCAGGAGCCTTGCCTCCCTTCTTGCCAACACCGGCCTTCTTCTCGCCCTTCTTGGCGACTTTTGGTGCTTGTTTTCCTCCTTTAGGTGCGTCAGACATGTTGAAAGGTATGAACGAACGACAGTACTACGGTGAGTATGCAGTCAGTTGCGATGGACAATGAGTGTTGTTTGGCGGTTGGTCGGGAGGGTATTTAAGCGGGGAGAATGGGGCCGGATCGAAAAGGAGTGTCGACACAATACCCAGTGCGGTGCTATTGGTCAGTTTCGATCGCGGTCTATTTAGAAATTCAGCCGAGATGGCGCCACTTGCTCACAACCGTCATTGTACAACCGAAACAAGTTGCACTCGAACCTTTTCGTGTTTCGTAAAATCATACGCATATCAACATGTCTGGACGTGGCAAAGGAGGAAAGGCGAAAGCCAAGGCAAGATCTAGGACATCCAGAGCTGGACTTCAATTTCCAGTTGGACGTATCCACAGACTCTTGAGAAAGGGAAATTACGCCGAGAGAGTCGGATCAGGAGCTCCAGTTTACTTGGCAGCAGTGCTCGAGTACTTGTCTGCTGAAATCCTCGAGTTGGCCGGCAACGCAGCCCGAGACAACAAGAAGACTAGGATCATCCCACGTCATCTTCAACTCGCCATCCGTAACGACGAGGAGTTGAACAAGCTTCTGTCTGGAGTTACCATCGCCCAGGGAGGAGTTCTGCCAAACATCCAGGCCGTTCTCTTGCCCAAGAAGACCGAGCAGAAGGCAGCCAAATCCAAGGCCTAAGCAACTCTGGCTCTTGCCACACGATCAATCAAACGGTTTTTTTCAAAACCACCAATTCCTACCAATCAGTCTAGACCGACTTGTGTGTCAAAACGCTACCTTTGAAATCTCCCATGTTGTAATTTTCTATTTTGCCTGCATTAGGCCAAGGTGAGAAGGGGATGCAGGGACAAATTGTTTGGGGACGGTCTACGAACTAGGGTTAGATGTGGTACATATGCTAGTTTCTCAAATCATGGCTGACATTTTGTAAGTGCATTCTTAGATAGGATAGGTTTCAGAAATGACAAAAACTATACGAGAGAGTGGTAGATGGACCCACGGCCATTTTGGAAAGAGACGAGAGTTTGTTGTTATGTACACTCTTTTTATTTGATAAGAATACTTGAAATTTCCCTGAGCCTCAACTTTTCCATTGTTTATTCTTAGATTTCCATTGAATTTCCATCCTCTCTGGTGATGTTGAGCCTCAATATTCTTATAAAATTTATTCTTATAAAGAAAAAAGAGAGCATGATATGAATGTTGTGTGTTTTTAGGCCATGTGCAACAATAACTGTGTTGGCAAAGTTGGAAACCCCATAAGATGATTTGTACATAATTTGTTTAAGAAACCAACAACATCTGAGAATGGATATGAGAATGTGATCATATGTGAGTCAGACACACTGAGAAGGTTCTCATTAGATAATGTAGAGTGAAAACCCCTCAGAGATTTTTGATAGGCAGTAGAACTGAGGCAGTCCTCAAAGTTGTTTGATAATTGTGAAGACATGGGGGTGAGTTGCAAATCCAGGTTGTTGTACGCAGATCAGTATCATTGTGGAAAAGGCCATCCCCTTAGTCCAACCCCAGACAGTATTGATAAACAAACTAGGCACTGCAAAAGCATCTATGCACAAGGAAAATGAACTGTTAAGAGAACCGAGCCTAAAGTTAGCGATTTGACAACCGAGAATACGGTAAATACACGAGGTATTTTTGGTAGCTTTGAAAAAAGCTGTTTTTTTGTTGCTGACGGGAAGCAAGACGCGAGGGCATCTAACCACCGAATCCGTAGAGAGTGCGGCCTTGTCTCTTCAGAGCGTAGACAACATCCATAGCAGTGACGGTCTTACGCTTGGCATGCTCGGTGTAAGTAACTGCATCACGGATGACATTCTCGAGGAAAACTTTGAGTACACCTCTGGTCTCTTCGTAGATGAGTCCTGAGATTCTCTTGACACCACCACGTCGAGCAAGTCTGCGAATAGCGGGCTTCGTGATTCCTTGGATGTTATCCCTGAGAATCTTACGATGTCTCTTGGCTCCTCCTTTTCCCAAACCTTTACCACCTTTGCCTCGGCCAGTCATGTTGATAGATTAAGTTAGAGTTCAACGAGCGAACACTAGCTTGCAATTTCGATAGTGAATTGTCTAGGCTAGGCGCCAAGAATGTTTATAGTCGAACGGGCGATCGGACGTCGTAGGAGATATAACAAAAGAATTCGAGAAAATAAGTCGAAGTGAAATTCTATGCATGGCGGGTCTGCGAGAAGTTGTGTGCAAAGTCTTGGTAACAATTTGAGAAAATCGCGAAGAGTCTCGGAATTTTCCCCAGAAATTTCCTTCTGAAAATGTTGTAACCCAGTAGTGTCAACTATTTGCAAGTATTTTACCGGTTTTCATCGATCACCTATGTGATAGAGGAGGGGAAAGTGGGGGACAATTGACAAAACCGGCCTAAATTTGCAATAAATCACAAACTTGTAGAAAAGTACGCACTAGTAAACGAAAATGAGTTGGAAATAAGAAAGAAAGCATTAGGTAGTGTTGGTTTGATGAAAAAAATCCACGATTAAGTCTGACAAACTATGCGAAATAGAGCAGAGAAGTGGAAAAAGAAACACAACTTGCGAGATTCTTGTGGACATTTTGGATGACTCGAAATCGGGCCGCGAAAGCCAATCAGCGGAGTGCGGAGTGCGGTGGTCACGTGGACAAAGGCAGGCTATGTGAAATGAGCGCGTTTGAATCCAACGATCATTATTCAGAGTTTTTTTGGCGGCTAGATAGTGAACTGTCTGACTACTGAGAGAAAATGGCACGAACAAAACAAACTGCACGTAAATCGACTGGAGGAAAAGCTCCCCGCAAACAACTGGCAACTAAGGCTGCCCGAAAGAGTGCACCAGCAACCGGTGGTGTGAAGAAGCCTCATCGTTACAGGCCAGGAACTGTTGCCCTGAGAGAGATCCGTCGTTACCAGAAGTCTACCGAGTTGCTGATCAGGAAATTGCCCTTCCAGAGACTGGTTCGTGAAATTGCACAGGACTTCAAGACCGACTTGCGTTTCCAGAGCTCAGCAGTTATGGCTTTGCAAGAAGCTTCCGAGGCCTACCTGGTTGGTCTGTTCGAGGACACCAATCTTTGCGCCATCCACGCCAAGCGTGTCACAATCATGCCCAAAGACATCCAACTGGCCAGGAGAATCCGAGGAGAGAGAGCTTAAGCTGTCCTTTTGGCTTCTTGCCTCACTAAATCAAACGGTTTTTTTCAAAACCACCAATTTCTACCGACCTACTTGACCTATTTGCTTGGTCAAAACGCTACCTTGGGGAGGGGGGAACTTCCTTTTCCTGCAGCACTCTAGGCCGTGCTACAATGGAGGGTTATGAATTCATAATAAACAAAAAACTATGCACTTACCATTTGTGATGTGGCCATTTCTTGTCTTGTGCTGCCTGGTCCGTCAGTGCACACTCGCTGGTTTGTTAGGGCTGAAAAATAAAGAGAAAATAGATTTAGAAAATAGAAGAATGTTGATAGTACTTTAAACAACTTTACACGCTTTTTATTTTACAAGGAACCTAGTACTAGAAGTTGCTTAAATTTTCTATTGTTTTCCTTTGTTACCAGAAACATTGGAACAAAAGGATCAATTGTATTCTACAAGAAATTCTAGTTCTAGGTTCCTTTATAAACGGTTGGTTGTAAGAAAAAAAGCGTGTAGTACAGCAAATGCAGCACTGGGTTTTCTTGAATATCATGGGTACTTGGGTACAACAACTCCTTACTCCAAGACATGCCACTTTGACTTTTGTTTTTATAAGCATCTAAGAAAACAATAGCACAGGGGCTCATGAAGAATAAAACAAGGACAATTGTGAAACTGCATAGGAATATACAGAATACCAGGAAGGAAAAATTAGATCATGATCTGTGTAAAAATTTGTTCAGTTTGAGTTTGAAAATTTGTTCAGCACTCATATATGTTGACATTGTGAAATGAGTGGAATTTCGAAATGCATTCTCAGATGTTGGTTTGTTATAGAAAATGAGTACAGTCTATGTGGGATGTTGGAGTAGGGAATTGTTGAATAACTGCTAAGGGGAGGATTGAAATTGTTTGCAAACTTGTGATCAATGCATTGTGTTTCTATTGACAAATTTTTGACAAGGCTTGTATAACCCAGGTGAGAATTTGCTATGAACTAAATTTCAAGACTGATAAGCAACTTTAGTATTGGTGGTGAAATATTTTTTGCTTGCTCTCATGTTTGAGAGTAGACTTGGGCAAAATACATATGGAGCAGCATATGGAAATATTTCGTACTGGAAATGGAAAAGAGTTTGAAAAGTTTGTGAACTAACTTGGCACAATACATGCTTGTAAAAAAGTATGTATGTATGTCTATGCATGTGATGAAAATATATTTGATTGACTGTGCAGCCAATTCTTCCCTATTCATACATGACATACATAAATACATACCACACACTTTTATCTACCCTAAACAACTTCTTACAATATATCTTACAATTCCTTTCTCCATCACCACTCAACTATCATCTCTATTCACATCACATTCTAACTATGTCTACAGACCTAGACTGCAATCACTCCAAATCCAACCAAAGAATGCAGCCATTTAGGGAAAGGAAATTTCCAGAAAATATTGCACAGACTGACCTGCCATGGCTGTTTTGAGTATCTGCCGTACCGATTACCGATTTTGCAACATGGGGCTGGAACCTAAGCAAACAAGGACGGGTGCCGAAAAGCCACTATTTGGTAGCATTTTCTAGAATGAGCCCCGTTCGGGTAAAATCTTGCTTGCTCTGAGTCAAGGAAAGTTTACGTAAACAATGGACAGCCCCCATACATTTTTCCTTCCCATACACTAACAATATCCTGAGGGAAATTCCACTAGCTGCACCACCTAGAGATGCCTGATCCAAATTTCCTAATTTCCCAGACCCTGTTCTAAAATTTCCTAATCTGAGTCCATACTAGACATCTACTATGAGAAAACATTCACTCCCTTGTCTGCATTTTTGCTTATAGTATTTTTGTAATTTTTGGAAATTTCTTGAAATTCCTGAGCATATGCCTATTTATGAGCATAAGCGTACATGATGAAGCAATCTAGGTGGCATTTTTTAGCAAAGTCCATTGTTTACTTAGAAATTTCCCTAGATTCCAGCTCACTTGCAAGAATATTCCAGAAATTTCAAAATACCCTGGCACTTAGGCTGTCTCCTGATAACTGCACAACAACCTGGCTCCCCCTGACCATTTTTTGCAGCTATTTAGTTACCGCAGTTGTACAATTGAACTGCTGGAACATTGCCTATACTCAATTTCACTTCCAAGGACCTGGATGGAAGGCCGGTATGGGTGTATTCTTGCAGCGTAATTGAGATTTTTCATTATTTGTGTTTTAAACTTACAGCCATTTGGGGATTCTTTATGAATGTACATTGAGATTTGTTCAAGTTTTCCAAATCTGGTTTTTTTGGGATTTCTTATTCATCGATTTTGCTTTCCGTGAACTTGAGGCCTCCCCATTCAAGCAAACATCACAGTGGATGGACATTCTTATTTTCTAAGCAACTTGGCTAGCAGTAGCTTTTGTGATTTTCATGGCTCACTCAATTACTTATGTTCTCTTACGGAAAATGATAATCACATTGGCAGAATTTCAGATATGGCTCAGCTGAAATATGATTGTTCGTGATACGTCCAAGTCAGAAATATTAGAATATGTGAATGGCATTTGTGAGTGCTGGGCTACCTTTTACAAAAAGTTGACATTTTGTGTGCATGCATTTGTGGTGTTCTGGTGGGAATTCCTGCAAAAATGTGAGGATAACATAGACACGCAGGGACAGAAAGGAGAAAAGTCAGTTTTCGGCATGGATGTGCATAGCCGGGCCCTGCCAGAACTACAATGGAATGCTAGCTGTAGCATTCTTGAGTAGGATGGAATACCCTCATTGTGAATGTTGATTGGGCACACAAGATTCTTGCTTTCACAGAGCTCAGATTTTAATTCAAAAATATGTACTGGGCAAATAAGAGGGTAATTCATATGACTCATTGTGAATGTTGATTGGACACACAAGATTTTTGCTTCCACAGAGCTCAGATTATTCGGATGAATAAATGAACACTATCGGGCAGCAAGTTGCAGGCCACAGAGGTATTTGGAATCTGAGGGTGAGCAAAATGAACTCAGTTTGGCAGCTAATTGCATGCCGCAGAGGAATTTGAAATGAGAGGATGAGAACTAAATAAACCAAAAACAGTCAGACAGCCAGCTACATGCCTAGAGAGATTTGAAATCTGAGGGTGAGAGGCAAATAGAGTGAACATCCCTGCACAATCTGGTTTTAACCGTGTCAGGTAGGTGGTAGCTTTGAAAAAAGCTGTTTTGTTTGGTGTGTGTGCTTGTGCCGGCCTTAACGGGAAACTCACTTCTTTGCTGGTTTGGCCTTGGCAGCGGTCTTCTTAGCAGCAGACTTTGCCTTGGTCGTCTTTTTGGCTTTCTTGGGGGCAGGTGATTTCTTAGCCACAGGCTTCTTGGTCACCTTAGACTTTGGCTTCTTTGGGGACTTTGCAGAAGATTTCTTAGCAGCTGTTTTGGTCTTTTTTGGACTCTTCTTAGCACTTGCTGGGGCTTTCTTGGTAGTCGTCTTTTTGGCTGCAGTTTTGGTGGCTGGTTTTTTAGCAACAGTCTTCTTAACAGCAGCCTTCTTTGGGGCAACAGGTAGTTTGAAGGAACCAGAAGCACCAACTCCCTTAGACTGGACAATAACATTGGCAGTAACCAGCTTTTTCAAAGATGTCCTCAAGTACCTTTTCACACTTTCATCGTCAGGAGAGACTTTGAAATTCTTCAAAATGTAAGCATAGATCTTCTGTCTGGACGAGCCGTTACGTTCACGAAGAGTTCCGAGTGCTTCGACAATCATCTCTTTGTACGAAGGGTGTTGTGCTGGCTTTTTGGCCACGGCAGCCTTCTTGGCAGCTGATTTCTTAGTAGCATCCATGCTTTTTCTGTTTTCGAGAAAGTTCGGACGAGATAACACGGTGACAGTGAACTGGACTAACACGAAGTGGTGTGAGTCGTCAGCAGTGCAGTCGATTTCGTTTTGCGCGCTCAAGTCCGTTCCACGTGACCGACTGCGGGCTTTCCACGGAATCAAAACACTGCAATTTCCAACGGAGTTTGTGCTTTTTATTCACGGGAAATTGCTAATTTCGCACACTTGCCGGAAAGCTACGACTCCAATTCCACCACACTAAAAACACACATAGTAGTTGCACACTTTGCACTTTTGTTCATCTCGCATTATAAAGCAAGTGTCGAACTGTACGAGAAAATATTCGAGACATTTCCATAATCTGGGGGAAAGTATCATATAAATTGAAAAAAATATTACTTGTAGTTCGGTTTCAAATCCATAAAGGACTTTTTCTGGTAGGTAGAGCTACATTTGACTGAAAAAAGGCCAAAGAACGATGGGATGAGGTGTAGTAAAGTGTACACATTGCAAAATGCCCACTTTAAAAACACAGGCGTGCTCGGCCATTTTGATTTTGGAAGCAGGTCCATCACGCGAAGGTTTGCGACTGAAAAGTATATTCTCGGAAAAATCACGATGCCCAGAGACTGTATAGCATATCTTACTTTTCAGCAATAGAGAGGGTGTGCAGGGAAATGACAATTACTTGAACAGTTCCCAGCAAACAGAAAATTGAATTTAAGAACAGTGGACGTGTGAGGGGAAGTCAAATGTAATCAAAGCGTAGGGCCTAGTGCAGCTCGATCGATTTCGTTCTGATTGTTGTTTTTTTCGATGAAATTTAGGTAGTGTATGAATCCCAAGCACTAATAGCATTATGCAGCTGATTTTCCCCTGGAAGAAAGTAGACACAAACTAAAATCAATCATGTATTCTACCTTGACTGTCTGGTAGGTTAGACAAGGAACGGTGATCTTCATCGTCCTCCAACCGTAGTTTCGAGAAAGGACACTACGGTTTCTTAGAAAAGTAAGAGGGAAGACTGGCAATTTACGTGGGCCTACTGAGCAGAATTGCTGAAAAAGTATATATGTTTAGTTTGACATGAACAGTGTAATTTTACTACCCTGAAAAATGGGTTTGACTGTGCGTGGAAAAAGTGGCGCCAATATTCAGGCCGTGGCAAGCCGTTAGAAAGTGCGTATGGGTTGATAGCGTTTTGACCAGTACACGAAATATACGAAATACTGGCAAAAGTGGTAGCTTTGAAAAAAGCTGTTTTGTTTGTGGCTGGCTGCATGAGGCAGAAGATTTACTTGCTGCTGGTGTACTTGGTTACAGCCTTGGTTCCTTCACTCACGGCGTGTTTGGCCAACTCACCGGGCAAGAGGAGACGGACGGCAGTCTGGATTTCACGAGAAGTGATCGTGGCTCTCTTGTTGTAGTGAGCGAGACGAGATGCTTCTTGTGCAATCCTCTCGAAGATATCGTTCACGAACGAGTTCATGATGCTCATGGCCTTGCTTGAGATACCAGTATCGGGGTGGACCTGTTTGAGGACTTTGTAGATGTAGATGGAGTAGCTCTCCTTTCGCTTCTTGTGTCTCTTCTTATCTCCAGGAGCCTTGCCTCCCTTCTTGCCAACACCGGCCTTCTTCTCGCCCTTCTTGGCGACTTTTGGTGCTTGTTTTCCTCCTTTAGGTGCGTCAGACATGTTGAAAGGTATGAACGAACGACAGTACTACGGTGAGTATGCAGTCAGTTGCGATGGACAATGAGTGTTGTTTGGCGGTTGGTCGGGAGGGTATTTAAGCGGGGAGAATGGGGCCGGATCGAAAAGGAGTGTCGACACAATACCCAGTGCGGTGCTATTGGTCAGTTTCGATCGCGGTCTATTTAGAAATTCAGCCGAGATGGCGCCACTTGCTCACAACCGTCATTGTACAACCGAAACAAGTTGCACTCGAACCTTTTCGTGTTTCGTAAAATCATACGCATATCAACATGTCTGGACGTGGCAAAGGAGGAAAGGCGAAAGCCAAGGCAAGATCTAGGACATCCAGAGCTGGACTTCAATTTCCAGTTGGACGTATCCACAGACTCTTGAGAAAGGGAAATTACGCCGAGAGAGTCGGATCAGGAGCTCCAGTTTACTTGGCAGCAGTGCTCGAGTACTTGTCTGCTGAAATCCTCGAGTTGGCCGGCAACGCAGCCCGAGACAACAAGAAGACTAGGATCATCCCACGTCATCTTCAACTCGCCATCCGTAACGACGAGGAGTTGAACAAGCTTCTGTCTGGAGTTACCATCGCCCAGGGAGGAGTTCTGCCAAACATCCAGGCCGTTCTCTTGCCCAAGAAGACCGAGCAGAAGGCAGCCAAATCCAAGGCCTAAGCAACTCTGGCTCTTGCCACACGATCAATCAAACGGTTTTTTTCAAAACCACCAATTCCTACCAATCAGTCTAGACCGACTTGTGTGTCAAAACGCTACCTTTGAAATCTCCCATGTTGTAATTTTCTATTTTGCCTGCATTAGGCCAAGGTGAGAAGGGGATGCAGGGACAAATTGTTTGGGGACGGTCTACGAACTAGGGTTAGATGTGGTACATATGCTAGTTTCTCAAATCATGGCTGACATTTTGTAAGTGCATTCTTAGATAGGATAGGTTTCAGAAATGACAAAAACTATACGAGAGAGTGGTAGATGGACCCACGGCCATTTTGGAAAGAGACGAGAGTTTGTTGTTATGTACACTCTTTTTATTTGATAAGAATACTTGAAATTTCCCTGAGCCTCAACTTTTCCATTGTTTATTCTTAGATTTCCATTGAATTTCCATCCTCTCTGGTGATGTTGAGCCTCAATATTCTTATAAAATTTATTCTTATAAAGAAAAAAGAGAGCATGATATGAATGTTGTGTGTTTTTAGGCCATGTGCAACAATAACTGTGTTGGCAAAGTTGGAAACCCCATAAGATGATTTGTACATAATTTGTTTAAGAAACCAACAACATCTGAGAATGGATATGAGAATGTGATCATATGTGAGTCAGACACACTGAGAAGGTTCTCATTAGATAATGTAGAGTGAAAACCCCTCAGAGATTTTTGATAGGCAGTAGAACTGAGGCAGTCCTCAAAGTTGTTTGATAATTGTGAAGACATGGGGGTGAGTTGCAAATCCAGGTTGTTGTACGCAGATCAGTATCATTGTGGAAAAGGCCATCCCCTTAGTCCAACCCCAGACAGTATTGATAAACAAACTAGGCACTGCAAAAGCATCTATGCACAAGGAAAATGAACTGTTAAGAGAACCGAGCCTAAAGTTAGCGATTTGACAACCGAGAATACGGTAAATACACGAGGTATTTTTGGTAGCTTTGAAAAAAGCTGTTTTTTTGTTGCTGACGGGAAGCAAGACGCGAGGGCATCTAACCACCGAATCCGTAGAGAGTGCGGCCTTGTCTCTTCAGAGCGTAGACAACATCCATAGCAGTGACGGTCTTACGCTTGGCATGCTCGGTGTAAGTAACTGCATCACGGATGACATTCTCGAGGAAAACTTTGAGTACACCTCTGGTCTCTTCGTAGATGAGTCCTGAGATTCTCTTGACACCACCACGTCGAGCAAGTCTGCGAATAGCGGGCTTCGTGATTCCTTGGATGTTATCCCTGAGAATCTTACGATGTCTCTTGGCTCCTCCTTTTCCCAAACCTTTACCACCTTTGCCTCGGCCAGTCATGTTGATAGATTAAGTTAGAGTTCAACGAGCGAACACTAGCTTGCAATTTCGATAGTGAATTGTCTAGGCTAGGCGCCAAGAATGTTTATAGTCGAACGGGCGATCGGACGTCGTAGGAGATATAACAAAAGAATTCGAGAAAATAAGTCGAAGTGAAATTCTATGCATGGCGGGTCTGCGAGAAGTTGTGTGCAAAGTCTTGGTAACAATTTGAGAAAATCGCGAAGAGTCTCGGAATTTTCCCCAGAAATTTCCTTCTGAAAATGTTGTAACCCAGTAGTGTCAACTATTTGCAAGTATTTTACCGGTTTTCATCGATCACCTATGTGATAGAGGAGGGGAAAGTGGGGGACAATTGACAAAACCGGCCTAAATTTGCAATAAATCACAAACTTGTAGAAAAGTACGCACTAGTAAACGAAAATGAGTTGGAAATAAGAAAGAAAGCATTAGGTAGTGTTGGTTTGATGAAAAAAATCCACGATTAAGTCTGACAAACTATGCGAAATAGAGCAGAGAAGTGGAAAAAGAAACACAACTTGCGAGATTCTTGTGGACATTTTGGATGACTCGAAATCGGGCCGCGAAAGCCAATCAGCGGAGTGCGGAGTGCGGTGGTCACGTGGACAAAGGCAGGCTATGTGAAATGAGCGCGTTTGAATCCAACGATCATTATTCAGAGTTTTTTTGGCGGCTAGATAGTGAACTGTCTGACTACTGAGAGAAAATGGCACGAACAAAACAAACTGCACGTAAATCGACTGGAGGAAAAGCTCCCCGCAAACAACTGGCAACTAAGGCTGCCCGAAAGAGTGCACCAGCAACCGGTGGTGTGAAGAAGCCTCATCGTTACAGGCCAGGAACTGTTGCCCTGAGAGAGATCCGTCGTTACCAGAAGTCTACCGAGTTGCTGATCAGGAAATTGCCCTTCCAGAGACTGGTTCGTGAAATTGCACAGGACTTCAAGACCGACTTGCGTTTCCAGAGCTCAGCAGTTATGGCTTTGCAAGAAGCTTCCGAGGCCTACCTGGTTGGTCTGTTCGAGGACACCAATCTTTGCGCCATCCACGCCAAGCGTGTCACAATCATGCCCAAAGACATCCAACTGGCCAGGAGAATCCGAGGAGAGAGAGCTTAAGCTGTCCTTTTGGCTTCTTGCCTCACTAAATCAAACGGTTTTTTTCAAAACCACCAATTTCTACCGACCTACTTGACCTATTTGCTTGGTCAAAACGCTACCTTGGGGAGGGGGGAACTTCCTTTTCCTGCAGCACTCTAGGCCGTGCTACAATGGAGGGTTATGAATTCATAATAAACAAAAAACTATGCACTTACCATTTGTGATGTGGCCATTTCTTGTCTTGTGCTGCCTGGTCCGTCAGTGCACACTCGCTGGTTTGTTAGGGCTGAAAAATAAAGAGAAAATAGATTTAGAAAATAGAAGAATGTTGATAGTACTTTAAACAACTTTACACGCTTTTTATTTTACAAGGAACCTAGTACTAGAAGTTGCTTAAATTTTCTATTGTTTTCCTTTGTTACCAGAAACATTGGAACAAAAGGATCAATTGTATTCTACAAGAAATTCTAGTTCTAGGTTCCTTTATAAACGGTTGGTTGTAAGAAAAAAAGCGTGTAGTACAGCAAATGCAGCACTGGGTTTTCTTGAATATCATGGGTACTTGGGTACAACAACTCCTTACTCCAAGACATGCCACTTTGACTTTTGTTTTTATAAGCATCTAAGAAAACAATAGCACAGGGGCTCATGAAGAATAAAACAAGGACAATTGTGAAACTGCATAGGAATATACAGAATACCAGGAAGGAAAAATTAGATCATGATCTGTGTAAAAATTTGTTCAGTTTGAGTTTGAAAATTTGTTCAGCACTCATATATGTTGACATTGTGAAATGAGTGGAATTTCGAAATGCATTCTCAGATGTTGGTTTGTTATAGAAAATGAGTACAGTCTATGTGGGATGTTGGAGTAGGGAATTGTTGAATAACTGCTAAGGGGAGGATTGAAATTGTTTGCAAACTTGTGATCAATGCATTGTGTTTCTATTGACAAATTTTTGACAAGGCTTGTATAACCCAGGTGAGAATTTGCTATGAACTAAATTTCAAGACTGATAAGCAACTTTAGTATTGGTGGTGAAATATTTTTTGCTTGCTCTCATGTTTGAGAGTAGACTTGGGCAAAATACATATGGAGCAGCATATGGAAATATTTCGTACTGGAAATGGAAAAGAGTTTGAAAAGTTTGTGAACTAACTTGGCACAATACATGCTTGTAAAAAAGTATGTATGTATGTCTATGCATGTGATGAAAATATATTTGATTGACTGTGCAGCCAATTCTTCCCTATTCATACATGACATACATAAATACATACCACACACTTTTATCTACCCTAAACAACTTCTTACAATATATCTTACAATTCCTTTCTCCATCACCACTCAACTATCATCTCTATTCACATCACATTCTAACTATGTCTACAGACCTAGACTGCAATCACTCCAAATCCAACCAAAGAATGCAGCCATTTAGGGAAAGGAAATTTCCAGAAAATATTGCACAGACTGACCTGCCATGGCTGTTTTGAGTATCTGCCGTACCGATTACCGATTTTGCAACATGGGGCTGGAACCTAAGCAAACAAGGACGGGTGCCGAAAAGCCACTATTTGGTAGCATTTTCTAGAATGAGCCCCGTTCGGGTAAAATCTTGCTTGCTCTGAGTCAAGGAAAGTTTACGTAAACAATGGACAGCCCCCATACATTTTTCCTTCCCATACACTAACAATATCCTGAGGGAAATTCCACTAGCTGCACCACCTAGAGATGCCTGATCCAAATTTCCTAATTTCCCAGACCCTGTTCTAAAATTTCCTAATCTGAGTCCATACTAGACATCTACTATGAGAAAACATTCACTCCCTTGTCTGCATTTTTGCTTATAGTATTTTTGTAATTTTTGGAAATTTCTTGAAATTCCTGAGCATATGCCTATTTATGAGCATAAGCGTACATGATGAAGCAATCTAGGTGGCATTTTTTAGCAAAGTCCATTGTTTACTTAGAAATTTCCCTAGATTCCAGCTCACTTGCAAGAATATTCCAGAAATTTCAAAATACCCTGGCACTTAGGCTGTCTCCTGATAACTGCACAACAACCTGGCTCCCCCTGACCATTTTTTGCAGCTATTTAGTTACCGCAGTTGTACAATTGAACTGCTGGAACATTGCCTATACTCAATTTCACTTCCAAGGACCTGGATGGAAGGCCGGTATGGGTGTATTCTTGCAGCGTAATTGAGATTTTTCATTATTTGTGTTTTAAACTTACAGCCATTTGGGGATTCTTTATGAATGTACATTGAGATTTGTTCAAGTTTTCCAAATCTGGTTTTTTTGGGATTTCTTATTCATCGATTTTGCTTTCCGTGAACTTGAGGCCTCCCCATTCAAGCAAACATCACAGTGGATGGACATTCTTATTTTCTAAGCAACTTGGCTAGCAGTAGCTTTTGTGATTTTCATGGCTCACTCAATTACTTATGTTCTCTTACGGAAAATGATAATCACATTGGCAGAATTTCAGATATGGCTCAGCTGAAATATGATTGTTCGTGATACGTCCAAGTCAGAAATATTAGAATATGTGAATGGCATTTGTGAGTGCTGGGCTACCTTTTACAAAAAGTTGACATTTTGTGTGCATGCATTTGTGGTGTTCTGGTGGGAATTCCTGCAAAAATGTGAGGATAACATAGACACGCAGGGACAGAAAGGAGAAAAGTCAGTTTTCGGCATGGATGTGCATAGCCGGGCCCTGCCAGAACTACAATGGAATGCTAGCTGTAGCATTCTTGAGTAGGATGGAATACCCTCATTGTGAATGTTGATTGGGCACACAAGATTCTTGCTTTCACAGAGCTCAGATTTTAATTCAAAAATATGTACTGGGCAAATAAGAGGGTAATTCATATGACTCATTGTGAATGTTGATTGGACACACAAGATTTTTGCTTCCACAGAGCTCAGATTATTCGGATGAATAAATGAACACTATCGGGCAGCAAGTTGCAGGCCACAGAGGTATTTGGAATCTGAGGGTGAGCAAAATGAACTCAGTTTGGCAGCTAATTGCATGCCGCAGAGGAATTTGAAATGAGAGGATGAGAACTAAATAAACCAAAAACAGTCAGACAGCCAGCTACATGCCTAGAGAGATTTGAAATCTGAGGGTGAGAGGCAAATAGAGTGAACATCCCTGCACAATCTGGTTTTAACCGTGTCAGGTAGGTGGTAGCTTTGAAAAAAGCTGTTTTGTTTGGTGTGTGTGCTTGTGCCGGCCTTAACGGGAAACTCACTTCTTTGCTGGTTTGGCCTTGGCAGCGGTCTTCTTAGCAGCAGACTTTGCCTTGGTCGTCTTTTTGGCTTTCTTGGGGGCAGGTGATTTCTTAGCCACAGGCTTCTTGGTCACCTTAGACTTTGGCTTCTTTGGGGACTTTGCAGAAGATTTCTTAGCAGCTGTTTTGGTCTTTTTTGGACTCTTCTTAGCACTTGCTGGGGCTTTCTTGGTAGTCGTCTTTTTGGCTGCAGTTTTGGTGGCTGGTTTTTTAGCAACAGTCTTCTTAACAGCAGCCTTCTTTGGGGCAACAGGTAGTTTGAAGGAACCAGAAGCACCAACTCCCTTAGACTGGACAATAACATTGGCAGTAACCAGCTTTTTCAAAGATGTCCTCAAGTACCTTTTCACACTTTCATCGTCAGGAGAGACTTTGAAATTCTTCAAAATGTAAGCATAGATCTTCTGTCTGGACGAGCCGTTACGTTCACGAAGAGTTCCGAGTGCTTCGACAATCATCTCTTTGTACGAAGGGTGTTGTGCTGGCTTTTTGGCCACGGCAGCCTTCTTGGCAGCTGATTTCTTAGTAGCATCCATGCTTTTTCTGTTTTCGAGAAAGTTCGGACGAGATAACACGGTGACAGTGAACTGGACTAACACGAAGTGGTGTGAGTCGTCAGCAGTGCAGTCGATTTCGTTTTGCGCGCTCAAGTCCGTTCCACGTGACCGACTGCGGGCTTTCCACGGAATCAAAACACTGCAATTTCCAACGGAGTTTGTGCTTTTTATTCACGGGAAATTGCTAATTTCGCACACTTGCCGGAAAGCTACGACTCCAATTCCACCACACTAAAAACACACATAGTAGTTGCACACTTTGCACTTTTGTTCATCTCGCATTATAAAGCAAGTGTCGAACTGTACGAGAAAATATTCGAGACATTTCCATAATCTGGGGGAAAGTATCATATAAATTGAAAAAAATATTACTTGTAGTTCGGTTTCAAATCCATAAAGGACTTTTTCTGGTAGGTAGAGCTACATTTGACTGAAAAAAGGCCAAAGAACGATGGGATGAGGTGTAGTAAAGTGTACACATTGCAAAATGCCCACTTTAAAAACACAGGCGTGCTCGGCCATTTTGATTTTGGAAGCAGGTCCATCACGCGAAGGTTTGCGACTGAAAAGTATATTCTCGGAAAAATCACGATGCCCAGAGACTGTATAGCATATCTTACTTTTCAGCAATAGAGAGGGTGTGCAGGGAAATGACAATTACTTGAACAGTTCCCAGCAAACAGAAAATTGAATTTAAGAACAGTGGACGTGTGAGGGGAAGTCAAATGTAATCAAAGCGTAGGGCCTAGTGCAGCTCGATCGATTTCGTTCTGATTGTTGTTTTTTTCGATGAAATTTAGGTAGTGTATGAATCCCAAGCACTAATAGCATTATGCAGCTGATTTTCCCCTGGAAGAAAGTAGACACAAACTAAAATCAATCATGTATTCTACCTTGACTGTCTGGTAGGTTAGACAAGGAACGGTGATCTTCATCGTCCTCCAACCGTAGTTTCGAGAAAGGACACTACGGTTTCTTAGAAAAGTAAGAGGGAAGACTGGCAATTTACGTGGGCCTACTGAGCAGAATTGCTGAAAAAGTATATATGTTTAGTTTGACATGAACAGTGTAATTTTACTACCCTGAAAAATGGGTTTGACTGTGCGTGGAAAAAGTGGCGCCAATATTCAGGCCGTGGCAAGCCGTTAGAAAGTGCGTATGGGTTGATAGCGTTTTGACCAGTACACGAAATATACGAAATACTGGCAAAAGTGGTAGCTTTGAAAAAAGCTGTTTTGTTTGTGGCTGGCTGCATGAGGCAGAAGATTTACTTGCTGCTGGTGTACTTGGTTACAGCCTTGGTTCCTTCACTCACGGCGTGTTTGGCCAACTCACCGGGCAAGAGGAGACGGACGGCAGTCTGGATTTCACGAGAAGTGATCGTGGCTCTCTTGTTGTAGTGAGCGAGACGAGATGCTTCTTGTGCAATCCTCTCGAAGATATCGTTCACGAACGAGTTCATGATGCTCATGGCCTTGCTTGAGATACCAGTATCGGGGTGGACCTGTTTGAGGACTTTGTAGATGTAGATGGAGTAGCTCTCCTTTCGCTTCTTGTGTCTCTTCTTATCTCCAGGAGCCTTGCCTCCCTTCTTGCCAACACCGGCCTTCTTCTCGCCCTTCTTGGCGACTTTTGGTGCTTGTTTTCCTCCTTTAGGTGCGTCAGACATGTTGAAAGGTATGAACGAACGACAGTACTACGGTGAGTATGCAGTCAGTTGCGATGGACAATGAGTGTTGTTTGGCGGTTGGTCGGGAGGGTATTTAAGCGGGGAGAATGGGGCCGGATCGAAAAGGAGTGTCGACACAATACCCAGTGCGGTGCTATTGGTCAGTTTCGATCGCGGTCTATTTAGAAATTCAGCCGAGATGGCGCCACTTGCTCACAACCGTCATTGTACAACCGAAACAAGTTGCACTCGAACCTTTTCGTGTTTCGTAAAATCATACGCATATCAACATGTCTGGACGTGGCAAAGGAGGAAAGGCGAAAGCCAAGGCAAGATCTAGGACATCCAGAGCTGGACTTCAATTTCCAGTTGGACGTATCCACAGACTCTTGAGAAAGGGAAATTACGCCGAGAGAGTCGGATCAGGAGCTCCAGTTTACTTGGCAGCAGTGCTCGAGTACTTGTCTGCTGAAATCCTCGAGTTGGCCGGCAACGCAGCCCGAGACAACAAGAAGACTAGGATCATCCCACGTCATCTTCAACTCGCCATCCGTAACGACGAGGAGTTGAACAAGCTTCTGTCTGGAGTTACCATCGCCCAGGGAGGAGTTCTGCCAAACATCCAGGCCGTTCTCTTGCCCAAGAAGACCGAGCAGAAGGCAGCCAAATCCAAGGCCTAAGCAACTCTGGCTCTTGCCACACGATCAATCAAACGGTTTTTTTCAAAACCACCAATTCCTACCAATCAGTCTAGACCGACTTGTGTGTCAAAACGCTACCTTTGAAATCTCCCATGTTGTAATTTTCTATTTTGCCTGCATTAGGCCAAGGTGAGAAGGGGATGCAGGGACAAATTGTTTGGGGACGGTCTACGAACTAGGGTTAGATGTGGTACATATGCTAGTTTCTCAAATCATGGCTGACATTTTGTAAGTGCATTCTTAGATAGGATAGGTTTCAGAAATGACAAAAACTATACGAGAGAGTGGTAGATGGACCCACGGCCATTTTGGAAAGAGACGAGAGTTTGTTGTTATGTACACTCTTTTTATTTGATAAGAATACTTGAAATTTCCCTGAGCCTCAACTTTTCCATTGTTTATTCTTAGATTTCCATTGAATTTCCATCCTCTCTGGTGATGTTGAGCCTCAATATTCTTATAAAATTTATTCTTATAAAGAAAAAAGAGAGCATGATATGAATGTTGTGTGTTTTTAGGCCATGTGCAACAATAACTGTGTTGGCAAAGTTGGAAACCCCATAAGATGATTTGTACATAATTTGTTTAAGAAACCAACAACATCTGAGAATGGATATGAGAATGTGATCATATGTGAGTCAGACACACTGAGAAGGTTCTCATTAGATAATGTAGAGTGAAAACCCCTCAGAGATTTTTGATAGGCAGTAGAACTGAGGCAGTCCTCAAAGTTGTTTGATAATTGTGAAGACATGGGGGTGAGTTGCAAATCCAGGTTGTTGTACGCAGATCAGTATCATTGTGGAAAAGGCCATCCCCTTAGTCCAACCCCAGACAGTATTGATAAACAAACTAGGCACTGCAAAAGCATCTATGCACAAGGAAAATGAACTGTTAAGAGAACCGAGCCTAAAGTTAGCGATTTGACAACCGAGAATACGGTAAATACACGAGGTATTTTTGGTAGCTTTGAAAAAAGCTGTTTTTTTGTTGCTGACGGGAAGCAAGACGCGAGGGCATCTAACCACCGAATCCGTAGAGAGTGCGGCCTTGTCTCTTCAGAGCGTAGACAACATCCATAGCAGTGACGGTCTTACGCTTGGCATGCTCGGTGTAAGTAACTGCATCACGGATGACATTCTCGAGGAAAACTTTGAGTACACCTCTGGTCTCTTCGTAGATGAGTCCTGAGATTCTCTTGACACCACCACGTCGAGCAAGTCTGCGAATAGCGGGCTTCGTGATTCCTTGGATGTTATCCCTGAGAATCTTACGATGTCTCTTGGCTCCTCCTTTTCCCAAACCTTTACCACCTTTGCCTCGACCAGTCATGTTGATAGATTAAGTTAGAGTTCAACGAGCGAACACTAGCTTGCAATTTCGATAGTGAATTGTCTAGGCTAGGCGCCAAGAATGTTTATAGTCGAACGGGCGATCGGACGTCGTAGGAGATATAACAAAAGAATTCGAGAAAATAAGTCGAAGTGAAATTCTATGCATGGCGGGTCTGCGAGAAGTTGTGTGCAAAGTCTTGGTAACAATTTGAGAAAATCGCGAAGAGTCTCGGAATTTTCCCCAGAAATTTCCTTCTGAAAATGTTGTAACCCAGTAGTGTCAACTATTTGCAAGTATTTTACCGGTTTTCATCGATCACCTATGTGATAGAGGAGGGGAAAGTGGGGGACAATTGACAAAACCGGCCTAAATTTGCAATAAATCACAAACTTGTAGAAAAGTACGCACTAGTAAACGAAAATGAGTTGGAAATAAGAAAGAAAGCATTAGGTAGTGTTGGTTTGATGAAAAAAATCCACGATTAAGTCTGACAAACTATGCGAAATAGAGCAGAGAAGTGGAAAAAGAAACACAACTTGCGAGATTCTTGTGGACATTTTGGATGACTCGAAATCGGGCCGCGAAAGCCAATCAGCGGAGTGCGGAGTGCGGTGGTCACGTGGACAAAGGCAGGCTATGTGAAATGAGCGCGTTTGAATCCAACGATCATTATTCAGAGTTTTTTTGGCGGCTAGATAGTGAACTGTCTGACTACTGAGAGAAAATGGCACGAACAAAACAAACTGCACGTAAATCGACTGGAGGAAAAGCTCCCCGCAAACAACTGGCAACTAAGGCTGCCCGAAAGAGTGCACCAGCAACCGGTGGTGTGAAGAAGCCTCATCGTTACAGGCCAGGAACTGTTGCCCTGAGAGAGATCCGTCGTTACCAGAAGTCTACCGAGTTGCTGATCAGGAAATTGCCCTTCCAGAGACTGGTTCGTGAAATTGCACAGGACTTCAAGACCGACTTGCGTTTCCAGAGCTCAGCAGTTATGGCTTTGCAAGAAGCTTCCGAGGCCTACCTGGTTGGTCTGTTCGAGGACACCAATCTTTGCGCCATCCACGCCAAGCGTGTCACAATCATGCCCAAAGACATCCAACTGGCCAGGAGAATCCGAGGAGAGAGAGCTTAAGCTGTCCTTTTGGCTTCTTGCCTCACTAAATCAAACGGTTTTTTTCAAAACCACCAATTTCTACCGACCTACTTGACCTATTTGCTTGGTCAAAACGCTACCTTGGGGAGGGGGGAACTTCCTTTTCCTGCAGCACTCTAGGCCGTGCTACAATGGAGGGTTATGAATTCATAATAAACAAAAAACTATGCACTTACCATTTGTGATGTGGCCATTTCTTGTCTTGTGCTGCCTGGTCCGTCAGTGCACACTCGCTGGTTTGTTAGGGCTGAAAAATAAAGAGAAAATAGATTTAGAAAATAGAAGAATGTTGATAGTACTTTAAACAACTTTACACGCTTTTTATTTTACAAGGAACCTAGTACTAGAAGTTGCTTAAATTTTCTATTGTTTTCCTTTGTTACCAGAAACATTGGAACAAAAGGATCAATTGTATTCTACAAGAAATTCTAGTTCTAGGTTCCTTTATAAACGGTTGGTTGTAAGAAAAAAAGCGTGTAGTACAGCAAATGCAGCACTGGGTTTTCTTGAATATCATGGGTACTTGGGTACAACAACTCCTTACTCCAAGACATGCCACTTTGACTTTTGTTTTTATAAGCATCTAAGAAAACAATAGCACAGGGGCTCATGAAGAATAAAACAAGGACAATTGTGAAACTGCATAGGAATATACAGAATACCAGGAAGGAAAAATTAGATCATGATCTGTGTAAAAATTTGTTCAGTTTGAGTTTGAAAATTTGTTCAGCACTCATATATGTTGACATTGTGAAATGAGTGGAATTTCGAAATGCATTCTCAGATGTTGGTTTGTTATAGAAAATGAGTACAGTCTATGTGGGATGTTGGAGTAGGGAATTGTTGAATAACTGCTAAGGGGAGGATTGAAATTGTTTGCAAACTTGTGATCAATGCATTGTGTTTCTATTGACAAATTTTTGACAAGGCTTGTATAACCCAGGTGAGAATTTGCTATGAACTAAATTTCAAGACTGATAAGCAACTTTAGTATTGGTGGTGAAATATTTTTTGCTTGCTCTCATGTTTGAGAGTAGACTTGGGCAAAATACATATGGAGCAGCATATGGAAATATTTCGTACTGGAAATGGAAAAGAGTTTGAAAAGTTTGTGAACTAACTTGGCACAATACATGCTTGTAAAAAAGTATGTATGTATGTCTATGCATGTGATGAAAATATATTTGATTGACTGTGCAGCCAATTCTTCCCTATTCATACATGACATACATAAATACATACCACACACTTTTATCTACCCTAAACAACTTCTTACAATATATCTTACAATTCCTTTCTCCATCACCACTCAACTATCATCTCTATTCATAGCACGCAAGGGGGAAGAGCAATTTAGTTTAATCTAATAATTTGCAAGTTTTTAGTTGATTGAAATATAATATAATATACAATAATTCAACTATGCAGTATGTAAGGTAAATTAAAAAGGGGTAAAAAACAAATGGAGCATGAAAAACCAACCAAACCAAAAACCAAAAAAACGAAAAAACGAAAAAACGAAAAAAAGGAGAGGAAAAGAAAGAGAGAGGGGCAGAACAGAAAAAATTTGAGAAATAATAAGAAGTTGACCTTTGACCTTTGACCTTTGACCTTTCATTTGATTGGCTTATAAAGAGGTTGCCAGTTGGGAATAGAACTTGCCTTTAGTTTAGTATTGCTTTATTGCTCTCATAGGGCAACCCTCATGGTTTCCGTAATGACCCGATCTCAAAGTTCAAAATGGCGCACTCGCTGCTTCTTTCCATGTAGTGTGACGAATATAAATGGATAAATGGCCTCCAGAACAATTCCAAACAACAGTTTTCCCAGGTTATGTCATATTATTCTTATATTGAACTTAGAACAGTCAGCCAGACTCAGTTCATTCTTAGCTTGTTCTCATGTTTTGGCAAAATATAAGACTCGTGTTCTTATAAAATTGTTTTTATGAAAAACAAGAGTGTACATACTCCATCATTTTTGAAGAAAATTGATATATATTCTCAATTATATGTTTTGTCTCAATGCAGGCAAATGCAGGCCCTAGAAGGCCAGTAGCTATATGGTAAGCTTACAATATGTTAATATGTTAAGTTTGTGATTTCAAGATAATTATCTAATTATCAAATTCTACTGGGGTTCCAATTGACATTTCTTATACTTTTGTCATACTATAATCTATAGTTTGAAACTGATCAGAATAGTTCAAAAATTCAGAAATTCACAACAAATGAAATTCCCTTTTAATAAAGTACTTTTAGATTATTGTTTTCTTTAAAGTTTCATTTTCATTCTACTCGTTTTATGACAATTATTTTCAATGAGTAGAATTTAGGTCTTTACAGTCCTTAACCCCTCTCTTTTGTCTTTGCATTTATTATTCAGAAAGATTATCAAAAAAAGTATACACGACCATGTATCATTAAAGCATTTTGAACTGCTAGGTAGAAGGTAAAAGGAAATATTGCATACAGCAGAAAAATTGCAGACAAATAAGTTAATAAGTTATCAAATAAGTAAAGAAATTATCATTTTTGAGTGCGTATCAATTTTACCTTTTATAAGATAGAAAAAAATTCATATAGCAGTAGCGATGTATATTTTCGTACGCCCTTCAACAAGAAGCCAGGGATAAAATAAATATGAACTTGTATTTACATCTATAATGTTGAATTGAATTTTCAAGACATGGTAATACTACAGTGACCACCCGCTATGTTAGGAAATGTAATATATTATCTTATTTTCTGTAAATATTTTTAACAAGTTTCTTAGGAGCAATTGGCCGCTTTCACATTCATTTCAAACCTATTGAAAATGCAGCCTGATAGCGTAAAGCGTAAGCATGGACATGATGTGCAGCTGGATCTCAAAGCGTTTTCAAAAGATTTTCACAATTTTACATTTTGCCCCCCCCCCCCCTGCACAGAAAGATGGACCCTTTCAACTCTAATTAGAATTCATAGACATATTGGAATCTAATTTTGATCTTCTCTCCTTAAGAAGAGGACTTGCTCACAAACTTCCAAACTATGACTTTTACATAATTCAAAAAGCTTGCGCATTCCTTTTCCTGAAATTCAATGATTTTTAGATAATCTAGTCTATCCATTTTGCATTGCTATTTGAAATCTATACCTATTTCACAAATCTTCATAAACCCAACAACCTGCACATAAGAAAACCAAACCTAATTCAGGAACAAAGAAAATATAATATCTTATAATTAATGAACAAAGAAAATACTAAATCTACATGATATCTTTATCATGAAAATTTCTAACTATTTATTATACCTAACTTAACTATTAAACTTAATTAATCATTTTTTCAACCTGGTCATAAAAACTGTCATATTGAGCCCTTGCTACAGGAAAATTGAATGGAAATTTTAGTCTTCATTTTGTTGATACAGTACACAATGCTTGCGTTACTTTGGACTCTGCTAGCAACCGTTCTGTCTTCTTTTATTTTCAGAAGACATCTCTAGGTGTCTTACATTGCTTACTCTAGCAGTTTTTTTTGGAAATCATGGCTGGGTTATGAAAAGTACATTCAAACTTTTATTTGATATCCATCATGTATCAATATGCATTTGCCAAATCATCCCACATACCAGACCTCCAGCTGAGATTTGCACCTTCAGATAATCTAGGTGAGATAAAATTTTAAATTTTCTATTTTCCCATATCTAATTTCGTTTCTCATCTATATTATCAACCACTGTATTTACCATCCCCTATTTATATGGAAATGTTTCATCCTGCATAAGGCAGGGATTGCGAAGTGTTTAGATCACTTGACAGGAGAGAATTAGCCAGCTCTCTGTAATTCCAGGCAAAAAGGCAAAAGGAATCATGGTTGTGGTCACATGTGGCCAGGGTCGCACTTCTCGATTAATAGTCTACCTATTCAGTGGGCACATAAACCAATGCCTTACGAAGATAGTAAGTGTCATATCAATCAACCCTATCAATCAACCAATCCTGCTTGAGTGAGATCTGACTTACAGGAGATGAAATATTTTCCTGTAAAAAACTGAGGTAGGATAAGGAGATAACAGGTAATATAGGTAAGAGATAAAATAAAAAGTGAAAATGGATAAAAATGGTAAAAGATAAAAGATAAAAACACAGAAAACCTGAATGCTTTAAATGGGCTTTTCATCCCACCTTTATATTTATATTTTTATTTTAGCTGATAAATTTATTGATATGCATAAAGAAATCCCAGCTCCCAGAAAATTCTTCCATATAGAAAGCCTATTTCAGTCTTCCATAAGATTTTGTATTTTTTAGATCAACTTCCTAAATTTAAATCCATATAATTAGAAGAAGCCCTCTATGGAACAAATACCAACTTTCTATGAGAAAATTAATAACCCTTTACTAACTAACATTCTTTCATTATGTTTAAATTCAAAATGATATAATGATGAGAAAAGTAAGCTATTCAAACAAAGTATTCAAAGTAGGCAGATACCTAACTTCAAAAACAAAATTTTACAACAAAAGAATAGAATAAGGAAAACATTTTGATTTTAAACCAAAATAGCAAGTCAGTAACAATTTTGTGTGTAGACTATGTAGGAGACTGAGACTGAGAAAGTAAACTGTAGAAGACTGAGAAAGTAATGCTCAACAACCTTTTTCAATAATGTAAAAGAAATTGGGTCTGCAGATTACCTTAACTCAGATAGCAATTTAACTCACTTGAATTCAGCAGGATAGGTGTAAATAGCACTAGTTTAAGATTACTTGAAGAACTTGTTCAAATGATTGGAAAAAACTTTGTATCTGGGTATTCTCATTTTAATGGTCAACACTCAACACCATACCACATTAAGAGAAATGAAAATTTTAGCAAAACAAACTGATCAGCAAAGCTAATTTTCATTCTAATCAACAAGAAAAATCTTGTTTTTTATAATATAGCTTAACAAAGAAGTTCAAGTCAGTACTTTTCCCCAAATTCATGAGAGAAGTCACAGAAATACTAAAAATGACGACGAAACAGGTGATTTTCCAGCATTTCAACGAATTTCAAGGCTTCATATGATTGCAATGCGCAACACTGTATGTCTAAATTGTTTGTGTTGAGATATAATAATACACAAAGGACTTTTAGGAGCAAATTTGACCAACTTGCAAACCCGATATTTAAATTTTTCATGAAACATTTTTTAAGAATTTTTGAAAAAGTGCTTCAAATATCTCCAGAACATTATAAAAACTGTAACTTGAAACATGATTTGCTAAGAATTGACTCTCTGGTCATTGGAATACTTTTTAAGAGTCGTTTTCTATCAATGCCTAAGATTTTCATACTCTTTATGCATAAAACTGGCTTTAAATAGAATAGCAAAATATAGTATATGACTCAAGTATTATATTTTCCTTGTAAAATGCAACCAAAATCAACTGGAAAACCAATTTTGAAAGGTGTTACTTGCAGAAATTATCAACATTGAATTTTTCTGTCTTTCACCGAAAAAATTGAAACTCTAAAAGAACCCAAAATGACTAGATTTCACAACAAATAAAAAGTTATTACTCAAAACATAAGCTGTTGTAACCAGTTACTAAGCCCAAAAGTATATAATCTAGTTCTGGAGAAATCCCATACATGGTTATTTGCTTTCTTTTTCTGATGGATGACGGTAGATCTTGTCAAGGGTGGTGAGATCCCCGCAATGTAAAATGCAGAGGTTGCAACAATTTTTGTCTCATCATTAAAAATTTAGATGCATGTTGTATATTGGACCATGAAACAAGGATATTGTAGCAAACTTTCCTCTAAATATCAAATTTCAACCTTGCGCAACTCAATAGTCCTGCATCCTTAAGCTCTAGAACTTTGAAAGTATGTCCCTTAAATAGCCACTAACCAGGTAAATCAGCCAAAGATGGAAAGTTCTAAAAAAGATCTTTTGGCACAAAGTGTTGTCCATTATAGTTATAGTCTCAATGAGAACACCCATCTGCATAATATGCATGATATGCAGTTAAAAACTGAATGTAGAACAAACCAATTTTTTTCATTGCTGTTAAAAGTAAAAATTTCAATCCTTTTCTTTCAATTCCTACTATATGTAATTATATTTATATTGATATATTAACAAAATGAAAATATACCTACCTAGTATGAATATCAGTTGGTTATTAAATTGTTGTAGAATTTTTAATCATGTACCTATATACCAAAATTCCTGTTTATCATCATTCATATATTTTAAATTCCCAAGTTTCTTCAGAGACAAGTTATGGACATTAAAAGATTAAGAACAGGCTATGGACACTGACAAAATTTAAGGGGCCAGTGTTTATTTTTCTTTCTATATTTCATTTCTTTTTTCCAAGGAAAATTTTGAATTATAACTCTTTCTGTTAAATAAATTCAAAAATAAACCATGCTTGTCTTAAACGTTTCGATAAAATCTTCATCAGTAACTTTCTCAGTAACTCTTTCTGTTAATATATATTATTTGAATAGACTCTCAAGTGCTAATACGAGAGGGGGGCACTTATTAATCTTCAACGAATTGTTCCACCCCTGGCCTTATCATGACCCCCGTTTTTTCTAATTTGGTATAACTAATGTCAAGAGCTCAATATGATTTTTATAGAAATTTACTTTGATTAAAGGTAAGAACAAGATGGTGAAGAAAAAGAATTTAATTTTCCAAGAAAACAATTTCATGTTTAACACAACATTAGGAGCTCTTTAAAAGCTTTCAAAAAAGCTGAGCAATTTTATCACTTTAATTAATCTAAATGGAAGATTTTTTCTAGTCAAATAGCCTTTCTAGAATACCCGTACCAAAACAATTAACAACGCAAACTGTGTGTGTCATACTGTGTCAGATAATTTGAATGGCAAACAGCTTTTTGCAGTTTCATGGGGAGTTGGCTTTTCGCAATTTTATGTTGCATGGGGAGTTGGCTTTTTCAATGAATATCAAAGCTTAGTCTGTTGATATGGCCAGTTCATTGGATAGCACCAATAGCAGAATACCGTCCTTGATTTCCATCAATAACAATTTGTTTTGAAAATTTCTTCTCCATGTACAGTTTTCAGGGTCTTCGCTCTGCAAAGTCTGAAGAACCGTAAACCATGAACCATGCTCAATATAACAACTAAAATTTCATTTATTTCAACAATATCATTTCTTCAGGAAGATCAGAGTTTCAATTAAAGAGATTTTCCAAGATGAACATTAGATGAAAATAGCTGTTGAAATAGTTGTCCCATTGGCAGAGACGTGTTTAGCCGAACTTTAAAGCCTCTTTAACAATGACAAAACAATGTGATAACAATAGGTTGTTAATGTTTGAAGCAATAGGTACGGATATTCTAAAACCAAGCCAATTATTTGTCGACAGCTTAGGCCTGATAACATATAAGGCTTGCATGGACCTAATATTTTCTCGGTTTTGGAAGTGAAGCCGATAAAGGAAGTTCATGTTGAACCAAGCATGCTTAAAACTTACACACACAGTCCTCCTCTTGAACATTATTATATAATATTCAACTGATTGTTTGTTATTTCCAACTGCCGTGTTTAGTTTCCAACTGCTGCTGTGTCGCCATTTTGCCGGATTAAAAAGTCACGCTGTTGTTGTTGTTGTTGTTTTGGTGAAAAGTTGTTGTTGCTGTTGAAAATGGCGGATAAAATCGGCGCATTAAAATATAACCTTGTATCAATTTTTTTCAATAACTAGAGGCCCAGACCCTCGATCTTGCTTAGAATTTTTTCTGAAATTTCCTTTTTTTTAAGTTCCTGGCGATAGGAAACTAGTTAAGTCTTTGATCGGTAGAAAACCTCAATAAAGCCAGGAAAATCAGAAGCATAGAGAAGCGAAAACATACACATCTATGCTGTATCGACATCTGGGTAAAATAATTCGTAAATTTTTTGTTTCGTTCTCTTTCTGACGTTTTACTTTACTACGCTCCCAATCTTTATAGCTATTATAAGCAATATCAGAAAGTCATTGTCTTCAACTAATGCCTTTTTGCCGAAAAAGTCCCTCAATGTAGGACTTGTTGTCATTAACCCGTTTCTTATTCAAAAAAAGCTTAAATAAATAGCAGAGTTAACAAATTAGTAAACAATATCCCGGATATTTGTTTATGACATACTTAAAAATACTTTCAGTTGCTCAAACATGGTCCGTCTTGTGCGATTCTTTGCCTGCTTGTTGGCCGTGTAGTCGAGGCAGAAGCCTTCCTGGGCTAAACACAATTAATTCTAGAAGTTTCAAGTTCGATGAAAATCAACTTCTTACACGCAGTGGAATAAAAATAAACTTATCCTCGGCCGAAATCATAGGACCAAGCTCCTTACAAGAATAAGCACGCGGCCTCGTGCGCCAGTCTAAGGATCTAGGGCGAATGTCTTGTTTCCATGGCTAGCCTCGAATGGCTTCGAGTAAGCCCCGGGAAACTTTGAGATTATTTAAGATAAATTTAAAAACGCATTTTGTTTTCAGTCTTAGTCGTATCTTCACATCTTCCCTCGTTTTTTGAATAGTTTCGTGGTTTCATAAATAAACAGTATTACAAATGTTTACATCTTTTGTTCTTTTTTGAATTACAATCCGAATGTCTCAACTACTGAATCTGATGACAGTACCAATTTTTCTTTAAAACAAGACTTCCTTCTATGCAACAAAAGCAACGTAATTTCTCTTTCAAAAAACTTTTCTTCTAAGTGAAGGCTTCGTCATTGCTCTTGAAAAGAAATTCTCTTCTAAATAAAAGCTTCGTCATTTCTTTTTAAAACGATATTTTCTTTGAAGTGAAAGCTCTGTCATTTTTCTTTAAAAGAAGGCTTCCTTCTTAATAAAAGCACCGTCATTTATATTGAAAATGAAATTTTCTTCTAAGTTAAAGAACTGTTATTCCTTTTTAAAAGGAAAGTTTCTTTTAAATCAAGATTAAATCAAGACAAGTTTTCTTTCAAAGAAGTTTCCTTCCAAGTTACTTCCGATAGCAAAAATAGGTTCCAAAATCATATCAAAATTAGGCACAATGTAAGAATATTTCATGCTGAAAATAGAGGGATATTTCAGAACGGGCAGCCTCAAACCAATCTTATAGGTTCGTTTAAAATAGAATGTACCCATTTTTATAGCCATTTTGAAGTTATACAAGTTGAAAAATTCTTCTTCTTGAAAAAGTCTTCAGAAATGAGGTAATTAGTTTCACGTTTACTCAGGTAGAATGGATATGAAAACTTAAGTTCTGTTTTGTTTTTCGTTTCAATCGATTTCATTTGATTTCATTTAATTTCATAAATACATTTATGATTGATAACAACACAGTCATTGATATAAATAAATAATTAATTTAATAATTGAAACTAACTGGTAAATATGAAAATTTGCGACAAAAATGTGAGAAGCGTATGAAAAATTACTTCTCTTATTTTCTAATATAATAAGCTTAATTTCTACCGTCCGAGAAATGTGTTCTTTGTAAAATATTTGAATGGTATCAACCTCATTTAGGCATTACAGCGTAAAAATATTTCGTTTAAGACTTTCGAAGGATAGTGCGCAGGTTCAAAACCGGTCTTTCGTTTTGGCATACCCTTACAGAGAGATAGTCTGGAAACCAAGAGATTAATTTCTTTTATCCTTTTCATTGTGCTGATTTTCATGATCTCCTTTTCTTAAGGTGCACTTTCATTCTGCTGTGCATAGAAGTAAGTCACAAGGCTTTACTTATTTTTCATTCCCTCCTTTTCTTTGTGTGCCTTTCCTTAGTTCTCCATTTCTCATTCTGCTCTACAAGCTTTTCATCATGTTTTATTAGTAATTTAGACACATGACTAGGTTTAGTTTTTATTTTAGTTTTTTATTAATTCCTATTATTAGTGTGCACTCTTCTCAGGCTGTGCAAGGTAACTGGCTTGAAACTCGTACAAAAAGTCGGACAAAAATACGCCTCAAACATTTTAAAACATAAATGGAACTATGAAATCTGGTATTTAGAAATAGCCAAAGCCACTATGGCGAAATTAGAACTATTGATATTAGCTTATAAAGTAGTGTATTACTAGTAAAGAGTGCGATATATTTTTTAGTAATATTTTCTCTGTTTAGTGGTCTATGATTTATTCTTAACCCTTCATGGACTAGCTGATAATCAAATGAGTTTTAATGTAGCAAAAAATAGTGATTACCATATGACTTCATAAAATACAATATTACACCGCTTAATACCAAATTCTGCAATGAAAAAACCATATCACATCATAATATACCGATTTATACCATGAAAAACCATATAACAACATGAAAAACCATATTATACCATGAAATACTATAATTTACTATGAAAGATATGAATAAACCATATCATACCATGAAGAATCACATTTTACCATGATGTGAAATACCATATTATATCGCAAATATCTTATCATACCATCAAATACAATATTATACCATGAAATACCATTTTATACCTTATAATACCATGAATTAACAATATCATACCAAGAGATAGAATGTTAATACCGTGAAAAACCAAATTATACCATGAGATACCATATTCTATTGATGGATGCTTGTATTCGGTTCATACTGGTCCAGCCAGTTTAATTCCTCAGCCAATAAGTTGAATCAGGATCTGCCCTACAAATGAATACGAAAATATTACGTTGCAGAAGTAACTCATTATCCAACCAACTCGTTATTCTGATTTCTCAGATCATCATAAATCTCGACCAGAACTTGAAGCACAGGACATCATATGCCAGATAACGATGACTCGATTTACTTTCAAATACTGCTTGTTCTCAAGTCAACTTTCCAACCTTATCCAGAGGTTGGACTGCAATGGTCCTTGTAGTAGGGAGAGACGTGAACCCATGGTAGGACCGGTGTAGTTATAAAAGAGCCCGGATATGTTCGTGTAATGTTTGGTGAGTTTTGGTACCATCTGAGTGCGTGATATGTCGTCTGATTAAATAGAGAGCCATGGCCTAATTCGTAGACCGCTGACGCCACTGATCTCAATATAAAGCCTGGATAGAGCATTCTTTGGTTTTTGGAGTCAAATGTTTGAAGCCAATTGCTTCGGCTTTCATTTGGCCTCCCAATATGGCTGCCAAAGAAATTACATTGACTTGATTCTTTGTTAACAATAGCTGCATGATTATTCAGTCATAACATTCCAATAATCGTCAAAGAAAAAAGCACGCCCAAGTGGAATCTCGATGTATCGAATTGGGCCTCTTAATATGACCGCCAAGGATTTCATTTTAGAACATCAGATGCTCGATCCAGTCTCTATTTGAGATCAGTGGCTGACGCACGTTTGGATGGCAGCAAGGAGAGAGCAGTAGGGTAAAGGAGAGCGAGAGACATCGAAGAGAAATTGTATTTGAAAGACAACTTTTTCGTCTCAAACTCGTCAAATAGTCAGAAATCATCAGAAAGAGGATGATATTCAAACCAAACAAATTTCATAGCCGACAGGGAATGAAAATCATAAATCAGAGGAGATGTGAATGATTGGTAAACTGCAGAAACAAGAAGCCGTATTCATATAAAAAAAAGGTCAGGTTCAAATCATACCTTTTGACGTCATCCGGTAGGAAGATGTATTCCAATGAGATATGTTTCTTCAACATTCTCAGTGATTTTACGAATCGAACTTTCTTGAAAAACTTGGAACTGGAATACAAAAGAGAGAAGTATTTCGAGAAGTGGTAGGACTCCTCAGCCTTATCTAGTGACAGCTGGCTGCAATGGTCTCTTGGCTTCGGAAAGTTCTGGGATGGTCGTGTGTAGTTACTTAAGACCCCGGTAGGCCTGTTTTTACATTTGGTGAAATGGTGGTCCAGTTTGTCACATTAATATGGCTTGGGTCGTGGGTTCCAGTTCTGCTAGGGTCATTCTCACTCGCAAAAATATCTATATTGATTGGTATATTGATCAAAAGGGTGTTTTCAGAATTAACCGAGGGAATATATACAGATGAATTGTGGACTAAAGCAAACTATAGCTTTGAAATAAAAACCGAGTCGGGAGTCATCCTAAGGGGAACCTAGAGATGCCAAGAAATCGACTGTACGGGAAAGCGATCGGAAAAAAATCTTTAAAGCTTTTCAAGATTCTTTGAAGAAATTGGAAAAATAATACCCACGATTGTTTAAAAATTATTTTAAAGCTTTTGTGACACTTATAAAGAATGAAAATGTTTTGTTACTTATCTTGATAAAGAGAAAATACTCGTGTATTACGAATACCTATAGGCGTGACTAAAATTGCTAAGCCTAGTAAGCTAATAAGCCTAAATAGCAAGTATGCTAGTTAGTTTGTAAGCCTGCATGGTGACCTGTTGAGGTGCTAAACCGTGCAACCTCAATAATTAGGGTAAATTGTACCAGAGAAATTTAGGATAAAATATTTCATCATATTCTTGGAACATTTTAGTCGATTCTCTGATACAAAATCAACCAAAATCAAGCTAGAACTCTCCATTTTGGAAAATGAGGCGTCTTTACAGGACGACCCTTAAACTGAATAACGTTTACCTGATGAATGGTTGGTAAAAGCGAACCATTGCTTTCAGCCAGAAATTGGGATGAACCAGATATAAGGACTTGAGGTTCTTTTTTAACCTGGAATTTAAATGAAGATTATTATTTAATCAAATCAACTCGTCTTCAACGAGAAATAATGCTCGCTCATTGCTGTCATCTTCTTCCATGTCGTAAGCTGATACGAGGTTTAGAGAAATATATGGTTTAGAAACCCATTGCTGTACGTATGTGTTTTACAGTTGATGTTGAGAATGTTTTGTCCTCTCTCTTTACTGTTAAACTTTTACATGTAAATGTTGCCTTTGCTGTCAGCTTCTTCCATGTCATTAGCTGATATTAGCAAAAATAACTGATCTGAACAAAGTGAAGAGAGCGTAACCGTTTCATAACTTAGTTAATTCATAGGGCATAGTCTTGGTGGACTTGATGGAGAAATTTAGATGGAGAAATCTGAAACTGTGTGGATAGGCCTAGAGTTTGGTCCACTTTGGAGAAATTAGGCTGACTTCATCTTTCATCCGTAATAATCATAAATCTGGCACTACTTGCTGATGAGCGTAGACTTCACATAAAATTAGATGAAAGAGTATTAATTAGATGAGAGAATATAAATCAGATGAGAGAGTATAAATTCGATGATTTATTAAGAATCTCGTGTTGCAGTAATTACCACTGGTGACTATATGTTCCCCTATGTCAAGGCTCGTCCAAACGATAAAGATTGTCTTACAAAGTAACATCAAACATACGGTGAAAGTTGTGCAAGAATCAGTATTTTATAGTGTGGAGCACTTCATCATACAACCTTGTAAATCTTCATACAGAATAAGACATGCTTGACTATATATGAGGATACTTCTGAATGGAACAAAAATCTGAGTATATCTGATGATTTTAAGATATTTTGCAATCAAATCTCCTGTTAAATGACGTAGGACGATGTTTTTCGATGTATGGATATTTCATGTTCTACGAACATCATGAAACAAATGAAGATCATGAAACGCAGCTTCCGAACATCAAATATGTTTGCTGATACGGTCATATCAAGTCTGCTATAAGAATAGTTTGTAAGCGATGAATCTGCATCTTCACAAATCATTCACTTGGTCTAAAATTCTTTCAATTATCTTTTCGAGCTATAGTGATAATGTAGATCCCTTGAAGTACAGATTATCTAGTTTGGGATGGGATGGAGTAGGCTTCAGGAATAATTACCTATTCCTATATTCATTAGGAAATGTCATTACGGCTTGATTTTCATTTTCGTTATTATTCTTATTAGGATTAGGGCTATGGCCAGTGAGGGAGAGATGCAGGATCATGGCCTTTGACGCAGATTTAAAGCTTACGAGAGATCTCGGCGGTACAGTGCAATACCAACTATCTTATTTCTCCTATTTCGATCGAAGAGGTATTAAAAAGACATACCGCCTAGCCACCATATCATAACATTTCTTTAGCCAATCGCGTCCCGGCATATTGGGCCCACTATCGTTGAAATAGACAATATCATAACAATCTGTCACGCATAGATCGAGAGTGTGAACCACATAACTGTAAAGAAAGGTACGCAAGTCAGTAAAGTAAAAAAAAAAACATCGTGTGAAAATGGGGGAAGGAACATTTAATTTGAACCAAAAGGTCATAAAAAGTCATGTGAAACCATTGATTAGTATATTGGACAATAATTGTTGAGATAAACAATATCATAACTATCTGCGATGCATAGAGCGAGAGTGTGAGTTTTAGTTTGGGGGGAGGGGTTAAGAGTTGTTCGTATACATAAATGTTTAGCTTAGATAATAGGGCTAACTAGATCTACTTTTTTCAAGCTTGGTTCATCAAGGACGATGAAGATAAAGCATGAGATAAAAAGATTACAGATTGAATATCTAAAAATGATGAAGTCCCTAAACGATGCAAAACCTTTAGAATACCAAGCTTTCCGTAAAAACTCGTCCATCCATACTCCGTACAATTCTTTCATCGAGAATATCAATAAAAAGTTCTAAGAGATCACTTTTGATAAGTTTGAATTAATTCACAGCTTTTTAATGATGACGGTAAGCTGTTCCATATCTTCACTCCATAGTGGTGACCTAATATTGCCTCGATTGCTATACAAATAATTGCTTGTGGTGAATATAGCTGCATGGTGGTTTACTTCGGTTGCTTTTGCAAAGATGACAATTATCAACTGTGTAAATTAGAGCACGGGATTCAAACTCGATTATTTGATGCAGTGGTATTGATAGAGTACAATAATCTGGTATCAAGCTTATCCAAGCTATTTCTCGATCTTAAATTGTTTGAACTATAGTTTGTGGATATTGCAGTAGAATTCCTACACATAGTTCATCGAAAAAGATGGTTTAGAAACCTATTGTTGTAAGTCTTTGTTTCACAGTTGATGTTGAGCAGTACTTAAACTTGTGCACAATGTATGTCTTATTCTCTCTCTTGACTGTTAAAATTTTACATGTAAATATTGCCTACATAAATAGGATGCTGAATACTATAAAATCTTTTCTAAAGAACGAATATTTCTGGCTAGGGAACCAAAAGAAGCGTTTTGGTCTTTTCACTCAACCATAACCTTGTTGGCTAAAACAATAGCAAAACAAAAGACTGTGCACTCTCAATTTTGAAAAACTTGCACAAAAAATGCAACAATAGGTTTTAAACCATCTGTTTCGATAAACTATGTTGCAGTAGAATTCCTACATTACCAGCAAGAAACCGAGTTCGACACAGCAAACACTTTGTGTATCCTCTGGTAATCTACTGACATAAAGTAAAGTAGATTTTTTTGAACAGTCGAGTCCATTAACATTGAGCCACTGTTAGACTAACTAATGAGACAATAGATTCCAGACTTACTAGAAGAGTTGTTCCATCACAATATTATATTTGGGGATGAATTTCTGTGGAAGAAAAGCGGCTGTAAAAACCATGACGATTCGCCTTTCATCGCCCACTTCATAAAAACCTGTAATAGAAAATATGAAATTATTTCAGATTTTCGACATCAAAAAAACGCTCGAGCCAGAAAGAACTAGACATATTTGCCAAGCCACAATGAACGCACAAAAATTTTATTGATATCGATGCGTTTTGGACCAACTTAGACGTTAATTTTCAAACATCTCAGCATCATTTGTTTCAGAGCTAACAAAAGGCATAGTTTATCGAAAAAGATGGTTCAGAAACCTATTGTTGTATCTTTTTGTGCAAGTTTTTCAAAATTGAGAGTGCATAGTCTTTTGTTTTGCTTTTGTTTTAGCCAACAAGGTTATAGTTAAGCGAATAGAACAAAATGCTTCTTTTGGTTCCCTATCAAGAAATATCAGTTATTTAGAAAAGATTTTCAGTATTCAGCATCATATTTACGTAGGCAGTATTTACATGTAAAATTTTAACAGTATAGAGAAAAGATAAGACATTCGTTGTGCAATTTCAAGTAGTGCTCAACATCAACTGTGAAACAAAGACGTACAACAATAGGTTTCTAAACCATCTTTTTCGATAAACTATGCAAAAGGTCACTCAGAAATGTAATAATTGTAAATAAAACAGCTCAGAGAACACATTAACCTTCCAAATCATGCGGTCGCAAACAGCCCGAGGAGGTAATTTAACATGTATTTTGATATCAAAATCGTATCAATAGAAGGCTCTTTAAGGGTTACTAGAATGATTTATTCATTATTTTGCAGAGAAACGAATAAACGCTAGATCTTATTTCTTATCTAAATTTAATATTGCTTTAAAATACAGCTCAAACGAATACACGTTAGCCATTTGCAGTTAGTTACCAACAATACATTAATTCACCTCAAATTCTGACTGTGTTTATTAGAGTGTAGATGAATAGAGAACCACATTCCTACCCCAATGTGATGTGACTTAACGTGACCAAATTAGAGCCTCTCACAGTAAGTTAACAACATATACAGTTAATCAAAATCTCATGTAAACAGTTGTAATGAAATGTCGATGAATGAAAAGCAGACCTTACCTCCGTGTGAAATCACTTTAACATACGGTTCAATTAACCCCAAATCAACCACTCGCAGTGCGTCACCAACAGACACGGTTATGAATCGGTTCCACTGCCCGGTAACATGGTTATCGATGGAAATATCAGCCGAAGTGCTTGGTTTCAGGCACTGGTCACAGTCACAGCCGTCTTCGTGGGTTTCGTACATCTCCAGACACTCCTCAGAGAATGAAAATCTTTCCACAATTTTCTCACTTAAGCTCTGACTGCGCATAGGGTCGGAAAATGACCTGGATGACCGCCAGTCCGAAGAATCTCGAGAGTTTGATAACTGGAAATAGAATGGTATTAAGTATATAACATGAAATTAATGGTGCTACTGAATCAAGGAATGCTCTTGTAAGAATTCTATAAGAAAAACCGAGCCTATTTTTCGAATATCTTTAATTTCTCATTTCTCAATTTCTGTAACTTGTTAATATACGATCAAATGGAATGCCTCATTAATCAGTTGGTCGAGAGATGGGGCGCTAAGTCAGTAGTTATGAATTTGAATCCTAACTAGCGTCCTTTTTCATTCTCATGATTTATCAACAATTCCGTAATTTGTGCACTTTTGATGAATATGAATTGATGTGATTTTCATCAGCTGGTGGACTTTGATGTATTGGAAAAATAAAGTACCCCTCTAAAGTAATAGCATCCTCCGATAAAGCGCTCGTTTCATGTTTTTGATTATCCATGCAGAGCTTCCTCAAATAAACCCTCCTTCCAAGAAGTTTATTGTATATTGTATAAAGACCAAAACATCATTCTATTCAATTGCAATGAAACTTTACAGGGTTATCACTATCAATGAGAAGAGTTATTTCCCAAAACGTTTTTGTTCTATCTAAACTCGATTGCGAGTGATTGCTAATTAAAGTTTTGTTGTTGTCGCTAATCGTGAAAGCCTAAAAATCTGAAATTTATCACAGGTATCTATGATGAGGTTGATCTTTGTGTCAAATGAGAGCTTTTGAGTGTTAGAAATATTTAAAATTACCCCACGTCCAATAAGCAATTTGGAATTTTTTTTCAAATTTTGTAGAAAAAGTAGGTCTAATATGGTCCTTCAAATAGCAAAGTTTAAGAGTCGGGCAGAAATTGGTTCCAGTTTACTTTAACTCTTAAGTGTGGAGGGGTACGACATGCGCCACAGTATTTCTGAAGAAAATCTCAATTGATCAAATCAACATGATAATACATTTTGAAAATAAGCAAATCTACATTTTTTCTCCTGATAAACCTCTATATCAATATCTATATTCCATTAAAATAACACGGAAATCAAATTAGAAATGATTGAAATGACTTTTCTACTTTTCCAAGGACTTCAGCTTTTACTACAAATTGCTGTTCAATATATATATATTTCTTCAAATAGCAAAATTTAAAAGAATGGGGTAGAAATGGGTTCCAGTTCACTCTAACTCTTCAGTCTGAAGTGGTTTGACTTGCTGCAACTGGTTGCTGCAGTAGTATGTATCTTTCACGGCTAGAATTGTGAAGAAATACTTTAGCAATTGTAAAGTTGATGGTAAATTTAAAAAAACTCTAGTTGTTTTCATAACGAGAAGTATTTTAAATTCAGCTCTGAAAAGGGTTATCATGTCTAACCTGCCAGCATACAAAAACCCTTAGAGGCTAATTTCTAGAAGAGGCATGCATTACATATAATGGTAAACAAACCTAGTATGTCAAATGCTCTAATTTGTGCAAAAGAAGTTCATACTGCCCACTAGATAAACCCTAAGATTTAGACTGTCAATGGTTTCAAAGCTCGGCTTGCTTCATGCTAAAAGCCCAAGCTCATTATATTTTCAGGTTCCTACTTTGATTGAGCAAATGTAATTATGAAATCGGAACCAACAACTGCAACCAGTAGAGCATACATATTCAAAAGAAGCTAGACAAGTCAATTCAATCATTTCTAATTTGATTTCTGTGTTATTTACATTGAGTATAGATAGTGATATAGAGGTTTATCAGGAGAACAAACTTAAATTTGCTTATTTTCAAAATGTATTATCATGTTGATTTGATCAATTGAGACTTTTTGCAGAAATACCATGTTGAGTGTCATACCTCTCCACACTTCAGAGTTGAAATAAACTGGAACCCATTTCTACCCCACTCTGAAACTTTGCTATTTGAAGGACCATATATAGATCTACTTTTGTACAAAATTTGGAAAAATTCCAAATTGCATCCTGAACGTGGGGTAATTTCAAATAATTGAATCAATATTTTGACTTTGATAGGTACCAGTGGTATATAGCTTTTTTAAGTCCATAAAACTTGGTAGCTTATTAAGTCCATAGATACCAGTAGTATCTTTTTAGTCCATAAATGAACTCAGCAGCTCAAAAGCTTTCATTTGACACCAAGATCAATCTTATCAGAGATACCTGTGATAAACTTCAGATTTTTAGGGTGTTGCGATTAGCAACAAACGACATAATTTTAATCAGCGATAACTTGCTAGCGAAATTTGCGAAATAATTCTTCTCATTGATAGTGATAACCCTGTAAGGGTTCAGTACAATTGAAGAATATGATACTTTTGGTCTAGTTAAATTTGGCATGCAATGTTCCTATTATCTTTATTACAGCTCTTTTCATTATTTGTAAACGATACCTCTTCATCGACAATTTCTGCGATGCTTGATGAAATCGTATCAAAAATATTTGCGATCAAACTTGTCACAATTTTGAATCTCTAGTCCCAGACTTAAATGTCATTGCCAAAAGACAACAATAAGCTCGGATCCTTATCCCTTGTATGAAGGGGGGTGTATGTGCAATCTAAGAATCTTTCGTGAATTAGGACTCATCTACCTTAACTAAAGCTGCTACATAACCCGAAGAGAAGGCTGCAGAGCAAACAATCAAAGAAAAAAGGGGGAAATAGAGACGGAGAAGGAAACAATACAGGAGCTGGGCAAAAAAGGAAGAAGGGGAGCGTCAATTAAAACATAGCACTAGAAATAGAGCATCTCTCTCTTATTCCTGTTATATACTAACCTCTCCTTCACTGGAGCCGAATAAGTAAGCCTGGTTTTCATCATCTGAATATTGATCAGCAGCAAAGGGATTTTCAACGTAAGTCTCCTCTTCCTGTATGGAATCCTGCCTGGTCCGTGAATTACCCCTTCTTTCGGAGCAGTTAAAGGATTTATCGGCTTTTTTTGATTTGCATGTCCTTCGACGAATCCTTGGAAGTTCCGACTTTGTTCTCCGCAGCGGAAACTCTTAAATGAAAAGAAACCAGCTCTTTATTTGAAGTAAATGATTTTACCAAATGATATATAATGCTATAACCAATTTCTATTCCTCATAATTCAAAAGTGTCTATAATTTTTAGTCACTTTTTCCCAACTTTAGCCAACTAATCGTCTGAGAGACAAGTTGATATTTAGCTGCAGGTTTAATGATGAGCAAAGAGCTTAGCTAGTCTAGCCTTTCTGGTTTACTCGGTATATTGAATACAGCTGATGTTTGCCTATCGATATCTGGTCATCTGAAATTCTTGTTTTCTTACCAATTTCTATCATCAAGTTCCGCGAATTTTCTCAGTTTTCCAAAGTACTCGTCATTTTCGCATGAAGTTTACTTCGCTTCACCCCCAGTGAATAAAAGCATAAATATTGCGAGATTCATACAAATCATACCTTAGTATAGCCAGAAATATCGGAAACATAGCGAAACGAACACATAGATTACTTAAGCTATTCGTCTGACACTCAACAGAGTAATACGTCAGAAAGTGAACGAAACAGAAACCTAACTGATTTATATACCCAGATTTGGATCGAAATAAGCCAATCAGAAAAGAGGTGAATGATTGGTATGGTGTAGGAAAACCAATCAACAACCACGATACAGTGAGCTGACCAATAAGATTACTTCAAGAGTCCTAAGGCGAAATTCGCTTCACCCCCAGTGAATAAAAGCATAAATATTGCGAGATTCAAACAAATCATGCCTTAGTATAGCCAGAAATATCGGAAACATAGCGGAACGAACACATAGATTACTTAAGCTTTTCGTCTGACACTCAACAGAGTAATAGGATAATAATTCCATTTATCCGCAAAGATAGTGTGCCTACCACACAAAACAGCCTTGTAGTATATGAATACCCGTGCCGGTGTGATGCCAGGTACGTAGGTCGCACATCTCAGTGGTTATGTGATAGGATTAAACAACAGGGGCCGTCTAGCATACGCTACAAAACTCAAAACCAAAAAGATCACTCAAACATGACTCTGCTAAAAGTCAACATTTGCTCGACAACCCAGAGTGTGCTAAAGCCTACAGTGAGAATTGTTTTCGAATAATTGGCAGAGCAAGATCTACATTTCACTTAGGTATTTTGGAATCAGTCTACATAAAAACCAGGGATCCCCTATTGTGTAGACAGAAGGAGTTCGTTTTCGCCTTAGGACTCTTGAAGTAATCTTATTGGTCAGCTCACTGTATCGTGGTTGTTGATTGGTTTTCCTACACCATACCAATCATTCACCTCTTTTCTGATTGGCTTATTTCGATCCAAATCTGGGTATATAAATCAGTTAGGTTTCTGTTTCGTTTCCTTTCTGACGTATTACTCTGTTGAGTGTCAGACGAAAAGCTTAAGTAATCTATGTGTTCGTTTCGCTATGTTTCCGATATTTCTGGCTATACTGAAGTTCTACACCATCCAAAGACAAATCATACCTTCTTTGGCCGGGGGAATAATGCTGCATAGATCCTCAATTGACTTGGTCTTTCTCCTAATATCCTTCAAAACCGCATCATCGTCATCATCTTCAGTCACAGCTAAGAACACCGGACAAAGTAAATCGATACCAAAAAGGTCAGGTATAGAGTTGCTTTCGTCAAATGACAAGTCCCGTATCATAATTCTATGTTTTTCCTCGTTCCCAGATGGAGTTTTCCTGGATGAGTTGATTTCGTACAATTGTGAGTTCCAGCTATCCTCAAACTCGAGCGACGGTTGGTCGATACTCCGGTCAACTTCTTCATTCAATTTGTCAGGCTGCTGGAATGACTTACCCAGATCCATATGCGACTTGTCAGGACCATCGAATGATGAGCTACGACTTTGAAACGATTGTGTGCGACCTGGAAGCGACTTGTTAGAGTTTCGGCGCGACCTTTTATACTCCAGTTCATCCTGTTTATGGAGTCTTTGTTGTAATTCATCAACATTTGGTTACGACATTTTCACACCTACATCCGAATCATCCGAATGTCGATACGACTTTTTGTTGCATTCAACTGAAATTTGGTTGCTGTCCCAATCGTCTATAAATTGTTCTGACTGCAACACTTCATCATGCTGTTGTGGCGAGTTATCGGGGACCTGGCACGATTTTTCAGGAGTCGTATACGACCTACTAAAACTATTGCGCGAATTCAAAAATCTGTCAGGCGGACAATTAGAGTTTTGGTCCAATTGTTTAATGTGCTCGTTGGATTGCGCAAGGCTATCGAAGGATTTATCCTGATTCCCAAGAGTTCTGTCAACTTCTTCATGCGATATTTGGTGTTGATGCAATCGTCTAAACGCCGGCTTTTCCTTCACAAGAAAGCTATCTTCTTGGCTAAAGTCAGACCTGACATCATCAATAGACAGGGTTAAGTCGCGTGAATAACGCCTGGAGGTAGAAGGCAATGAAGAGTCAGTTGGATAAGTTTCTTTTGAATTTCTATCGTCATCATTCAAATACCCCCGTCCACTATAAGTTTCATTATTACCGTTATCATTACAAGACGCATCACCAGTAACAGTTGCCTGACAGTTTGGTTTACTTGCTGGTATATCAAAGGAGACTTCGGTTTCATTGCAAGTTATTTGAGTTTCTGGTGTCAATTGGTGATTCCTGCTATGGGCAACAATATCAGTAGATCTAGGTTCGTCACTACAACTCGCTTCACACTTGATAGAAGTTTCGATTGAGTCCCTTCTGATTTCTAATTCATTGGAATAGCTGGGAGCTTCGATCATTTCTGCAAAATGCTCCCCGTGGCAAACTCGATCAAGTGCAGCAGCGTTATCATTTTCTTCCAACACTTTCTGCACCTGAAAAATTATTATATTTGTTGAAAACTAAAATACCGTAAAGCAACGAAAGTGTATATGAATAAGAGCCTGGAGGCTCGTTCAATTTTCGATTATTTAAGGAGAGGGCGCTTCTTCAAGGCATTGCATATTTAATTTAATTAATAACGAAATCTAAGAAACAAATGCACTTAGTTAAAATAGGGATACTAAGGAAATCAAAGCGTTTTGCCAAATCCCCAACATCATTACGTGATAGGGAATGCGACCCTGTAGTACGACTTTCTCGCTGGGGCAAACTTGAACTCGATACATTTTCATATCATCACCTTTCAGAATGTGATCATTAACTGACGAAAGAGCGGATTTAAATCCTCCCGCTACAACTTATCAAGATTTCATCACTTGCAGCCTGTCAGTCAATCCTAATCAACTCTTATGAAAATTTCATGTGATCACTTGTAGCCTGTCAGTCAATCCTAATCAACTCTTATGAAAATTTCATGTGATCACTTGTAGCCTGTCAATCAATCCTAATCAACTCTTATGACAAATTCATGGCATCAATTGCAGCCTGTCAATCAAAATCAGCTCTTCCTAAATATTTTTAGAGCACGATTTAGAAAGTGATGAAAAACGCAAAATATCTTACTAAATGATTCAAAGATTTGGTGAAAAAGTGGTTCCTTGGAAAATGATATGCTTCCTTATTTTGTAGCAGATGGTGTCTTTAATGGGATCTTTGAAGCTGCTTAATTTAGTCTCAATTGGTAAATGTTTATTATGCTTAAAACTAAGAATAAAATAATACAAGATAAAAATAAAAAAACATCTATCTCTTTCAGTAAAATTGTTGAGGGGATTTTTGCAAATTCTAGAGTGGGCGCTTATGAGGGGGGCTGGTATTCGATGCAATACAGGAAATCAAGTTTTCTAATCTAAATACATTGTAATTTGAAATTACAAGGAACGGTCAGCTTTTGTAAGATTTCTAAATATGAAGGAAGTCATTTCGACCTCTTAACAACTATAAGCAATATTCACCTACAAACCCTATTTTACTGATTTAAGGAAAATCCGGCTATAAGTCGCATGTCAGACTCCAAGAAGGAAAACAAGGAAAACACAAATTAAGTGAAGAGTCCTGCGGGAAAACAATATACACATTTTCCTATATACGTCAGCAGAGACGTCGCTAGTCGAAATGAAAAATGTATACTCAAAATCAATACTCACGTTGAGAGCTTTGTCTGTCTCAAAGTCATCAGCATCCGAGCTTAAAATGAAAAAAAAATAATAAAATCATTCATGATCTTGGGTTTGGTAATAGGTGTAAAAGAATATCAGAAAACTTGCAAGGTGATTATCATCACCCAAGATTGAAATGAGAAAGATAATACAATCAACATACTGTAAATAGTTTGTGATTTGGTAATAGGTATAAAATAATTTCAGAAAACTTTAAGCTTGAAATGAGAAAAAATAATACATTAAAAATATTGTTAATGGGCAGTCTTGTAGTGATAGGTACGTAGAATTTGAATGAGAGCTTGCAAAATCACCATCCAAGTTTTTAATGAGAAACAAGAAGTGAAAATATACAAGCCCTTGTTGCTCAGTGGTAGCGCACTGACGTACAAAGTCAGAAGTGATGAGCGTAACGCAACTCCTTGCTACTGACGAACAATATCAATGTATACAACACAAGTTGCTTGAGAAGATTAACAATTTGTAGAATCAAACAAGATAATTTCCGTGAATGAATATGAACCGCCTAATGGTTATTGACACGAATCATCTCTACCAAACAGAAGTGATATTATCCCTCCACAGTACTAAACATTATCCCCAGTAATGATGGTATCCCTCCTGACTATCCTCTTCAGTACTGATAGTATCCCCAAACAGCACTGAGCATCATATAAAATAATGGTAACCCTCCACAGTACTAAACATTATTCCCAGTAATGATGGTATCCCTCCTGACTATCCTCTTCAGTACTGATAGTATCCCCAAACAGCACTGAGCATCATATAAAATAATGGTAACCCTCCACAGTACTAAACATTATCCCCAGTAATGATGGTATCCCTCCTGACTATCCTCTTCAGTACTGATAGTATCCCCAAACAGCACTGAGCATCATATAAAATAATGGTAACCCTCCACAGTACTAAACATTATTCCCAGTAATGATAGTATCCCTCCTGACTATCCTCTTCAGTACTGATAGTATCCCCAAACAGCACTGAGCATCATATAAAATAATGGTAACCCTCCACAGTACTAAACATTATTCCCAGTAATGATGGTATCCCTCCTGACTAACCTCTTCAGTACTGATAGTATCCCCAAACAGCACTGAGCATCATATAAAATATTGGTATCCCTCCACAGTACTAAAAATTATCCCCAGTAATGATGGTATCCCTCCTGACTATCCTCTTCAGTAGTGATAGTATCCCCAAACAGCACTGAGCATCATATAAAATATTGGTATCCCTCCACAGTACTAAACATTATTCCCAGTAATGATGGTATCCCTCCTGCTTATCCTCTTCAGTACTGATAGTCCCCAAACAGCACTGAGCATCATAAAAAATATTGATAATCCTCCACAGTACTAAACATTATTCCCAGTAATGATGGTATCCCTCCTGACTAACCTCTTCAGTACTGATAGTATCCCCAAACAGCACTGAGAATCATATAAAATATTGGTAACCCTCCACAGTACTAAACATTATTCCCAGTAATGATGGTATCCCTCCTGCTTATCCTCTTCAGTACTGATAGTCCCCAAACAGCACTGAGCATCATAAAAAATATTGATAATCCTCCACAGTACTAAACATTATTCCCAGTAATGATGGTATCCCTCCTGACTAACCTCTTCAGTACTGATAGTATCCCCAAACAGCACTGAGAATCATATAAAATATTGGTAACCCTCCACAGTACTAAACATTATTCCCAGTAATGATGGTATCCCTCCTGACTAACCTCTTCAGTACTGATAGTATCCCCAAACAGCACTGAGCATCATATAAAATATTGGTATCCCTCCACAGTACTGAACATTCTCTCCAGTAATGATGGTATCCCTCCTGACTAACCTCTTCAGTACTGATAGTATCCCCAAACAGCACTGAGTATCATATAAAATATTGGTAATCCTCCACGGTACTAAACATTATTCCCAGTAATGATAGTATCTCTCCTGACTAACCTCTTCAGTACTGATAGTATCCCCAAACAGCACTGAGCATCATATAAAATATTGGTAACCCTCCACAGTACTAAACATTATTCCCAGTAGTGATGGTATCCCTCCTGACTATCCTCTTCAGTACTGATAGTCCCCAAACAGCACTGAGCATCATATAAAATATTGGTATCCCTCCACAGTACTAAACATTATTCCCAGTAAAGATGGTATCCCTCCTGACTATCCTCTTCAGTACTGATAGTATCCCCAAACAGCACTGAGTATCATATAAAATATTGGTAATCCTCCACGGTACTAAACATTATTCCCAGTAATGATGGTATCCCTCCTGACTAACCTCTTCAGTACTGATAGTCCCCAAACAGCACTGAGCATCATATAAAATATTGGTATCCCTCCACAGTACTGAACATTATTCCCAGTAATGATGTTATCCCTCCTGACTAACCTCTTCAGTACTGATAGTATCCCCAAACAGCACTAAGCATCATATAAAATATTGGTAACCCTCCACAGTACTAAACATTATTCCCAGTAATGATGGTATCCCTCCTGACTAACCTCTTCAGTACTGATAGTATCCCCAAACAGCACTGAGCATCATATAAAATATTGGTATCCCTCCACAGTACTAAACATTATTCCCAGTAATGATGGTATCCCTCCTTACTATCCTCTTCAGTACTGATAGTCCCCAAACAGCACTGAGCATCCTATACAATATTGGTAATCCTCCACAGTACTGAACATTATTCCCAGTAATGATGGTATCCCTCCTGACTAACCTCTTCAGTACTGATAGTCCCCAAACAGCACTGAGTATCATATAAAATATTGGTAATCCTCCACAGTACTAAACATTATCCCCAGTAATGATGGTATCCCTCCTGACTAACCTTTTCAGTACTGATAGTATCCCCAAACAGCACTGAGTATCATATAAAATATTGATAATCCTCCACAGTACTAAACATTATCCCCAGTAATGATGGTATCCCTCCTGACACCCTCTTCAGTGCTGATAGTATCCCCAAACAGCACTGAGCATCCTATACAATATTGATAATCCTCCACAGTACTAAACATTATCCCCAGTAATGATAGTATCCCTCCTGACTAACTTCTTCAGTACTGATAGTAACAAAACAGCAGTGAGGATCATATAAAATATTGGTAATCCTCCACAGTACTAAACATTATCCCCAGTAATGATGGTATCCCTCCTGACTATCCTCTTCAGTACTGATAGTATCCCCAAACAGCACTGAGTATCATATAAAACATTGGTATCCCTCCACGGTACTAAACATTATTCCCAGTAATGATGGTATCCCTCCTGACTATCCTCTTCAGTACTGATAGTATCCCCAAACAGCACTAAGCATCATAATAAATATTGGTATCCCTCCACAGTACTGAACATTATTCCCAGTAATGATGTTATCCCTCCTGACTAACCTCTTCAGTACTGATAGTATCCCCAAACAGCACTAAGCATCATATAAAATATTGGTAACCCTCCACAGTACTAAACATTATTCCCAGTAATGATGGTATCCCTCCTGACTAACCTCTTCAGTACTGATAGTATCCCCAAACAGCACTGAGCATCATATAAAATATTGGTATCCCTCCACAGTACTAAACATTATTCCCAGTAATGATGGTATCCCTCCTGACTATCCTCTTCAGTACTGATAGTCCCCAAACGCCACTGAGCATCATATAAAATATTGGTATCCCTCCACAGTACTGAACATTATTCCCAGTAATGATGTTATCCCTCCTGACTAACCTCTTCAGTACTGATAGTATCCCCAAACAGCACTAAGCATCATATAAAATATTGGTAACCCTCCACGGTACTAAACATTATTCCCAGTAATGATGGTATCCCTCCTGACTAACCTCTTCAGTACTGATAGTATCCCCAAACAGCACTAAGCATCATATAAAATATTGGTATCCCTCCACAGTACTGAACATTATTCCCAGTAATGATGGTATCCCTGCTGACTAACCTATTCAGTACTGATAGTATCCCCAAACAGCACTGAGCATCATATAAAATATTGGTAACCCTCCACAGTACTAAACATTATTCCCAGTAATGATGGTATCCCTCCTGACAAACCTCTTCAGTACTGATAGTATCCCCAAACAGCACTGAGCATCATATAAAATATTGGTATCCCTCCACAGTACTGAACATTATTCCCAGTAATGATGGTATCCCTCCTGACTAACCTCTTCAGTACTGATAGTATCCCCAAACAGCACTGAGCATCATATAAAATATTGGTAACCCTCCACAGTACTAAACATTATTCCCAGTAATGATGGTATCCCTCCTGACTAACCTCTTCAGTACTGATAGTATCCCCAAACAGCACTGAGCATCATATAAAATATTGGTATCCCTCCACAGTACTAAACATTATTCCCAGTAATGATGGTATCCCTCCTGACTAACCTCTTCAGTATTGATAGTATCCCCAAACAGCACTGAGCATCATATAAAAAATTGGTATCCCTTCACAGTACTGAACATTATTCCCAGTAATGATGGTATCCCTCCTGACTAACCTCTTCAGTACTGATAGTATCCCCAAACAGCACTGAGCATGATATAAAATATTAGTATCCCTCCAGAGTACTAAACATTATTCCCAGTAATGATGGTATCCCTCCTGACTAACCTCTTCAGTATTGATAGTATCCCCAAACAGCACTGAGCATCATATAAAAAATTGGTATCCCTTCACAGTACTGAACATTATTCCCAGTAATGATGGTATCCCTCCTGACTAACCTCTTCAGTACTGATAGTATCCCCAAACAGCACTGAGCATGATATAAAATATTGGTATCCCTCCACAGTACTAAACATTATTCCCAGTAATGATGGTATCCCTCCTGACTATCCTCTTCAGTACTGATAGTCCCCAAACAGCACTGAGCATCCTATACAATATTGGTAATCCTCCACAGTACTGAACATTATTCCCAGTAATGATGGTATCCCTCCTGACTAACCTCTTCAGTACTGATAGTCCCCAAACAGCACTGAGTATCATATAAAATATTGGTAATCCTCCACAGTACTAAACATTATCCCCAGTAATGATGGTATCCCTCCTGACTATCCTCTTCAGTACTGATAGTATCCCCAAACAGCACTGAGCATCATATAAAATATTGGTAATCCTCCACAGTACTAAACATTATCCCCAGTAATGATGGTATCCCTCCTGACTACCCTCTTCAGTACTGATAGTCCCGAAACAGCACTGAGCATCCTATACAATATTGGTAATCCCCCACAAAACTAAACATTATTCCCAGTAATGATGGTATCCCTCCTGACTAACCTCTTCAGTACTGATAGTCCCCAAACAGCACTGAGTATCATATAAAATATTGGTAATCCTCCACAGTACTAAACATTATCCCCAGTAATGATGGTATCCCTCCTGACTATCCTCTTCAGTACTGATAGTATCCCCAAACAGCACTGAGCATCATATAAAATATTGGTATCCCTCCACAGTACTAAACATTATTCCCAGTAATGATGGTATCCCTCCTGACTATCCTCTTCAGTACTGATAGTCCCCAAACAGCACTGAGCATCATATAAAACATTGGTAATCCTCCACAGTACTAAACATTATCCCCAGTAATGATGCTATCCCTCCTGACTACCCTCTTCAGTGCTGATAGTATCCCCAAACAGCACTGAGCATCATATAAAATATTGGTATCCCTCCACAGTACTAAACATTATTCCCAGTAATGATGGTATCCCTCCTGACTAACCTCTTCAGTACTGATAGTCCCCAAACAGCACTGAGCATCATATAAAATATTGGTAACCCTCCACAGTACTGAACATTATTCCCAGTAATGATGGTATCCCTCCTGACTAACCTCTTCAGTACTGATAGTCCCCAATCAGCACTGAGCATCATATAAAATATTGGTAACCCTCCACAGTACTAAACATTATTCCCAGGAATGATGGTATCCCTCCTGACTAACCTCTTCAGTACTGATAATATCCCCAAACAGCACTGAGCATCATATAAAATATTGGTATCCCTCCACAGTACTAAACATTATTCCCAGTAATGATGGTATCCCTCCTGACTAACCTCTTCAGTACTGATAGTATCCCCAAACAGCACTGAGCATCATATAAAATATTGGTAACCCTGCACAGTACTAAACATTATTCCCAGTAATGATGGTATCCCTCCTGACTAACCTCTTCAGTACTGATAATATCCCCAAACAGCACTGAGCATCATATAAAATATTGGTATCCCTCCACAGTACTAAACATTATTCCCAGTAATGATGGTATCCCTCCTGACTATCCTCTTCAGTACTGATAGTATCCCCAAACAGCACTGAGCATCATAAAAAATATTGATAATCCTCCACAGTACTAAATATTATTCCCAGTAATGATGGTATCCCTCCTGACTATCCTCTTCAGTACTGATAGTCCCCAAACAGCACTGAGCATCATATAAAATATTGGTAACCCTCCACAGTACTAAACATTATTCCCAGTAATGATGGTATCCCTCCTGACTATCCTCTTCAGTACTGATAGTCCCCAAACAGCACTGAGTATCATATAAAATATTGGTAATCCTCCACAGAACTAAACATTATTCCCAGTAATGATGGTATCCCTCCTGACTATCCTCTTCCGTACTGATAGTATCCCAAAACAGCACTGAGCATCATATAAAATATTGGTAACCCTCCACAGTACTAAACATTATTCCCAGTAATGATGGTATCCCTCCTGACTCTCCTCTTCAGTACTGATAGTCCCCAAACAGCACTGAGCATCATATAAAATATTGGTAATCCTCCACAGTACTAAACATTATTCCCAGTAATGATGGTATCCCTCCTGACTATCCTCTTCCGTACTGATAGTATCCCAAAACAGCACTGAGCATGATATAAAATATTGGTAACTCTCCACAGTACTAAACATTATTCCCAGTAATGATGGTATCCCTCCTGACTATCCTCTTCAGTACTGATAGTCCCCAAATAGCACTGAGCATCATATAAAATATTGGTATCCCTCCACAGTACTAAACATTATTCCCAGTAATGATGGTATCCCTCCTGACTGTCCTCTTCAGTACTGATAGTATCCCCAAACAGCACTGAGCATCATAAAAAATATTGATAATCCTCCACAGTACTAAACATTATTCCCAGTAATGATGGTATCCCTCCTGACTATCCTCTTCAGTACTGATAGTCCCCAAACAGCACTGAGTATCATATAAAATATTGGTATCCCTGCACAGTACTAAACATTATTCCCAGTAATGATGGTAACCCTCCTGACTAACCTCTTCAGTACTGATAATATCCCCAAACAGCACTGAGCATCATATAAAATATTGGTATCCCTCCACAGTACTAAACATTATTCCCAGTAATGATGGTATCCCTCCTGACTATCCTCTTCAGTACTGATAGTCCCCAAATAGCACTGAGCATCATATAAAATATTGGTATCCCTCCACAGTACTAAACATTATTCCCAGTAATGATGGTATCCCTCCTGACTATCCTCTTCAGTACTGATAGTATCCCCAAACAGCACTGAGTATCATATAAAATATTGATAATCCTCCACAGTACTAAACATTATCCCCAGTAATGATGCTATCCCTCCTGACTACCCTCTTCAGTGCTGATAGTATCCCCAAACAGCACTGAGCATCATATAAAATATTGGTATCCCTCCACAGTACTAAACATTATTCCCAGTAATGATGGTATCCCTCCTGACTAACCTCTTCAGTACTGATAGTCCCCAAACAGCACTGAGCATCATATAAAATATTGGTAACCCTCCACAGTACAGAACATTATTCCCAGTAATGATGGTATCCCTCCTGACTAACCTCTTCAGTACTGATAGTCCCCAATCAGCACTGAGCATCATATAAAATATTGGTAACCCTCCACAGTACTAAACATTATTCCCAGTAATGATGGTATCCCTCCTGACTAACCTCTTCAGTACTGATAATATCCCCAAACAGCACTGAGCATCATATAAAATATTGGTATCCCTCCACAGTACTAAACATTATTCCCAGTAATGATGGTATCCCTCCTGACTAACCTCTTCAGTACTGATAGTATCCCCAAACAGCACTGAGCATCATATAAAATATTGGTAACCCTGCACAGTACTAAACATTATTCCCAGTAATGATGGTATCCCTCCTGACTAACCTCTTCAGTACTGATAATATCCCCAAACAGCACTGAGCATCATATAAAATATTGGTATCCCTCCACAGTACTAAACATTATTCCCAGTAATGATGGTATCCCTCCTGACTATCCTCTTCAGTACTGATAGTATCCCCAAACAGCACTGAGCATCATAAAAAATATTGATAATCCTCCACAGTACTAAACATTATTCCCAGTAATGATGGTATCCCTCCTGACTATCCTCTTCAGTACTGATAGTCCCCAAACAGCACTGAGCATCATATAAAATATTGGTAACCCTCCACAGTACTAAACATTATTCCCAGTAATGATGGTATCCCTCCTGACTATCCTCTTCAGTACTGATAGTACCCAAACAGCACTGAGTATCATATAAAATATTGGTAATCCTCCACAGAACTAAACATTATTCCCAGTAATGATGGTATCCCTCCTGACTATCCTCTTCCGTACTGATAGTATCCCCAAACAGCACTGAGTATCATATAAAATATTGATAATCCTCCACAGTACTAAACATTATCCCCAGTAATGATGCTATCCCTCCTGACTACCCTCTTCAGTGCTGATAGTATCCCCAAACAGCACTGAGCATCATATAAAATATTGGTATCCCTCCACAGTACTAAACATTATTCCCAGTAATGATGGTATCCCTCCTGACTAACCTCTTCAGTACTGATAGTCCCCAAACAGCACTGAGCATCATATAAAATATTGGTAACCCTCCACAGTACTGAACATTATTCCCAGTAATGATGGTATCCCTCCTGACTAACCTCTTCAGTACTGATAGTCCCCAATCAGCACTGAGCATCATATAAAATATTGGTAACCCTCCAAAGTACTAAACATTATTCCCAGTAATGATGGTATTCCTCCTGACTAACCTCTTCAGTACTGATAATATCCCCAAACAGCACTGAGCATCATATAAAATATTGGTATCCCTCCACAGTACTAAACATTATTCCCAGTAATGATGGTATCCCTCCTGACTAACCTCTTCAGTACTGATAGTATCCCCAAACAGCACTGAGCATCATATAAAATATTGGTAACCCTGCACAGTACTAAACATTATTCCCAGTAATGATGGTATCCCTCCTGACTAACCTCTTCAGTACTGATAATATCCCCAAACAGCACTGAGCATCATATAAAATATTGGTATCCCTCCACAGTACTAAACATTATTCCCAGTAATGATGGTATCCCTCCTGACTATCCTCTTCAGTACTGATAGTATCCCCAAACAGCACTGAGCATCATAAAAAATATTGATAATCCTCCACAGTACTAAACATTATTCCCAGTAATGATGGTATCCCTCCTGACTATCCTCTTCAGTACTGATAGTCCCCAAACAGCACTGAGCATCATATAAAATATTGGTAACCCTCCACAGTACTAAACATTATCCCCAGTAATGATGCTATCCCTCCTGACTACCCTCTTCAGTGCTGATAGTATCCCCAAACAGCACTGAGCATCATATAAAATATTGGTATCCCTCCACAGTACTAAACATTATTCCCAGTAATGATGGTAGCCCTCCTGACTAACCTCTTCAGTACTGATAGTCCCCAAACAGCACTGAGCATCATATAAAATATTGGTAACCCTCCACAGTACTGAACATTATTCCCAGTAATGATGGTATCCCTCCTGACTAACCTCTTCAGTACTGATAGTCCCCAATCAGCACTGAGCATCATATAAAATATTGGTAACCCTCCAAAGTACTAAACATTATTCCCAGTAATGATGGTATTCCTCCTGACTAACCTCTTCAGTACTGATAATATCCCCAAACAGCACTGAGCATCATATAAAATATTGGTATCCCTCCACAGTACTAAACATTATTCCCAGTAATGATGGTATCCCTCCTGACTAACCTCTTCAGTACTGATAGTATCCCCAAACAGCACTGAGCATCATATAAAATATTGGTAACCCTGCACAGTACTAAACATTATTCCCAGTAATGATGGTATCCCTCCTGACTAACCTCTTCAGTACTGATAATATCCCCAAACAGCACTGAGCATCATATAAAATATTGGTATCCCTCCACAGTACTAAACATTATTCCCAGTAATGATGGTATCCCTCCTGACTATCCTCTTCAGTACTGATAGTATCCCCAAACAGCACTGAGCATCATAAAAAATATTGATAATCCTCCACAGTACTAAACATTATTCCCAGTAATGATGGTATCCCTCCTGACTATCCTCTTCAGTACTGATAGTCCCCAAACAGCACTGAGCATCATATAAAATATTGGTAACCCTCCACAGTACTAAACATTATTCCCAGTAATGATGGTATCCCTCCTGACTATCCTCTTCAGTACTGATAGTACCCAAACAGCACTGAGTATCATATAAAATATTGGTAATCCTCCACAGAACTAAACATTATTCCCAGTAATGATGGTATCCCTCCTGACTATCCTCTTCCGTACTGATAGTATCCCCAAACAGCACTGAGCATCATAAAAAATATTGATAATCCTCCACAGTACTAAACATTATTCCCAGTAATGATAGTATCCCTCCTGACTAACCTCTTCAGTACTGATAGTCCCCAAACAGCACTGAGCATGATATAAAATATTGGTATCCCTCCACAGTACTAAACATTATTCCCAGTAATGATGGTATCCCTCCTGACTATCCTCTTCAGTACTGATAGTCCCCAAATAGCACTGAGCATCATATAAAATATTGGTATCCCTCCACAGTACTAAACATTATTCCCAGTAATGATGGTATCCCTTCAGACTATCCTCTTCAGTACTGATAGTATCCCCAAATAGCACTGAGCATCATATAAAATATTGGTATCCCTCCACAGTACTAAACATTATTCCCAGTAATGATGGTATCCCTCCTGACTGTCCTCTTCAGTACTGATAGTATCCCCAAACAGCACTGAGCATCATAAAAAATATTGATTATCCTCCACAGTACTAAACATTATTCCCAGTAATGATGGTATCCCTCCTGACTATCCTCTTCAGTACTGATAGTCCCCAAACAGCACTGAGTATCATATAAAATATTGGTATCCCTCCACAGTACTTAACATTATTCCCAGTAATGATGGTATCCCTCCTGACTAACCTCTTCAGTACTGATAGTCCCCAAACAGCACTGAGCATCATATACAATATTGGTATCCCTCAGAGGTACTGAACATTATTCCAAGTAATGATGGTATCCTTCCTGACTAACCTCTTCAGTACTGATAGTATCCCCAAACAGCACTGAGCATCATATAAAATATTGGTAACCCTGCACAGTACTAAACATTATTCCCAGTAATGATGGTATCCCTCCTGACTAACCTCTTCAGTACTGATAATATCCCCAAACAGCACTGAGCATCATATAAAATATTGGTATCCCTCCACAGTACTAAACATTATTCCCAGTAATGATGGTATCCCTCCTGACTATCCTCTTCAGTACTGATAGTATCCCCAAACAGCACTGAGCATCATAAAAAATATTGATAATCCTCCACAGTACTAAACATTATTCCCAGTAATGATGGTATCCCTCCTGACTATCCTCTTCAGTACTGATAGTCCCCAAACAGCACTGAGCATCATATAAAATATTGGTAACCCTCCACAGTACTAAACATTATTCCCAGTAATGATGGTATCCCTCCTGACTATCCTCTTCAGTACTGATAGTCCCCAAACAGCACTGAGTATCATATAAAATATTGGTAATCCTCCACAGAACTAAACATTATTCCCAGTAATGATGGTATCCCTCCTGACTATCCTCTTCCGTACTGATAGTATCCCCAAACAGCACTGAGCATCATAAAAAATATTGATAATCCTCCACAGTACTAAACATTATTCCCAGTAATGATGGTATCCCTCCTGACTAACCTCTTCAGTACTGATAGTCCCCAAACAGCACTGAGCATGATATAAAATATTGGTATCCCTCCACAGTACTAAACATTATTCCCAGTAATGATGGTATCCCTCCTGACTATCCTCTTCAGTACTGATGGTCCCCAAATAGCACTGAGCATCATATAAAATATTGGTATCCCTCCACAGTACTAAACATTATTCCCAGTAATGATGGTATCCCTTCAGACTATCCTCTTCAGTACTGATAGTATCCCCAAATAGCACTGAGCATCATATAAAATATTGGTATCCCTCCACAGTACTAAACATTATTCCCAGTAATGATGGTATCCCTCCTGACTGTCCTCTTCAGTACTGATAGTATCCCCAAACAGCACTGAGCATCATAAAAAATATTGATAATCCTCCACAGTACTAAACATTATTCCCAGTAATGATGGTATCCCTCCTGACTATCCTCTTCAGTACTGATAGTCCCCAAACAGCACTGAGTATCATATAAAATATTGGTATCCCTCCACAGTACTTAACATTATTCCCAGTAATGATGGTATCCCTCCTGACTAACCTCTTCAGTACTGATAGTCCCCAAACAGCACTGAGCATCATATACAATATTGGTATCCCTCCGAGGTACTGAACATTATTCCAAGTAATGATGGTATCCTTCCTGACTAACCTCTTCAGTACTGATAGTATCCCCAAACAGCACTGAGCATCATATAAAATATTGGTAACCCTGCACAGTACTAAACATTATTCCCAGTAATGATGGTATCCCTCCTGACTAACCTCTTCAGTACTGATAATATCCCCAAACAGCACTGAGCATCATATAAAATATTGGTATCCCTCCACAGTACTAAACATTATTCCCAGTAATGATGGTATCCCTCCTGACTAACCTCTTCAGTACTGATAGTATCCCCAATTAGCACTGAGCATCATATAAAATATTGGTAACCCTGCACAGTACTAAACATTATTCCCAGTAATGATGGTAACCCTCCTGACTAACCTCTTCAGTACTGATAATATCCCCAAACAGCACTGAGCATCATATAAAATATTGGTATCCCTCCACAGTACTAAACATTATTCCCAGTAATGATGGTATACCTCCTGACTATCCTCTTCAGTACTGATAGTATCCCCAAACAGCACTGAGCATCATAAAAAATATTGATAATCCTCCACAGTACTAAACATTATTCCCAGTAATGATGGTATCCCTCCTGACTATCCTCTTCAGTACTGATAGTCCCCAAACAGCACTGAGCATCATATAAAATATTGGTAACCCTCCACAGTACTAAACATTATTCCCAGTAATGATGGTATCCCTCCTGACTATCCTCTTCAGTACTGATAGTCCCCAAACAGCACTGAGTATCATATAAAATATTGGTAATCCTCCACAGAACTAAACATTATTCCCAGTAATGATGGTATCCCTCCTGACTATCCTCTTCCGTACTGATAGTATCCCAAAACAGCACTGAGCATCATATAAAATATTGGTAACTCTCCACAGTACTAAACATTATTCCCAGTAATGATGGTATCCCTCCTGACTAACCTCTTCAGTACTGATAGTCCCCAAATAGCACTGAGCATCATATAAAATATTGGTATCCCTCCACAGTACTAAACATTATTCCCAGTAATGATGGTATCCCTTCAGACTATCCTCTTCAGTACTGATAGTATCCCCAAATAGCACTGAGCATCATATAAAATATTGGTAACCCTGCACAGTACTAAACATTATTCCCAGTAATGATGGTATCCCTCCTGACTAACCTCTTCAGTACTGATAATATCCCCAAACAGCACTGAGCATCATATAAAATATTGGTATCCCTCCACAGTACTAAACATTATTCCCAGTAATGATGGTATCCCTCCTGACTAACCTCTTCAGTACTGATAGTATCCCCAAACAGCACTGAGCATCATATAAAATATTGGTAACCCTGCACAGTACTAAACATTATTCCCAGTAATGATGGTAACCCTCCTGACTAACCTCTTCAGTACTGATAATATCCCCAAACAGCACTGAGCATCATATAAAATATTGGTATCCCTCCACAGTACTAAACATTATTCCCAGTAATGATGGTATCCCTCCTGACTATCCTCTTCAGTACTGATAGTATCCCCAAACAGCACTGAGCATCATAAAAAATATTGATAATCCTCCACAGTACTAAACATTATTCCCAGTAATGATGGTATCCCTCCTGACTATCCTCTTCAGTACTGATAGTCCCCAAACAGCACTGAGCATCATATAAAATATTGGTAACCCTCCACAGTACTAAACATTATTCCCAGTAATGATGGTATCCCTCCTGACTATCCTCTTCAGTACTGATAGTCCCCAAATAGCACTGAGCATCATATAAAATATTGGTATCCCTCCACAGTACTAAACATTATTCCCAGTAATGATGGTATCCCTTCAGACTATCCTCTTCAGTACTGATAGTATCCCCAAATAGCACTGAGCATCATATAAAATATTGGTATCCCTCCACAGTACTAAACATTATTCCCAGTAATGATGGTATCCCTTCAGACTATCCTCTTCAGTACTGATAGTATCCCCAAATAGCACTGAGCATCATATAAAATATTGGTATCCCTCCACAGTACTAAACATTATTCCCAGTAATGATGGTATCCCTCCTGACTGTCCTCTTCAGTACTGATAGTATCCCCAAACAGCACTGAGCATCATATAAAAAATTGGTATCCCTCCACAGCAGAGGTGGAAAAAATTTTTTCCTTTCTGGGAACCTAGAAATCGGGCTAAAAACTTTCTGCAAAATGTTTTAGGTGGTAGACATGAAAAATTTTGTTTGTGCCTGTGCCTGTTGCTGTGTGTTATGTATTTTTAGAAGTCTCAAATCTCTAATTATCTAGCTGTCGCCTTCTAAATTGTAACTTTTTAAGTGAAAAAATGTAGAAGAGGACAGCTGCATAATAAGAAATCCGAGATTTCTAATGTTTAATTTTTATGCTTAATATCAAGAATCTTCATATCATAAAAGTTTGGATTTATATCAGAAAATGGACAAAAGCTGGCTTTTTGCAGTTCAGTGATGCTCTCATTTATACACTAACTAAAAAAGAGTAACTCAAATATACAATCTTAGAGTCTAGAATCTGTTACTTGAGCGCTGGTATGTTTAAATGAAATGGTGGGTTTATAAGAATCTACAATCCTCGCCATAAGGTCTTGAGACACAATGGTGATTTTAGCATTATCTTTAACATGCAGCTATTAACCTGTAAGATGATGTTGAAGCCCCCCCTCCCCCAAACCAATGTTGATATTAGGTCTGGATGTCATCCAAGGATGTTGCAGATGCATTTCCGCACCAAAGCAACATCTGAAACAACATTGTTTAGGGGGGGTGGGGGTCTTTCTTCGACAACTAGTATATATCGAGTGGCAATCAAGCAATGTCTCATACCTTATGTCAAGGATTGTCTTGGACTCAACTTTTTTTAATCTTATCTCACAGGCAAGAAAATTTGAGGTATACACAACGTCCAGTAGCTGAGCTCAATTCTATCATCCAAATGGTTCTCAGTGCTTTCTGTAAACCTCTATTTAGCCATTTATGGTGAAAATAAGGCTGATTAATTGTGGGCCTGTATAGTCAATTATGTCGCTTTTTTGAAACGTGTTATATTTGATTGTACGGTTAACGGAACGGTTAACACTTAACACTTTTAATGCCTCAGTACTAAGATTTTCACGATTAACACGGTTAACGGCTATTATTTAAATAATAAGACTATTATTTTATATAATAGCCGTTAACCGTGTTAATTGTGAGAATCTTAGTACTGAAGCATTAAAAGTGTTAAGTGTTAACCGTTCCGTTAACCGTGTTTTCCAATATAGCAAAATTCTAGAAACATGCCTTAAATAAACATGTTGGCCTAGTTCTTTCAGTAAATTATCTACACATTTATTATGACACGATTAACGGAACGGTTAACGCTTAACACTTTTAATGCCTCAGTACTAAGATTTTCACGATTAACACGGTTAACGGCTTTTATTTAAATAATAAGGCTATTATTTAAATAAAAGCCGTTAACCGTGTTTATCGTGGGAATCTTAGTACTGAAGCATTAAAAGTGTTAAGTGTTAACCGTTCCGTTAACGGTGTTATCCAATATACCATGTAAAAACATAACATACGAAGTAGTCAAAGGGCCTAATAGCCTGAGATCCAAATCAGCCTCCTTTTCACTATAAATGACGTCACAATAGTATACAGAGCAGAGTGGTAACAATTTTGATGCCAGAATCGAACTCAGCTAGTGAAACTGGTATAAAAACGTAATTTTCTTTTATGTACGATGAGTTTAAGAAAAGTTGGCTCCGAGACAATCCTCGCCATAAGGTCTTGAGACACAATGGTGATTTTAGCATTATCTTTAACATGCAGCTATTAACCTGTAAGATGATGTTGAAGCCCCCCCTCCCCCCAAACCAATGTTGATATTAGGTCTTGATGTCATCCAAGGATGTTGCAGATGCATTTCCGCACCAAAGCAACATCTGAAACAACATTGTTTAGGGGGGGTGGGGGTCTTTCTTCGACAACTAGTATATATCGAGTGGCAATCAAGCAATGTCTCATACCTTATGTCAAGGATTGTAGCACTAGGATTTCTTGTAAAGAAAAACAGATTTATTGGTTATTTTGGTTTCCTATAACAATAGAAAACAATAGGTATTTAGTTTGAGAAACTAAGCCTAAGGCTTGAGCCAAGTTTCTTATAAAATAAAAAGCTTGTGGGCCTATGGTTTTATGATTTTTTTTGATGTTGAGGAGATTGTGGAAGGGAAGGAGTGAAACATAATTTATTAGCTAACTAAATGCACACAATGACGAGAAATTAATTTTACCCAATATTATATTTCTGTGCAGTCTAGTCAAATCAATTATTGTGGCAGAAAACACACACAAAACAGGGGGATACCTGCTGGCCGGGGGCCAGAGGGGCCTGCCCCCCCCCCAATAATAGCCAAATTCTATTGTTCCTATGTGTAATTTCTATTGTTCTATTGTTTTAAAACAATAGGTGCCCCAACCCAAACAATTTTTCTTCCTACGCCCCTGAGAAAAGAGAAAATAGTTTGCAATACACAATGACATCAATCCCAGTATTTCAAGATTTTCCACCAAGCTCAGCTGCCAAAATCTAATTTTTTATTATTTTTTCTCTGCAGTTGTCTGCATGAATAATTTGCACAAATAATTTCTTTCAAATTAAAAGATATATGCCTCAAAGTCAATTGTCAGGTCAGCTTTATTTGCTCACAGGCAACCAGAAAGAATATTTTCTGTTAAATTAACCTAAATCATAGCATTCGATTTTGTACTTTTTTTAACACTCACAAAAAATTTCTGTAAAACTTTCTGCAAATTTTTCCACCCAAAAGATTTTCTGGGAACTACGTTCCCAGGTTCCGATACTTTTTCCACCTCTGCTCCACAGTACTAAACATTATTCCCAGTAATGATGGTATCCCTCCTGACTATCCTCTTCAGTACTGATAGTATCCCTTACAGCACTGAGCATCCTATACAATATTGGTAATCCTCCACAGTACTGAACATTCTCTCCAGTAATGATGGTATCCCTCCTGACTATCCTCTTCAGTACTGATAGTATCCCCAAACAGCACTGAGCATCCTATACAATATTTGTAATCCTCCACAGTACTGAACATTATTCCCAGTAATGATGGTATCCCTCCTGACTAACCTCTTCAGTACTGATAGTCCCCAATCAGCACTGAGCATCATATAAAATATTGGTAACCCTCCACAGTACTAAACATTATTCCCAGTAATGATGGTATCCCTCCTGACTATCCTCTTCAGTACTGATAGTATCCCCAAACAGCACTGAGCATCATATAAAATATTGGTATCCCTCCGAGGTACTGAACATTATTCCCAGTAATGATGGTATCCCTCCTGACTATCCTCTTCAGTACTGATAGTATCCCCAAACAGCACTGAGCATCATATAAAATATTGATAATCCTCCACAGTACTAAACATTATTCCCAGTAATGATGGTATCCCTCCTGACTATCCTCTTCAGTACTGATAGTCCCCAAACAGCACTGAGCATCATATAAAATATTGGTAACCCTCCACAGTACTAAACATTATTCCCAGTAATGATGGTATCCCTCCTGACTATCCTCTTCAGTACTGATAGTCCCCAAACAGCACTGAGTATCATATAAAATATTGGTAATCCTCCACAGAACTAAACATTGTTCCCAGTAATGATGGTATCCCTCCTGACTATCCTCTTCCGTACTGATAGTATCCCAAAACAGCACTGAGCATCATATAAAATATTGGTAACCCTCCACAGTACTAAACATTATTCCCAGTAATGATGGTATCCCTCCTGACTCTCCTCTTCAGTACTGATAGTCCCCAAATAGCACTGAGCATCATATAAAATATTGGTATCCCTCCACAGTACTAAACATTATTCCCAGTAATGATGGTATCCCTTCAGACTATCCTCTTCAGTACTGATAGTATCCCCAAATAGCACTGAGCATCATATAAAATATTGGTATCCCTCCACAGTACTAAACATTATTCCCAGTAATGATGGTATCCCTCCTGACTGTCCTCTTCAGTACTGATAGTATCCCCAAACAGCACTGAGCATCATATAAAATATTGGTATCCCTCCACAGTACTAAACATTATTCCCAGTAATGATGGTATCCCTCCTGACTATCCTCTTCCGTACTGATAGTATCCCAAAACAGCACTGAGCATCATATAAAATATTGGTAACCCTCCACAGTACTAAACATTATTCCCAGTAATGATGGTATCCCTCCTGACTCTCCTCTTCAGTACTGATAGTCCCCAAATAGCACTGAGCATCATATAAAATATTGGTATCCCTCCACAGTACTAAACATTATTCCCAGTAATGATGGTATCCCTTCAGACTATCCTCTTCAGTACTGATAGTATCCCCAAATAGCACTGAGCATCATATAAAATATTGGTATCCCTCCACAGTACTAAACATTATTCCCAGTAATGATGGTATCCCTCCTGACTGTCCTCTTCAGTACTGATAGTATCCCCAAACAGCACTGAGCATCATATAAAATATTGGTATCCCTCCACAGTACTAAACATTATTCCCAGTAATGATGGTATCCCTCCTGACTGTCCTCTTCAGTACTGATAGTACCCCCAAACAGCACTGAGCATCATATAAAATATTGGTATCCCTCCACAGTACTAAACATTATTCCCAGTAATGATGGTATCCCTCCTGACTGTCCTCTTCAGTACTGATAGTATCCCCAAACAGCACTGAGCATCATATAAAAAATTGGTATCCCTCCACAGTACTAAACATTATTCCCAGTAATGATGGTATCCCTCCTGACTATCCTCTTCAGTACTGATAGTATCCCTTACAGCACTGAGCATCCTATACAATATTGGTAATCCTCCACAGTACTGAACATTCTCTCCAGTAATGATGGTATCCCTCCTGACTATCCTCTTCAGTACTGATAGTATCCCCAAACAGCACTGAGCATCCTATACAATATTTGTAATCCTCCACAGTACTAAACATTCCCCCCAGTACCGATGGTATCCCTCCTGACTATTCTCTTCAGTACTGATAGTATCCCTAAACAGCACTGAGCATCCTCTACAATGTTGGTAATCCTCCACAGTACTGAACATCATTCCAAGTACTGATAGTATCCCTAAACAGCACTGAGCATCCTCTACAATGTTGGTAATCCTCCACAGTACTGAACATTATTCCAAGTAATGATAGCATCCAATACAGAGCTGCTGAAATCTCCCACTGTATATATTTACTTTGATGATACTAATTACCTTTGTCATTTCATTTTGTCTGTGCACACTTCTGCGTTTTAAGTCAGCTGGTAAATGCAATAATAGAGAATATAACTGTCATTGTTTCAGTTTCTAGACTATTCTTTAAATGTATTGAATTCCTTTGAAACGAGGTATTAAAAAATCTGTGATACTTACATCTCATCGCAGAAATTCGACAAATAGGGCATGAGAAGCTTTCGAGATATCTTCACCTGACCCTGATGAAACATCTCGACATTTGAATCTTCGCATTGAGCATGAATCTCCGACAAATGTAGTTCGCTGATATTCATCAAGTAATCGCAAAACTCTTCCTTCAGACTGGTATTCTGAGCGTAGACCATGAGCTCCCGGATGGTTAAGTCGGCCTCCCTATGGATAAACATCAGCAATAAGACATCCAGCCTGTTGCAGGCGAGAAACGAGGCTGTGTCCTCAAGCCATTGTTCTTTTTGCGTGAATGAGTCGAGAGAAAGGGTGAGGCTGGAGACGCCCACTCTAGGAAATGACGGACTGCGGCAAGGCGTCATTTTGAAATCTTTTCGTAGCACGTCTCTGCAGGGCAATGAAGACATGTCGAATTTGGCTAAAAAACGAACATAGATACAGCTGAGTGCAAATCAATGTAGTTATAAGAGTTAGGAAACACTAGACAAGATCAATAAAAGGCTGGAAGACATTTCAGTAGCAAGAACATCGTAAGTGCCATGACTTATATCCCACTCGCCCTTCTTTCAAAATTAAAATTCTAACTTTTGCCTTAACCCTATTACTACCGGAGGGGGGGGGGCCAAAGGTGCCTGCGACTGATATACCTCCCGATAGAAATTGTTAAATGCTTGAGAACACAGTACTTTTAGCAATTCCTAAGACAGCATTAGTTTTGCCTTGATGAGTGCTTTCGAGCAATATGGATATCATCAAAATTTTCTGACATGAGTAGAATGAAACATCTATAACGTCATCAATATTTATGATTTAAGAGCTAAGAACATCAATGTACTTTTGGTTTCAAGTACGTTTTCATTCTTCTTAAATGTAGATCGACAAGAAAATAGTCCACTATTCTCATTTAAATGTGAGTTGCTCTAGAATTTCTTCCGATTAAAGATTATGGGGTTTGTATGCGAATAAAAATTGCATAACAATTCAAAAATGCTGTATAATGCCATTGTATTGCTGAATAATGATAAAGAGATACTTTGTTTGAACAAATCGATCTTCATAGTTTTTTTTACATTTTATGATGTCACTGTGAGATCAAGGCAAGCCATCATGATGCGAAACTTCCACAAATCGCTGAAATTTTTGGTTATATTGTTCTACAAGTTTAAAAGTCTCTCTTCAACTTTTAGCAAGAATCATGCAGGGCAGCACAGAGTTCCCTTTACCCCCTGTACTAAAAGCTACAAGGAACCAGAAAGCCGCTTAGTAATAGGGTTAATTAGGAAGGTTTCTGCATCTTCTACATGTTGATTTTCATAAGTTGCATATGAAGGGAGGAAGTGTAGGGCAATGGCAAGTCGGTACTTTTTAAAAGTTTGCTACAAAGGTGTCCACTGATAATCTCCTCCAAGAGTCGCATTTCAAGCTCTTCAGGAATATTTTGGGCATATTATTGCAGCTTACTTTAGCCCTTGAGGACTCTATACGACTAAAATTCAAGAAAAAACGTCACGCGTTAAGAAAGGAGATATTAGTTAAAGGAGGACCGTATCACTTATATCTAAAAAGGAAGGGGACACACCCCAGCTACAGGCTCCCTGCATCCACGTAACGGTTTCTTGTAAACTAGTAATTTCTATAAAACGAAGTCGTCACAAATTATATACCTTTCTGTGCAATATCGAATAGCTCCTTCGCAGAAAATCTTGATATCAACTGAAGCTCCTCCGCAAACTCCACATCCTTCTCAGTCACTCTGCCAACATCAGTCGAGAGGTTGACTGTATCAAGAAGAATAGCAGAAAGTAACATCTCAGCCACCGGGTACTCCGTGAACAGCTCTTCATTCTGGTTGTAGATGCTTTCCGCTATCAAGGTGCAGCAAGAGCCCACCGGCTCTATCTTCTTGCTTATGTAAGGATCGTCAAATGAACCACTGTCAGCGTGGTGGTCTGTGAAATAAGTAACATTGTGATTAATTAAAAAAGACGCAGAAAAAACCCATTGTTTGTCCCTATCTAAGGTTTATATTAGGACTGTCAAACGAGCTAATGTCAGGGTGATAGTCTGTCAAATGTATGACATAATCAAACATTTGGTAGAAAGTAGAATTTGGAAAATCAACCAAGTTAGCTTGCACGGATAAGCGTGACACCAGCAGGATTCGAACTCACTAGCAGGATTGGAACCTATTAGCAGGATTCGAACCAACTATTTCTGTTTTTTCACATCAAATAATCCACCAGCTGAGCACTAAGGCCCTCAATTTAAACAATCAACCAGAAGCACATCATCAATCGCAGAAATTTTACAACTAATCACTAAATGTAGAGACGAAATTATCTGGGTTCTTCAACAACTATTTCGTACCTGCTGAAGGACGAGGACTTTACTAAACCATCGCAGAGAACCGTCACCGGATGGATGGGGTCAAGACAAAAACTTGAAAACGGCAAGATTTACAAAATGCATCGAAGAGGGTTGTGTTAATAAACTAATATATTGTTATAAAGCTACAGCGACTGTAATTAAACTTACCAATAACTGCTGTCACGTGTTGATGCAATGGGATAAGTGTTTCTGGCAGAGCATTGTGATCTACAAGAGTGAATTGAATATTTCTCTTTTTCTTTACGAGTACCTCAAATGACTCTCTGAACACCAAGTATTGCGCAGCCGGGAAGGCTAGTCTTTGGAAGATGGCCACGATCTCCGTCCTTAATGAAAAGTCATCGGCTGGAATGTTGACGATTGGCACGAATATGTCTGTCTTGGTATTTTTCATCTAAAAATCAGAACCACCTTTTTGATTTGAGAAGAAAAAAATGCATTATCTTGATTCCCTAATCATTAGACTTACAGTTAGGGTTGTGAATGCTTACAGACGTCAAATCTAGAGAGCTTCCAGATGCTCCCTTTGCCCTTAAAGCAAATTTACAGAGGGAACAAGAGGCAGACTTATCAAGATTAACCTGCAAAATATAGCACTGGATTTTATTTAGTACTCCTATTAACCTTTTCTTCGACGCCTTAAATTCATCTCGAATCACCTATTGACCATGGACCTGGATCCATCCATCCCCGTTTTTCAGCAAGTACCATCCCTTGACATCAGAGTCAGAATAAGGTAGATTTGCACTTTTAAAAAATCCACAGGAAATGATATTCATTTTTCAGCAAACCTTTAAGACCCGGTTAGATAGACGAGCACCTGCTTAAGGTTAGGAACAAGCTTCTAGGCTGAATCTATCTCTAAGAAAACAAGTTAGAGATTTGACAAAGGATATTATCTCTCGTTAACAGTTTATTGTTCTTCTAACTGGACACCCGATGATGATTTGTTGTGTTTTAACTAGAGCAGACATTCACTTCCTCTCTGAATAAAATTTCCATCCACTTGTGACACATCTACATATAATAATTTTATTTGTCTCGTTCCAGTGCTCTTTGTAACGTAGCTACTACTCTGATGAGTGTCAGACACGAAGCTCCACGTGTTAGACGTGAACCAGTTTAACAGGGAGGGTACAGGCTCTAGGCTGAATCGATTCCTAAGAAATCTAATTAGAGATAGAGATTTGACTATAGAGACTGCGAAAAAGTCTACTAAAAAGTAGAATTTATTTGAAAAACTTGACCCTACAAGAGATTTGCTTTTTTAAGTCTACCAGGTCTTGGGGGAAGGTTAATATGCCCGCTGTATTTAAGCTTGAAAGCTCCAAAATTTTTGGAATTCAGTGGAAAACCTTTGTTTACCTATGGTATAGAGCCGTGACATTGATTTGAAAGCAATACAACGAAAAAGATATCTCACAGACTCGAAATACAGAAGGCTTACTTTTGAATAAAATGATTCGAGATTTCCAATATCTTTGATTAATTGTTTGCGGTATATTTCTTTGATCGAGTTATTTATTGGAGCTCCTTGTGACTTGCACTTTCCAATGATGTATAAAATGTTGACTTTATGACATAGGATTTTTCAATTTCTCCATCATTTACTAAATGACATCATTAATAATGGTTGACCTAAAAATATTTTTATCTTTGTTTGCAGGAATTAATATTGGGAAAAGTAAAAATGCTCAATACTTTAGCGAGGAGTAAAATGCAATATCTTGTCCCTACACTAAGATATTACATGTCTACCTTCTAGGAGAACTATCCAGCGCTGAAGTAGTTTAACGTGCGAACGGGTCACACGGAGAACAGAGAGCCAGGGAGAAGCAAGAATCATTGTCTTGTATCTTCTTAACGTCTACTGAACAATTCTGAACTCTAGTAAATTGCAATATAATAACTACAGGCTATATACAAACTGGAAGTAAACCAATACATGAAATGACGCAGCTTGTGGTTTTTAGAGGATAGCAAAGAAGGAGAGGGTGAAGAATCCTAGGTTAGGTCAAAAAGCTGAGAGTATGTAGTAGAGTGCTGAACATGATATCAGAGATTAGGTTAGGTTATGACGCGAAGAGCTTTGAGAGTGCTGTTTTTCTGTTGCGGACGCTAGGCTAGCTTATGATAACAGAGAAGCAAGGTCCTCCTTGGCGATGTGACCGATGGCAGAAATCAAAAATAGAGATAGACAAAGTATAAATTCATTGCTAACACAAGTACTGATCTCTAAAGCTGTAAAACTTCGGAGATCAAAAATCATTAGTTTGCAACCTGTTTTTATAGCTAGCTAAAGTGTAGGCTGGGTACCTAGGCATTTCGTTCTGAATGCTTTCTGCATAGTACGACTATTGGAAATAGGGGTTCTTTATAAACTACAATTTTTAAAGATGTTTACTGAATAAGAGTGGTTTTACAATACCGTTCATTGTGTCCATTACTTTCATGACAGACAAGCAAAAGGTTGAGAAAGAAAATTCTGGTAGCAAATCAGTGAGAAAGAAAATGTAGGCCTTGGAACTGATTACATAATGTCTAAATCCACTACAACACGAGAACATCTGAAGTTGGTGCCATTTGCCTAATAAGAGCCCCATTCTTTGATAGGGTTAATAATGTATAAAATGTGATATAAAGTAAAAAATGATTAAGGATGACGTTCAGTCAAGTCAAAGAAGATGAGGTTTTTGTAAAAGTAATTTGAAAAGCAAAGCATGCTAAGACTAAGAGCTTTTACCTGTTGATCCAGATGGAAAGCATGGGTTATGCTTGCGATGACAGAGTCAAGATCAGCAGCCTCGTTCCCAATTACAAGATGCCACAGAACTAAGTCTTCATCTTTCTCTGCATTGGTAAGCACCTGGAAAAAGACATGTAATTAAAAAAGCTGCCAAAACTTCCACACTTCACACCTGGCCTATGTCCGAGAGTCGTAGTAACTAAAACCTAGAGCGAGTAGAACAAATCAGAGCCAGTAGAAACGAGAAGAAGCGAGTAGAAACGATTAGGAACAGCTAGAAACAAATAAGAACGAAGAGAAGTAAGTAGAAACGAGTTGTGAAGTATAAACGAGAATATTTTTCAATTTCTAATGGTGGAAACAATTTGAACGAGTCAGAACGAGAAAATGAGTAAAAGCGATTAGAAACGAGAAGAAGCTAGTAGAAACGATAAGCAACAACTTGAAACAAGTAGAAACGATTAGAAACGATAAGCAACAACTTGAAAAGTATAAACAAGGAAACTAGAGATGAGCTGAAACGAATAATAAAGTAGCAGTACCGAACATAATATGTTCTCTCCCAATGCATTGATCCATACTTAAAGCAAGTCTAATGGCTTCGTAATCGTTTAAAGTTCTAATAACTTTGATTTTCGGGGCTGCATTTGCAAAAATCAAGTGAGGTGTAGCAATGGGATGATCAATATTGACTCTTGGTCTGAGAATCTGATTCAAATGTCCCGTTCTTTCACTACTTCAGAGTCAAGGCTGGTTAAACCAGGAGTAATGAGTGATTAAACAAGCAGTAACGTGTCATTATTTACACAATCAGTCTCACCCTAAAACTACTTGAAAAGACTTGTTGAAGGAGTGCCTGTAAAAAAATTGAGGAAGGAGTGCCGGTAAAATGAGGAGAATAAAGCGTCAAATCTTGCAATGTCAAAACTTTAAGAAATTTTGACATGGCAAGATTTGACGCTTCATTCTCCCCATTTTACAGGCACTCCTTCTTCAATTTTTTTAACAATATATACATCTTTGCTTAAGCTATTTTAAAGCTTAGTTTATATACTGATATGATTTTCTTCCTGCATTACTAATGCATCTATATGAACACGGCTATCAATATTCAAACACAGCCTACAAAAATTACTGAGATGTATGACGTTTTAGATATATTTGGCTGGCTTTCTGGTATTTAATTGAATACTTATTTGTGTGCATTTGTTGATCCTTATTTCTCCAATGTCGTATAACTAGAAGAATAGAGCGTAGAGCAGCAGTATTATTGACAGCAATCCTACTCTGCTATATGCAATCCGGCTAATTGATGTTCCATTACTGTTAACCGGTGAGTCGTAGTTCGTTTTAAATTTCGTCATCTAGCAAAAAAAGTGCATCACAGAAAGTGCGCCTAGAGCTAATTCAATAGAATGAAAACTATCATTTTGAGATTGGCGAAGAAAATCGGAGACATCAATGGAAATAATAACTACAAAACCTGTATGTCTGACACTCATTAGAATAGTATGTCCATAAGAGAACAAAAATGAAACCTGATGTGATATTCTACCCTTATGTGGATTGAAATTGCCCAATCAGAAATGAGGTGAATGAAATACATAGTGAGAAACAACCGTCTTTCACTGGGTTTTCAGTGAAACAAACAACCAACTGTTACTAGAAGAGACCAAGCAGAAAAATTAACTCTTCCTTTCTACACAATATGGGGTCCATGGTCTTGATATAGACCAACTGAAAATTCCTAATTACAATTTGCCCCACCTATTATGTGAAAACAGTTCTCACATTCTAAGTTGTCAATAAAATATCTACATATGGCAGAATAATTTCTAAGTGCAATCAAAATCTCAGAAGTGCAAGATGCTTGTTTTTGGAGCAGAACGGATTTTTAGCGTATACTTGGGGACACCGTTTATTGATGCTACCACATAACCACTGAGAAAAAGTGTGTTTTGTGCCTGGATTGACTCAGTGCGGCACAAAGATTTCTCTGGATGTTAAGAACCTTGAAATATCATTTTGAATTTAAGTTTCATGTTGGAAAAAATTGATTTTCCAAAAAACAATTTTGATAGTTCAAGTCAGGGTACTGTAATTATTCTCATTTATCAACAGAAATACAACTAAACCACACCATCAATATTAGAATCTTAGTTGATCAAATAATCATTTCTGTGACTTTATCTTAACAATAGAAAGGTTTCTCAGGAAATCATCTTCCAGAACACTATTTAAGAACAGTTTTAGAACCTTAATTGCCTTGCCCCAACTCACAGGATGAGCATAAATTTTTATTGGGGCAATGGGACGAAACTCTTCTTACCCCTCTGCTTCTGAATGTGGGTAGGCTGATAAGCCTAGGCATACCCTTGGGGTTTGGAGGTATTACAAGAATTGGCTTCACACTTCCTTACCTAGAACTTCAAAAGAAAGTGAATCAATCATTGGTACTTACTCTCTCGACATCATGTTTCACTTGTTTTAGAAATGCCAACATTGTTGGTGAGTTAGTCGCCATTCTAAACAAGAAGGAAGACTTGAGGCCTGCAAGAGAGGCCCTTTCCTGCCTTCTTCGGCTATTTAGGCCCTCACTTTCGAATTATTCTGCTTGCTTTGATACGCGGTGAAATCAATGAAATTACGGATAAAAACATTCTTTGATGTCTTTCGTGCGAAGAAATACTTCGCTTTCTTTATTGTGCTCGTAATTAACCTCACAAAACAATATTTTATTCACCGTACTTCTGCCCAGTTGCTTTCGACCGCGAAGCAGCAAAACAGAATGCGAAGGAGAGGGTTCTCTCATTCTTGTAATTTTTGCGCATTCAATCAACTATGGTCACTTCAATGGGGCACATGCCCACCCAGTTTTTCGTAAGGCACATTTCAAATCTAATTCGTCAGGAAAGATAGGAAGACTAAATTTTTCTCTTTAACTGATAAGAATCGAGAACTATAATTCCTGTTGCACGATTTTTCATAGGCTCTCTTTGTCTTTTCTTTCACCCTTAAATTTTCGTTTAGAGGAAACATTGGGGCCCATCTACACGAGTGCCCTAAACTTGCCTTGTAGCATTCTTTAGGGGATTAAGCAGATTATCACCTCGCCTGATCGTGTAGAAGGCATTTTCGACTATTTTGCCAAATGTAAAGTTAGGGCACAGATCACAGACTGGTACTAGATGATTTCATGCAGTCACATTACATATTCAGAAGAAAGTAAATCACAATGTTGCAAGGAATCCCAAGGAATATGTCAATAAGCATCAATATTTTAGGTTGTTTTTGTCAAACAATGTTGTAAGTATAGTAACAAATACTTCTGAAAATTTACACAAGAGAATGATATTTTTGAAAACAAGCAATCCACCTTTTTACCTTCATTATCTACGTATGTACAGCATCAATAGATGGTTCCAGATCTTTTGAATTGAACAAATGAACTATCTATAACCGTGCTTCAAATATGCGAGTTTTTTGAAAAAATTTAGTTGGCATCCAGATTCACACCAAAACGAGGCAGTTAGCCCCCCAAATATTCCCTCAAAACATGGAATATTTGAAATCAGCACCCCTGAATAGCATTTTAATCCTTTTCACATAGGTCAGGCATCAAAGGCATTATTTTAAAGCAGAACTGAATCTTACTTGAAATCGAGGTTTTTCATCAAAACGAGACAGCTAGCCCCCTTAATTCTACTAGTAACATCGAAATTCGAAATCAGCACCCCCAAATTGACCAAAATCGCCTTAATCCGTAAATTTCCTCGTCGGGTGAAGATAGCCCCTCTCCCCTCTTGGACCATTTTTTCAAAAATAGACTTTGTGATTCGCTAAAATTCGATAAGAAAATAGCTGTGCAGGGGTGATCAGTCATTTTTATTTTCTTCAGCTTCTTTTATTGCAGAGATAGATAAGTTACAGCATTGCAGCGTCCCAATTACATTTGAGAAAATGACCTACGGTTATTTCAAGTGTGCCAAACGCATCCCACCATCCTAACAGATACTTTTCCTAAGAACCCCTAGAGGCTCAATCCAATGCCTGCTAATTTTCTTCCACCCTCCTTTTTGGTAGCTTGTATGTACCACCCTTGTGCATGCATCACTTTATAAAGATATATGTGAATTTGCCAATTCAACGTCAATCCACCACTTTCTTAGTGTACCAATACATAGTGTTCCTTGTTCTTAGTGCATAAATCTATAACCTACCAATGAAGTAAGCGCTTCGCCAATCAACAGTAACTACATTGCTTGTTTTGTCTATTAAGTGGGCCTGAGTTCTTTACGCATAAATCATTAAATTACACATAAAGTTAAAGCTTTGCCTATCAAATATCAATACACTGCTGGATTGGTATACCTTTTCTGTGTTTCCCTTGCTTAGAGCGCATTAATCAGTACGTTACGAAGATAGTAAGTTACGATTACGAAGATAGTAAAATATGGTTAAAATATGGTAAAATATGAGTAGGAGGTGGGCTTGGCTGGTAGTTCAGCAGTATTTTGAACGATTCCGTTAAAAACTTTTACGCTATCCCAAAGCCATAGCTTTTTTTAGTCCATTGCATTCATTTAGATGCCAAAAGACAAAATTTCAACAATTCTTATAAAAGACTCAAAAGATTAAAAAACAAAAATTACTGAACATTATTGATACCATGCATTCTAAGGAATTTTATTATAGCCATTTGAGCCTCTATATGATCTGTACTTTTGAGATAAGTCTAATAAGTTTAACAAAAACTTATATTTCCATTCATCAGCCGTTTACGCTCGACGTTTAAAGGTTTGACCTCAAAGATTTTCTTGGTATTTTTTCGCATTAGAATTTATTTTTCAAAAGTCAAGTATTTTCAAAATATTCTTTAATATGAGAATAAGTAAGTGCTTGGCGTCGCAGCATGTGGATAGTTCGTAAGGGGCATCGGGGATCTGGGAGCTGACTTTAATTTGCTATTCTTACGGGGTCTATCTGCGCATGCGTAAATTAAATTATTCATACAGAATACTCTCGCTATCTCGAAATGTTAAGGGAAATGAAGAATTAATCAAGATAATTTGTGAGAATGAAAATGACCCGAGTAGGACTCGAACCCACGACCTCTAGATACGTACTCTAGCGCGCTACCACTGCGAACCGAAATGAAAAACTGCTTATTTCTAAATTTTGTTCGAGATAACGGGTGTTCTTTGCGTACTTAACTATATGTATAGGAAAACGAGCGGAAAAAGATTTTGTTCGAAATAGCGGAAGTTCGAAATAACGGTATTCGAGTCTGTAATTACAATTTATTTACCTCCCTGTCCAGTGGATTTTTGTTTCGTTTCACAAATGAAATGTAGTTCAACCCCATGCCTATTTTTTAAGTCATTTCCTCTCGTCAATTAATGGGTACATATAGCGCAAATAGTTAGCATTCTTAAAGGTATATAATAAAATTCACGTGGCTCCTAGATCCTTTGTACAGCTTAAGAATTATCCACACGCGGCGCCGCAGGCCTTGTAGCCTCTTCCCCCTCCTACCTAAAAAGATTCTAAACCCTACAAACCAACGATTCAAGAATAATTGTAATTAAGCAAGAAAGATACAAGTTTTCTTCAAACGTACCAGGAAAGAGTTAACACTTACTGAAAACAATCTTCTTCTATACAGCAAGCGAACATCTTGCATTCTCTAATGACATCATTTCTTCTAATTTCATTCAAGCCATTCTTTAAATGTACAACTGGATAATTTGGATAGCCAGCATTCAAATAATGTATAAACGCTTCAGTAATGCTTTCATTTCCCCTTACTGTCTGGCACTGCGAATCTAGTGCATCAATTTCAGTCATGCTGAGACCAACTTTACTTGCCACATCTTTCCAGGTAAATTGAAGGTTCCTATTTGTGGGACGCTCCTTTACGGAAAGATTCATTGCAATTTCTTCAAGTTCACCATTCGGCAGGTCATGGATGAAAGCCTCGAGAGTATTTTTTTCGATGCATTGCTTCATGCAGTCGACTAGATTCCTACCACCAGCACCCATGTGACTCATCAAAGTGTGAAGGGTGATACCCTTATTGCCGATATAGTGAAGAAAATCCATCGCAGATGAGATACCGCCATAGCAAGATCTCCAAATATCGATGACTTCTTTTTCATCAGAGAGCACTTGTCGCATCAAACACATTATTCCCTTGCAAGCACTTCCGCATAGGCCAGGATCAAGTCTAAGAGAAAACTCTTTGATATCATTGCAAGAGATATCACGTAACTTGTGTTGACATTTACCTAAAATAGAGCAAATGCTTAGAGCAGATGCTTTGTTACTAATCGAAATTTAATGTTGGGGAGTGGACTAAAACCACACATAAAAGCGTATAGAGCAAAGACAGGTACACTAAACGCAAGCTCTGGCAATCGTTGCCACTAGAAATATAGTCTCAAACCTTGACAGAATTTTAGAGAAAAATAAAGCAACATCAATACAGGAATTGTAACTGTAGATTGTGTAAGACCTAAGTAAATTATTTAGGAATTTTCTGATGTAAATATTTTAGTTTTAAATGGCTGGCCTTCATTAGTTTTCTAGCTATTCTTGTCCTGACAATTTTAGATAAATGAACTATTTTTATTAGTTGAGAAGATGCAGGGTTTGAAAAGTCAATCGAAATAATTTGTGAGCATGAAAATGACCCGAGAAAGTACGACTTACTTCTCGATTGATTTTCCAAATCCTGCTTCTTCTCAAGTTTACTCCTTTAAACTCTATCCAGGCTGCGATGGTCCTCCTGGTGTGAGAAAGTCATCGCCCTTCGGCAGGTCCAGTGTAGTGTCAAAGAGCCCGTTTAGGTTCGTCTCTGCATTCGGTGAGTGGTGGTGCAATTTGATTGAAATGATTGAAATAGTCTGGGTTTCTCGAAGCCCCGGTGCGCAGTGGTAGCGCACAAGAGTATCTAGGGGTCGTGGGTTCGAGCCCTACTCGGGTAATTTTCATTATCAAAAATTATTTCGATTTATTATCATTATGTATTATTACATTATCACACAGAACCCATGCCTAAACTCTTTGATTGGACTGACACTATTAGACTGACACCATTACCTTTGCCAGTTGAACCTGAGAAAATCGATAATGCGTTTATTTTAGCGAATACTGTACGTGTGATTTCAAATCTTACTTTTAGTTGATGTAATGAAAGTCTTACTTTCAATTTAAATTGCTAAAATGAAATCTAAGGCCCTGAATTATACATTATACCCATACAAAGTTCAACTGTGGAATTGAAAACGAATTCTTATGTTTATCGTCTTGAATGCCGCCGGTCTACTAGCTGGTCTACTAGGTCTACTAGCTCCCCAACGCCTGAGAAACTCCAAAAGTCCAAGTAGGGTTTAACATCACAATATCTGATGTAACAAAGTATTTTGAATATCTCTGAACAAAGACAAAACTCGGAATTCTCACCTTTAGGACTGGAACGCATGGGCTCGACTTCATCAGAAACACAGTTTCTACTTGACGGATTGGAGTCCTGAAAATTTCATAAAAGTTTCATGAATACTAGGCTGGGCTGTGGTTACGAGAAGTGCAACCGAGCATGGAGACATTCTTATCTGGATTTTCGGATAGCTACTGACCAAGGTGTTCAGAAATGTGATGGTAAACGGGGGTCTGTTAGTGCGTCTGTCTGCAGGGGGGGGGGGCTTTTATAGTTCTTCCGAGCAAAATGCCTCCGCGGAGGAGCAATTCAACTATGCACTGCTTAGGCCTGCTGTAAAAGATGCCATAAAAGCTCTATTTAGCTACCAAAGGCTTTATTTGATTTCCAAGGGTCTAGAAGAGGGGTTCAATAGACAGGAGGCTTTTCAGGGGGGGGGGGGATTGCTTAGTGAAAATTAAAGATCAATGGTATCGATATTGGTCTGTAATCCTTTTGCTTTGTAAAAATGTTTACCACGCAGGCTGCTACTTTATATTGCCACCAACCAGGGCAAGGCTTCAAGAGGATGGATCCGTTGTTCCAAAAAACTTGTGTGCAACTTGTGTGCACAAGATAGAATTAATCCATCTCTAAAACCTTAGAATTTAAAGCCACATCTTATTATTTCATTTCAAACTAATAAACAAAGAGGTATAATAGGCAAGTAAATGGGCGAGTAAAAGTTTCCAAGGTTGGTGCTTGAGCACTGAATTAAGCTTGAGCGTCTCTTCCTGAAAAGCCTTAAGATTTTGAGTATAAATAAAAAGTAGCCAATTTAGAGAGTGCAAGACATGGGTCCAATGTACTCTTCAAGTTCTTGATGGACTCTTACAATGTTAAGTCAGGCAAACAATATTAGCCCTGTTTTTAGGCCTTTTTTGGTTAAATTCAGAAAGTGATTAGCAGCCAAGCCCCCCTAGTCCCCTTAAACTGTTTCACTGCTTGATTTAATGGTACCAGAATGAAATCGAAAAATTTATTGCAGAAATAAAACAAGCAAGGCAAAACAGATATAATAAATAATTGAGTTTACTTGTGATGAAGATCTTAGGAGGTCTTCTCTTTTTGATTTCATTATTTCTATTACTTCCGGGGTGATTTTAGGATAGTCGTTTGATGAACACATCTTAAGTGCGGTTAAGTTCGACTAGAAAAAAATCGTAAAATCAAACCATAGTCACAAGATAAAGATAGTCTAGAAAGTAAACAAATATAAATCTAAATGATGTGTGAAAATTAATATCATACGTCTACTGGCGTGATTCACATGAACTGGGTCGCTTGAATGCTGAGATTGCTCAGCGGTAGCGCGTAGACCGAAAATCGGAGGTCCTAGGCTAATGTCCTGCTTATGTCATTTTCATTCACACAAACAATGCTGACACTGGGACAGCGAGAATTATATGTGCCATACTGTATTGCGACTAAGAACTGACCCCTGAGAAGCACAAGTTTTAACCACAAATTCTGGAATATGTTGAAGAAAAAGGTTTCTAACTTAGACAGCATTTTTGCAATACTCAAGTATGATTTAAACCAATTAAGTGCAACTCCTCTTATCGTATATAGTAATCTGGCTTACTTTTATCTTCTCTAAGAGACCGACAGAAGTATTTTTACTATTACAAAGTTAGTGATTTACGAAACAGACATTTTTGTTGTCTTGTTTGGCTAGGCCAGTTTTGGAACATACCATAAAAGGGGGAAAGAGCTTTCAAGGAAATATGAACCTTTCCATTTTTAATTCTCCCTGCACAAATGAAATTTCGATGTTACGGAAAAATCAAGCGCATTGAGTGGGATACAATTGCACAAGATATGAAAATCATTATTGCTATTTCACATACGTTATTCAATTTGTCTTCTCGCAAACCCAGCCTTTGTGGAAGGGTGCGTAGCAATCGGACTACCTTGGGATGGTTCTCCATGACAGCAACATGTAGTGCCGTATTACCTTGTGGCTAAAACAAAAAATAATGACATTAGCAAGGAAGTCAAATCAACTATCACAGGATATGTAGACAATTTAGAAATATACTTTTGTTCTAAACTTTTAGATATAGTCATCTTTAGTAAACTCAAAAATGTTGAGATGTAAGTAACTGAAAATAGAGACCTTTCTAGCAATCAACACGGCTACACCCTTTTAAATTTCTCTACTTCTACCTTGGTTTGGTTAGCGAAAGCTTGATATCAATAGAAGTATTCCACATACGCTATTTTCTGCATTGATGTCGTTTCCTTTTTGCTCAGCCAGTATTCGTATAACACTGTACTTGTCCAATCTTGCAGCAAGTAAAAATGGAGTTTCTTTAGCCTAAAAAAGACAAGATATAAATCAAACATTTTTTGAAAAATCTTGATCTTACTCCGCACCATTCCTAATAATGACCATCACGTAACAGATAGTTTATGATACAGTTATTATCAAGTTATAATTTTTAAGAGGAATATCTCAGGGCCTGTTCGAATGAGCTCGTGGTAATGAGTTGACCCAAGATAGGTCATTTTTCCAGGGTTGAAAGGGTGCCTCAGCCTTTACTCTGAAATAGAGCAGTTCAATCAAGCCCCAAACTGTTGCTTACATGACGAAGATGGAAAAAACGTTATAGAGCAACGATCTCGTTTGTCATTTTGATGAATATATACTACACAATCTAGCCTTGCTCAACCAGCCTGTCTTTAAGTGCTCATTCCAGGGAATCGAATTAAACAACACAGGGAAATAAGAACTCTTGGAACAAGTCTACATATAATTACCATCTTAATCAGTTTTCTCACCGTGTTTTCAGCTGTGATATCTGCTTTGTTTTTCAGCAAATATTGAACAAAGTCAACATGTTTGGGGTTGTCATTCTCAACTTTCCTGATGACCAAGTGTAAGACAGTATTGGAGTACTAAAGGACAAAAAAATTAAAGAGTGCAAATATTAGAAGGTGGTTTCGAAAAAACAAGTTTTTTTTATTAAGAAACCGGTTTATAAGGAACCTAGTACTAAGGCCCCAAAAATTTAAGAAACTTTTAGAACTGCATCAATATCTTTAAGAAACTCAAAGAAAAAATAAGAGGACTTTCTGAGCTAGAAAGTAATATGTCAGCAATAAAGTTTTGCTTGATTTAAGTTTGCCACGCGTTTATTTAGAGGAACACTGGATGATGAGTCTACTTGTATTAGTAGGTGGATTTCACTTGCATATAATAAATATGCGAGGGAAAGTGCAAAATTCTATGTTAAGTGCGTATCTAAGAAACTTTTAGTACTAGAAACTGGTGAAAAACTAAGAAACTTTTAGTACTAGGACCCAAGCTAGGTTTCTTATAAGATAAAAAACGTGTAAGATGTAGCAAAAAAATAATTCCACAATAATAATAATTGACTTTTTTGCAGATGCTTTTACAAAGCTGGAACAATTAAGTTAAAATTAATAAATTGCTACTAAAAGTTTCCTAACTATACACCACTGAATTGGGTTTTCAGGTATTCAGAAAGTGAGTTAATAAAACTACAAATATAAATTATTTTAAGTAAACTTAAGTTTACATTAGTATTGTTTTTCTGATGAGTGTGCAAGCAAGAAACTTGTAGAAACATTTTTATTGAGTGGGAATCCTAACTATGAGCATAAACTTAAACGCCTACTACTAGTAGCTTTATGTTACAGCCTATTTGTACAAAAATTCGATTGATTGGTATATTTAAAAACTTGAAAGTCATTGAAGATAATTCATCTGAATGGTTGCTTCGTCTTCACTCTACTCTATAAAGTATTTGGACAGATTCACAATTTTGTGCTACGTCGGTGCAAAAATAAAATGTTTACAAATGTTAAGCAAGAATTTTTTCAAAACCCTATGACAGATCTTCTCAAAAATTTCCCAAATATTTTCTTTAATACCAAAATCGATCTAGAGCTTGAAAAATCAATTGTAAGCGCAAGAATAAAAATCGACATAATTTTAGCAAGGAATAAAAACCAATGGCCAAAACATAAAATGTGGTATGGTAACATTCTAAAAAACATCAACTATCAGAAACTCCAGTTTCAAATTCAGGTAATTGAATTCAATGTGACAGGCGCAAGGCAAAATAACGATAAAGAATGTATATTTGTTTATGTTCTACTTCTAATTATCCCTTAATTACTCGTTAGAGTTTTGCAATTAGAATTATTAACTCATTTTCATTGTTGATAAACTTGAGTCAATCAAATGAAATTACTACACTATATTCACTCTGTTATGCCTGAAAAGCAATCACATGGAGTGTTTCCAGGCTTTGTATATTTATGTAGTTGTTGATAGTTGAGTTAAAAGTTGATAGGCAAATACGCTTACTATCTTCGTAAGGTATGGGTTTATGTGCTAAGCACAAGGGGCCCACTGAATAGATAGACTAATTGAGCAGTGCAACCCTTGTCCTTCCTCTCAATGGGACCACACCTCGGGATTCCTTTCCATTTTTGCATGGAATTACAGAGAGCTGGCTAATTCTATCCTCACACTTTGTGGCAGGTCTGAAGGTGGTTTTGAGCCCGGGACCCTTTGAACAAGGATCAAGTGAACTAATCTCTCGGCCATCCCCGCCTATGATATATACACATGCTCAAATTGATTGTGATGTTTGAAGTCCGTGTAAACACAAATTTTATCTAGCCCCCTTGAGGATCGCCATCCGGACCACAATCTCTTTTTTCTTTGTGTAAACATACGGTATTGCATTCTTAGTTTCAACAATTAAGGCAGCTAGTACGAAAGTACCTAGAGATTGCAAGTTGAATTTTCATGGCGTAGACGCTATTTTTTCATGAAGAACCTAGCTCAGAGCCTAGCTATTTATTAAGTTCTTTATTTCTAGACCTCTTTTGACCACTTTATGGTTCTAAAAGTTTCTTAGTAGTTTCTTAATTTTAAGTGTTTACTTAGTAGATGGGAATGAGTATTGACGCAAGAAAAGCATTAAAATTTAACATTTTGCAATAACTTGGTGATAAGGAAACATAAAACATATTATAACACAAAGCAGCTTAGGCTAGGCCTATAAAATGTAAAAGTTAGTTACATAGTCATTAGAGAAGTTGCATATCTACACCAAATGAATATATGCAAAATTATAAAGTTTCTTTGTGATTTGATCTTTAGTAGTAAAAGTTCCCTAAGTTTTTCAACCTTCAACAAGTATGTTCCTTATAGAAGGTTCTTTATAAAAAAAGCGCGTACCTGATCTGATATAGAATTCATATCTATTTTATCATCAGTGATGAGCCTTTTGATCTTGTCTATATCCAAATGACGTTCTTTCAATGCTTCCAACAGTTGATCCTGAGAAAAAACCTATTCATTAATGAAACTGAAAGGTAGGATGTTGAATATGGCTAGGTAATTCACACTCTTTTTTATAAGAACCAGTAAAATTGATTTGAAGCTGGCTGCTCTTAGATATTCCTCTATTTTCAGCCAGAAATTTTCTTAAATTGTTCTTACTTTTTAATGATTTGGAAGCCTTTTTTGCTATCAGTAGAGTTAATTGTTGCAAAGTTTGACTCTCCTGACCATCAGACATTATCTGTGCGCTGGCAATCTGCTTGTTTTGTAATTATTTCTCAGTCTGATGGTTATTTCATAAAATTTTCATATTGAGCTAAAAATGGTCAGCTTCGGTTTGTTCTTAGCTTGCTCTTAAGTTTCGGCCAAATTTGAGGCTGGTGTTCTTATAAAATTGTTCTTATAAAAAGAGTGTAACAATCTGTAGGTAGGTGATAAATAGACTCAAAATTCAATAGTGTTAGAGTGCCTTTACTGTTTTATACTAACTCGTGTCATTTAAAGTCGATATTGAACTAGTCAATATGTGTTGGATATCGACAAAACAATCAGACCAAAAGAAGTTTCTTTAATGTCATTGCTTCTTGAATACATCTAACGCACATAATAAGTATAAGAGTTGAATAATTAGCTATAGCCAGAACTGGGGCAAAAGCCTGAATGAAATGTACACCAAAGAGGCATACTGGGTCATTCCAAATGAAACCATCAGATTTTTTAGCATTTTGTACCCCCCCTCAGATTGAGCTGATTTTCACAATATGAGTTGATACCATTGAGAACATAGCACCTACAAAATTTCAACTTCCTACCTCAACCCATCTTTGATTGGCGGCCCCTCAAATATTTCAGGATTTTAGTGCGTGACCCGCTCATTTTTTGGCTTTGCGAAAGTCAGCTCACTTTAAATAAGCATAAAACCCATAAAATACATGATATTGTCTTGAAACTTGGTGACTTATACTTTTGGGCTATGAGGAGTCTGAAAATCACACTTAAAATGCTATCAAATGGTAGGGTATACCTGCATTTATTCAATAAAATGCTACCATGGTCTCAAGAAATTTTGGGACTGCTTGCCTTTTTATGCCAAAAATTTTTAATGTCTCCGACCAGATACAGAGGCTCACTACATACCCTGTAAAAAAGCTTGCTTCAAAGTACCAAATCACAGCAAGAAACCCAATTGCCTCTCTAGGAGACCAAAACTGTGAGCTTTTGTAAAATGTCAAAATTTCGTCAAATTTCGAACATTTCAAATAAAGATACAGGATCATAGACCGAACCTAAAATTGAACCTAAAATTGTGCACTTTTTAGTTCTAACAGGAGAAATTGCTCATTTATGCTTAATAGTTCTGCTTCTGAAATGTTTACATTTGCCCAGTGGCTTCACTCAAAAACTAGGGCTCAATACACTTTTTTTTCTCGTTTTTTTGAGCTCAAGCATAATCTTATTCATTATTAGCAACAACAATGCTACAATTATTGTGGTGTTGATTTTTTTCCACTTCAAAGTCACCTTTAGCTACTTTGATGAAGTTAAGTAACTTGGACTACTTGTCTCTAATGCCAAACAAACATGGCCCCAGCTAGGGCTGTCTGGATTGTGGTTGTGCCCCTAATTAACATTCTGGTAAAAATCTTAATAGGTAATTTCTCAAGGACTTCAGAAATGAAACATCTTTGAGAGTGCCATGGGAAGGCCAGAGAATTTTTACAGAACAGACAGATAGATAGATAGATAGGTAGATAGGCACATACACTTTACTATCTTTGTAAGGTATTGGTTTATGTGCTAAGCACAAAGGGCCCACCGGATAGGTAAACTAATCGAGCAGTGCGACCCTGGTCCTTCCTCTCGATGTGACCACAACTCGTGATTCCTTTTGCCCTTTTGCCTTGAATTCCAGAGAGCTGACTAATTCTCTCCTGACACACTTTGTGACAGGTCTGAAAGTGGTGTCGAACCCGGAACCCTTTGAACAGTGGCGTAGCTAGGGTTATAACTTGGGGGGGCAAGATAGCGAGCGAAGCGAGTAATTAGTGGGGGTCCGGGGGCTTGCCCCCGGGAAAATCTTTTTGGGCCACGCCCTTCAGAACGTCGGAGAACGTTCCTTTTTGAAAGACCACCCTTGAATGATTAGTAGATAGGTCCTAATAATTGACCTTTTTGTGATAGAATTATGCCAAGCACAAGACGTACTTAACATTTAAGCTTAGATGAACTGTATGTGGTGACGTTTACTGGGCTTCAATCTTCAGTACTTTAATCTTTTCAAAGCTGAAAGGTGATAGCCCTTTTATATGAAGCGTGAAGGAAAATCTAATTTGAGGGACATGAAGAAGAAATGTTTCTTTAAAAAGTTCATTTGAAACTTTAGTTCCAATCAAAAGCAAACGTTCTGAGTGACAAATTTAAGTTCTAACAATAAGTTTGTGTTACGTACCGAGTGTCCCAAAAAACGCAACAGATTCAAAAATCTCTTACGCAAGCTGTTTCAAATTCAAAATCATTATTCTCTTAATCTACAATAATAGGATTAAATCTTCTTGGTATGATTTTCAGAATTTTTTGCGACCTGGTTGCAAAGGTATAAAACAACAACCTCTATATTTGCTGTCAGGGCAAAACTGGAGCTGCCAGCAATGGTGCAAAGTGTACTGCAAAATTAAAAGCATGGCATTATCTGCAACTTCACAGGATTACACACAAGCACACAATTTCATCAAGAGATTGTTACCAAGGGATCCCTTGATGATTCATAAGTTTCAAGGGAGTTGTCAGTGTTATTTCCAATTGAAAGTATAACTTTATAATAATGGCCAAGTCACTTTAGAAAAAGCAGTCTGTTCAATGTTCAATTACCTTGTGTGTTTGCGTGCTGGTCAGCAATCTTCGGTAATGGCTGGCATTGTCATGTTTATATTTTAACTACATAATCCACTGTTGCTAATGCACCAGCTCTGGTTTTAACCCAGGGGTAGTTTTGAAGTTTGCTAACTTTTAACTTTACAACCAAGTCACCAAAAATACTAGAAATTGTATCAAAATTGATTCTAATAATTGTAGAACCAAATCACCAAAATACTGGAAATAGATAAAAATTCATTCTAATTATTGCAAATACGGAAACGCACAGTGCATTGGTTGTATTGTTCCTTTCGCAATAACATGATTTCTTTGTACACTCTTTTTTCATAACAACCAGTAAATATGATTTGAAGCTGGCTTTTCTGAAATATTCCTCTACTTTCAGCCTGAAATATTCGTATATTAATCTTCCTTTTACAATGTTTTGGAAGCCTTTTTTTGCTATCAGTAGTGTTCATTGTTTAAAAGTTTGACGCTCTTGACCATCTGACATTATCTGTGTTCTGTGCATCTGCTTGTTTTGTAATTATTTCTCAGTCTTATGGTTATTTCGTAAAATTTTCAAATTGAGCCAAAAATGATCAGCCTCAGTTTGATCTTTGCTTGTTGTTAAGTTATGGCCAAACTTGAGGCTCGTGTTCTTATAAAATTGTTCTTATAGCAAAAAGAGTGTATTCTGTTGCTTGGAATGGGAAAGCAGGGGTCAAACGTACATGTAGATAAATCAGCTGGTATGTCTGTTTCTGACATTCTTTCTGACATGACACTAAGCCCAGAAAAGCACACAGCACGAAAAGATACGCATCCAAACGGAGAAAACCCAAATGACTGTCCTCGCTCTCACTAGGTTTTATTCAAAAACAACGTACCATGAGAAGGATAAATTAACGCTAAGAGACAATGCGATGATTTTTTAAAGACAACGGTTTCCAGTGGGATCACAATGGCACAAACAATTCTCATGAATCTCATCTCAAGGCATTTTGACTCTTCCAAACCCATCCCAACAAGAAAGGGATGACCCTCAAACAAAAGTAACTGGTGTGGTCGATTATCAAAATTGCACTGAAGGCCCTGATTACCTTGAAACCGCTGTCAGGACATGTGCTTAGGTGACTGACCAATAACGTATGACCAAAGAAATTCCTATCGGAATAATTTCGTTTAATTTTATAATTTACCTACCCCCCTTAGGTGCCGATTTTATTGCAGGTTTGGGCTTTTCTCAGACCCCAACTTTTTGGTCATTGGGGGGGCGATCGCCCCCCCCTTGCCCCCCCCCCCTGGCTACGTTACTGCCTTTGAACAAGGGTCAAGTTATCTAACCACTCGGGAATCCCCGCCACAGAACTACTGGGGGTCTGTTTAAGTTTAGAGCCCCCCAATAAAGTGGCAGTTTTGTTTCCATACTAACCATCTTACCACATGATGACTGCGCCTCTTTCGACGACGACGCCATCGTTCACGTTGTGACCGTGCTCAAAGCCTTTTCTTCGAGAGCTTTACCAAATGTTTCTTCATCTTCATTGCCAACATCAATTAATTAGGCGTAGATCTTAAGTGTAGCAACTTCTTACAAAATTCTTTAGCAATTCATTGCTTAAGTCATTGCTTCATAGTGACATACATCAGAGAGGGAAGCTTATTTTTGAGTCCATCCCGGAAAAGAGGAGGAAAGGCCTAGTTTTTCAGTCACATGGAAGCGGACTTTCAGTGCTGCCACGCAATGTACAGTGCTTCGGCCTACCGCCTTGTAAATTGATCCCTACGCAAAACCTGCCAGAAATTAAAGTCGCTGCTGCCTACCTATGTACGACAAATCCAAGTAAATATCTCAAAAAACTACAATTACAAAAAAGCTAAACTGGCAGCACTGTCTCGACCACTAATTTGCTCTTCATTGGTGGTGATTCTACAGGGCCCACGCCATGAATTTTGTAGTGGGGGGGCCAAAATTGAAATATGAAAAATCTTACGACATTCCACTTTTTAGGCCTTATAATGGCTTAGAATCCTTTAAATTCTCTTCTTGCACGATGATAGTAAAACACAACAAACACAGAAAGTTATAAACTACTGAATACATAATGCATCAGCAGAACATGCAAAGCATTCTCATATGCAAACCACGTAGATATGGGAAAATGACATATTCTCTTTTAATAATGAACACTCGATCCTCATATTGGCACTCCCAAATCTGAACATAGGTCTTAAAAATATTACTTTTATAACAGAACACAACTAACAAGAGCGACGTAAAGATCAACATTTGCGACAGCAACAAGGAAAATCTCCGACCAAGATTTTTACTGATTGTTCATACTAGGGGTGTTTAGGGGCTCTCCGATTTAGCCTCGCAGATCTGAAAGGGAAATTTTTTAGAAGAAGTGCTTGCGAGTGCAGCGAGCCAAAAATTTTAGGTTTTTTTGCAAAAGCAAAGGAAAACTATTGAAAATCTAAAATGCAGTAGTGTGTTAATGATCATCAACAAGCAGTACATTTTAGTAGTTAAAGTCATGTTTCTACGAATAGAAAAGTTTGAACTTATCCTAAGTGTCTTCCATATAGATGAGATGTACAAAAACAGAAGGCGAGCGTACCGAAAAACTTTTTTAATTTACGTTCCCTTGATGTCAGAGATGTTAATCTAAGGGTTGTGGCAGCAATAACAACAACAACAAACATCGTCGCTGAATAAATAAACAAATACCTTGCGGGAAATAGAAGGTAGGAAGCCAGTAACATCTTGGTTGACTGGAAGAAAGCGGAACTTGCAGTGAAGTTTTAGTTTGCTTTCTCGCGACTGATTTTTCAGAACTCTTCACTAAATCCACCCATTTGCCGATGAAATTCACTCTTTTTATGAGGTTGGCTATCCACGAACCAAGTGGTTTATTTGAAGAATATGCAACACTCTGAAATAGGATGGGTAAAATAATAGGTTATGAATTCAATTATTTTTATGAGTTTAGCTGTACCAAGGGTACATTTTTTGAATGCTCGTGCTGGAACAATTTTTAACAACCCAGTGCCTGGAATGAAATATCGTTAAAACAAAGTACAGTTCACAATTATGGGTATTTCTTACTAGCAGTTAGTGCGTCAGCACTACTGAAGTGGTAAGCATTTACCCAATGAAACCCTTTGAAGCCTGGTACACCAATATCATTACAAGATACTCCCTGTCATTTCACCTAGATGCGACATTCAACAACATCTTAGCAGTCCAGCAGCTGACCGTTCAATGCATAAAACATAAACACAACACTTACATTCCATTCCATGGGAACATCGCTTTGCAAGATCGAATTGTAAGTGGCTTCCAACGTTTCCGACATGACCGATTCTCCTTTCACAGCGGAGAACAGAGAATCCAACGAAGTATTTACTTTCAACAGCAGCTCATTGTATCTGATCAACTCTTGTCTGAGAAAAGCGACCATTGCCGATTCGTATGCCTGCTCGTTGGTAAGCACAGATGCACCTAAATACAGAAGTGAAAATCAAATGGTTGGTAAGCGGAACCTTAAAGGTAGTCACTGAGTGGTAAGGGGTAGAGGCATTTATGGTAGAAAGTTGGTGGTTAATTTGCTATGAGCAGCTGAAGTCAAGCTTGGTCGAGTGAGGTCAACACCCGGATGGGTGACAATTAACTTCACCGTCCTTAGGTAAAGACATTAGACAAGGGTTTCCGTACCCCTGATGGAAGTAAAGCCTCTTGCCTTCCGTTTAACGTAAACTTACTTAGTCAATATGCCAGTCTGTCTTACAGCAAGACAGCGCAAGAGTTTAACATAACTAATTTCAGTTTATATAAATTCACTTTTTCCATACCTCCGGAGAAAAGACATAATACTTTGCTAGAAAAGAAAATACCGCAGGCAGTATTCTATGAGTGAGGACGGATGGGAGAAAGCAGTGTTTAAGCGGGTGAAGTGATGAAAAGCAATCACTTGTTGACAGATTATACAGCATTCCGTCACATCCAACCGATGCTTTGAACAGTGGTGGCACCAGGTTTCCTCCGACAGGGGGAACAGAAGCTCCGACAGAGGGGCTGTTTCCCATGAAAATACCGAAATTTGCTCGGAGGCAAAGAGAATCTAGAATCATATATCTTCCGACAGGGGGGCTAACATCCTCCCAAAGGGAGACCCTCTGTCCCCCCTCTGACACCAATACTGGCTTGGAACAGCTAAACAGCTAAATATCAAGTGTAGAAATCTTATAGGTTAGCAAACTATGAAATAGTAGCAACCATCTTTAGAGTGAGCTTACGCTGGTATACTACAAAATGAAATACCTGATGTAGTTTTTTGGATTGACGAAACAGATCTCGGTGATGAGACAGATGTTGCTGTTCTTTTAGATGCTACCGAAGAGGCTCGGCTGGTAGCTGCTTGACGAATAGGAACTTCCAAGGGCAACATCCCGCTAAGTCCATAGCAACACCAAGAACGTGATCATCATTACTTTTACCATGTCTACATGAAAATAGATGTGAGAATGAAGAAAAGTAATTTTATGAAGTGAGTTGGCTTCATATCACAAATAACAATGCAAGCGGGAGGGACCTGACACAACTAATGACAGCCCAAAACGCCTAATCTTCAACGGGTTATACAGTAAACACTCACACATAAGAACACATCATTTTGAGATCAGACTGTTTAGGTTCTTATTTATGTGATCCTTAGTAACAAATTGGTAGAATGTCCCACTAGTCGGACCGAACCAATAGACCTTCCCTTGAAATCTCGGTACAACGAATAATAGATCAACTGAAAAAAGAATGAAATACTTGATACTCAATTTTAGGTGTACAGTCAGTAATGATATTTTTTACCCTTGAAACAAGTAGATATATATTTCCAGTTTAACTAAACTGATGCTTTACTTGCAACATTATAGCCTGATGTTCTCTTCTGTTTGTAACGGATATTTGTAGGGTACAAAAATTGATTTCCTTGGAACTTTAAAAGATTTCATCCTGAGAAAAAGATGGATGAAAGAGCAAAAACAGCACTAGCCTATAAGGAAGAATGTAGTCTTCTATATCATGTTATTTGGAGACGGTATCTACGAGATGAAAATATCGTATGTATAATGCCTTTTTTAGTATAATGGACATTTACCAGATCTTTATACGGATTGGTGGTCTAACGTGACATGATTACCTATTGTATGCACTCTTGTTATTTCAAAATATATATCAGAGTGCATCAGAGAAATTATTTAGAAACCATCATATAAAGGCTCTCTAAAATGCTGAAATTCAAGGGTAAAGGTTTTATAAAAAATGTGTTCTTATAGGGAAGGTTGTTACTGCAATGATAATTCAAGATGAATGCTTCCACACTTGCTTTCACTTCTTTCTGCTTCTGCCACTAGAATCGTCCTGATCTAATTATCCTTAAAAACTCACCCCAACGAATGAGAGGCTCTAGGCTGCATCGAAACCAAGTTCTTGATAACACTTTTGCTTCCCTATTTCAGATGTTCCACGTCGGCATTAGCGTGCATTCCAAATATCTCAGGAGGATCAACGAACGGAAAGTTGTCGATGCTGCAATACAACTTTTCTAACTCTACATCTGCTTTGGTAGGCTTTAATTACCTCACAAAACGCATAAAAGCACCAGAATATTTTCCTTCAAAATCAGCCAGAAATTGGAAAAAAGCATGATGGTTTGCCCATGGTTTTTGACCAAAATTTGACTAAAATAAATTCTTCCAAATAGGCTTTTAATCCTTTCAATACTGTGGAGGGAGTAATACTAGGCTATTATTACCCTAGAAAACGCATAAAAGCACCAAAATATGTTCCTTTAAAATCAGATAGAAATTGAAAAATGCCTGATGGTTAGTCAATGGTTTCTGGTAAAAATTAGACGGAAATAAATTCTTTCAAGTAGGCTTTATTCCACTCAGAACTATCCAAGGAGCATTACTAGGCTATAATAGCCTTAGAAAATGCATGAAGTCACCCAAAAATACTTCTTCTCAATCAGCCAAAATAGGAAAAAAGCCTGATGTTTAGTCTATGGTTTTTGCTCCATTTCCACCAAAATGAATTATTCAAAATAATCTTTTATGCAAATCAGAACTGTTCAGGGAGCAATATCGGGAGATATTAGCCTTAGAAAACATGCATCAACAAAAAGATTTCCTTCAAAATCACACACAGATAGGAAAAGAGCCTAACGGTTAGCCTTTGGATTTTCGTTGAAATTGATCCAAAATGAATTGTTCCAAATTGGCTTCGAATCCGTTAAAAAATGTCTAGAGAGCAATATCAGGCTAAAGTATTCTTAGAAACGCATAAAATCGTCGACCAGCTTTAAACCTTGTCATTTTCCTCAACATAGTTGCCAACCCAATATAAAAGTGTAGCAGCATAAAATTTCTATACATAAAATATTTCTGTACATAAAATAAAATGTTAATCGTCGGTCTGACAAAGTAAAGATACTCCTCTTCTCGTCCAGTGGTCTTCGTGGACATCTGTGTTTAGGTGAATCGATGAAATAAAGTTCGTTGAATGCCGGGAGAAGATCAGGGAACCAGATCAAGAGGAAGTCTGGTAAAGAGGGCAGACGTAACATCGCTTGTTTTCATCACCTGGCTGCTTGTGAATCGAGACCGTCTCTGATTTTGTCTACAATCAAAGATGAATGAAACATCTTAGGTTCAAAACTTTTAACTATCATCATTCAGACTCTGTCCACATACAATTCTCTTAGGTTAGTTCTCCTAGGTTAATCTCGCATCAAATTAAAAGCATGCGAAACTTTATAAAGTTGGAAAGTTTCCAACTTGATCCAGTTTTATGGTAGTCATGACCTCAAGGGCTCACTTATAAACTTAAAGATATAATGCTGACAATGTTCTATTATAGAAGTTACATCCCTCATTCTCTGATAAGCTCCCCTCTTAAGTTGCCTTCAATAAAATTGTAAGAGCTTGATAGGGGGGCCTTAAAGAGAATTTACAGTACAGTTTTGAGAAAAACCATACTCTTTATACTTGTATCAACAAGTGAATTGTCCTTTCCAGTCATGAAAATTGAGCTTTTTAGAAGCACTCTCAGGGGAAAAGCTTTGGAAAGTCAGCTTTTAATTTTCAAGCTAGAAAAGGGATAATGATCCTTTAAAGCAGCAACAAAGGGAAACTGCAGGAGGCTCACACAAGTTAAATGAAGCGCAGACAAGCAAGTGCACTTCACCTTAATTCTAGATGAAAACTTTCCCTAATAATCCAAAAGTTTAACCTTTACCCTAGCCCCAGCCCTTGGGAACTTTTAGTAGCCTGGGTTAACAAAGCATTTGATGGGTACAAAACTTGAGAATGGCAAGAATATTTGGAGACATACGTCTGCGTGTGGACACTCATCAGAGTAGCACGTTAGATAGAGAATGAGAATGAAACCTGACGAATTATCAGAATATGGAGGTCTCTGAGAAAAAGATGTGAACGCTATATGGTAGAAACTTCATACCTTGACTGGCAAAAAGTGAATTTCTTGGATTGGCGATAGCCGCAGCATCTCCTTTAAGGTTCCATCTTGCACCGTCCAGAAATAAGCCTGCAACTAATATTCCTTCCTCCAGATTAGAACCAGCCTGAAATCGAATAATGTCAACATATACGGGTCAACATTTTGAAATAATTCATTTATGTTTCTAAAATATCTCAATAAACAAATTTGATCATAGCGAACATATTCTACGATAGATTTACTAAGCAAGGTCTAATACTGGGAAATATTACTACCAAAGTGGCTAACCTATTTTTGAAACGCCTCCAACAGGCCTTAAATCCGAGACTTTATCCACTCAACGCGAACTCGTTAGCCACTGTCCTAAATCAACTGGAAATAAGACCTTAGGCCTTTCGCAGGCTTCCCCAAGACATAAACTTACTGACTGCAAAGTGTACAAATTTCTGGAACGTTGACCTGAAGAACACGCGCGCTCTAGAAGAGAGAAAGGTCATGGAAAAACGAAGCTGATTCAGTCACCAACTGATTGAGGCTCAAACAGACTTTCCATTGAATAAATCCAACACTAGGGACAGTGACTTTGGGTAATAACATTGCAGTGGCATCGCAAAACAACAGGGAATCAATGGAATGGAAATAATTACAACATCGCATCAGAATCATTGCGACGTAACAATATTCGATTATCAATCAATTAATCAAATGACGTCACAATGGATTTTGCATTCAAAACACATAAATCCCGATGCATTCCAATTAATCTAAATCTGTTTTCGCGCATTGAGGATAATTATCAAAGAGTTACCTAGTTGTATATAATAACTTCAAATTGTGAACAATTCGATCATGGCAGAGGCCCATGTCTTCAGTAGTAAGACTGAAGAAGATTTGATGAATCTATTCGGATTGGACGGTCGCTTCGACGGCAAAAGTCCAGATGACGACGGCAATCTTCAGGTAAATCATCCGTGAATTTCGTTAAATGATAAACGTTTTAGATTGATTTCAACTATAGTTCTTTCTTGTACCTGTTACAATTCTAGATAAACTCTGGCATATGCCCGCTGCAAGCAATTTCATCAGCATAGTATTAGTTAGTACAATTATATATTATATATTGTATGTAGTCAATATTTCTTTTCGTTGCAGCAAAACATCTATCCCATCATCATATCTCATTAAAATGCTAATACTATTAGCAAAGGCTAGCAAACACCAGCATAATTTTTCATAGTTACAGATCATCTCTGAATGTCGTAATGTAACACATGTATTTGACATTCTAATCTGATTTCAGCAAAGTGCACCAGTAAACACCGCACCACGTGAGCGTGCTGATACAAGTGCTTGTAACTGAACAATGCAAGAGTTTAATCAAGATGCGTAACAGCTACAAGACATCATCAAGTGTATGCTGAATTTCATCCATCTTAAATATAACACATTCATCTAATAATACTTTTAATTTTATTTCAGAAAAATAAATCGAACCAATCACGTGATGGAGCTGATTCTACTCATCGCGGCAGGGAGATGCCAGGATTCAATGTGAATTTCCGGCAGGTATAAATATCTATAAATTTTGTAACGATCTCAATACATTCAATTTTGGATTTCGTCTTAACCAATCTATAAAATACGCATCTAACACATATCTATTTTGCTTTAGGATGATTTCGTAAGTGTCCTACCTCAAGATGGCGATGACCTCAACGGTGCAGGATGGCAAATTCCCCAACAAGTACAAATGATCTATAGATTTCATCATTATCTCAATATATTCAATTGTGGATTTTATCTTAATTAGTATATAACATATGCATCTGATATATCTGTTTTATTTTAGGGTGATTTCGTGAATGTCCCACGTCAAAATGGTGGTGACTGCAATGGTACAGAATGGCGAATGCCCCAACAGGTACAAATAATCTATAGATTTCATCATTATCTCAATATATTCAATTTTGGATTTTATCTTCATCAGTATACAACACATGTATCTGACACATATCTATTCTATTTTAGGATGATTTTGTGAATGTCCCAAGGGAAGATGGTGGTGACTTCAACGGTGCAGGATGGCAAATGCCCCAGCAGGTACAAATAATCTATAGATTTCATCATTATCTCAATATATTCAATTTGGGATTCATAACAAATGCATCTAATAATATTTTCGTTTATTTTAGGGGAATTTCGCAAGTGTCCGACCTCGACAAGGGAGGCAATGGCATGGAAATAATCCGAGTTTTCAACAGGTACAGACTTCATATTTTTTCTGTCTTTCAGCTTTTTCAAGCTTATATTGACTTCCATAAACAATCCGATAAAACCAAGCATAAAAACTTATTCCAATGGTAAAGCCCTCTACAACAACATATGGCCTCACATCTCTGCGTTCCTGTGTCTTTGGCCACAAGGTAGAGAAATGTGGCGACGAGGTAGACATGTTTTTGCTCCTGGTGGAATCGCACTTTTCCTTGAATCAATTGTAAATTTCAATTTGTGACTCTTTACCTCTGTAATGTATCTCAATCATTGCATATCTTTATTGTATTTTAGCGAGATAGATTTGGGTTCGCTGCTTCCAATAACCAAGAAATCGAGCATAAGGAGAGACAAAGACATCTTGCCATCCAGAGAGATCTCTTATCGTAAGTTTTACTAGTTTTCAATCATAACTTTCCATCTAATATCTTTGAATATTTTTTGGCCGTGGTAGACTTACGTTGCCAGAATCAGAATGTATGGAGTTCTAACTTTAATGATTGAGAGAGATACAGATATTAAGTTTTATTAGTATATATAGTCTATTTACATCTATAAGCTCTTTTGATTAAGGGACAACGCAAAACGACAGTAAAAAACAACACTAGACGACATGAATAAAAAGCAATAATAAAACATTGATTTTCAGTCTCGTGCTGAGCATTCACAACATTCCAACAGTTATCAAAGAAAAAAGCAGTCCCTAGTGGACTCTCAATTTATTGAATCGGACATACCAATATGGCCGCCAATTACTTAATTTTTCAATGAGAGATGCTCGATCCAGTCTTTATTTTGAGATCAGTGACTACAACATATGGATTTGGCATTGAACAAGGACTGCGATGCTAAGACAGCTTCATCTCATTTCTAGGAGAATTGAAGGATTGAGAAACCGTTGGGCTGTACTGAAAGAAGCAAGAACGGAAAGACATAAAACCTACGCTGAAGAATTTGATGTGAGTCAATTCGTATTTTTAGGTTTCAACTCATTTTGGAGATTTAGAGATATGTTTAGAAACTGTTTGGGCAAGAACAAATTTTCGCCTTGAAATAACAATCATCAACAATTATTCTCTAGAGCCCCTATGGTTGGGGGTTAGGATTGAATAGCATTTGAGAGGTTGAGTTATAGATCGTAGGATAGAATCCTAAATATATCAGATCACTTCTATTCAAAACATTGTTTCTGAATCCTACTTCATCTCAAAAAAAGCATTTCTTCCCTCTTAGTTTTTCAAAAGCTGACTGCTAAACGAGTTGAGCACTGTTCAAGTCATGTTTGTTATCTTTCTGAATAATGAAATCAAATGCATTCATTTGTAGAAAATTTATGGAGAACAAGAAAATCATGAAAAAGAAAACCTGAAAATCGCAAAGAGAATAATCACTGAAGCACAGGGCAAGTTGAAAGAGGAAGAGGAATTGCTGGTTAAGGCAAAAGAAGAACTAGAAACAAAAAGCCAGGAAGTCCAGAAAGAAAAAGACGACGATCAACAAACCAAATGTGCAGCTGCTATGAGCGAACTGTTTCTGAAACAGGTATTGAATCAAGGAAGCAAGCAGTTCGACTTATACCGACGTAAATGCGTAGAAGATAAGAAGAAGCTCTTCGAGCAACTTGATGCAAAGAAAAAGAACAGGAGTGGCTTGAAAAAAGAAATCAAAGCTTCGAAGAAAAATATAAAAAGTTTGCAAGACACACTTGCAAAGAAGAATAGGGGAATAGCGAAGGAGAAAGCCTCAAAAGATAGAAAGCAGAAGGAGTTCCTTAAACTGAAGAGAGAGCTCGAAGAATGCAAAGAGAAAAACTCGAAGATGCTTCAAGATATAAAGGCATCGAAAGAAAGTATGGAAGATATCCAGGAGGAGATCGGAGAAATGAAAGAAGATTTGCAGCATTTTGAAGAGCTGAAAGCTTTTAAAAGATCTTGGAAAGGAAGACTCCTTTCTTTTTTCTGCATAAAAATTAACGTTTAAAATAACATTGGATTCTGTATTAGTGGTATATTTATTAATTTATTCTGGCATGTAAGGTTTTGGTTTATTGGTAATGTCTATTCATAATCGATGTTTTCTTTTGAGTATCAATCTTTGCACGATAGCGTTTTGCTGAACTAACTTAGCAGCTCAACTTCAGTTGCACATAGCAAACTGCCTAAACCACTGGAAGACTCATCACATCGTTCGAGCCCTGGTTACTTGTTGCTTAAAAAGTGTAGTTGACATACCTTGAAGGAAAGTGAGTGAACATCGACGTCTTTATCTGAGCTGGTATCCTCTGCACACCATGTCTTTTGAGTGACAGAGTACTGATAACTCAAACAGTCAACCGCCATTCCATATTTCCTTGCACGAGTTTGTAACACAGCAGTTAAAAAACCTAAACAATGAAATAAGATGTATTCTAGATTCCGTAGATTCCGTAAACCCTACAAAAGCGCACGATCTTTGACGTTCAAATGTAAATTGTAAAATCAAGTGTATTGTGAAGTTTTAAATTTTGATCTACTTCCACCTGCGCACAGACTTGAATGGGATGCAGAGGAGTAAGAAATAAGGTTCTGTAAAGAATAAGGCCCTAAAAGAAAATCCCAATAAAGTCTTTGCGCAGAATAGCTAAATCATCGAAAAGTTATTTTTATAGATTTTTCACGACTCAACTAGTTACATAGGAAACGATTTTGAAATATCTTTATATCGTACCAAGCGTACAAAGCAGATAAATAAATTTGAAACAGGCGTCTACATTTTCCTGCTCATCTTCAAAATTTTGTAAATTCTCCATTCCCTCGTGAAAAAATACTTTCTCCTTTCCTTAAACACTTTCAATAAACATTCTCTTCTTCAGCAATTGTTTCAACAAGTTTCTATCCACAAACCCCAAAACCTATTTCAAAACCTACATTGCCCTTGAATATTAAACATCTACCCAACTTTCTATAACAAAGAAAATTCATACAAAGATCTTTGTTAGAGTTTTTCAAAATCGTGCAATAAATGTATTCGAAATGCTTTCTTTGGGCAATTTATGGCCTGAAATTTTTCTCTGGGTAAAAAACCTGATTTTCAGGATTTATACTGTAGGTTTTCTCTACAGCCCACAGAAAATCCCCACTAGTGGCACTCGTTGAATTGATAGATGAGAGAGGGCGAGTCTCATTCACCGATAAGTTTAGGCATGGCAGTCTTCAAAAATGCTCCTATGGATGCTTTCTTTTGCAGAATGGTAGAAGAATGGTTGAACAAAACACTTTGAAGCACTTTCTCCGACATAATCTTGAAAGTTTCATCGTTATGAGCAATAGAAAATTTCCGACAAACTCACGAATTTTCCAATAATTCCGACAGATTTTTCGCCAGGGGGCCATCCCCTCTGCCCCCAGCCACTGTACCCCTCTAAAAACGCTTTAAAATTCTTCGCGCCCTCGAGAAAAAAGCTCTAGTCTTGCTTTATATACTCAAATCTAGAGAATTGATAATTTTTCTGGCTAAATTGGTGGGGGGGGGCCATGGCCTCTGTGCCCCCCCCCCGTTGGCGTGGGCCCTGATTCTAGTGGTTCTGGTTGCAATGCTCTTAGTGCGGATGCGAAGAGGCAACAGTACATCTGGTAACACAGTAGTACAGACACAGCTCAAAATATACACATGTGTAAACTTCCCTTGATTCCAAGCCATGGATATTCCTACGTTATTAGAAATTAGAATCATTTGAGAGAAAGAGGCCTTCTCCCTTGAATTTTGATTCTGTCCAGAAACAACAAAAAAAGATTATCAGTCTTAGTTGAGGAGTTATTATAAAGATGTATCAGTTTTGTTTACTATTTACGTTGTGGAGCACACCCGAACTGTTTAGTAAGGAACAGGGAGGGAGTATTGTAATCGGAAAAACAAACATCACCACTAGAGCCAAGATTGTTTTTCCCCATTTCAAGTAATTCATCATCAAGCCTTTTGCTTTCTCTTACACATTTTGCTCCATTCTAAATTTCTCTTTTGATTTATAAGCTGGAATAAGATTAGAAATACCAATAGCATGGCAACGTGATTTGAAAATTGGAAGAGAACCTAAATCGTAAGAGATCTACATAAAACCAAAAATAATTATGGAAAAGAAAGGCATAAATAACAGCAAATATGACAGTCATGTTATACTTGAAATTATCATTATAATTAACATCATCAACTCTACCAATCTTTAAGTGTTTATATCATGTTGTAATTCATCTTTACAACGTCGTCTCTCTAGAATTTACCCATACCCTGTGGGAGTGGTGGTGGTTGAGGAGCTGAAACAAAATGAAGAATTAGTTTCATCAGATCCGAAAAATTTATCCCTGTCTCTGCATGTACCGTTTTTTATTATTCTTTGATACAAGCAAATTTCTCATAGAATCTTTAACCAAACAAAAGCATTATTTTTAGTGTTTTAAGAAGTTATAGTTATTTTACAAACTTTAGACGGTTTTTCGTTAAAATTGGTGTCTTTAGACATAGGATAGTTACCTAGAATTCTGCAATAAGTAATTAAGTGGTTCTTTTATCATTCTTGAAACGTTCTTAAATCACGATTCCTATTTAAGACACCTGACATGGAGTGCCAAGCCGTAGTTTTCCTAAAAGGCATCCTTTTGATTTTTCATTTACTTCAAATACCTAGGCCTTAACAGCATCACAGCAAAATCTTGGTTATTTAGAGGAAAAATATATGGCATTATGTAAGTTCCAATTGAATTGAATCGCAAAACCAGAGCAAGTGACACCTTCAGCAGAATGAAAAAATTTAGAATAATTTCCATTCATTTCCATATCTTTTAACATGAACCAGTCGTACCTAAATTACATGCTTTGTTCCCCTAAGGTCAGTTTCAATCAGATGAAAAGAGGGTGAAACGAATTGAAAAAGTTTATTTTACCTGCAGTGGGGGTAGCGGTACAGAATCCACATGACAGGCCACAGTAAAGTTGCAGCCAAGGCTTGAATTTCTGGTTTCCACAGTAGTTCAGCTTTTTGTAAATTTTGCAGTTTGTGTTCTTGTCCACGCAAGCTGGAAGAACAATAAAGAAAGTAAGCATTGGTGATAAATAACTAGAACAAGTATCCCCTGTTTTTCAGATCAATCCATTAGTAGTTAAATTCGTTTTATCATTCATTAAGAGAGAGAGAGAAACATATCAAGCAGGATACAGTGGTCAATAAACCCTCTCATGAATTAAAAATTTTCAAATGGCGTGCTTTTCTTTTATTTTCAGAACCCTTTTTGAATTAAATATTTGTTATATTGATCTTACTAAGTAAAGTTGCTCTTTCGAGACTTTTTGCGTCTTTCTTTTTGCACGCTTACTCTTAAATTTAGACAATATGAAAGAAACTTGAAGAGAAGCAGGATTTGGAAAATCAATCGAGATAATTTGTGAGAATGAAAATGACTCGTCGTGGGTTCGAGTCCTACTCGGGTCATTTTCATTCTCACAAATTATCTCGATTAATATGAAAGAAATTTGACCCTTTCTTGAAAAAACGATTATATATGACTTGAAGAAATATTACATAAATAACAATGATAGCTAACAAAATTGGGTCTAAGTTAAAATATGAGCAGAAACTATGACGTCTAGCTGGGACAATTCATTCGAATGAAAAAAGAATCATTGATGTGCCTAGCCAGTTGTCATGAGTTCGAATCCAGCTCGAATCAATTTTTCTCTAACACAAATTGTCTGGATTGATTTTCCAATTCCTACTTCTTTTCATGAAATTAGTGTATATAGTTGAATAGATCGTTTGTCGTTTTATTTTCAATAAAAGTAATAATTGAAATCATTGTAATATCATAAATCCTTTCGAAATTAGATTAGGCCCATTAGATAATAAATAACTTGGGAGATATCGTAGCACTCACGAGCATCACAATGGCCACATGTCTTCTTGCAAACTATTTGCATTACTCCTTTGAGACTTCCATTGCATTTACCCATGTACTTCCAGATGATGCAATCTCTTCTTTTATCAGCACAGCCTAGTGAATGGATTTAAACTACCTCAGTCAAGAATAGAATATTTCATGAAAACCAAAGGTGAAATGAATTTCAAAGAATTAGAATATCATGGTGATTTATTCATCAATGATTTGTCAATGAAGGCGTACAGATTGTTTGTTATGTCAAGGTTTTTCGTTGTATGATATTGTAGTATTTTTAGTAACCACAACAGATTTCTGGCATGTCTGGAAAGAAACACGCTGTATTCATGTGTCTCAGTTTTGAGTTTTGAAATTAAGTGAACATACGCTGAGACCCTTCTACTAGAACCTTAAACGCTACATATTCTTAAATATTTCTGCATTATCTCAGGCCAAATTGTTCTTAAATAGTTTTTTGTTATAATGTTCTATAAACATGGTTTTGATATTAGCTCTGTGAATGTTTGTATGTTTTTTTACTTTACTGACCTGTCTGACATACTTTCTTGCTATTTACTATCCGTTCGAAGGGTTACAGAAATTGTGAATTCTACTTAGCTTGCTCTTGACTTTAGAAAACTCTAGGCTCGTCTTTTCAAACTGTTCTTAATAAACAGAGGCTCTATCGAAAACAGCTGAGTAAAATTTATTTGTGTTATCATACATTTTGTGAGATACACGTATTTCTTTATGATAATGAATGCATAAAATTTTACAAGAACTAGACACACATATCAATATTTCAATAACGGTACTATGTACAGTATGCTTTTTGGTAAGAAACTAAGAAATCTGTTTAAAGTAAAATAAAAGTCTTACCCTCAATTTGGATGGCAACGAGAACGACGCAGAGGCCGGCAAAAAGAGCTTTAAGCATCGACATGTTCTTGACTTTTAAATCTTCACAGCGAATCTATTGGGAGATGTGTAGCGAGTGACGATCGTTACATTTCAACACTTTTTATACACAAGTCACGATTGCTCAATCTCAACACCTCGGTGCCTATGCAAACGCAGAAGGGCGAGTGATAAAACACGGATTAATTAAAAGTTATCACTTCGGAATCTTGAAATCTTTTAATGCTCATTTCGTCAGATTTTATGTTGGCCGCTAATACCAGTTGCTAGTAAGCGTGTACAGCCGACAAGTGGGAAGCAATTTTCATTCAAACGGTAACCGCTATTGGTACGACTCTTAAGGTCTGACGTTCTTCTTTTCAAAACTGATTTAGGGTTGATTTTTGCTTTCAGAAATGAAAAACCAAAGAACTGGAAGAAATATATTGACCTACGATAAAATATGTAGGAAGAAAAAATTGAAGCACGGTGAAGTAAAAACATGGATCACTTAAGCTTTTTGTTTAACACTCCACATATGAAAACGTCAGAATGAGAAGAAAAAAAACCTAATGAATCATTACGAAGTCTGTATGTCAGTTTTCAGTGAGAGTGCTCAATACATAGAGTAGAGCGTGATATATACTAATTGATAGAAAAAAGACAAGAAACTACTCATTCATCTCGACAAACCTGTTTCGTGGTTTCCCACTCATCAGGAGATGTTCTAATCAGAAAGTTAGAGCATCATATCATAAGTTAGAACATCTCCTGATGAGTGGGAAACCACGAAACAGGCTTGTCGAGATGAATGAGTAGTTTCTTGTCTCACATCAATTAGTATAATGAATCATTATATCCATATGACGTCATCATGAAATTGAAAACCATCACCAAAATTGGACATTCAAACATCATTCGAAAGCCCTTGATGAGAAAACATAAGTACATCAAGATGCATGATGTTCTGGCTGGATGCCCTGTCTATTAACAACAAATGATCTAAGCAAAAGCTCTTAATCCAGGGAATTTCCCTATTGTCGAAAACGCTAAATATGAGATCTACCTATATACTCTTGTTGGGACTGCTGAGAGTAAACATTATGCTTATTATAAGATAGAGGGAAGAGAAGGCTGGGAGGGGGACATAATTGAATTGAATAAGACTATTACAATACTTGATACGTCATTGATGAAATCATGCAAAAGTGATGAATATCGCAGAATGAAATAGATAAAACCCTTGGAAGCAGTCACACTTCCAGGTGAAATGTCTGTCTCTGCATTCCAGGGCCCACACCAGGAGGGGGGGGGGGGGGGGTGGGGGGCTACAGGGGCCATGGCCCCTCCACAAATTTGGCCAAAACAATATCAAGTTTTCAAATTTGAGTAAATAAAGCCATACCAGAACGTTTATTCTCGTTAGTGCGAAGAATTAAAACATTTTTACGATCATATATGACACAGAAAATATTCAAGTTTAACTCTTTCCCAATTTCATCTGAATACAAGGAGCTGGTAAACTATTTGTCTCTAGTCAATATTGCAAGCGATTTTGTGGAAAATAAGCCAAATCGTGTAACGCATTTCGGAAATTGTACTAACTCTGAATTATAAATAGTAGCTGGTAAACATTTTAGACTGTCACTGTTGTTGATTGAGTTTTGTTGCAAGAGAAATATTCGTTTGACCTACGTTCAGATTTGGAATTGAATATAAGGATCAAGTGTCCATTATCAATACAAAATATGTCATTTTCCCATATTTACAATGTTTTCATATGAGAGTGCTTTGACTGGCTTCATGTTTTGCTGCTGCATTGGATATTCAGGAGTTATAACATAATTCTACTTTGTTTCTTGTGTTTTCTATTATTGCGCAGAATGAGAATAGAAAGGATCCTAAGCCGTTTTAAGGCCTAAAAAGTGGTAAGATTTTAGGAGCTCCCGGGGGATCCACCCCACTGGACCCCTGCCGGGGCCTTACACTGCACTCGCTTACAGCACCCCAGACCGCTAGCTATCTAGGGCAATGACTGAAGGTCATTGCAGTATACGTATAGGTACCCAGGGCATGTCCTACATTTTCATATTTCTTTTTTGGCCCCCCACTACAAAATTCATGGCATGGGCCCTGCATTCTGCTAGTTGTTCTTGGAAGATGATAACTTTGGCTCTCTGGCTTGGTACAGGAACACCTTTTTTCAATACCTGTTAAACTTCAAGTTTAGGAGACCTTTACTAGCGCATTTTTAGACTATGGATTTTTAGTATATGGTTAGTATATGAATACTCTTGCTTGGGTGAAGCAAGGTATTTAGGACGCTTCTCTCCGCGGTTATGGTAAACTCTTTTTTCTTTATAAGAATAAATTTTATAACAATATTAAGGCTCAAACTCGCCAAAGAACAATGGAAATTTAAAAATAGACAATGAAAAAGTTGAGGCTCAGGAAAATGTTAAGTATTCTTATAAAAAAAGAGTGTATAGAATAAGACAACACATGCTTCATATAGGTATAACAATTCGTTATGTTTGTGTTTCGTTCTCTTTCTGACGTTTTCATATGTGGAGTGTTAAACAAAAAGCTTAAGTGACCCATGTTTTCACTTTACTATGCTTCCAATCTTTCTGGCTACATATTTTATCGTAGGTCAATATATTTCTTCCAGTTCTTTGGTTTTTCATTTCTGAAAGCAAAAATCAACCCTAAATCAGTTTTGAAAAGAAGAACGTCAGACCTTAAGAGTCGTACCAATAGCGGTTACCGTTTGAATGAAAATTGCTTCCCACTTGTCGGCTGTACACGCTTACTAGCAACTGGTATTAGCGGCCAACATAAAATCTGACGAAATGAGCATTAAAAGATTTCAAGATTCCGAAGTGATAACTTTTAATTAATCCGTGTTTTATCACTCGCCCTTCTGCGTTTGCATAGGCACCGAGGTGTTGAGATTGAGCAATCGTGGCTTGTGTATAAAAAGTGTTGAAATGTAACGATCGTCACTCGCTACACATCTCCCAATAGATTCGCTGTGAAGATTTAAAAGTCAAGAACATGTCGATGCTTAAAGCTCTTTTTGCCGGCCTCTGCGTCGTTGTCGTTGCCAGCCAAATTGAGGGTAAGACTTTTATTTTACTTTAAACAGATTTCTTAGTTTCTTACCAAAAAACATACTCAACGTATAGTACCGTTATGGAAATATTGATGTGTGTGTCTAGTTCTTGTAAAGTTTTATGCATTGATTATCATAAAGAAATACGTGTATCTCACAAAATGTATGATAACACAAAGAAATTGCACTCAGCTGTTTCCGATAGAGCCTCGGTTTATTAAGAACAGTTTTGAAAAAACGAGCCTTGAGTTTTGCCAAAAGTCAAGAGCAAGCTAAGAAAAACCCACAATCTCTTGTTCAGTGGAGGAGTTTCGAGAAACAACTGTAACTCTACGAATGGAATATTATAGTAAATAGCACAAAATTATGTTAGACAGGTTAGTAAAGGAACAAAATAAACAGAAATGAACAAAGCTAATATCAAAGCCTTGTTTATAAAGAGAATTATAAACGTAAAAGTAATTAAAGAATATTTGAGTCTGAGATAATTTAGAAATGTTTAAGAATATGTAGCGTTTAAGGTTCTAGTAGAAGGGTCTCAGCGTATGTTCACTTAATTTCAAAACTCAAAACTGAGACACATGAATACAGCGTGTTTCTTTCCAGACATGCCAGAAATCTCTTGTGGTTACTAAAAATACTACAATATCATACAACGAAAAACCTTGACATAACAAACAATCTGTACGCCTTCATTGATTAAGCATGGATGAATAAATCACCATAATAATTTGATTCTTTGATATTCTTTCACTTTTGGTTTTCATGAAATATTCTATTCTTGACTGAGGTAGTTTAAATCTATTCACTAGGCTGTGCTGATAAAAGAAGAGATTGCATCATCTGGAAGTACATGGGTAGATGCAATGGAAGCCTTAAAGCAGTAATGGAAATAGTTTGCAAGAAAACATGTGGCCATTGTGATGCTCGTGAGTGCTACGATATATCTCAAATCATTTATTATCTAATGGACCTTATCTAATTTCGAAAGGATCTATGATATCTCTATGATTTCATTTATTACTTTTATTGAAAATAAAACAACAAACGATCTACACTCATTTCATGAAAAGAAGCAGGATTTTGAAAATCAAACCAGACAATTTGTGTTAGAGAAAAATTGATTCGAGCTGGATTCGAACTCACGACAACTGGCTAGGCCCATCAATGTTCTTTTTTCATTCGAATGAATTGTCCCATCTAGATGTCATAGTTTCTGTTCATTTTTAGACTTAGACTCAGTTTTATTAGCTATCATTGTTAGGTGTGTAATATATCTTCAAGTCATATATAATCGTTTTTTCAAGAAAGGGTCAAATTTCTTTCATATTGTCTAAATTTAAGAGTAAGCGTGCAAAAAGAAAGACGCGAAAAGTCTCAAAAGAGCAACTTTACTCAGTGAGATCAACATAACTCCTTTAATTTAAAAAGAGTTCTGAAAATGAAAGAAGAGCACGCCATTTGAGAATTTTTAATTCATGAGAGGGGTTATTGACCCCTGTATCCTGCTTTATATGTTTCTCTCTCTCGTAATGAATGATAAAACGAATTTAACTACTAATGCATTGATCTGAAAAACAGGGGATACTTGTTTAAGTAATTCATCAATAATGCTTAATATCTTCATTGTTCTTCCAGCTTGCGTGGACAAAAACACAAACTGCAAAATTTACAAAAAGCTGAACTACTGTGGAAACCAGAAGTTCAAGCCTTGGCTGCAACTTTACTGTGGCCTGTCATGTGGATTCTGTACCGCTGCCCCGACTGCAGGTAAAATAATCTCTTTCATTTCGTTTCATCCTATTTTCATCTGATTGAAGCTGACCTTAGGGCAACATAGCATGTAATTTAGGTACGACTGGTTCATGTTAAAAGAGATTGAATTGCATGGAAACTATTCTTGAATTTTTCATTCAGCTGAATATGTCACTTGCTCTGGTACTTTTACTATTCAATTTAATTGGAACTTACATAATGCCACATATTTTTACTCTAAATAACCAAGATTTTGCTGTGATGCAGTCAAGGCCTAGGTATTTGAAGTAAATGAAAAATCAAAAGGATGCCTTCTTAGGAAAACTACGTCTTTGCACTCCATGTCAGGTCTCTTAATAGAGAATCGTGATTAAAGAACGTTTCAAGAATGATTAAAGAACCACTTAATTACTTATTGCAGAATTCTAGGTAACTATCCTATGTCTAAAAACACCAATTTTAACGAAACACCGTCTAAAGTTAGTGAAATAACTATAACTTCTTAAAACACTAAAAATAATACTTTTGTTTGGTTAAAGATGTTATGAGAAATTTGGCCAGTTGCTTTGTTTGAAAAAGTAATGCAAAGTGGTAAATGTGGAGACAGGGATATTTTTTGGTATCTGATGAAACTAATTCTTCATTTCCTTTCAGCACCTCAGCCACCACCACTGCCAGAGGGTATGGGTAAATTCTAGAGAAACGAAGTTGTGAAGATGAATTATAACATGATATAAACACTTAAATATTGGTAGAGTTGATAATGTTAAATATAATGACAATTTCAAGTATAACATGACTGTCATATTTGCTGTTATTTATGCCTTTCTTTTCCATAATTATTTTTGGTTTTATGTAGATTTCTTACGATTTAGGTTCTTTTTCAATTTTCAAGTCACGATACCATGGTCTTGAAATTTCTGATCTTATTCCAGCTTCTGCATTAATGAGAAAATTTAGAATTGAGCAATACATGTAAGAGAATACAAAAGGATTCCGGCAAGAGGATGATAACATCACTTGAAATAGGGTCAGTGCCCACTGATCTCAATAGAAAGACTGGATCGAGCATGTGTCGTTCTGAAATGAAGTCGATTGGTAGCCATATTGGGAGGTCCAATTCAAGCCAAAGTAATTGGCTTCAAATATTCGGCTCCAGAAACGAAAGAATGCTCCATCCAGTCCTTATTTAGTACAGTACCCCAGATACTCTGAGCAGTACCATGGTAGTCATTGCTAGGGTGCACAAGGCAAGGTACATAGTAATTATTCAAAACAGTAGGACCATAATCAGAAATGTAAAACAATTGATGAAATATTCCAGTACAAGTCTTATTTGTCTGAGTGACAGTAAAATTGAAGAAGTTGCTTTTTAAGAGGTATCTGGTACAATTTACAACTCAACACGAAAGGAAAGAAAAAACCTCCATCCACTCCCCATCTTGGTTAGCAAAATGGAGAATAGCCGATTGTATGTCCCCTTAGATGCTAAGTTAAGTCGCAGCTACGCTCGCGAGAATGCATAATACTCTACGCTATCATGGCTTTGTAATGTTTTATAAATGGCGAGATAGCTACTTGTGAAAAAACTGTAAAAACACTCTTAGCAAGCCCCCTGGCTAGCAGGTGAAGTAAATTTCAAGCACTGAACAAAGTGAATTCTCATACTGATTATTAGCAGCGAGGCTACTGCGCCAGACGTTGAAAATTCTTAAGATGCCGCACTTGCCTATCCAACCATGTTTCTCCATTCAAAGTCTTCTTTGCCGTTCTCATCCCAGTGGCGTTTGTTTAAAGAAACCCCAATGTACCTGCCTTTAATGAAATCTCATCTTGTCGAGCTATAGCTATAAATATATTTTCGCATTAAGGCAATCTCAGAAGCGTTCCCAGAAATATAAAACTCGGTGACCTTGTGTCTTTTTTTGGCTATGTAGAGTGAATTTGTTGTATTACAGAATAGTGTGAGTTTGGTTTGAAATTTCATAGAAAAAAAGAATGGATTGCTATCGTCTGGACTTCACATAGAAGGATGACTACTGCGATATTGCATTGTGGCTAATTGAGTTACGATTAGAATTAATCCTGGATACTTTCCAGTCTCAGCAGTCATCCTCGTCTGATGGAACAGGTTTCACTCAAAAATTCATGAACGGCAAGTTAATTTGCTGGATGATGTTGCGCTTAAAATAAAGATTAAATTTCAAAAAGCTGAAATCTTTATGACTTTGAAAATATATTTTTCCGACAAAGCACGGTGTTTCCACGCTGTGAGATTAAGGCCCCGTTCACACGATGCTGGATTCATATCGTTTCGAATCGCTTTCCATATCGGATAGCCTTTCTGTTCACACGTCACACAATACCATGCCAATACGGAACACTTCACATCGTTTTTGCGGAGTCAAATCACTCCGCTCTGAAGGTGAAACGTTCCGGATCGCTTTTCATATCGGAATGCTTTTGGGCTCGTGTGAAAGCATGAATCCGACACACTTGTGCTCCAGAACCCCTTGTTGATGATGTGCGAACTTTTTGGCGCCAACTTATATACCCCCTCAAGAGCACGTGATGCTAAGCTGTCAAGTGGCAATTGTTTGAACAATAGACATTGTTGTGGGTCTGTTGGGGGCGCAGAGAGGAGCGTAGTTGTGTCAACAGAAAACGAAAGTAAATCTGGCATCGTGTGAATGGGGCCTTATTCTATTCATAGATCACACTGTTCCGTATTCAAGTGACAACGGATAAAAAAGTATTTGTTTTGCCATGTGTTCACACTATTCAAGCTTGAAAACAGAGACTTTTCAAAACAAAGACTTTTGAAAACGCAAAAATAGATACTTTATATTTGATAATAACACTTTCGATTGTTTTATTCGGATCCGTAGCGGAGTAATGTGAACGCTTCATCGTTCTCGTAGCCTTTTCACATTTACCCAGTGCAGTGTGTACAGGGAAAACAAATCAAAACAAAAATGTATAAAAACGAATACGGATCAGTGCAAACATAGCCGTAGAAGAAAAGCAGTGGACGATTTTTGTTTAATTTGGAACTGATCATACCATATAGAATTGACTTGCAATATTAACATGTAATTTTGATCATATCAGTAACTTCAACTGCATACAGAACCGTCGATATACTACAAAATTGATTGCGATAGCTTGAAATAGTTGAACATGCTAACAGTACAGCGGCTCACTGTAGAGTAGAAAGGCACGATGAACAAGGTTAGCAAACATAAATGTCGATCATCACAAATGTTGGTCATGTTGATCTATTTCAGCGTGCAGTATCACCCACTTTTTACCGTATTGAATTAAAAAGGGGGCCTATTATAGGTTTTGCGGCTTGGGGCTTCAGGCCTATTTCTACGTGCGGCTTACGGGTTTTACTATGGATGTTTGCGGCTGCGGCTTTGCGTTTACCGTTTCGTCTTCACAACCTGGGGCTTTGCGCTTCATTTCATGGCGGATTGCGGCTTTTGCCAGATTTTTGTACGGCCTTGCGGTTTCAAGACCCCTTATAATAGGGTCCCCAAAAGTGCAGTCCGAGGATACGTGTTTTAAACCCCCCTCACTTCCAACTATTTCTTTTGTTGCTGCTCCCAGAAAGGAAATTTATTACTAAAACGATATAATCTCAAATTGGTGTCGTGAACAGGTGGTTATATCTAGCCACTCTTGTAAGCCGCAAATTACCACAGAGAACCCAATTCTTGATAAAACCTAATTTGTAATCAAAGTTTGAGATTATGATTTTGAAATTGAAGATTCCGAATAATTTGGATCATTTTCAAAATTTGGCACTGTCGTAGTTCAAGCATTAGCCGAGAGAACAAAAAGAAATAAAGTAATAAAGTATACCCAAGAAAGCACACTATTGGCTTGACGAAAACCCTGAAGAAGTATACTTTCAAAGATGTACATACCCAGGTACCTCTGATGAATCGATCCCTCTTCCAGATTCATGCATATGGAGCATAAGACTCGTGGATATCACATTTATGTATCACATATATCTCCGGGTATCAAAAATGTACAAACTCATGATTATTTCAAAAATTGGGAACAAAACACTAGACGATGAAATCTGTTTTGTATTTGAATGTGAGAACAATAGTATTTTAGGAGAGAATTAACTAGACAATTTTGATATAGAAGCCCGAATAAAGAGCACTTATGTCAAAATGCAAAAAGTAGAGTTATTCAAAAAAACTCCCTACAAAACCAAATCAATTGAAGACCTCAAACACCTAGCACAGTTGATAAATAACTGCGAATAAAAAAAAAAGTAAGTCATGCATAGAGTAGTAGCTATATGAAGCAGTATTTTCAAATCGTATTTTCCATTATCATTGTATTTGAGCAAGCTGGTAATTTCAAATTTATTTCTTTTGTTAACAATGGCAGCTTACAATAGTGGCGTAGCCGACGGTTGTTACCTTTAGGGCGAACCACTAAAGGCACCCACGGATATGTGGTCCCGAAGGGGCCCCAACTGAAACACTTACTGGCAAGGGGCCCCAGACCTCTTACTACACTATGGGCCGCACACACCTTAGCTACGCCACTGGCTTACAATAAGTAGTCTATGTATCATGCAAGTTGTAGGCCCCTTTGTTGGTGTTTGAATGAATGAAAAGAAATGAAATGATCAGTCCTTGAGAAAACGAAAGCAAGTCTTTTGTCAAGGATGTTGTGAAACAACAGCAGCAAAAAGAGGACTTATCATCAAGTAGGAAGACTGGGTAGGACTTTAGGAATTCTGTTATTTTGAATAAGTGAAGGATAAACTTGGCTAGAAGAAAATCGAGGAATTGGCAGACTATCTCGGAGTTGATGTAGCTTCGAGTTTGGCTCGGGAAGACCAGGCTAGGCTTCTGATGGAACAGTGCTTTCCGAGAGACAAGAAGAGAAGAAGAACTGGGGAAGAACCTAGCTAAAGGAGTTTAGATTGAGATGGCTTGGTAGGGAAAAGTAATATTTTGGGAGCAGACTGAGAGTGATGAGATAGAAATAAGGCTTGACTAAGACTGAGATGGTAGGACTGTGTTCGGAAGAATATGTTTGCAGTTGTTGTAGCGAAGGAGATGGCAAAGGGCAAACCAGAGTGGAGGTACATAGGTAAGGTGTACGACCCCACTGAGCTGAGAAGGAAGCTTGATGAAGAAGACCTTAGCAACTTTTTTCGATCTATCTGGATCTAATAATTCGTTAGGTCTTGGCCTCATTCTCTCTCCCTGACGCCCTACTATTATGGGTGTTAGACCCAAAGCTCATCTAGTTATCATATTTCACTGTGCTCGATTTTCCTCGTCATCTTCATTTTCTGTACCAATCAAAGGCTGTTCGATTAAGTCATTTTCCATTCCCTCTGATTAATCAGTCTGGATTTTCCAGATGGTCTACATAATGATTGTATCAATAAAGGCCTGGCAACAGCTCTAATAACTTATGAGTGAAATTTATTTTTTAAAACCTTGTTTCTAAATCGTCAATTGACATCCCCGTTGACCACCAGCTTAAAATGCTAAGCTTCCTACAACTGTGACATTTAATTTAATGTTGCAGGATACGGCTAACAATACTTCTATTGCATTGCGGCTCAGTCACTCTGTCGCTCATTGTGGGATAAAGGATGTGTAGGAAATTCGTAGGCATGGCGAAAGGCAAGTACGAGAGAGTATTGAAACTCAACTCATGAGATCATAATTCATTGCTGTGTAATCAGGGGTATTACCATGCACCGCATTGGACAGAAAAACTTGTAAATGTCCATTCATTTAGGCCCAACTTACAATTACTGAGTGTCAGATGTCAAAACAGCTTAAACATTGAGTCAATGATATGGCAGGCTTCAATGTCGAGAAACAACCTGAATTACCGTGAAGATTATATATGAAACACAAAAACTATTTGCAAAAGCAAGGTAGAAAACGTTTTTAGCCAATCAGGGCATTTGTTTACTAATGATTCGTCCAATCAAATCGCTGAAAGATTTTGAAAACAGTCTGGCTTCAGTTTATTCCTTATAGTGCTTTGGTGTATGGCAACCACTCACAGAGTTTCAGTGATACACTCTTTTTTTTTATAAGAATAAATTTTATAAGAATAATGAGCCTCGAAATCGGTGAAATTTGAGAATATTTTAAGAATATTGCGAGGCTCAGATCTTATGGAAAAAGATTTTAGCGAGTGTTTCTTTACTTCTGAATTGGTGTGCTTTTTACTGGAACTGGTTTAAATACACTCACCTAAATTTTGATGCAAGTGTCGATGAGCTCTGTTTTACATGAAATAAGGACATTGTTCTATTATCCACAATATTTGTAATACTGTAGGTGTGTTTTTTTGGCATTTATGACAATGATAACAATTTATTGCTATATCCGTGTTTTCTGCCGTAAGAATAATTTAAGAATATTCCGAGGCTCAAAATAGCAAAAAATTAAGAATATTGAGGCTCAGAAAAAAATTAGATATTCTTATAAAAAAAAAAGAGTGTATGTACTTAGTTAAAAAAATTGCTGAAATTCAATCTCAAGATGAAAGTGTTCTCGTAGATCTTTTTGCTTTCCTCGCATCAGTTTTCTCCGGAGGAGGGTCACTTTTCTCAACGAATATCATTTTTAACCATTTTATTAACTACTGTTATCAACAAAGAAATGATTAACCGTTAACCTTTCTCCAGAGAATGAGATAAAAACCAACATGATTTGAAGGTTGAAATTATCCAATGATAAACTGTAGCCAACACCGATGGTTAACGTTCCCACTACCTCATTATCAACAATGCTCTACCCCAGCTACAACTCTAAAACCCCTAACCCTTCAACGTATAACATTTACTGCAAGGAAAAGCATCACTTGCCTTAAGTAAATAACGGCATTTCGTTTCTAGTTAACAAACGACAACAACGACAATTACAATGCTATTAAATTTTTGCCTTAGTAGCTACTGGATCTCTGGGAACTTCAATATATTTTGGTTTGAGAATGTTGCTCGTCTAGGCACTTTAAGCAAACATTCTCTACATTTGGTTACAATTTTTAGATTTCTCTGGTAAAAGGGTCCATTCTTCAAATTTTGAAAAACAATTTCAGGGCCTTTTTAACAAAATTGCAAAAAGAGGGTGTAAACTTTATCTCTCCCCGCGTCTTTTTCTTTGTTCTAAAGATGTACTGTGATTAGTCTACATATACTTAATTTAAACTCAGGAGTCAGGAGTCATTCCTAATGGCCAACATCTCTGCTTTTCATGTCATAGGATTTCACAACAACTTCAATTTTACTCAATCAAAATACAAAAACCGGAACTAGAGGTCGTTTATACCACACGAGCCAATTTCCGAAGATTAGCCATAAGCTCCTCGCACTTAGGACAGCAAATATGGTTTTCAAAGATAAAAAATTTCGATGAGATCAATGAAAAAATCGAGATAGATCAGTTCAAAAAATTGTAAAAATATGACGTCTTTAATCAATGACGTCATAGATTCGAGGATTTTTTAGAATAATTTTCAGATTTTGTCGAAATCAAATAAATGATTAATTAATCGCAAGACTTAATCAAGTTCTCTCTAACTACACTATTCGCAAATGCGTCAAACTAACACATGAATGAGGTATAGCGTATTTAATTCTAAAAATTACAGTTATTGACGTCCTCAGAAATAGTAATACGGTCAAAATTGAAAATCTATTTAAGTCTTATTCGAATCTCCATAGTTGGTTTAGTATAGAGTCCTTGCGCCCAAAGTGGCCATCCTCCACGATTTGAGAAAATCCGAGCGGTCTGCAGAAAAGTTTAAAAATAAATAGGTTTGGGTCTAGTAATTTTCTTAGAAACCTGCCAAAATGTTTGCTGATCCCATAACCTTAATTTTGTTTATTATTTTCATTTTTTTATTGTGTAAAAAGTCCGATAAACAAGAATCATTCAGGGCCTAACCTTTGAGTTTGAGTATTCTTCATTTTATCGTTCATTTTTCAAAGTTACGCCTCGCTTTTAGTCTCGTATTTCCAGTGTCGAATTGTAAACAAAATTTAAAAGAACTTGAACGACACTTCGACCTCTGACTTGAAATATGAGAAAATAATTTTGAAACATTTTTCATCTGTACTGAACAGGGGGCGACATTTTCGAAAGACTCTCAATTGGTTCGCTTTCCAACCGCGTTCTTTCCCGGAATCAGAGATGACTGGAGAAGCAAAATAAGGGGGTCATGTAACATAACACTAAAAGCCTAATGGCCAATTTGAACACACATCACGATTTAGGCCATTTTGACCGTTCCTTGCTTGTGTTGTTGTTTTGAGATTTCCCTACCTAAAATAGACAAGGAATCTCTTGAACTATCCCCAGCAACCTGCCTAGGTTTTGATTTTAAGCTTGGATTGTACATTGTGTACTAAATTGACTATGGAGATTTAATAAGGCTTAGAAACATTTCCAATTTTGAACGGAGGAGTTATTTTTGATGACTTAATTAACTTTCAATTTTAGAGCTAATGTTCTTTTGAATTTTTGTTTGTAATTTTGATGTGTGCGAAAATAATGTAGCTAAACAGCATTTGATTCGATCTTTCGATGGATACATCCAATGACATCTTAATTGAACTATTTTTAGAATTCATTTGTCTCGATTTTTTCATTGATGATTGATCCTACCGGACTTGACTACACAAATTCAAAATTTGTAGTTGATAAACAATTACAGAAAATCCTCGAATGACACCCTGGAGGCTTATTTGTAATACTGAATTTTAGGGTTGGGACTTATTCAAGGGGGGCTTAATCAAGGGGGGCTTATTCAAAAGTTTGTCATTTTCTTCAAATCTCGACATAAAAAATAAAACACTTTTCCTTATCAACTATATCGAAAAACGACAAGAAAGGTATTTCTCAAGCTAAGTGTGATAATAACAAAAAAACTCGTGTTTGTTTTTTCTATTTTGTCTTCAGGTGAAGGTGGTAATATATTATAGCTATGTCCTGTGTGGGTTTCTCGAAATAACATACTATTCTGCAATCATGCTTCCCTCGAATAAGACACTATGAGTGGTGGGGACTTATTCAAGGAATTATGGTATTTTGTACAGAAATAGCTTTTTAGGGCATACCACTTTTCAATCTTTAAAAATAACGGCGGATTATAACATGCCTGAAAACACTTTTTCGAGACAGAATATTATACATTGTAGATGATTTTTGGATGCAACGCAATATCCCAAAAAGCTCATACTTTTTATTGCTCTTCCCCAGGCTACTTCTCTGCAGACGCAGTCTCCATCATTGCGAACAATGCCACAATTACCCGCAATTTTTAGCGACAAACTACCCCCTTCTCCCATATACCATCCGTCTAATTCACGCTACCATCTTACATTGCTGTGTCCCTGGCCTCGCTTCCCCGGTGTATGTGCTAAACATACTTGCTAATGAATAGCTATGAAGCATATACGCCTACTAAAGTGAGGCTAAAGCATCCCTTGATGCCCTGTATTGTTTTAGAACTTGCAAAGGATCCTGGACTAGTATTTCCCAAATTCCATCAAACTTGACTTGAGGTTAGATTTTTAGTAACCGAAAACCCCGTTTACACTGTAGCGGCACAGTTTCGATCCGTCACACTTTAGTAACGGACCGAGTGTGTTTACACTAGAATAGATCAAGACCATTCCGTTTACCTATCCCGTTTACACTGTACCGGTTCGCCGTTGTTTTTTTTGAACTGAGCATGCGTATTTCAATGAAAAAAGCCCTCGTTGTGAATCCGCAACGATTTCGTTACGGTTCCAGGTGTTTAAACTGTGTCGGTGCGCCTTGGATCCGTAACGGATCAAAACTAGTTCGCTTTCCTAGCAGGATCAAAAGCGTTGCGGATCCAAAGTACTAGTGTAAACGGGAGGCCGATCCGTAACACTTTCGTTACGGATTAAAAGCGTACCGGTACAGTGTAAACGGGGTCGAAGATGATAGAATGCAATGGAAAATAGTCAATATTGATAACATTTAGATTTCCTAAGACCGTAAACATCTAAAGAGCTCTTTCTGTAACTTATCGTGTCTCTAAAGATTGGCACTGTTTCCTTCTTCTACCAATTCTGTGACGAAGCTTGGCTCTGTCGGTACCTGTTTTAGTGCCAACTGCCTCTTAACATTTCGATTACGGCTGTCCCAATTGCCATTCCGCAGATTCCTCTTGGTCAACAGGGCTTTGAAGGCAGACCGGTATGCGGTGTTGAAGCAGGCATAGATCAGGGGATTCAGCACCGAATTCACGTAATGCAGGAGTTTTGTGACCGTGATGAGAGTGCTCGGAACATCCCAATCGGGCAGAAATCCAAAACACAGATTCACAATGTAGAATGGGCACCAGCATATGAAAAATGCGAGGATGACGACTGCAACGGTTTTGGCGGCCTGGAAGTCCCTGCAAGGCTCATTGCTGGGACGACAAGATCTCTTCATCGCCCTTCTATGCTGCCGCGCGGCACAGAATATCTTGTAATGACAGCAGCCCATAACCAAGAATGGCACTAGGAAACCCATCATGAAAACCAGAATTTCGTAATTTGGCCGCACCCAGTAGAAAGCTATTCCTTTGACAGAGGCAAGGCCAGCAGCGTAGAGCCAGATTCCGCAAAGGATGAACTTAGCACGCTTTCCTGTCATGACGCTTTCGTATCGGAGTGGGAAAAGGATGTGAATATAACGGTCAACGCTTACAAATGAGAGGTTGAGCACAGAAGAAACTCCTGACGTTATATCAACGCAAATCCATAGACGATAAACCTAGAAACAAAAATACAATACTTAATTTATTGATGGAGAAAAAGGACCCCTTCACAATGCACCACTTTCTAATGTATTCTAACATTTTTGATTTCAACTAATTCGCTCCATACATCAAAGGAATCTGGAGAAATTATACATGAATCGTTTGCAATGCTTAAGACAACGTAATGCTCATGAATCGTTTGCAATGCTTAAGACAACGGAATGCTCGTGAATCCTTTGCAATGCTAAAGACAACGTAATACTCATGAATCCTTTGCAATGCTTAAGACAACGGAATGCTCGTGAATCCTTTGCAATGCTAAAGACAACGGAATGCTCATGAATCCTTTGCAATGCTTAATGCTAGCCGCACACAAGAGTATTTTGCTTAAGCAAAGTGTCATTCGTGCCATTTTGCTTAAGCTATTTTCTTCAGTGTGCGGTGGTAAAGTCGCAAGCAATTTTGCTTTTCTATCAGAAAGCAAAATATCTAACGTGTTTGATATTTTTTGGCATTCGTGCCATTTTGCTCACCGTTTGCGACGTCGTAAGCAATTTGGCTCACACGTGTGAGCATTTTGCTTAAGGGCTTAATGGTATGGGCACAAATCGCACGGGCTAGTAACTCTTATTAGAAGGCTGGTTCGAAAATAAACTAATTGATAATAGTGTTTTCTATGAATAATGCTTGATTTGGAGGAAAGAGTGGTTCTTAGTATTATACTAGGCAGTCGTTAACGTGAAATGAAAAGATGAAAAGGAGAAACATGCACAAAAATGGCTTTTGAGGAGGGCAAGTCCTGAAGCTTTTGCAAGTTTACCTTAAGAATTAGACGTTGAAGATCCTGAAAAGCCTGTCCAATTTCATGCGCCATTTGTTTAACAATTTTGTGCAGCAGTTTGGTTCCACGACGGGAGCTAGCGCATGCGCTTTCCGCCCACACAACGAATGGAAAAGCTTTTTGAGTTTTAGAGCGATGCACGCTTTTGATTTCAAATTTGAAAAAATTCTGCCTAGTCCCCAATTCATACTCACTGTTCAAAACATTTAAGAACCTGAGAAACTTGTCTGAAACTCACCTATATATTTAAATTTGAAAATAGAAATAAATCTAAGGGACGAGGCCTGCAATCTCTGATCTCCTGTCACCTTTTCGTTAAATGGTCTTTTTCTGTATTTAAACTTTGAACTATGAATCAGCCAGGAAAATCAGAAGCAGATTGAAGTGAACACATAGATTACTTGAGGTTTTCGTCTGACACTCAACATAGTAATACGTAAGCAAGAGAAGAGAACAAAAACCTAACAAATTATCATACACAGATGGAGTTATCTTTCTTAAGTATTACTCTGTTGAGTGTCAGAAAAAAGCTTTAAGTAATCTATGTTTTTACTTAATTCTACTTCCGATATGTCTGGCTATATTGAAGTTCGGTACCGATCAAAGACTGGTCATCGATGTACAAATTCAATGGAAGCACTCACCACAAGTCCGTAACCAGTTGGGGCCAAGCCAACGTGAATGTACGCAATCCATATCGGCATTGAAAGAGCAGCAACCAGGATGTCAGCGACGGCCAACGAGACGATGAAGTAGTTGGTCACTGTCCGCAGAGGCCTGTAGTTGTAAAAGATCCCCACAACTAAGCCATTTCCAAACAGCGTGACCAGGATAAGGAATGTCAGGAATATTGTCATTATGAACGTCTGTGACGTGCTGAGATCTGACGGTTTTGTTTGAATAGCAACTGAAGTGGCGTTGGAATTGCTGTCACTCACCATGGATGATAATGTTGTGCTTATAATGGTTGATAGTGTTCTGTTGGCAGCGGACGTTTGAGTCATGTTTGCTGTTGGGGGGATTGTTACACTAACTTCAGACCAGATTTTACCAGTGAATTATCCCCAGTTTCCTCTAATTCATGGCGTTTGAAACATCATTACCAAATAACCCAAAGGCCAACCTTGATGAAGAACCTGCAAGCAAAAGAGAGCCCTCAAAGAAGAGCAATTCGAAAGGGCATTTGATAACAGGGAATTTACATTTCAAATCTTTTTTAACAGATCCCTCAAAAGTGTTTTAGATTTGCATCTTAGAACAACGAATACCTTGGCTTGATGTGTACCTAAGTCCCAAAGAGTGCATTTCTTTAGCAACGCAAAGAAGACCTTTTCTAGGTTTGAGAGCAATGCACCCGAGTGGCTTGCTTTATAAACAATAAACAATAGGCCTTGTTCTAGAGATCTTGGGAAGCTTAGGCCGTCAATGAAAAAATATGTCGATAGGTGTACTACGAGGGGGCTGGAGCCCCCCTGGAAATCTCTTTTCGGAATCCATAACTTGGCTTGGGAAGGTTTAGTGTAAGTCTCAAAGAAAGTTTATTGTTAGACTGAAAATTTGATATCTATCTTTTATTAAAGAATAATTTGAATTAAATAAATCTATTGTAAACTGCATATGTTGTATCTCGTTATCAAAAAGCTAAAGTTATTCTATAACGTTAGGTTTTTGAGCGCTTTGGCCTGTTTGGATGCCCCTCAAAAGATAGAAATTTTACGATAGCGCAATTTCATTATCATAAAAATGAGGCTGTTGCTCACCATAACTGTTCTTAACTTGATTGTCAATATTCAAGTCAAGTAAGCATGCTCAATTCACTTTTAGATGTTTGTTATCTCTGCTTAAAACTGTTTTTCTCGTTGGTTTCGTTCAGATTCATGAAAACGAAACTTCAAACATGAAAATGAGGCTGATGCCCCTCTAGAATCCCCGTATGATAGAGATTTTCGAAATCAGCAACCTCGAATTCACCAAACGCACTTATTCTCATAAATTTCCCCTTCGAGTGACCATTCCCCTATTCTCACTGGGGAGATCACCCCAGATTACAAAGGAAAGAGATTCCTTAACTCTCAGGAGACGAAGTATAAAAGCACAAGCATGCCAGGTTTCATTCTTCTAGCGACGAGCTGTCTGGCAAGATACTTCACGATTTTTTTGGCTTAACCTTTCGCATCACCAGCTTGCTCGCCTCTCTGCTTCTACCCGCTTGCCTTTTTAAATTGTTAAGGCCTAAGCCACAAATCTGCTGATAGATATATAATAAAACTCGAATTGGCTCCTGTTAAGATCTCACTGCTACGACCAAGTCAGTTTATTGCAAGGGAAATACGACCGAAAACCAAACGCACATCAGCACGTGTCGAGCAACGCCGATATCGCAAGCTCCGTTCTCCTTCGCCCACAACACAATTTACGTAATTATCAGGTTTTTTACAAATTATTTTCCCATGCCTAATTGACATTCTCTCCCTATTTGCATGCAATTTATGTGTTCCTTAACCGCCACACAATGTCTTCAGCCTATATAAAAAATGCATATTCCAAGTGTCAACGGCCAAAGCCATTTTTGAATTTCATTTTCCAATACCCTTCTTTCCCAACCAGTATTGAGTAACAGTAACAACAGTAATCAAATGCATGGAGAAATATTATGAAGCATGCAATAGCGGCAATGAAATGAATTGAAAATATTATGAAGCATGAAATAGCAGCAATGAAATGAATTGAAAATATTATGAAGCATGCAATACCAGCAATGAAATGAATTGAAAATATTATGAAGCATGCAATAGCAGCAATGAAATGAATTGAGAAATATTATATAGCATGCAATAGCAGCAATGAAATGAGTTGAAAATATTATGAAGCATGCAATAGCAGCAATGAAATGGATTGAGAAATATTATATAGCATGCAATAGCAGCAATGAAATGAATTGAAAATATTATGAAGCATGCAATACCAGCAATGAAATGAATTGAGAAATATTATATAGCATGCAATAGCAGCAATGAAATGAATTGAAAATATTATGAAGCATGCAATACCAGCAATGAAATGAATTGAAAATATTATGAAGCATGCAATAGCAGCAATGAAATGAATTGAGAAATATTATATAGCATGCAATAGCAGCAATGAAATGAGTTGAAAATATTATGAAGCATGCAATAGCAGCAATGAAATGGATTGAAAATATTATGAAGCAAGCAATAGCAGTAATGAAATGAATTGAAAATATTATGAAGCATGCAAAAGCAGTAATGAAATGAAATGAGAAATATTATGAAGCATGCAATAGCAGCAATGAAATGTATTGAGAAATATTATGAAGCATGCAATAGCAGTAATGAAATCAAATGAGAAATATTATGAAGCATGCAATAGCAGCAATGAAATGTATTGAGAAATATTATGAGGCATGCAATAGCAGCAATGAAATGAATTGAAAATATTATGAAGCAAGCAATAGCAGCAATGCAATGAATTGGAATATTATGAAGCATGCAAAAGCAGTAATGAAATGAAATGAGAAATATTATGAAGCATGCAATAGCAGCAATGAAATGAATTGAGAAATATTATGAAGCATGCAATAGCAGCAATGAAATGAATTGAAAATATTATGAAGCAAGCAATAGCAGCAATGAAATGAATTGAAAATATCATTGAAGCATGCAGTAACAGTAATTAATTGAACCAAACACAAGGCACCAAACAAGCCCCCACGTAATTTTATAAAATCTTGATTTTTCCCGCCAAAATGGACCAAAATCCTCAAAATGGTAACTTCTATATATCATAATAGCTTTTCCTGCCTAGTCACTTAGGGGTTCTTCTCATAACCTGCATCCAGTCCGTGGGAATGGGTTCCGGGTGGCAAGGTGGGAGAACCTTCTCCCCTTATGCATATCAACACCCTCCAGGCGGTTATTTTCATCTTTAGCCATATTACTACCTTACTGGCAAAACGCAAGCTTTTGGTAATTTACAAGGGTGAAACATGAAGAGACATTTAAAAAAGAGTAACTGAGAGGGGGTCTCCCACCTTGCCATCCCGGAACCCCCTTTTCAGAACTTTAATCGCATAACTTAGATATCCTTAGAAAACTGTTATGCACACATGTGATTACATGTCTCTCTTTGCTCGAGGGGTCAAGTATGAATTCGGTCTAAAGATACACACCTTTAGGAAAAAAGGAAAAAAAGATTCAGCTCTTCAAAAACAGATAATCAGCAACAAACACCAACAATATAGTTTGGAGCCAACACTTCCCTCTTATTTCAAATGCTCTGAAATCTGGCGTTGCACTACACAGTCATGATGTAATATTCTTTCTCATGCCAATGTTGGACCCAAATCATATCAGTTTCAAATAAGAGGTTGGTATTTTAATGGGAACTTTGTTGAAAAAAACCGGAGTTTCAGGTAAAATAAGAAAAATGAAGGTTATATGATCTACTTGCCCTCTAATACTCAAAATACCAAGCTCCTACTTGAGTAATGGAGAGGTTATCTATCATGAATAATTGTATGCCGCTACCCGATTGCCTTTTTCCTATGTTCTCCCACATTCTCAGTCACATTTCGCAACATTACGACGCATGACCTGGTTGAAACCCAAAAAAAATCACCCACTTCGACTTCGAAATCAAAAAGCAACTCCCATTCTCAGCAAATTGGCCAAAACAGCACGAGTGAGTCTCCCTTGAGTGCAGTTTCCGATTCAAGACAAAAGCAAAGCATGTATGGAAACGAGGAAGACAATGCAAGCAAGACGAAGAAGAATAACAACAACAAGAGTAAAAACAATAACAAAGGAAAACGACAGAAAAAGAAATCAACCGTTGGGTGCACAAATGAAGAAATTGAAGAAATAAATATCGCGAATACAGCAGAAAGCAAACTTAAAGTTCTCGTGGTGGGCGACTCCCAACTAAGATTCGTTAAAGGTGAAAAACTGGAAAACAACCATATAAACGTTAAAATTATATTCAAGCCCGACATGAGAATAGAGCAAGCAAAAGAGGAATCAGATCGAAATGGCAAACACGATGTCACCATAGTGCATGCAGGTACGAAAAATGTTCGCGACAAGTCACCTCAGGATCTAGTTGAATCAATCGTAAATACAATGCAAACTGTCCAGGAAAAGAACCCTTCTGCACGCATGGCTTACTCATCTATTATTAAAAGAAAGGATGCCAAACTCTCAACGCAAAGGCAAGAAAAGTGAACGAGCTTCTCAGTGATGAGGTGAGTATCAAAGGAATTGATATTATCGATAATGACAATATAATCTACAGTAATTTATGTAAATATGGCCTACATCTAAATGATGGAGGAGTAAGGAGATTCTCAGGTAATCTTGCTAAATTTCTTAAATATTTCTAGGGGTCCTTCAAGTGTTATAGCCCCGGTAGTAACACTAATAAACGCAGGGAGCATTGCTTGAGGAAGAGAAATGGTCTAAAAATTGCTTTCTTAAACATTGTTTCCCTTAGGGACTATAAAAATGAGCTCAGCATTATATTGCATGATAATGATATTGATATCATAGGACCAAGTGAAACCCGGCTAGATGATAACATTCCAGATGCTGAAGTATCCATCGAGGGTTTTACAATATTTCGTAATGATCGAAATGTCAATGGGGATGGGGTCGCAATTTATATTAAGGATTCGCTACCCCTACCCAAAGTCATAAAAAAAGCAATAGGTTAGAGCTTCTGTCCCTGGAAATCAAGCAGCAAAACGCAAGACTCTTCTCTCTCATCTGCTGGTATCGACCGCCAACCACGGGTGCTGATGACGTAGCATTTGAGAATCTCAGAGGGTCTATCGGGGAGCTTGATAGATCTGGGAAGGTAATTATCTTCATTGGTGATACTAACTGTGATTTTAAGAATAGCACAAATGCACATACAAAAAAATTGAAGCTTGTCTATTCTGAATTTCAAATAGAACAATTGTTTTAAGTGTGCATAAGAGTCGCAGTAATAACTACCGAACAAGGCGAACAAAGAATAAGTAAGTCATTGATGGATCATTTCTCTACCTCAATCCTCAAATATATTTTAGAGACGGGTGTCCTAGAAACTGGAATGGTGGACCACTATTTGGTGTTGTGGGTGAGGAAGGTAAATACCTGGCGACTAAAGAAAAAAGGCAGAAAGCCAAAAATAGTCGAATCTGACACCATGAAAAAGTACGACAAGGCACTCTTCCAACAGGACCTGCAACAAATAAATTGGGAAGCCATTCTTACCCCCTCTGCTAATGATCCATCTGCAATGGCCAATACATTTCGGAGATATTGGAATCATTTTTGAACATGCATGCGCCCATTAAGAAAAGAAGAATAAAATCAGAATTTGCTCCTTGGTTATCCTAAATCCGAATCCAGGAAATCTATGGAGACCAGGGATAGACTTAAGAAACTAGCGAAAACATCTCCTGCATTGTGGCCTGCTTACACCAAGCAGCGAAATCATGTAACCAAAGAAATCAAACATTCTATTCAGGATTATTACAGAGGCGTAATCGAAAAAAATAGAGGGGACTCGAAGAATATGTGGAAAACAATAAATAGAGTTTTGGATGAAAATATGAAATCCACCACAATTCCCAGTATAGACTTTGACAGCAAAACGTTAACAAGAGAATATGATGTACTTGAAATGTTGAAATATCATTTTGTCTCTGTCGGACCAAAGCCCGCTAGCAGCATAGAAACGAGACCAAATGATAATTGCCTGCAACATATCACACCAGTAGACAATGAAATGCCTCTCCAAAAAAATCGATAAAAAGTTTGTGATGAATTCTATTAATCAGCTGAAGAATGGAAAAGCGTCTAGCCCTGACAAAGTCACCGTTACTCTAGTGAAAGACGCGTGCGAACTAATCGCTGACCCATTAATGCTGATCTATGACTCATCACTTGAGAATGGTATTCTCCCTAACATTTGAAAACTGGCTAGAGTCACTTCAATTTATAAGTCAGGACCTAAACCTAATCTGAATAGCTCCAGACCTATATCGGTAATTTCAGTTTTTTCAAAAATGCTCGAGCGACTTGCATATGATCAGTTGTTTAAGTTTCTAAAAACCAATTACAGTATCACATGTAACCAAGCCTCATTTCGCAAGTTGCACTCTACTATAACATCTCTGATAAGCAGTACTGACTACTGGTATGAAAATATTAATCGTAGCAACGTCAATCTCACTATTTTTCTTGATCTTAAAGACTCATTGCTAACATTGAGCTATTGCGCGCGCAGCAAAATCTTCCAGTCGACGATCAAAACAATGGCGGAAAACTTCTATGGGTCGCCAGTGCGGGATTCCAGCAGCCATGATCTCGACTATGATGTCGATGAACACGAAGAAGTTGCACAGTCAGCTACGGAAAGGAGAGAGATAGGTTGTCTTCGTTTCAAATTTAATCCTCGTTCTGGAAATAGCTTGTTTGTAGACTGGAGAAATGAGAAGATCGATCGCAAAAGTTGGTTTCTGACTCCATAGCTCCAGCCGATATCACCTTTTGCTAGGCCCAAATCGATTTTTAGACTGTCTGAAAATGCATTGTGGGATGCCTGCGCTGCGCAATGGCTCAATGTTAGCAATGAGTCTTTAAGAAAGCTTTCGATACGGTCGATCACGATATATAACTCAAAAAGATTCGTGCATATGGAATTAAAGGCAAGACAGCGGACTGGTTCGAGTCCTACTTGAGCAATAGAAAACAGTTCTGCTTTCTAAACGGTAGGCATTCAAAGGCCAGGAATATAACATGTGGTATTCCGCAGGGTTCCTGTTTAGGCCCACTTCTCTTCATTGTTTGACTTAGAAAAATACCTTGAATATTCCCGGGCTAGTATCTATGCTGACAATACTAGTATAACAATTGCATCGAATGATGTAGCGAAGCTAGTTGAAATCAAAAATCAAATGAGTTCAGAAATCAAATTAAGTCCTGGACTGGTGAACAATGCATCTGTAGATTATGTTTTAAGCTTATGTTTTTAAATTAGTAGTTATCTATACACACCATTTTTAGCTTTTTTTGTAATTAAAAGTAGGTTTTTGTATATAAGGTGGATTTAATTAGTACTTGTACTAGTCGACATTTTGTTGACATAATATCCAACATTAAATAATGTAGAAATGAAATGAAATGAAAAAAGTGAAGACGCACATCAGGAGCTTTCCAATCTCTCGGAATGGATGAGGGTGAAAAAACTAAGCCCCGACCCCGCAAAGACGGAATTCATGGTTATAGGGCACCCATTTAAAACAAAAAATCTACACTTGCCAGAGGTTCTGAAACTAAATAACTACGACATAAAAAGAGTCGGGAAAGCAAAATCTCTCAGGGTTATTATGGATGAAAAACTGAACTGGGACGAGCAGTTTTAGCACACCAAAGGCAAAATGAGTGGTGGATCGCAGCCCTAAAAAAGTTGAAAAATGTCATTCCACAATCCCAACTGTGTAATGTATATCATGCACTTGTTGAAAGTCATCTGCGCTACGCGTTATTTGGGGTAGACTATCAAAAACAAAAATAGCTACTCTCCAACATCTTCAAGATCAGGCTTACTCGATAATTAGTAATGCAAAAATTAAAGATAACTGGTCAGCTTCTTGGTTAACCGTGGAAAACCTTTACCGCGACAGCAGAAATGTGATGACCTACAAGATTATCAACAAACTATGCCCTGAAAGCCTCTGGGACAAATACCAACCGAGATCTTTTCATTCAACCTACAATACGAGGCAATGTAGAGATCTCCATATTCCCAGATATAGTACCACCGAATTCGCAAAGAAAGGTTTTCATTACGCAGCCCTCAAATTGTGGAATGACACCCCTGCAAATATACGTCAACTACCCACTTTAGATTGTTTTGAAAAAGAAATGAAAAAGTATCTAAAGAACTAAAACACAACTCCCTGGAACAACAGCAATATTTAAGAAATTTAGGGCTCAAATTTTTTTTATTCTTTTAGTCTATCTAATTTGTGTATAAATGATATTAAATGAAAAAAACTAAAAAATAAATATCTTCGAAGCACTCCATATCTTTCCGGACCTGAAGGAGGGGCGGCAAATCCAGTGAAAATAGGGAACTATTCTCCGCCTGGTCTATCAGGGTTGTTGTAAAAAGGGCAATAAGGTATTTCCTTTGCATTGTCATTCAACTCTCACGCTGCGTTGATAAAGGCCTCAAAGTTATGAAGGCACACTTTGCATATCGATTTAACGACATAATGATAAAAATGGAATAATGGGAGAAAACATTTATCTATAGCCTTTACGAGAAAGAAGGGAAGTTCTAGGAATTTTAGTGCTGCCCGAAGACAAAAAGCAGGTTTGTGGAAGTTGAGTGAAGAATATTATAATCTTATATTTGTTGTAAGCTATATAAGCCTGTAAGGCCACTTAGGCTAGGCCAAAGCTGATAGATATTTTTGTTTTATTTGTTTTACGTTTGTTTTTGAATTCAAAACCAATAGTTATCTGAAATTGTAGCTAAAATTTAAGGCAGGGAAAATCAACCTTGTTCATTTCCATAAAATGTTATTAGGTTGTGTAAACACAGGAAATCAACAACGTGCATCGGCAAAGGGGCATCGAAGATTCTGGGGGCTGCCCGACTAAAAGCCTATTATTTACTAAGATTTTGGCTTAACTGAAGACAAATATCTGCCCAAACGGGCCTCATTTTCAGAAAAGAATTGAAAGTTGGAAGGGAGCTGACGCTTCAATGCAGCCTACCTCCTATGCCTAAGTCATCGTGGGCACATGCCCAGGAGTTCCTTCCAATTTATATTTTGTTTTGTTCCACTAGCCTGTCGAGTGCTTACTTTTCTGGAGACATCTTCATTGTGAATTATTATTATTATGAGTTTTTACATTTAATACAAAGTTTTGTGTGTTTGCGAACTCTACAACTGTATAAGCCTGACGTCTTTGCTAGAAATACTCTGAATAACAGGAAACAGCTGTCATGACGTGTGTAGAGCATACCATGTGCGTAACGACTCCGCAAATGTCGAATCCGGAGACCTGCGGATAGCATGATGTGAACAAATATGAATTTATTATTCTTCCAAGGAGCCTATAATTTCCCCTCCTAATGAGTGGATTTGTGCTTCTGTGGATTCACAATATCGATATGGTCCAGCTCTAGCCTAACAATAGTTTTTAGGTTTCCACCCCCGTAAACTTGTAGCCAGTTGAGGAAATTATGGAGGTTGGGGGGGGGGGGGGCATTGCCCATTGCCAGAAATTTTGGTCCTGCACGTCGAATTAAGTATCCAACTCTTATCCACGGTAGGGCATTATTTCGTGTTTCAGATTAAATCCGTCTTCAGAGCCATGTAGTATTAACATTAAATCATAAGAGTTGTGAACACATCAAGCTTACTGTGCTAACTTATTGCCCTGGTTTAGAACAGGGGTTAGCACGCTCGCCTGTGTCCGCAAAATCCGGGGTTCGAGACTTGGTGGAGGCATATGTCAGTTGCAGTAGCCTGCTCTGGTATAATTTAATTACCCGTGTTAGACCATACCTTAGATTTAATGGTTTATATTCATATAGTTCTAGCATATGGAGTATGAAAAGGATGTAACTCTCGTATGATGATAATGTAAACGTATTCACCGCGGATGACTTCCAAATTTAACATACTAGGTTGGCTTTCTACTCATCTTCTATATTAGTGCATAAAAGATTTTTAGTCTCCATAGTTGTCCATAGTTTGTCCGGTTCGAGATAAACAAGTGTTTCCCGGGGCAAAACCCATATAATTTTTATGATCTAGATGCAATTTGGTGCTTTTTCTGAGCAGAATTGACATAAAAATGAACAGAGATTTGCCATAACGTCATGTTTTATTGAGCAATATTCTTTTTTAAAAGAGTGACTTTGCCCAAAATCTGGTCCGGTCAGAGCCGCACCAACAAGATCAAGCTGCAGCAACTGGACCAGTTACACGGGGTCTGTATTTTTGATACGTATGTAAGGGCCCTTTTTCAAATGCCCCACTAGTGACAAAACAATCTAACTTACACACATGTATCATACGTAAATAAGGGACACATTAAAAACTATCAACCTTACTTCGACCGGGGGGTACTAAGTGCCCGCAACAAATTAAAAATGCTGTACCTCCCAAAAAAGACAAAATATTCTACTGGAACCTATTTGACTTTTCTTCAATATTATCAGAGCACCTAAAAAATTATTTTTGTTACTATCACACCTTTGCTGATCACGTGACAGATCTTTTGTCGACAAGCGCTAAGGTGTAATAATGTTTGAACCGCAATATTTCTGTAACTATGCTATATACAAAGTTTTTAAAAACACCATTAGCTTTATTTTGATGAATGCTTTGAAATGATATATAATTTATCAGTATTTGCTGACGTGCACAAAATTTTAAAATCTATGACGTCATCAATTTTTATGATGAAGGTATTAGAATTCACCATCTTGCAATAAACTCGTGATAAGAAAACATGTTTTAACACAAAGAAGGTTAGGCCAGGCCTGTAGTAATTAAAGTCAATGAAACCAGCTTCCAATAATAAATACCGCGGGAAGATGAATACATTTAAAATTATAAAGTTCCTTAGTGAATTGAAACTAGTCGTATATTTTCCTTAAGTTATTAGACCATCTACATGTAGGATCCTTATAAACTGTTCCTTACAAAGAAGTGTTTATGTAAATCGTCAGATAGAATGATACTCACATTCTTGCATAAGTTCCTGAGAACATGAGTACATACAAATAAACAGCTCTGTTTTGTATGAATACACTTGTGGTTATTCATTATGTGACATTCAAACTCAAAATCTTTTTTCAGGAAAGCTCAAATTCTAATTAGAATATTAAATGTGAAGATTAACATAAATATGAAGCCTGTGTTTTGATTTCAGAAAATAGAGCTCAATACATGATGGTAGAGCGTAAATATACTAATTAGCAGAATAGAAACAAGAAACTACTTATTCAAATCGACAAGCCTGTTTCGTGATTGCTCAGTCGTGAGGAGATGTAATGATGAAAAAAATCATCAGTATTCAGTACATCCCGTAATGAGTGAGCAATCACGGCACAGGCTTATCGAGATGAATGAATAGTTTCTTGTTTCTTTTCAACCAATTAGAACATTAGCATAAATATGTACAAATATATACGAAATCATCAGTACATCTCCTGATGAGTGAGCAATCACGGCACAGGCTTATCGAGATGAATGAATAGTTTCTTGTTTCTTTTCAACCAATTAGAACATTAGCATAAATATGTACAAAATATATACGAAATCATCAGTACATCTCCTGATGAGTGAGCAATCACGGCACAGGCTTATCGAGACGAATGAATAGTTTCTTGTTTCTTTTCTACCAATTAGAACATTAGCATAAATATGTACAAAATATATACAAAATCATCAGTACATCTCCTGATGAGTGAGCAATCACGGCACAGGTTATCGAGATGAATGAATAGTTTCTTGTTTCTTTTCTACCAATTAGAACATTAGCATAAATATGTACAAAATATATACAAAATCATCAGTACATCTCCTGATGAGTGAGCAATCACGGCACAGGCTTATCGAGATGAATGAATAGTTTCTTGTTTCTTTTCTACCAATTAGAACATTAGCATAAATATGTACAAAATATATACAAAATCATCAGTACATCTCCTGATGAGTGAGCAATCACGGCACAGGCTTATCGAGATGAATGAATAGTTTCTTGTTTCTTTTCTACCAATTGGAACATTAGCATAAATATGTACAAAATATATACAAAATCATCAGTACATCTCCTGATGAGTGAGCAATCACGGCACAGGCTTATCGAGATGAATGAATAGTTTCTTGTTTCTTTTCTACCAATTAGAACATTAGCATAAATATGTACAAAATATATACAAAATCATCAGTACATCTCCTGATGAGTGAGCAATCACGGCACAGGCTTATCGAGATGAATGAATAGTTTCTTGTTTCTTTTCTACCAATTAGAACATTAGCATAAATATGTACAAAATATATACAAAATCATCAGTACATCTCCTGATGAGTGAGCAATCACGGCACAGGCTTATCGAGATGAATGAATAGTTTCTTGTTTCTTTTCTACCAATTGGAACATTAGCATAAATATGTACAAAATATATACAAAATCATCAGTACATCTCCTGATGAGTGAGCAATCACGGCACAGGCTTATCGAGATGAATGAATAGTTTCTTGTTTCTTTTCTACCAATTAGAACATTAGCATAAATATGTAGAAAATACTTCAAGTTTACTTAGGGACCCCTCTTACCTTTTGCGTAATGTGTTATTGGTTATTTTTGAGTGCGTCGAGTTTGATTTTAATGCATGATTTTGCGAATTAAGATTTAGAATTAAGATATAGATTTTATGGTTCAAGTTATAAAAAACATTGAAATTGAAAATATAAAATTCGGGCCCACTTTTCAACTATTGAGTTTAGCAGGGAACACTTGGTGGGATACTGAGCCTTTTCCTTGTGTGAAGTCAAGTGCCGAGAACTAGCATGATTAATACTGGCACTCTAACACTCATCGTGTAATCAAAAGCTCAAATTCGTATACATTCTTTTTTTACAAAAACCAGTACAATTGGTTTGAAGCTGGCTGTTCTTAAACATTCCTCTATTTTCAGCCTGAAATTTCCTTGAAATGTACTTATTCTATAATGATTTGGAAGCCTGTTTTTGCTATCAGTTGTGTTAATTGGTCCAAATGTGGACTCCCTTGATCATCAAATATATCCATGTGCGGTCAATTTTTGTCAGTGTCATAATTATTTCGTATAATTCTTAAAATGATCTTAAAATTTTCAGCTTCGGTTTGTTCTTAGCTTGTTCTTAAGTTTTGGCAAAAATCTGAGGCTCGTGTTCTTATAAAATTGTTCTTATAGAAAAAAGAGTGTAAGAAGTTGAAAAGCTTCTAGTTGGATTAACACTTAACCAACCGATACAGACAAACTACATGGCTATAATTTAGAAAGATATGATAAAACCTGATTTAGAAAGCATCGCATTAGGTTTTACTTACTTGGGATGAAGGTACTTCTATGAGAACCTTGACAATGTTTTCTTCCAAGCAACATCGAAAGACACCTGACAACTTAAAAACAGCGAAGATAAATGAGCAGATTCTGAGAAACACGCTGCTTTAATAACCAAAGGTTCCTTAACCGGTTACTCGGTTCGTGATCAGCTGCTAAAGAGGATTAAGCAAATTCTGCCGCATGTGAAAGAAGCAAAAAGCATGTGCACAGCTTAGGTGAAGTTAATTAATTATTAATTCAATCGCAAACCACGGAGGCTCTAGAGCAACAAGCTGAGTTTGAGAGTTTTGGCCCTTGTTCAGCGGTTTTAGGGGGGTATTCCCCCAGGCCTGCGGTTCAGGCAGAGAAAAAAATGGCCTAGCAAAATGACGAAGATTGCAAAATACAATATTGGAAACATAAAACTCGTTCAAATCAACGCTCCGGGCCCAGGAGTTTCTAAAACCACCACTGCCCTTGCTACATTAGCCCCCAATATTGTTGGACTTGCAGTTGGCAGAAAAGGGCCCAATGCTACATCACTCCACGTAGAATATTTCTATCCACTTTGAAATATGGAAAAGCTTAGGTTGAAAAGCTACCGACTTTTCCTGAAATCAATTACCAATAAAAAAATATAATTGCCAGCTTTCTATGTTCAAAAAGAACTTTTATTTATATTACTTTTTCTTTGTTTCACAAAAACTATTCTATACAAAAAGCCAGGTTACTTAAGTACTTCTGAGATGGTTGAGACCATAGACTAGGTGAAATAACAAGTCGTTTGGAATAACCATTCTTTCTTCCTGAAAGAAGGGTTTAACATTTGCAAGATGCGAGTAATATATAAAATCTGCGTATTCTGACGTCACTTCCTTTATGTGAACGAGACTACCACTGTGTCGAGTGGCACTGTGGAGATTCCTAAAAACAGAATTACTTTGAATAAGTATTTTCTGCAAATAATCAGTGAATGGATTTGATCATCTAGAGAATCTCTGTAGATGGGTCTTGTACAACCTTATCAAAGACCACGCCTTGGAAATCTATGTAATTAGTAATCTCCTGAAGAAGGAATTTGAAACACGAATGAATGCCTCTACTGTGGAAAGGCCTGAAGCTGGTAATCAAATTACTTATTTTCCTGGCTAAGGCAGTAGGTAGTTAGCACACTTGCCTTTGGTGGGTTAAGTCCTGGGCACGAGACCTGATATGGGCATATCAAAATTAAGGAAGCCCACTTTTGTAAAAATATCATTTTCTCTTGTTCAACCATGCTCACAAATCTATCCTAACTTTTTATAGAGAGATTCTCACACATTTTGTTGGACACTGTTAGTTTTTATCACTCAAAGCTGCAGAGGTACACCATCTCAAAAAACGTTTTTGAGGGAGTTTTCACTACTGCGAACATAGGTAAGTCGCTGGAAGATTTTCAGTACTGTAGGGAAGGCAATCTACCCGAACATGGTATTGTAAATTCCTAAATGCATGAACCACAAGCTATGGAGAGGATGGGGGCCCATTAAACATATTTCCAACAAAAACCACTAAAGGTGGATGGAAGATATTTCTTCTGCAGAATTCATTCAGTCACTTGGAATTGTATATTCATAAATGTGTGAATGGTCGACCTATAGAGAGGAGGGGGTCCTTAAAACATATTTCCAACAAATATCACTAAAAATGGATGGAAGATATTTCTTCTGCAGAATTCATTCAGTCACGTGGAATTGTAAATTGATAAATGTGTGAATGATCGTCCTATAAAGAGGAGGGGGTCCTTAAAAGTATTTTCAAAATTATTGATCGCTTACATATGTACATCTGCGTCATAGTCTAACTTTTCGTCCTGTCATAGGGGATCTAGAAACTTTTAATGCGAGTTTACAGTTCGCAAGAGCGCATTGTGCGAATTATCATACGAATGAAGTGATTCCATAGCAAAAAACTGCACTAATGTGGATCATTCGTTTTTTTGATAAGTATATTACATTTCTTCCTGATACTCAAAATCAATTCAATTCAGATACATGATGAAACAATATTTAAAAAAAATAGATAAATATAATTGTTATAACAATGTTTGATAAGTTGAACGTGGCTCAATATGTCGAATTTTAATCAATCATAGTATTGTTCAACTTCGCATCAGCGTCAGCAATGTTGTCGAACCCATCACAGCTCTTTCTGAAGCGCAAGTCTCGGATTCAAGTGATAGATAACCGAATTAAGCTAAAAGCAAGCTTCTCTTTTATCCATGCTGTACTGCAATGGTACCGAAAGTAAGAGTGTGCTTTTTGGATACGATTTTGCTAAGCCTTGGGTGGAATCTTTTTGTCTCCTGACTCATGCCACTGTTTGAAGAGAAAGCCAAAGGAGTGAAGCTTCCATGTTCCAAATCACTGATGCGGGAATTGCATTTCCTTTTTTTAGTGTTTTCCGTTGATTTCATCGGTGATTTCAGGGTCTGGCCTCGGTAGCTTTGTGAGAAATAATCGGTTACAATCGGTTAATGAACAGTATTGTATTGTATTGTATTGTATATATTATATATTGTTAGTTTAAGTAATAGTGCAATATAACAGGCGATTTTTGATTTGCCGATAAAAGAGATGCTGCCACTTCTACGACCGGGTGAAAAAGTTGAAAGATTTAAAAATACAATCTTATATTGGCTTCTTTGATGAGAGTAATCTTTACATTGGCTCTCAGATAACTCACTACTTTGTATTTTCAGTGAAAACTGGCAGGTTACTTACTGGTCAGCCTACTCATGAAGCCTTGGTGTGGTCCTGGCGTGGTCCGGACAATTTACCTGGCAAGTCACCTTCCAGACCTCTGGTCACTCACTGTCCAGCATATATCAATGGAATAAAAGAAACAAGACAACAGGTAATTACAATTCATCTACAATCAAGCATTTCAGTATATTCTGCAAAGGCACAACGAAAAGTTTCGTCATTATATCGGCCAAATATTTAGACTTACCGTACCTATCACCGGTAACGAGCATTATTTGGCTATATTGCCGATGCAACCGGAGACAAATTATCTTTTTAATTCGTCCGTGAGTTCACAACGGTCATGTTGTGAGAGGCTGTATTAGTGTTGCCCCACTGATATTCAAAACAATTTTTGAATGCCTTTTTTTCTCAGTTTTTGAATGTCTTTTTTTCACAGTTTTTGAATGTCTTTTTTTCACATAGCAAATCCTTTGGCCACCTCGTCAATTCATCGTCTCTAACCGTTTTAGAAACTAGGCCCTAATAAGCGTAGTTTTGTAACTCGGCTATGACACATTTATCTTAACCAACGTAACTCCTGCAATTTGCTAATACTACCAGCTATTAACTCGGCTATAGCTAATCTATCTTGACAAACGTAATTTCTGCAATCTGCAATTTGCTTACACCACCAGCTACTTACTCGTCTTAGGCTAGTTTATCTTAACCAACGTTACGTCTTCTATTTCTAACACCAACAGCTACTAACTTGGCTTATGCTCATTTATCTTAACCAACGTAACTTCTGCTATTTGCTAACAATTACAGCTACAAACTTGGCTTAGGCTCATTTATCTTAACCAACGTAACTTCTGCAATTCGGTAATACCAACAACTCCAAACTCGGCCTAGGCTCACTTATCTTAAACAACATAACTTCTGCTTTTTGCTAACACTAACAGCTCCTAACTTGGCTTAGGCCTATTTATCTTAACCAACGTTACGTCTACTATTTGCTAATATTACCAGCTATCAACTCCCTTACTTCTTTGTACTGCTTTTCAAATGCCTAAATACCAAGTTTAACTCTATGTTATCAAATGCATGTCCTTTGTCTTCTTTTTAAGGGGGAAGATTTGTAATGGAGTTAGAAATTTGTACATTAATTGTTGGGGCCTTCCTTTTTCGCTCAATCATTTGCTGCTAGAACTTTTGTTTTACAACTTTTTCCTCTCGAAATTCTCTGCGTCGCAGACAAACTCACACTTTTATTGTCATACCTGAAACGTTTATGAAAATTGAATTCATTGAAAATGTTGTGCACGAAATCCTTCTGGCTCTTTCCAGATATCCAGCTCAAGGTTTATGCTTGGAAAATATTCTGGTTGTCTGGAGCGAATCAGGAAAGAAACCAATTATTATTATTATTTTTTTTTTAATTATTTAAGGAGGGTCGCCCTGTCAGCAAAGCTGATTTTCGAGGGGCCCTCCACTAAAAACTAATTACAAAAGAAATTATACTAAACTAAACTAAACATACTTTAAGCCTTAAAAAGTTGAAAAAGTTCAGATACCTAATTTACAGTTTCTAAAATCTAATTAATTACCCTAAGATGAAATATTTACAATAAAAGCAATGAAAATATTAATGCTTACAATAAAAACAAAATTAATGGAAAAGTGAAAAGCAAAAATAAAGTCGGAGCCCCGGCAAGGGACTGATCTCTGGTGCTAACCAAGGCACCTCAGCGGACAGACCGACCCAAAGAGACCAGCAGTCAATTATTGCTTAGCAATGGCATATATAGATAAACATAAATATGCCTGCAGAAAAATTAAACAAGTTTTTCCATGTTTTTGCTTTCCCGTTCTTCAATCACTAACTTTATGTACCAGGTTCGGTTTCCTGCAAAAACTGGAACGTGGAATTTTTTGACGTTATCATGGTAGCAGCTGCAAGATTAGCAGGTGCGTGGAGCGAGTGTCTCCCACACTGAAGTGAACTGCCAAAGTAAAGAGCCGAGCCTCCCAAGAAGCTAGCTATTATAGACAAAAAGAAATCTATATCTTGTATAGGGATTTTATGAATCTCCATAATACATTGAAATAGCGTTTAAGTCATGTCACTTTTCAATGTTTGCCCAAACAATAGGGATTATGACATGCCTACTAAAACGCTATTCTTGCACAAAAGAATGGTTCATAATCTGCAAATTCGGAATCTGTATGGTCGATTTCGGTTAGATAGATGAAAAGAATTCAAATACTCATTTCAAAATGTGAATAGCCTTTCATATATAGTTTTAAATGCTGAGCATAATTATCATTTATTGAGTCGAAATTTAACTTTATGATTTTTACAATCTCAGCTTTTTGATGGTTGAAATATATAAACAACTTTTTTCCCTTCATTTTTGTAATAATAACTTGAATGAACAACCATATCCTAATAATCTCTCTGAAGAAGCCTAACTTCGACAAGATTTGCACACCAGTCTTATAGATACCAAGATTGTAGTCGTTTTAAATAAACAAGGTTTTTCTTCTAAAAATCTGGAAAAGTAGGTAATCTTAGGTTTTTTTAATATGAAACCTATGCATTTAAGGTCACTGACCAGAATCCAAGATTGGCCACCTAGAATTTTGACTGAAAGTGGTGTTAATTAGCATATAATTAGCACTAATCATCGACAATCAAAATACTCATTCTCAAAATACAAATAGCCTATCATATAGAACTAAAAAAAAGATGAAAAAAACTTTCGCCTACTGCCTGAGAATCCCATGACTTCGTCAAAATGGCACCACAATGATTTTTTTAAATGATGCTCAATCCATTGTTCCTGAACTTCCTGGCCTTGAAACTCGCAAATAAAACTCGTTCGACAATTCTGCCCTGAAATTTTGTAATGGTCTTTTTGATTGGCAAAATATATAAAAAGCTTTATTTTGATTCAATTTCATGTTACAAACCCTGGTACAAACTATTATATCTAAAAAGTCATTCTACGAGGAAGCCAATACTCGGTTATTTTGCACGCTAGTCTTATAAATAGTAATGTCGTAGTCTTTTGCAGTCATTCTGATTGTGATTCAGTGCATAGGTTTCATATAAAGAGCCAAAGATTACCGAATTTTCCATGTAGTTAGAAGAAAACCCTCTTTAAAAATTGATCACTCTAGCTACGGCCTTGCCAGGCTAAAGACCATATCATCTTTTACAAAATTGACGCAATTGGGCGGAGAAACTCACAGTAGATTTAAATGGGAAGTTGCACAGTTTGACATGAAGAAAATATGATCAGAGTCAATAGAAGTGTAAAGTTGAATAAGATTTCTTGGTGTATTGACTGTTTTCTAATACGTAAGCAGATAAACAGGATAACAGATCAACAATCAAGATTCACTCAAGATTCCAAAGGTGAAAACAACTAACTATGGAAATAAATCTTTATGTTATCAGGGACCAAAGATATGGAATTCTCTACCTGATGAAACAAAAAATTCCAAAAATACCAAACATTTTAAAAACCTTATTAAAAATTGGTTCCTTGAAAATAAATGCGAATGTTCTTTTTGTAAGTAATAACTGAAATAATGCAATCCCTTCGTTGCTGCATGTTAGTATAAATTAGTGTCTTGCACTATTGTAGAAACTAACATTAAACAAATTATATTATTATTATTATTATTATTATTATAACAATGCACTTCAATAACGTGGGACAGGGTTATTTTAGCCCACTGCTTCTTGAAGGAAAACAAATTTTTGCTACATTCCTCAATTCCTTTTTGATTTTTTTAAGATTTATATTGTGCTGGAGAAGCATTAGCAACAGGTTGATACTACGTGGGTACTTTATCATCATTATTATTATTATTACTATCATTTTCTTATATCAGCAAAAGCTGTAATGCGAGGAGTCCTCCGACAATCAATTACCGCAAGAAAAGTAAGAAAAGCAGTGTCACCAAATTCACAGTGCTTCTGGCTTTGAATTACACGCCACAAAAATCAATTTGTAATTTCAGGTCAAAAACTTTCTTTGAAAATACCTGATTGTTTCATACAAGACAGAGATATTTTTGGGTTTGAATCACGGCCAATAATTAGAGTAATTCGGGGCAAAATGGGTCAGGGGTTTGAAATAGGCCATTCCGTATAAAATGCTTCAGAACTACCGCAGGCTATGCTGGGGAAGCAAAATAGAGTTACCCCACGTTGTTTGTTATTCAGCAGTCTAATGGAGACATGATAGTCTTTCTTCGTGGAGCTGTGTTCTGCAACATCTTATACAGGATGACCCGTTTTGCCCCCTGACCTGTTTTGCCCCCAATTTTCAGGAAACTGATTTAGTCAACATTTCCTGGCCATAGTCATAAGATAGGTTATATAGAAACCTAAACAATAGGAATTGTTTTCTCATTACATCAGCAAATGATATTGTAGAACACGACGAGGATGCACAGCAAATAAATTCAACGACTTGGTGCTGTTAACCATTGTTGTCTTTTGTTAGTGTGCACTCTCGGTTTGCTCAGTTAGGTAATTGGTAACATCACTTGATGTAATTTTGCATGTTAGTGTGTAGTCTATTTATGCTCTACTAGCAAATAAGTCAAAGTACTTAATGTAATCTTGCATTGTTGTCTTTTGTTAGTGTGCACTCTCGGTTTGCTCAGTTAGCAAATTAGTCACATCACTTGATGTAATTTCCATTGTTTTCTTTTGTTAATGTTCAATTTGGGTCTGCTCAGTTAGGTAATTGGTCACATCACTTGATATAATTTTGCGTCGTTTTCTTATGTTAGTGTGTAGTCTATTTATGCTCTACTAGCAAATAAGTCAAAGGAATTGATGTAATCTTGCATTGTTTTCTTTTGTTAGTGTTCAATTTGGGTCTGCTCAGTTAGGTAATTGGTCACATCAATTAATATAATTTCCATTGTTTTCTTTTGTTAATGTTCAATTTGGGTCTGCTCAGTTAGGTAATTGGTCACATCAATTAATATAATTTCCATTGTTTTCTTTTGTTAATGTTCAATTTGGGTCTGCTCAGTTAGGTAATTGGTCACATCAATTAATATAATTTCAATTGTTTTCTTTTGTTAATGTTCAATTTGGGTCTGCTCAGTTAGGTAATTGGTCACATCAATTAATATAATTTCCATTGTTTTCTTTTGTTAGTGTGTAGTCTATTTATGCTCTACTAGCAAATAAGTCAAAGGACTCGATGTAATCTTGCATTGCTTTCTTATGTTAGTGTTCACTCTCGTTCTGCTCTACTAACATATCAGTCGAAGAAATTGATGTAATCTTGTTTTCTTATGTTAGTGTAGTCTCTTCATGCTCTACTAGAAAATAAGTAAAAGGACTTGATGTAATTTTGCATTGTTTTCTTATGTTAGTGTAGTCTCTTCATGCTCTACTAGAAAATAAGTAAAAGGAATTGATTTAATCTTGCATTGTTTTCTAATGTTAGTGTAGTCTCTTCATGCTCTACTAGCAAATAAGTAGAAAATTGATTTAATCTTGCATTGTTTTCTAATGTTAGTAGGTTTCTTCATGCTCCACAAGATCGCTTGCTGATGCAATGAGAATACAATGTCCTCTAGTTTTGGTTTCTGGACTGACCTCTGGTATGACGATACAATTATGATGCAATAATTCATGATCAATTAAGTATGAGAATAGTGGAGCAGGTAGGCAGAAGTGATATGGCCAATCTAACTGAGCTGCCCTATACACTCTTTTTTTTATAAGAACCAGTAAAATTGATTTGAAGCTGGCTGTTCTTGAATATTTCTCTATTTTCAGCCTGAAATCTTCTTAAATTGTTCTTACTTTTACATGGATTAGGAAGCCTTTTTTGCTATCAGTAGTGTTACCTGTTTAAAAGTTTGACTCTCCTAACCATCTGACATTATCTGTGTGCTGTACATCAGCTTGTATTGTAATTATTTCTCAGTCTTATGGTTATTTCGTAAAATTTTCATATTGATCCAAAAATTGGTCCGCCTCGGTTTGTTTTTAGCTTGTTCTTAAGTTTTGGCCAAATTTGAGGCTCGTGTTCTTATAAAATTATTCTTATAGAAGAAAAAAGTGTATGCGGCATCGTCAGGTTCTTATTTAGGCATTTAAGGAAGCTACAAAGATCAGAATTGTGTTTGGCAAAGAACATAGGGCCAATTGTAAACATAATTGCGTATCGGATTCATGCGTTCACAAGGGCCCAAAAGCATTCCGATATGAAAAGCGATCTGAAGCGTTTCACCTTCAGAGCGGAGTCGACTCCGAAAAATGATGTGAAATGTTTCGGATTGGCATGGTGTCGTGTGAACAGAAAGGCTATTCGATATGAAAAGCGATCCAAAACAATATAAATCTGGCATCGTGTGAATGTATCCTAAGTATTTTTGTGCACGGTTAACATCATTTCAACATCTAGACTAAAATAAAGGTAGGAAATGGCTTCTTACCGTTGAATTCCATCAAAAACGCATTGTCACGAAAAAATAAGTATTGCGAGATAAAAGAAACGTGTTCGGATAGATTTCTTTTAGTATCTATAATAAGGAATACTCAATTTCACGAACAAAAGAGGTTTTTGGACTCCAAAACAAAATCCAAAGTAGATGACCGAAGGCATCCAGCTGATTTTCCGACATCATGAGAATTAAGGCACTCGTATTTCGGCTAAATTTGCACATTCTCTGACCGTGAAACCTTCAAAACAATCGTTGAAGAAATAAGAGAATAAATCATTTTTTTAAGCCACAAATAATCGTTGCAAACAATAGGGTTTGATCGCCTTCTTTCACAAAAGCTGGCTAATTTCCTTCGCAAATGTTTCGTGGTCACCGCGGGTCCTATTAAATCTAGATACTTTCTCTTACAATGTATTTTTCATATTCTCATATTTTCATATTTTGATCTTTTTATTATTTATGTTTTCTTGTTATGTTCAGATGAAATTAATGAGAAAAAATTAATTGCTTACAGTTCTTAGTTAAAAAATTGACCCCAATAAATTCTTTCGAATGTCAAAGAGCACAATCGTTTCGTCTTCTCTTTTTCCCTCAGACTCATTGAGAATAAGTTTTCAGCCTTGCGGAGCACAATTGTACTTTGAACCTGAGATGGACAACCATCTTGGAACTTATAGAACTCGGAAATAAAAACCTATCAGAAACAATCAAAAAGATATAGCTATAATCGATTGTTCTACCACCCTCTGTTTGGGCACCTCTCGTAGGCTCCTGGGCACCTCTTGTAGGCTCTTGGGCACCTAATTTATGCAAATACCCGCTGAGAATAATGTTCCAATTTTGAGTTAATGGCGACCTCAGATGCACTACTTCCAACAAGATTCAGGGTTATCTGATCAATTTTATGGAAACAAACTTAAGTTATCCAGAAAGTTTGGCTATTTCAACGATAGACTGGAAGTTTGACAGTGCTGTTCAGCTGCTAAGAGATTTCAAGGCAGAGTCATTTATAACAGAGTCAATTAGGCACAGTCCTATGTACCAGGACGAACCTGGAAAAAATATCAATAAAGTAAGATTTTGATTTTATTGGTTTTTTTAGAAATTTAGTTTTTGTACCTAGATAGCTATCAAATTCATGGCTTTTTGTCAAGATATATTTGTTATAAAAAACTTTCTGTAATTTTAATTTGTAAAGATATCCTATCTTAGTATTGGCGGGTAAACAATCTTAGGGCTTACCTAGGTCTACTTGATGGTTTTTATCCATCCTTCTTGGTATATTTTGTATAAAACCCTGTGTACAAGATATCAAGGATGCATTTAGTAAAATCAATATACACCTTTTGTCTGTAAGAAATCAGTACTCTATACAAACATTTAAGAAAGTTCAGTGAGTTTATCATATATCTAAGAAAGTTTTGAAATTAGTTCTTGAAAAAATTGGAGAAGACCAAAACTCTTTAGAATTTTGTACTTCAAGGAGGAGAAAAGTATCCCCAAAGTCTACTTTAGGTGGATCTGAACTTTATGGAAAACCTTGTATATAATTAATATCTAAATGAAATGAAAGTTTATAGTATAAGCTTTCCGAATATGCAATAACATTTTGTGCGACCCCCGTCTAGCAGGAGATAGAGGTGAAAACTTACCGAGGCCCAAGCAACCAGCCATTATTCATCCACCACTCAGACCGCCTTTTCAGTCACGCAAGAACTATCATTTAACAACTCTATATAGGTTGTTCCGTAAAGTTATAATTTGCCCTATCTTAGATATAATCAGTAAGGTTTAAATTTTCAATGATAATCTATCTATGATAATTTTCCAATCTTCTGGTTGGCAAAAACATGTATGAAAAATTCAAGTAAAATTTTGATAAGAAAGTCTTAAGAAAGGTTTAGTACCGGAATTGGCAATTTTCTAAAAAAGTTCCAGTACTGGGATCGTTTGAAACTTTCTTATAAAACAAAACTATTTTTACTCTGATTTTGTACATTGAAGGGATGCCATGATATTTAAGCTTGATTTGTCTAGAAATCTGCTTCAAAATCGCCCCAAGAATCCTATAACAATGACCGGGTGGCGTCGCATGATAAACAATACATATTTTTTGAGTAAGCAATACAAATCTTAGTATTTGGGGGACAGGAAGCCACTAAATGATTTTTTAAATTTCTATTAGTCCTTTCGAATAAAGGGTGTTTCCCTGTCTTATTTTTGCGGGGAAAGGGTGTGATCGCAAACAATTTTTGTCGGCTTTCGCCCCCAAGCCCCTATATTTTTGGAACTCAGTCAAGATATGGGCTGGATCCATCCTGCGGTCTGACTTGTTGCGCACAGAATACCGTTGTGTGGTAGTTGGTTGAATCGACTAGCCCAGATTACCTCAATTGATTCTTTAAACACTACTCTTTGTCAAAAATACTTTTAACGCAAAATTTACGATTTTTTTGAATTTTCCGATTATGAAAAAGATCACCACTAGTCTAAATAAGTAAGTAAGTTGGTCGACGGCAGTCGGAGGCGACCTTCTCTCGTTAACAAATTTTCAGATAAGGTGGGTGCAACTCCCCTTACCAGGCCCGAGCGCTACTTACTCTTCGCTTATTGTCTTATGTTGATTGCTATGTAGAGAGGCATTGAATGTCATTCCTAAGTCTTTGATATGATCTTGAAACTAAATGAGCCCATCCAACAAATAGGCAACAAATAACGCAGCCATAACACTGAAAGACACTGACCACTTTTAGAATTCCCTTGAAGATAATAAGCCTTAAAAAGGGTCTCTAAACGAAATGTATATACTTTTCTTCGATATTTCAGCTTCCCTCTTGGGTTACTTCCTTACAAGCCACCAACCACCAGACGAACCACCGGGCAAGAAGGAAAAAGTGTTCACCTAGTGATTAATAAACTTGTTTAAACAGATCATTTGAGTACATTGAAGCCTCAAATAAAAGGTAGGCCCTTTAAAGCTGGTTCCATCTCTGTTGATCAAGAAAAATTTCCTTACTCGAAGGTTAGCAATAGAATCACCCCCGGCGAAGGTGTGGGAAGGCACGTTAGAAGGTGCATTTGTATCAAGCCAACGGCTGGGTGGGTTCACACATTCAAAACTCTCAATCCTAACTGTGTTTTTTGCCGTGCTTAAGAGCCTTTGTAGCTATATGCAGCATATTTCAAAACTAATGTGGGAAGGCACCTATTCGTTGTGTGTTTCTTGTACCTTTCAACATCAAATGTGAAACAAAGACGTTCAACAATAGATATAGCCAGAAATATCGGAAGCATAGCGAAACAAACACATGGATCACTTATGCTTTTTGTCTGTGATTCATGTGTTCGTTTCGCTATATTTCCGATATTTGCGTAAATAGTCATTAGACAGTGAGTTTTATCACGCGTTTTCGAACAAATGAAATGACTGTGGGACGGACGATATTGATTGGCATTCCATGATGATATATTATGAAGACGCGCAATCATTGTATCAGTTGGCCTTTTGCAATTAGGAAATGCACTCCTTTTTTTTAATAAACTACATTTCCGAAATCCTGCTGTCGGAGCTTTTTAAGTTTCACTGCGATCATGACAGGGAAAGTTGTTCGTGCGCTATTCGGGAAAAAGCAGTTGCAAGTCGAATTTTCAAATTGAACGCCTGCCGCCAGACGCAATGCCTGCCGCCAGACGCTAGGCAGATTTGTTCATAGCAGAAATCGAACTGTATTTGGTGAAATGAACGTTAATGACGAAACAAAGATCGGACCGTCCTCCGGTAAGGAAGTTAAACTAGAGATTCCTTGCGCCGCTGGAAATAATGCCTTCTGGCCTTTTGGCTAGAACGTTCAACATCAATCCACTTACTTGCTTATGACGTGAGCGCGTTGTTGCATTTTTGTACCTAATTTGATTTTTTTTGCTTATTTTCAATTAATTGCTAAACAAGTCAAACTTTCAAATTAGTGTACATGTTTTTTACAAGCAACTCAATGATACCCATCTAGGCTAATATCTTTAACGATCTCTAATCATAGACCCTTGAGCAGCGTTACACTACGAAAGGGCTTCTGGGATGGATAGAGTGGCAAAGTGATGACGTCACAAAAATCTATTTTTAGAAGTTTGGAAGTTTGAGTCCATAATCGGAAAAAGCTTCAAAAATCACATTGTATGGATGCAAAATCACTTCTGTATGTTGAATATTGACTGAGATATGACCATTTGAAAAATTGACTTTCAATAGGAAATTTTTGTATTTTTCGGCTGGTTCTAAACTTTATGAAACTTCTAAAAATACCAAACTTCCAAAATTCTGAAAATAGATTTTTGTGAAGTCATCACTTTTCCACTCTATTTGCAATTGAAACTAACTATATGGACTATTTCTTATTGTTGACTCATTTTCATAAATGCCAGATTGTAACGCTGGGGCTTTTCTATGCTAGGGTTAATATTTGGCATCTTGGGGGAATTTTGGATTTTATTGCCGAATGAGATTATTTTGCTAAACGTTTTTCATGCATCCTAACAGAAATTTGAGAAGTCGAAAGCGTTCACACTATACGCTCAAATATTTATCTGCATAAGTTAAAAACTCGTAATCTTTATAACAAGACAAGTATTTACAAAACTAACATCACAAATATTTGTATGGATGGGCAGGTAGAGAGTGAACTCAAGCTGTATTTGCACACAAAACTTGTGCAGCTAAAAATCTTTCCGGCACAATGTAAACGGGGTCTCAGATGCAGCCCATTCTATCAGGGGCATCCCACAAAGAGCGTCCTGGGATACAGCCTCCCACACTTGGCCTGTCGGCAAAAATGGAAGTTTAGTCTGCAAATCATGGAGATTTTCAATACTTAAATTTTTTCTTTCATACTTAAAACTGAAAGACTTTTTTCAGCTGTCAGCTGTAAATTTGCTGTACATCTGTTCAAGAAACAATCAATTCTGGTTGAAATGATTTAAATCAAAGAGTGTATTTCTGACTATCAGGCAATATGTAATTTGCAGGGTCGTTGGTACATCTACCCTTTTTATCAAATTCTTGGTAATATGGAGGAAGATCAAATACGATCCTTCTTAGGTATGCATCGTACATTAACCAGCTGCGTGGCCAGACGAAAATTAGTGGGGAGGGAAAACCTAAAAATTTTCAGACTGGGGGGGCAAATAGGTATACCCAGACATTTTTATTTTTTTTTCAATTACAATTTTGGTCAAGTTTTGAAAAGTGGGGGGGGCAATTGCCCCCTCATACCTCCCCCTGGCCACGCCACTGAGTCATTAACGTCGTTAGAGCCTCGTGGTTTTTCCATCGAGTTAAATGTTATAGCAGCACCTACTGTATCTTTAGTGTGCTGTGTATCATATGTTGATTTATCAAATTCTTGGTAATATGGAGGAAGTTTTAACCCGATCCTCTCTCGGAATGTATCGCACATTTAGGTCGTTAGAGTTTCGTGGTTTTTCCATCGAGTTGAATTTAGCTATCGTGTTAGCGCGTGTCCTTCTATCTAGCACCACTCCGACTGTATTCAAGTCTTCGTGTGACTTCGAGGCACGAAGTGAAGTTTTGATATGAGTGTCTTTGACAGATAAATGACTCGAATAATTCTGGTTGTTACTCTGCAAGGTTTTAGCATTTGTGATGAATAATCCGCGATCCGTACTGCCAGTTTTGTTATTGCCCTTTTTGTCTCTTTGGCCCTCGTTGCAGGCAGGGGTACTGAGTTGGGTGCAAGATCTAGATAGGCCCTTGCTTGATTCAAAGTTGAGATCAGTGAAGGCCCGAAGTAAAGGTGGGCTGTGGCGTAAATGGTTAGGCCTTGACGCCATACGAGGTAACTGAGCAGACCTTCGCGCCATTTTCGTATCTTTCAGGCAGTCACTCGATCCAGACTTCTCACTTGCAAACTGTTTTTTGTGCGATTTGTCTTTAAACGAGTCCATTTTCTTCTGGATTTTCTTCATTTCTCTGTTCATCTCGGCAGCATGGACGTTGCGTTGTTTATCAATGTGTTTCACCGTTTTGGAGTAGCACTGCATCTGGTATAAGTTGGATGCGTATAGATTGCCTATCGTGGACTCCTTCTGCAGCAAGAAAGACTCGTAAAAAGACTCCTCCGCAGGGCTTCTCTTATGGCTAGTTACATCTTCTTTAGTGTGGTGGCGAAATTCCATGGTCTATCGTTTAGTTGATGTTATGTGGAGAAGAGAGAGCTGAATCCAGTTGATAATCTTTAATTATCCACAGAGCTGTAAAAGAAATGACGGGAAACTTAATAAACAACTTGTAAACAGCCTTTTCATGAACTCTCTAATCATTATTCAGAGTTACAGGTATTAAGGTTATGAAATATTAATCAAAGTCACTTAAAGGGGTTTCTGATCTTTCCGACTAGCATTAGTTCGACGTGCAAAATATAGATGTTGATGAAAACAATATTTCTAATCGAGAATTCCAAAGTTCGGATTATGATTTTAAGATACGCCAGCCTTTGATCTGAACTAAACTTCAAAACCAAGGAAGATCTGAGACACAGCGAGATATATCACTATATTAATAACATCTTTGACTTGCAGGGCCGTTGTGAAAGGAAGCACCATATCCCAATCATTGGGGGTGTCATGAAACATTTCCCCAAATTTTGATACTTTGTAAAGTTACCCAAAAATGTCATGAATGAAAAGGTTGCAGCAATTTGCAACTCTTATTGCAAAGCCAAATATTTTGAAACATATTTCAAAACATTAGCCCGAATTTCCTCAACTTTTTGAAAATATTGGCGTTTTCCTGCCGTTGAATCCATTTTTCTAAATTAACATTCTTTGACCGTAGCTTGTTCTTAAGTTTTGGCAAAATTTGAAGCTCGTGTTCTTATAAAATTGTCCTTATAGAAAAAAAGAGTGTATTTCAAGCTGAAATTATTTTAAGTCGTTCTTAATTTCATGTTGATTTGGGAGCCTGTTTTTTCTATGTGTTGTGTTAATTGTTACGATTTCGACTCTTTTGACCTTTCTAACTTTTCTTTATGTTGTCAGGCTACTTTGTTGTAATTATCTCTCAGTCTAAAGGATATTTCTAAAAATTATTATGTTGAGCAAAAATGGTAAGTCCCGATTTGTTCTTATCTACTTCTTGAATTCTGGTAAGATTATAGGCTCGTGTTTTTTTAAAGAATTGTTCTTATAGAAAAAATGAATGTAGTTAATTTCAACTTACCGTCTTTTGTAGATAGAGCATTATCTCACTGCTATTTACAAAATGAGCAGGCCATATCTATGTTTTCAGTTGGTGTTTCTCACGCGAAAACAAACAGTCCAATAGCTTCGGAAATAAGAAGGAAACAATAATACTTCGAATAGATCCAGAACAACTAAGTTGACAATTTCACATCTTTCCAAAGTTCCACACAAATAACTGCTTTGAGTAGTGACACAGGAGGACCACAATGGCGAGGGTGGCAAAATTAGATTGGGAGAACTCTAATTGTTCCGTTGTTCCGGTTTTGTTCCATTGTTGATCGTTGCATTTTGTAAGGACTAGTGTGCTTCGGGTTTCAGAGGGTATGTTCAGAGGGTATTTTGTATCAAGACCGTCCGACTGACTCTGGCTTAGGCCAAGTTCAATAATAGATCAACATTGATTCAGTTCTTTCAACGCCATGTAAACATATCGTTTCTATTTGAACTACGTTGACTAGCATTGGGAAAACATTTACATATTCCAATAAAACCTCTTTCAAAAATCGGTAAGATCTAATGAATTGCCTTTCACAATATGTTTTCAATGCTCGGAAACAGACTCTATCCTAGTTTTAGAACGTGCTGTAGATTCTTCCTGGCTATACTAAGACGAGTCTCCCTTGACTCGCCTCGTTTCTTGCTCTGCTTGAAACTCACTCGCTTCGCTAATCATTTAACCTGATGAGCAAGACATCAGACAAGTTTATCCTAAGACAGTACATAGAGTAGAAATGGCTAAGCCAGTAAATTTAATAAAAAAACACAATGCCTTCTGCAGCAGGGAAAGAGAAAAGCCAAGAATTTCCATAACAGTTTTAGGCCCTTTTTGGTATCATTTTCTCTTAACTCGCACAGATACAATTGATAAATTGAATACATATGACAATCATTGTACAATTTCTAAGATAAAGAAACTTGTTGTCTGCATTGTGATTTGCCGAAATAGCTATTCTTAAAAAGTTCTCCGTTCACACTGCAAAATCTTTCATTGGTGTGTGCAGGCACTTGCAAAAAACCCAGGCCCGTATGAAGTGGGAGGGGGGGTAGGGGGTATTTGCCCCCCCAATAATCCTAAAATTCAATTGTTTACTGCATAGTCCCTAGTCTCCCTATTGTTAACAAACAACCGTTGCCCCCACCCCAAATAGATTTTCCAAAGCTACGGTGCTGAAAAAACACTATACGAAGCCTGCAATAGAAGTGTGCTCTACAAAACGTTGGGGGTAGTTGAAACTTATTAAGCCATGGCAAGGCATTTAACTTACATGCATTTTTTTATTAGTAATTTCAGCTCGAGCTCAGTACAGAAAATTGCTTAGCAATTGCTTAGCTTCTTAAACCTGAAGAGGTATTTCTTAGAATATTATTTCACAAGTTTTTGTACAACAAATCTCGATGGTATCTTGCATACAAAAGTGCGCCGGGGTACTAATGTCCAGTATAACCCACTTCTGTATAGCTGCTGCACGATTTTCATTGCAAATAGGATCAGAACTAGAATTTTCAAATTGCTTAGCATTCTTCTATCCAGTAATAGAATTGCTGAAGTTTTTGTCTTGTCGAGTACTGACTTGCTTATAAAGTAGTTGCTTATTAAAAAAGTCCATGTGCATTGTCTGATGATGCCGCTACAATTAGATACTGCAAGCCTAACCTGTTGCAGGCTTAAAACAAGACAAAGACTGATCAAAGTTGTTGTCTTTTCGTAAATCTTCAGATTTATATGATTGTGTTGTTTAGCATGCTAGTTGTGTCAGATTCTAAATATTAGAACCTAGAGCAGATCGTACTCCGTTTAAGAGTGAACAGATAAAATATATCTTCTTAGGATGATCATTTAGATATAATTATTGAGTCTAAAAGACTGAAAGTCTTCTTGCAAGATATCACCCAGCTCCCTTTTTGTTTGAGTTCTTCATGATTACAATTATGAATGACGAATATATGAAAAGGAGTGTTAAACGTTCTTTGCAAGTGAACAAAACATGCATAGAGCATGGTATAATACTCACTACTCCTCTCTCAAACTTAAGGAGGTACAGCGTCAATAGGTATAGAGCCCAAGTCGAGACCCATGTACAAAAGCAAGAGCCCAATTCGAGACCCATGTACAAAAGCAAAAGCCCAAGTCGAGACCCATGTAAAAAAGCAAAAGGTGTAACCCAAAGATTGTCAAACGGAAGCAAGTGGTAAGAATACCCTTCATATGGAGCAAGTATTATCAGATTGGCTGCCTCTTATCTCCTCCAAGAGAGTAAATGGTATAATATACCAAAGATATTTTCACACCGTGGGTGGATGAGGTTATCAATTACGTGAAGGCTGGGCCACGCCCAAAATGGCCCCTGGCAGTGTTAGATACTCTTCAACATGGAGAAACTGAATCTGAAATAAAATTTAGGGTTAGGCACTTTGCTAGATGGTTGTGGTAATTTCCCTGTCTAAATTGTAAGTGAGACATTAAACCAATGGAAACCGAAGTAAAGGTAAAGGTTTTAACAAGGATATTAGGAAGTTATAAAATCTTTCAGAGGCTTCGATGTAATTTAATTTTGCCTGGAGGATGCTTGCATCTTCAACAAAAGATCACTTTCAAGGCCGTATAGGATGATTTAAAGTAGATTTCATTCGCAAGATTGATTAATCCATGGGTTTGAAATATTACATTCGCACTGTTTAGTGGGATTTATTATGGGTTTTAGATAATTATAGGGGCTTCAAGGTTTTCGGGGACTCCTCGGGGACTCACTGGGATTCTTGGGTAACAAACGAGGCTTTTGGCAGAGTTGTGCCCCTCGAAGCCCGGGGGCTTGCCTGAACAGAGGGAAAGGACGGGGAACTATTCTAGCAGGCCATGTCAGTGGTTTGTTAAACCGCATATTGTGGGACTGTTTGAAGAGAACAATCAAACCGCAGGGAAGGTTAACCATTGAAAGATCACTTGTTATTGAATATTCAAGACACGAATGTTTACTTTTCCCAGAATATTTGCACTGATGACTTTAGGCCTGTTATAAGACGCGTCCACATGGCAACAACCGTCGAACAACAATTTCCGAAGTAACTTGATACACAAATTGGCCTCATGGAGAAAAGGGACAGTCTCAAAGATGTAGCGGTGTCAGAAATATCAAAGTTATTCAAGTTACTAGCCATTTTGGCATTAAAAACAACACAACATGTTTTATAATGTCATCAAGGCCTCACCGCCTGAGATGAGGTGGGTTGTTGATATTAAATTTCTTCGTCTCATTAAATTTGAGTTTAGACCACATCATTGTTCGTATCTTGCTTCCTTTTTACTGTAGGTCGTACTGTAGGTACGGTCCATCATTATTATTTCATTTGAGGTCTGATTTGTTGCTACTCTTTGGGTCTTCGCTGGTGCTTTATTGTAGACAAAAATGATTTGAAGTTAATTTCAATCTAAACTTTTAAATCAAAACATCTAATTACCTAGAAGGCCTGGAGGGGGGGAAGTCCTAGAAAGGAAAGACGGGTTAACCCATCACGATGATTTTGATAATGAGGCCCCCCCAGGGGGGTCTGGGTTCCCATGTTCCCTAAAAAAAATCAAAAAATCTCCCTTGTTCCCAATAATATTTGCTGAATATTCCCTAAAAAGAAATGTTGAAATGTTCCCCAGTTCCTTAAAAGTGGTCCTTTTTTAAAAGTAGTTCCTTAAAAGTTACCAGATGTTCCCGTGTTCCCATTAATAAAAATTGCAAGTTCCCTTGTTCCCCATAACCCCTGGGGGGGCCTCGATAATGTTACGATTCTCTAAGAATTATAGGTTAAAAACATGAAAAACGAAAAGTTCGAAACAGGTCGCACGATATTATTCATACTGGACTTCGCCGAAGTAAATTCTACTTCTCTGGGAATATTGTTACTAGCTTTGGCCTGCCTTTACTGCCTCGGCCTATAGGTTTGTCTGCAATTGGTAGGATGCACCAATACAACCTTTTCGAAGCCTCCCCCTAAAACTAACTTTAAACCCAACCAAACCCCTTTATTCTAACCCCAACATTAAAAATAAGCCTCCTTTCTCATACCCTAAACCTAACCCTTCCAATGACCCCGCAATAACCCCCAGAATTAACCACAACGAGGCCAGGTTGTTTTGGTGCATCCTAACAATTTAAGAAAGGCAACAACAACAACTCAACTAAGTTCCTTCTCAACCTTTCGAACTCTACCAGCATCGTGTCTTTATTCATTACACCAAGTTCAAACCAAGGGTGACTTTTATTCATGAGATAGATGTGCTAGGGATATTTGGAAGAATAAAGAAATGACCTTCCTCGACAGCTTAAGTTCATGGAAACCAGGTAATAGTTTGAGAGCTCAGACCATTTTCTGCTGCTTGTGCAGTAAGTGCGGTTAGGCTTCTCAGTGCTGCATTAAATCATTAAATCTTTCAAAGTTAACAACTTGTATTGATATAGCCAGAAATATCGGAAAAATAGCGGAACAAACACATAGATTACTAAGTAATCTAGCTATACTTAGTAATCTTAGTAATCTATGTGTTCGTTTCGCTATGTTTCCGATATTTCTGTCTGGCTATGCTGAAGTTTTGTACCATCCAAAGACTGAACCTGTATTAAAAAAAAACAATGCCCAATCTGAGGGCAATTCCCTGGGACACTAAAATTTGGCATACTGGCAGCAGCAGAATAGGAAATTACAGAGTGCATTCCAGGTATTTACCCAACAACTGAACCTCACAGGAAAACATGTATGTTATGCTGAGGCTCATTGGCGTGGCGCAGCTACATCTGGAACAATAGAAGAAGAGTTGGTCTATTGTACCAAGACAATTGGCGTGGCAATTGACATAGCAAATACAAACTCTCCATGGGGACGGCTGGGGGTCTATTTGGCACTGTAAACTTCCCAGTGGGAGCCCCCTATTCAAAAAAAGAATACGGGACAAAATAGTACATATTATAATTTTCCTCAAAGGTTTGTTAAAGGGTTACATGCAAGTAACATTATTTTTGCTATGGTTTCCCTTCCAGGGTGTGGTTTTGCCATTATATGCCACAATCGCTCAACTAAATACAAACCCAGTTCTTCTTCACAGTTTTAGGTTGATAAATTCTGGAATGATGGCCTTAAAGTCGAATTTCTATATGTGCCACTGTGCCTATCAATGTTGTGTCCACCAAAGATTCCAATCTAGGAATTAGGCCCTTAATGCCACAGATCTGTGGTGTACAGACTAAAGAGGCAACGAGAACAATAGAAATGTCAAAAAAGCAATAGAATTTGCATCAAACTATGACATATTGTGTGCACAGATTTCACCAAGGCACAGATTTTCTCGTCTAAGTAAAAAATATTTTGTGCCTTTGGGTGACTTTGTCCATGTTCTACCAACCATAGCTAAATGGCCATGAAAGAAAGCACCTCCAGCTTTTGAAAACTTTCCAATCGATTGGTTAATTTCTTGATTGATATTTTTCGGTAGGAAATAACTTGCAATAGAAAAGCATGTGTTTGTGTCAGGCTTGATTTATTAACTTCTTGATTCCATGTACAAAAATAATAATTGCAATAAGCAAAATTTTCATTAACTGTGCAGGCAATTAATCACTTGATTAATTTCTTAAATCACTAGCTTGATTTTTCAATCACTAATATTCCTAGGAAAATAATAGGTTGCAGTATGCAAATCTTTATTTGCATTTCAACAGGCAGGATATTAATTTCTTAGATCTTTCGTATTCTGAAGGGAAAATGAATTGCAATAAGCGAAGTCTTTATTTGCGCAAATGTTCCATCGATCTCCTGCTTCGAATCCAAGAAAGTCTATTCAGCTGTGCTCTCTATGCTAACAGTTTGCACAAGTACAGCTATCAGACAACTGCCACACTTTGCTGTTCATTTTTCCCTACTTTGCTCATGTACTTTAAGTCTACTTTGCTTACCCTACCTAAAGCAAAAGTTCCAATGATTCAGGCATTGAACGTTTTTAAATGAGCGAGTAAAGCTTGAATGACCAAAACTGTAAGCAACTCCAAGGCTTGATGAATGAACTAAGCACGGTGTCTAGCTGACTATAAGTTGGGTGCTCAGTGGTGCTGGGATTTTGCAATGTACCCTCTTGTAATACGTTTAGAATACATTTCCTTGTAGATGTAGCCCATAAAGATTTAAGGAGAAAATATTTCACCCCAGATATGTTGAAAGTAATGGATTCTGATAATGAGAATATCCTAAAATACAAAGAGATCATGTTCATGGAAGAAAAAGAGAGCCTAAAACCTCTTGCACTATTTTTGGAAGACGCTTTGGGAAATAGGTCATAGCTAAACATTAAGAGTGAAGACATTATGATGAAATTCCATTCACTTATTAATTAATCTCATTTTGAAGTGTTTGTTGTTAGTATATTATAGATACTATTTATAGTTTGGTAACTTTGCTACTTTGCTTTGTTAATGTTCACCAGCCATACTTGTAAAAGTAGTGTGTATTGGTTTAAAAAAATACCAATTTCTTAAAAAAGATACCCAAAATTATGAATGGAACAGGTCAAAGACAAAGGGGTACCCAATTTAATGTTAGCAGTGATAGTTAAAATCTCCTATATTTCATAGCCATTTAATTTATATGAAATTCGACAGAAAAATCGTACCCATGATAAGTGTTGTTTTGAGATTGAAAACCCCACCTAAAGTAGCTCCCTTACCAATTTTATGATGCTATGAACCCCCTATCCTATGTGCCTATTTTAGAGCAGCCAGCTACAAACCAATTTTACAGGTTCTTGTAAAAAGAATAGAGTGTGTCAAATAACGTATATCTATAGCATTGCATCAACAGCATCATAATGCTCGATTTACGAAGGTACAGAGCGATGTCTATCTGATAACTATGAAACTTTGAGTTTAAGAGAGCTAGTCTCCTTTCTTGCTTCTCATTTATTTTTTGTTTAAAATGAGGGGAGTCAGTGCAATGATTTATCTAATGTCAAAAGTGTAGCGGCAAGAAGCAGTAGGACCTTCATTGTTGATTCTAACTGATCCCTAGCACTTTTTGGATCACGTCTTTCCACCAAACCACCAAAAGATTTGGTTTCTTTTCGTAAGATATATCATGATTTAATTTTTGCTATTTCTCGTTATTTCTCCGTATTAAATTTTTTGGCAAGACTAACTAAAGAAATAGCCAGTGGTTGGGCGCACCTACGTGTGGAAACATTAACAACTCGCCACTGAATCAAAACAAACCAATGTCGTGATTAGCGGTGTAAACTGCGTTGAACACTTTCATTTGTTAAGTCGTCCTTAGAGGATTGGTTGCCCTGTAAACGACATTCACTCACAGTTGTAACTAACTCCGGTCATTCCTCCTTAGGCCTATAACGTCCAGACAAGTGAGCACCTCTAAAACGACGAAGAGTGATGTTCCTGAGACCCCAGCATTCAAGTTGAGGACGTGGAGGCATAATGAGCAGTCGAGTAAAGATTACTCGAATGAAGACAGAAGGAATCTCCAGACCCCAAGAGTCGGCTTTCTTGTTCAACCCAGTTCAGACGAGATGGGAAAAAAGAATTTGACCATTTCGCAGATGTGCAGCTTTTACAGAACTGCTGGTTGTAAGTTTTTAACCATTCACATCTGAATTTGAACTATTACATGCATTTAAAAGCTCTTTATTAGAAACAGACTCTCCAAAGGCCAAGGTGTTGAGATAATCCAGCACAGGGAAACACTTTTCGGAGAAAACTTGTTTATTGGGTTGAAATATAGGGGTAGCTATTTTCTGTGTTATATTTAGTTTAAGTATCGAATAGAAATTGGTTTTGGAGAGGGATACTCATTTTAAGCGTTGGTTAGCGTTGTTCCTATTATCTCTTTCAGAGTTTAAGGCCAAAAGAGTTCTTCTACATATTTCAACAAATCATCGAAAGAAAGTCTTTTTAAATCCTACAAAAGCTTTCAGTACTTTGAATCCGAACAAATTTAAGAAATGTCCGGAGCTCTGCCAAATTTTCAGTTTCTATCCGTGTATCGTTATATTTTTTTCGGAAAATAAAATTTGGAATGCAAACAAAAATGCACGGCTTTTTCCAACTTGACTTCTACTCCTAGCTGGAAATCAAAATAGCGCTCTGGACCTTCCTAAATGAAACTGAGTTGAATCCTTTATGCTGCAATTAAGTTACTGACGATGATGAAATTTACGTTGATCAAGCCAAATTATAGGTTTACCTTAACTGAATAAAAACAATCAAAACGAGCAGACTGACGATATTCTAGAAAATCGTGTCAAAAGGCCGTTTTATATCTCAGTCATCAGTGAATGACCTTTGTCTTCATTCTTTGTATTGGTCGAGGTTAGCTGGTTACAGTTTGTTAGGCTGGTCATTCGTGCGTCAAGTGCTGTTATATCATATTTAGATTTTAATCTATATTTGAAAGTTTAACAAATGATGGAGGCGTTTTTGATTGACCTACTTAACATAGGCACAGGAGGGAAACTTAAGAATATATTTCAATTCTTATTGTTTTCTTTTGTTGGTGTGCTCTTTCGTTCTGCTCTAATAACAAATCAAGCTCGCTTACAGTAGGATACTGAATGCAAAGGCTCTCAAGCTGGGCTTGCTCTGGGCCAGAGCCGAGCTACAGGAGAAGCCCTCCCATATATTCGCGATTTCCAGCGAGTCAAAGCCAATCCACAATCCTCGCCATAATGTTTAAGACAATAAGACAATGCTTGATTGGCATACGATACAATATACTAATAGTTGACAAAAGACCCCCATCTTCCCCTTAAACAATGTTATCTCAGTTGTCTCTTTTATGCGGAAATGCAACTGCAAATCAGTCGGTGACATTCGAACAAAATTAGTTTGGGGGAAGGGGGATCTCCTATCACATTTTACATTTCGATTGCTCCATGATTGAAATTAAGCCAAAATCGCCAACTTGTCTCTAGACTTTTTGGCGAGGATTGTAGATCCGAGGTACAAACGGGTCAACTCGCTTGGAATCAGGCCGTAATACCCAGAGTTTTAAATTAACTCCCCTAAAATCCAGTATTTTTCTGGAAACCCTAAACTAGAATCCTTTGATTTTATTTCAGTGACAACGGTGGAACAGAACACTCGGCAATGCCATAACTCCACAATACAAAACCAAACGCCATTCAGGAACAAGGCAATCGACCAAACCTTCCAGTTAGGCTCAGCCGGCAATTTCAGACTCAACGTAAATCACGCGAATAGTAAAACACCATCGAGTTACGGAAGCAGCGCTGGGAGCTCAATACAAGGGAGCGAGAGGAATAAGAAATACAAGAAAGAAGACACGATGTTTTTCAGAGACGAAGCACTAAAGCGGATCAAAGAAGCCTCTTCGGTTTATTTGCACGATAATCGCGTGTTTCACGAGCAAAGGATGAAGCGTTTAGAGAACGCAATCAACAGTCAACAACGGCTGAAATTCGAGAGACAGCTAACAGAGACACGGAAAGAATTCACCGATCAATTGAAACGAAACGTCACTAATTTAGCAGAGTTGAAAAAAGTGCGCAAGAGGTATTGGAAAGAAAAGCAGCAAAGAGTCAATAAGACGTACGTCTCGGTTGCTGCACTTGAAATGCCAGAGGTGGATAGGTATGCCTACGGATTACCTGCCGAGGGGAAGGAGTATACAAATATTAGGCCTGCAAATAGCGCAGAGGTCAAAGAGAAACTCATGAAAAAGTGGGAGAGCTCGAAGAAGAAAGCAAGTGCCATTGTCAAAATGCTGGATATGACGAAGAAGTTGAGGAAGAGTAAGACTCTACCAATGTTGAAGCCCTTAACCTCTCATGGAAGTAAGGATAAGAAAGTTCGTATTAACGAGGCTGTGGAAGAGCCAAACGAGCCAGCAGATAGAATATCCGAGATTAAAAAGGAATTAAGCGCCGTTAAAGCATTTATGGATATTTCATCTGAGAGTGAGTTTTTTTTCATAAATTCAACACTTTGCCATTTTTCACTTTATACAGGGAATTCTTAACGAACTAGCAAACAGGTTAACTGGAGATGATCCTCATAGGATAGGTTTCCAAATCTGGCAGGGGCCCACAAATTTGGGGGCTTTGAATCACGTGATTGCTAATGTCATGTGGAGGTCAATCAAAATTTTGTTTCATCAAAACTAGTAATAAAGTACATCATTCGAAAGAACCTTTAAAACCGAAAGAACTTTCCACCGAAAGCAATCCTATGAAATCAAAATTTTGAGAGATATAAGTTCCGAAAGGTTACGGCGTTGACTGACGTCACTTAGATGATATTCTCGGCGCCTGTGATAAGCAATATTTCTTCTTTCTAGTTTCGTCGATAGCAGAAAGTAGCGAGTCAGAATTCGACGATGATGAGCTTTGAGCACATGAGAGCCGTCTGATGCCTGGGTAAGATCCAAATCAGGAAAAGGGCCTAAACTGCAGAAAATACGAACAATGATGCATCCAGCCTGACATAAAGCGAAGAAGTTTTATATATAAATTCATACACGCTATGAGCTATATAGTCAGTCCCCGCATATAAGAAACTCAGATTATGAAATCAGTTTGTCCTGTTGCCCATACTAAAGAATTTATTTCTTCATCAAATGTGGATCATTACCGAACAGAATGGCCTGAGAATATCAATATCTAAGGTGGCTACTTTTTAAGTATTTCCGATATTGATGGAACAAGAAATAATCATAATAGACAGGGCATTTGTCCAAACCATCTCACATCTTGCCCAACTATTAAAGGAGAAAATAAAGTCCAAACTGGCAAGCTGCAAATCTTATCTCAAGTCTTTTCTTCTATGCGGGGAGTTACTGTATGTGATATTTGATCTGATAGAAGCCGAAACGATACGACTGATGTTCAGGCTCACACTGTACCGACCAAAAGTACAGCTGCTCCAATTTTTGTTTTGATACAGCTTGTGTTTCAACTTCTCGCCCCTATCCGTACAAATATTTGTGTCGCTAGATGTGCCCAAACATTTCATGTTTGAAAGAGTTAGAGTTCTGAATTTGATTGTACGAATTCTCGGGCGTATGTTGTAAACAAAATCGGCTGCTCAAATTTAGTCTTGTTTTCGTGGAGATGCTGTCATTGTGAATAGTGAGCCCGAAATCCCACTGGTCAGAATCACATTCCGTATGGATAATAATCTGTCTTATATGCTAATCATTCAAAAGTTGAAGGTTTATGCTCAGTGTTTCAAGAACGAAGAAGTGATGATATATTTGTCTTGATATTAACTTGTCTTCGCGCTATGTTTCACTTCGTTCCTCGTTCTAAGGTCAGTTATCACAGTATAGTCTGGATTCTAGATGCTTGGATAAAAAACGGATCAAGATTTTGTACAGAATGAGATCCTGACTAGTGGGATTTCACCCTTCGCAATTAGGCACACAAATGCCTGAATATCAGTCGTATGATTAGTATTAAGATATGAGGGTTACATCACGCATAAAGTTGCATACATCTATACAAAAGATCCCTCTAAAAATATCCAAAGGTCTGCAACTTTTTAAATATTGGAAAATCTAAACTGAAAATGTCTTTGAGAATCTTTGGAAATCCCAGAAAATCTTATAAAATCTTTAAAAATCTCGAGAATATCTAGAAATCCCGTGTACTCTTTTCATAGTGATGCGCCCCTCGTTTAGATGTGTAGAGATTATCAATAGCTTTAAAAGCAAAAGCCTAACAAGATACAAACATAAATAGATGCATTCATAAACATATGAAGATATTGAATTGAATTCTTTCTTCCACGTCACGGTAACTTGTAAACAGTTGTAGAAATTCCAGTTTTTAATTGGGGATGGAGGGCTTTGTTTAGGATTTCTCTGAACAGGTGCGCTCGCAAATTCCTTGCCCACAACAGCTTGGGGTCTGGGGTAGAGCACTGTAAGCCTCAAGAAGCTCATAAGAGTTTGACATCTAGGCAGTCTTAAATGGGTTAGAACTCTCCCTATTTCAAATCACGAAAAGCTTCTTATTGCTTTTTTTTGATGAACCAGCCAGGTTCAATAGAGTACTAAAGTGATGACGTCACAAAAATCTATTTTTAGAATTTTGGAAGTTTGGCTCCATAATGTGAAAGCTTCCAAAATTGCATCAAATGGATGCAAAATCACCTCTGTATGTTGAATATTAACTATTACTATATTTACTAATATTAATTCAATAGAAAATCCCTGTATTTTTCGGCCTGTGGGATTTCCTATTGAAAGTGAATTTTTCAAATGGTTATATCTCAGTTAATATTCAACATACAGAGGTGATTTTGCATCCATTTGATGTAATTTTGGAAGCTCTTTCACATTATGGAACCAAACTTCCAAAATTCTAAAAATAGATTTTTTGTGACGTCACACTTTAGTACTCTATAAGGAGCAAAGAAGAGATCGAGAGCAATAAGGACTACACGTTTTTTATAAGCAACTGCTTTATAAGCAAGGCAGTAGTCGACAAGAAAAAAATTAAGCAATGCTAGTACTGGAAAGGGGAACGCTAAGCAATTACAAAATTTTAGTTCTTATCTAATTAGCAATGGAAATTGAGCAGCAGCTATAGAGAAGTAGTTTACATTGGATAATAGTTTCCTGACACACTTTTGTATGTAAGAAACCATCTACATTTGTATGAGATGGTGTTCTAAGAAACAAATTTTCAAGTAAAAAAGCTAAGCAATTGTTAGGCAATTTTGAGTAATCAAATTCGTCCTCCAGCTAAGCAGTTTATAGTACTGGGCTCTAGCTGAAATTACTTATTAAAAATGCGTGTATGTTAGGTTATAATAGCACCAGAAAACGCATAAAATCACCAACTATGTTTTCCTCCAAATCAACCAAAAAATTAAAAAACCTGTTGGTTAGCTCATGTTTTTTGGTCCAAATTAGCTCCCTGAAAAGTACTGAGTAGATTGAAAGCCTATCCGGGACCATTCATTGTTGGCCTATTTTTCTGAAAACTGTAGGCTAGCCATTAGGCTTTTTCGTATTTAATCTGATTTTGGGGAAAAGTTTTTCCGTGATTTTGTGTGTTTTCTGTGTCTATTATAGCCTAATGTTGCTCTCTGAACAGTCCTAAGTTGATGAAAGCGTATTAGGAAGAATTTATTTTCGGTAAATTTTGATCAAAAACAATAGGCTAACCATCAGAGTTTTACCCAATTTTTGGCACTATCTACCACCTATTGTTTTGAAAAGAGACAACCCTGTTTTTTAATTTCATGTTGTCAGGCTAAAGTAAACAAACAAAGAAAAACTCTTTTATTCTGCTACTGGCAGTTTCATGTCTTACTTTAAGACAATCCTCAGGCAACTAAAAAGATACGTTACATTACAATCAAACAATCTAAAAACATTCCAATGATTTCGTTCTCGAATCCGACGTCAGTTCTTTTCTTTTGAACAAAGCTCAAGTTCGAATTTTCGCTGATGTCGACACTTGCCCATGATTTCTGATCGCTTGTTCAACAGGTTGCTTCCAGGTTGCCAACAGGTTGCTTGGTGTCGAATATCGTTTATGAAGCCACGTTAACATCAAGTCTACCCGGATACGGAGAGAAAAAATACATCGGTCTCTGCGAATCAACGTTCAAAACACGGTATAGTGCACACAAAACATCCTTCAATCTTGAAAGATACCGAAATAATACAACGCTTTCAACAGAGGTGTGGCGAATCAAAGATGGTGGTGGGATCCCAAGCATTGTTTGGCGGGTCATCAGGAAATCTAAAGCGTTCACTCCAGAATCAGGTCGTTGTGCACTCTGTGAAGCTGAGAAATTCGAAATAATTAATTACCCTGGAAGCAACCTGTTGAACAAGCGATCAGAAATCATGGGCAAGTGTCGACATCAGCGAAAATTCGAACTTGAGCTTTGTGCAAAAGAAAAGAACTGACGTCGGATTCGAGAACGAAATCATTGGAATGTTTTTAGATTGTTTGATTGTAATGTAACGTATCTTTTTAGTTGCCTGAGGATTGTCTTAAAGTAAGACATGAAACTGCCAGTAGCAGAATGAAAGAGTTTTTCTTTGTTTGTTTACTATAAACGCTCTGCGAATGCATTGAGCACTTTCATCAATCTATGAAGAACAAAGAAACAAATATAATGTTGTCAGGCTATAAATTTATCAGAGAATTGGAAAATATTCGCTTATCATTGCCAAACTAGCGTTATTTAACCCATTCTCGATTTTCTCCCTGAACCATCTTTTGTTTCTGACTCTGACATTTTACCCCACTTTTTTCTAAGCTTTTTGAGTTTATTTGAGTTGAGAGTTCGGCACAAAATGGCCTCACTTTCTAACATATTTTGTGTTTAGTACATGAAGTTGTCCGTCTAATTTAAATGGCTGTCTGCAAGAAATCAACGTGCTTGGATGGTGTCTTTATTTGGCCTGTTTTGTGTTTGCAAACTATGTTTTTTCAGCTTGTATTTCTTCAGGAGAGCTAACAAGATGAAGAACGAAATTGGAGACATATGAAGGTAAAATAAGGCTATTGGTAAGATAAAAGAGGACAAAAGAAGTGAAGGCCTGATCTAGTCTAAACTCTCTGGAAAGAAATGCGGCCTAAAACTGAACTGGATACACCTCTTCAACGTAAAGCCTTGTTTTGAAAATTTGAGAAAAAGGTAAGCCCAGACTAGTGCATCTTCAGGGGTGCGTCAGGGATAAATTTTTATTGAGATTTCAAATAATGAACTCAAAATGTTTACGTGTACTGTACTGTACTGAGTACTTGACAAGCCAGAAAGGAAAGGAATTTCAGTAGGTATGGCCATAGGAGGCAGGGCAGATCTAGCTTTTAAGTGACTGTTGCAGAATGAAAAAAAAATTGGGGCCTGGTGCATAGCCCAACATAATTTTGAAGGCCACGCCCCTTGAGATCGTAGGGAGACGCCCATTTTTGAGTATTTAACTGAAGAACTTTTGTCGTACCTATAATCAGCTAGGGATACTAAGCTAGAACAGGTTAATTTCTTTTAAATTAGCTCGTTCTGGCTAATTTTAGCCTGTTTTGGCTAAAAAAGATTTATTTTGTTGCAAATTTTGAAGCATAAACGGGCTAAAACGTCGATTTCTTGGATTTCCAGGAACCGGGGCACTAATTTGACGTGATATTTGAGTTTTATGCAAGAAATGGGGATTTGTGTAAAAAAATTTGGGGGTTTCTCCTCAAGTTTGAGAAAAATGCGACTTTAACTTTTGTTAACTTTTCTATTGTTATTTCTGATGCGGTGAAGTCTGCGTAATGACGCCGTGCCGTGAGGGGAAGCTTCAGAAACAAGGCTTTTATAAGTGCAATTTTAATAAGTAAGAATTTTTATAATATATGTTGTATTGATAAACATCTTATTAGAAGACCTCATTATAGAAATGTACTAAGCTCGTCAAGACAAAAACTTAAGCAATTGTCTTGACATTGCTCAATGCAATGTTTTCGGCAATTCTCGTACCGCAGGACGAAGTTGAAATTCTGGAGACCTGAATTATCTAGGTGTTTACTATGGCGAAAAAATTGCAACTTAAGCAAAAGAGAATATAACTCGTAACTATAGTATCTCAAAATTCATTTTCTCACTACCATTCAAAATTGGTAACCAGCTACCACTGACATAATTCCAATTTTCAATTTCATTTGTATGGCACAAGCTAAGTAACAATAATACTTGTGATCTATGCAACCCAATTGAAGCTTAGCTTATCTAGCTTGGGTTACTGAATTGATATATCAAAAATTTACAAAACTACCAAAAAAATACAAAGTTACATATGATTATTACATTACTATTGAATAACAAGCACAATAAAAGGAAAAATAGATATTAAAAAGTTATGCTGAAAGGTCTTATCAGTAAATTATACATCATACCCATTTTAATTTTTTAGTGAATCTAGAATATATTCTTAAGTTGGCAAAGCGCATTCCAGAGTGAAGCTAAAGCTACTTTTGTTGCAAATCATTCTATCACCCCATTTTCTAATTGATTTACAAGTAGTTTTTAACACTTTGTTTGTTTCAAGTATGAAAATTGACGAACAAGTTATTATCAAAAAAAAGACAAACCTGAGCAACATCACACTCGATGATTTTGACAAACTTGCTTTTTGAAACTCTGCAAGTATCACTGTTGAGCAATCAAGGAAAGACCCTTTTAAATCGTCTGGAATATTGGTACCTGGATCTTTTCGCCTTGGGCAGAAATACTTTCAGGGTTCTGCAGAGAAAGCCTGCTCCATGTGAAACAGCAAATCAAGAATGGAAACAATTCGTCAGAGAGTTCACAAATCTGTTAAAAAAGAAATAGAGAAGCAAATGCCAGGTTAAGTGAGGTGGTTGCAAAAACTCTTGACTTTTCTCGGAACAATTTTAATCTATGATAGCACCATAAAACGCATGATATCACCAAAAATACGTTCCTTAAACATCAGCAAAATATTAAAGAACAGCCTGATGGTTTATAAATGGTTTCTGGTCAAAATGAATGCTTCAAAATATGTCTTTGATCCCCTCGGTACTTTTGAGAGAGCAATAGCCTTAAAAACACATAAAAGAGAGCAAAAAGATTTCTTCCAAAATCAGCCATAAATTGGAAAAAAGCCTGATGGCTAGCCCATGGTTTTTGGCTCGAATTGGTCAAACATAAATGGTTCCAAGCAAGCTTTTAATCCACTCAGGACTGTTCAGGGAGCAATATCGGGCGTTAAAATAGCCTTAAATAAAGATTTAAAATCACAAAAATATTTTCCTTCAAAATCAGCCAAAAAGGGTTTTTGATGTTCAGATCCTTTTACTCTCCTTCTGTGTAATTAAATACACAGTAAGCTCTATGTAAGGCTACCTCTGCTCATAATATACTTTCAGGGGCCTCTAGTCTGTTGCATGAATTAAAATCAATTCTCTTAAATTAAAATCAAAATCGTCTTTACAGCGTACACAGCCTGATATATCCACGTCCTTGTGCCAAAGAAAAGAGTCTTTAAAACATCATTAAGACATTTATATTAAACATTAAAACAGCCCAACGTTTTAAAATAATATTTAGCGAGAATCTTTAGTTTTTAGATTTTCTACTTACTTACTTACTTATTTAATTACTAAGTAACATGGAACTATCAGGCTTTTTCAATTTTTTTTGCTGATATTGGAAGAATTTCTCGGTGATCTTTATGCATTTTCTGAGGCTATTATAGCCTAATATTGCTCCCTGATAGGTCCTAAGTGATTTTTGGCTGATTTTGAAGGAAACATTTTTATTATCGAATATTTGTGTGTTTTCTGACAGTTTATGGTGGTGCTTCCTAAGTGAAAGCTACGTATATGACAGTGCTTTCATTTACACAGTATTTTTTGTGATAATTCGAGTTGCTTAAGAGTTCCAATGGTTCTGGTTAAAATCTCTTCGAAATCCTTTTCTTTTTTTGTTTTAAGTATTTTAATTGTGTAAATTGTTTGAAATAATTGAACGAATCAAATTCATTTCTAGTTGTTCCAATTGCCTTTGCGAGGGTTCGTGACTTGAGTAAGTCTCAAGCTCTCAAGCAGAAACTGTCGTTGCTCGGACCGTAGTTCGGATCCTAGTAAAGTTAGTCTTGCTTTCTAAGATTAATGATATTGGGTAGAAATGATACAAAAGTAATGCCTGTCACTTGAAGAAAGTGTGACCGATGGCCGAGTTGACTAAGGCTTTAACTATTCTGACCGTAGTTCGATTCCTCGTAAGGCAGGACTTTTGATTCCTAAGATTTATGACATTTGGTAAAATGATACAAAAGTAATACCTCTCATTTAATAAAAGCTTGGGCGTCCAAGTGGACTAAGGCTATGGTTATAATTTTCTGGACCTTAGTTCGAGTCCTTGTAGAGTAAGACTTTTTATTTCTAAGTTTTATGATATTTGGTAAAATTATACAAAAATAATACCTCTCATTTAATGAAAGCTTGGGCGTCCAAGTGGACTAAGGTTATGGCTACAGTTTTCTGGACCTTAGTTCGAGTCCTTGTAGAGTAAGACGTTTTGTTTCTAAGACTCATCAAGTTTTCTTCTCTTATTTCGTCCCCCCAACATCGTCGAGGCTCTGGTACCTATACGGTATAATTTTAACCGTAGAAAAATTACAATGTTCAGGGTGATTTTTTTCAAATCAAATTGGAAAAGAAAGCTTTGGTGACCAAGAGGACTAAAGCTATGACTATAGTTATTCGGACTTGTAATGACTTTGTAAAAATGACTTTGTCGTCGAGAAATCTTGGATGGCCGAGTGGACTAAGCCAAGGTCATTAGATTCTCCGACAGTAGTACGACTCCCCGTAAGATTTTGGATTTCTAAGATTTTTAATGTTTAGTAAAAATGATATCAAAGTGATACGTCTCTAATCTAGAAAGCTTTGATGGCCGAGTGAACTATGTCAAGAGCTGTTAATGTTCGAACCATAATTCTATTTCTCGTCAGGCAAAGAATTTTGATTTCTAAGATTTATGATATTCGGTAAAAATGATAAGGAAATGTAATGTCCCTCATACAAAGAAAGCTTGGATGGCTTAGTGGACTAAGCCGTTAGTTCGATTCCTCGTTAAACGTGACTTGATTTCTAAGATTTATAATGTTTGGTGAAAATGATACATTAGTATTACCTCTCTCTTTATGAAAGTTTGGGTGGCCCAGTTTACTTAAGCTATGGCCATAGGTATTCGGACCGTAGTTCGATTCCTGATGAAGTAGGACTTTTGATTTTTAATATTTATGATGTTTGGTGAAAATGATACAATAGTAATATCTCTCTCATTAAGAAAGCTTGTGTGGCCCAGTGGATTGAGTGAAGAGCTTCAGATGTTCCGACCGTAGATCGATTCCTCGTAGGGTAAGACTTTTGATTTATAAACTTTGAATAAAATGATATCATCTTCAAACCTATTCTGTCGGTGAGCTCCGGGTAGCGTGCAGGCAGAGTGCTTGTCTCACAGTCGAAGGGTCGAGGGTTCGATCCTAAGATATACCTGGAGTGAACCATCCCCTGGCGACATTCCAGAAAGTGGCGTTGGCTCCACAGGAACTGTCAAGAGGGGCGTCAGGGGTTGGGGGTCTCCCCTGGCGGCTCCCTGAGAGAAGAACAAGGGGGTTTTGATGAACTTTTCGAAATCATCAAAAAGTAAATTAATGAAGAAACATGTTGAAAAAACAACTTGCTAACAAATATAACTTACTAACTAAGAAACTAACTACTATAACTAACTTTAGTTTCTTAGAATTCATACTAACATGAGAAAACTAACTAGGAATTCTAAGAAACTAAAGTTGATAAGTTATAGTTAGTAGTTAGTTTCTTGTAGCTTATCTAGTTCTAATAGCTAGTTGTTAGTTTCTTAGTTAGTAACTTCTTCTTTCAATTTATTATTCTTTCATTTACTATTTGATGATTTTGAAAAGTTCATCAAAACCCCCTTGTTCTTCTCTCAGGGAGCCGCCAGGGGAGACCCCCAACCCCTGACGCCCCTCTTGACAATTCCTGTGGAGCCAACGCCACTTTCTGGAATGTCGCCAGGGGATGGTTCACTCCAGGTATATCTCAGGATCGAACCCTCGACCCTTCGACTGTGAGACAAGCACTCTGCCTGCACGCTACCCGGAGCTCACCGACAGAATAGGTTTTAAGTTGATATGATTTTTACTCAGAGTTTAGGAATCAAAAGTCTTACCTTGCGAGGAATCGATCTACGGTCGGAACATCTGAAGCTCTTCACTCAATCCACTTGGCCACACAAGCTTTCTTAATGAGAGAGATATTACTATTCATCATTTTCACCAAACATCATAAATATTAAAAAGCAATAGTCCTACCTTATCAGGAATCGAACTACGGTCCGAATACCTTTAGCCAAAGCTTAAGTCCGCTGGGCCACCAAAACTTTCATAAAGAGAGAGGTAATACTAATGTATCATTTTCACCAAACATTACAAATCTTAGAAATCAAGTCTTGCTAACGAGGAATCGAACTAACGACTAACTTAGTCCACTTTGCCATCCAAGCTTTCTCTGTAAGAGGGACATTACATATCCTTATCATTTTCGCCAATCATTATAGACCTTAGAAATCCAAAGACTTGCCTTACGAGGAATTGAACCACGGTCGGTACAACCACAGCACTTGGCGAAGTCCACTTTGCCATCAAGGCTTTCTGGTATGAGGGGCATTACATTTTTATCATTTTTACCGAATATTATAAATCTAAGAAACTAAAAGTAATACCTCATGATGAATCGAACTACGGTCTGTACACCAAAAGCCTCTGGCTTAGTCCACTTGACTACACAAGCTTTCTTAATGTGAAAAGAATAACTTTAGTATCATTTTCACCAAACATGTTAAATCTTAAAAATCAAAAGTCTTGCCTTACCAGGAATCCAACCATAGTCCAAACATCTAAAACAATAGGCTTGGACCACTTTGCCATCCAAGCTTTCTTGTGACCTTTTATTTCATTTATTATCAAAGATTGTCCATCTTAGAAATCAAAACTCTTACCTTAAAAGGACTCACATTAAGGTGCAAGCATCAAAAATTCTTTTTCGCTGTCTTTGAGAGGAAATATTCCGGTGATCTGATAAGTTTTGTTAAGGCTATTATAGCCATTTTTGCTCCCTGGAAGGTCTTGAGTGGATTCAAAGCCTACCTGGAACCAGCTATTTTGGCCAAATCATCATTTATTAACCATCAGGCTTTTTTCCACTTTTTGGTAGATTTTAAAGGAAAGTATTTTTGACGATTTTTATTCCTTTAATAGCATAATATTGCTCCGAGAAAATTCTAGAGTTTAATAAAAGCATATTTGCAACCATTCAACTATGTTGATTATTACTTCTCTAAAAGACCACATTTCCAATTTCGCCATCAAAATATACCATAATCGATGCCAGTTGTATTAAAACAGTACACTGTTTACTTTGTCTCAATATCCAAACTTAATTACCTGAAATATCCTTAACCTGGCATTTGATTTTTCTCTTTTTTTAACAGAATTGTGAACTCTCTGACGATTGTTTCCATTATTGATTTGCTGTTTCACGCGGAGCAGGCTTTCTCTGCAGAATCCTGAAAGCATTTCTGCCCAAGGCGAAAGGATCCAGGTACCAATATTCCAGACGATTCAAAAGGGTCTTTCCTTGATTGCTCAATAGTCATACTTGCAGAGTTTCAAAAAGCAAGTTTGTCAAAATCATAGAGTGTGATGTTGCCCCAGTTTGTTTTTCTTTAATAATAACTCCTTTGTCAATCAATTTTCATATCTGAAACAATTAAAATCTTAAGAACTACTTTAGAAGATACGAAGAGCTACATAACTATGAAAATTTCCAAACATATAAATCAATTAGTAAAGTGAGGTGATCAATTAGTGAAGTGAGCTTGCCTCTAGAATGCGCTTTCGCGAACTTTACAGATATTCTTCATTCGAAAAAAATTTGAAATGGGTATGATGTTTAATTCACTGAGTAGACGTTTCAGCTTGTGACATAACTATGTAACATTCTTATTAACATTTGTCGTGTCTAAAATTATTTAGTACTGATAATCAAATGAAACTTTGTATTTGGATAGTTTTGTAACTTTTAACACATTAATTCAGTGACCAAAGCTAGATATGCTATGCTTTGCTTGGGTCGCATAGATTACAAGTATTATTGTTACTTAGTTTAGCTTGTTTCATACGAATGAAATTGAAAATTGGAATAGTTGATTGGGTTTTCCTTATGTCAATGGTAGCTGGCAGTCAATTTTGAATGGTAGTGAGGAAATGAATTTGGGGATATCATAGCTACGAGAATCAGGTAAAATTCTAAACCCCTTAAATCTAGCCCCAATTAGAGAGGACTCACAAATCAATATCTCATTAATTTTCATTATGTTTTGCGTTACGGTTCCGGGACAAGAAGATAAAGCCACTTGAAATGTATTGGCTCGGAAGAATTCCTTTTTAAGCTGGATCCCATTGGATCAATTTCATTCTACTTATGGTAGCTCCAAGTTTCTTCGAAATAATTGGTGGATGCAAAATCTGGAGAAGATAGGGCCCTGCATAGTATTGATTGGTACAAGGATGTGCTGCAGGTCATCTCTCCCCGTTATCCAATTGGGTTTATGACAAAATCCAGTCTTTAAAATTATTGATTTGAGTGCCTTCCCTAGAATATTCTAGGGCTACAACTACCATACCTGGATCTTCTTCTCAGTCTTGATTTTGCCACTTCAGACTGCCTCTCTTCTTTACTAGAATCGACGATTTCATTTTCAATGTTCTTTTTTGTTGAGAACTTGGTCAAATGTAATATTTTACACTTATCATGACAAGCCTTTGATATTTTGTAGGGGTAACGTTTCGGGAGAGATCCATCTCCCATCATCGAGCAATGAGAAATGTGGTTTCTTTCCTATGTGTCCTATGACCGGATCGAAAAGGTGTGAACACTGAGGCAACATTAGAGGGGGTCTTTGGAATCATGGCGCTAATTTCAAACATTTGTGGCGCCGAGGTTGGGCTCAGTGCTTTTGGTATAGTTTAACCCGATTTCTAGAAAACGAATATAGTTCTCTCGTTACCAAGTACGAGGTCCTTCGAATATGCAGAACTGAAGATGTGATCTCTTTTGGTTGCGCTTTTCGTTCCTTTTTACTTTATCGTTTATCCTTTAGCTTCAACCTTATTTGCTGCAATACATTGTAATGTTAGGTAGTGCAATTTGCATTGATTGATTTACAAAACAAAATAGGTTTTATAAAGGTTTTTTATAAAGGTTTAAATAGGTTTTATCATAGTTTCCTTTGGTCTATTTTTTTGTATAACAATTGAAAACAAAAGTTATTTAAGTAACTCCCAGTTCTGGTCCAATTTTTCAGTTTCTTATTAAAAATGAGTGTCACCTCCAGGTTTTCAAGGTGTAAAGTAGAAAGATTCTTTTGTGTTTCTTAAAAAAGTTCTTTTTTGAAAAATAAATATTTTCAAAATCAAAGTCATGCAACATTTCAAAGAGGATTTGTATAGCTCGAAGAAGTTAAGCACGTTTTGTGCCTAATCTCTCACCTTCATTTCCAAGTATCAAAACGTTTCCGTCTCCCATATAACGAAGGAAACAATTAATGCAGAAATAGCAACTTAAATAGAAAAGACTTCCCTTCAAAATGAGCCCAAAATGGTGGCTAGCCTATGCTTTTGGACAAAATTAGCCCGAACTAATATTTTCCAAATAGGCTTTTCATCCACTTAGACTGATCAAGAAATTTTAGGCTGTAATAAAACCGCCAAAACTTTTTGTTGTCAGGCGTTCGGCAAAATTGAAGTAGTTAGAAAACCTGAAATATGATACCTCAGAATTACGATGCAGAAAACCATCTCTAGCAAATGACTCAATTAGACAATCGTCAACCAACGAACATAAGCAATTTTTCATTCTACATATTTACAATTTCATACGATCTTTATCTGAATTAACACAACTATAATTATATCAACAGCGATGTTTTTAGAAACCAACAAAAAAAAACTTTGAACCCCAGGGCATTTTTTAACACTGTAACTACTGGGCCATTGGCCCAGTGGGCCCTTTTCCCGGCCCAGTAAAAAAGCAAAATTTAGGGCCTTTGGCCCACTAGTTTGGGCCCTTTTCATTAATATTTTTTTAATATACAGTAAATAGTGACAGTCTTTCAGTCAGTCATATTGTGTCACTTAGATTGAGCACAGAAAGCAAGGCCCTTTGCATGGCCTCTTTCTGGGTTTTCAGTCGAGGTTGTTGATTGATGTTGCTATGGTTGCTGGTTCATGTTGTTGTGTTGCGTTGTTATGGTAGTTTTAGACTGAGCTGTGAGGAAAATCAAAGAAGAAAGATCAAAAGATTGCAGTTTAAAAATCAACTTAGGAAATGAAAAGAAAATCAAAGAGTGGCCACGAGAAACGTTTGGAAAAAAAGAAGAATGAATTAAAAGAGGCTGCCACTGCAAGTGGCCAAACATCGCTACTCTCCTCGTTCGGATTTACAAAATCAAGCACCAGCAGTCGGCCTAAGACTGCCAGTCCTATTATTGATGGCGGATCGACGATTGATCAACACTCATCAACTGCAGTACCAGTTGAAGAGGAGGTGAGTAAAGCTTCTGACAGTTTGGTTGATTCAATGAAAGATGATAAAAACGGCAATGAAGATACTGAGAAAAATGATGTCATTATTAATATTGATGATGCCAGTGATGATAGTCCTGCAGACATAGGCCTAGGTCTTGATGATAACGCTGAGATTTCGAAACCAGACACTGCCTGGTCAAAAATCGACCCCACAGATGATCGTTGGTACAAAGGGAAAAAATTAGACTTGAATTGGCTGCTTTTAGCTGAATCTTGCCTGGAATTAAGTAGGGAAAGTCAGAAAGGACAACAAAGACGACGTCCAGTTGTCACCTGCTTACTTTGCAGCAAGTATGAGCTTGAAGTGAAAAGATATGCCACTAATGGACGAATACCAGTTGCCAGTGGAGTCCGGGTTGATGGGAAAGACAGACTGCGTTCACTTGTTGATCATTTGCTTTCCTCTGTTCACAATGAAGCATTAAGATTGAAAAACCTTGAAGAAGCATGGAGTCTTTCATCAGACAGTCATCCTTGGGTCAAAGTTATGAAACAATGCAAAACCCAGACATTAGAGTTTCTTTTGCGAATGGCTGTTGATGTTTACAATGATTGTAGAGTGGAGACACTCAGTGCAAGAAGCTGGCCATCAAGGTCTTTGGCAACTGAGCATAGCAATGCTTTACTGCATAACTTTGAAACAGAAGGATGGGATGCAGACTTTGTTCCTTTTAGTCAACCAAGCTCTGTATACCATTATAGAGATCCAGTAACCTATACAGCAATGAGAGACATTGTTGCTAAGCAAGAGATTAAAAAAACTGCTGATGTATTAAAAGATTGTCTGTGCTTTTCTGTTCAAATTGATGGAAGTGCTGACAAGCAGCAGGTGGATTCTAAATTTATAACAGCAAGGTTAGTCCCAACAAATGAAGTGAGTGTCAAGACCGTTTTTCTTGGCATTGCCAGCAGTGATTTAGGAGGAGCTGAAGGACTTCTTGATTCATTTATTTCGTGCTTGAAAAGTGTTGGTGTGGAGACAGAGAAGCTTGTTGGAGTCACCACTGATGGAGAAAAAGCAAACACAGGCAAAAATGCAGGATTGTGGACATTACTTAAACAACATATTGGCAGGGACATCTTGACAGCATGGTGTGTTTGCCATCGCTCAGATTTGGCCCTTGAATCTGTTCAGTCAGAGGTCCCTGAACTCCATAACTGGATGGCTGATGTTCTTGCCCTTTCGACATTCTTCCGCTCATCTCCACGTCGCACAAAGCTGCTGCACAAAGAACATGATAAACTTCTTGCTTTTCCAAAGCATTTTGAGGTCCGATTTGCAGAGCATACTTTGAATCTACTGAAAGCTATCTTGAATAACCTGGAAAGAGGCAAGAATGCTTTGGACAAAAATGACAGATGGAACCATAAATTCAGACAGAAAAGAAAGCTCATCTGCGAAAGGATTTCTTAGGAAATGGGGTAATGGCACACAGCAAGTGTGGTTGACCACTGTTATGCATGATCTGTGCAAAATTTTCAAGAATTTGCAGAAAATATTTCAAAAGTCTGACCTCATTTTACTGGATGTGTTAACTGCCAGGGATGCAGCAATTGTCAACCTGAACGTCATGAAGGAGATGCCAGTGCCTGGTGGGCAGGAAGAGAAATACTTGAAAAATTTAAATTCAAGTGAAGAATGCAGTGCAGAAAGGAATATCAGAAAAACCAGCCAGGCTCATAGGTTTGTCACTGCACACCGAAGAGAAGATGGTCCGATCAGGGTTGAAATTGTTCAATCGGCAATAAACTTTCTAGACCAACGCATGAATATTGAGGAAGATCAAACGATCAACAATTTGAAGAAGATAATGGATGCAAGTTCACCAGCCCAGATAATAAATGCCAGCAGAGATCTTGTTAGCCAGATGTTTGGAGAAGACAAGGTTGAAGAGTTTGTTTCTGATGTCTGCATGTCATGGACAAGCCTAAGCGAAATTCAAGTCTATGGCCAGATAGAAGATGCTGGCACATTCTACGCATTGAAGCTAAGAAAAATGACAGAGGCTAGCTGTGGTATGCTCCGAAAATTCCTTGCTTCCTTCCTTACCTTGACACCACATAGCATGGCAACAGAGAGAGCTGTCTCCCACTATAATAACATAAAGACATCCAGTAGAGCATCTTTAAAGCCAGAGTCGATTAACAGTTACATGCACGTTTCTCTCAATGGCACAGGGACTGCATATTTCGATCCGAGACCTGCAGTTTTTGAATTTTTGAAGACCAAAGACAGACGTAATAGAGAGCCAACTGCTGAAATCTATCGAGAGAGAGAATTTATTAAAAAGTTCTTTTTGAGTGACTCTGGTTGTCTTTGATGGGACGTTTTCTTGACATTCTATATCAGACGTTGTTTTAAATTTTAGACATATTATTAACGTTTTATTGAATTTTTATTCTGGTTATATTCATTTTCGTAGCTTTTGTTGCCTAGGGGTCAAGGGGGGTCAAGGGGGGTCAAGGGCTCTGGTCGCGAAGATGCGGGCCCTCGTATGGTATTGGCCCAGTAGTCAAAATTCCTTAAAAAATGCCCTGTTGAACCCTCTTACTTCTGTGGGTATTAACGTTTGTATGTATACTAAAAAAGCTCTCATAGACCGCCCCTTCGCTTCTGTAAGCATGTCCACAAGTACTTGAGAAAAACAAAAGCTATTTTCACCTAAATTTCAAGAAACTTTCAAGTCCCCATATCGTTCTGTTTCTCAAATCAACACCAATGTAACAAAGAGGACGGATAGTCAATGTGAATAAACTCAAGCAAGTATTGATGTTCCATTTACACAAGTTAGTTTATGATTAGTCCTTCCAGCCTGGCAAATTTGTACTCCTAGTATCCGTGTGTCCCAGCCTCGTTTCTAGCTCTATGCCTCCATCGCATGTAAGGTCATTTCACCAACACTAAATATACCAATCACGTTAATTACTCTTAAGGTTTTTGAAAAATCATACGTTAATTACGTATGGTTTTTCAAGTCATGGGTGATAGAGTTATGAAAATTTATTCACTAAAGCAAAGTACCTAAAAACGGTCTGAACACAAAACATTGTTCAGCAAAACATCGAAAAATAAATAAGAAGCGCCTCGAAGGAGTTATTGCTTATCAACTAATTACTTAGTTTGATTTTCATCTTTGACTCGTGGCCCGTGGAAGCGAGGCTATGCTTTAGCGTAGGGTAACGCGTCTCCTCCCGTACTTGTCGTCCAATATAAATCAAATCACGTGATTTCAAAGCCACTGTAAATTGCTGTGTTGAAGGCTGCCATTCATAGAAATCAACCTCGTGCTATGAAACTAAACAGATTTATATGGTGTATTGGATAAGTAAAATCTGTCATTCTTCGGAGAATTATGCTACGTTAGTGGAAAATGACAATAACATGTCAACCTTATCAGTTCTACTCAAAAGCTGAATGCAGGCTCTAATACACTGCCGCGAGTAACCTGCAAGGTTCTTTCATTTTTCATCTGTCATCTGTAGTACACACTTTTTTCTTATAAGAAACCGTTTATAAGGAACCTAGAACTAGAATTTCTTGTAGAATACAATTGATCCTTTTGTTCCAATGTTTCTTCTCACAATGAAAACAATAGCAAATCTAAGGTACTTTTAGTATTAGGCCTTGAGGTAGGTTCCTTGTAAAATAAAAAGCGTGTATCCCTGTACCTTTCAGGGGGAAGCCTTTCAGTAGGAAGGATTTTCATATTTAGAAATATTACGACCAGTACAAATAGAGTTTAAAGCGAAGAGAGTTTTCATGCAGAGAATAAGGTGCCAGTCACGTGATCGGTTATCAAGATCAAGTCATAACTCTCCCAAGCTCAAAACAGGTGGCCTTTTGTTGGTCATCTCTCTTGAGCCCTCGTCATTTCTTCCTATCCCAAAAGAACCTAGCCTGCGTTCGTCGAGTCGTTGAGTCAGGCCTGCAACTCGATGAGTAGGATCTACAACGTACGCTAAAAGGACCGAAGAACAATGGCTTAAAACTATCACAAAAGCATAATACTGTCAATAGTCTAGCTACCGACAACTAAGTACGCAGACACCACTAAATCCTAATTGACTATGTACCGGACACAATCAATACTCACTTACAGGCGGTATTTCGTATGATATCCTCCCGGTTCTCCCAAGTCCAGCTGGGAGAACCGCATTGTTGTGGAACAACGGTATCCAAGAATACACGTTTCCACGTGGCTGATACTCAATGGCTCTTCTAAACATATAAGCGATATCCTTCCTGGGCTATACCAATACCCTTCCAGAGCAATATCAATTTTACCCTTGTCCCAAGCAATAATTAGTGGCACCTTTTCCAAAGCAATACCAATACTCTTTTCAGGCATTACTAACATCCTTCTTAGACAATAACAATACCTTTCCTAAGCAATACCAATACTCTTTCCAGGCAATACCAATACCCTTATCTCAGGTAATACCTATACCCTTCCAAAGCCATACTCTTCTAGGGCAATTTTGATACAATATCCATCTAAGGCAATACTAATACCCCCATCTCAGTCAATACCAATAGAATTCCTAGACAATACGAATATCCTTATTCCATGCAATACTATCAAAGGGATAGCAATACCCTTCCGTAGCAAGGCAATACTGATACTCCTATCTTAGGCAATACTAATACCCTTGTCAGGCAAAACTAATATCGTTATCCCAGGCAATACTAATACCCTTGTCAGGCAAAACTAATATCGTTATCCCAGGCAATACTAATACCCTACCAAAGCTATACAGATACCCGTCCTAGGCAATACCTATACCCTTCCAAAGCAATACTCTTCTAGTGCAATACTAATACAATACCCATCTAAGGCAATACTAATACCCCTAACTCAGGCAATATTTATACCTTTTCTAGGCAATACCAATACGCTTCAAAAGCAATACTAATACCCTTCTCAGAAAATACTAATAACCTTGTCCCAGACAATACCAATACCCATCTCAGGCAATACTAATACCCTTAGGCAATACTAATACCTCTATCCCAGGCAATAATAATAATCTTACAAGTGACAATACCAATACCCTTGTCCCAGGCAATACTGATATTCTGATATTCTTCTCAAACACTACCAATACTCTTTTAAAGCAATACCAATACCCATCTCAGGCAATACTAATACCCTTAGGCAATACTAATACCTCTATCCCAGGCAATAATAATAATCTTACAAGTGACAATACCAATACCCTTGTCCCAGGCAATACTGATATTCTGATATTCTTCTCAAACAATACCAATACTCTTTTAAAGCAATACCAATACCCTTGCCACAAGCCAACCCAAGCAAAATCAATACCCATCTCAGCCAATACTAATACTCTTCCTAAGGAATACCAATATAACCTTCAAGTGAATGATTAGAAAATATCCCATATTACGTCATTCTCAAAATCATGCAACTGCTCACAACTACACTCGGTGCCCCCTCGCAAGGCATCAAAGTATCTCCCTACATTACTGAATATTTGCCATTGCAGTCATGGTATTCCCCATCGCACTTAAAATCTATCATCGTACTGCAAGATGCCTCCCACAGCAATTTTGCTATCTCAACACATGGATGGTGTTATTACATACTGTACTGAATATCTACCACTGCACTCATAATGCCTCCCCACCGCAATCCTATATCCTACCATAAGCATCATTTTATCCTATAAATCTTTCATTGCACTCATGGTATCTGTCCCTACCCCCACTTAACATCCACCACTGTGCTGCAAGATGCCTCCCTCGGCAATAAAGGTATCCTCCACAAGCAAATTACCATCCCTAACTGTCCTGAATATTCTCCACTGCACCTATGATATCCTCCAGAGGAACTAATCATCCATCACCGTACAGCAAGATGCCTCTCTAAGGAAATCTTTGTATTCCTTCCCACCGTACTAGTCAACTACCCCTGTACTGCCTAGGTTCCAACGTACTACACACATACACACATATTACATGGAGTGATACCCACCCCTACACGTCTCTTGAAGACAAGTAGCCCTACATATATCACGATATGATCAATGCATCGTTATAACTTCCCGGTATTCTAAACCCCCCATCAACACCTGCTGTTGTCTATTCCATACTCAATATATATGTAATCAAAATTGAATCGATTTATTAAGTTAAATGAGAGGTGATGCCCCAGCAGTTAACACGATAACTTATTTAGACAGCTCTTGCTGTTACACGTTACAAAATTGTTACTTTAATGGTCACAAATAAACGAAACACTCAACGAAGAACATGGGAGGTCTATGAAATTTCATCGAAACATGTTTTGGAATTAAAAAAGAAAATTTCTTTCAATTCTCCCAACGTGAGAAATTTTTCTGTTCTTATGAAAATTCAAACGGTTTTTAGAACCCTTCTTACCACTTAAGAAGAGTGGAGAAAAGGTCATATTTCGAAGAGAAGGATGTTTCTTACACCCTCGTGTTCTTCTTTGCCGGACCATAACATCAAGTTACTGATAAGTACCGACCTTAAATAGCTGTTTCGTACATCAACATGGCTTTGGGTGGCAGTAGGCCTAGCATAGTCGAATTCAAGTTCTCATCATCCGCGTCCTCTATGACCGTTCCGTCAGTTACATTTGAAATGCAGAGCGATCCATTCTCACTGTCCATTGTCTTCTCGTCCTCACAGAGCTTGTCGAGGTCTAGCTTAGCGGATGGCAGGGGCTTGTATGCTCTCCATGACAGGAAATAGAAGAACGCAGATAGAGCTGAATGAAATATGAACAAAATACTGATAATGACTCTCAATATAACAGCAAAAAACATTTGCCATTTTTTAAGAATTAACAAAAATGTATTCATTGATAAGAATTATCTTTATCAATGAATATATGTTTTTAATAGACTCAATATTTTTTCAGTTTACTGCCGGATGAGGTTACTACCTACATTATTAGGAGTTAGCCTAAACAGATGCTTAAATACATTGTAGTTAACAGCAGTAATAACGATGGTTAATGATCGCCATCTGGATAAAATTAACAACCCTCGCATCGAATCGCTCAAGGAACGGACACTTGCATGGCAATTTCAGATTACACATTGTCCCGGAAAGTGGATGCGAGGTCCGGATGCCCTTTCCAGATACCCAGCTAGAGTTCCAATGCGATACTGGAATCGATGTTGCACTGCATGACACACAGTTAGAAAACGCAACAGTATACGCTCTAGAAGACATTGGTAGCATTACATTTACCTGTTCTACAAGCTGCTCAATCTGATCCTGAATATCAGGATTTGCTTAAAATGATTTCCACCGGTTTCCCTGAAAAACGCAACCAGACCGAACCAGCCCATCTTCGAGAATTTTGGGAAGTACGATCTCGTTTATCTAATCCTGATGGTGTAGCCCTAATGGACAACACCTTCGCCATCATACCCATTTGAGAAAATTTGCGCAGATTACTTCTTTGTTGAAAACAAACCCTATTTGGCAATTGTTGACCGTTTTAGTGGCTGGCTGTCATTATATGCTTTTAAGCCTAACCAAGCCAATCACTTGACTCTGATAGACACTTTTCGGGACTTATTTACAGCTTATGGTGTTTCAGAGGAGCTAAGTTCTGACGGCGGTCCACAGTTTGCAGCCAAGGAATTTCAGGAGTTTTTGAAGCTTTGGGGAGTGAAACACAGATTGTCTTCTGTAGCGTACCCCCAGTCAAATGGAAGGGCAGAGCTTGGGGTCAAAACTGCGAAACGTATTGTTCATAATAATCTTTCTCCTGATGGTAGCTTAAACAACAATCAGGCTGCCCGAGCTATACTGCAGTACCGAAACACACCTCTGCCAGATATTCATCTTGGCCCTGCACAGATTCTTCTGCATCGTCAACTTCGGGACAGTCTCCCAGCACACCCTGATCACTACCGTCCGCATAAGGATTGGTTGCTTACAGCTGAACAACGCGAGAAAGCCTTGAGCAAAAGAAACCATTTAGTTGTCAAGAGATACAATGAAAAATCCCGTGAGCTACCCTCATTGCCGATTGGCACAAATGTAGTTGTTCAAGATAAGGACAAAAAGTGGAGACGAACTGGGTGCATCGTAGAGTCTCTCGGAAACCGTCAGTATAAAGTCCGGATGTTTAGTTCAGGAAGAATAACCCTACAAAATCGGAAATTTTTAAGAGAATACACAGCAATTGCTACTGACCAACCCGAACCTATTCCGTCAGCTATAGTACCCTTAGATTCGACCCATGGAGGAGGAGATGATACGTTACCACCGGGCAGCTCAACACCACCACCGAAACCTGTCGATCTTCAAAGGGACTCAGACATTGAATCCAGTAATTCGTCTTCCTCAGAAAAAGAAGTTGTTCTTGCGCAACCCGTGCCAAGAGCTCTGAAAAACTTGCTTCCATATAATAAGCCTGGCCTAAAATAGTCGCTTACACCTGGGGGAAGGAGATGAACAGTTGTTGTTGTTGTACTAACTGACATTTTCCTAATTGTTGTTGTTGTGGGCCTAAGCAAAACGTATAAATTAGCATACATGTTTATCCAGTTTTTTTTGATTGAGTTATGAAAGCAAAACGTTATTCAGTACAGCTCTTTCTTCTCATTAGCTACTTGGCTGTTCTTGCTGAACAAGTTCTTGAAAAGATGCTCTCTTTCACTAGTCCGTTCTTCCAGTTCTTATCTTTATCAATCACTGAGATATTATCCCAATCCATCTGGCGATTTTCCGTCCAGCAATGATGGGCAAAATCACTTTTGTCATATCGGCCATGGGTCACATTTGACTTATGTTCTTTGAGCCTGGTTCCTGTTTCTCTTGCCCAGCGTTCCCCCACTAAATATCAAAGGCTTGTCATAATAATTGGTGACTATCATGTCGAATATTGTGTCAGAAACAGCCTTGATAAGACCAAATGTATTTACTCAGTTGATTTTATCAGTTTTTATTTTTAGCAGAGATACGACATGAATCTACAACTCACCTTGAAATAGAAGTGTCGCACCACAAAGCATATAGCTCAATTTGACATTGTTGTATTCCAGGCAGTTTCCTGTTCCAGTACACGTCTGCTCCCAAAGATCACAGGATTTATCGATGAAAATTCCAAACAATACTGGACCAGGCATTGAGCCAAGGAGGCTCAAAAAGATCCACTGCACTCCGAGTGCATAAGCTCTTTCGTTGTCTGGAACACACCTGGAATGGGAAGAAAATGAAAGCTATGGAATATTCAAATATTTATTACCGTGTTGCGTTTATTAAACGTATGAAGCGTTTATCACGATTTACTACGATGATTTAGGAGGCAATCTTTCCCAGAGGGCTTTTAAAAAGGGGGGGGGGGCTTTATTGCATTGATCACAGCATTCACAGCCAATGTATATTATGGCACTTGGGTTGAAAATCTGAGTAAAAACTAGATAATTCTAGTTCAAGATGGACGCAAATCGTAATTTTCCGCATCAATTCACACAGTTTAACGTAAAAAGCATGGTAGTGTATAAATTGTTAATGACTGGTATGTGGGTTGTGATAAATGCCCCTTCATAAGGGGGAGTCAATAAGAAATGGAGGTACTCCCCAAAGTCCTACGCCAGAGACGTTAATTTTTTTGAACAATAATAATAATAATGATACAACATTTGAGCAAGTGCTGTAATATTGTATATTTGTGAGAACGAATGGCTAAATTAATAAAGAAGAGAAAAGAACGACTCGCCAGTCTGACAGCCGTAAGTTAACTACTGACACGGCAGGGATACGATAACATTTGAGAATGCTATAAAAACTCTATTAAGCGAGGGGGGCTTATCTAATTTCTAAGGTTCTAGAGGGGGGCTCATTAGAGTAAGCGTTTAAAAGAGTGTTTGGAGAAGAAATTCTTCACTCTCGAGCATGTAAAGCTAGAAATTCGAAAAACTGCGCTGGAATACATCCATTGGCAATCCCTAACTCGTCACATTTTTACTCTTTATTTTTTTTATTACAAGGGGGGCTTAAAGGAAAGGGGGCTTAGTAGAGCTTTAACGGAATTTTCAATAACAGTGATAATATTAATCAGTGGGACTAACCTCATAACGACCATTTTGCTTGGAATAGCATTGATGAAACTAAGCAGCAGAATAATCAGGGCTCCAAACAGAAACGGGATCATACTCTTGCACTGTCTGTCGCACAGCCCTTGCACCACCTTGATGCTGGTCAATGTATTTCCATTCAGATACTCTCCTGATGCGTTGTAGACAGAACTGTTCACTGAATGCTCCACGCAGCTACAGTCTGAGTATTCCTGAAAGATAAATGTATGTCATCGAGATAATTTTTCAGAATCAAAATTCAAAATCACCCGAGTAGGACTTGAACCCACGACCTCTAACTCATTGCCTCAAGTAAGGGAATAGGAAGGGGATTTTTGATTCTTGATTCGTTAAAATACTTACTTAGTTGTTACCCTGGAAGAAGCAGGATTTTGAAAATGATCACAAACAAGATGATTTGTGAGAATTGAAATGACCAGAGTAGGTCTTGAACCCACAACTTCTAGTTTAATACTTTCGTGCCTGGGAACTTAGGCCAATGGTGCCTGCGCAAGACAAAGAAATTAGAAACAGCTATTTCGCCCTTTTGTGTCTGCCATAGCTATAGAGTTTTGCTAATAGATTTTTGAACTTGCACTGGTATGGAAAATAAAAGTTCCCTCTACACCATCAGTATAGTGAAGGAAATAAAAAAATCTAACGACAATCGTTACAGATTTTTCATATAAAAATGAAATCTAGATTAGAGACTAATATAGAAACTTGAGACTGCATGATTTAAGGATATAACTCATTGGAAATTCCATGAAATCAGCTGTTAACCCACTTGTAAAACAAGACCCTCGCTATATAATTTGAAGGCTCAGATATGTCCGGCACTGAACTTTCCAACTTTCTTTGTTCTTAGCACAATCTTTATTGAACTAGCAAAATATTAGGCGCAGCAAAAATGAACTTTCCATCCAGGACGAGGACTAGTTTCTCCAGTAAAAACGTATCAAATAGGTCTTTTATAAGCTTGCTGGAGTTGTCAACCTTTCTACAGGGGTCTAAGGGTTGTGGAAATGAAAAATGTGACCCTGTATTTTTCAAAATGGCCCCACCCTAATGGAATCGACGACTAAGGAAAACTGATTTCATCAACAACAGTGTATACGACTAAGGAAAAATAGTAGCAGCAGCAGCGGAGGAGCACTGATTTCATCATTTACAGTGCATACTTACAGTTTTTGATAGCTTTGTTCTACATCCGGCATGACAGGGTGCAAAGAAGGATATTTCATCGCCTCCGCAGACTGGCGAGTATTGGACGGCATCGCAGGAACAGCCAGAGTTGCAATTTGATGTGAGATTCCCAATCTTTCCACTACAAATAGATCACATGAGATCTTAATCGGAAACCCTGATTAGCAGGACTGTCAAGAGAGTGGGGGAATCAGGGTAGCTACTAGGGGGCCAGGGGCATTAAAAGGTGCCATAAGAAATAAGAAATGTATTCTTTATAATCTTCAAGGTCTCTCTCAGTGGAAATCAGACCTCCCTTTCTTTATAGCCACAAAGTTCGGAGGCATAAAGTGAACATGGATACTGAATCTCTTAATTTGACACTCAACAGAGTAAGACGTCAGAAAGAGAACGAATTATTATACTCAGATGTGGATACAAAAAGGTTAAGTATTCATGTTTTCACTATGCTTCACTGTGTATGCATCTTTCTGGCTATATTGAAATTTGGTACTGACCGAAGACCTCCCTTTCAGTCATTACCCTAGGGCCCAGCCATTCACTTAAAAGCGCTGCTTATGAGTACGGTGAAGCATCGTTCCTAGATTTAAGTGGTTAGAAAGTCCTTCATCTTATTTCTTTTGTATGAGTCTAGATGTTGAAATGGTGTCAATAGTGGACCAAGATTTCGCTTAAATTCACGAGGAAATTTATGATGAACTGAGATGTTGTATATCGAATCATTTAATTAAATTTCACCAAATACTTAATTTCAAACCAGGTTATATCGAGCAAGCTGCTGAAAAAAAACATTTGGGTTATGTTGATCAACCTCGTTCAATTAAGGCGAAGATATCGTTAGACGAAACGCTTGCGCACTGTCACGGCTGAAAACAGTGAAGAAAGACATCTAACAATTAAGGCTTCAAAGGGGTTTATTGGAGAGGGAGCTTATTAGAGAGGGGGCTAATAAGGAATTTACGGTATTACCCTTATAATATCTAACCTTTCATCGATTTCAAAAAGAGTCCTCTTTGAGAAAACTTGTTTAGTAATTATTCATCCAAGATGGCTTTTGGCACTCAGTGTACTTAACTCGGATTCAATCTTATGCTTAGACTCTATAAGCTTAACTGCAATCTGCAATCCCCCAAATGGTATGAGACAGTGCTTGATTGCCACTCGATATATACTAATTATCGAAAAGAGACCCCCATCCCCCCTAAACAATGTTGTTTCAGACGTTGCTTTGGTGCGGAAATGCATTGTTAGTTTAGAAACGTTACCCCCTAGTCTAGGTTTTCTTCCTTTCACTTCCTGTCTTTCCAATAGGAAATTCCGGAAGTATCCCATTAAGTTTTTTAGTGTTCTACTGTCTGCTTCGAAAGTGAACGAAGTTTTTCTGTCGCACGATTCGAATATCGTTCTACATATTTCATCTATCGGTCTAATGTTTTAAATAAATTAGTTAAGTTCTATAGGAGTTCAAGTCCTATTCCGTCGAATTTCTATTCTACATTCCTGTCCATCGTTATTTACGTTGGTGGGTGTGCCTACCAAAGTAAGTTTGTTTTCTTTTATTTATCTTATATTTTCTCAGCTTGATTTTAGCTCATACTCGATAATTTTCTAGTTAATTTCGTTTCTATTGGACAATGGTAGTTTCTTATAATTTATCAATATTATTTTAATTCGTTTTGTAGTTCGAACCGACTTATCGTATCGACTTATCGACTTTTCGACTAGATCGACTTGACCCAACCCGATTTCGACTACAACCCGATCAATCTCAACGTCAATACCGTTTATATACCCAGCCACAGTTGAACTCGGTTCTTCGTCATTGTACATAGTTTTATAGTCGTTATCATCATTGGTTTTGTTGCTGTTTTGACTGACTTCGTCTCGTTACTTTGTCTACTTATCTACCGTCGCGTTCGTTTTATAAATGCCTCGCACCGCTCTACCCCCTGTAATCTTGGGTGAATTTCGATGACAATATTCTCTATTTACCTGGGACTACATGCATCTTCAACATCCTCCGGTGACATCCAGACCTAGTATCAACATTGGTTTGGGGGGAGGGGGAACTCCAACATCAACTTACAGTTTCAAAGTCCCATGTTTAGGATAATGCTAAAATCGCCATTGTGTCTCAAGACCTTATGGCAAGGATTGTAGCAGTGGCAAAGACGAAAGCAATCATTAAACATAAACCTACCCATCGAAGTAAGGAGTGTGCACACCAGCTATCTTGGGAGGCTGACAACCAGGGATAAGAAAAGCAGCAACACTGAAGACAGCAAGGAACTGAAAGAAGAAGCAGTATTTTGTCGCAGTTTCGCACGAGTCCCTGCCCTTCAGTCTCTTCATCAACACACTGCCAATAATAATACCCCCTGCTGTGCCTGGTATCAGCGTTGCCCCGACAGCTATGCCTGCATTCGAGTTTGACGATCCGAAATGCGATTGGATGTACTTGACTATGAAAGGGCCTAGGCCAGTGGCTATGATGGTGTTGCCGGCAAGAGCAAGGGTGTTGAACATGTACGTCGGGTTCTTCAGCAGACTGATGGTGGCAGGCAGCATATCTTTGAGTTTGCCACGGATCCTGGTGTCCTCTGGTCGGATGGTACCCTCGCGGATGGCTTGCTTTCGTGCGGCTCGGGCACCCGGCATATGCCGTGGGTAGGCGAATAGCGCACATGATGTGACGAAGATCAGAATTCCTCCACAGAAATGCCCCAACCACCAAGCTCCAATCCATCTCGGGTCGTCAGGGCTGAGATTTAAGCCCACAGGCTGAAATAAAATAATTAAGGTTGTAGATTATTGCTTGTTAGAAAAAACACCTTCGGAATTGTTGTAAGCGTGAATTCTAAAATACTGTAAATTCTCTATTCTATAGCTTATCGTGTTAAACATCTACTAAATTGAGTTGTTTAAGCCTCGGAGGTTTACGTCTGCTCATAGAGTTCTGATAGAGTTTCGTTTGAATAGGTGTCTACATATCCAATATGGACCTGGGGAAAGTCTGTGCAGCTCTGTGGAGGATGTTCGCAACGGGGGGTATCATCAGTAATGCGGAGAGATACTGCAAGCATTGTCGGTACGAACTCCACAATACTGATAGTATTCCTCTCTAAAGTACTGAATACTCACGATAGTACTGGGGGTATACCCAACTGTACTGATGGTATCCCCTCTAAAGTACTGATCACCCTCCTAAGTACTAGTAGCATCCTCCAAAGAACTGACGGTATCCCCTAAATGACTGAAGATATCTGCCCGACAGTACAGAACATAAACCACAGTACAACAGAAATGTTTTCAGGGTGATATGGCAGCTTTGGGAGCAGTGCGTAGCCAACAGTCCTTATTAGCATTCCCAAAACACAACCAAATAGTGCACCTCGAAGTGCAGCAACCTCGTTTGAATATGGAAATATCAATAACGGAAATACCTGAATCAAATCGACGTAAACTGTGAGCAAGGATCCACCGGCGACAAACCCGACTCCAGGTCCAAAGAAGATCGTCACGTACCATATTCCGAGATAAATCGGTGCCACTTTCGGCTTTACATTCTCGTCGATGTAAGCGGCACCGAGAGTGAAGAGCGGGGCAGTGCCAGCGCCCAGCAGTAGCTTTGCAGCAATAAAGGTAAACATGTAGTACCACTCAGACCGGCCTAAAATCAGGCATCGTGCATCCTCTAGTGTCCCGTTTAATGGCATATTCGAGAAGCAGACATCTCTGTCCTTAAACACCTTCGCGTCTTTATCGGGTATGTACTTGCCGATGAGCAGATGGGGCAATACGTACAGTAGACTTCCCAGCGCTGTCACCAACGCCCCCGAAGCGAGATACTTGGGTTTGTGTCCGAAACTGCCGTAGTAGCTCAAGAAAGCGATGAGCAACAGAGATGAGATCTCTTTTGCGGCGACTATCGTTCCCGATTCTTTGCTTGACAGCTTGAACTGTTTTTCGAGTGTCGACAGACCAACGTTCGTGAAGCCTTGCACAATCATACCTACAAAAAAATCAGATTCATGAGTAACAAAATCGCTTTCCAGGCCGAATTCGATCTTTCATGGAGGGTATATTTGGGGAACGCAACATCAGCTACAGTCTAAGGCATGGCAGTGATGCTCAACTTCCAAAAGCACGAACAGCACAGCGTCATTTGGAATTGACACCATAGCCAACTTGAAAATAAACTGTGGCACCGGTTGCCCCAAGAAATAAAAGCTTTCAGCAACTTAACAATCTTCAAAAAACAGATCAAATATTGGAAAGGTGACAAATGCAACTGCAGGCTCTGGAATACATATGTTCTGCAAGTTGGTTTCCTAACAGGATAGACTTTTTCGTATTTTTCCTTTCCTTGTTTTTATTACAGTAGACTCTCGCAACATCGAGCTCTCACCGGAAATGAAAAATTGTTCGACATAACAGGGTTTCGATATAAGGGGAGTCGAGATTTTCCTCGACCAAGAGGGGCTTCATAACTGAAAACAGTGTATAAACCATGAAAAATTATTTGCTTCTAAAAACCACTTTTAAAAATCTGAAAACCACTAAACAAGTATAAGTTTTTTATCTAAGTATAAGTATACCACTAAACAAGTATAAGTTTTAATCAGTCTTTTTTAATTTAAATTTCGGTATCAGAAAATTTAAAATCCACTAAACATCACTTTTAGCTAATGATAGTTTATAAAAGGGTACCATGTTTATCAGTCCTTTTTGACAGCCTAGGATTTGAAAAAACTGGAAGCCATGATGGACCAGACAGCGTAGTCGACAAGTTTGCTTTTTGCATGAAGAAAATTGACACAATTGTACGACATCTACCTAAAGGGCCGAATAGCAGATTTGCAAAGACCATCCTCTTCTTTCTCAGGGCAGACGAGTTTTGTTCCTAAACGGCATTAGTTAAAGGCAACCGATTAAACTCTGGAGATGGTCAAGGGATTAGAGTTCCTTACAAAGTACTTCTTGTTGGAATATATATGATTTTATTTTAAGAGCAGAGTTAACATTAGCGTAGTTGATTACAGAAGTTTAAAGTCTTGTGTGAGTTTAAGAAAAAGCTGTTATTGGCGTATGATTGTACGAAAAAGAAACTTTTGTGTCATAATGTTCGAGATAACGGGGTTTTTTGCTCACGGGAAAGAAATTTTGTCCAAGATAGCGAAAAGCTCGAGATAACGGTGTTCGAAATAACGGGTTTTATTTGCGCACTTAACTATTTAGGAAAACGAGGGGAAATAGGTTTTGTTCGAGATAGCGGGAAGTTCGAGATAGCTGTATATTTTATTGTATACAAAATTAATTTAGAATTGCAAATAGAGTGGGAGTAGGCCCTAACTAGCCTTAATTTTGCTATTCTATTTCATATCAGGTAGCCTACTACAATAGATGATGATGATGATGATGATGATTATGATGATGATGATGATGATGATGATGATGATGATGATGATGATGATGATGATGATGATGATGATAATGATGATGATGATGATGATGATGATGATGATGATGATGATGATGATGATGATGATGATGATGACGACGACGATGATGATTTGAATATGTTTGTGTATGGAATATTTTGTCAATAGATTTTAATTAGAATCGCAGTATTTTAAATAGCTTTTAAAGGCAACAAATATATACATAAATACATACATATAACTCTGGTAGAATGGCCTCCTAAATTGGGAAATCCATAAAAAGCTAATTCTGAATTTACAAAGTCTAACATTTTCAGAAATTGTACTTATCAAAAAATCCATAACTAGGGCAATGATGGAGCTTTGTAATGCTAGGTTATAATGTTCAGTGTTCAAGAATGTCTGCAACCTTCCTCTAGTTAAAATTTTCAGTAACAAAGATTCTTTCTAACTGTTTTTTTATAAGGAAGGTTAAATCGTTATCTACATTTACCTACATTTGCTAATGGTTTGAATTTACAAAACAAGGAATAGTTTGAATCCTATGTTTGTGAATGAAATCTTTACCATAGAGATCCGAGAAAAAGCATTACCATATATCAGTTAAGATACCCCAGTAATTTTATTCTACCAGAATTGAAAAAAAACAAGTAATGGCAAGGCACATTAAGATTTATGGGTTAAAGAAAATGAGTAAAATTACCATCATGAATTAAAACTCTGGTCTCGCTGAGAGTTTTCAAGAAACACTTGAAATTCACAAATTAGCAACATTGCAACAGCAGGATTTGCAAAACTTTTATTTATGAATATACATCTTTATAGCAATTTCGGGGTCAAGACCGCATCGTATTGCTTGATGTACAAATCTACAGAGCGAGAAAAAATCATAGTCTATCGGATGATTGCGACAGCATGAAAATTCGAGTAACAGAGAGTCAGTCTCCTTTCTTGATTCTCCTTTATGTATATGGATATTTATAAATGTGCCATATATTGTGATTAATCTGTATTTCTTTTATATAGTATAATTCAAAAAATAAACCATGTCTTTAAACGTTTCGATCAAATCTTCATCAGTAACTGATGAAGAGTTACTGATGAAGATTTGATCGAAACGTTTACAGACATGGTTTTTTTTTTGAATTAATATATCAGAATTTTATAAACTTAGGTAATTGGGTTCTCGTATAATTATTCTTTTATATAGTAAATATCCCTTTATAGATAGTTGTCCTTAATTAGGTTTTCTCTAACTATTGTAAATAGCCAACTGTAAATCAAAGAATTCATAATAATAATAATTCTTGTTGTAAGGCTAGGTCTTGATAAAGAGATATGCGAATTGATCGAGCTAAACCAGTCAGTGGAAATAGAAGTTGAGGATAAACTCGTCAAACATTTGTGAAGTTGGCAGTGTTATAGTGGAGAGCTTGCGCATTACTCAGTTAGCCTGTAGGATTAACTATTTCAATAGAAACACTTGTCATTGCAGAGAAGCAGATGTTCTGAGATCAATTATACTTGACGACAGAAGAAAGCTCGAAACGAAATCAGGTGTAAAATTCCGTCTTTCCTCGTAATTTTAGTTATTCTATGATGTTAGCAATCAAATCTTCTATTAATCCATCGCAAGACATTTGTTAGTCAAATAAGCTTTATTCTAGAAAGGATGAAGCTGCGTCTACACGATCAAGCATCTCCTGTATATAGCTGGCCTTGATTGGGTTTTCTAGCTATGTAAACAGACAAATTTAGATCAAAGAATTAATAATAACAATAACAATATTGAATAGAAACTGAGCTAAGAATTCTTTATTCAAAACAAACATTTTCGACCTAACTATAATGTTCTGAATAGAAACATGAAATAGTCAACTATGAATCTACAATCCTGGCCAAGGACCATGGATCTTTTTTATGTAATTCTTTATTTTGTGCAAACATTTTCGACGTAACTATAATCTTCAGGGTAGAAATATATGTAATGAAATATATGAATCTACAATCCTGGCCAAAATCCATGGATCTTTTTCAGAAAAACACAAGAATTTTCTAATGTTCCTTTTGTCTTCCCCTCGCTCTCTGCCTGAGACAATGTTGAGTTTACAAAAGTTGTATAACAACCTTAACAATGTACCAGGGCGGGAAGAATGGGTTCCACGAAAAATAATAAAAGTTAAATTTACTTTTGGCAAGGATTCTTTAAAAATTATTGTATCTGGTAACAAACCAGTGCTGTATGCAACTGTATGTGACCGTATATAACTGTATGCAACTGTTTGTTTTTAACTGTAACATAATTTACCAGCATGAAACTGTGCGCGACTGTATGCAACTGTATGCGATAGTAGGCAAGTGTATGCAACAGTAGGCAACTGTATGTAACTGTATGCAACTGTATGTAATGTATGTAATTGTGTGTGACTACATCTTTCTGTATACAACTGTATATACTTGAATGTAACTGTATGTTATTGAATGTAACTTAATTCAAAAGTATGTAACTGTATGTAAATTTGTGTAACTGTATCTTTCTGTAGTTACGGTATGTTACTGTTTGCGACTGTGTTTTTCTGTGTGCAACTGTATGTTATGTAACCTATGTTTTCTGTATGCAACTGTATGTAACCTAATTTAAGAGTATATAACTGTATGTTAATGTATGTAGTTGTATCTTTCTGCGTGCTACCGTATGTAACCGTATGCAACTATATGCAACTGTATGCTATTGAATATAACTGTATACAACTGTCTAGAACTGTTTGTTATTACCTGTAATTCTATTTAACAGTAAGTAACTTCAGTTAACAGTATGAAACTGTATATAAGTGTAACTGTATGCAACTGGGTGGAAACGTGTGCACCCGTCTAGAACTGTACGTGAGTGTATCTAACTGTATGCAAATGCGTAATGTAGCGCTCAGGTGAGTAATAAACACCATAGGACCTCTTACTGTCATATGTAATGATGTGGTGTGTGCTACAGTCCTCCTGCTGGAAAGAAGGCATTACCCTTGTCAGGCTTGCACGTTAACAGAAAATCACTCCCTTTCCAAATAGCAAGATTTCAGCAACACTTGATTGCATTTAAACAAGGAGTTAGTAGGTAAGTAAACAAACCTTGGGCAGCCGAAAAGCAAACCAAGAAAAAGAGAAACCATTTCGGCGTATTCAACTTCTGCAACGAATCGGGTTTACACTTGTTCCATCCGCATTTGGAGTTGACATCGACAGCATAAGAAATGTCATCGAAAGAGCTCGCCTGGCTCGAACAAGACGTCAAGGTGTTTGGATCTATTTGACTTCCAGAATTCTCGCATGTTTCCACTGTCATTTTCAAATCAGCACTTTTGAATCAGCACTTGGTGAGTTCAGACAACATCAACGCATATCTATAAAAAGAAAATCTTCGTAAGAGTCGATTGACCTCACCTCGGGGGGTACCTTAGGGGGTGAACTGACAGGGATGTGCCATTTTGAAAAAATAATTGGGGCCATAATTCCGTGTCGAAAATTGAAAAAAAAGGGACCCATAATTCCGTGTCACAGAATATGCAAAAGAAACAAAATTTCAATAGCACCATATAATTGTATCTGAATAAGACAAAATATTTCTAAATTTAAGTCTCATACCACACATCAGTGTAAATTCTTCTTCGGGTTGATCTACAATCACCACATTTCTCTTGTCTTTATTTTTTTTCTCAAAATTCATACCCATAATTCCAGGTACAACCGACTATTAAGGGAAAATGTACACCCATAATTCCGTATTTGATTTTAAAAAGATACCCCTACAAATGGCACATCCCCGCTACCGTATCCTTTTAAGGTACCCCCCCCCCCGAGGACCTCACTGACCATGTATAATGAGGGTCAGGAAGGAGTGAATTGGTCCTCTATGATGTAGTGGTAAGGCGTTGAACCTACAACCGAAAGGTAGTTGGTTCAAAACCAAGCCGTTGCGAGATAAGGATAACATCGTTAGACAAGATGTGAACACAATTGTGCCTCTCTCCACCCAGGGGTACAAAGGGGTACCATCAGGGGTCATTAGTTATGAGCGCTGTGTGTGGCTACACTCTGCTATATAAAACATGTCCAGGGGGTATCATAGAAAGTCGGTTGAGTAGTTCCTTGAACTAGATATAGCACTATGAAAGTACACCTTTAAATTTGGAACTGGGATTTGCCTTTTCATTAACTGGGAAAATGGGATTGGACTTCTTGGGACTAGGACTTGGGGATGAAAAAGCAAATTAGGATTGGGATTTCTAAGAACATTAATATCAGGAATTTCTCTATTGTTTTTCATTAGGATTGGGATTTTGATAATTGCAGTGCCGGGCATTGAGGTCACTACCCCATCCCTCTTCAGGACCCTCTATAAAGAGGTAAATAAGCTGTATGGTTAAAGAGAGGTTAACGTACATGGTACGAGTCCTTGAACCAAATACCGGTGAAAAATGATGAGTTTTAAACAATGCAGGAAATCAGCAGTAAGTCAGTGCATTGAGGTACGAAAACTCAAATCAAATGCCGACGGGATGGCAATAGGTTTCATACCAAGCGATTAACAGAAAATTAATACTATCAAACAGTACAATAACATACAAATAAAAATTGTGTTAAGGCATACAGGTAGATGAATGCAAATTTAAAAGGTTGACCGAGTGAGAAATGAACAAAATTTACTGTGTCAATGTCCAGCACATGCTACTGAAAGAAATGTGTCATACTGAAGTGCTGGCATGCAAATCAACACTGCTACCGTCCTGAAAATATTTAATATAACTCCTTCAAAGTGGAGAACCCTTCAAGCATATTGAGTATCTATACCTATTCAAACAAAGTACTTCTGGACAGCAAGGTTATTCGAACTCTACACACCTAAAGTCTTGTTCTAATTTAGAATCATATTTACAATATACAAAAATTTAGCAAGTTTTTCGGTTAAAGCACTGAGGATGGTTTTTAAATGAAAAGCTTTTGCTAAATTTTAATATGTTGTATTTACGATTTTGAATTGTTTCATAATGGCAAATTTTAATATGTGAAGTCTTGCTATCATTGTCTTTATATATTACCTTCAAAACCTTATATATATTTCATTTATTTATGTAACTTTCTGTTTTGTTAACTTTGTGAAAGGTAGTAAATATTTCCAATAAAGACACCAGTACCAGAAAGTAAGCGGTGAGAGCTAGATAGAACTTCCTTAACTTGAAACAAACTTGAAACAACTTCCATCCAGGTGCTCTACGACTCAGTAACATCTACGTACAAGTCGTTGCGAAAACAAATCAAGATATCTTACGTCAAGGCAACATCCAATCCCATTTGCTGACAAAGATTAAAATGATGCATGTAGTTGAGATTGTGACACACGAACCTCCCACCAATAACAGATAGAACTTCCTTAACTTGAACCAAACTTGAAACAACTTCCATCCAGGTGCTCAACGACTCAGTAACATCTACGTACAAGTCGTTGCAAAAACAAATCAAGATATCTTACGTCAAGGCAACATCCAATCCCATTTGCTGACAAAGATTAAAATGATGCATGTAGTTGAGATTGTGACACACGAACCTCCCACCAATAACAGATAGAACTTCCTTAACTTGAACCAAACTTGAAACAACTTCCATCCAGGTGCTCAACGACTCAGTAACATCTACGTACAAGTCGTTGCAAAAACAAATCAAGATATCTTACGTCAAGGCAACATCCAATCCCATTTGCTGACAGATATTAAAATGATGCATGTAGTTGAGATTGTGACACACGAACCTCCCACCAATAACAGATAGAACTTCCTTAACTTGAACCAAACTTGAAACAACTTCCATCCAGGTGCTCAACGACTCAGTAACATCTACGTACAAGTCGTTGCAAAAACAAATCAAGATATCTTACGTCAAGGCAACATCCAATCCCATTTGCTGACAAAGATTAAAATGATGCATGTAGTTGAGATTGTGACACACGAACCTCCCACCAATAACAGATAGAACTTCCTTAACTTGAACCAAACTTGAAACAACTTCCATCCAGGTGCTCAACGACTCAGTAACATCTACGTACAAGTCGTTGCGAAAACAAATCAAGATATCTTACGTCAAGGCAACATCCAATCCCATTTACTGACAGAGATTAAAATGATGCATGTAGTTGAAATTGTGACAGAAGAACCTCCCACCAATAACTTTAATCAGCTTCAACCCACATAAACGAAGCTAGAATATCCTTAAGTTAATAATTAATACCGAAATTTGAAAGGATTTCAAGAGTTGAATTAAAAGGCACTGACCACAAAACCAATGCAACCAGAAATCACGAGGAATTCTCGATCCTAATACACATCTAAAGTTCCAAATGGGGGTCTTCATCATTACTTTGGAGGGTATTCAGTGAGGATACCATCAGTACTCTGGTTCCATCAGTACTTTGGAGGGATACCACCAGTACTGTAGGGGTGTTCAGTAATATGGGGAATATCATCATCGGTACTGTTGAGGTAACACCCACAGTGTCCCACAACAGAACTGATTGTATCCCCAACAGTTCTGATGGTGTCCCTCCACGGTATACTGGACATCCTCCACAGCACTGCAAAAGTTCCTTGGTTACATTGAGAAACTGTGGTCGCAATAATTCTCTACAAATTCATAATAACAACTACACGCTTTTTATCTTATAAGGAACCTACCTTAAGGCCTAGTGCTAAAAGTTCCTTATATTTTCTATCGTTTTCCATTGTTACAGGAAACAATAGAACAAAAGATTCAATTGTATTTTACAAGAAATTATAGTTCTAGGTCTCTTATAAACGGTTCCTTATAAGAAAAAAGGAGTGTATAGTATAACGCAATGCTAACAAAATACGTCCAGGATGGCAAACGTTTTAACGATCAAATCTTTGCTACTGATATTACATATCACGCCATCCTGAAGTAGTATTTAGATCAAAGACTGTTCTACAAAGTAAGAGAGGGAAACTTTTTATCTTAGCTTTTTTAGAATATTAAGCTATTTGGAATATCGAACTAAAATAAGATGACAAACAAAATTAAACTTTTTTGAAGAACATACTGACGGGTTACTTAAAACTTTGGTACTTAAGAATGTCTGGGACACTTATAGAACGTGGTTCGCTCTCAAAACTGCCTCTATTGCAACTAGAATGGAAAGAGCTACTAGAATAGCTAGAATGTTCTAGCTAACTAGAATGTTGATAGAATTTCAAATTACAAATTACATTTTATTTTTTAGGTGTCCTTCCACCAAAATCAGTCGTCAGATACATAAATGTTCTTGCTTGCTATCATATTTCGTTGCACTTCGTCAAGAACTGTACCGATCGAACAGAGCTATAATTCCAAAAGAATGCTATGCAAATTATATTTGTCTGCTAAAAACTCAAATAAATTCCCTCATATTATGTTAAAACTCGTGTGTGAAGAAAAAAGATTTCTTTAAGGCTAGGAACTAGACTCCCTCCTACGAGCTCTAGACGTTAGAAATTAAAAGAGTAAAGAAGTAAAGGTAACATGATAAACAAACCGTGTTAATTAGGCCTTCTATGGAACAAGGGCTTTATTCTACGACGAGCTTCGCGAACTTTGCAAGGAGACTCGGCAGGTCTGTAAGAACAGATGCAGCTCGGGAGTTTCAAACACAGAAAGTGATGATATTGTTTTCGAGCGCAACCATCTGCAGTGTGACACCTGTCTAGCCAAACAAACTACTCAAATTTGAGGAGAGATTACTGTAAATGACAATAACAAGGTCCATATGGAATCAATTAGATAGAAAAGACTGCAAACGCTTAATCCTGACAAAAACATACAAAATCAGGTAAACGAGCAATTTTAAGGAAACTTTTCATACAATTTCAGACAGGGAATTTTCAGAAACTATCTTGCAACCTGCCTTACCGTTGGCGTTTATGCTTGGTTGGCACTAAATTGACCAATGAGATTTGAAAAACACTTGGAATTTGGACCGAAGCGCCTTTTTCGATGACGCTAGTAGCTAACTGTCATTTTCAGAACTAATGTCGTTATAACTTTTTACTGTGTAATTCTGACGTGCTGGAAAATAGAGTAGTTGATAGCACTTGATTAGAACTTTCGATTGATGTATCATTTGTTTGAATTTGACCAAATCTGAAGGATTATCATGACGTCATCGATCCAATGGCGTCATAATTGAGCTGTTTGTAGAGTTGGGCATGCGGATTCCGAATTAACAGTTGATAAACTGTATAACACGAGCAGGAATATTATTTTTGAATATGTCATAATCCCCTTTTTCACGCCACTTTCAATATTTGGAAAGAATGGGGACTATATTCCTCCAAATATCAGTTAATTTATTATGTATTCCATACAGAATGTAATTTTGACTGGTTATTGTTTACAAACATATATATATATCATAACCTCTCTACTCTTTAAGGTAACCATGATGTTTTTAATCTATCATCTAATTCACCATTTAAATCTTGAGTGGTTTCAATTCTTTATAAACCAATATGTATCAATATAAACAGTATAACGGCTCCCTTTACCAACTGGAAAGTCAAATATACCCGACTATTGTTATGATAACTTCTCTTTTTGCATTTTCAGATCACTCAAGTCCTTCATTGAGTTTTTAATTACTTTTAGGCTTAATTCATTTTCTAATCAAATAAAGTGTTGTTGATACGACCAGAAAAGACAGATTGTTGGTAGTTCATCTTCTATTAAGTAATGCCTTTTTAAATGAACAAACCGGCTTCAGGCGCAAGCCATTGTAGCCATGAACTATAAAAAGTTAACCGACCATTTTGCATTCTGTTCGATTCTTGCGACTATGTTTAGTGGTCAAAATTTCAAATCGAAAATTAATTATTCTTTATGAAATGAAAACAGCTGTAATTGCATAGTTATTAACTGAACTTAATGAAAGAATTCCGCTATTATTATTGAAGATTTCAAAAGAGATCTTTTCAACTTGTCTTCTAGGAGTTTCCAACCCATTACAAACTAACAAATATTTTTAAAAAAATTAGTCCTTTCGTCACGATTTTACACAAGCACTTTGTTGATAAGCTCTGTCGGGTGAATAATGGTGTTCAGTAGAGTTAAATCAGAGAGTCGAGTATACTTTCGAAAGTGTTTTTTCAAATTTGTCAACTCGTTGATATGGATCTCACATACCTTCCAACCTGTAGAGAAGGAAAAGCGGGAGACTTCGCGAGCGGAGCGAGATTCACAAAAAAAGAAAAAAAGACATTCACAAAAGAAAAATTACCTGCTCACAGCCTCGAAACTTTCCAAAAGGTCAAGTGTACACTTGACCTTAGGAAAGTTTTGACAATTAAAAGAATTCGTTACGAAGAGCATTGAGTAATAAAATTCCAAAGTTTGGCGCCTGGCTGTATCCGATGTCGTAGTCGTAACTATTTTAACGTTTTGATTTAAATCACATAGAATCGTCTTGTCCGTTATGAAAAGGTTGCACTGTTGACAGTGATCTTGATTCTTCTTTATTTTATACTAGTTTTTTATTCTTATTATAAGTTTTTTTCAAAAATCGGGAGGATTTTCTAATTGTCGGGAGGTCGGGAGATGACCACTGAAATCGGGAGTCTCCCGGTCATATCGGGAGGGTTGGAACATGAGATTCTCATGTAGCAAAGAAAATCATAATAAGCATCATCATCAATTTACTTATAGTAGACCTACTGTAGAATAATACAAGATTAAAACAAATAGCCAAATTACGGCAAATCAAGGCCTACTCTTACTTAAATGTGGCAAATTATAAAATCAATTTAGTTTACAATATGTATATAAAGGATAAGCCAGGATAAGCTAGAAAAAATAAACGGAAGAGAACCACACTGAGCATACTTTGACTATGTATCCTAATACGTCACAGGAGTCAACGGTATGTCTGATTTCATAAGCTAGTCTTAGGTGAAAGTCGAAATGTTTTGTATATAGTTTGTAAATAGTCAGTTATTGTTATGAATATGAAATATAAAACCCAAAGACGTCTTCTTCATTCTGAGTGAGGCCCTAACTCAATAACTTCCAAACAACCCTAATACGAATACAAGCAACTTCTTAAAGAAACTAGCATCCATATTCAATCCATTATAAAACTCTTATAATAATCTAAATCCTATTTTTATGAAGGAATATTCAGACCAAAAATAACAAGTTTTAATCTCCGTATCAATACCCTCTTTTAATTCCAAACGACCAATTAGCTATGGCATTAGATCGCATAGTTTCAAGGTCCTAAATCTGAAATTCACTGACGGATGATGTTAAAATGGCCAAAACAAAAATAATTTAAAGAATTTAGCAAAATATCGTTTCTTGGAAACAAATGCGCATGTTCATTCTGCAATAAATTGCGTTAATACAATCCTTGAAGTTGTTTCATGTTAGTCTGAATCAGTGCACTTTAACTATATACAAACTAACATTAAACTAAGTTAACAATTACATAAAAATAAAAATTGAATAGACAGGGATCCATCAGTCTTGAAAAAAAGAAAACAAGGCTTATTTCCAGTGGCGTAGCCAGGATACGTTAGAAAGTGGGGCATGATGATAATAGAGAGCGGCAAGCGAGCCGATTCATTGCGAACGGAGCAAGGCGATTCAGTTAGGGGTCTGGATGGCGCTGTAAGCCTCTCTGGCGGGTTTTGGGATGGAGCCGAACATGAATATGAAATCTTAAATATGAAATATCGAATTTGGAAACCTCGTTAAGGAGAGTAGATCATAATAGTCCTTGCATTTGCTTTCTATTGATTGAGGGGCTATTATGACCTACTCTCCTTTACGAGGTTTCAATTTTCGATATTCCATACTTTGAAAATCTGCGGTATTTGGGGTCATCAGAATGGCTTTCAGGCCCCTTAAGCATTAGTTGAAACTGATAAAAAGAAGAAGAAATTTGGCTAAAACAATTTGGCTCAAGTACGACGTCACAAAAGCGTGGGAACGTTCTTTGGGAATTTCTCTTTGAGCGTAGGAAAGTCTTAAGGAGGGTAAAATTAAAAAGTGGGGAAGAGAATCTCAAAAATTGGGCATTCCCCTTTTTGCCAGCCCCCTGGCTACGCCACTGCTCAAGGTACATTTTCAAGAGTTAGATGCAGTAAAAGAAGACAGCGCAGAGAATCAAACAATAGCTTCGCCTTTTAGATTGGAGTGATAGGCTGTAACTGGAGATTTATCCTGGACTGCATGTGATAAGATTTCAAGCAACGAATCACAATATCATTATTTCATCAGTAGTGCCAGATGTTGTCGACAAATTTTGACAATCAGTGTATACTCTTGCCTATTTATAACGATGCACTCCTCTCAACTACAGTAGAATCCCGATAACTCGAACATGCAATAACTCGAACTCTCGCTAACTCGAACAGATTTGGCATTCCCCTTGAACCATATTTATGTTGTCAGGAGCCTCGATAACTCGAACATTTGATAACTCGAACTATTTTGATCGTCCCTTGCTTGTTCGAGTTATCGGGATTCTACTGTATTGCCAATATTTGCACATTTGAAAATTGATCGAAATGTTCTTCCTACCAATCAATTGCTTTCTTGTCGTTTCTGATGCACTCTTTTTTCAATAACAAACAGTAGAGTTGGTTTTTTTGCTGGTTGTTCTCAAATATTCCTCTATTTTCATAAAGAAATTGTTTTACATTGTTGTTACTTTTTTATGATTATTTGGAAGCTTATGTATGATTTTCAGTTGTTTTAATTGTTCCAAAGTTTGACGCCCTTGACCATGTGATATTTCTTTGTGCTTTCAATCTGCTTGTTTTGTAATCACTTATCAGTCTCAATGTTATTTCATAAAATTCTTATATTGAGCTAAAAATGGTCAGGCTCAGTTTGTTTTTAAGTTTGGCAAAATTCAAGGCTCGTGTTCATATATATTTGCTGCATATGCAGTGGTGTATTGCAAGCATCGTGCCTGTATCTGCAGATAAAGCCTTTCGTGGCTGGCATAGCAAATTCAACATTAAATAAAGGAAGTCATTCTGTTGGCAATCAGATCTTCAAAAATGACATCGATTTTTTTCATTTTAACGTTGGATAAGATTGTGTTTAAAATGCTGCAAAACATGGAGTGATATTTTCATGAAAATAACGAGTAAAACTAAATAAACAAAATCAAAGTTCAAATGGAATCAGACTTACTGGCGACATTGCTGATGTCTGCGTAAAGCCAAGAAAATAAACCAACAAACTTCTGCAAGTCATTCGTCACTGCTCAGCACCGTTAACGACTGCAATGAATAGCGTGTCATTAGCACAACTGAAAACGCAGAATGAAAGAACAAAGACAGAACGTAATTACTTATACATGATTAGAAATACACAGGACAAACACTTAAGTAGTTGCGTTGAAGCGAGCCACCGTGAATGAAATGTATTCTAATATCGGCAGGTCTACCTAGCCTTGTCATATTGATAAGTCTCAATTGTTTAGCTATAACACATACACAATTCAATTCAATATTAACAGCTCAATTGAATAACAATTCAATTCAATAAAACTGTGAATGAAATTTATTCTAATATTGGCAGGTCCACTTAGTCTTGTCATATTGATAAGTCTCAATTGTTTAGCTATAACACATACACAATTCAATTCAATATTGGCAGCTCAATTGAATAACAATTCAATTCAATAAAACCGTGAATGAGATGTATTCTAATATTGGCAGGTCCACTTAGTCTTGTCATATTGATAAGACTCCACTGTTTAGCTATAACACATACACAATTCAATTCAATATTAGCAGGTCAATTGAATAACAATTCAATTCAATAAAACCGCTCAAAAATATGGGCTCGTAATCAAATAATAATTCGTATAGAAACTCTCAAACAAATTTTTAGCTCCAATGCGTAAGAGGCTATCACTGTAATGTTCGAACGCGACTATAACTGCAAAGCAATCGATCGAAAGGGTTATTCCAGTCCAGGGTTTTGTGCTATAGGGTTCGCTTTAATAACTGAAATACGTAATTGATTTTAAAACAAAGCAATTGTGTCTAATAGATCCTTGCCTTATAAAGGGAGAAGATTCGTCTTCTTACAATGCTATTGATTCGCTCTCCAATCCTAGAGTATTAAAGTGGGGGTGTCGTGATTTTTTTAAATTTGATATTTGAAAGACAAAGTAATTCTAAGACTACTGCAAAAAACCCGAAAACGATATTTCATTTCGTTCTCGAGATATTTGGAAAATAGTGTGCCAATTTTGAGGCTAAAAAACCACGTGACACGAAACGCTTCGTTTTTCTCCATTTTGTCCCTGTGACGTCAGTTGTTGTGATTCAAGTTTGACAACATGGACGAACAGTATGGAGGAGGAAGCACGTCCGTCATTTCTGACGATTTAAACATCACTTGTTGGTCGTAAACATTCCGAGAAAGTGATTTAGAAGAAAGATGAGTACCCCCTGAAGTTATACAATATCAAGTTGAGCCTTATCGAAGCCATGCAAAGAGAGAAAACGATTTTCTGGACCGAGAAAGAAGCGAAATTGAAGATGGGCTAAAATTGTCAAATGAAAATGCGAGCGATGAAGCCTCTAATCGTTTATCATCTCGTGACTGAAAGGTTCAGGGCTAATAAAAGACAATTATGAGTATGAAATTATTTGTTAAATTAATTTTTCTACTATTGATTGACTTTCGTGGAAAGGAATACAGACTGTTTTATTTCTGGTTCTATGAAAAAGGCACTTCCGCCTTCGCATAAACCCCATGCGGGCGGCCTAAACAAAACAAACTCTAGTCCAGTTGGTAATGTTAGGCAGTCATACCATCAAGGCAGTATGATGTCTCAGGGATGCTTATTTAGTTTAACACTTCTGAAAATTAATTTGCCTTGTGGCATGAAAAATCTCTCAGATATTCTTGTACTTAACTGGTACAACTAATGCAATACGGATATTATCACTCAGCTGTGTTTACCTGAATTTAGTCAACTTCAAAACCCAATTTTTTTGGGTTTCACTAAAGTTTAGAGGGAAGGCAAGACTTATTGGATATTTTTTATTACGCCTTGTCTCCCCTCTGATTACTAATTGATTTAAGGTGTATCAATTTTGTTCCAGTTTGCATTATTCTGATATTGATGGGTGGAGGGGGGGGGTTGATAGTCATGAAGAATTTCAAAGGTGATGGGGTCATGAAAATATACATATTTTTGAAAAGAAGTGTGTAACCGCAGGCTTTAAAAACGTAAACAATTCTAAGAAACTTTTCTGATTTTTTGAGATGTAAGAGCCTAGGGGGGAAGGAGCTGTCATAAAATTGTAGGTATATGCAACTCATATATTAAAAGTTTTCCAAATAAAGGGACAATTTCTCTCTAAAATTGCATATTATTGGGTATGAAACTATAAAATAGCTTTTTATAAAGGTTGGTCAAAATGTTTTCCATAAATGATGAACACTCATAAGAAATGGGATACCTTTTCACTGTCTCATTCATATTGTTCATTTACTATAAAATACCTATCATAAGTTGGTAAAAAGGTGTATTTATGGTAATTATAATGATGATAAGTTGGTATGCTTTTCAGATCTCAGCAGTAAACCCTTGTGGCCTGTCCAGCTGTAGGTCATGCAGCCCCTCCCCAGTAGCTTACAATCAAATAACACTAAGCAAGAGAAAATTTATAAATGACTGGCTATTTGGTCGAAGAGTCTTATCTATGATTTTTGTGAGGGAGGTATTCAATTAGGATCTCTGGTAAAATAGAATGGATTCTATTATTACTGGCATGTTTTATAAGGAATACAAATATTTTTTCAAAACCATGGACCTAAGAAATTTGGCTGAAGCATCTCCCCCCAAATTTTTCCTAAATTCAAATGAATAATTTAGTTTTCATGAGTGAATTTTCGCTTCCTATTTTCTATCAGTGCCAAACATGAATTGGGTATGGAGAAGCAAAAATTAAATGCAAATTTCATTGCAAAACAGCTAAAATATCTTATCAAATGTAACTAAACTGAACTAGGAATAAAACTCTGTGGGACAGACCTGTGGAAGTTGTTTTTCTTGATAAGAAAAATTTAAAAAGTTTCTTAACTTTTTTAGTTCAAACAAAATATCCTATTAAAGTTTCTTAAGTTTTGAAAATCTGGCCCTACGGTTTCTTATTAACGGTTTCTTATAAAAAATGAGTGTGTTTAGATTTTGTTGTATTTTTCTGTTGTTCGAAGGTAACTAAGGCTGATAATTGGACTCTTGAGTTTATAGAAAATCAATGGGTATATATAACTGCATTTTCTAGAATTAGATCTCGTGAAACGGCTAGAAAAGCTAGTTAATTCCCCTCAAAATTAGGTTAAGAATTCTGAATACTCAAGGCCAAAAGCAAAGGTTCCTTATAAAAAAACGTGTAAACAAGATTCTTAGGATTTATTTGTTCAAGTAGAAGAAAGATCTTTCATAGGAATTTCTAAGATGCAAAAATACGTGTACACAAGCCACTTTTTCGAGGAAGAACAACATTGCCTTATAGTATTGTATGCCTTGACAATTTGTTTTCTCTTTTGCTTTCCGCTTATTTGGGCCCTTTCTAATCTGCACATTTTTTTCTCAATAAATCAATACACCTACTTTTCTATTATTCAGGACGTGGAATGAAAATTTTATGTCATAAAACTCCATCTTTCTTTAAATTGTCGAAACAATACACCATATTTTAAAAGTTTTCCTTTTTACAGATCGATTTCTGGAAGCACTTCCTACTTTGATGGTCTCTAGGCAACCTAATTACACTCGTAGTTTGTACCATCGCTTTGTGAAGTTAATTCGAATTGAATAGTTTTTGAAATAAGATATTTCTATTAAAGAATATTTTAAATTATCATAACCCCTTTATTTACACTAAAATACTTGTGGAAGAAGTTTAATGACCGCGCGAAGTAAGTTGTTCCGACGCCTTTCCATAGAGATTTCAATGTGTTTTGAGAATCAGCTGAGTTTGGTCACAACAACTGACGTCACGCGGCGCGTTGGACGAAAACGAACTGTTTTGCGCGGGGAGTGTTTGGGCTAATCACTTTTTCGTCCATAACTCAAAAACGTAAACTCAGATTTGACTCGGGTTTTTTGCTTCCTTAGTTAAATTACCAAAGCTAGCTACTGTGAAATTTAAAAAAATCACGACACCCCCACTTTAAGTATTAAGAGTTGAATGTGTAGTATGAAACACGGAACTGGAAAAAGACGTGGAGGATGCGAACAACTGCGATACCTTGTTTCTGGTTTTTATACAAAATGTTCGCCAGATATCTGTTGAAAAGTAATTTAAAAACGAAGCTGAAACATTCTGATCAATTTCCTATTTCAAAAACAAGGCTTTAGAAATAAAAAGATTGTCAAAATAAATCGTCGTTGGACATTGGCATCTGATGAGAAGGACTTTGTTGGAAGTTTTTTTATGATAATAAATCTTCACAGATTGGCGTGATAAATACAAACAATGTATGTTTGCTGCAAATAAATATAATCATCAATCTTTATTCTTGTTGGATTCATCGAAATTGAATTTGAGAAACCATGAATTAAATTTCCATCCAAAGGCAGGATTAGTGGACTGAAAGGGGGTTCAATCAGGGTTAAAGAGACCCAAGGCTAAAATTTTATAAATCACCCTCGAATAGTGGTATAATTTTTCAGCCCTTAAATGGTTTAATTTGAGCCAAATTATCAACAACAAAGCCCCCCAAAAAGTAGCAAATTCAGGAGATGTTGAATTATTTCCTTAAATTGGACCATTTGGTAGCCTTGAATCACATCCTCAAACCGACTGTACCCCCTGTCAAGCAACAATGGGAGTTTCCCTCCCCGGGATTTGAACCTTTATCAACATTATTCAATATTAGAACCATAGGCGTAAACTTAGGGGGCTCTGGGGATCGCCCCCTGGGCAACTTTGATGTATTTTATCTATTTTGCAAATATTTCTAAAAATTCATAAAATAAGTAATGACATGAAAAAATTGTGTCCAACGAAATTGACTCATTCTTGAAACAATGACATCGTTCAAAATAATAAATGCAAATCAACATCGGTCCCAATTACAACACTACATCCTCTACCAACGCTGTCTTCGTTTATTCATGCCGGGAAGAATTAATTCCGAGCATCCCCTCCCTAGGGAAATACAAGTTTTGCCTATGTTTGGAAATGATTGAATAAACGGGATGCTTTTGATGGCGATGACACTAAAAAACCAATGTAGGGTTGATTGACAGATACTGAAATTGGTTCCTTCTTTGCTACTTGAGTATTCAACATCTGGACAATCATCAATTTTCAGCTTCTTATTCAAAAGCTAGATGAAGCATCTTCTTCTTTCAACATTTGTTTCATTTCGATTTTTGTTTAGAAGATCCCAATCTGAAGGAACTGTGGATTCTTCATAACAGTTGCCATATTATAAATGTTTAATATTTCTTCTGTCCTCGAAACTCCCGAAACTAGCAGAACAAATATCGTTGCATGTGATTCTTAATCTCTGTTTTATCGATATCAATTAAAATCACTGCGAACAAATGCAACTCCGGTGCCACTCATAACAGCAAAGGAAAGGACTAAAAGTCAGCGTGTCCCCACCCACAATGAGTGAGAATCATGGAAGAAATCTAATATGAAAGCAAATTACACAAAATGTAACAAGGCAAATGCAAATGTAAAAAAGCCTGGTTGCTGTGCAGAATAAAGGCTGCCTGGCAAAGTGGCTGGCAAATGAGAGATTTTTAATGTTTAGAGTTTGGGTATTTTGCAGATATCATCATTTTGCCTTCTGTAGTGAAACAGCCAGCTCAACTCCACAATATCAGTTGCATTGAGTCATAATTGACCAATGGCTTGTATCAAAGGTTGTTTATCATTTCTTTCTTTATGAGAAGAAGCGGCGTAGAACAGAAACGAAACCGAGGGAAACAACAACTTCCTGGTAGATCTTTTCAGAGTTTTTATTTTTCAACCTTGAGACAGCAAGGCATCATGGGAGCCTCCTCCAGCAAGGCATTATGGGAGCCTCCTCCAGCAAGGCATCATGGGAGCCCCCTCCAGTAAGGCATTATGGGAGCCTCCTCCAGCAAGGCATTATGGGAGCCTCCTCCAGCAAGGCATTATGGGAGCCTCCTCCAGCAAGGCATCATGGGAGCCTCCTCCACAGCAAGTAAACGAATTCAAAGGCAAGCCAAATGCAGATTTGTCTGACAAATACACACAAACAGTATTTCGTTCTTTGTTATCTAAGTGAACATTATAATTAATTTCCAGACCTGAAATGCTTTGATCAAAGTAAATTTCAAACTTTTAAATCAAATATAAATCCCAAAAACATTATTCAACATTGTTACTGATTAGAAGTACAATGTACTGACGCAGAAAAAGCTCTAAAGACAGCTGCAGATTTATAATACCTAAAGTACAAGAAGCAGAGGAAATCGATTACTATGATTAATTCTAGAATTCTTAAGGAGACGAAATTAATCACTTTATCATCCTAATCCAAACTAAACTCATTAAAGATCATGTCTGACCAAAGTACTTTAGGCGCAGAGCAAAAGAAGTAAATAGATAGCTAGCTGTTTCTGACGCAATATTTGACGTGTTAGTCACCTCTTTTCATGACAAGCCTATCGGGGCAATGTTTCGGAAGAGGTCTGTAAACGATCATCAGGCAATGAGAAATGGAATAAGCAAATCATTGTGCCACTGATTTACGCCAAGAAATATGCTTTCCCAACAAAATAACACACAAGCAATAACACACCTGCAAAATGACATACCAACAATCTGAAGGACATTTAACTCACTTTTAAAGGCTACAAGTTTTTATTCAGGAACATATTAATTTCCAGAGGTTTTCAAGGAGTTGGTAGAAATATTCTTCATGGTTTCAGTGCTGAAAGACCTTGGTTCTAACCACAACAAAGTCAAATAACAAACTTTAAGCTATAAGATTCCACATTAGACCATTGGAAATTCGGTGCAGAGTTATGGGTTGTTTATCAATTGCACTTTTAGTTTCCTTAAATATTTTCAGTTTCAGTTTCATTAAACTTAAATTCCAAAGAATAAAAATTAGTTTTGAAAAGTTAAATAAACTACATACTAAATTAAACAAACAAATGATCATGTTCAAATATAGAAGCCTGTTTTGTGACATTTCAAATGTCAGTCACATTTTTGTTTATAAAATGAGTAATATATGTGGCTGACACAGAAAAACTTCTGTGTAGGTAAATAAGAAGAATCGCTTTATAATTTCATTTTGGAGCAGAATCAATTGGCTTACCAAGTTTACATTACATTTCAGTCGTTTATGTGGCTGACAGTGTAAGTAGGTTACAAAACTAGTAATTTTTGAGAGGCCATAACATCAAAGCTGATTGCAATTTCTTAATAATGTTTCTTCAACTCCAATCTTAGATGATTCAACTTTGATAAATGGGAGTTTTAAGTGGCTGACATTATAATAAATGAGTAAAAGTGTGGCTTACATTATAAGAATCAGTATTAAATCCACATTATTTTCCATTTTATCACAAAAGTTTGCAAATAGTTAACTTGGAAAATCGAAGTGACTTACATTAAAAATTGTTAACCTTTTTATGGCTGACAAAAGGAAGCCCAAAACACTCAGTTTTCCTTGTTATTAAATAAAGTTTTAAATTGCACTCAAATAAAGATAAGTTGGATAGGGGAATCCAAAATTTAAGAGTTACAAACTGAGCACTTTTGATTGAATGATACAAAAATAATCAATAAAACTAATTTTTAGGGTGAACGTATCATTAAAATCTTTTGTGGATTTGAAAGCTGGGAAGAAAGGCTTTAAGCTAAAAATAATCAAATGCACTGATCTATTACATTTTGCTGAAATTAAAGACTATGCTCAATTTTGAATTCAAAATATTGTATCTACAAAATTCAAATCTATTATACTCATTATCATCGTGTTTAGTCATGCTAAGTTCTGTAAGCCATCATTCGCTCATTTTATCACACTTAAATGTTTCTTACTTTAGCTGCTTTGTTGTTGATTTCTGGAAGAGCTTGCGCAATCGGTATGAAATCAGTCAAAGTGTATTTCTAGCGTCAGCCACTAGAGTTACTTATTTAATACATTTAACGCATCATATTATCAAATATGCTTCATGGGCGTATTTAGCTATATTCTAATGGTTGCTTTAGTACCAAAAATTATTTTGAATGCAAATTACAGTCCAACCCTGATTCCTTAAGCTCTAAATGTAAGCCAATCTCTTTTACTCCTTTATCAAACATAAATGTTACTTTTTATCTATTTTGAGATTTTGTAATGCCTGTAGGAAGGAAGACAAATATCGTCTTTGAATGAGGTCTGTTGATGGAAGAGGTGGCTTACAAAACACATTAATTGGTCCTGAAGCCCCATAATTTGCTCTTTCAACTATTTTTTCGTGAAATTTTCTTTAGAACTATTGATCCCTATTAGCATATTCATTTTAAATCTTACATCTAGAAAATTCGAAGACTTATTCAAGAAAAACCCCTTTTTGAGTTTTTCCCATCTTGAAATTTATCACGCTATTTTTGAACATGAACAAATACAAGATCAAAATAACAGAAATGAAATTAATCTAAGATGAAAATTAATTATGTACGAAACTTCTTAGAGGGGGAACTCTCTAAGTAGATGAACTAAGAAGGGCCACCCGATTCGTTTTCGGAGATTACAGCTACCACGCAAATCCCAGAGCAATTATTAAAGAATGAGATTGGCAATCGCTTGTGGATTGAAGAGCAAAAGCTAAAGCAGTGATGACGTATAAGATTCAAAATGACATGATTTCAATACTACAAACTTTATTTCAGCAATATTCTCATCATTCTCGTAGAAGTCAAGCAGTGTTTATCCTGCCTTATTGCAGAACAGACGGGTACAAATTTTAATTTGTCCTGACATGTATTGAAATCTGGAATGGACTTCTGCTTTAATTCAGGGATAGTCAGTCATTAAATAGCTTCAAAACTAGAATAGATGAAATTAATGTTTCTTGTCTTTACTGAAGAGCACTGACTCCGTTTTTTATAATTATTATTATTTTATTTAGAACTGAAAACAGAACAAAATCTGATATAATCTCGCTTAATTTGTTTCTTTTTAGGACTCTAATACCGCTTGCTCAACACGCACCATTATTCCAAAACTCAATAATCTCTTTCATTGCACAAACTAGTTGCATTTTCGTTTTTAATTTTTCTAGCATTATCTAGTTTCCTAAAAGGTAACAATATATATTTTATCATTAATCATTAATCACTAATAACATTGTGCGTAATACCCAATATTTTGGTTTTGTACATCATCAGATAGACAGAGAGAGAGAGAAAGAACTAACAAAAAGAGAGCCCCCCTACCTACCACTGTAACTGTACTAAGCCCAAGGTTGATGGTTGGCTTCCTCTGCATTTGTTGTTAAGTGGCTGTTATTGACTGTCGTAAGACTTTGTGTTGGTCGATTAACAAGTTGCATATTTTGTGGTATTTTGAAAAATGAAACTGAACTGAACAGAACTGAGCCTAATACGTTGTAAGATAACAGCATGAATGATTTTAACCTGAGGGCCTAAAATAGGCCTAGAGTATTAGACAAAATTAGAACTCACTTTTATGTGGATGATAGTTTGAGTTTCTCTCTTGAAATTTCTGTCCGCCAATTTCATTACAAAACTCTTTTTATAGAAATGAATGCTTGAATATGCGTGCTCCAATCTTCCTTGCTTGTTGTTTGAGAGCGGCTGTCAGTGAAAGTTTTGAAATCTGGGGAACCAACGTTACTTTGTTCAGCCTGGCGATCTTCGGTGCAGGTTTGCCATATCGGCTTTTTCTAAGCCAGATTTTACAAATCTGGCTTTTTTAGAAAGTGCTTGGGTAAGAAAAAATGGTTAGCTTTAAAGAGCTTAAATCAAGCTATCCTCCACTGGAAATCTCCTGCAAGATTAATTCTTAAATTCATAGGCCTTGAAATCTATTTGATAACCCCTTCTTACTTTGTCCTGCTCAATTACAACTTACCATCAAATCTAAACTCAGGGATATATTCACCAAACACTGGAAGGACTGCCTCTCTGAAGCCTCGGAGACAAGTGCCAAACACAGAAAATTATTACATTGCAAAATATACATAGCCCGTGTCCTAGACTCCATTACGAAAAAGTAAGTGCTACTACACTTACTTTTTTGTAATGGAGTCTGGGACACAGGCTAGATATACAGGAATAGTTTAGCTTTGCATCACACGAAAAAGGTATCACGGATTTTTCACTGAAACCAACACCTAGCAAAATTTGGACTTAAAACCATTACCATAACCATAAATCACTAATATAAACTGGAAAAGCAAGACAGCATATGCAAAACTGCAACAAAAATTTGATTGAAGATCAAATACGTTTCCTCGTAGATTATGTAGCCCATAAAGATATAAGGAGAAAATATTTCATCCCAGATATGTTACAAGATTCAGATTCTAATAACAAGAATATTCTAAAATTCAAAGGGATCATATTAATGGAAGAAACAGAAAGCCTAAAATCTCTTGCATTATTTTGGAAGGACGCTTTTGGAAACAGGTCATTGCTAAATAAAAAAACAAAGAGGAAATTAGGTCAATATGAACTTCCACACACCTATCTATCTATTAATCTCGTTTTGTTTTGTTTGTTCTTATCTAGCTGTTTAACTTTGTTACTTTGTTAACCTGCCATGCCTGTAAAAGCAGTGCGTATTGGTTAAAAATAACCTAGTCCATGGAACTATGAAACTGTAAGATGATGTAGGGGACCCCCCTAACCCCAAACCAATATTGATACTAGGTCTTGATGTTACCGGAGGATATTGTAGAGGAATTTCTGCTTAAAAGTAGTTCACTGGGAGATGGGGGTCTTTTGTCGACAGTTAGTATATATCGTATGGCAATCAAGCATTATATTATATACCTTTTGACGAGGATTGTAGTTTCCATTCATTAAGTGAGGATCTAATTGGTTCTATTGCCTCGTATTCAAATTTAGCTAAATCTGGCCTTATTGGATTTATATCATCATACATTTGGCCCAATTTGGCTTGGCGGGCTATCTAGGATCTGGCAGCCCTTTTTCAGTTTCTTCTGTGTCGGGGGTCAAATGGGTCAAATTTGTTATCTGCACGCAATTGAAGTGGATGGAGCTTCTCCACTGAACCCTGGGGGTCCCCACTGAATTGAACAAACTGAACCCAAGAACCGAGCCCTATTGAAAACCCGAAAACCCTTACTGAAAAGGACCCTACTGAGCACTTTACGGAACCCTCGGCCACTCGTTCCCTCTATAAATCACAGTAGAGTTCATTTGGATGTATTTGGAAACCCTGAAATTCAATTCAATTGCATGGAAGTATAAAAGGTGATTGGGAAATAATTGTTACGTCCCTATTCAATTCAAAACATGTGACCACCAGAGATTTTATCAAGAAACTGTATATGTTTTTTTAATAATTTTCATGCTTAACTACAGTTAACCACTATAATCAATTTCAACAATCATTACATTTCATTCAATAATAATAATTTCCTTAGTTTGGCACGAACGTTAGTAAAAAATTTGCTTTTGTCAGGCAGCCCCCCAAATTTTAGAATGCACCTGTGCTGATGCCTGTCCTCTCTCTGGCCACGTACTTGAACAGGTCGCTTTGACCTGGTCATTATACTTACCACACCATATAAAGTAAATAAAATACCTTCTCTTCTACCGAAAGTTACTGAAAAGGTTGTCAGTGCAGGCAAGAAACAATCTAAATTGTAGTGATTATTTATTTTTGCAGTGATGAATTAGAACATGTGTTGTTGGATGATGGTCAATCAAGCAAAAATTGATATAATGATAATGATATCTCGAAGAAACAGAATCAAAGGTTTCAAACATAAGAATAGCTTTTTATCTTCTTGCTACCCCCAACCCCCTTTGTCTTCTTTCAACCCCCACCCATTTGCTTATCCTGGGTATTAGCCTTCTAGTAAAAACAAATTTTTAATTGAGAGGCTGGTACTCGCATTGTTATTTCTTTCATGGCATTATTCTGTATGTAAACGCCAACAATGGAATCAAATGATTCAAACGCCACCACAATGTTTCAAATAAGTAATCGAAATTTGAAATTTATTGCCTCCTTTACTGTTGAATTAAATAACTACCAGGACAATGAATTCTGTCATCGGTGCAGTGACTGTTGATTATTGCTGGTTTCAGTGACCATTGGCCTAAACCCCACTGCTGCGAAGATGACACCTCACTCTATCTTACATTTCCATCCAACGACAGTAACATTCATCTAATCCATTCAAGCGATTGCTACATTACGCTGAGCATCATCCACTACAATACTACATACCACTACATGCTAGAAAAAACAATCACTAATACCGTACTACAAATTACAATCAATCATCAAACTGATTGAAGCGTGCAAATGCCTAACTGAACAAACGTTGTATTCCTTTTGTTATTTTGTTGAATTGAATTGTGTTGTCTTTTATTGATTTGAATAGTTTGTCCTTTGACCTGCCTTTGTAATCTAGATCGTCCTATACATTGTAACCTAAATATTCACGCTTTTCGTGCCTCGTGCATAACCTCGTAGCTATAAAGTCTCTGCCAGCCCTTTGTTTGTGTCACATAACGCTTTGAAGACCTGCAGAGTGGATCACCACAGGAGCTGGCTGCGAGCAAGTCCGTTTTTGGTATGGCCTAAGTTTTCTTGCTTTGGTGTAGGCCTACCAGTATCAAGCAAGTTCACAGTTCATAATATATCACAGACTTTGTGGCTACGAGGACCAATAGATTGTAAGTTGTCATTAGTAAATCATGTTATCGTTAGTTTCATTATTGCTGTTGAATTTATTTAATTTCCGCCGTATGTCCAGTATTTTCCGGTCATGTAATTTTACCCTCGATCTTTTGGCTATGTACTAGAGTTTACATTTTGTTCCTTTCATTTAGCTTTCCGTTTCTCTGTTAATTATCTTATCACCTTGCTGAAATAGTGTTAAAAGGACAGTTTAACGTTATATTAGATGTTTTTTGACCTAAGTTAGTAATTTTCGTTGTTTCTTATAGTGAACCATCACATCAATATCATCACCAAGTAACCAGCACTTGTGTTTATTTGCTTCGTGTCCTGCTGGGGAGCTTGTTTTTGTCTCGTGGTGCGTTCATCTTATCCTGTAGCTCAGTTTGTCGGCTACATCAGTTCAAATCTATGTCACTTGGTGTCATATGCAGCTATGGATGATCAGATTGGCGAAGTCAATGCAGCCCCTGTTGGTGATCCTCAGTTATCCTCAGATGAAAGACGAAGAGAGAGAAATGTCAGATTGGATTGGGATGGAGTCGATATGGAAAATGCTCGCATACTCAAGCAGCGTCGGGCCAGTGCGAAGGGTGTTTTGACGAAAGCAATTACTCACGTTTCAGGAGCCCTGGTAGTTGGTGGTGACGTCATGGAAGTTCAGACAATGCAAGAGCGATTGATTCAAGTTTTCAGCAGCTTCAAGGAGGCATGTGACAGATACAAGGATACCCTGGTGGATGATATCGATGTCGAAGAATCAGTTTCATACTTCCATGAGGCAGAATCAAGGTACCTTGCAGCGAAGGATAGGATCAGCCTTTGGTTACAGTCAAACAGGAATTCCAGTGTGGAGCAGAGATGCAAATCAGACGTCGATGCAAATGATTCAGTGAGTCAAACTAATTCTCGTTCTTCCCGTCGTAGCTCATCTTCCCATCGTAGCTCATCTTCCCGTTGTAGCAAGCTTTCCATAGAAGCTCAGCAGTTCAAGAATGCAGCCAAACTGGCATCATTACGTGCAGAAGCGTCACTCTTCAAACAGCGTCAGTCGATTGCAAATGAAGAATTAAGAATCAGTCAAATGAAGCACAAGCTTGAATTAGAAACTCAGATGGCGAAACTCGAAGCCGAAGAGAGAGTATGTGCTGACTTCAGAACATCAGCCAATGAAACAAGCAATGGTAAGCCGTTTCAAACAGTGCAGAAGACAAATGTGTTTTCAACACCGCCGCATGATACCCAGACGACGGATCAGGTGCAAAAGGGAATTCTCAGGAGTGCGAAATCAGTTGTTTTGAGTGAACCGACTCACGAACCAGTCCTATGTCAGCCTGCCTCTAAACCACGAGCTGTAAGAACCACGCCTGAAGAGCCAGTGAAGACCGGCAAGTCACAGTTCGCAGCATCTGAAGACGAAGACCCTGCTCCTCCGCAGAATGCCTATGCATCTCCTGATCCTTGGAACTCTTCCGTTGTAAATGGTGCATCTCCTTTGCAGCTTGAGAGTACGCATCATGCTATGCAGAACAAAGCCTTGAGTCCCCTTGCTCCTCCATGGCAACCCAACATGCAGAATACTGTTGAGAAACCGAAGCACGATGGGTATGTTTCCTCTAACGAAACCGAGGATGTTTCTTCCAACGCAGAAGACAGTGGTGTCATGTATCTGGAAGCAATGAGAAAACTAGCAACAGCAACATTACTGCCAAGATCGGAGCTGATGGTTTTTGATGGTAATCCTATTCAGTATTCACTGTTTATTCGTTCCTTTGAAAACAACGTTGAGATTGCCACTTCTGATTATAGCAAGAGACTGCAACTGTTGATTCAATTTTGTTCCGGGAAAGCAAGGAAGGCCATTGAAAATTGTATTCTGTTGGAACCAAAAGAAGGATATCTGAAAGCAAAGAAGCTACTGAGTGATCGATTTGGTGGAGCATACAAAGTGTCGAACAAATGGTTAGCCAAGGTGTCAGAAGGAAGTCAAATTCGGCCAGGGGATGGCGAAGCGCTGCAAGAACTTGCTGACGACCTAGAAAGCTGTGAGATCACACTGAAGGCAACTGGTAGAATGTCACAACTCAATAATGAAGATCGTCTTGTGAAGATCGTGCAACGATGTCCAGCTTATGTCAAATCCCGGTGGCAAGCCCGTGTACAAGAAATCAGGATGCGTGAAAGAGACCCGAATATTGAAGATCTAAGAAAGCTGATCAGACTGGCAGCAAAAGAGAAGACTGACCCTGTGTTTGGAGGTATCATGGATGCTGGTAGCAAAGATCCCAGTGGGAAGCAAAGAACGTCCCGGCGATTTGAGTCTGCAAAGGGAAGAGTCTTCAGTATCACCACGACAGAGCAGCAAACTTCAGAAAGGGTCAGCACAAATCTGAGATGCTACTTCTGTAATCAGAACCACAGGCTGGAAAACTGCAATGAGTTTTTGCAACAAAATGGTGAACAACAGTTTAAATTTATCCGTTCTAAGAAGCTTTGTGACAACTGCTTATCTTCATTCCATTTCTCTGCTGGTTGTAAACGAAGAAAAGCATGCACAGTTCCCGGTTGCAACATGACTCGTAAACACATTGGTGCAATTCACGATTCAGTCAAGGCATTCGAGCTGCGGCGAAGTGAACAGAGAAACATTGGTGCTAGCAGAGCAGGGAGAGATATTGATCAGTCCGCAAGGAGCCACCAGAAGAGGAGCTGCGAAGTCAAGGAAGCAACTAGCAAATCAAGAACGCCAGGAGCAGTCAGTCAGTTCAACGGACTAGCAGATGATACTGGGGCCGGGAGTGTTGGCAAAGGATTACCAATCGTGCCAGTGAAAGTTACGTGCCATTCAACGAAAAGGGTATTCACAACATATGCACTCCTTGATAGTGGCTCTACAGCTTCTTTTTGCAGTAACGCTTTGTTGGAAGAATTGGATGTGAACAGCAAGAAGTGTCACATACAGCTTGGAACTATCCATGGTGTACGGGATGACTGTCAAACCACTGTAACCAACCTTGAAGTGATGGATTTGGATGAAACCGTTTGCATAAAGATCGAAAATGTGTTTTCAGTGAAGTGTCTGAACGTGTCAAAAGAGGCAATCGCTCGACAAGAGGATGTGGACAACTGGTCACACCTGCAAAATATTCAGCTACCGAAGGCAATCGCAAATGGGCAAGTTAACCTTCTCATTGGTGTTGATGTTCCCAAAGCTTTGCAACCCTGTGAAATAAGAAGATGTGAAGATGGCGGTCCCTTTGCAGTCAGGACGGTGTTTGGATGGACCCTGAATGGACCGTTAAGAAGATCTGGTGTCAATGGTGAGAGCTGCTTTTCCTCCGATTCAAAGACTATCGATGATGAACTTCAAAAACAGCTGATCAAATACTTTAATCAAGAATTCAATGAACCGTTAAACGCTGAACACAAGTCGATGTCCGTGAATGACAAGAAAGCAATGAAGATCATGGAAGACTCACTCACTTTTGTCGATGGGCATTATCAGATGACCATTCCCTGGAAGGATGAAACACCAAGCCTACCGAACAACCGATCGATGGCAGAAAGTCGACTAGCGCATCTAAAGAGGAAGCTGTCACGTGACTCAACTATGCGAATCAAGTACACCGGTTTCATTGATGACCTGTTGATCAAAGGATATGCAAGGAAGATCCCAGAGAAGCTAGGCAAAGAAGTAGGCAGTATTTCTTGGTACCTCCCACATCACAATGTCGTAAACCCCAAGAAGCCGGACAAAGTGAGAGTTGTTTTCGACTGTGCTGCCAAGTTCAACGGTGAATCATTAAACAGCAATGTATTGCAGGGACCTGACTTGACCAACTCACTTGTTGGGGTTCTATGTAGGTTCAGGCAAGAGAATGTGGCAATTGTTGCAGATGTGGAGGCTATGTATCACCAGGTACATGTTAATCCTAATGACACCGATGCATTGAAATTCATGTGGTTTCCTGATGGTAATCTCTCAAAACAACCAGAAGAGTATCAGATGCTTGTGCACCTTTTTGGAGGAATTTGGTCATCATGTTGTGCCAATTATGCCTTACGAAGAACAGCTCTTGACAACTCAGACAAGTTTGACGCAGACATTGTCAGCACAGTGCAGAGAGATTTCTACGTGGATGACCTGATCAAGTCTGTGAAAACCTCAGAAGATGCGATCAGAATGCAGCAACAGTTGACAAGGATGCTAGCATGTGGTGGATTTCATTTAACGAAATGGAACAGCAATTGTCGAAAAGTGTTGGATGCTATCCCTCTTGATGAACGTTCAAAGGAATTGAGAAACATCAACATCGAGGACGATGCGTTGCCAGTTGAGAGGACATTGGGTATGGAATGGGACATAGAGAAAGATTCCTTCAGATTCAAGATCAATGTGAAAGAGAAACCTGCGACACGAAGAGGCATGCTAAGTATTATCGCTTCCGTTTTCGATCCTCTTGGATTCGTTGCGCCGTTCATCTTACCAGCTAAGGTATTGCTTCAAGCGTCGTGTCGTCAGTTGGGTTGGGATGATGAGATTTCTGGAGAAAAATTGGCACGCTGGAAAAGCTGGTTGATGGATCTACCTACGCTTGAAAGTTTTCTGACGAAGAGATGTGTCAAGCCACATGATTTTGGAGAGGTTGTTCACAATGAGATTCATCACTTCTCCGATGCATCTGAAACTGGTTACGGAACTGTTTCCTACCTGAGATCAATCAATGAAGATGGCAAAATCAACTGTGCATTCCTGTTTGCTAAATCAAGGCTCGCCCCGATGAAGAGAATTACAATACCAAGATTGGAGTTGACAGCAGCTACCCTTGCCGTGAAGGTTGACGGAATGATAAGAAGAGAATTGGAAATTTCTATTGACAAGTCGCTGTTCTGGACAGACAGCACCTGTGTCTTACGTTACATCAAGAACAAGGAAAGAAGGTTTCATACTTTCGTGGCAAACAGAATATCTGTGATTCACGATGGCTCAGACCCCAATCAATGGAACTACGTTGCAACAAAGGAAAATCCTGCAGATGATGCCTCCCGTGGCTTGTCAGCCAACGATTTCCTCACCAGTAAGCGATGGATTCATGGTCCAGAATTCCTCTTGAAAGACGCTGATGCGTGGCCTACATGTGACGAAAACATATCTGTAGTTGCTGAAGACGATGTTGAAGTGAAAAGGCCGGTGCACACACACTCAGTGGAAGTCTCGAACATTGGTATGTCATCACGTATTTTCGCAAGGTTTTCCAATTGGTTCAAGTTGAAGAAAGCAGTCGCATGGCTATTACGCTTCAAGAAATGGTTGATGGACAAAATCCGAAAGAAAGATGAGAAAAATCAGTTGAAATTCCAGAAAAGAATCACCGTTGAGGAGATAGATGAGGCAGAGGATGTCATTGTCAAATGTGTCCAGTCAGAATGCTTTGCCGAAGAAATGGACACAATGCGATACAGTGGTATGGTAAAGAAGTCAAGTCCACTTCGAAGGCTGGACCCCTTTTTGAAAGAAGGAGTCATATGTGTTGGTGGACGCTTGAAGAATGCACCATATGAGTACAATGACGCGAAGCAACCAATGATACTGCCAAAGAACCACCATGTGAGTGACCTTATCATTCGGCATTTTCATGAGACATCTGGGCATTTTGGACAAGAATATGTTCTTTCGCTGCTTAGAGAGAGGTATTGGATCATCCAAGCTCGAGTACCGGTACGCAGAATAACCAAACAATGTTTTGATTGCAAGAGACGAACGCAAGAACCCTCGCACCAAAAAATGGCTGATCTCCCTGCTGATCGCATCACGCCGAGCAAACCACCTTTCACGTCAGTTGGTGTAGATTACTTCGGTCCATTCCTTGTGAAAAGAGGACGAGTGATGGTAAAGAGATATGGCGTTGTATTCACATGTCTAGCAGTCCGTGCAGTACACATCGAAATTGCTCATTCATTGGATACAGATTCATTCATCAACGCACTGAGGAGGTTTGTGGCAAGACGTGGGACACCAAAAATGATGAGATCAGATAATGGGACCAATTTCAAGGGCGGTGAACGGGAGCTGAGAGAAGCAATAGAGCAATGGAACCAGGACAAATTGCATGAATTTTGCTTACAACGAAAGGTACGTTGGATATTCAACCCACCTACTGCGTCCCACATGGGTGGAACATGGGAAAGGATGATAAGATCAATAAGAAGAATTTTGAATGCCTTGTTGAAGAATCAAACACTTGATGATGAGAGCCTCAGTACACTGATGTGTGAAGTAGAGTCGATCCTGAATGCTAGACCCTTGACAAAGGTATCTGATGATTCACGTGACTTGAATGCATTGACCCCGAATCATCTACTGCTCCTTAAATCAGATGCTATATTTCCCCCTGGAATCTTTGATAGAAGTGATCAATACTGCAACAAACGATGGAGACAGATTCAGTATATGGTGAATGTGTTTTGGAAGCGATGGACGCGAGAATACCTGCCAATTTTGCAAGTGAGACAAAAGTGGCAAATAGTGGGAAGAAACCTTGCAAAGGATGATATCGTCCTGGTGGCAGATAAATCTTCACCGAGATATTGCTGGCCCTTAGGAAGAATTCTGGAAGTATATCCTGGGAGAGATGGATTAATTCGTTCTGCAAGACTGAAGACTGGTAACGGAGAATTGGTAAGACCTATTGAGAAACTATGCATATTGGAGGGACAAGATGTCTGAAGCATTTTCACCCTGTATTTTGAAAGATTGAAACAGTCAAGCGGTACTTTCCTGTTTGGGGCCGGGTATGAAGCGTGCAAATGCCTAACTGAACAAACGTTGTATTCCTTTTGTTATTTTGTTGAATTGAATTGTGTTGTCTTTTATTGATTTGAATAGTTTGTCCTTTGACCTGCCTTTGTAATCTAGATCGTCCTATACATTGTAACCTAAATATTCACGCTTTTCGTGCCTCGTGCATAACCTCGTAGCTATAAAGTCTCTGCCAGCCCTTTGTTTGTGTCACATAACGCTTTGAAGACCTGCAGAGTGGATCACCACAGGAGCTGGCTGCGAGCAAGTCCGTTTTTGGTATGGCCTAAGTTTTCTTGCTTTGGTGTAGGCCTACCAGTATCAAGCAAGTTCACAGTTCATAATATATCACAGACTTTGTGGCTACGAGGACCAATAGATTGTAAGTTGTCATTAGTAAAGCATGTTATCGTTAGTTTCATTATTGCTGTTGAATTTATTTAATTTCCGCCGTATGTCCAGTATTTTCCGGTCATGTAATTTTACCCTCGATCTTTTGGCTATGTACTAGAGTTTACATTTTGTTCCTTTCATTTAGCTTTCCGTTTCTCTGTTAATTATCTTATCACCTTGCTGAAATAGTGTTAAAAGGACAGTTTAACGTTATATTAGATGTTTTTTGACCTAAGTTAGTAATTTTCGTTGTTTCTTATAGTGAACCATCACATCAATATCATCACCAAGTAACCAGCACTTGTGTTTATTTGCTTCGTGTCCTGCTGGGGAGCTTGTTTTTGTCTCGTGGTGCGTTCATCTTATCCTGTAGCTCAGTTTGTCGGCTACACTGATCATGTATGATTAAAGCGTTTCTCTGGAAAGCGAACAACTCTTTTGACAAGCTAAGATCCTTAGTAGACAACGGAAGAAAAAATTTCACGAGGCTCGAGATATGCACTGCAATCCAACAAAAATATTTTTCGCTTTCTGCGCATTGCAGATTGCAGAACTTACAAATTCTTTTGTTTTCCTGTATGCCTTTATGTCTTCCGACTTCTATATCTAATTTGTGATCACTGCACTGGAATGGGGCTAAAATTTGGCGATTTCTATCTTGACAATTGTTAACAGGGGTTCCCTGGTGTAAGAGTGGTGTTTCTAAGAACCAATCCGGGTCATCCACCAGTTGTAAGAGGGTTCAGTCCTTACGTTTGCTTCTATTACGTGTGAACGTTTGAAGACACGGAGCCAGTAAAGATAAGTGTGTTCGCGACACTTAGATATTTAAGACTGGGCATGAAATACGCAGACGAGAACAATAGGGGAAAAAATAAGAAAGTCCATACATTGAGTTTGATACAATAACGAGGCTAGAAAAAGTGACGTGTAGAGCAGTAAGTCCTACTATACTAGAAGGGAGCGACGGGGGAAGGAGCTTCCTGTCTTAAAATTCTAGATTTTACAGAATCTCTTCACAGAAACTTTTCTAGTAGTTCTAATTTCTTTGACACCAGCCTTAAACCAGCTCTCTGTAAGGTAATCAATATTATTGAGATGATTGAGTCATCGCAAGGGTTGATTGTTTAGGCCCTGGAGCTAGCCATTATCATTTGATAGCATGTAAGTTAGTTTGATGTTTAACGTCATAGCCTGGTGAAGGCCAGATGCTTGAGAAACAGGACTCCGAGTTTGACGTCTTTTCCCAAGGATGGTGGAGTGCGTTGTTCAGTCAACACCTCGAAGTTAAACCGTTTATATCGCACGAACAAGCTCAGAGGGTTTTTAAAGATTTTTCACTGGTGGGGAAAACATTGACTGAGGCCCCCGATTCGTCTATCAGATGGTAATTAATATAATTCTTCAAATAATAATTCTTCAAAGCAAACATTCAAACCAATGGGCAACCAAAGTAACGAAAACATTTAGCGAGAACGTGTATCCACATAGCGGGCTCCCAAGCTGCCCGGTGACTCACCCCTCTAACCCCAATGCAAGATTAGTTTTTAAAATTCAAACAACAGTCGCATTGAATATATATTAACATTTAGAAATAGAGAAACGCCTGTGAGGACGTAAAAAATCATTGCATCTCATCACTTGTAGCCCGATTCAGTATTCCTTGCAAATCTTGTTGCAGCCTTGTCTGGTAAGAATTCTCCGGTTAGAGCGCCTGGAAGCATGTATAGCAAGCAGCTATACTGAAAGCCAGTCACAGCTACGTACTTTCCAAATAGTTTGTTGCATGAGCCTAATTTGTTTACAAAAGTCTAAAATCTGCACGCATAACTCATTAAAGCATAGACAGGGCAGCCCGTATTTTGGCAAATCGTAAATTCACCGGTCAAGGCGGGTACCACCATTCAGATCTCTTGAGACGTGTAGGTTCAATTGCTGACCTTTCCGGTGTACCATCCCTTCCACTAATTTCTCGCTTCTTTCTAGTTTGTAAAATCCACGAGTTTACTATCGAATAATGTTTTTAAAATGTGAACTAAAATGGAGCTGAATGGTCCATAAACGTTTACGAAGCTCATATATGTATGAATATTATAACAATTGATGATTATTAATCAAGATTCATGTTGAAGTCAAGTGGAATCAAAGTTTTCAACACCGCCCCCAACAAGGTAGGCCATTTGTTTATCGTACGACTTCGTCCAAAACCAGTCTATTCATTTCTGAAAATTCGGCAATTTTGAGTGGGAGGACTCACATAAAGACGTTATTTGATTCTCGAAAATGCGCCTGCCGAAAACTGTACACACCAAAGATAGCTAATCAAATTTTCAATGATTTGCTCGAGGCGATCTTTCAAGTGAAAATTCCTGCAAAAGGTCCGTGAAACTCTTACAAAGTTTTCCAAGTATTTAAAGTTTTTCTTAATCTGATGTATTTTGAATGAGTAATAAACAAAGTGGAATAAAAGAGCGCGCCAAGACACGGTGGCAATGAGCTACCAATAGAAAGGACTAGGAGCTCCAAGCCATCCTTGAATTCATGGCACCCCAAGAAAAATTCGGGGGAATATACAGGGTTAGGTAGAAACTGGGGGCACCTGTGGGACGTGCCCCTACAAGATATAACAAAAAAATCAAATGCCTTTACCATTTTCAGAGGTCTCTTGTTAAATGAAAAAATGCTCTTGAAGCGTCATGCATCCCAACCCCTAAGTTTTGAGCTTCCTACGTCACAGAGGGTAACGGAATTTCTCTAATATCAAAACTATTCATTTGAGTGCTGATCCACTGAAGAAACTTTCATCAAAAGTTCATTTTGCTTCTGCATGAGGTACAGATACGTGATCTTAGACCCTTATTTCTTAAACTTCTATCCGATAATGTTTTTCACCAGCTTTTTCATGGCTTGTCTGACAATCATTGCTGCTTGGCGTTGCAATGACAATCGCAAGAGAATCTCTTCCAAGTCGGCTACCTCAATTGCAATATGCCTCGACCAGTTCTTGAACCCGGGTCCTTGTTTACCATAGGCCCATTGGTTTGAGGCATATCACAGTTATCGTAGCTCACTTTCGAGAATACCTTTACACTCTTTTTTATAAGAACCAGTAAAGGTTGTTTGCAGCTGGCTTCTCTAAATAGCTATTCCACAATTTTCAGCCTGAAATTATCTTGATTTATTTTTACTTTTATAAAGGATTTCGAAGCCTTTTTTTAGTACAGTTGTGTTAATTGTTCTAAATCTTGACTCTCTTGACTATCTGATGCAGTCAAATTGCTGTCAATCTGCTTGTTTTGTAATCTTTTGTAGTTTAATGAATATTTCGTAAAAATCATGTATTGAGCTAAAGTATTTTGGTAAATTTGTGTTTCTTATAAAATTGCTCTTATAAAAAGATTAAAACCATGTTAAGCCATACCTTAAGAATTTATGTTTTAAGAGAACGACAGTCTGGAAACTAAAGCAAAAGCCATTGTATTCACCATTGCATCTGCCAGCGAGCTGGTGAAGCTCTACAATGACAATGACTATCTGTATCTTATGACTATGGAGCTACTTTTAACCTGTCTGACGAAATAGGTATACCTTCTTATAATAAATTCTTGATAATTGTTTTATAGATGCCTGCGCAAAGTGATGCGGAAAAGGCGAAACCTAACCCCGCTGAATATAACGAAAAAGTAGTTGGATTTCCGAAACGATACATTTTGGCACTCATGATCTTCCTTGGTTTTTGTGTTCTTTACGCACTGCGAGTAAACCTAAATGTAGCCATTGGAGCTATGTGTAATAACCACACTGTATACGTCAATGGCTTTTATGTGAAGAAGGTATGATCATTTTTAGTTATCAATTTAACTATATTCTTGTAATTCGGAGGGGGTAGTATTTAGCCTACTGTGATCTTCCAAGTGTCATCCCTATTGAGAGTTTATCTGAAAGTTGTCATTTACTTATTTTTGGGTCATACCGTATGCTATCGAAAATCAGGTGGTGGATATTCACTCATCGAATATCATGGCTTAATTACAAAGAATTACAATGTAGTATACAGAATTCCGTATTCCTTAGGTTATTGCTCTGTAAATATTTATACATATTTTTGGGTCACACCGTATGCTATCAAAAATCAGGTGGTTGATATTCACTCATTGAATATCATGGCTTAAAAATGTATTTGCAATTACAACGAATAACAATATAACATACAGAACTCCGTACAGCTTTGAATATTGCTCTGTCAATATTTGTAGATATTTTTTGGGTCATACCGTATGCTATCAATACTCAGGTGGTGTATATTCACCCATCTAATATCATGGCTTAAAAATGTATTTGCAATTACAATGAATGACTATATAGCATACAAAATTCCGTATAGCTTTGAATATTGCTCTGTCAATATTTCTACATATTTTGGGTCACACCGTGCGCTATCAAAAATTAGGTGATGGATATTTACTCATTGAATATCATGGCTTAAAAATGTATTTGGAATTACAAAAAAATTACAATATAGCATACAGAATTCGGTATAGCTTAGGATATTGTGCTGTCAATATTCGTACATATCTTTGGGTTACACCATATGCTATCAAAAATTAGGTGATGGATATTCTCTCATCAAATATCATGGCTTGAAAATATATTTTAAATCATATCGAATTCATGATTTTTCAGGTCGCTGAGTTCAATTGGGATTCGAAGCTCCAAGGTAAACATTTCAATAAAATTAAATTGATATCAAGGAACAGGTTAAATGATCATAGCACCAAACCTTCAGTACAGAAAAATTCACCTTCATATTTCTTAACATTTCTGAATTTGTCTAAAATTGGTCACATATTGCTTGATCTTTGAAACGCTCACGCTGAAGAACAGAAATTTGTAAGTAAATGAAGACAGAAATGTCTAAATGAATGCAAAAATGAAATAACAATAAGTTATGCTTTAAGAAACCTACATTATCACCTCCCTAGCGAGTGGATATGGATTCACATTCACATTTGTCATCGTATTCAAGTTCTTCAATCAGGCAATATGTGAGGTTAACGCAAGCGTTTTCGTTCTTTTGTATGAAAATGATGTGCAATTTATCTATGGTAAATAATTGACTAATTATTGATGAGAATCAAAGGGAACGCCTAATTTTAGAAATATGAAGTTGTCAATAGGCAACCTATTCTTTAATCATGCTTCCCCAATTTTAGGTGGGGGCTTATTCGGAGGGGTTGGCTTATTCGGAGGTGGGGGCTTTCTCGAGGTTTTACGGTGATTATGACTTTTCGGTTAAGTATGCCGATTGTCTCATCTGGGTGATTGACATTTATCTGGTTATTATCTCAGCTCATCTGATAGCCATCTGGCTATATTGATGTATATATTTCTTCCACCAGGAGCTGTCCTTGGATCGTTTTACTATGGTTACATCGTACTGCAAGTACCAGGAGGGTACCTGGCATTGAAATTCGGTGGAACAAGGATATTTGGTTTGGCACTCTTTGCAGCCTCTATTCTTACTCTGCTGACTCCACTTGCAGCACGGACAAGCGTTTATGCTTTGATTGTCCTGCGAGTGATGGAAGGCATTGTTTTGGTATGTTAAATTCAGCCTAGCCTTAGTAGCTATTATGTTTCACTATGTTCCTATGTTTCCATTTTTTCTTGACAGTTCTTCTGTACCAATCAGACTGTTGTAATGTACTATTCTAAAGCTTCAGTAGTTATTATGTTTCATTTACAATTCATTAGATTTGATTTTTTTTTCTCTTTCTTGCGTACTACTCTGATGAGTGGCAGATACAAAACTTTAGTAATTATTATGTTTTGCTATGTCTCAAGTTTTTCTCGAGAGTTCTTCTGTACCAATCACAAACTGCTCTGACGTACTATTCTAGAGCTTCAGTAGTTATTATGTTTCATTTACAATTCATCCGGTTTGATTTTTTTTCTTTTTCTGGCGAACTACTCTGATGAGAGGCAGATCCAAAACTTAAGTAGTTATCATGTTTCACTGTGTTTTTGATCTTTCTTGTGATCCTAAAGTTCTGTACCAACCAAAGACTGCTCTGACGTACTATTCTAGTGCTTCAGTAGTTATTATGTTTCATTTACAATTCATCCAGTTTGATCTTTTTTTCTTTATCTGACGTACTACCATGATGAGTGGCAGATGCAAAACTTTAGTAGTTATCATGTTCACTAATTTTTCTTGCGATCTAAAGTTCTGTGTATATGTCATTTTGCAGGGAGTCTTGTTTCCGTGCAACCATGCGATATGGGGGAAATGGGCACCCCCACTGGAGAGATCAAGATTATTCTCAATCACAGCAGCAGGTGGGTTTGTTTCTAAACTCTGTAGACTTACACATCAGTCCTTGTAATTGCTCGTCATGAAACTGAGGCTAGCACTTAACCGAGTCCGCTCAGACGTAGTTTGAGCGTTTGTCGAATTCAACAATAGCGATGAATATTACTTGTTTGATCAGTCTAATAACTTAGTAGCTCCCACAAATAATTATGTAAACACGGGTCGTATTTGTTAAGAAGTAGGGTAGAGTAATAACAATAGATGTGGCAGGGGGGGGCAAAACCAGCAAGGCGATGGAAAGATGTGGTTGAGTATGATATGAGGTTGATAGAGTTGGAAGAAGAAGATGGCAATGGATAGGGAAACTTGGAGAGGACGAATCCATCGACCGCTCAACCCCCGGTAGCAGAGAAAACGGCTGGGATAAAAATTCAGTTTGTGTGTGTATGAGCCCTATTTTGTTGCTTCTAAACGCTCAGAAGTCACGAACGTTGTTAATCCTCTGTTTTCAACTTTGTCAAAAACAAACTTTTAAGTTTCTCGTTCCAATTAGTCAATTTTTTAGACCAAGGGATTTTAGTCTGAGTCAGCAAAAAGGCAGTGCAGCGATGTAACTTTGATGTCACGTTACTTTAAACCAAATAGGAGTAAGTTTTTCCAAACAATAATTTTGCGAATATTAGCTGATGCGATCAACTGCAAAAATTCTCAACTACACTCTTTTCATATAAGAACCGGTAAAGCTGGCTGTTTTTAAATACCTGTCTATTTTCCGGCTGAAGTCTTTTTGAATTTTTCCTGCTTTTATAACGATTTGAAGCCTGTCTTTGCCACCAGTTTTGTTAATTGTTCCTCTTGACCATCTGATACATCTGTATGCTGACAATCTACCTTTTTTGTGATTATTCGGCAGTTTAATGGGTATTTCGTAAAATTCTTATATAGTGCTGAAAATAGTCATCCTCGGTTTGTTTTTAGCTTGTTCATGAATTTTGGCAAAATTTGAAGCTCGTGTTCTTATAAAATTGTTCTTATTGAAAAAAGAGTGTAAAAGCTAGAACAAAGTCCCTATCTAGTCTTTATTTTGAGATTTAACTTCGCAAGGTTATATTACGGTTGCATGATCATTGACCGGAGGAAAGCAAGGTTAAAATTGAGGAAGGTTTTTCGATTTTTTACACGAAATTACCCTTTATCTTGGTGCAAAAATAAGTTGCAAGCAGTTTTGAACCATTTCTAACTTACTTTTGCAGAAAATGACTGTTTCTGTCCATTTTCCTTTGCTTCACAAGTTACGATAGCAAATATAAAAAGGTTCTGGGTCTTTGAATTTTCTTTGGAAGGTCGACTACATTTCTGGACTTTGTAAGATCAATACTAGTTTCTCCATTGAACTTATCGGTTAATTGAACTGTTTTACAGGTTGTCCGGTGGGAACAATTTTAACAATGCCTTTAACCGGTCTACTTACCAAATATGGATTCGACGGTGGATGGGCTTCAGTATTCTACGTCTTCGGTAAGATCAACAGTTCATCAGTCCATTATTGTTTTGTGATTTCTTCCCTTGTCGCGGTTTTTTCTGAAAAATACAAAGAATAATGAATAATAGCCAGAAAAATCGGAACCATAATGAAACGAACACATAGATACTACTTAAGCTTTTCGTCTGACACTCAACAGAGTAATACGTCAGAAAGAGAACGAAACAGAAACCTAACTGATTTATATACCCAGATGTGGATCGAGATAGGCCAATCAGAAAAGAGGTGAATGATGAAAAGAGGATCACCATACCAATCATTCACCTCTTTTCTGATTGGCTTATTTCGTTCCACATCTGGGTATATAAATCAGTTAGGTTTCTGTTTCGTTCTCTTTCTGATGTATTACTCTGTTGAGTGTCAGACGAAAAGGTTATGTATCTATGTGTTCGTTTCGCTATGATTCCGATTTTTCTGGCTATTCTGAAGTTCTGTACCATCCAAAGACTGTTCTAATAATGAATAATTATAACTTAAAGGTATTACCTTTGATACCTTAATTTGTTTTACATTTTAGTTATACCTATTAAAGGTAAAACAAATTAGCGAAATATACTCTCACAGATGGGCCATTGCAATTCTGATACACCTCTATTGGGTCTTGAGCAAGGAAATTACCCACTAACAGTGAACGTGCTGTACAAGATAGTTGATAGTTGTTGATAGTTGATAGGCAAATACACTTACTATCTTCGCAAGGTATGGGTTTACGTGCTAAGCACAAAGGACCCACTGAATAGGTAAACTAATCGAACATTGCGACCCTGGTCCTTCCTCTCGATGTGACCACACCTCGTGATTCCCTTTTGCCTGGAATTACAGAGAACTGGCTAATTCTCTCCTCACACTTTGTGGCAGTTCTGAAAGTGGTTTCGAACCCGGGACCCTTTGACCAAGGGTTGAGTGATCTTACCGCTCGGCCATCCCCGCCACAAACACGCTCTCTGTAAATCAGGTAGGATATCATCAGAGTACTGTGGGGGATACCATCAGTATACTGGAGAGTATTCAGTAATGTAAGAGGACACCATTAGCACTGTGGGTGTTACCTCCACATATTGTTTTGTGATTTCTTGTCTCGTCGTGGTTTAGTCTGAAGAATATTAAAACACAGTCATTAGGTAAATATATTCTTACAAGTGGTCCATCACAATTCTGGTAAACCTTCACCAGGTCTCGAGCCCGGGACATTAGCCACTAACGATGAGCGTCTTAGCCACTGTCCTGGATCAGGAGAAAAATTTGGCAGAGTAGCCTTCTGGTATATATCACGCCACGCCTCACATTATTTAGCTTTTATCTCCCTGATGAACATCTGTGCAGTACTGACTCTGGGGGGTTGTTCAATACTTTGGAGATATCATCAGTATACTGGAGAGTATTCAGCTAATATAGCAGGACACCATTAGCACTGTGGGTATTACCTCCACAACGCTGATGATATCCCCAACAGAACTAAACCTCCTCTGCAGTACTGATGGTATCCTCCCACAGCAGTGAAAATATCCCCGAAATTTTTGAACATGCCCTAACATACTGATGCTACCACACCACATCACTAGTCAAACCCTTCCACAGTACTGTTCATCCTAGACAGTATTGATCAACCTCCACAGTGCTCCACAGCGTGCCCCATGGTTGTTTCCTGCACAGTGGCAATGATATCTCCTACAGCACTGAAGGTATCCCCCAAAGCTATGAGGGTCATATAGGGGTTCCAGGGAACAGGAGAACATGCCCAAAATTAAAAAAGGGAACATTGACAGCAAGCAGGGAACATAAAAGATCAAAATTTCTTCTTAGAACAACGAGGGAACATTTTCAATTTCTATAAGGGAACAGGGGTACATATCCCCCCCCCCTAAATGATCCTCAGCTATGAACATTCTCCAACATACTGATAGTATCCCTTCACCAAACTGAACACCCTGCAGAGTAAGTAGCTACCTTTGAAATGAGGTATCATTCATAAGTATATTCACCACCTCCGGTAAATATGGTAAATGTGAAACGTGTCTTCGACTCACCCGGTGGAAAAAGAGCATTTTGAAAAGGGAAGATATTGCATGACTGTTATCTGATCAACAGGCGCGGTTGGCCTGGTCTGGTTTTTTGTCTGGTGTCTTGCGATTCATCCCACTCCGACACAGCATCCCACCATTTCGAATCGAGAGAGGGACTACATCGAAAAAACCATTGCTGAAGTAAAGGAAGATAAGGTTAGTTAGTGCTGAATGTTCAGTAAACCCACAGCTAAGAATCTACACTCTCAGAAATTAGCCTAAACAGGTTCTTAAATAAAATGTAGTTAACAGCAGTAATAATAATGAGTAATGGTTGTTTGTAGCTCTTTGGACAATACCATGATTATTGCTCGTAAATGTTAACACTGAAAACCTGAAATTTGTAATTTTTGCCCTAAACGGTCAAAACGTTAAAATATCAGCCTAAGAGGCTCTTAATTCTTGGCTTCTTAGTTGCTATTTTCACTGCATTTCTATTCCTCTCCTTTCTGATTCGCCAAGTTCGATCGAAGGGTACATTTTAGTTCTCTTTCTGGCGTTCTATAATGATGAGTGTCAGACGAAAGTTGTTATTATGTTACGCCATATTTCCAATTTTCGAAACGTTTAGTAGTTATCATTTGACGCTCTGATTTCAATTCCCCACTCCTCCCTAAACTTCAAGTTCTAAACCGATCAAAGACTGTTCGAATCATAAGCTAAACACTAAACATATCTTGTGATCCATAACAGACAAAACCTCTTGGTCTTGATACAGATTTCAGAATAATTTGTAATTCGAATCTCCCAACAGTGTGTTTTATTTACGTAAATAATTGTTTACTCAAGTAAGGGATGAATATATTGCTTTTTGCTTACAGCATCGTGGTGTACCGTGGAAGGCAATATTCCTGTCACTTCCAGTGTGGGCGACAATCGTCGCGAATTTCACAGCTGATTGGGGGCTGTACACTATTCTCATCTGCATTCCTCGATTCTTCCAGAAAGTCCTCGAGTTCGATATTGCAACAGTAAGATAAGAAATTAATCCAATACACTACAATAATACGATAGCACAACTACCTAAGTTTATAAAATTCTAATAGATTAATTCAAAAATAAACCATGCTTGTAAACGTTTCGATCAAATCTTCATCAGTAAACTATTCTTACACATAGAATAGAAGTAAGAATAGTTTACTGATGAAGATTTGATCGAAACGTTTAAAATCATTGTTCATTTTTGAATTAATCCACTACACTACCTTACTCATGTTATATCTCTAGTTGCTAGATAGAGATAAACCATAGTACTCCGATGCATTCTAGTTTAGTCACGATATTGCTCAAATGTAGAAATTTTCCTTGAAATTTGTATTTCGCTGGTGTGTTTCTTCATACTAATGCACTTTGGCATAGTTGATAGAGGTGGATGGTTAGGAAATCTATTGTTCTACGTCTTTACCTTAAATGTTGAACAGTAAGCAAATTTCCACTACACAACCTTACTTATGTTATGATTCTAGATGCAAGTTAGAGATTTCCAACAAAAAAGCGGCCTACTTTTACAAACACAATATAACAAGCCCGTCATCTAAATACTACAACCACAATACTACGTCACATGACTATTTACACTAAAACAAATCATAAAGGCCTTGCTTAAATATAGTTAACTTTGTCGTGCAATATCTTGACATAGACCATGGAGCCCGAAGCAACTATGTTGCTCAAATGTATTCTAGTATCGCCACTATGTTGCGTAAGAAATGCACCTTAATATTTGTCATTACTATATAATTTCAAAATAGCCAGAAAAATAGCGAATCGTTAGGTTTTTGCTTCGTTCCTCTTCTGAAGTATTACTCTGTTGAGTTTCAGATAAAAAGCTTAAGTAATCCATATATTCACTTCAATATGTTTCCGATTTTCCTGGCTATATTGAAGTTCTGTACCGATCAAAGACTGTTGCATTATCATTATTGTTACTTTATTTTTAGACAGGATTCCTAGTGTCCATGCCGTACGTGATTAAAGCAATCGTTGGTCCGACGGGAGGAATATTAGCAGATATGTTGATCACATACAAAATGAGCGTCAGAAATGTGAGAAGACTCATTTTCTGCTTTGGTAAGTCAGTAAGCACATTATCCAAGTTTATGCTAGAATTGCTAGAATAGCCTCACAAAAACTTCATCTGAATGGTTATTGATAACATGCACTACATCTTTTTCTGTATCACTTAAGGAAACGGTCCAAAAAATGTTAAAAATTATAACGCAACGATAACTAAAGTCCGCTGACTGAGCCTTGTGGAGTTTCGCTACAATGGGGTCTACAGATATCCAACACGGGCACTTATACATACGGGTACTTATAAATACGGGCACTTGCACATATGGGTATTTGGTCATACGGTTACTTCTACATACCGGTACTTGCACGATTCTAGAAGAGATGATCCCTGGGTTTCTCCATACTTCGCAGAAGGGACACAGTCAACGAATAGAACTAATAAACATTAAATTGTTTGACACCTTGAAGTAATTCTAGATAAACCTTTTACGATCTTCACTTGAAAATCTGCCAGACCTCAGCAGGAACATGGAAAGCATCTAAAACATGGAAGGCACGACGCTTCAATGGCCTTTTTTGATTAAGGAAGCGAGACAATTTCAGAAAATATAAGGGCACTTCATTATTTTTTGCAGAATCTTTGGACGTGCCTCAGATGCCCCTCAGTTCCTACGGTCCTGGACCTTAGTAAATGGAGCATATTATCCAATCATATCATTCAAGTATATTAGCCAAGTTTATGGTCTAATATAAGTGGTGGCCTAACAAACAAGAACATCGTGACCAGAATGTCAGAGGGGCATGGTCCACCTGCACCATATCAGAGCAAGATCGCTGTATTTTCAGATTTTTTTTGTGATTTATCCATTGTTTAGGGAAAACTTAAGCCTTCACTACTTTTCAAGACATTCTTTGTATTTGCCTCACACTGAAATGGAGGTCTGACGATGACCGTGCCTTCAAAAACTTGTCATTTAATATTTTATCTTCCAGGCTGCTCGACAGCAAGTGTATTTATCGTCGCGGTTGGTTATGCCGGAAACAAAGGGGTCGCAATAGCTCTATTGTGCTGTGGTGTCGGAGTGACCGGTCTGAATGCGACAGGGTATGCGGTCAATATTCTCGATATTGCCCCTAAATATGCTGGTGTGATCATTGGCATCAGCAACGTCTTCGGTTCGATGCCTGGCTTCATCAGTCCTCAAATTGTTGGCTATATCACAACTAAAAATGTAAGTACGAACTATTATTTACTCGGTCTATCTTATGCGAGTTTTATCACAACAAGTTATTTTACCTCCATCGGTGTGGCGTAGAAACGTTACGGATAAGAAACTAAATTGACCAATAATAAACAAAATTCAACCAGGTCCAGCCCCGTTTTCAGCACTCTGACCCGAATCTAATTACAAAACAAAGCAAGATTTGCCTCGACTTCGATCCGTACCCGTTTGGGAACGGTTCCAACCGTTTACACTTGACCAAAACGAGCACGGATCCAAATGAGTACACCTTTGAAAGCGATCCTAAATGGGTCCATATGGTAGACCTAAATAGGTATGGATCCACAGGTCTAGTGTAAACGGGAGGCCTATATGTGCTAGTTTGGGTACGGATCCCTTTAGATCCGTGTAGTGTAAACGGGTGTGGCGTAGAAAAGTTAGTAATAAAAACAAAATCAACCAAAAATTAGCAAAAATCAACCAAACCGGCCGAAAATCAGCAAAAACCAGCAAAAATCAACTACATCGTCAAGAAATCAGTCAAACCAGCCGGAAATCAGCCAGAATATAGCCAAGCAGTAAGCTCGCAAGGGCACTAACCGAAAGGTTGCGAGTTCGTGTGCAGCTTTCCTACTCGGGTCATTTCCATTCAAGTTATCTACATTATATTCATCATCTCTAGGAAAATGTATAGCGACATCGATGGTCTGTGTAAACGTATCTTAAAGTCATTTTAGCTGAGCATCATGAAACTTCTTAAAACTTGATAAAAAAACACCAGTTAGACTTGCATTTTACGAATCACTGCAACCAGTACAAAAGAAGAGAGGCAGACCATGTTTAACGTGGATTAAAATAATTGAAAAAGACCTAGGCTTAGTAGATATCAAGCTTGAACTAAATAACACACCACCAGACGAAATAATTTCAAAGCTCGAAGGACATGTTGGAGACAGAAACTCGTGGAGAAGTTTGGTGAAGGACATAATGACAGTTCACTGTTGAAATATGTATAGATATATACATGAAACTTCTGAACATAGCTTATTAAATCATTAAATGTCATCTTATTCTTGCAGACCGCAGCGGAATGGCAAGTGGTGTTTTGGATCACAGCAGTTGTGTATGCCATCGGTGTGGTGTTCTTCTTCTTTGCCATGTCCGGTGAGAAGCAACCATGGGCAGACGGAACAGAAGCCGTGCACAAGGAAGACGTGCCTTACTCGAACACTGGAAAAACCTCGAACCGAGCAGCGGAAGAGAAGAAGCCACTGCTAGAGGACGAAGCTGCTGGGAGCAACCAAGAGCCTGGGGCAGGAGGCAGCAACCAACAGGCTGGAGATCGGAAGTGACAAAACACGAACAAAGGAGTGAATGTTTGTGCCCTCAGGTCTGGAATGTATTGAGAGGTAAACAGGATTTGAAAATGGCTGAAGGTTAGATGAAGCGAAAGCTGAAAGCAGGGAAATTTTAGATTAGTTCGTAGAAGTGGCTTTTTAGTAATCGTTACCAAAACATTTTCCCTTCATAATCTGTGCCTTACCTTTTGCAACCACTCTGCACAGACACAAGAAAAGATGGGCCCAAGTAAAGTTCTTTATTTGCAAGATGGTATTGCCTCCCAAAGTTCCGGTTCGAGCCGTCAAGATAGCTTGTAATGAATAAACATAATAACTTACATTTCACGGGCTCTTAGGACCCCAAGGGTCCCTGTTAACTACGAATGCCCCCCTGTCTCTCTGAAATTCTGATTCCAGTAGTCAAGCACCACAGAGAAGAGTCTTGAATCAAGCTAGGGGAGCCAATTAGGTTTCGTTCATTTTACATACAAAAGCCACGGATGCTTAATTCTGAAATTTGTTTGGAAGATAACTCAAATGTCAAGTAAATTAGTGGAATGTGTCAAAGGTTTTGAAATTAATAAATTTTGATATAAAATTCTAACTAACTAATATCTAACATCATGGTAGGGATTAAGGCTTCAGGCTTGGGAAGTAAATTCTCAAATGATATTGTGCATGCCCCCCCCCCTCAGAAAATTTTGACAGACTTTTTACAATTGTTAAATGAATCACAAGTATTAGGTTCTAATGAATCTAATCGATAATGAAAACTTTCAGTCATTCACTCTTGAGTCCGGAATAGACCGGGGTCTGGAAAAAACGGGGTGGGTGGAAGCTTTTACACGAAGGCCAAAATGAACAGGGTTCTGGAGCATACAGGGTTGAGATGAAAATCTTTCAAATCTCCAGAGTACCAGGCATTCATATTCCGATGCTGGGCCGGGCTAAGAAACTTTTGACAAGAATGAAAACTTAGGTTGGGTGTCACAAGTTTAACTAGATGATTAAAACAACCCTGAATTCCCAAATATCCATCTCGACGAACATCGAGAAGACAATAAGAAGGGCCCGGTATAAGAATGTGCTCGGGGTTTGATCTTTCAAAATATATGTTCATCCTGGACTTGAGAGAAGTGAACATAAATCATTTAGATTTAAGTAGTTAGCAACTTAATTACAGATTTAACAAGTGTATGTGTAATTAAATTATCATTGTATTTCAAAATAATTGTTTTCTCCTTTTCCAATCAACCTTCTGAGGTTTTACTCTTGCTAAAATACAGGTTATCTTATTAGAAACATTATTTTTAGAGCCTTCTTGCTATCAATCAAATAGTACCCATACCCTAACTTCCATTTGCTATTCATAAAGTATTTAAGCACATTAAGAAATATATATCTTTGTGACTCCGAGTTTCCTGATTACACACTCATCAGAAAGATAACTACTCTTCATAGTGTGCACTTGCACATTTTACAAATGCGCGTAAAACAAGACCTACACACACACAAATGTTCAAGATTAAGAAATGGAAAAAAGTATTAGGCCATGAACCATTAAAATGTACCTAATCCACTGAAGCACATATCTATTCATTAGGGAGGGATGACATATTTGGAAACACAAGGCTCAAAATTGCGTCTGTTGCAGTTAACGTTCCAGTTTGATATATATTCTCACTGAGACGCAATAAAAATATACCCCCTAGGAACACATAATTTGCCCCTATAATCAAACTGATAATGGCAGAGCAGTAAAATATTGTACAAAGCTTAGATTCACTTTATCGTTATTTCATTATTATCAATTATCTTCTTTTGGTTTATTCAGTTATTTTTTATTTTTATTTATTCATTCATTTTTCTTGCATTATGAAAACTTATAAAAAAAGTAGTGTAATCGAATTAACATTAGCTTATGAATTCGAAAGGCAATAGGAACAAATAACATAACAGATAAAACTAAGCGTGAAATATGGAAGGTAATGAAATTTCCAGTTCAGGAACAAAAATTTCAGCTATTTTTGAAAATTATTCATATTGAGCCTAAGTTCATACCTCCTCAGCGTAAACAGATAGATGGGAGCTCAAATACTTCAAAATGATAACCAGTTTTGCCATTTATCAAATTCAAACCATGCTTGGCAATAATTTTTAGGCCACATAACCATCATTGGTTGTTCATGATGGTATTTCAAGCTTCAAGTATTTCCAGCAAAGTAGCGAAGTGGCGTCCGCCATCATGTAGTAATATAAAGCACGCTTTTCTTCTCCGTGTTCTGAAGCAGTTCGCCAACCGCGGGAAGGCTGCAGAAACAAGAAATCGTATTCTTAGCTCCAATGAATATGGGAACGTTTTGAATTTCAGGCCTAAATAAAATTATTTCCATAGCAAGATATAAAACTAAATTTTCATTCCGTCTCTCGCTTATCTTCCCACACGAGCTGAATCGCACATCAACTTGTTAAGAAATGGGTGTGGAAACTTTATTCAAAACTTAAATGTTAAATGAAATTGAATAAAACAAGTTTTCATGTACATTGGAGCTAAGAGTAGACCCGCGTTGAAAGCAGAATAAAATAAATGCAAAGACAAAAATTGTGGCATCAGCAAACATTTGCCCACTCCCTTTTTTGAAAATCATCCATAATAACGGCCCCTTTGTTTTTAGTTTAACACGAAAATTGCAACGACATAAATCTGCATATATAGCTGTAGTAATATTTCATGCTCGGCCATTAATTTTGGTTGCTAATGCGTTGCTTGGGGACATGTTCCTATCATGCATTGCGCGAATTAAGGTCTTTTATCTTTTGCATTATCGTCTACCTGTTTTTTAATTTAGGGCACGTGGGAAACAGGTTAAAGTCAAATATAGACCAAATCTTCGCTGGTACGTCGGCTTGCGAGATTCAGATATATTTTCATCAGAAATTGGGCGAAGGCGTTAGTAGGAGCCTCTGTATTCTCTAGACTTGCTCCACGAGTCCTTGTTTCCCTGTGTGCACTCCGGTCAACTTATTGCCGGAGTGACGTCCGCATATCAGAGAGCGCAGGGAAACAAGGACTCGTGGAGCAAGTCTGTGTATTCTCTACAACGGATTAAAATGGCCGTTGATATTCTTCCGGCATCGAACACCGACTTCCATTGATTTAGGTACCGTTCATAGGCGATTTTGTAAGCATTTTGCGCATGCTTTAGGCTGGAGGGCTGAAGACATATCCACAATACCAGAGTTGAAAGCTTTATCATACAAGGGAAGGGTTGGTGTTGGCTTTCAGAAAATTCAGAATTATTTCTAAAGTATGAAATATCTGAAGCATGCTCTGATAAATCTCGTATGAAAAAGCAAACTGAAGTCAGCATACGGATCCACAGAGTTCAAAAAGCTGACAGAAAATTCAGAAAAATCTCCTTCTGTTTATCGATATGATAATTCAAGACTATATTATAATTATTGACTACTACTTTATTAACATAATCATCTAATCTAACTACAAGTGAGAACAAATAACAAACTAACCTGTAATAAATAAATTGCCACAACAAAAAGTTCTTAATAAAGAAGTCAGCTAATAAAGTGCGTAAGATGCTTAGAAATATATTAAAACAAAGAGGCGTACCGGGTGGGGACTTGCTCCCAAAATTTGCACCTTTCTTCATTTTACTTACTGCTGTATGATTCAAAAATAAAATATGTTCCCTTTGATACTGCTGACAAGCTGAACCAGAACGAGCCGAGAATCAATCGTAACCGTTAAACCGCATTTACTAAAACATGCAACGACTAGAAACGAGTAGGAAACGTGTAGAGACGAGAAGGAAACGAGTAGAAACGAGAAGGTTGGAATGAAGTAAAAATTCACTCAGTAGGGAGGGGATAGTACATCCTTCCAGTACCCACTGCCTGTTTCCTACTCGTCTCTTGTCCTTTTCCGACTCGTTTCGTGTTTATAGTACGAACCGCATTGCGAAAGCCCAGTTTTGTAAACGTCCCCAGTTCGATTCCACCGATCGATCGAGTTAGGTTCTAATTTATGGATAATTATCTTTAATTCGGTATTACTACGCTCTTAAAACACTTGTAGTTTTACAAAGAAAGTTGCAAAGAAAGGTGACAGGAAAGTGGACCTACTTTATTGGAAGGGGTCATCGGTTACCAATGATCCAAGTGCACAGAACAGACCAAGAAGTTTCTGGTACAACCTTTTACCCCCTGAAAACATGATGCCTGCCTTACTCCGGTATGCCACTGTTGGGTAGTGTATTTCTATCCATACTATCCGAAAAGATTTCTAATTTGATGTCAAAATAAGGCCGATTCCCACATCAATAGTTTTACTCGGCAATCATACCGCGATTATTTTTACGACGCGCGATCATTTTGAGGTAGTGCAATCCCAACACCATCTCCGAGGGGCATATCACTCACAAAAAAGTGTACGAGATTTTTGTGATTTCAAAAATCACAGTGATTTTTCTGTGATTTTCTTGTGATTTTTCTGTGATTGGTGTGATTTATCTGTGATTTTTTCAAGAAGTGTACGAGATTTTTTCGAGTGATATGTCCCTCGACCATCTTCTTGTTGTCAATTGGAAAATTTTGCATTTTCATAAAAAAACCCTAATTGGCTGCTGCTTCCAAAAAACATTTCTGATTGGCTACTACTCAAAAAAACATTTCTGATTGGCTGTTCCTTCACGAAAGCAGTACAATCGCAAAATCGCTATAATCAACGCAATGGCCATAAAACTATGGAAGTGAAGATCGTTTTTAATGCCCACTTATTTCGAACCACGAAATTACAGTCGCCAAAAAAGCTCTAAAATTATACATATCCAAAAAATATCATATACAAAAATAAAGTTTTAACGCAGGAAACAGAGCTAAACAAACAATTAGACGAGCTAAATGCCTAATTTGCGTCATATGCTGATAGTTGGTAAACTAAGAACTTCAAAGAAACTTGCATTGCTGACTTTGATGCACCCATGTAACATCCAAAGAGTTTACGGAACCCAATCGCATCAAGATTGAGATTCTGTTCCGTATTTTATGCACTGAGCCACTCGTTAGGGAGGAGGGAGGGTACAGTGTAGATTCTCTACACGTAATATTCATTCGTACGCAAGAAGTTGTAGCCAGGTTAGGATATAGCTTGTAGGCATAGCATTGTTTCATTATGGTTTGTGGAAACAGGAAGAGATTCTAACACAGCTTACAATATCCACTGCCTGACGATTGGATCAGTGCATGAAATACTTTATGCGATTGGTTTTCGTAAACTCCAGCACCCAACTGGGTCAGTGCTGGAGCCTCGCATTGATAACAATTAAATGGCAACGAGGCTTAACTAGAATACATTCAAGAAAAATAAGCATATGACCAATGTTGTTGAGAATGTAGTAGCATGTTGAAATACACGACCAAACATTTTAAGCGATATTTGCCATGCAATATGGTGGAAAAGAATGTATTAATGCAAACTAGAATCGTCCTGGGCAGTGAATGTACAGTATGGGGGCGGGTATTCAGTACAGTGGAGGGATACCATAAGAACTGCGGAGGGATACAATCAGTATGGTGGGGGGTGCATCGTCAGTGCATCAGAGGGATACTATCAGTAAGGTAGAGGGATACAATCAGTTAAGGTAGAGGGATACAATCAGTAATGAGTGCGATATCCTTCGTCCCACTGAAGAAATCCCTCTGCCGTACTGAAAATTCTCCACCGTGTGGCACACCCTGCACTGTGCTACACATAGCTACATTACCCATGGTGAGAATGCATTTGAAAAGCATGATCAATATTTGCGATTTCAACGATTGTTCTGCTACTATAATTAAAAACAAGTTGAACAATCTCGTTACAGTCTTCGGTACAGAACTTAAGAATAGTCTTCTTGCCACAGAGAATTTCGTAATAAGGTTGGCCATACTCAATATTACTTCATATCAGTTTAAATTAGTATTTGTACTCTGCTAACACTAAAAGCAAACAGTTTATATTACCATTATCTATTTCTATAACCTCAAATAAGCCGCCTAGCCTCGTTCTTTCAAACCACACCGTGGTAAAGATACTAGAAGGGCATTTGCTCCCTATTTCAGGGTTAACGAATTCTAGGCCTAATTTTCATGACAGAAAATCTGTTAACCCGACAACATTATTTCGCTTCATTCTTATGGACCGTATTTGCTGGAACTTCTAGTGATTGAATATCTCTTCGTGCAAGCATTTCGATCAAATCGAGCTGCTTCAGTTTATGCGACAGATTTCCCCATCTCAAAATAAGGTTTTAGGCCTGAAAACAAAGGTCTGATAAATCGAGAAGCCTATTCAAGCTAATTGCATGATGCAAAAAATTCTTCGATCGGAAATCAAAAAGAAAAGGTTATTGTTTTCAAGCGCTACCTATAAAGACTGGATCTGTAAAGAACCTTTCCATCTCCAATGCCAGAGAAAAGATTTTAGATGGAAAGGGTTTCATTTCACGCAATTCATGATGGGAAAATACCACTTCTTGGCAACGCATAACTACCAAAATTGCAACGAACGTAGCTACAGTCAATACACAGTCGCTAATTTTGATAGCTATGCGTTGCTTGGGGAAATATATCCTTGATACATTGCATATATACCTCCAGTAGGTCCCTGACCCCGGAGCTTTATCACCGAAGGCGAGAGCAGTAAGCAGTGTCCTAAATCAGGATAATGAGTCAGCGCTATAGCCTTCTAGTGGACCAGATCTAGGCCCAACCACAGTACAGGCATTAATTCGTGCTTACGATGTAATCTTTGTTAAAAGCCACATTTATGATTACATAAATTCACAAGGCATGTTCTAGGATGAGCCTAATCTCCTAATCGAACTTCTATGAAGACATGCCTTATGAATGTACGTTGCTAAGGGGCATATCCCTGTCCGGTATTATGTGAAATAAGATATTTTGCGGAGAAGTAGCACAGGGCATGAAAAAATTTTGTTCTTCCTGTGACCGAAACATCACCTGAATATCAGAGGTTCGTAGTATACCATAACATTCCTAAATACAAACACAGGATATAATGCTTTGCTCATTTGTTGCTTTGAAAAAGTAAGGAATTTAGAAAAATTTCCTGCAGGAATTTCAACTCAAAAATTTCCTTTTTCATGCCCTGTAAGTAGAATATTGGTCAATTGTTCGTTTTTCTGTCAGGCCGTCCACGACAACGAATTGAAAGAACATATATTACCATTACTATACACTGAAGCCTCTTCAGCATCGACCATTACAACGTAAATATATACTTCATACTTCAATATATGACTCGATTCTGTTAAAAACAAGATTACGTCTTCTTCAAAGCAATGACACGATAGTAAAATATCTCTCTTACCGCTACTCCTACCACGTGCACTCGTCAGTCATCATTTCTTCGCTTGGAATTTCTTCATGAAAGCCTTCTTGAAACTCTTCTGCTTCTTCACCTTCTTCCTGTCATCACGCTCGTCTTCTTCTTCGTCGTCTGATCGATTGGAGCTGTGGTGGCTCACAGGGCTACCAGGAGATAAAAGGCCTTCGTGGTGCGGAGATTTCGCTGGCGTGGCAACTGCTACTTCGGTCTCTTCTTCAACTGAAAATGTAATGGTTTAAGTGTTACCAAATATTTAAATACTATAAGGAAGCGGGATAAAAAAAAGAGAGACCAGTAATCAATTAGATTCTAAGCATAATGGGTAGTCTGGAAACGGCATTCTGCTTTGCAGAGATCCTTATCTCTGTTCTGACAACCGCAGGTAAGCGCGGGTAAAGTGCGAGACGAGAGGTGCTCCTTAGGCCTATCTAAAACTAATCTCTCAACAATACAGGCTCTGCGAAGGACAGTGTGAAAAGGGGTGCACCCCCTACAAATATGGTAGTGCTGCTTCTCATATAGTTTTATTGTTGGTTTTAATTAGCTAGTAGATGTTGCTAAACTTTCATTGTAGACCAACTTTAAAGAAAGTTATCAAAAAAGATTATCAGAAAATTTTCGCTTTAATATCTAAGGGATTCGCCTTTGTTAAATTGGGCATATGCCCACAATTTCAGTGTTTATGAATATCCGTCCAATAAGAAATCGTCTTGACAGCGCTGTGCCAATTAGATCACACCTAATCAATTACATTTTTAATAACACTGTCTTATCAGAGTGTTATGCCTTATGTATTATAAACAAGGCTGTCTAGTGACCAAGCCCTAGGTTAATGACGGATACACGGGGTCTGATTTCTACATAGAGAAACTTTAGAGTCATTAATCAATGCATTGCTTATTGCTTGGAGGCACCTCGAAGTCCTGAACCCCCTGGTAACTGTTCTGGCTTGTCCCCCTCTTAGGATGTAGAGAGATTGCCTATCTGTGTTAGTTGTATTAGTTACTAATACATGTTAGTTATTCGTTGTGTAACTTACTTATTCTGATTGGCCTATTTCGACCCACATCTGGGTATGATAATTTGATAGCTTTTTGTTCGGTTCTCTTTTTGTCTTATTACTCTGTTGAGTGTCAGACGAAAATCTTAATCAATCCTTATTCTAGCCGATTTTTCTGGCAATACTTACGTTTTTGTATGTATTTTGTGCCTAAAAGTTTAATCATTAGTCCCATACATTACGACACGAGTTCTGGACTACTCTAGTGAACAGGTATCAACACAATTATATCGAAGGTGCTGGTCAGACTGTTGATAATTTCGATGAAAAAGAACTCTTTCTGCTATGGTTGGTACATGTAATCAATTATAAGCGATTGACAAAGAGCTCACCATTTTCACGAACATTTTCATTTACAGTTGCAGTATGCTCACTTGAATGGTGCTCCTCCGTTTCAACCACAACGAATCCTCCGTCGACCACACTCTTCAGGGCCATGTCATTCATATCGTCTAAAATCATTTGCGAGTCCTCGATCACCTTCTCGTGGCCCTGCGTCACCGTAACGACTTTCCTCTTCACTGTCGTGACCGTGGAGCCGTTTTCCCCGAATGTTTCTGTCGTTTCGGTGACTTCTGTCTGGGTGGTATCGACATTGTTTTCTGAACCAGTGCGAATGATCTCTTGTCGATTCTCCACAACTTTCTGCACGGGGTTTTTGTTTACATCCGTCTTCTCCTGAAAAATAATGCACGATGGTATTCGTTAAATATCAATCGGAGAAATTAAATAAATCTAAGTAAGTTTTTTTCTGCCAAAAAAAAGTTTACAGATTTCAAATCGGAAAATTACTAAAAAAGTTACATAAAATCAGTTGAAGATCACAATAATTAAAAGATATCTAAAAAACTAATTGACAATAGCAGTGATGGCATAGCATAGGTCATAATAATCCTTATTTTCATTATGGTGTTGTCTTGTTTCCTAAGTTGCCACATACAGTATTACAAATCACGGTTCATACATTATTTCATCACACATTACAAATTATCTTTTGAAAATAACCTTTCCAACTAACACTAATTAGATGATCAAATAAATAGGAAGTAATTTTATCTACGCCTTTTACTAGGAAATTTTTATGCTCGGTTCATTGTGACCATCACCACGACCTTAGTTTATAAAACGGATAAACAAAACGGATCAGCCAAACATTGCCAATCCACGTCTGAATTGAAAGGGAAGTGCTGTATTCCCTGTAAACAATATCCTACTTAGAGGGGTACATCGTTTGATTTCCTTCATTTTCTCTTTTTTCATCCTTATTATATGCAATAACCGTCAACTTGTTGAAGTTTGCAATAATAAGTAGATAGATAGATAAAGGGAACCAAATTTGAGAAGAATCAGGATTTTGAGAATCAATTGCGATAATTCATGTGAGAGAAAAACGACCGGAGCAGACATACAGCCACGGATTTGGCACTTCGTTGCTCTTATAACTGAGCGACCTTCGTCTAATCAACCAAACCATGTCACAAATCACAACAATCGCACCGCCAATCACCAAATCAAGAGACAAACTAACATCTGGGTTATCTAACAACTACACTGGACCTGCTAAAGGGCTTTTTCGATACCAGAGGGACCGTCACAACAAACCATACTTGATACCAGAAGTAAACTTGAGGAGGATGAAAGATTTTCAACCACATTAGATGAAAATTTAAGTTTCTAAATACGGCGTGACAGTTTTTCGGAGGGAAACGACATAGTGCGTGATAGCTTTTCTTTGCAACAGAATTTTCCGATGAGAAACAATTGCAGTAAATAGTTTGTGGTAGAACCTGATAAAATGTCGAGATACCTGAGCTTCTTTCTTGTACTGCGTACCAAGAACAGGAACAGGGCTGTTGAGCCACTTTAGCCGGTTACGGTACATACTGCCCTTGCCTACAGCGGAGCTGACGATATCGTACTTGAAGGGACTGACGTCCGTCTCGTAATAGTAGTTGTACGGAGTTTTCTTCGGGTCAGTGGATGGCACATTCGGTGCCACTTGGGAGGAGGGCGTCTTCGTTTTTTTGACGGGGGCAAACACTTCGGGGCATTTGTACTGGTACCCTGTCTTATAACCCTGAGAAAGAAATAGAAGATTTATCATATACTGGATGACTAAAAGATTCCAAACGAATATGCAATAAAATTAGTAAGAAGGTTTAGCGTAAAAACATATAGTAAAATTAAAAAAAAAATCATAATGTTTTAACTGAAACTCTGTTGCTAATTTCAAGATATATTTCATACATCAAATGAAGTAAGTTAATCAAAAACGAATACATTTTCAGTCCCACCTGCAATAAAAAAAGACACACAGTCAACTAGTTCCCACAGCAGCTAACTAAATTGAAAGACTATTTATTTGATTTTTTCATTTCTCAACTGTGAGTTTTGACTTATACAACGGATAAGTACGGTTCTGCTGAACACAGGAACGCCTGGTACCAGCAGAGAATAAGCAATGAGATAATGCAGGTGGTAGGAATCTAGACAGCACAAAAGCTAAGGCTAGGAAGAAGCCGAATTTATCTAGTTGGTGAGATAATTATTCTTCCCAGCCTTAGCTTTTGTGCTGTATGGCACAATCGCTAAGGCACTTGGTTTCTAACCAAGTGGCTGTGAGTTTGATTTCTACCGCCTACATTAAATTGAAAGACGTTACGGCTACAATATAAACAGGAAAGAAAGGAAGGAAATGAGAAATAAGGAGGGGGGGCTGCTGAAATATTGCTCAAAACGAGTTACAAACAAAATATTTTAGATTTTTTAACGATGGTCGCTAATCCTTCAATAATCATTCTATTGTTCACTATGCTAAGATTTGAGTTTCCATACAAGAGTAATTCACACAAATCTTTTGCGTGCAAATTGTTTCTTTTAATCTTTTACTGGTTTTTTATGGCATACAATTATTCTGAATTTAGCAGGAACACTTGTTAATCTCGAAGTATTTTTAGCTTAAAATGAAAGCTACACACTTTGAATGAATTTGAATTGAATAAATTTGACACTCGCACGACCTATGGAAATAATAATATGAAATAAGTAGATGTTAGAGAAAGTGAAATCTAGATGAAAATGATTTACCTGGGAGTCGAGCATCCTCATCAGTGCTTCAAACTCCATTTCTCCTCTTTTCCATTTAATTGTCTTGTCCATCAGGTTGGCTCCTTCGTTCAGGCCCTTTTGTACTCTGTCCACGACCTCTTCGTCAAAGATATGAAGGTTATCGAGACCAACAGCGACGGCATTCACCTAAAAATTGATGAAACATGTCACTAGTAGATGACTTCATCTTGTTTACTTTAACTTTTCATCGATATGCCACAAGATAAGCCAGTCATAGTGACTTACTTGTCCCAAAATAATGGTCTTCCTTACGCTTTTGGAATACTCTATAACTATAGAAATCCAAAACGCTCCGTCAAAATTCTCTTTCGAATCAAAACTGAAACATCATTTATTGAACAAGGTCAACCAATGAGCATAAGCTATTTTTGAACTGATTTTATGCAAAATTTAAATCTCATATGAAATTATTTGCTCAAATCTAGAGATAGGGGAGGGGGAGGCTCTCCTCGATAAAGCCTAATTTTCACGAGGCGAAATCTGTCGCACGAATTCCAACAGTTCGATCGAAAATGTTCGCGCGAAAATTTGCTGTGATTTCCACATGAACTAAAAAGTTGAAGACAAATGGCAGTGGAATGCAATTTCAAACATTTTTTGGCATCGTTCCACTACCTGCAACACGATATGTAAAAACACTCACTTTCTTTATCGAATAAAGCTGCCAGCTTTTTTCAAGCATTTTGCTTTACTGTTCTGTATTTATAATAGGATAAAAACGTATTCCACAAGCAGGGTAAATATCTGAATGCCTCGATAAATTCCTCCACTTCGAAAATTTTTCTTTTCGGTGTTTCTTTCTCAGTGACTTTTTGCTGGCTCAATGTTTTCCATCGTATGATTTTGAAGACTTTAAGAAAAATCGCCCATCTGGGAATCGTTGTTTTCACTATTTTGTGAGGCCACTTGTCTTAAAAGAGATCTAAGATCAATTCCTGATTTTTGAAGCTGATCTTCGATAGTTTCAAAATAGTTTTGAGCAGCCATTTTGCCTTAAAGTTCGAGCGAAATGTTTCAAGAGTTGGAATGCTTTCAACTCTTTGAGCGAAGAAAAAAAGTTCGAGCGAAAACCATGTTTTCGCACTACGCATGCCCAGAAAAATGTTCGCGCGAAATAATGATGTTCGAGCGACAAATTTCGCCTCGTGGAAAATAGGCTTAAGTCTATCTCTTGAGAGAGCTCCTCCTTTTAGTAATTCCCTCCATACAGTTTATTTAGTTCCTTTGTGCATTTGTATCCGTATATTGTATTCAGATTCTATTTAATTGTATTTTTTTCTATGTAATTGTAGCTTATTGTATTTTTAGGGACTTTAATTGCAAGCTGTGAATTTAAATTATGAAAACTGAAACTACCAGAGTTTCAAATTCATTATTATCTTAAGACTAACAAGACAAGCGACAAAACATCAATGAATTCACAAATGTCTGATGAAGCTAAAAAAAAGTGGCACCAAAAACTTGTTTTCTTTGTCTAGTTATCATTCACAGAGAATAGATTTAACTTATCCTCAGCTGATTTTCTAGTTTATTATCATCTTAAGATTACTCTGACAGGGAAACAAATTTCTGCCATGAATAAATCAAATTTCAAGCTTAATTCATTCATCGAGAAACTGATAATGATGAGAGAGGATTTTTCCATCCTAAAATCAAACACAGCTACTATGATAATTGACATAAATCTTATTTTTCGTATTTCATACATTTTCATATTTGATTCTTTTAAGAAGGGCAGCATATTCCTCAAAAGCTGATTAAACCTTTACCTGAACTTCACAAGCTTTGATGACATGATAAAGATGAGAGAAGGCTTCTTCCACGGTTTCTCCAATACAAACTACTCCATGGTTTCTCAGCATCATCACCTGAGACAGAAAGTTGATTAAAGCACCAAATATTGAAACTGATTAATAAGAATAACAAAAAAATCATTTTTTGTTTAAGAAAGTTGTTCTGGTTTACTGATTGCTATCTAAGAGAGTCAACAAGGCTAGCCTAAGGAGAAAACACACCATGAAGAATATACGATAAAGAAGCTCTTGCATGATTAAGGTACCCAGGGATGTGCCTTGCTAGATGCTGTACATTTTTGGGGATTCCGATCCAGCAAAGATGATATCTTTATGAGATTTCAGTCCAGCCAAGGAACTCCTATTTGACGAAAGTTCAGGGAATGGCTACTCACTCTTTAAATTAAGTCTTGGATATTAGAAAAAAAGTCACTTGCTACTTCCTGAAGGAAGCATATAAACAGGAAGATTGTGTTACATCCCAGGTCCTACTATTTGATAAACAAAAACAACTAGACCTTGAAGCATCGAGTTGTGAATAATGATGCGAGGTTACCATTTTTGTAGAAATTATTCTAGGAAAAGGCATTATTGCCGTTTAAAATTTCAGTCAACTGAACAACTCTCAATATTCTAGCAAAAGATCTTTCCCAAAAATCTGTCAAGAACCCATCTTCCTGTCGTGCAATCTTTCTAGGAGCTAATTTGAGGGATGTTTTACATCTCCTATCAAGTAAAAATCTGCTTGAAGTGCTGATCTGCCACTAAGAAACTGAATGTAGCAAAACTAGGCTGCCTAGTTTCTTAGAGGTTGACAAGAAAGAGGTGAAGAATTCAAAATACATTCAACAGGACAGCAACTGACTTTGAATGAAATCTTTGCAATCAATATCATGTTCTTTAAGCAATATGAAATTTCAAGTATACATACTGCTATCTGGCAGGCTAAAGAGGGTCATGAAAAGGTAAATTGGAAACTGGGATTTACCCTTTTATTAACTGGGAAAATGGGCTTGGATATCTTGGGACTGAGATTTGGGGATGAAAAAAAAATTGGGAACGCTGAACACGTCAACATTGGGAATTTCTCTATTTTCCACGTGGCTGGGGATTGAGATGTTTGATAATTTCAGTGCTGGGAATTAGGGTCAGTACCCTGTTCAGGACTCTCTTACAATTCAGTTTCTAAGTGGTAATAATGATAATAATGATAATAATAATTATTATTTTAAGTTGGCGGATATATAGCGAACAATGCTAATTAGAGCCAACTATATACAAAGAGTTTATTTACAAGAAAACTAAAAGCATATAACATTATAAAAACAAACCTTAGCTAAATGTAGCCAAAGTTTGATATAAAAGTTTTGCAGAGCTTGCAAGGGCATTTGTCTGTTGTCCATTTTTGATACGACTCTTAAAGATTTCTAGGGTGCGAGACTCTTTGATTTCAACTGGTAATGTCGGCCAAAGTCTACCTCCAATATATCGAATGATTTCAATACCATGGGCAGTTTTATTTGCCCTTGGTACGAGAAGACCATCATTATTTCGGAGGTTGTATGGTATGTTAGACCTTTCGACGAATATATCTTCCATGAACAATGGATTTAAACTGTTTTTGGTTTTATATATCTCTGGTAGGTTAGTACCCTTTATATACATAACCCCGAAGGTTTATGAATCCAGCAGCTAAGTTAAAAACTTACTTATCAGCTGCCTAACTTTGAAAGGAAAGGTTTTACCTTTTCATTAGCTGAGTTGTTATTTGCATTTATTTGCTGGTGGAGGGCAAACTCACAGCTCTCTTTTGCACACAGCAAGTGGGAAAAAGCAATTAGATAGGATTTCAATATTTACTCAAAATTCTTATATTTGCCTTCGCAATTGGAATGAGTGAGGGAGTAATAAAATTAAAAATAGACAGCAAATCAAAGGAAATACGCTTTATTAGTTATAGTACGCATTAAGTGCTCCAATCCATTAGCCAATGGTCTGAATAATGCATGAAAAATACTGCACGAAATAGATATGCCAATATAACAGTCGAGTCGATGTATTTAGCAGAGGAGGTCAAAGCATTCTCATTAACTAGCCTATCTGAGGACCCAGACCAATGCAAGACGATGAATAGCGAAAGATGTTTCGTTTTATCTTCATCGACACACTCCAATTATATTACCTACCTGCAGTAAAATATCGCGAGAGAAAATGTAAAATATAAACAATAGAAAAATGTTGCACTATTTGCTTGAGTTACACGCTGAGAAAATCGAAATCCATTTCTAGCCTAATCTACATCTAAGGCCATATGCAGGGCCGGATCCAGCACCCACAGAAAGGGGGGGGGGGGGGTGTAACAAACATATCAAACGATAATGTAAGGGAAATAGAGTATTTTTAAGCATATTGTATTGTTTTTCTACCAAAATAGGATGGGCGTACGCCCCTTACGCCCCCCCTTGGATCTGGCCCTGATATGTAATTGAATTTTCTGCCCTCTCACCTTATTCGTTGGTCCAAGATCATTAACAATCGCCTCTTGTTCGGCAGTATCAAACAGAATTCCACAGAAGTTGTGGTACGACACACCTCCAACCTGAAAGAGCAGAGCAGAGAGCTTGCATAAACAAATTTCGAAATGGATTGACAAGTAAAACATTGTTTGATCGGTACAAAACTTCAAAATAGCATCTACCTGTAGTGACCTCTTTTACCTTGTGTTGTAAAAACAATGAATTTCTTACAGTTTTGTCAGAACAGACTTAAGTGACCATAATGAGAATAAGACTCGTTTTGATCCTGTATTTTGCCATCCCTGCCACGTTTTCAACATCATCGTAATATTCTAGTTTATGCTATTTTACATCACCTTTTTTCGACTTTTTTATATTCAGCAAATTCCATTTTTAATGTATTTAGATTTTCAATGTCGGGAATAGATACTTACTTACTTACAAGACTTAGCTTGCAAGACCGTTGGATGTGATTTTGTGTAATATTCATTGATGTAAACATCTGCCCTTCGTAATATGGCTAGGAAAACTGGTTATAACACTATGAAAATTGACCCTCAGATATATGGTCCAGGAAAATGGTGGGGGCACTAGAACTAATCACCACATATGTGGTTCGGTATAATAATTCATTAGACACTGCAAATAACCACTTTCTGAAATATGGTGGGATTGGAATTTACTTAACACATCAATTGAGGTTCAACGGAAGACTGACCATTGCTAGTCAAATCAATTAACCTTCGTTAATCATGTAACCCTGAAAACGTGCTGCTACTAATCACATTAAGTAGCGTGGTAAACTCGGTAGTAACATGAGATGTGATAAGGCGTTATACGATTTACACGTTGCCTACATTCCTATCGCACCATATTTCAGGTGGTTATTTACAGTGTCTAATCATTCATTTCCCAAACCATAGATCATTGGGTGGTTGGTTGCAGTGTCCCCGAAATTTTGTGTTCCAAAACCAGTTTTCCAAAGCCATATTACGAAGGGTAGATGTTTACCTCACAAAATAGAACACAAAATCACATCCATCAGTCATGCCAGCTAAGTAAGTTAGTATTCATTCGCCCCAAAATCAAAACTCTAAATACATGAACAATGGATTACGCTTTATAAAAGAAAAGCCGAAAATAAGGTAAGGTAAAATAGCATAAACTAGAATATTACGATGATGTTGAAAACGTGACAGGGATGGCAAAATACAGGTCCCAAAAAGTCTTATTTTCATTATGTTCCCTCAAGACTGTTCTGAAATAAACTGTAAAAATTGCATTGTTAGTTTTTACAGTACAACTTACAGTACAAGATAAGAAAAGCAACCACAGGCAGATGCTATAAATAACCCTGATCTGAAAGAGGTATTCTTTCGATTCTTTCGCCGAAAACGATAATCCAGTGGGAAACTGAAAGGGGAACCACACCCGAGATCAAATTGTCATCGAACAAGACGTAAAACTGTTGCCAACAGCTACAGAAATCGGTAGGTTCAATAAAACTGAAGAATCACTCACGAATATAGAACAGCCGCGACAATAGGGAAAGCAGCAAGTGAGAAACACCGAATTCTTGTTAAATAATCAGGTCATTCGAACCAACTTTTGTGGGTCAAGCGAAATTCATGCATAATCATGAGCGATTGAATGAATACCAATCGAATACACTCATTTTCTAAAGAAACTATACAGCCGTATCTTAAAAACTGAATCAACTTTTGCAGGAGGTTGTATGTAGATGAAAAGCCGAGTTGAGTTCAACTTGCCATCTCAACACGGGTTGAGATTTCAACTCGGGCTGAAACTACTTTTTGAACCTGATTTTTTCAACTCGGGCGAGTTGAAATTCCTGAAAAGGATTATTTTCAATGCACTGTGCGGTGTTCCTAATGCCTAAAGACATGCTGGGACAATTTCTCAACTCGGGTTGGCAGTGGTAGTAACATGTAAACAGGAGCACATTTAAGAAACCCCAAGTTGAAGTCAACCAGGGGCGAACTCAGTCCGGGATGAGATCTGTCAGGTAAAGGCCGCCTATGCTTGACTTTAGTAGCAGAAGATTATCTGCTGAAAGCTTTGCCTACTCGCCCAACCTTTATAGTACACGATGCATTGAATCGCTAGCTAACAGTAGTAAGAACAATCATCAGATTGAGGAAAAGGTCTACTTACAATTGCAGCTTCTTGCGAGATACGCAGCAGACCACATTTCATTGCAGATACCTAAAAGAAACAAAAGACAAACGATGTTATCGTTGATGGTATCTGTAACAATTAATCATGGTACATTTATCGAAGCAGATTCAGTTATGCAAATTAAGTTCAAAGAGAGCAAATTTTGAATTTAAAAACAGATAACAAATGAAAAACGCGTGCATATTTTGATTAGAATCAAGTTATGAGTAATTGCGGACCATGGTCTACTTAGATTAATTTGTGGCTGAAATAAATTGCTGAAAACGTTATTGCTTGTAATGACAATCACAATGGGTATGCAAACATAATTGCAACCATTAAGAAGGAGGGCTGCTCAAGAAAGAAAAGTGGGTCAGTGGTGTTAATCTGTAATCCACCAGCTTTGATGCTGGAAGTTCGTAGGCTCGAGTCCACCAGCTTTGATGCTGGAAGTTCGTAGGTTCGAAACAAGCTGCTTCGATGCTGGAAGTTCGTAGGTTCGAATCCACCTACTTTGATGCTGGAAGTTTGTAGGTTCGAGTCCACCTGCTTTGATGCTGGAAGTTTGTAGGTTCGAGTCCACCAGCTTTGATGCTGGAAGTTCGTAGGTTCGAAACAAGCTGCTTCGATGCTGGAAGTTCGTAGGTTCGAATCCACCTACTTTGATGCTGGAAGTTTGTAGGTTCGAATCCACCTACTTTGATGCTGGAAGTTTGTAGGTTCGAGTCCACCAGCTTTGATGCTGGAAGTTCGTAGGTTCGAAACAAGCTGCTTCGATGCTGGAAGTTCGTAGGTTCGAATCCACCTACTTTGATGCTGGAAGTTTGTAGGTTCGAGTCCACCTGCTTTGATGCTGAAAGTTCGTAGGTTCGAATCCACCTGCTTTGATGCTGGAAGTTCGTAGGTTCGAAACCAGCTGCTTTGATGCTGCAAGTTCGTAGGTTCGAAACCAGCTGCTTTGATGCTGCAAGTTCGTAGGTTCGAAACCAGCTGCTTTTACGCTGCAAGTTCGTAGGTTCGAAACCAGCTGCTTTGATGCTGGAAGTTCGTAGGTTCGAAACCAGCTGCTTAGATGCTGGAAGTTCGTAGGCTCGAAACAAGCTGCTTTGATGCTGGAAGTTCGCAGGTTTGAAACCAACTGCTTAGATGCTGGAAGTTCGTAGGTTCGAAACCAGCTGCTTTGATGCTGGAAGTTCATAGGTTCGAAACCAGCTGCTTAGATGCTGGAAGTTCGTAGGTTCGAATCCACCTGCTTTGATGCTGCAAGTTCGTAGGTTCGAAAACAACGCCTGACCTAATATAGGGGGTTGTCTAATGAGCGAACGTTTTACAAACATGATATTCTTTTATAAACATTGAGCTTGGAGCATTAAAAATAATTGGACCTCATTTACTACTATATGTAGTGAGGTACTACATGCTGCAGTGTTCCAGCTCGAAATAAGACCCTTGTGGAGTTCCGCAGGCTAGCCAACTAAATATAAACTCCCTCTCTTACTAAGAATCTCGCACCATTAAAACAAACCTGATTGCACGTGTGCACATCAATACAAAGGTTGTCCATGTAGAAGGATGACATCAGTAATGTGGGGGGATATCTTACAGTAATGTGGAGGAGTTCAGTACTTTTCATATTTCTTTTTTTATACCCTTTCACATTACACCGAACCCTCCAAATTGCTGATGGTATCCCTTCACATTAACAAACAACCTCCACATTGCTGCTAGATATTTCTCCATATTAGTTAACAACTCCCACGTTTCTGCAAGATATCCATCCACATTATTGCAAGATATCCCTTTACACTAATGAACACCCTCTGCATTCCTGATTAGTCCCTGCAGATTACTGCACACCCTCAATTTAACTTCACACACATTACCCAAGCTAGGCTGGTAATGGGTATTTAGCAAAATTGCTATCGATATAATTGCACCTTACTTCACAATATTGTTCGATGAAAAAACCTAAGAGACAGTGAAACAAAATATGGTCGTTAACCATAGAAACGAGGCTTAGACAACAGGGCGTGGTTGTACCGCTTTCAGGACTATCAAAAGCTCCGACCATCCTTTATGTTGAACAGTGGTGAAACAAGATTAACTAATTCCCTAAATTAATTAGACGGAAGAAATGAGATAAGAAATGAATAAAAATCAAGGTATTAACGGTTTATCCTTGAAAAGTATGGAGGATTGCTTTCAAAAGTGAAATTGGATTACTGATGATCCTGGCTTCAAACCGAGACGATATTCAGGGAAGTAACGAGCCGCGCAGTTAGATATGTGCAAAACAAGGAAATAGCAAAGGTTCTGAAATACAACCTACGAACAAACATTTTATGTTGAGAACCCAAACACAAACAACAAAATATGGAATATAGTCATTATCCTTTAGAGGTAACATTTTTTGGAACACTGTCACTGACCAGATAAAACAATCCAAAGGTTCATTCTTTCAAAGGAGCGATGAAGCAGTGGCTTGGAGACAAGTGTAATTGCGTGATTCGTAAATAGCCAGAATTGTATAAATGTAAATTCTCTTTTGAGTAGTTTTTGTAAATAGTTGGTATCAATTAGTAATTATATTACTATTGTAAGTAAACCAAATTTAAAATAAAAATAAGAAATAAGAAATCCTACGATGCCCAGCTTCAGTGAGAAACTAGCTTTTAACAAACTAAAAAAATAACTTAAGTATGACTTCATTGGATTGATGACGACACAGAATTTTCCAGATTTTGTAAAAATTGAATCATTGATACATCAATTGAAAAGTTTAATCATATGCTGTGTAACTAAGATGTGCTTATTCGGTCTATTAACCATAAATGTTGAGATCCGGATTTATTTCAATTAATTCCTTCTTATTATTTGTTCAGTAAATAAGTTGTTGTAAATTCAACTGCTCTGCACTTTGAAGTTTTCACAATTCAGGTCGATCTCACGATTGCAACGGCCTAAACTCATCGTATCTATAGACAGTATTTATTATTGCAGTCGCTAGATCAGTTGCTATGCGTTGCCAAGTGGATATTCCCATCATGCATTGCGTGATATGACATCCGTCATCTTTTGCAGGATCGTCTATTGCAGAATCTTGAATTGATCTATGCATAATTTTGCATAATTTTACATAATTTTACATAATTTTGCATAATTTTTTTCTGTAGTTAGTTAGTTTCTTTGAAATTAAGCTCAAGTGTTATGTACAGTGCAAACTCAAACCCAGACCTCTTCTGCTGACGTCAAGCAACGGCTATAACAGAGAATTACTCTAATTGTATTCTCCCCACCTGCACTGAGCAGAAACACTCAATTCTGAGCTACATTGCGAGATCATATGGTCTTTTCTTTGTTATTCCTCCCAGCGTGACTTCACAGCAAACAATACTCCTTCTCCACGTTAGGAAATAGAGAAAATGCCTGCACACGAGTTTTCGTCAATTATTTATAAACATTAATTGAATCAATTGTCAGTTTATTTGCAAAGTCATGGATATGCAAACCAGCTGCAAGAATAAAGAAGGATTTTCGATGGCTTTATTTCATTCCTTTTGTTCAACATTCCCGCAATTTTACCAACTGCAGTTTGCTAGTGAGAATACATTCGACTACAATACTGGCCCAGCGTATTGGAACATATAGGAAAATGAAACCTAACCAACCATTATACCCAAATGTGGCTCAAAATTGACCAATCAGAAAGGAGGTGAACGAGTTGAAGCGTTACTCCCTAGTACTGAAAGTTCTTTAAATTGTCTTTTGTTTGCTATTGTTCGAAGAAACAATAAAACAAAAGCATAGTGAACCAAAAATCTTAGTTCTATGTACCTTATGGACTGGTTCCTTATATAAAGATGTAGTAGCTTCATTTTCGTTCTCTTTGCCGAGGTAGCTACTAATCCTTGAAGAATGTATTGTTAGATGCAAAGCTCTAGTAGTTATAATGTTGTACTATTTTTCCCATTTTCCTAGTCATCCTTAAGTTTTGAGCCAATCAAAGACAGTTCTGTTGTACTCTTCTGATGAGTGTCAGAGGAAAAGTTTTAGTAGTTAATGTTTCACCATATTTTCCATTTTCCTCGCAATCCTAAAGTTCTGGGCTGATTGAAGACTGCTATAAAAAAGAGTGCAATTGATACACAAGCAAACCAGACAAAGGAGACAACTTTCCATTAAGCCCCAAATGGCCGCAACTAGGACAATCTCGGTAGAGCAACAGCGACGGCTAACCACGATGGAAATTAAAATCTCTTTTCCGTACCACAACAACCAGCTTAACAGTTACTAGGCGATAAGGCTGTTATGATTGAGCTTGAAAGGGAAACAATATTCAGCACGACCAAAACATAACTCAAATTAACAGGTAGGCCAGGAATAGAGAATGGACAACCAGTCAATCAAACCCTTGCTCTCTGGCATCCCACCCACACCCACATTGTGTATTGAACTGAATTATTAACTTACGTATCTCACGTTGATACGAGGTTATGTTGTTGCAGTTGTTCATTATGTTGGTTGATGTTGAATTATGAAATCGCTAGAGTTTTAGAATGGCGTGTATTTTCTTGATTGAATTTTCTGGTAGCCTGTGAACGGCTTTATTACGATTTTTGAAAGAGGGGAAGAAAAAATGAAAGGAGGGAGAAGAAAGATTCCCTCTCCCCGCTCTCGCTTTTCTTTTCTCCTCCTCCGCAGTTCCCCTATTTTTTCAATTTTTCTCGGCCGTTCAAAGGCTAATTTTCTGGTTGAATCCGGGGCAATCGGTAATTAAGAAAGACCCAACATAACGACAAGGAGCTTGAATTGCTCTGTGCGTAGTGTTTCATTTGAGTTCAATATATTCACGATTTATGACTTTATTTGGAGATTATGTAGTTGAAGACTTTTAATTCTACCAAAAAAGTACGAGAATGGTTAAAATTGCAATTAGGGTAAGAATATAAAGTAATATTTGGGCTATTCTATAACGTTTTCACTCTGGGGAACGTGGGTGCATTAATTAAGAATGTTTAGTTCAGTAATGTGACGGATGTTCAGTATTGTGTTGGATATCATCATTGCTGTGGGGGATGCAATCTGTTATTGTGGATGATGTTTTCAGCACTATGGAGGGATACCAACAGTACTGGGGAAAACTGTGAGTATTTTTGAGGATATCCAGTACTGTGGAGGGATACCGTCGAGCACAATACAGGATGATCAGTAATTTGGCTGGACAACGTTTCCAGAAATTGATTGAATTGTCACAATTCATGCAAAATGTTTCTGATGTCACTGAACGTCTCCTTCCAAGTTGAGAACGCCCAAATTGCAACAGTAGTGAGCTTAGTATCTTTCATCCCTGTGGAGGTTTTTATAGCTGCAGTCAATTCCACGAGTACTGTGCAAAGGGAAGGCGGTGGTTATTTCTTGTGGGAGCTTAAACTATGTAAACAGAGTAAAAAGATGCCAAAAAACCCGATTCAGGGGCCTGCCAACTTAACTATCATGGCCTAGCAACCTTTGTCTATGTATGACCTAACAACCACTTCACAACCTGGCTTTTGAAGCTAACTTCATTTTATTTCACTACACTCTTTTTTTTTATAAGAATAAATTTTATAAGAATAATGAGGCTCAAAATTGGTGAAATTTAAGAATATTTTAAGAATATTGCGAGGCTCAGATCTTATGGAAAAAATTTTTAGCGAGTGTCGATGAGCTCTGTTTTACAGGAAATAGGGATATTGTTCTGTTACTTTAGCCTCCATATTTGTAATACTGTAGGTATGCGTTTTTGGCATTTATGACAATGATAACAATTTATTGCTATATCCGTGTTTTCTGCCGTAAGAATAATTTAAGAATATTCCGAGGCTCAAAATGGCAAAAAAATGAAGAATATTGAGGTTCAGAAAAAAATTAAGTATTCCTATAAAAAAAAAAGAGTATAATTCAGAAAACCCTGTAAGGGGCCTAACAACTCACAAAATACAATAAGTACTTATTATAAGCTATAACAAAAGAAATAAATAGACTTGATACAGTCATAATTGGAAAGATAAAAATTGTAAGGAAATGACGTGAGAGAAACCAATATTATCTTCGACAAGAATAGAAATTCCACAAAGCTTTTCCGTTTAGGCCTAGATGTTTCTCAACAGAATGCGCTATTTTGACTTTTGAACAAATTCTTAGAAATGGGTACAACTCTGTTAAATTGGGCATATGCGCACAATTTCGGTGTTTATTGATATCTGTCCAATGAGAAATCGTCTTGACAGTAAACAGGAGCTATGTGCCAACCAGATAACGCCTTATCCATTCTATTTCCAGTCACGATGTGTTTTCAATGTCTAATGCCTTTAACATTCGTTCTGATTTTTTGAGATTTAAATAATCATTTTTGGCTTAAGAACTAAAGTAAGGCCTTGAGTTTCTTGGCAAGGCCTTCTTTCTTGTGAGGAGCTTTTAAAAATAGGGAAACGTTTTTTTTATCCCCAATACTTGGCTTTGATTTCAGTTCGCCTATTTCTTATTTTCGAGGTGATTTTTAACCAATCCATCACCCCACCGTTCTACTCGGTTCTAGAAATGTGTTGATGATCCTTTTCTGGGCAAGATATTTACGTTTTTGAACTTTTCTGGTGTCTATCTCAAGTACTTTTGGAGATAGAATAGCCGGGCGTTTCTAGTTAACGTAATTATCAAAAACTTGTAAATGAAACTTCAGATCCATATTACTCAGGGGCGGATCCAGATGGTTGTAATGGTTGCAGCTGCAACAGTCAGATTTCTATATTGTTAAGTATTACATCTAACTAGAAAACATTAACAATGCAAAAAATTTTGAATTTTTCATAGTGAAGAAAATAAAGAAAATCTATCTTTTCTGTTAAATTTCAAGGGGAGAAAGCCCAAATCCCCTTAATTTTCCTCATTCTGCAACAGTCACTACAAAAACTGGATCCGCCCCTGTTAGTTTTCAAATCTATCCTAATAAAAACGTGTGTCTGTCATTTTGCATCATGAATAAATACTTGTCAAGGTTTCTAAAAAAGTGTGATAAATTACACACTTTTTCACACAAAAATAGCTAAAATTATGCCAAGGCTTGATCTTTTCCAACGTTATTCTAAAATTCCCATTTTTATTTGCCAATTTGAGCCTAACATTCTTATCAACAATATTCTTGTAAAATAAAAACTGTGTTTTCCTAAAAAAAGGCAAAACCCAGCCATTGGTGAATTCACACTATGGTTTCTTGGTTAACAAATAGACAACAAAGAATTGAAGCTTAATTTGCTATATTTTCTGATCTTTCAAATGTGCATTCACAAATGCTTTACAGATCTGTGGTTGAAATGTTATTAAACACTACTTAAAACCTCGCAGACATGTCGAGATTAAGTGACCATATAGAAATGTTTTAAGTGGTTGAGATTCTTGGGTTTTTAGTTGTGGAAAACAGAAACTAATTCATAGCCATCCCTTGGAAAACAAAAATACGCTGTTGAGGGTTACCCTGATAGCTACTGTCACAGTGGAAGTGGAAGGTGATGATGCTTGTTATGGCAATGGGGGCTTTCATACTAATGCAGTAGTGGTGATTTTGCAATATGGTGGGTCATCACTACTGTGATACTTGTTTTGGTATGGTAGGAATGGCATACATATTACACACTTTCAAACTCATTTTCACACTCATAAACATAACTACACGCTTTTTTTTATAAGAACAATTTTACAAGAACACGAGCCTCATTTTGCCAAAACTTAAGAACAAGCAAAGACCAAACTGAGGCTGACAAATCCAAGGTCAATATAAGAACCATACGAAATGACCATGAGACTGACAAATAATTACAAAACAAGCAGATTTGACAGCACACAGACCTATCAGATGGTCAAGAGAGTCCACATTTGTACCAACTAACACAACTTGTGGTGAAAACAGGCTTCCAAATCAATATAAGGTAAGAACAATTTAGGAACATCTGAGGCTGAAAATAGAGGAATATAAAGAGGAACAGCCAGCTTCCAATCAATTTTACTGGTTCTTATAAAAAAGGGTATAGTATTCTAAGAAACAAACCTTTAAGTAAAAAAGCTAAACAATTGCTAAGAAATTTTGGGTACTCCAATTTACCTTCTAGCTCGGCAATATTTAGTACTGAGCTCGAGCTGAAATTACTTATAAAAAAATGCGTGTATGGTGGATTAAGATGCTTGTTATGGTGGACTTTCATGCTTTTGTATTGTAATAGACCATTTTCCCAATTACGTCATCTCTATAGAAATTAATCTCGAAATAACCTTAGCCTCGACATGATGCGTAGCAAAATCCCAAAGCATGCATTGCTTATAACAATAAAGGGAATGGCTTTGTGAGTTTGAAAGCAATGCATGCTTTAAGACTTTGCTACGCATCATGTCGAGGCTGAGGTTGTTTCAAGATGAATTTCTAAAGAACTGACGTAATTGGGAAAGAGTTCTATTCGGTGCTGCAACGGTTGATCATCACAACTGTGGATGGATCAAAATGCTTGTTTTGGTATGGTAGGAAAAGCATACCTATCAAGTTGGATTTTGTGGTTGATTTTGATGCTTGTTATGTTGGGGTTTCTATTTAATACTACTTATTCTTTAACTTTATTCCTATCAAAGAAAACAATTGGGAAGGTTCTAAAATACTTCGTTTTGAAAGAGAGATAATAGGCTGTAATTGGAGAATTCCTGAAAGAGTACACAAATAAGAGAGTTTAAATATAGACGCAGCTGGCTTCACAAATGATCACCAGATTGCATTGTCAGAATCAACCTCACTTCTTTTCTAGTATTAGCTGTTTTTATCTGCCTTTTCCAAGTAATTACATGTTCTCAATTTTAAAGCAATTAGTTCAATAACAATATTATCAAAGATTAGTTCAAAACCAAAGTATGGTCATGAATTATGCATTGCTTTCGTTTTCTTCTTGATTTCTCATGAAACAAATGCTTATCTCAAAGCTCAAATTGAGCCTTCATGCATACCAATAATACAAATTGAAAGGGAAACCGTCTAGGGTGGAGTAGAAAGTGTGGCCTTAGGAAGAGCGACAACACTTGCCCATTCGCCCCTATAGAGCCAAACCTCGAAGGCTGCACTCATTTTTGTGAAGTATGGCCAAGTCACACCCCTTTTGAAAGGCCATGTTTCGTTTTAGTAGGAGTTCCTCTAATTCACTGTTCCCGTAGCCAAAGGTGGTTTTAGGGGGGCAACAGGGGGCCATGGCCCAAGGCCACACGCTTTATACAGACAGAGAGGGCCCCACCAAATAACAAATATGGCAATATACCGTATAGAAGACATAAAATTCTGTCAAACGAAGGTGTTTGGGCCTAGCCCCGCAGTTTCTATAACCTTTAAGTTAGATGATGTAAGGTAAAGTTAAAAAATTACTTAAAGTTAAATGATGTAAGGTAAAGTAAAACAATTATTTAAAGCTAAATGACGGAGATTTTTCTTGCATGACAAGATATAGTACAAGTCACGTGATCCCATGTAAGGCCCAGACCCCTGTATGAAACGCAGCACATTAGCAAAGGTGATCAAGCACTTAACATTATAAAAGCCAAAGGCAGACAACCATAAAGAAGATATGATAAACAACTACCAAATAAGAAAACCCACCAATTAGAGGAACCTTAGAAAATTACTAAGTGGGAACTAGACTGAGTTGCATAGAATATCTTGCATACACTTTTTATAAGGAACCGTTTATAAGGAACAGTCGGGCCTGATTTTCAAAAATTAGGAAACTTTAGTAGGAAATTTTGTACAAATCAAAGAAGTTAAGAAACGTATATGTTGTCTGTACATAAAACTCTCTACGTCCTTCATTGGCACAGGATCGAGCACAGGATCGTGACGTATTCATCTCATCTGATAATTATTCTGGAATAATTAGAATATGGAGTGAGATCTTATAAGATCAAACCTCAACGTTTCTATATCAACACGAAGTCAAGGAGAATAACCTCACAATAAACTTGCTAAACTTATCGTGCCATATTTGAGGTGAAAGCAAAGAGACCATGGTTCCAAGTTTTAGCATAGTTTCATTTCATATGAAAAAATGAGTGTCTTCCCAAGAAATTCGGAACTTAGATTTCGTTAAATTTGTCAACTTTAATTATTTCTAAGTTCAAGGGACATTACAATACCTTCCTGTTACGCAGCTAGGAATAAGGACTCAAAATTCACCAAAACCATTGACCTATGGGAAAATCTTCCTTGTATGCCACAGGAACGAGGAAAAAAATGGAAGTGAAACCAAAGAAAATGAAAGAGAACACTGTAATAAACAAGGCTTGACCATATCACCACCACAATCGTTGAATTTCTAAATTAATTGGTTTATCTAGAGTCTTAGTTTGACTGTATGAGTATGTGCATACTAATATTTGTAATACTTTCATTCTGAATAACCTGTAAGCAATTCAGACCTCACCCACATCCTCGTTCCATGAAAACACATATCTACTAATGGTATTCGCCATATAGCTCATCTGGCTACATACACACAATTCAACACATGCAACTCTTTATTCTTATTTTCTTATGACTTAATAACAACAGTGATGTCGTCTTGATACGATCCAGCAAACAAATGAATAAATAACCGAAAGAAAGAGAGATATTCAAGACGATGATGATCTGGTTTAGTTAACAGGATCCCGGGCACCACTCTTTTTTATAAGAACATACTTTAATAGAACATACAGAGGCTTGTTTTCCCAAAAAAGATGAGAACAAGTTTAGAACGAGGGTAAAAATCCCTTCAATTACACTCTTTTTTTATAAGAACAATTTTTTAAGAACATGAGCTTCAAATTTGGCCAAAACTTAAGAACAAGCTAAAAACAAACCGAGGCTGACCATTTTTGGCTCAATATGAAAATTTTATGAAATTACCATAAGTCTGAGAAATAATTACAAAGCAAGCAGATGTACAGCACACAGATGACGTCAGATGGTCAAGGGAGTCAAACTTTGTAACAATTAACACAACTGAGAGCAAAAAAGGCTTCCTGAAAATTGTAAAAGTAAGAACAATTTAAGATCATTTCAGATTTAAAATAGAGGAATATGTAAGAACAGCCAGGTTCAAATCAATTTTACTGGTTCTTATAAAAAAAAGAGTGTAAAGTGTACGAGATGTTTTGGAGATTTTTCAGATCTTTTAGGCCAAATTTGTCAGATTTTTCTAGATTTCTAAAGGATTTTTCAGATTTTTAAAGATTCTCCCAGCTTTGTGCGATATTTTTTGAGTGATTTGCCTCTGGCCTTAAGTCTTAAAAGCTATTCTTAACTACTGTATATAGTATTCTGTACAGTGCACTATACAGTGCTTCCAAATAATTATAAGGTAAGAGCGATTCAAGAACATTTCAGGCTGAAAATAGAGCAACTATTAAGAACAGCCAACTTCAAACCAATTTTACTGGTTCTTATGAAAAAAGGAATGTAGGAGACTTTTCTTGATGACAGAGGCAACTGATGTCCTTTCTTGAATTTCTCACAGGTTTTCCTTATTCTCACAGAGTTTTTCATTTCAACCTTTTAGCTACTCACAAGCAAAAAAACCTATTCCCAATCAAAGTTTAATGGCGGAGTAGGCTGAAAATGTAAATGAGCTTCTGTTTGTCTTTCATGTACGCAAAGCCCTAAATTAGTGAAGATCTTTTTTGAGATTTGAGAGATCATCTAATTTGGTTGTGGCCTTGAAGGAATTCATATCTACTAAAAATGATAAGGAACAAAATCACTGAAAATCGTTATCTTCTTGTAAGATTTCACTTTACTTTCTTCCTAGGTCTTAAAAAATAAAATGACTCCTAATACTATTAAAGCAGGACGAATTGGAGTGTCTCATTTTGATTTAAAATATCAAGCACTTTGAAAGAGGCAGTTTAAATGGACCAGATTGTTTTATGGACCAAATTGTTTTTATCCTACTTGAGTCCGATTAAGGGAATGCTGTGAGTCCCAATTTGGACTGTGTCCAAAATAACAACCATGAAAAGAGTTTAAAAAATGTCATAGCTCTCAACATGTGGCAGTTGTTTGACAATCTTGAATAGTGACAAAAAACTTGGTAAGAATTAGATTTCCACATTTAAATCCACAAGTAGGGGCTGCTCAGAAATACTATCTTCAATAAATCTTAGTACATGCTTACTTCGTGAGAACCCACCTCAAAACCAAGTGCTCAAAGTTCCTTAATTTTTCTATTGTTCTCCATTGTTACGGGAAACAATAGAACAAAAGAATCCATTGTATTTTTCAAGAAATCCTAGTTCTAGGTTCCTATATGCACTGGTTCTTCATATGAAGAAAGGCGAGTAATGGCCTGTTTAAATTTCATTGATTCATCAATGTTCTCTTAACAAATGAATTATAATTCAGAAATTATAGTCAGATAGTGACTCAAACAAAAGTATTATCTTCAAAAATAAAAGTTCTATTCACGTAAGTATTATCTTTAGAAATGAAATAAAATTATATTTCTTGTCAAAAGAGGTTGAGAAAATCTTTGCTAGGAGTGGCATATGAAAACAAAGTCAGATCTGACCACCTGCACAAACTAAAATTCCTTTTGATCACCTCAGAAAATAAAGAAAACTCAATAAGCCTGCCTGATAGTGATAAACATTCTGTAATACACTCGTTTTTTTATAAGAAACTCTGCTATATCTTGGTACCATAGTTTCATAGCTTCCAGTCCAAATATCAAAATTGCAACAAAGATTTCTTTTGTATCGTAGAGCATATCAGTTCCTTATAAACCGTCTCTTATAAAATATGAGTTTACCTAGCTCAAAGAAATAACATATTGTGGGGCTAGCAGGCACACTACAGTATTGGTAATAAACTGTAAACAAATTTTCATTTCAATAGTATGAATACCAAACACTTTTTGAGCAATGCATCAAAGACAGATTCAAAAGTTTGAATACATGTTTTTTTTGAGAACACTGAGCTCTTATTTCAGCCTGGTTGTTTCTTATTTTTGAGGTGATTTTTAAGATACAAAGAGGGTGGAAATTCTGATCTACATTTCCACCTGATATTTATAATAGCTATTCTCACAGAAAAAATGTGTAGTCAAAGTGAATAAAAACATTTTAACAAGATCAAGAGAGGATTTTGGAAAATTTTAAAAACTCATAATAAAGAAAGGGGTACTTTTACAACATATATTTTGGTACATGAAATTGGAGTATAGTTTGAGTATGATTTTAGCACCCTGGTTGCTCAGTTGGTAGGGCAATTGAGGCGCAGACTCGGATATTGTGGTTTGGAATCCTAGCTACAGGTAATTTCCATTCAGTCAAATCATATCAACAATTAAATCATAGCAAAACAAACCTACCGCTTCCACAGCCTTTTGATGAATGTGAATGATGCATTTGGCGTCTTTTCTTGCTTCATGGATAGCAGAGTGCAAGACAAAACCAGCTTTCGCACAACTGAGATTTGTACTTCCCTGGTCAATCACATTTCCTTCCTGGTCTATGGTCATCAGAGAGGACGCAGTAATTTCGCTGTAAAGGAGTCCAAATGGGTTGATGAGGTAGCTATTTTTGTCTTCTGAGACACGAAGCTGAAAATTGAGAAAGATATCACTGTTAAAAAGAAAAAGTACATAACTAGCTAGCCTAATCTAGAAATAAGATTGATCTAGAATATTTCACTGAAATGCCAGAACATTGGCCAGAGCATTTAAAAATGTAAAGAAGCTTTTGGGTCTTTAAAAAAGAAATTAAATAAAATGTCAGAGAGAAAATGTAGCAATATCTAACAAAATCAAAAGGAAAGGAATAGAAAATAAATAAGCATGCCTTTCTTAAACAAAACAGAAATGGGATTAGTCTAACAGTAGCAGAGGATAGGAAAAGCCATAAACTATATCTTAAGTCAATTTGAATTTAACATAAACAAATATTGCCTCTTTGAATAGTATTGTGGTAAGACAGCAGTGTGTCTAGTGGACTGTAAGTAAATAGGACTCCTTACTATTAGAGGTATTATGAAGCTATATCAAGCCCCCAGGAGGCTTATTCAATTTTGAGGCTCTACAGGGAGGGGTTAAATAGAGTGGGTGATTTTCAAAGGGGGTTTGGGAGGAGGAATTCTTCACCCTCATGCATGTAAAGTTAGAAATTCGAAAAATGACTCTAGATTGCAACTACAAATTATCCTTTACAAGCCTCATCACAGTTTACTATGGGGTCTTTCTTGTAGAAATAGGGGGGCTAATAAGAGATGAGGCTGAACAGAGCTTTTACGGTATGTCAACAAAACATTTCTGTTTCGCTGAATAGAACAATGAATGCGCACTAAGATCAAAATAGATTTGGCGATATAAATCAGGTCTTCGTGGGCAGGTAGGCCCTACATAGCTCGGACACACCTTATTGTACCCTGGCAAATGTAAATAGCCTTTGGCTTGATATTATTTATTGTGGTAGAGGCCATACATTGAATATTCTGCACGTGTGGCGCGAGTCAACTTATCCATGCAAACATACAAACAATAACAATAAGTGGGGCTTTATACGGCGGGGTTTAATAATACTCGAACAAATAGCTTCAGACGTTGAAAATGCTTACAGATATATGGTTGTAAATGTTCTGACTCCATCCAAACAGATCCACTAAACGGTAAACAGCTGCCAATTTGGAACGAAGACATCTTTCGCCCTTGCTCATAGTCAGCGTATCCGTACCTCGTATGTCATTGATAGGTGTGACTTTGCCATTCAGGCCGGTCTGTCCACCGCTGCTATGCGGGTGAAGATTGGGAAGCAGAAAGTCCTGGTACGTGCGAATGCCATTCTTTAAATTAGGCCCATTGCTGGAGGTGCTATCGACGATATCTTCAAGCTCTTTTCGCAGTATATCATCTGCCAGTACGAGAGAGACGCGTTGGCGAAGCTTCAAGCCTCGAACGTCCCGAATAACTTGCTCTGGCCTACGCACAGAGTGGTGCCTTGAAGTGCTATCTGTGATTCGCTTTAATTTCAAATTTATCATGTTCTGCTTGCGAAAATCGTGTTCCTCTCCCATCTTGATTGTGTAGATGCCAGTAGTTTACAACGATCTTTCAACAGCCTGCAGAAGTAGTGACACACCTAGCCACCGTATACGAACAGCCAGTCATCGCTTGTCAATCAAATCATGCCAGACACACCCCATTGTTTCAGATTAGCCAATCATATCAAAGTTCTATTGTCTTGATATTGAAGCCCTATTCTTCAAATACGTCAATAATCACCACGTGACCTGATAGTCTATATGGATTCCAATTGTTTCCTTATCGAAACAATGACCTTCCATGGCTTCGCAGAAGTCTGCCTTTCTCTCGCTGAACATTACGATTGTCTCGCTTATCGGGGTTCCTTTGCCTAAATCAAATGTTTGCTTCACTTTGTTTGTGTTTCCGTTGTTAATAAGATTGAATTAATAAAAGAAAGCTAGTATTTGTTGGTTGATGAACTAAAAAAAGAATGGTCAAAATCGATAATCTCTTCTTTATATTTTCAACCGAGATTTCAGCTCTCTTTCTCGACCATTTCGTTCTTCCCACTCAGCTTTTCAGTTTAGGGTCCCGAGGACATTTAGGGCCTCCTCATCGAAGGTTTCAAATTACACATAATTTTTCTTTACGAAACTGAAACTCAGTACTGGATTTTTTCGTATAACAATTGATAAGAAAAATCGAAAATGCCAATAAATATCTTAAATTATGAAATCTTGCATGATTAGAGAAGCACTGGAATTTCTAGCACAGTCGCTAAACTACATGTTGCTTAATTCACACTCATTTTTTATAAGAAAGAGGCTGACTATTTTTGGCTCAATATGAAAATTGTATGAAATGACCATTAGACCGAGAAATGATTACAAAACCAGCTGATGACAAAAGATGCACACAGATAATGTCAGATGGTCAAACTTTTAGACAATGAACACTACATACTAATAGCAAAAAAGGCTTCCCAATCATTATAAAACTAAGAATAATTTAAGAACATTTCAGGCTGAAAATAGAGGAATATTTAAGAACAGCCAGCTTCCAATCAATTTCACTGGTTCTTATAAAAATAGAGTGTATAAAAATACAATATAGAGTAATAGAATTAATTAAACAAATTTTAAGCTGATGGACACATGGAAAAAACCTTTGATAAGCTATCGAGCCATCTATTCAGTCTGACCTGATTAATTTACAATTACAAGTTTGATTAACAACAACAGTGGCAGTAAGATATAATCAAGAAACAAAAGGAATTGAAATAATAAGAAAAAAAATTAATAATGAAGATAGCATTAACAAAAAAAAATAATTGAACTGAAAATATGATAATATTAAGAATTAGGTAATAAAAAATAATAAACACATTTCTTAATAAGGAACTTTCTATTAGGAACCTATGTACATGTAGAAGGTTAAAATTTGTATTCTTAATTATTAATAAATTTTCATATATACACGATACACGCTTTTTTTTATAAAGAACCTAGCTCAGGGCCTAGTACTAAAAGTTCCTTATTTTGAGACCTCTTTTGACCACTCTGTAGTACTAAAAGTTCCTTGATAGTTTCTTAATTCTAAGTACTCATTAAGTAGATAAGAATAAGTACCAACGAAAGAAAAGCATTAAAATTCAACATTTTGCAATAAACTCGTGATAAGGAAACATGAAACATATTATAACACAAAGAAGCTAAGGCTAGGCCTATAAAACGTAAAAGTTAGTTACATAGTCATTAGAGAAGTTGCATATCTACACCAAATGAATAAATGCAAAATTATAAAGTTCCTTAGAGATTTGACCTTTAGTAGTAAAAGTCTCTTAATTTTTTCGACCTTTTACATATATGTTCCTTATAAAAGGTTCTTTATAAAAAAAGCGTGTACTCTTTCAACATAAAACATAACTAATACATTACATAATAAAAACACAATAATCAATTGAACCTATGAACCTAATGATAGTGCTGGTCTTCCAAGGGGTCGTGGTAAATTATTATGGGTTCAGACAGTGGCGGATCCAAGGGGCCAACGATAAATTTGAAAGATCGAAAATTTCCAAAAAAAACCAAGTTCAACACAATGATTAGGCAGTTACACTCATTACACGTTTTTTTTTATAAGAAACCTAGCTTAGGTCCTAGTACTAAAAGTTTCTTAAAAGTTTCTTATTTTTAGATACACACTGGACATCAAATTTTGCACTTTCCCTCGCATATTTTTTGTATTAAAGTTTTTAATTTTATCCTGTGTCCCTCTAAATAAAAACGTATAGCAAACTTAAATCAAGCAAAAATGTATTGTTGACATATTACTTTCCGGCTCAGAAAGTCCTCTTATTTTTTTAGGAGTTTCTTAAAGATACTAATGTAGTTCTAAAAGTTTCTTAAATTTTTGGGGCTCTTACTAGGTTTCTTATAAGATTTCAGATGTACACAGTTACAGTACAAGATTTTCCAGGTTAGGTCTCTATACTAACAGAGGAGCAGGAAACTATTATACAAAAACATTTAGATATTTTGGCACAAGACTTTGGAATTCTTTACCAGCATATCTTAAAACTTGCAGAACCTTAGAGAACTTCAGGAAACAGTGCGCTTTTTACTTTATGAACAAAGTTAAATCAGATGATTTTATCTCGTATGGGTGGACAAAATGAAAAATACTTTTTAGTTTTTATTAGGACTTTTAACTGGACTTATATCTTTAGACTTTTGATCTTTTTTCTTAAACAATCTTTATATGCACAATTAATATGCTTTTTAACATCAACTAAAGAAATTGTTTTTTAATAGGTTATTTTTATTTTTTATTTTTATTTTTTGTTTTTTAATTAGAACTTTCATTTGTGAACCAGGCTGGAAACAAGTATATTACTTAGTCCTGTAATTCACGTTAAATATAAATTACATACATACATACATACATACTTATAAACCGGTTTCTTATGAAAAAAACGTGTATTGTAGCAAGTCTACTGTACTGTAATGAAATTAAGTTCAACCGAAACTGATAGAAAGACATGAAAGCAGCCTTGGCTGTGGGGGAAGATTTTGAATTCTCATTTCGTTTTCGGAAGCTTCAGAGTGATGAACTACAAGCTGGGATTCGGAAGCTACAGAGAGGAAGTTGAGTCATAACTTGCTTCCTTGTAGCTCCCTTGCTTCCTTGTAGCAGAGGAATGTGTCTGTAGGCTTTGTCAAAACTTTGTCCCAAACCTTGGATTCTTATGATCTTGGAAAATTTTGCATTAATTTTATTCGAATATTATGGTATTTTTATTTAACACTCATTTTAGCTACGTTTTGATATAGTATTTTACATTTTATATATTTTAAGTCGTCACTTTTTAACTTGCTTTTATGAAATTGGAACATTTTTAAAAAACTTTGAAATCTGTACTTATTTTAGATAGTTGGCCTTAATTAGCAATCTTAATTTTTAGCTATGTATCAGCCAACTTTAAATAAATTGATTATTATTATAGCTTATGAGATCAGTGTGAAAAGCTCTGATGACAGCTCGTGCTGTGGGTCGAGTTATCCGATTTGGTTTTCATTAAAAGCTGGGATGGAAAATCAGGGAACGGAACAAGGGAGCTAATTAGGAATTTTGATTATGCTGTATGATAATTATTTTAGATAAGTATGTAGAGTCAAGTACTTAGAAAATACAGGTTTTAATTCTAAACTTGAACCTAGAGGGCTTTAGGCTCCCTAAAAACAACAGCGTTGTTTCAAGCAGGGGAACGTGTGCATGCACTTCATCGAAACATACAGTAGTTAAGTCCTAGTAGCGTTTTATTGCAACCGCATAACGGTACATGAATATTCATTTTTATGAGCACTGCTCGCCTGGTGGTTTGGATTGTGAAACAGGCCAGGCCTTTCGAGTCGGAGTAGAACATTTCGAAGTCAGTAAAAAATAGTTTGCTTGGGGAGGGGTAAGACTTACCATAATGTAGAAACGGATATGTGCACTATTGGAAGGATAATTCCCAGAATATAGGCCCATTCATATTGCAATTACCAATACAGTATAATCCGGTTATAACGTACTTCAAGGGACTAGCTAATCTAGTACGTTATATCCGAAGTACGTTATAGCCGGGGTAAACAGATATTGACCAGAATTACGGAAGGTATATAGTGATATATGCCTATCAGCCGCCTCTGTAGCTTGTACTCTCTCTTGGGAGTTTCTACCACTGGCCGTAAAAATCTCGTAGCAATTAGCGGCCCCCTGTCTAATTACAACAGCTGTTGGCGGAAAATTACTGTTATTATAGAACAGGTGTCAATGATTTGTATGGCGGGCCCGCAAAGGAAAACAAACAAAGAAAGCTAGCAAAATACGTTATAACCGAGGGAATTCGCCTTGTGGGGTCAAAAAAAGAGTACGTTATATCAGAAAGTACGTTATAACCGAGTACGTAATAACCGGAGTATTTCTATAAGGCTTTGTATGGACTTTGTGCCGGGACCGACAACTTTGGTGCGTTATATCCGAAAGTACGTTATAACCGAGTACGTTGTAAAGGGATTATACTGTATCCTGTTTTCCACACTGATTATCATTAATATTTTCTTCTATTTCAATTATATAAAGGATGCAACACTGGGCAATTAGAAAATAATTGGGTACACTTGAAAAATTTTCTAGGGATTATCCATTGCATTGGATCGATGGATGCTACTAGGTGATTCGAAAACGTAGCTGGAAATGTGGTCTGCTACTATCTTATTTACTAGTGTCAGCATTATCTGCCTTCACATAGTTGACTTCCCATACTTATCAAAGCTAACCAGCCTTCTAACAATCAAACGTATTTACCCCCAGGGGGGGTACACGTAAAAATTTTGACAGGGATGCTCGTCCTACTTTTCTGGGTTCGAAATTTGGCCAGATTCTATTTTTCTGGGCTGACAAATTTTTGAGCCATTTTTCTGGGTTTCTCTAAATTTTCGCTATTTTTCTGGGTCTCATAGATTTCCAGCTACTTCTGGGTCTTCTTTGACAGTGTGCATATTGGGTAATTTTATTTTTTTGGGTCTGAATTTTAAAGAATTCCAGGTAATTCTATTTTTCTGGGGTTTGAGTCTAGGGACATTCTATTTTTTTGGGTAGCTGAAAATTTTTCTCGGACGAGCATCCCTGTCACAGAAATGCTCGAGTACCCCCCTGGGTATTTACCATTTCTTTTTTATTTTCAAACAACTCTAAACAACTCGTATTTCCTGAGCCAATTTTCTTTCCAGGCAAGTAATTTCATTACTGAGCCTGAGTTGAACTTACTTATAAAAATGTGTGTAGCTGCGAGTCTTAGTTATTCCTCCATTTTCGTCTTCAAATATTGGTTTTTTTTCTTAGCATTTTCTTTCTTCAAGTATATACGCTATTTTTGCGGTCACTTATGTTGATTCTCGAGTGCAACCCAACGTTTCCAGGGTCCTGGTCATTCCACACTACGTTTTCCACGATTCTAGGTTCCACCTTTTATAGGTTATGTTTCAGTTTCTATCTTGTGTCCCGGAAGCTTATTCCCAACTATAAATACACAGGAAACAAAAGAGATGTGGCTTTGTCAGCACAATCTAACAAGAAGTTGAGAGACACGGTGGAAGAAAATCTCAAGAAAGGAGAAGAAGAAACAAAGTTTTGCCCTGCTCGTTCACCAAGATGAATGCTGTCATATTGTCGGTGATTTTATGTGTCTTTCTTGCTGGTTCTGCTTACTGCCAGCAAAGAGGGACGCAACTAAGACTAACCCAAAAAGGCCTTGATTACAGTAAGTATGAAACTTTCTTACTTTGTACACTGCCCACTGCTGCAGAGTCCTAGCACGTTTTCGGACTCAAGAATCCAGTTAAACCCCCTGAGCATCCCAAAAAGGCATAGAAACCCCTGGAATCATCTAGACCTCTTAAACCCTAACCCACTAAATTCCCGTTATTTTCTAGGTTTCTCTCCAAACAAAAGTGAAAGGAACAGAAAAAAAGTCCAAATGAAATGCGTAGCATTGAAAACAAAGAGTTGAGATTGTCAAGAACATCGAAAACGAAAGACCTTTCTCGATCTCTATCGTTTTTCTTCTTATCAAGCTCTCTAAAAACCTCTATGCCAGTATGAGAAACGATATCTTTGAAAAAACGACACGGTTTAGGGCTAGTGGCTTTTTTTCATGAAATGAGAACATTCTACATTTCAATGGCCTCAATATTCTGCTCTGTGAAGTATTTCATTTTGCCCTTTCAGTCACTGTGTTGTGTATACGCATGATATTTCGTCACATGATCATATGACAGGTCGAGGGCCTTTGAAAAGTCGGCATGCCTTCACAAAAAGCCGATAGAAAACACCAAAAAAAGTCCTGCCTTACAATACATCCAGGCTTCTTCAAGCTCTTCCAACAGTAGCTTTCCCTGCTCAAAGCCAATATTTTTATAAGAACAATTTTATAAGAACAGGAACACGAGCCTCAAATTTTGCAAAAACTTAAGAACAAGCTAAGAACAAATTGAGGCTGACCATTTCAAGGTCAATGCAAGATTTTCACGAAATAACCCGGAGACAGATTAATAATTACAAAACAAGCAGATTGACAGCACACAGACATATCAGATGGTCATGAGAGTCCACATTTGTACCAATTAACACAACTGATAGCAAAAACAGGCTTCCAAATCATTATAAAGTAAGAACAATTTAAGAACATTTCAGGCTGGAAATAGAGGAATATTTAAGAACACCCAGCTTCAAATCAAAGTCACTGGTTCTTATAAAGAAAGATTGTAATTCCCAAAATGCGGTAAAAATCCCCAATTTTATAACAAATTCTAAATTAGCTCTGTTTCCAGCAAGCACAACATGCCACCTTGTGATGGCATGCAAGAGTTTGAGTACATACTTAACATTTTTTTATGAACATTTATACATTTTCTTATTCATCCATTCATTCATTTCTTATTTACTTCCATATTTTTATTTCTAATTTCTTTCACTCTTTCACATTGATACACATACTCATACTACCTTCTCCATTTTCACACTCATAACTACTATGCAGGAAAAGGCAAAATCTTGAGACCTTATCCCTGGAATTCTGAAAATGCAGTACTTTGCAACTCAAAGCCGAGAAACCCCTATCCCCGAAAATTCTTCATTGTTTTTTTCTTTATCATAGCAATCAAGGAGTCCCTGAAAATCTTAAATACGGATTTGAACAGAAAAACCTTCAAAGACTTCACTGGAAGAGATGGCAGTTTGACATACACTGTATCAAAGTGGGTTGGAATTATTTAAGTTACTGTCTTGTTATACTCTTTTTATAAGGAAAATGTCATATGAACACGAGCATCAAATTTTGCCACAACTTAAAGTGTTAAAAAACGCTATTACTTTTTTTTGAATTTTCTCTAACTCAATTACACGCATTTTTTTATAATTAACTGCTTTAAAAGCAATGCAATACTTGATAAGATAAGAACTTAAGCAATTGTAGTAATGGATAGAGGAATGCTAAGCAATTTGAAGATTTTAGTTCTGATCACTGAAAGACCATTGATTATGATATTCCAATAATAAAGCTCCTTAGCTATTGGACCTTTAGTAGTAGAAGTTCCTGAAGTTATTTGACCTTCTACATGTAGGTTCCTTATAAAAGGTTCCTCATAAAAAAAGCGTGTAATGCAAAGGCAATCAAAGAAAAAGCACACTGTATATATACTTTCTTGTGAATATCTTTTACATCCCAGCATGCTAGTCCTCACATGTATCAAATGCTTTTTCCCATTTTAGCCTTGATCTGAAAAATTTCAATATTGGTCATGGAACACTTGTAACAAGAAGTGGTGTTGGACTGACAGCCTCGGTTTCAGATACTTCCACCAACATTTATGGCCGTCTGAGATATGAGAAACGCGTCTGGTACATATAGAACTATCCTTGATTGTTTTTCATCTCCTCTAAATCAAGCCCCTCTCTATGAAGCCCTCTCTAATTCATTTGTTATAAAATGAAAATATATATTTTACCCCCCTCCCCCCTCCTCATTTTCTTATCATCAAAACATTCTTTAATATGTTTGATAAAAATTCTAGTCCCTTATTTTATCTTGTGTTTACGAAATTCCCTTTACAACTATCTTTCTACTGTGACCTTTCAAAATATTTCTGGAAGCAGGGGCGCACATTAGGGGGAGGGGTGTCTCAAATATTTCCCAGTTGGTCCAAAAAGTCTTCCAAAAGATGGTCCAAAAATTTTAGAAGAACATGGAATGTCAATCACTAGGTGTTTCATATGTTTCCCCACTAAATTTTGTTTTTGAATTTCAAGTAATTATCTATTTGTTGGAAAAGAGCAAAAGTGGCAACAATTTTGATATCGAAAGCTGCATTTTCCAGTGATCTGAAGCATCAAAATTGCACAAATTTCTACCTCCAGCAGCAACCATCTTTTAGCGTACAAATGATAAAAACGTTTCTGCATGTGCTCACTCGGTCCAAAAAGATATTATGCAAAAGTTTGATCCCGGATGTGTCAACGCCCTCCAAAAAAAATTTTGAATGTGCACCCCTGTCTGGAATAGGCCCATAACACCTCTTCCCTTCCCGAGGTTGTGTAAGCTCTGCATTGAATTTGAATCAACTATGATAATCCCAATTCTTCATAAAAAGTAATGCTGATGATTTCAATTTGAAGGGGTTTCAAGGTCAGAGATACGGTTAACATCAGAGCAAGAGCATCTCGAGTCAGTTTCTCCATGTCAATCACAATTGGTAAGTCGCTTAAACTCATTTTTCATAAGAAGCTACGCTAAATTTTGGCACCAGTGGCTTTGACCCCCAATCAGTGTATGGCAAGTTTCTTAGCAAGTTTCTTAACCCTAAATTCTATTGTGTCTTGACTCAAAAGAAAAAAATTGAGGTTTCGGATTACGAATTCTCACCCATGCAAAATATTCAAGTAAAAGTACCGCATGAGATTTTTCTGATAAGGCAGGTCTGTCTGTGGCAACCTAAAGGCTGGTGTGGACATGATGAGGTGTGGACATGAGATGAGATACCTAACAATTTTTGCCAATGTAGTGCAACAAGCATTCTTGAACAACATTTCTAGTGAAATAAAACAAGACAGGAACAATGCAAGACAACACAACAGAAAAAATGCAGATAGATTGGATATAATACATGAAAAGTTATCAAAATATTTCACCCGGGCATACAGGGCTTCTTCAGGACCGATCTCTGGTGAAAGCATCATAAAAAGTTTCCGAGATCTTTCATCTGAAAAATCCCCTACCAAAATTTCTTTTGTTTTGAAAATCTGTCCCAATTATTTCTCATAAACGGTTCCTCATAAAAAAGATGAATGTACTGATCATCATATCCCATATACTCTTTCTTTACAAGAAACCATTTATAAAAACTGTAGGGCCACGTTTTGAAAACTTAAGAAAGTTTGATAAGAAATTTTATTGTCTTTATAAGAAATGTTGCTTTAAACGCCCATTACACTTTATTAACACAAAATTGTGTCAGAGTACACCGTTATAGAGGCTGGCCCTTTATACATCAATTTTGATAATTAAACATATGATCTCATAGTATGACATAATAGGAGGTTGAAGGGAGTTTCCCTTATTCTTACTATGAAAAAGAATTTCCTTCATAGTCTTATTTACTTTTAAGGACCCAGTTTGACGCTCAAATTTTCGTTAAGATACCAACTCTAAAACCGCGTATTCAGTGGCGGCGCCAGCCGCCAAGAAGTGGGGGGGACAAGTCAAGAACGGGGGAGCGGGGGCACATCCCCCGGAAAAATTTTTAGGGCCACGCCCTTTTGAAACTAGGGAAACGCCCTTTTCAACGCTGGGGAACGCCTTTTTAAATGCTGGAAACGCCCTTTCACAAAAAGCTCTATTTACATTAGGAAATTTCCTTTGATCAATTGGCCGTCAAAACCGACGATCGAACGAGGCTGTCCAAATCTCAGAAGTCATGAATGTATAGAAATTGATAAGAATTTATACAAAACAATACTGGGTAGCTATTACATTGAAATAATCTTGCGACACAATTCACAGGAGGTAGGCCTACCCTCCCCCCCATTTTCTCATCGGATTTGTATGGATCTCAGATACCATCTTTCTGAAAAAGTGGGGGGGACTAGTCCCCCCCATTCCCCCCCCCTGGCGCCGCCACTGCGCGTATTTCTGATTTTCTTAGATTGCCACGAGTCAACTAAAGGTTGCTTTCATCTAGAGCCAATTAGCAAAATACTTTTTTTAAAACCACCAAATTGTAAGCAGTTTTACGTTCTCGGGCGTGAGGCATGCATTCTTCATAACATGTTTTATCATCACCCAGGGAAAGGCCCAGGTGGCAAGCCAGCGATTGGTGTGAGATCCTGCTCTTCTAGCGTGGGATATTTGAGTTTACGGTTTTCTGGTTCTAAAGCAAGGTAAGAGCTTTATACCTTGATATCAGAAACCATTGGGTGATTGGGGCATAGGGGTCATTCAAGCATTGGATTGGACAAGGCATCAGTAGTTCCTAGAATCGATTGCTCTCAACATGATGCCTAGTGTTCCTATTGTTGTAGAACAATGGTCCCCCAATAATTCTCCCAACCCACTGGGCACGGCACTGATTGGAGACTGGACAGAGCTGCCACGCCCAAATTTTCTCTTACTCTGTTAAATGCACCCCTTACCCTTTAACTATAATCCACAGTGATTGTAAATGCTTCTGAGTAAAACACTTTCCGAAAGAGTCTCGAGAGCCAACAACAGTGAGCAGGCTAACGCACTTGTATATTGTTTGTTTAATTTGATTGTGCCAAGAACGAGCCTTTTTTAAACTCTGTATATTTTCCTAGTTGGTTGTACAACTTGTTCTCTAATGCCGTTGAGAAAAAACTCAAAACTATGCTGTCTGACCTGGTAAGTGTAAATTATTTCTATAAACAGCTGAGATTCTCTACCTAGGGGTTCAGTTTTTAAAATTTTGCTCTTGAGAGAACTTGATTGCACGGACGCTGGAATGATGTAAGGGCAAGGGCGGCAACTTTTTTCGTAAGGGTAACGTAAACCACTGGCAGGCGTAGCAAGCTAGAAAATTGGGGGCTCCGGTAGTACTCAGTCTGAAAAGTTTTTGCAGCTACGCCCTCTAGACTGACTTAAAATGGTATCAAAATGTTTGACAAATGTCAACAATGCCATTTGACGAATTTTTTCCCCATTTTTTGTAGCCCATGATATTTTCATGGTATTTACCGTTTTGAAAGCAAGATACAATTTTTCATGAAAAGGGCACTCCCCCCCCCCTTGCCCTCTCTTAGCGAAGGGTAAGAGGTGTGCTTGCCCTGCCCCCCTCTCCCTTGTCCCTACGTGGCTGTTTGATGTTGAAATCAAACAAAGTCTCATAGTTGAGTGGAGTCAGATCGAGAATACTTAATTAGATGGGGGTACAAAATCTTGAAAATTTTTCCATGCCAATCTGTTTACTTTAGAAACTCCACATCGACGTCAAATCAAGATCATAATAGTCAGATCCGACCATTTAAGATGGGTGATCGCCCTGCTCAACCTCAATGCCTTTGTCAGCTACTTGAGGTGCGCGATGAGTGGCCCTTCCCATTTATTGAATTTGAAGGTAATCGCCCACCTCAATGTGCGCTTTTACTGAAGGTTAGCTCAGAGTTGTCAGTGAGGAGAGCGATTCGCTGCTCACCTACTGAAAGTCTCATGCCCAAGTCTGTATAGAAACAGGACTTTTAAAAGGTTTCCCTACGTCACTGACTGAAAGATTTATGTAGCTTGGGTTGTTTATGGGTTGGATGCCATGGGCTAACATGGCGATACATTACCCAGTTTTTAGAGGTATAATCATCACCCGTAATTCAGATAGTAGCAACTTCAAGGACTGATCAGAAATTTGCAACACTGCAGTTTGATATATATGTCTATCAAGTACAATCTATATGTTATATACCAACTACGCTTAAAAACCCTTTTCTCATCTGCCCCTCGATACAAACATAAACACTGCTTTTCGAATAAATTTTGAAATGATTGACCATATTCTTCCGGATTTACAGATGTGCAAAGCTGCAACTCGTTCCTTGAACAAGAGAGGAGCTGCTGAATTGGCCAGATTTCAAGGTAAGCATCGCCAATGACATTATCTTATACCCTAATTGTTGCTGATTAGAAAGCACCATAATATCCATGTCAATGTAGACCGTAGATCAGAAAAATATAGTAGGGGGGGGGGGGGGGTAACTATTGTACGTCAACAGTTGGAAGACTAAAAACCATTCTGTGAACAATTGAGTTTTAGAATTATTGCGAGGGAAATTCCCCCCTGACACCCCAACGCTACGGGCCTTTGTTAATGTCCATTTATGGTAATTTAAGATACCTACTATGGTTATTGCATTCCTGGTAACACACGATGGTTACACTCCCGATAACACACATACCATATCAGCCTCGTGTACCATTAATCGCATCACAGTAACCCATACAATTTCATAACCACATTATATATGATACTGTACATATATCATGATAGTAGTAGCACAGATTACATATGTCATGATAAACGCATCGCCAACAACACATCTACCATAATTACAAAATTTGCAATAACACAATTACAGTAAAGATCAAATAAATGGCAAACGTTTGCTGGTAGTTGAAAGGTGGATACCCTTACTATCTTCGCGAGGTATTGACTTGTGTGAAGGGCCCACTGGAAAGGTAAACTAATCGAGCAGTGCGACCCTGGTCCTTCCTCTCGATGTGACCACACTTCATGACTCATTTTGCCTTTCTGCATCGCGTTACTCATAACTAGCAAACTCTCTCCTCACACTTCGGTGACAGGTCTGAAGGTGGAGTAAACCCTCGAGACCTGTGAACAAAGGTTGGGTGATTGACCTAGCTATCCCGATCATACACAGAATGTTTTGGGTTTCGTCTGAAAAATAAGTTAGATTCCAAAGAGTGGTCTTATGTGCATCAACTTGTTTAGATCTATCTACGATCTTTGCACGTATGTCCAAAATTGTCATCGATTGACATATGTGATTTGTCATTGCAGTGCGAAAGCCAATCGATCGCCTCGCAATGGTTGATTACAGTATGACCGCTGCTCCAAAATTCACGAACGAATACATGGATGTTTTTATCAAAGTAAGTTCCCATGCATTTTATTACCTGTTTTTTATAGGTTAGATAGCTTAGGGCCAGTTTATATGAGCGAAAATACCTCACCTGCCAGACCCGCGGCTGACAAGCGAAGTAAATTTCAAGCACTGTTTATATGGGACTTTCATGCCAGGTCTGAAATCGCTAGATGTCATTATAGCCAGAAATATCGGAACCATAATGAAACGAACACATAGATTACTTAAGCTTAAGCTTTACTGAAGGTTAGCTCAGAGCTGTCAGTGAGGAGAACGATTCGCTGCTCACCTACTGAAAGTCTCATGCCCAAGTCTGTATAGAAACAGGACTTTTAAAAGGTTTCCCTACTTCCCTACGTCACTGACTGAAAGATTTATGTAGCCTGAGTTGTTTATGGCTGGGGTGCCGTGAGTTAACATGGGCGACACATTACCCAGCTTAAGTAATCTATGTGTAAGCTTAAGTAATCTATGTGTTTGTTTCATTATGGTTCCGATATTTCTGGCTATACTGAAGTTCTGTACCATCCAAAGACTGTTCTAGATGTCATTGCTAAAATTGAAGGTAAATCCCTAGACGTCAATAATCGTCAACGCATCATTGATTTTCCATCACCTATTTATGCGTTTATATGGGAAAACTTCACTTCACCTGAGTGAAACTTCACTTTCTGAGAGGCAACGTTTAACCATTCCGGAGTGCGGAGTGAAGTTTTATTTTTTATATAAACGCAAGCTGAACAATCAATTGTATTTCTTTAGGAGGGTGAAATTCGAAATTCACAAATTCAAATTTCCAGATCCAGAATCCTTTTCACAACTCCAAGAAACCCCTTAAAATCCCCTAAAGATCAGCCACCTGTATCATTCCCTTGAATAACTGTTACTTTTTACATCAGGGTGAATTTCTCCTGAGGAAAGACCCGAGCCAACACAGCTCTCTCGCCATGAAAAGCTTCCCAACGTCGTCCTTGAGTAACAAGATGGTGTACATTTGGTTGAGTGAATACACCATCAATACAGCCGGAGAGGTTTACCACAAATCTGGCATCCTCGACTTTAACTTCAACAAGGACAGCAAGGAAGTAAGTACCAAGTTTGGGCCGTCCGTATCGATCGCTACCTTTTTAAGTGATTTGTCACCCAGGGGGGGGTAAGGGGGGCTATTCATAAATATTTAGGACTAGGGTGCTCGCATTACCTTTTTCAGTCTAGAATTCAGTAAAATTTTTTTTGAGTCTGTCAATACCGCTAATATTTTTTTGGGTTACTGAAATTCAAAATTATTTTTCGGGACTCCGAATACAATTACACAGTACAGTGATTTGAAAACAAGACATCAGAAAATAGTTTAATATTCAGTGAGTATAACATTTCTGATTTCCTGCTATGAATAATTATGAATTTGAAAGACAGATTTCTTCATTTCCTCCATCGACACTCACCTTACTTGCATCAGGCCTAGATATACGAGGCCTGTTATTGTTTGGGTTTGCAAAGTTAGCAAAAAAATTTTGTGGGTTAATTTTCTTGCTTTAAATCATTTGTTTGGGTTTATGGTTGAAACCTCCATCTGAATACCCCTATCCTAAAGATATATGAGTAACCCCTGAGATTTGTCCTTGGGGAGCGTTGTTTATTGGGTTTTCCAGTAAAAAAACTATCCCTTATTCTTGGTCTGTCATTATGCATTTATATCTTCTTCCTCATATACAGCCAATCCGCTTTATTAACTGTTTACTTCCAAAATATGTTTTATTTAAACAAGTTAACCTCGTGTACTTATTTATTTAAAGAAAAAAATATGAGAAGAAAAATTATTAATTTTAGAAAATCTTCCAAAGAAGTTATTCAGAGATAACGTCTTTTGGGACATTGTTAGAATTCACAGTTTGACATTCCCAAAATCTCTAATCCTTCCTGAAGTATTCCGAGTTTGTGGTTACTAGCAAAGCTGAAAGCTAAAAGTCTAGTTGCATTTCCACCATTTAATACTAAACTAGCGAAGATACCTTTAAGGCCTTAAGTGCTACTATCGTTTGTATTAACCATTTGTTGTCTAATAATTGAAAAAGATAAAATTTCATTCAAATCACAGTCAACTGTAACTTGAATTCTTCTCAACTACTTGTTCACTCACTCTTCTAATATGACCCATGATTTCCTATTCTTATTTTCAGGTATCACCACTCGTAAAAGTTATTCTCAATACCAACAGATTCAGATTTCTCGTCCCAGAGGTACTTCTACCTATAACTTCATAACACCCCTAGTTCATTTTAGAATGATTCACCAAGTGAAGCTATGTGTTCGATACACGTTTTTTAAAGTTTGTTGTGCAAGGTTTTGATGTTATTTGAGAGAGAGAATCGTGGTTGTGAATGCCAAACTTTCCTAAAGCACGGATAAAAACCACATTTGTATTATTCTTTTGCAAGAAATTTACCCAGTAGCTACTAAAAACTTCTGAAATCTTTTCGATTTTGAGTACAGAAAAGTTTCTTAGGAGTTTCTTTGGTCTGATAGAGGGTTTTAAATTGAAAGGTGATGATCATATTTTTAGGCCTTATTTCGAAAGCCATAAAACATACTAAATTTGACTCCTTCTCTCCAACTGTTGTTGATAGTTGATAGGCACATACGCTTACTATCTTTGCAAGGTATGGGTTTATGTGGTAAGCACAAAGTGTCCACTGGATAGGTAGACTAATCGAGCAGTACATTGATAGTTAATTGGCGAATACGCTTACTATCTTCGCAAGGTATTGGTTTATGTGCTAAGCACAAAGGGCCCACTGAATAGGTAAACTAATCGAGCAGTGCGACCCTGGTCCTTTCTCTTGATGTGACCACATCTCTTGATTCCTTTTTGCCTGGAATTACAGAGAGCTGGCTAATTCTCGCCTCACGCATTATTACAGGTCTGAAGGTGGTTTCGAACCCGGGACCCTTTGGGGTCAAGTGATCTAACCAATCGGCAATCCCCAACCATTTCTATATCGCAACTAAAACAGCAGTGCTTTTATATTTTGAATGAAATTAGATCGGTGATAAGGTGACGGATAGTCTTTCCCATTATGATCTCGATTTAGGCCACAGGTTTCTATTGTTAAATTTTCAATCGAGAATTTTCTAATAATGTCTTAATTTTGTAGTTGTCACGCCGATACCCAAACCGACCACTTGGAGTTCGCCTTCACAGCTACAAGCCACCGAAGGTTGAATTTAAAAGCGGAAAAATCGACCTGTTTGTTTTTGCCGCAGCAACTTTCCAGGTGCAACTACCAAGCGGCAAATACGTCGATGTCTTCTCGATTCAATTGGTTCGTTTTTAAGTTTCATTTCTTTCACTTTCCTGCTAAGTTTTTCAAGTTAGCTAATAGCTATCATTTTTGTTACAATGGTGGGGAAAATCGTTTACATAGCGAAATGTTATAACTACTAAAGCTTTGCGTCTGCTACTCATTACAAATGTACGACAGAACAGTCTTTGATTGGTACATAAATTGAGCACGACAAGGAAAATTGGAAACATAACAAACATGAAAAGTACTGAAGCTTTGCGTCCGCTACTCATCAAAGTTGTACGTTCAAAAGAGAACGAAAATGAAGCCTAACGAATTACAACAGAAAAAGTTCGTTTATTTAAAACTAGGGTTCTTGCGATAACGGCTTATTGTTTGTCTGACTAGGCTCCGGGTGGTGATTGGATGTTTCTCACCTCACAAATCATTCACCCTCTTCTGATTGGCCAATTTCTATCCTCCTTTGGGTATAATAATTCTAGTTTATTTTCGTTCTCTTTCTGACGTACTATACTCTTGTTAGTGCCAGACGCAAAGTTTTAGTAGTTAATATATATCGCTATATTTCTGATTTTCCTCGTCGTTATAGCCCTATGCAAACGGCTTGTGCAATGATTCTTAGTTCGATTTTTGATCCCTATCAATTATTTCAGTTCAATTTAAAGTTTTCTGCAATAAAATCTGAAATATACTATCATAATCTAGAAAATAACTTTTAATCATAGAAAGGCCTGATAAGTAGGAGGATTGGCACCAAAAGAAACTTGATAGTAGACGAGATGTATTATTTACAGACAATGGCAATACCATCCCTTCGTTTGAGGTGGTTATTGATAAAGTTAATTTCTTAAACACAACGTTTTCATTCCATTAGGATGTGAAAGCTGATGCATCGGTTTCTGTAACCAAGAAAATCATCAAAGGAAGCGTGACAGACTTCACGTAATTATCATTTTATTTTCATACTGTTTAGTGTTACACTGGAAGCATAGAAACCCCCTGATATCTATGGGAATATCTTTCCATGTTCTAAGAACGAGTAGTGACAGGTTCGTGGGAAACGGGGGCACTATCCCTACTCCAAGATTTAGCAACAGACAAAGAAGTGCCCTTAGAAATTGCTTCTCTTCCATAAACGAAAAACAACCCTTAAAGCGTTGTGCCCCCCCACCCCACATTCGAAATGCTTCTCACGTCCTTAAGAAGTGAAAGCCCTTTCTATGTCCAGATCGTTTCTTGGGATTAATCTGTGGGGATGTCGCAAAGGAAAGGGGGAACCACGGAAGACTTTTAGAATTCACCTGTGAATGATAGCCTATAAAAAATGATACCAACATGCAAGGTACATCTGCTGATGAGCAGGAAACCACGAAACAGGCTTGTAGAGATGAAGAGTTTGTCTTCTGACTATCATCTTGTTAGTGTATAATGCACTCTACTTTTCATAGATTCTAGATTTTTGAAATGGAATAAAATTGAAACGTATGAAATTGAATAGAATAGCGAATAAAATTGAAACGAAGTTAATTGAAATTGATACTTAGTGTTTAATTTTTTGTAATCATTTGTTTTAGTTTGAAGATGCGAACTACCAAATCAACCATTGGACCAGTCAATGTAAGTTCTACAAACTTTTTCAATAAGCAGCGAGTCAAAAAGCAACCAGGGCTGGATACCTTATCGGCCCTTTTTACGCCGGCCCTAAATGGCGTTAATTTTCGTCCTGCGGTGGAATAAGGGCCGGCGTAAAAAGGGCCGGCGTTAAAAAGGCCAAAATTTTACAAATTTTCTCAAAAAGCGGCGTTAATTTTTTATTATTTTTTTTAGTGAAATGCACCTTACTTTAGGCTTTATAACCAAAATTAGAAGAGAACCAGCAACAAAACAGAAAGTGAACTACTATAGATTAGCAAATTTAGTGTTCTTTAGTTTAAAAGTTACTAAATCATATGTCTATGTCCTGAAATGGGTTTTCGCACAAATGGGATAGGATTTAGGCTTCGGTAACTGCCTCAGTAATGTGTGCCTTCCTAAAGCCGGAGAGAATGAGCTCTATATAGATTCCTTTAAGTGTTTATACATTTCAATGATTGGAGAGATGAGACTAGGGAGGAGCAGTGTGAATATGAGGTGGAAGAAGACACCATCGAAGTGCAGTCGGACGAAGAGGTAGATACAGAGTGCACCGAGAAAGAGACGATCGTAATTGACTAATGTTTTCATGATAGTAGCTAATTTCTTATCTTTTTCAAAGGATAAAACACGTCTGTAAAATATAGTTTTAAATTTTTCTCTCCTTGGTCTTTGTCCGGCAAAAAACGCGGCCCCAAATGGCGTTAAACAGATTCTTGGGGTGGCGGAATTAGGGCCGGCGTAAAAAGGGCCGGCGTTAAATTAGGGCCGGCGTAAAAAGGGCCGGCAAGGTAGCAAAAAATGACCAAATCCAGGGCTCGATGAAATGAATAAAACAACAAAGTACTTAAGCAACTATGCTGGAATTGCTTAACCTTGTTTGATCGCACATGTTTCATTGTTAAAAGAGCATCGAATCCCTTTGGATACCTAAAGCAGTGGCATGATCTAGCGAGGACAATCAGTAGTGGAATTCTTGGTGATTTGATTCTTATAACTACCAATGGAAGACTGTTGCTGTAGAGTAACCTCACAATCAACGGACGAGGATACTTTAAAAAGGCTCTTACTCGTAGCTGCTGGGAAATACTGCCCTTGTTTCTTTCGCCACTAGGGATAGCCTTGTGCCAGCATGAGCATGGTCCTATCATCCTTCCCAGTAGTTTAAATGATAAAAAATGCTCTACTTCGTTTCTTTTTTCAGTTTACGCTGACTTGAGTTTGCGCCGAAATGATTTTCTAAAACAAAATCAGCTATAGTTTGATATTGTAGCATTAAAAGTTAGCAAAGCGTTTCTTTCAATTGCATTTCAGAAGCAGCAATAAATTCATCCGTTCAAAGAGTTTGCTATTGATGGTTTTCATTTGATTTTTCATACAGAGGAAAGGCTTTCAGAGAGACACATAACAAAGATATGCGCTCTCTCTGAAAGTCTGTGTATTCGCTCTGCCTAAGGCACACAGCACTGTATCTATTCAGAATAGACTAGCAGAATAATATAATTATTTTCAAGTTGTTTTTCCACTACATGAAATCGGAGAATCTTAAATTTTATATTGGTAAGTTCTAGCATTAAGAAGATGATATTTTGCTTTCAGATTCCCGTTGACCAGCCATTTTTCATGAGATTAGTGAAAGGTGTTGTGCTTAAGAAGACCAAGGGTGAGTCGCTTTTCTACTGCACTCTTTTTTTATAAGTTAATTGACAGGAACAGGACACATCAAATAGCATAATAAGTTTTCAGATAACTTAATAAACCAGGTCCCAAGTACGGTAGAAGTAACACAAAACCGAACCAAGCGAGCCTTCTTTTTCCTGAAAGCCCAACAAGAGGAATCCTAAACTGTTTGGAAATCAAAAACTTAATTCGACCTCGATTGCATATGTTGTATATGTTATTACCTCTTCACATTCGATGATGTCGTCATGTTGTTCATTAAAAACAGCTCGTGTGCGGCTAGCATAAGACCATGCTTACATAAGAAGGATCCTAATGGGTACGGATCTATTTAGGACCGTGCTCGTATTTGCTAGCGTTCACAATAGAGCGATCCATTTCAGATCGCGTTTACATTGGGAATGGATCCAGAGCTAGGTCCAGCCCCATTTTGCAGCACTTTGACAACCTGGATCTGAGTACAAAACGTACAGAGGAATTTGCCTCGCCTTCGTCTGTCCTCATTTGTGAACTGTTTCAGCCGTTTACACTAGAACAACACGCACGTTTCGACCCGAACTCGTATTGATATGTAAGAACCGTTTACATAGGAGCGAAACTTGAACAGATTCAAACGGGAACACTTTAGAAAGCGATCTCAGACTAGAATGGATAGCAAAACCGTACCGCTACGGATCCGTCAGTTCCAGTGTTAACGAAAAGCCTATTTGTGTTTAGTTTTGCTACGGATCCGTTTGGACTCATTCCAGTGTAAACGGGGCCTAAGCGTTTGTTTCTCACTTTTCAGAGATACACATAATCGCTAAGAAATTTAGCGTCCATCCGGAATGCCCCTGCATACCTTAATACTGTAACTGATAATCGTAACTTATCTTGTAGGAATGTTGCAAAAAGGATTCCCTCTTCCCAACTTGGATGATGTCGACTTCGTGAATCCCGAGATAGCAATGCAGGAGGTTTGCTTGTTTTTTTGTATATTATTTCTAGAAATCTTCTCCCTATGAATTACTTGAAACCTCTATTTACTCTTAACTTTGATTTTCAATACTGTAGTGGTAAGGCGTTGGACTCACAACCGAAAGGTAGTGGGTTGAAAACCAAGCACTTGCGAAATGAGGATAACTTTGTGGGTAAACACAATTGTGCCTCTCTGCACCCAGGAGTAAGTGAGTACCTGGTCAGTAGTTATGAGCGCCGTGGGTGTCTGAACCAGTGGCGGTTTTAGGAACTGCGAGGCCTAGGGCTGAAAAAATTTACGGGGCCCCTACCCCCAGTAAAAAATTTGGTCCTAATATTATTTTTTTGCGTTTTCTTTACAGAGAGCTTGTACAACTCAAATTTTTGCTAAGTCTGAGCATAACGTTATTTCAAACATTGTTTTAATGCTGCTTCAATATTTTCGACTTCGTGTATATTTCATTGTGAAAGATATAATTTTTTTATTCTATGAAAGCTGCGGGGCCCCTTGTTTCTAGCAAAAGCGTGGGGCCTGGGGCCATGGCCCCCCTGGCACCCCCCTAAAACCGCCACTGGTCTGAACCCTGCTATGTAAATGAATTGGGGGTATCATCATGTAAAGTTAGTTGAGTAGTTCCTGGAACTAGATAACGGACTGCGAAATTACAGACCAGCTTTGAGCAGTTCTTTGATTGCTTGAACTCACGTTTATTTCACTCCACGCTGAAAACTGGAAGTTTCTAAAACACACTCTATAAACGGATCAGTTTGAAAACAACATCGAAATGGAAATTTTAGAGAGCACCCTCTTATAACAGAAAGTCTAGTTTAGACAACACACCCTAAATCGCTTTAATCAGAGAAAGTCTTCCCCTATTAGATGAAGAGAAGCGTATCATAATTCCTTAAATGTGTTGTCACTTTCAACCTTCTACTGGACCAACCATACATGCGAGTTTGAAGGGCTTTAGCATATCCAAATCGTTACAATGTATTATTTACGATTAAAAACAATCATTTGTCGTCATAATCTACAAGCTGACTTAGACAATTATTTGCTAAATTCTTTTCGGATGATGGAAAGCAAAGGAGTTGAATTGTTAGGAGAAATTTGTTTGTTTATTTTATCGATTCCATAATAATCATAATTACGTGTTTTTCTACAGGGTGTCATTCGAGTCGGTGTGGATTGTCTGTACACGAAACAATAAACATCGTCAGGCTGCTTTATAAAGTACATTTTTATACGTTATCCTTTCTTAACTTTATACATGTATTTTGAACGTTATTTTTGAAAAAACGTAGCTATATTTAATAGAGGTTTTTATGTCATTTATTCTGAATAGGAGTTGAACAGTAAAACCCTGCAAACAGGAGCCTAGAAATATAATAACTTACAGACTGATTTCGCAGGAAGACACGAAAACATATTCTTTGCTATTTGAAATCCTAACTACAACAAGAATACAGTTTGCGTACAGACACTGACATTTCTGAAAGTGATTCGCTCTGTGCATTGGCCATAGGACTATAGCTTTCTAGGCTCAAGAAAAACTGTTTTTGACTCTAACAAATTCTTATCTTTTAATTGTACGTTAAATTATCTTCATTTTATTATCATATTTTTACCTTGATTTAAACCACAACGATTGGTAGGATTACAGGTCCCTAAATGATAACGGATAGTTTTACGTTTGAACAAGTCAACCTGTCAAAATATTAGTTATTATCATTATTATTATTCATTATTCATTATCCATGCCTCGAGCTGATACCGAAGAGAAACAAGACGTTGATGACTTTTTGCATTTACTTAGCTTTGGCCTAAAATAAAATTGTAAACTATCCGAACAGAACAAAAGTCAAAAACTCTTAACCAACTATGAGGTATTTTTTTCTCGTTTTTAGTTATTTGGAAATACATTACTGGTCCAATTATTTCATGGCCTTTCTACATAGTACCAAATCGTGTTACGATGGTTGGGAATCGTTTCAGCTTGTATCGATAAGGAAGCAACAATAATAAAACACTAGTTATTTTCGGGATAAACTGGTATTCATATCAGGAAACCAATGATTGAGGTGACCAAAATTAAACCTAACACAAAACGAAATTAATCATTGCAGAAATGAATTAAAACAGTGGAATATAGAGAAGATAAAATGGGAAACATTAGAACAAGAAAGAACAGAAACCAAAAACATTTTAAGAAAGTTCAAGGGTGAATAATCATTAAATCAGAATCGGTGCTGTGTTTCGAAGAGTCGACACTTTGCACATCATCTTCTTCCCTATAGTCAGCTCTGTCAATTCTTTCGAACGGTGCAGCATTTTCGCCACCATTCTCCCCAATGTATTCATTGATAACAGATAAATCATGTTCGTCTTCCACCTTCGCATCTTTGTTATCAAACAGCATTAAAGAGTCAAGGTTGCAAGTTTGTTTTCTGCGACAGTCCGAAATGGAAGCATTTAATTTTTGCGGGCTATCGAGTTCTACCTGGTCTTTGATATCGGTCAGCATTGTCACAGAATCGGCCTCTACTACACTCTGCTGTCCCTGTTCTGTGCTCATCCCCTTAGCAGCAATGGCAAACTCATTGCCACTGCCGTTGGTATACGCGGCATCTTCATCATCACTTGGATTGATCATAGTACAAGCATTATTTTGAGTGTTTATCGTCGAATTTCCTTGCACGACGTAGCTCAGTGTGCTCTGCGAGTGTGAATTAACGTAGCTACGAGCATGCGCATAAACCATCGAATTATCTGCAAGGCATTTCGGGATATCGTTCCCTGATTGGTGGTAATGCATATCATGTGATGCTCGGTTCATAACTCTCGGGTCGGGGATGTTAGGCCGGTAGCTTAAGTGGTCACTCGGTACGAATAAGTTGCTCACATTAGGCGGTCCGGACGCAGATATGATTTGTGGGTTGATAAAATACCGTGGGGCTGGACATGGAGGTTCTGGAAACAGCAGGCTGTCTCTGTTGTGCCTGCTACTTGCATTCGGCATCGGTGGCTGCTGGATAAACTTCGAGGCATTTTCACCTTGCGGGCAATTCTGTCTGCTTTGCAGGTAGGCAGCGTTGCTGTAATGCGGGCCAACAACTGGCACTCCTTGAAATGGGTCAAAATATGGGTACATAAAGGAACGACGCTCTTCTAACTGCACAAGCCATTCTTCGGCGGCTAAAAGGTCGCCGCGCGCTTCTTCAAGGACCGAATTGATGAAAATTTCGGAAAACTGAGGGAATAGGCGAGCCAGGACATTCGAATATCGCGTTCTCAGCAAGTTTCTGCCATCTGGGGAATGGTTAGAAAATAACAACGAAGTAAACATACTCGGCTGATTAAGTTCAGGAAGAGGCCCTTTATGAGAAAGAGGCCAGGCACCTTGGATGCCTGGGAACGGTTGGTAGGATGGCCTGTAGCTGTGAATCGATGGGGTTACAGTAGTCAGTGTGCTGGCAGTGGGAAGACAGTTGTTAGTTGAAAATAAGGAATTTCCCTTCGTCATGGTCTGTGCTGGGATGACAGGTCGATATGGGATTCCGTAGCAGTAGTTAGGTGCTGCAGCCACGTGCTGTGTAGGAGGGCCTTCCAATAGAGTTTTGTCCGTCTCCGACAGCGTCAGATTTGAGAATACGGTGGCTGTACTTTCTAGCGATGAATGGGAAATTGTATGCCTTGGACTGTATCCTGAAAGATGTGATTATAACGGGTGAGTCGAAAAAGGCTATCAAAAGTGACACCAAACGCTATAAAAAATGCTGTTAAGACTGACAAGAAACGCTATAAAAAGTGACAAGAAACGTTATAAAAACGCTATCAAAAGTGACAAGAAAGGCTATCAAAAGTGACACCAAACGCTATCAAAATGCTCTAAGAAGTGACAAGAGTCGCTATAGAAAACGGTATAAAAGTGGCAAGAAACGCTATGAAAACGCTATAAAAAGTGACAAGAAACGCTATTAGTATTCATAAGATGTTCCTACATGGTCTGGGGGGGGGGGAGTAACTTAAATTCGATGTTATATGAAGATGGGAATACGGTGAACGAAGCTTCAAGCAATGATGGGGTGATTATATGCTGCCCAAAGTATTCAATGATGCATAAAGAAATAAAGACCCCGAACCTGTGTTACAAAACTCACTTCACTTTTGCAGTTTTCTGTAAGTTTCTCGATCTTAGCAAAGATGAAGAAGAAGTACGCCCCAATCGCAGATGGGATTTAGTTAAAAAATACCCTATCCACAGAAATTATTAAGTAAAAGAACATACCCCATTGCCAGAATTTCAGGGCCAAAAGGTACCCCAAAACTAGCATACACCCTTTATTGCATCACAATAAAGTACCCCTCCCTCAAAACCCTTTATAAGAACCTACAAACTGGAAATTCCTGGAAATATCTAGCGTTTTTGACTCACCCTAATAATAATAATAATGATAATAATATACAAATTCTCAAATTTGGAGCAGTTACTACTAGATGATTTGCAGCAAACTAGTTCTGTTCTTTATAAACTTGGATACAGAAACTTGAAATAAGCCCCCTTTCTACTCAGCCCCCCCCATCTTCATACAAACAAGACTACCTACAGAGTTAAGTGGTGTGATAAAATTATTTATTAATAGCTCTTGGGGTATTTTGTCGTAAAATTTCTAGATTCTTATTTCATCTGCTTGAGAGTCTAGATTTTCTTGCACACTTCTGTCTTCGATCTCCCTAGCTGCTCTCGTGAATCAAAATGATTTTTGTATCCTTGATTTGGATTTTTGAAATAATCCCCCAATCTCTTTATCTCCCTATCAACATAATTCGAAACTTGGCGTTAGAGGTTTGGAAAACTCTGAATAAGCTAAACCCTCCATTTATTCAAAATCTTTTCTAGGAAAAACATACCAAGTCAAAAAAATTTAGAGAAAAATAATCCTTAGATATCCCACAAAAATAAATAACCATGAAGTATTGGAACACTTTTAGTTATCTCCGGCTCAAAATCTGGAATTCGCTCCCAGAAGAAGTCAAGTTAGCTTCTTTTGCAAATCATTTTTAAACACTGACAAAAACTTGGTTTGTTGAAAACGTTTGCTGCTGCTCTTGGTTTCTTGAAAACCTGTCATAAGAGCGGTCATACTTGATGTAACTTACGAGTTATTTCATGTTTTTAATGTTTATATAGTTTTTATTGGTCTCAGTAACGCAACGACTAACATTAAAAAAGATACATCATTATATTTTAATCGTTATTATTAACAATATTATCATTTCTATGTTTACCATATCATTTCTTCATCTCTTTCATATCATCATATCATCTATCCCTCTATAAATTCCCCTTCTACAGGACTCGAGAATTAACTAAGCTATCCTGGAGGGCTTGAAAAAGAGCTTTTATGGTATATTAGCAACTTCTCATGATAAAATCCACATTCGAATTTGCGAAACACTTAGAAAAGCGATGGATCAAAAACAATGCTACCCTTCGGGTTCGGGGAAATGAAAAATCAAGCCCATCGAGCTCCATAGAAAAGAATCACTAGCAAAGAAGGTCGAGTTTACCTTTGGAAACCGTCGTATCAGCTTCTTTAGGGGAGGCCTGGGCATAAATCACCTTCAGTGCCCCTTCATCACTCCCCACTCCATCGGCATCATCAGCATCTTTTTCCATAGCAAGTTGGGCAGCATTGATTCGTTGTTTCTCAAAAATCAAAGTGCATTTCGAGCAGGAACACCTTCGGAAGGGGCAGTTCTTCTTGTGGCCTTTCAGCGCGGAAAGGACTCCGTGGTTCCTGCATCGCGAGCACTTGAGCGTCTTCCTCCCTCGTTTTTGATGGTAGGGCGCTGCCCTGACCCTCTGTTTTTCCAGTTTAGCTTGGTAAGTTTTGACCATCGAAGACATGGGTTTCAGACCTCAATAGATTTCTTAACAGAATATTTAGGAGTTCTTCGATAATGATAAAAACAGAGAAGACTCTCGCTCAAAAACAGACAATCGCTCACATGCAGCTCAGTGTTCTAAAATGGCGCGTACAATCTTCCCACGTGATTGTTTCTTTTCAATTTGATTGGAAGAAGAAGAAAATCGAAGCCATTGCAAAGTTGTAAAATGTTGTTGAAAGAGATTTGGTCTGGCACGAGCGTCTCGACATCCGTTTTAAAACACGACTCGGAATTAGGCCAATTAGGGAAGTGCAGGAATAATATTTTCGTCAGTTTATACCAAACAATCATACTTTACGTCTATTTATGACATAACGTTGTCTCTATTTATAACATGGATGTCATTTTTGAATGTACAACTTAACTCGCGTTAGGTCCGTGGCATGCCCAGGGGCGTGTACGTAGTATAAACTTGGTACATGGAGTGCTGCTCGCTCATATACACGCATTTTTTTTATAAGCAATTTTAGCTCGAGCTCAGTACTAAAAATTGCTTAGTTGGAGGGTAAATTTGAGTAGTCAAAATTGCTTGGCAATTGCTTGGCTTTTTTAATCAAAAAATTTGTTTCTTAGAATCGAAAATTAGAATACTATCTCTAAAGTTGTTGTCCAACAAATTTCGGTGGTATCTTGCAAACTAAAGTGTGCCGGGGGACTAATATCCACTGTAACCTACTTACCTACTTCTCTATAGCTGCTGCACGATTTTCATCGCCAATTGTTTAAGAACTAAAATTTTCCAATTGCTTAGCGTTCTTCTATCCAGTACTAGAATTGCTTAAGTTTTTATCTTGTCGAGTACTGCCTTGCTTATAAAGCATTTTGCTTATAAAAAAAATACGTGTGGAATAAAAGAATAGTGACTCTAAAATTTCACTTGTAATAATGAAGTTTCCATGATGATTATTTTTCTTAAATAAATAGATATTAGACAGTTTAGGTATCTTTCAACGATATTTCATGTGTAGTGTGTATTATTGTTGTTTCTACATCACAGATACCCCCAGAAAGATTTCCTTCATACACCGCTGTTTTTATTTATAATTGGCCAAACCTAGCATGAGCCCTTGTCTGCATGCAGGCTAGTAACCACACCCACTTATCCAAGTGCGTGCTGGAAGCAAAAAAGGGCCTAGGAAAAATAACGTTAGTCGCGGTGGGAAGGACTAATGAGCAAGCAAGTTTTAGGGGGCCACCGGAAGACTCCCCCGTATCCCGTTTGGCAAGCACGCCGCTGTACTCATCTCAACTGAAAATGAGAAGATTTTGGTTTCTCAGCAAAAGGTTGACAACTTTTTTAGACTCTTCTAAGGGCTATATATACTGAACATAAGATCACATATTTCCAGCGAAGTGACCAGTTAGAAAAGTCATCGAAAAGTTTCAACAAACAACCTCATTCAAGCCACAACTTCTGAGCTGCTAAGTGGGTAGGTCAAATACTTTTATCAAGTCACTGAATATGTCACAATGGTAAAGCATTGTAAATAAACCATGCTAAACTCAGTTCCTTCCCAGTCACAACTTCTGAGCTGCTAAGTGGCTAAGTGAGTAGGTCAAATACTTTTATCAAGTCACTGAATATGTCACCATGGTAAAACATTGTAAATAAACCATGCTAAACTCAGTTCCTTCCCAGCCACAACTTCTGAGCTGCTAAGTGAGTAGGTCAAATACTGTGACACTTGGTTTGGTTCAGAGCAATAGAGTCGTGGGTTCGAGTCCTTCAAACTGCAAATGCATTCTAAGTCATTCACTGATCATCAGAGAGTTGTTTTTGCAAAATTGAAAAAGAGAATGAATTCTAGATTACTCATCTGCGTGCGCATCGGAGCTTCAGGATGGCGGAAACAACAACGAGAAGGTCACGTAGAGTGGCAATGTCGGAGACGATATCTTCAGCTCCTAAATCAAAACATTCAAATCAGCTTTCATATCAGGCGTCTTCCACTAAAAGTACTTGGCACAAAACAGATTCGTTCCGCTCAGAGGTAAAGTGACGTCACTGCACATATCTCGCAGAGGAGATAAAAACACCCAATCCCGTACAGAAAAACGGTTTAATGGAATGGACCACAAATTATTGTCAATGACGTATTATTTCATCTTATCAACAACTGTATCAAGCCTGGACTTGTTCCTTAAATCATCTTAACATTCAGTGATGATAAACTTAACTAATTCTGACCTTTGATATTCTTTCGACTCTGCAGTTAACTTCACCCTTAATCATTGTTATACACGCATTTTTTTTATAAGGAACCTAGCTCAGCGCCTAGTTATTTAAGTACCTTATTTTGAGGCCTCTTTCAACCACTTTGTAGTTCTAAAAGTTCCTTCATAGTTCCTTAATCTTAAGTGCTCATTTAGTGGATAGGAATTAGTACCGACGCAAGAAAATCGTTAACTTGTTGCAACACCAAGAAGCTTAGGTCAGGCCTACGTAACGTAAAACTTAATAAGAGTCATTAAAGAAGTTGCATATCTACATCATTGATTATAAGACTATAATTATAAAGTTCCTTAGTTATTGAACATTTAGTAGTAGAAGTTCCTCAAGTTTTTCGACCTTCTACATGTAGGTTCTTTATAAAAGGTTCCTTATAAAAGAAAGCGTGTATCCTTGTTACACAATTTTTTATACGGAACCGGTTTACCAGATCGAAAACCTTTTACAACTAAAGGCTAAATAACTATATAACTTTTTATTTTCAAGTACACCATCTTTCCGCACAATCAATTATTAGGAAACTGGTTTGATTGATTTTCCTGTCAAACTCATTGTTCTTGTGGGGCTTTCTACAAATCAACGTGAGAAATCACAAATTTGTAGCAGAACATCGAGTTCCAACCCTTTAATTGGGTCTACTAAATCTTCAACACTTAATTGCAGTTTAGAATCGAGGAGTTATTAAGAAACCTTTTAGAGCTACAAACTCTACACAGTGGTCAAAAGAGGTCCTGAAATGAGGAACTCAAAGAACTAGGTCCAAAGCTACGTTCTTTTTAAAACAAGGTGGTACAGAATTCAAAGAGGGACATGAAATATTATGTGTTCTGGCACACCCGGTACGTATTTATGTTGGTTCTTCAACATCTGAGACAAGCTGAGTTCTGAATTTCAGGTAAACCATCGCTAAATTCAAACGAATTGAAAATAACACTTACGTCACTCTTTTCACTTTTGTTATCGAATCCAAAACACTGCGACTTTGGACCTAAAAATCAGAAAGGATGTCAGGAAAAAAATATCAAAGGGCTGTAATTGAAACAGTTTATCCTTAAGGTACTTCTTAGTAAAAATGAATTTTAGATATTCGAAAAGGTTGGGCTAGGTTACAATTACTATTTTGAAAAAGAAAAAACCTGTTGCAATTTCTTTTCATAAATAAAGAGGTGGTATAGAAACCTCTATCATTTGTAGACATTATAAAACATAATAAAAGAAAACATTATAAAGTAAAAAATTACAAGTGGAAAAAATTGCCATACAAGAGCTTCCAGTCGCTCAACGATATTTGTATTCCACTATTTTAGCTTCACTTTATTATTTCATTTCCACTTTGTGGTTCCTATTATTCAGTTACTACAATCCTCGCCATAAGGTCTTGAGACACAATGGTGATTTTAGCATTGTCTTTAACATGGAGCTATTAACCTGTAAGATGATGTTGGAGCCCCCCTCCCCCCAAACCAATGTCGATACTAGGTCTGGATGTCATCGGAGGATGTCGCAGATGCATTTCCGCACCAAAGCAACATCTGAAACAACATTGTTTAGGGGGGATGGGGGGTCTTTCTTCGACAATTAGTATATATCGAGTGGCAATCAAGCACTGTCTCATACCTTATGTCAAGGATTGTAGCTGGTGTTTCTAGATTTATTTGTAAAATTCATAAAAATTTGGAACATTGTTAAGTTTTAGAAATTCATAAGATGTATAACTCGTCATCAGATTGTGAAATTTATAGGAATATTATTAAAGTTACAAATAAATGGGGAGCCCCAAAACATTTTCATCCTATCCTTTTCGGAAATGGTGTGCTCAGAGATCTATCTAATGAGTCAAAAGCTTAACTAATTTGCATTGGTGCTGACACAATATTTGGTCTTCAGCAAAACCATAATTAAGAAGGGGGCTTAGGTAAAATGAAATTTTAGATGAGAGCTTACTCCAGAATTTGCGATAAGGCAAAAAAGGCTGGCCATCCGTAACTACACATAACTTTTTATAAGACAATGAAAAAATGCCCAGTATTGAAAGTTTCTTTAATCTCTGAGATCTCGAGTACTGAAAGTTTCTAAAGAGTTTCTTAAATTTGAACAATTTGTTGAGCTAAAAATAGATTTTTGGGGTTCGAGGGCTGATTAAGATGAGGAAAACTGCAAAACGAGTGCCCCTTTCCACAACTATTTCAAACCTCACTAAAACAAAACAGAAAACAAAAAATAGCAGCTCTTATATCTCACCAAAAATATAAAAGTTTACTAGTAACTTTTTCCAGTACTGGAGTTTCTTAAATTTTTGGTCGTTCGAGAGATTGGGTTTTTTTTAACGAGTTTCTTATAAAACAATGCGTGTATCTGCTAGAAAAATCAACTAAAATTTGTTTCTAGATGTATATAAACAAAGTCTGGAGCTAAGGACTTTCTGTTAGTGGCTTCATTGCTGCACCACTTTCTTTACACAAAAACTGAACATTATTTAACGAATAGAAGTTAATAAAGGGGATCTTACTGACCTGTACTTTTGCTTACAAAGACATCCCCATCACAATACTGTGCTTTTATCGCATAACGAACCTGGTAATAAACAATTAAGGGAAGAAGAATGAAAAAACAGAAAAAAGACATAATAATTTTATTACCTCATAAACAAAAATTGTATTTTATTTGAATTTGTTTAAGGTGTCTGCAGCCATTTACTGAGACAAAAGCTTATCAAGAATTATTACATGTATTTGTATATGACCGTAAAACCCCGAAAAATAAGAACAACTTCTTTTAAGATCCCCTAGCTTAAAGTTTCAGCATTTTGGAGAACTTTTCCGTGATATTTTCCAAAAAGGACTGCCCTGATGAAATATGAAACATATTGTAGGAGCAAAAAGTGCCACAAAAGCATAAACATGTCCCTTTAAACCATTTATCCTAATGGAAATCAGTTAAAATGTCCCTAAACTTTTAGGATATAGCTAAAATATAGAGTTTCTAGTTTGTAGGTTTTCACTGTGTATCTCTCTCTCGCTTTGCGTAGTCTATGCACATTACATTGCTCGATCTGCGAAAGTACAGAGCGATAATAGATGAGGAACAAGTGGTTATACTGGCCATCTGTTACTCAACGTTTCGTGCTTTCGCAATCATCAGACAAACTATAGATTTGCCCAAAAATAAGCATAGATACCTCTCTATCCTGTCTCACTGAGAAAGTTTGTCGTTCAGATATTCGCTGTGATAAGACTTTGTCAGTTGGTTTTAGTCTCTGCAAGATAACAAACATAGATTCAAATCTCAGAATTTGAATGCATTGGTTTATGCATGAACGGTGAAGCAGTGTATTAATAGTTGATAGGCAGATACGCTCACTATCTTCGTAAGGTATTGATTTATTCATATAGCACAAAAAGGTCCACTGAATGGGTATACTAATTAAAGCAGTGCATTGATAGTATAAGGGCAAATACACTTACTATGTTCGTAAAGTATTGGTTTATGCGCTTAACAGAAAAGACCCAATGAATAGGTAGACTAATCGAAGCAGTACATTGATAGTTGAAAAGCAAATACGCTCACTATCTACGCAAGGTATTTATGTACAAAGAACAAAGAGCTTACTGATTAGGTTGACTGATCGAGGCAATAAATTGATAGTTGATAGAAAAATACGCTTACCATCTTTGTAAGGTATTGGTTTATATTTGCAAAGCACAAAGAGGTTCGGACCCACAACGTAGATCTGGCAGATTTTCAATACAAGATCGTGAAAGCATCTTATGAGAATCGACACGTGCTAAACGATTCCATCTATATTAGCTAATGGGTATCCAGATTTTCTTTCATAGATAATGGTTCCTTTTACTGAGCATAAAGTCACCCACGTGAAAGTACTAGCTAGTATGTACAAGTACCAGTATGTACAAGTACCCGTATGTAAAAGTACCCGTATGAACAAGTACCCGTATGTGCAAGTACACGAATGTGCAAGTGCTAGGACTGATCTCTGTAGACTCCTATTCAACGAAACTCTGCGAAACTCCCTCAAAGGACTATAAGCACGGATGGGAGTACTGTAACCTCATTAATTATTTTATAAAATGGAACTGACACGAGAGACAATTTACGTAAGCTTATAGATATTAAAAGATCAGACAAGAACAAACCATGCTTTCAGACATTTAGATAATTATTTCTTCTTCAGTAACTTCTGGAAAAAAGGGTTTGTTCTTGTCTGATATTAAAGAAATGGATGTATATTGCGAAAAAGAGCTTGTGTACATTGAAAATCGAAAGCTGCCATGGCACTTCTGGGCCACCATAAACAACACAAAATACTGTACTATCCAAATGAAGACTAAATCATACCTGCATATAAACTGTACAGATTCCACCACCATTAATGTTGGCCATTATGTTGAAATGAAAACCATGCAATGAAAGTATTTCGTTGTAACTGGTTGCCGACTGAAAATAGAAAAAAATCTTTGAAATTGAGTGCTTACAGATATTCTATTTTACAGCATTGAATCTTCTACGGAGTTACCTTTAAAACATGGCGCAAATAATTAAGATTAATAGAATCTACAGCTCTCGGGAGACTCTTGAAAATGGACCACCTCAAGGATCAGCATTAGGGCCCCTTCTTTTTGAAATTTTAGTAGTTAAAGAAGAGTACCTTAAATATTAAGTGGTGCTGAAAAAATGCTAGGTAAATCAAATCAAGTGTGCAAGCCTGCATCAAACGGTTTAATGAAAATAGAATGTCAGCAAACCCCTCAAAAGTAGGTAAATTGTTTGTGATAAATGTAAATCTTGAAATTGAAACTAAAAATGAAGTAACACTGTTGGGCGTTAAAATACACAATCTATTTCATCATTAACATCAAAATTATTAAATATTCGATAAACATGTAGAATACATTTGCCAGAAAGCATTTAGACAACTGAATACCCTTAAAAAGCTAACAAACACTTTAGAAGTTAAAAAAACGTGTTTTAGTTCACTCGTCCACTTATTGCCATTGCTTCTCTGCAGAAAAATATTAGGAACAAAATTGAAAAAGTATATAAAAGAGCACTAAGAATGAATTTTAGCACGATAACGGTTACCGAGAATATATCGGTAATTTGACATAAACTGTAGAGCAGCAACAGAAATTGAAATCATTTTGACAAACTAGTGAGATGTTCACCAATTGTAAAAGTTAGTGGCTAAAGTTAATCATAAACATGTTTTGCTCGCCGTTATCTTCCTAAAATGTATTCTGAAGCTTCACTTCCAAAAAGTAAACCTTTTTCACGAAGAATAATTCATACAGGTCATTCACTAAATTACAACAATTCTGAAGAAAGAAAAAGTCACAATTATTCATGTCAACATTATTTGCACCTTGGCAGTGGAAGTTTTTAAAACTCTAAAACAATTAGACCCTTCTTTTAAGAAAAGTACCTTTATAGAAAAACAGACAAATAACGACTCAAGAAGCGTAAAGGCATTAGACATTCAAAAAGTAAAGACCACAAAATATGGAATCAAACCTCTTGGTCACGTTGGACCAAAGATAGGGAATTTGCTCCCTGGCAAAACGAAATTGGCACCATCTGCCAGCCATTTCAAAATGCTAACAAAATCATGTGCTGCTGCTCTTCTTGTAAGAAGTGATCTGCTATAGGAGTGGTCAGACTTGATGTAATAACTTGTTATGTTACTTTATGTTGGTTTAAATTAATCACACGTACTGTCAAAATACTAACGTTAAATAATTTATTATCATAATAATACGAGAGCCTAATTAACTAAGTTTATAAAATTCTAATAGATAAATTCAAAAATAAACCATACTTGTCTTGAACGTTTCGATATTAATCTTCATCAGTAAATGTTCTAACAATGATTTGGGGACTTACTTAAAAACCTAATTTACAAAACACAGGGTTACAATGAGTTAAACCTAAACAAGGACCTACTTAATACAATAACGGTTAAACTAAAAATAAAACAAAGGTTGGGCTGAGAAAACAAAGAGAAGTTAACCAGTGCAGAAAAAGTGAGGAAAGGTTGAGAATTAGGAAATTGGATTGGGAAATGCCGCTGTAACACCTCAGAAATGAAAATAAAGCTAAACACAAATGAAAAAGCAATGAGAACGCTACACAATGGAAAAGCGGGGTTATAAAGAAATAAACAACCAAATAATAGATAGCAGTGCGTCCATTAAAGAGCCGCGATGAATACACAAAGAGAATAGGAGCAAAAAGACAGAAACCAAAGAACAAAGCGAGAAACACGTGCTAACAATTATTTTTGAATTTATTTATAATTTATTATCATAATAGATTTCTGACATCTCCTATGCCTGAAAATTCAGATTCAAAAGCTACATAATTTTTTGAGAAACATCTACCTGGTCGAGTATGAATCCATATCGAACTGCTCCATTTTCAAATCTCGTCATGAGTGACATATCTCCCCCACCTTGTAGCTGCAAAGAAACATTTTTATCTAAGAAATTCCGACTCTGGACGGCTTTGCTTCTAAACCATTTAAAATCGAGGAATTGTAAACTGGGTAGAAGTTTTTGATCCGGAGACTTAAATAGTGCAAATTCATTCAATAAATTGACTAAGACCTCTAACTTGTATATGCAATGATGTGTTAAATGCTACCGTGCCCCTACTAGAAACACAGCCCTATTTTGATTAGGCAAGCACATTAAACAGAAACTAACTCATTAATAAAGGGTAGATGTTTCAATATTGATATCATTAATAAAGGGTAGATGTTTCAATATTGATATCACTCTACAAAGCATTTAGACGAAATGCTGGATGCAGTACTTGAACGAGTATAGCGAGTATAGAGTCACGTCGTGAAACTAACCATATTTAAGTCACGCCATATTCAAGTATCTACAGTCCCCGCCAAAAGTTTTGGAACACTTCCATCAGTTTTACAGTTTTCTACATTTTGCCCCCTCCCCTCCCCCTTTACAATGTTGCTTCTGATAACAAAAACTAGTCCAATAACATTCAGCTAGTGTTTGGTGTAGTCTCATAAATTTCTTTTTGTAAACAACATTGTTTTGAGGGGAGAAGGGGGGTTGGATTGGAAATAAAAGGCTAGGAAAGCTAAAAATGTAGTTATTTGGTAAAAAAAATCAAGGGTGTTCCAACTACATTTGGCGGGGATTGTGAGTAAATGATCAGATACGAATAACTTCTCACCGAGTAGTAATGCTGACTGAAGACTTTCAACAGCCAATCCAAGGGAAGAACATTCATTTTGCTGATCTCATCCAGCTGACTCGCTAAAATCAAATTATTGAAGTCGATTAATTACGATCGGCAGTAGATATCAAAACCGAGGGGCATATCACTCGAAAAAATCTCGTACACGCTTTGAAAAAATCATAGAAAAATCACAGAAAAATCACAAAAATCACAGAAAAATATATGAAAAATCACACAAAAATCACAAAAAAATCACTGTGATTTTCGAAATCACAAAAATCTCGTACACTTTTTTTTGCGTGATAGGCCCCTCGATCAAAACAGTTCACTGCATGGAAGCACATTGATCGCACATTGATCGATTACTACACATGATTTCTTCGTAAGAATATTGGGAATACTAAAACCCTTAATATGTAGTAGCTAATATATCAAAAAACTAAGCCTTAAAAAGTTCTTGATATGATTCGTATTTGATGTATTTGATTCTAAACGATTTATAGATTCATGTTCTTAAGAGGGCTCAATACCTTATTGAACATGATTTCAGAGTTCTGTTATAATATATTTGTGAACCAATGAAGTTATTTCCCAAAAGCACAAAGGGAACTTATTGCACTTCTTAGAATTTTTGTCGAATTGATTGTTTGGGAGTGATGCCAAGTAATAGACAATACCCTTTTTCGAAGAATCGAAAAGAGCCCCTGCAGTTTTTTCTTTTTAGACGTCAAATTCTTCAGCCCAGAAATGCTATCACAGACTAAGGTATGGAAGAGCTGGATCTCTAACCAGTCTTATACTTGTTGGTCAACTCCACTTATATTCTCTGGCTGGTAAAAAAACTCTGAGAATCGTCTTCAAAAAGGCATTGAGCTCCCTTGACATTTCACTTAGATTTCAAAAACGACTCAATTTGACAGAAACGAAACTTTTCACGAAATTAGAAGTTCAAATTTCAAAAATAGTATTGTGAAACTGAAAACTCAACAATGGAAAGAAACAATGCAACTAAATCTCAGCTTTTTCTTTAATATTGCCACACTAAATTGCATACTAGCTGCTTAACACTTTATCCTCAGAATAGAATTTCCAACAAAAATTTGCAGAAAATTGGTAACGTATCAAAGAGCAATCGAAATTTCAACTCACGATTTGTTATTCCATTTAGTCGTACAGACACGAAGAGTTGACGATATTGCTTCCACTGAAAATAAATGTGCATGGCTTATCAAAAGATGGATCTCTAAGGAGCTGAGAAATTCGAGGGTCAAAATATATATGGCGGAGGGGGATATTTAGAAATTCAGTAAACAGTAGGTTCAGTAGGTTACAAATGAATGGAGTGGTGGTCAACTTCAACCAAGTTTGAGGCCTTTTTTTATTCATATCAATAGATAAAAAATTACATTATACAATACAACAATCTACATTACAAAGACAATACCCTGGAAATCAAAGATCGTGGCTATCCCAGGGCCATTACATATCAGGAGCTTGAGGCCTCACTAATGGTAACGTAATACCAACAGTACTGATTCTAACCAATGTATTTGCCAACAGCAGTTTAATACTGTTATCAAAAATCCTGATGACGAGTATAATCTTAATAAATTCAATTTTTCATATTGATAAAATTCATTTCATCCACTTGTCCTTCATTAGAACCCAAACAAGAAACAATGTGAGTTTATATTTGTCTCATAATAACCCAATCAAGGCTGAACTCACGAACAGGGGATATCACAAGGCATCAAGGAAGAAAAGATGTACGCCCTGGCAGGAAGCAACAATATTTATCTCAGGCCATGTTCGTCAGCCTTGTATGCCGGGCTTTCTCACTTAGCTGGGGTTATTTTCAATCTGTTTTCATAAAATAATACTAATTATATCTTTATTTACAGTTGGTGAGAAGATAAATAATGTACAAGTTTAATCATGTACAAACTAATTTATACCAACTATTTACATACAAGAAATGACAAAAAAACAATATACAGATCTACTTATTTACATATATTACAGCTACATTTGTCTTCATTCCAGGCTTTTATGGAGAAGTATTTTCTTAGACCAATAAGCCAGCCTTCTTTTTCATAAAGACTTCAACAAGATTTGGCAGTAAGAAAACCAAGACTCAACGGAAATCGACTCATCTTGCCGGGCTAGCTCTGGTGACTCAAGTTCATATGGAGAATTTTCAGCTCACTACAACCGGATCTCATCAAACAAGAGGTGGGATCTGTGCCAACCAAGCCGGATCACTCCTCATATGAGCGCAGCATGCTAAATTCACCGAGTGTCTTGATTATGGTGGCATCTAACAAAGACGGACCATCCCAGTCTACCAGGCTGGCTCAGCTCATGTAAACAGGGCCTAAAATGATTTCTTGTTAAAACTACAGAAAAGTTTAATCATGAGAATAACAAAACATACACTTACCTCCTCATTTTCCAAGAATGGCACAGAATCTTGAATACTAAAATTAAAATACAAGTATGTGTGATAACGGAGAAGTAAGATTTCTTACACTAATACAGATACAGCCTTACTCGAAATAGCAGAAAGTAGTAGTAGGCCACTCTGAATTCCATCTGAGGCGAAATGAGATTACAAACCAGGTTGCAACCATGAAGGAAATTAGAACGACAACACAATGCTGTCTTTGTTGCCTGAGTTTGAGCATCGACAGTTAAAACCATTCTAACGATTATTAAATGGTAACGATTCTTAAATTGTTACTTTTTTGAAGGTATTTTCGTATTAACCTTAGTAATTGCTGCTAAATGCAATTAATTTGAATTTGATTTTGAATTTGACAGCACACCTTGACTTTGACACCTTGTTTTTCCTATGTGTTTTGTTCCATAGGGAGACATTACTGTTTCTCTGAAGGGAGATATTCTTTTCGAAGTTATTACTTTGCAATCTCATTCTTGAAGTGTTTTTTGAAATCTTGGCAACTGCAGTAAAACCCCGTTCACACTAATCTACTTTTGCATAAAAAGGGAAATTTCTAACTCCGTTTTTGGCGTTGCGTTCACATTAATCCAGCCGAAAAAGGAGCTAAACAAAAACGGAGCTGAACAAAAACGGATATCTGTGATGTGAACACAAAAAAGGCGGAGTTCGAATACGCTAATAACAACAAAGGTAACTAGGCCAAACAATAATCTCGTAAAGAAAAGATCAGATGCGTTTTTGAGACCAATTGTGAACACAAATTGGCAGACATCCATTGTTATCTGGAAACGTAGTATTATCAACGGGGAAAACTGGCTCCGTTTTCGGAGTAAAAACGAAGCAAAACGAAAACGACCAAGTTTGAACAGGGCCTAAACCTCGCTAGCTTCAGAATTAGTTAAGAGAAGAACTAATTTTTAAGGCCTGTTTCAACTGAAGAACAAAATTTGTGCTGACATTTCTGATAGCATTTAGTGGCAACGTACAATCCCCGCCAAAAGTCTTGGAACACTTTTTATTATCGCATTATTTTTAACTCAATTTTTACAGTTTTCTACATTTTGCCCCCTCCCCTTCCCCCCTTTGCAATGTTGTTTCTGATAACAAAAACTAGCCCAATAACATTTACCTAGTATTTGGTGTGGTCTCACAAAGTTCCTTTTATAAACAACATTATTTTGAGGGGGGAGGGGATAAGATTGGAAATAAAAGGCTAGGAAGATAGAAATGTAGTTATTTGGTAAAAAAATCAAGGGTGTTCCAACTACTTTTGGCGGGGATTGTAGATGAAGGGAATTATTTTTGATGTTTGAGCTTAGAGAATGTATGAACTTGAGAAAATTCGGATACCTCATAAACCAGGTCACAATAGTTCCCCAGGACGGCATCATCTATAAGACATATAGGATAGTTAAAATATCAAGAAAAGATGAAGTTCATCTAATATCTGATTAAATAGGCTGAAGAAAATGCTGTTGTTACTAATCAAAAGCAAAGTAAGCCTGGTATTCTATGTATCATTTTCTTATATGATATAAATATAAAGAGAAATAAAGACACACAGTGAAAAATCTGTTCGTCTTGACGACCTTTTTGAGTTACACTCTTTTTTTTATAAGAACCAGTAAAATTGATTTGAAGCTGGCTGTTCTTATCGGCCTGAAATGTTCTTAAATTGTTTTTACTTTAACAATGGTTGGGAAGCCTTTTTTGCCATCAGTAGTGTTTATTGCTTCAAAGTTTGACTCTCTTGATCATCTGACATTATCTGTGTGCTTCCTATCTGCTTGTTTTGTAATTATTTCTCAGTGTTATGGTTATTTCTTAAAATTTTCATATTGAGCCAAGAATGTTCAGCTTCGGTTTGTTCTTAGATTATTCTTAAGTTTTGGCCAAAATTTGAGGCATGTGTTCTTATAAAATTGTTCTTATAGAAAAAAAAGAGTGTACAAAAACAAATATTAACAGCTTCTGAAGTATGTGAGCAGCAGGGGTGAATAGTAACGTGGAGGGCCTTTTAAAGTACTGTGGTAGATGTTAAGACTTTTCCAGTGATTTTGAAGGATCTATTAGCTACAGAAATCTGGAGAACTTTTCCATATCACTTTCGATATTACTATATTTTTAGGCAATGTTCGATTCATAGTAGCTAATCAAACATACCTACTCTTTTATGTGGCACACGGTGAATCAAAGCGTTCTAGTCAAACTTAGTTGAAGTAAGTTGAAGACTGGGTTGAAGCTGACCACTTCAACAGTACTCCATATCAAAGTTGGTATTTTGAACTTATAGTGTATTCAAGGCAATATTCGATTCATGGTGGCTAATCAAACATACCTACTCTTTTATGTGGCACACGGTGAATCAAAGCGTTCTAGTCAAACTTAGTTGAAGTAAGTTGAAGACTGGGTTGAAGCTGATCACTTCAACAGTACTCCATATCAAAGTTGGTATTTTGAACTTATAGTGTATTCAAGGCAATATTCGATTCATGGTGGATAATCAAACATGTCTACTCTTTAATTTTGCACACGGTGAATCAAAGTGCCGTAGTCCATCTTAGGTGAAGTGAGTTGAAGACTGGGTTGAAAACTAACCACCTTAACAGTACTCCATATCAAAAGTTGGAATATTTGGCATTGCATTGATACAAACTACTTATAGTGTATTCAAGGCAATATTCGATTCATAGTTGCTTGTCAAACATGTCTATTCATTTTTGTTGCACACGGTAAATCAAAGCGTTCTAGTCCAACCTAGGTGAAGTGAGTTGAATACTTGGTTGAAACTAACCACTCCAACAGTACTCCATATTAAAGTTGGTATTTTGAACTTAAAGTGTTTTCAAGGCAATATTCGATTCATAGTGGCTCAACAAACGTCTCTACCTTTTTCTGTACGAATTTTGGCATATAAACTGATGATACCTGTAATGTTGGATGTTGCTGCAAGAAAACCCAACTGCAGAGAAACTTGTAAAGTGAATATTCGTCGTAGACAAATAGCCTGAAAATGAATAAATTCAGCATTATAAATTTGCAAACGCAATATAGATCAGGATTATAAAGGCAAAATGAACACATTGAAAAACAGACATGTCCTTCTGTTACTCTGAGTTTCGTGCTTACCCACTGGTAAGATAGACTTTACAGGTCCTAATGCTGATTGGTATAGTCTGTCTGATGAGTGCGTGAGCACGAAACTATGAGTAACAGAAGGACGTGTCTGTATTTAAATGTGTTCATTCTGCTTTATAATTGCTATATACTCGTGTATACCGATCACTATAGCCAGAATAGGCAACTTCTAATCGAGTTAGATTAGCATGATAAATTTTCAAACGCAATATAGATCAGCAATATAAATTTGCTAAAATCAAAGATTTCATTACCTTGTAATTTTTTCACCTAAATTGCAAATACGTTTACTATCTAATATGCCGTTTATCCTCAGCACGTGGACTTATAGCTTTACAAAGAAAGCAAGCGTATTTGCCAATTAATCAATCAATTCATCTGGTTATTTGTTTGGCCATAAAGGCTTGCAATTCACATTTGGCCATAAAGGCTGACATTTCATACTCCTCAAAAATTTTTAGACTATTGATATCCATTATACAATTAAAATTGAATAAGATAAGATTAAATCAAATAAAATAGCAAAAATTGAAGCGTTATGAAAATTTGAATACAACACCAACTAAACCGAGTAAACACGGAGAAAGAAACAAAACAAGCCTATGTAACAGATGATTCCAGCTTAGTTTTCGCACTTTCTATTTCTTACTTTCTAAATTTGAAACAACTCATACCAAGAAGATTTCAATGTTTTTTCCAGCAGCTCGGGTGTAAGCTGAGACAGGCAGATCGAAGAAGATAGCTGTAAAAAAAAGAACGGATAAAACAGTGGCGTAGCTGAGGTGTGTGGGGCCCTTAGTGAAGTAGGACGTCTGGGGCCCCTTGCCAGTAGGTTTTTCATTTGGGGGCCCCTTCGGAGCCCCATATCAGTGGGGGCCCTTAGCGGTTCGACCTAAAGGTAACCACCATCGGCTACGCCACTGGATAAAGGGCATAAAGATTAGAAGACCCTTCAATACTCGTCAGAAAGCCACAAGTAGGATTCGAACCCGGACAGGACAGGAACTTGAAGAAAGGTGGGACGATCGGTTTGATTGATAGGGATCGAGTTTATTGGTTAAAATCAAGTATCTTATTAAGACTTGATCGATTAAAAGTATCCTGGTAGCTCAGGTGGTAGAGCGTTTGAGGCGCAAAGTCAGAAGTTCTGAGTTTGTTTCCTGCTCGGGTCATTTTCATCAACACAAATCATCTCGATCGATTTTCGAAATCCTGCTTCTCCTCACATCGAAATTAATGAAAACGACTTTAAATACCTTCAAAGCACGTATTCGTATTTTCTAGGGTCTAGAGCAATTGTGAAATCGAGCAGTTATCAAACATTTGAAAAAATTTGATCTGTTGACATCCCGGTACAGGGCAAGTTTGCTTATTTTCTATCACAAAAACACTTTAAGTAGGTGATACATCGTCAATCTTCTGATTGATAGTAATCGAATTAAAGAAATCGACATTTTAGAGCCCGCCCTAATTCATCAATACATATTTCTTGTTCGCAATCGTTTGTAAAGATCTCGAGACACTGTTGAATTCAGAAAATCAGAGACTGACTAACGCATCCCTGTTTTCAAGACGGAGGAGTAGACCATAGTGCACGAGGTCTTGCTCATACATGCTTTTTATTTTATAAGGAACCTACCTCAAGGTCTAGTACTAGAGTTTCCTTAAATTTTCTATTGTTCGCAATAGTTACAGGAAACAATAGAACAAAAGAATCAATTGTATTTTACAAGAAATTCTAGTTCTAGGTTCCTTATAAACAATTCCTTATTAGAAAAAAAGCGTGTATTGCAGTGCACATCTTTGGAGCAGCCTAGTACCTCGCGTTAAGCAAGCAGCCCCTTCATAAACCTTAAAGTTTTCACTTTCATTTATCCTTATATTACTTTTGCTTTGTAATTATATCATTTATTTTCATTCTATTCAAACCTATTTCAAATTGTAATTCTTTTTCACGGCCCTATGAAAAGCAGCGTTGGTTCACAGAGTTGCCGTTTTCAAAAAGTAAAATTAATGAGAATTTTTTGGAAAAATTTAAGGTCAAAAATAGCAATAGCAGAGCATAAAAAAGGGATGGTTTTTTATAGAAGTATGAAATAAGCATTTGTTAGCTAATCTAAAATTATATACCGGCATTGTAGCACTGTGGATGGTTTTTAACCGAAAATCTTTTGCTAAATTCTAATACGTTGTAGCTATGTATAATTTGAAATTATTTCATAATGGCAAATTTCACTGATCTTAATAAGCAATGCTTTGTTGTATTCTCAGCAATCAAAAACACAATCACTTAAAAAGTTAGCGTTCTATCAGGACGCACCTTTTTAAAAGGTTTACGCGAGCCTCAGACCCCTGTAACGTATGTTTTTACGCTCGTGAAAATATTGAAAATTCTGAACGGCCCTTTACTTACACGAGGAACGACATTAAGTCCAAGCCATTTTTCGCAGAACTCTTCCACATCTTCGAGCTCATACTAGATAAGTAAAATTAATGCAGTTTAGAGCCAAAATTATGAAAATTGCAGCAATAAAACTGTTTACAGCTTTCAACACTAAAACCACTGCATATGCTACAGACGACTGGTCTTGGGCGTTAGCTGCCTAGACAGTCACCCCAAAACTACGTTAAGACTAACATTAAAACATGTCTATTTTCGAGGATCATATTTGCAAATGTTCCCTCATTGTTGATCATTTGATTTGTTGATCAGAAATGTTGATCTTTTTGAGTTCCCTGATCCCTGCTTGCTGTCAACGTTCCCTTGTTCCCTGTTTAATTTTTCTCATGTTCCCTTGTTTCCTTTCTAATTTTGGGCATATTCCCCTGTTCCCTGGAACCCCTATATTATCCTCTTTATCATATCACTATAGGCTCTGGACAGATCGTTCAAATCGTTAAGCCAGTTCTCAAGTAAGGAGTAATTCTCAATTTGAAGATTACTTTTATAAAAATGGGTAAAATAAACACGCAACGACCTCATACTACTATACACGCTTTTTATTTTACAAGGAACCTACCTCAAGGCCTGGTACTAAAAGTTCCTTAAATGTTCTATTATTCTCCTTTGTCAGAAGAAACATTGGAACAAAGGGATCAATTGTATTCTACAAGAAATTCTAGTTCTAGGTTCCTTATAAACGGTTGCTTATGAGAAAAAAGCGTGTTTGTAGTGAATGCATTCAATCAATCATTGTTAGAATACATAGTTTACAAATGAAGATGAAATCGAAACGTTTAAGAAGAATAGTTTATATTTGAATTAGTATATCCATACTTCATAAACTTAGTAAATTGGGCTCTCGTATTATTAAGAGAAAATACAAATTCAATCAAAAGAAAAAAGATTCAAATAGGAAAGAAAGGGCTCACTTTCACTGCTGCCGCATGGAATATACAAGCATTGTTGAAATCAATGTCTTCAATCATGACATTCACACATCTACGAAAAAGCGAACATAAACATATTTAAGAATTCTTATATTGCAATCCACCCGCTATTTACAATGCTTGCCAAAATTGTTGGAGCACTTGATTGATTTTTCAAATCGACGCAATATTTTCCCCTCCTCCCTGTTAAACAATGTTTATTTGTAACTGAAAATGTAACTTTTGGTTGAATAAAGAGGCCAAATTCCAAAAAGCAACCATTCAACCTCAGATTGCAACATTGTTTGTCATTGGCGGGAAGGAGGGATACTTATGCTTGTATTGATGCTTCCTCCAAAAATTCATTGATTTTGGTCAGTTGTTCCAAGTAAAACTTTGCAAGCATCAACGGATACAGATAGAATTAGGAAGTTTTGAGCTCGGTCTACTCCTACTAGTTGTTAAATACTCGAGGGTCTAAGCTAACAAATGTCTGAGAAGAATCGAAGAGGGAAACATGCATGGCCGTTTTTAGAACAGAACGCACACTTTCTCAACAATCCCACAATCCTCTAAATCATTAACAACAACAACAACAATTACTGTCCTCAACAGCGTCCATTCAAAACTATAACATAAGGAATATAAATTCTTCTTTATCACACTAGTGTCAGAATTTTGGTGGAATGTGTCCATTAGAATTATTACTACTGAGGAAGACTGCGAAAATTCTACTATTGAACACTATAGACGTGTTAATATTCTTTCATGGTAGGGGTTCACAATACAGACAAGAAACTACCCATGATCTAGACTTTAGCACACGGGATCTCATAAAGTCATTAGTAGCAAATGCCTGCAATTATAGTTGTTAATAAATAAATCGTAGTAAACATCGGTAATAATTATTGTTATTGGCTTTTTAAGGCCTTTCCACACTTCTCAACTACAGCATAATCCCTTTATAACCACTCCAAGGGACTAGCTAATTCAGTACGTATCAGAAAAGTATTTCACGCTGAGCATCTTGAAGTAGCCTCTATTTGGGTTCGAAACCCTGTGCACAACCGCTGACCAGTATAGTAGTAATATGTACCAATATCGGGGGTTTGGCCAGAAAAGAGTTATAATAACCTTACTGTCACAATGTTAGAGTTTTGGGTCAACAGTTTCTTAGCTTTTAGCTGAATGAAGGATTTTACAGTATCAAATAGAGTGACAATATGAGTACTGTAGCATTATCATGACTGACCTGGGTTTTACTGTGTCAAATAGAGTGAGAAAATGACAATTATAGCATTAGCGTAACCAACCTGTTTTTCACTGACTCCATCTGCAAAAAGGTGGCAGCAGCTAGCACCCCGACAACGTCGTGACGGTCGAACTCGTGTTCCTCGTCGTATAATGCACACAAGACACTGGCAAAAGCTGAAAAAAGGACAACAAATACATCAATATTAATACAGTAAATACTTGCATATAAACACCACTTCGTTTAGGAACCTCTACCCTGAGATCTCAGTAGCTCAGAGAATTTTCCTTAATTTTCTTAAGTAATTGCTCTGATTCAATATAAAATCTATTTTTTAAACAAGCAAATGCAGCCAGTGCATATCTTTGTTATTCTAGCCACCAATCCCAATATTTGTAACAATAGGATCAATCCCTATGAACCTTTTAGGCTAAAATTTATATATAGCTTCTTATAGGTGAGTTTTAATGTACTGGTTAAATGTGCTGCTAAGAGCTTGTAAACTTGCTAAAGTTTCTTTTCTTGCCGTAGATAGTAAGTTCAATTGCTTATGAACTATCAATGCACTGCTAGGAGAAGTCTACCTATTCAGTGGACCCTTAATGCTTTGTACATAAACCAATACCTTACGAAGATAGTAAGCGTATTTACGAATCAACTATCAATTCACTGCTTTAATCAGTATACCTTTTCAAGGGCCCTTTTTGCTTTGTGCATAAACAAATACCTTACGAAGATAGAAAACGTATTTACCAATCCACTATAAATTCACTGGTTCAATTAGTATACCTATTCAGTGGGCCCTTTGTGCTTTGCAAATAAAACAATACCTTACGAAGATAGTAAGCGTATTTACCAATCCACTATCAATTCACTGCTTAATTTAGTATATCTATTCAGTGGGCCCTTTGTGCTTTGCACATAAACCAATACCTTACTAAGATATTAAGGGTATTTGCCTATCAACTATCAATTCACTGCTTCAATTAGTTTACCTATTTAGTGGGCCCTTTGTGCTTTGCACATAAACCAATACCTTACGAAGATAGTAAGGGTATTTGCCTATCAACTATCAATTCACTGCTTTAATTAGTCTACCTATTCAGCGGGCCTTTTGTGCTTTGCACATAAAGCAATACTTACCAAGATAGAAAACGTATTTACCAATCAACTATCAATTCACTGCTTTAATCAGTATACCTATTCAGTGGGCCCTTGGCACTTTGCACATAAAAAAATACCTTAGGAAGATAGTAGAAGTCTCATCAACTATCAACAAGAACTATCCACATACCGTGTTTAGTGATGAGATCGTCTTCAATATCCAAATTGATGTAAAGGGTGTTGCGTCGCATGCCAGTCAATCCAGGATATTTCGATATCGATACGGAAACACCCTGACGAGAAGACGGAGCAGAAAACCCTGCAAATAATCAACGTGTTTTTATTTCAAAATGCCTTTTTATTTACGTTTAACCTCATCAAGATTTTGTTTCTTGATACAAGTTTTCCATGATAACCAGATTGATGTAGTCCAAAAAGTTTAGAGAGAAAAGATATTCTGTTCGAAGGTGGTATTGACCAGAATTGCTTGGAAGACCCAGATAAAAGTAGCTGATTTTTGCTTAAAAACGACAAAGATCTAAGAAATTACCAAAATAGCATCCCCCTTCTCCCTAATAACAATGTTGATTTCTATAGCTAAAAATTCATTCAATTCTTCACATTTTGCTACCACGTTTTTCAATCCAATACAACCTAAGAAGCTACAAATCAATGTTATTTCAAATGGTTAAGAGGAAAATATTGCATCGCTTTGAAAGATCAATGATGTTCTAACAATTCTGGCAAGCATTGTAGCTATTCCACGCCGGAAAACTACAATTTTTCTAATACTTGGAACATATGATAAAAAGTTGCCAAGATATACATATCTGATCTGGAATACACATACCTTGATTGTCGTTGAAATTTATGCCAAGGTTTTTTTCGTTCTTTCCTTTGCTAATCAAAGCATGGAGAAGGCCAGACCTCAGTGCAAAACTTCGATGCAGATTCCAATGAGATTTTAGAGCAGTGATAATCACATCTAAAGAGAAACAGAATCTTATCGAAATCAAAATTGCAGTTAAGAAGATGTAGGCTGAGGTAAGAATCGCCCATAATGCTGTGTAAACTACTTTCTTCGGTTCTTGATACCTCATGGTCATCTTCGAAATTGCCACTCGATCCAATACAAAAGTTTTCGTGCTTCCTTGGCAAGTGGGAAACACTTTTTCCTTCAGATAAGTATCTCACAAGGTTGGATAAGTAAAAATTCGGACAAGATCGATGTTGGGTAATTTTTATTTCGATTTGTTCAAAGGCTGGTTGAATGGACGTATCATTTCTCTTCAGTTTAGTTCAGCTAATTTCATTTGAAACAACACATCATACGATTCTAATTGATTTATGATAGTAAAAATACAGCTGAATACAAAACAAGTGTGTAAAGTAGAAAAAAGATAAAAAATCTATTGTTTGAGGGGAAATTCTTAAAGGAGGAACTCTCTTAATAGCTGGATTAACCGAAGAATCAGCACCCCCTGTTGATAAGAATCTATTTCAATATATCTAATATCAGATGGACATTTTATGCTGAATCGTACAAATCAGATTTTAGCTCACATAATAATTTGTAGATAATAGATGCAATTTATGTTTGGAGCGAAAATTCATGCTTGATGGAGATATCTTGATTAAATAGGGGATGTCATTTCATCCCTTTGCACCTGCATATGTGTTAGATCTTAATTCATACAAAAATGTATTTTCTCGAGTCATGATAATATCACCTTTAGAAGCCTGCCGTGTATTATATTGATGAACAAATTATAAAGTCTCTTCAGTGCCATCCTGGGGCATGAATAAAGAACGGTCCCTATCAAAATACTTTGGGGGTCTTAGGAATAGTCCTAGCCCCCATCAGCGTGCGTTACGCCAGCGAGAACAGAATTTTACAAAGATGAAAAGAGTAATGATATACCGGTATCACTATACGGTGCTGTTGTTTGTGATACATGGAGGAATGATTCCAGTGGTGTTGGTCGGCGGCTATCTGGAGGAATGTACGATGTGTACTGATGCATTTGATTAAAAAATCGTCGTGAAAATGGATTTTCCTTGCTTGTACCAGGGTCTCTTTCTCTATGGAAAGAACATCAAAATCATCACCCTGCACATTACAATTTACAAAATAGGATATGATGTTTATTTCATTGAAATACTATGAACAGTTTCTCCATTTAGAAATTATGGAATGTATGTTTTGCGCATCCTATGGATTGTATGTTTTCAGATCAATCTGTTTAATTTCTTAGGGTAGTACCTGCTACAGTTTGCTCCCCAAAAAGGTACGTTATCGTCTCAATTCTAAACGATGTTAAGTAGGAAATTTTTGGAAGTGAGCTTCATTGTCAATACCCCCAGGTCAAGCCCTCAAGATCAAGCTGAAATTCATAATTCAAGAGTTTTTTCTGTTAGAACAGCCAAACCACTCATAACAAGAAAGAGCTATGCAAGATAAGGTTTTGCTTTCATAACTCAACTCTAACTCAACCAATAACTCGGAAGATAACATCATGTTAAGTCATACGTTTGTCTAAGGCCCATAAAAATTACAACAACAACAACCTTAAGGTAAAATGTCAGTTTCGCAAACACAACAACTGTTCATTTATGTTTCTCATCATTATTTGACACAATAGAATTTTTTGCATAAAATCGAATAGTGCATAAAATAATTGCTTGGACCTTTGCACATCGTTTAAGGTGGGCTATACAATAATTGGAAAGAGATTACTTACTTGCTACTCAAGATTTTGAATGTCGACTCAGCTGTCTTGTTGTAATAAGATTTACGCTCGTCATGGTGTGATAAAGAACTCTTTAACCGAGGAGGAGCACTGTGACGGCCATTTCTAACACCAAACGTTCCAATCAAGCTTGGCTCTCTGGGAGACTCGGAGAAACTATCAAAGCTTTGTCTATTAGGGGTCTTGCCTGAAAAAGATATAAAGCAGATCTTCAATACATGGTTAGTGGAAAACGAACTCTTTCTCTCTGATGGGATCCATTGTCTGGATGTTGACAAAATCCAAAATTCCTATTTGAAATGTTTACCTTGCTCAAACTATAAAAGCTTTCTATTAGAGGTCTCACCTAAAAACCAATTTAAAATAGATCTTCACTACAGGTTTAGTGGAAAACAAACTATTTCTGTCTGATGGGATCCATTGTTTTGATGTAAACAGAATCCAAACTTCCTGAGTGAAATGTTGACCTTGCTCTGTCAATGATGCTAAGACATTCCTCAAATATAATTTTATGACAATTTCTGGGTTGTTGTGTAATCGTTTAACTATTCATGATGGAGTGAGTTCTAAACCACTAGATGTTGAACTCGAAAATATAGAGGTTGCCTGATGGACAGTTATTTTCAATTTGAAAACTTCTGTAGAACAAATGGAAGTGTGATAAAGATACTAGGTTCTGATACTACTTTATAATAATAATAATGATAATACTGATAAAAATTTACTTTATTTAAGTGTCAAGATATTTAGCATTATTCTGCTAATAGGGGAGACCTTCAGTTATTACCCCAGTAAACTGGGTACTCATTAACTGACCTTGGAAGGATGGACGGCTGAGTTGGCTGACGGCTTATATTTCATGAATCCAACCGTACATTGAATCGAACCCACAAAGGTAGCCCTTCAAGGATATGACATCTCAGCGCCTTCACCACTAGGCTACACACCTATATATCGATTTAGTGCATGCTAAGGTACCCCATCTATAATAAGGCCTTGTATGGCCTTTTACAAGCAACCACATGAGAAAATAATCTCACTAGCTTGGCAAACATTTTCGTTTTACTTAAACACTTAACAGGCATAACTCCATCGAGGAATTATGTCTGCTACAGGCCAAAAATCATTTCTCAGACCTGATGGAATTATAAATCAAATTAAAAGTTATGAACTGAACAATCAATTTGATACCTATATCTCTGCTATATCTTTTTTTATTGGAGCTTGTAGCTTTGATGGCCTGAGACGTACCAAGTAGATCGCTTCCCAAAGCATCAGGCAGCCTCCATCGGTTCGTAACACCAACTTGAACTCTCAGGCGGCAATGTGTTGTAAGTGGAAACTGGAATATAAAGGCAAATAAACCTTAAGAAGTGATTAAGTGAAGCGAGTAAGTATAAGTTTATGTTTAACGTGCTAGCCTGCAAAAGACCAGAGGCCTAATTTCCAGATGCTGCACGGAACCCCTTGTTTAATTCCTTCTGAGGAACAGTAGAGTGAGTTGTTTATTTGAAGCCTTGATGGTCAGCCATCCATATGTTGACCTTGCATGAACAGACATCACTTCAACTTGTTGAGCCTGCTCGGCCAGTCATCCCATAAATATGGTATGACAACATTATTCATTGTACAAAACAAAGCTATCTGTCGCTATGTAAATTACCTATCTATAAGGGACACAAACCAAGAACCCTTGAGAAATCAAATCACTGCTATACAGAGGCCCAATGGCATTTCTTCTGACCAGAGCGATCACTCTTAGTTCTTGCCAGCACACTGGTAAAGTAACCACTAAAGCTTGTAAGCCAAATGGCCAGAGCCATTAGCCACTTCAATGTTCTCCCAAAAGGCCTGAGGTACCAAAGACAAGGATTCAGAGTTAGTCAATAAGTCTTACATCACTTGGCTTCTTTGCATGTGGGGTGACATCAGCCAGTGCAGTAACTGGAGCTGTTAGAAGGAACCTATGAATTAAAGAATATTCATAAATCATCTAATAACAAGGCTAAGTTGCAGGCCCAGGCCGACATGACCATCAAATTTTTAGCAGTGAGCGATGACTTACTTTCCGTCTAATGTCAGGTGGACAATACCTACTTGGGCAGACAAGTGGTCCAGTATAGCATCAGCAGGAATACCAGGTATTGATATATGGCACAGCTATTCAATACCCTCAGTTTTCTAAACTTGGGCATTGATGTACGGGCACTAAAAGTTTGGAGTTAGTCCATTATGCCTATCCAAAGCACCCTGTTCATCATTAACATTTTACAAAGACGTTATTTCAGGAAGGTATATTCTGAAATTTCGTCACTTCAAAATTTATATTCTAGGCCCCCTGTCATGCAACCACAGTTTTTCAATACCCTGGAAATCAAAGAGTGCTATATGGTCCTAAAAGATTTCAAACCAAACAAAAGTTATTTTTTCCAATACAAAGATCATAGCGCAAAAAAAAACTAATCAATTTTCAATAAAAATTAAGTTTTCATTTATACACATTTTTAAAACGTTTTTGAGTTAGATGATTAGTTGGTGTAAATTCAGTTCAAAAACAAGAAGCAGGGAGGTTGAAATGAAATAAACCAAGTGTCTGACTTATAAAAAAGCAGCGACAAGGATCACACATCATATGAAAATCACAAAAAGATTCTGACCTGGAATAGGATGGTTTTTGTTGCTTCGAAGGTGGGAAGCTTGGAAGATATGTACACGAAGATGAAGTTTCATAGAAACTCATCGCCAACATCTAACAGTACTGCATTCATTAATGATTCAATTTCCAAAGGATCAATCTTCTACAAAAAGAATTTAACAATATATAATCGCACATATTTGTCCGTTTTTTTGCTTCGCGGTGTTTCTCCTCGAGCTTTTTATTGATTTCTTTGCCGCAAGGATAAATTTATTCAACGCAGCAGTTAGTTAGAGTGGTTTTTTCTTTCTTGATAAAAAAGAATTTGGTTTTAGATTCTTGTGATCCACCAAAAGAAAGGCAACAGCTCCCTCCTTGCCTAAGAAAATTGAGAAAAGCACTAGATGGGTTAAAATAATTCATGAAAACAAAACAAACACATTATAAATCGAGATAATTTGTGAGAATGAAAATGACCCGAGTAGGACCTTCTCAAGTTTACATTGATAATAGTACACTCAGGTTCTGCGGTTGGCCAAGTAGGGCCTTTTTTCATGAGATTGTGAGTTTGCACAGCCAAACTTTCCAGTGCGCAAGTGTGCACCTGAGATTCTGAGTGCACTTCAGGTATGCATCTAGTTCCTTGTCTTAGTTTGTGTTGTTTAAAAATATTTAATCTAATTTTTGGACAGAATGAGCTCAGAAGCATTAGATGCCGTCATATTTTGATAGACTTTTCCGAATGACATTATCTTGAAAATCGTTGAGATATTGTTCTGTTTTGTTTTTATGTGAAATTGCTTGATTTAGATTTCAGTTCCATTATTGATATAATTAGAATAAAACAATTCTGGTTTCACGCCCTTCCCATTTTTTGTGACCGCCCCAATGGCTAAAAAATCTTGGGTGACCATGCCCGCATCAAAAAATTTGAAAGCTAAATGAGGAAAATTATCTCCCATGTGCAAAGCTAACTCAGTAGACAGTTGGGTCTAAAACACACAGAAATACAGTAGGGCCATGGCCCCCCTATCAAATATTTCAAGAATGAGGTAGGGTTTAGGAGGTAGACACTATACAGTGGGAGTTTCCATACAGTTGAACTTTGCAGATGACCTTAAGTTTAACAAGTAACTCGAATGAAACAATTTATTAACCATTAGATAAAAGACTTGATACTTTCTGCTCAAAGATTCTCTGGCTGTAGATCTTTTCCACATCGAGTAATAAATACTTAACTAACGTCTATCCAACGTCTAATCAACTAAAAATGAGTGTGCCATTTGCATGTCAAATAATTTCTATTCTATCACTAAAAATTTGTTTATTATCAAATAGATTGGTTTTTAATACAGATTTAAGTTAAAAATGATAGAATTAGAATATATTTTGCTAGGAAATGAAGATGAAAATTTTAGAATAGATTTAAAAGATTATTTTATAAAGTGTACGGAAACTCCTGCTGGTGTACCGAAACTCGTGCAACAACTACTAGAGACTTGAAGCCAAGCTAGCCAGTTTGCTGCTAATCAAAACAGAGTTGAACATTTCTACAACAAGTCAAAATTAAGTACAGGGTACTGAGCATTGTGGAAATAATTCCAAAGTAGTAGCCGGTCAAAACTTAACTGCTCGGTTTCTCCCGCCTAGACCCTAGTAACCAATGTGAAAACAATGGATGATTATTTGCTTGAAGTCAGTACAGACAGGGGTATTCGAAGCCTACCCTTTAACATTCCTTGCTAATAGAGTCTGCTCTAGCTGCAATTAACAAATCTAAGATTAAGATGTCAAAGATAAAAGGCCTATTTAACTTTGAGGCTAGATCCTCCCTCCCATGTAAATAGGACTTTAGGCCTAAACAAATACAATAACCTAAATAAATACGAAGGCCTAAAAAAGGCTGTATGATAGATTTAGTTTGGATTAAAAACAGTCTGGTAAGCAGTCTATCATATTTTAGAACAAACCTGAGCAAAACACCTCAAGCATTCCCATCAACGCAGAACCATGAATTGTTTTGAAATGTTGGTTGAAAGGAAAGTTAGAAGCTTTAATGAATTTAGCATGTCAACATGCTTGTTTTGGTTTCCGCCATGGTCTGCCTCGTTGTCATTTCTTGTTGCCATGACATCAACCTCAAAACAGTGAATACGAGGTCAGCGAGTAAAGGTGAAATGTAAGAATGAACCATAAATCCCTATCAAGCTCCCGCTATATTAAGCCCCCCCTTTTGTGTATTGTTTTTAGAAGGAAAGACCAAACCAATGAAAATCTGTGCGTATGAATTTAGTAGTTTGAATGGTGAGCCTATCCGTATAACTTTTTGCAAATATTCGTTCATCCAAGTAAATGTCTGAGATGTCTGCAGTGTTTAAGATTCATTAGCACGTTTAGGAAGGAACCTCGGGGGCACCGGAGGCATGCCCCCCAAGATTTCGCAAAAAACAATTAAGTGCTCTTTTACTTTCAGAAGCTGTCTCTCTTCCTAAACGAAAAGAGTGCCGTTGAAACGTCGTACCCCTAAGTTTGAGACGGTCCCTGCATCCTTGCATAAGCACCCGTCCATTTGTCAAGGACTTGGTCGGGGTTAGTTGGTAAGAAGGAGCTGTTGTGAATGGCCTAGATCTGGAAAAAACTTGTTGTGGTCCGTCAATGAAACTGTTCCATTGATTTGTGGACTGTGGTGGGTACAATTTGATGTCTTCTCTTCTTAGATTCAATAGAGCGCTCATCGCCCCTAAAAATCTCGTACGAATCTAAAAAAACCCTATAGCTTCAATAAAATACCTTTAAAATCTCGGAATATTCTTTTATTTTGAAGAAATAAAACCTTGCTCAAACTTTAAAAGCTTTCTATTAGGGGTCTCACCTAAAAACTAATTTAAAATAGATCTTCACTACAGGTTTAGTGGAAAACAAACTATTTCTGTCTGATGGGATCCATTGTTTTGATGTACTTAAAGAATACAAACTTCTTGGGTGAAATGTTGACCTTGCTCTGTCAATGATGCTAAAACAGTCCTCAATATAGTTTTGACACATTCTGGGTTGTTGGGTAATCGTTTACCTGACGGAGTGCTTTCTAAACAACCAGATGTCGAACTTGATATATAGAGGCTGCCTGATGGACAGTAATTTTCAATTTGAAAACTTCTGTGGAACAAATGGAAGTGTGATAAAGATACTAAGTTCTGATACTAGTATGTAATAATAATAATGATAAAACTGATAAAAATTGACTTTATTTAAGTGTCAAGGTATTTAGCATTTCTACTAATTGGGGACACTGTCAATTCACTGTCAGCTTTGATTACCCCAGTAAACTTGGTACTCATTAACTGACCACAGAAGGATGGACTGCTCAGTTGTCTGGCTTGTACTTCATGACTCCGACCGTACGTAACAAACCGAACGTAACCGTACGTAACAAACCGAACGTAACCGTACGTAACAAACCGAACGTAACCATACGTAACAAACCGAACGTAACCGTACGTAACAAACAGAAAACGAAGAAAAACGCGTCTTTTACGAGGTTGGGTACAAGTCGCAGATTTGCGACTACAGACTAGAGAGGGGGTGACTCACGTGTCGCAAATCTGCGACTACAGCACGCAAAGGGTTAAGTGAGTAAGTAAGAGTAAGTATGAGTTTATGTTAACGTGCTAGCCTGCTAAAGACCAGAGGCCATTATTTCCAGATGCTGCACAGAATCCCTTGTTTAATGTTCCTTCCGAGGAACAGTAGAATGAGTTGTTTAGTCGAAGCCTCGATGGTCAGCCATCCATATGTTGACCTTGCATGAACAGACATCACTTCAGCTTGTTGAGCCTGCTCGGCCAGTCATCCCATAAATATGGTATGACAACATTATTCATTGTACAAAAAAAAGCTATATGTCACTATGTAAATTTCCTATCTATAGGGGACACAAACCAAGAACCCTTGAGAAATCAAATCACTGCTATACAGAGGCCCAATGGCATTTCTTCTGACCAGAGCGATCACTCTTAGTTCTTGACAGCACACTGGTAAAGTAACCACTAAAGCTTGTAAGCCAAATGACCAGAGCCATTAGCCACTTTACTGGTGCAATTTTCTCCCTAAAAGGCCTGAGGTACCAAAGACAAGGATTTAGAGTTAGTCAATAAGTCTTACATCACTTGGCTTCTTTGCATGTGGGGTGACATCAGCCAGTGCAGTAACTGGAGCTGTTAGAAGGAACCTATGAATTAAAGAATATTCATAAATCATTTAATAACAAGGCTAAGTTGCAGGCCCAGGCCGACATGACCATCAAATTTTTAGCAGTGAGCGATGACTTACTTTCCGTCTAATGTCAGGTGGACAATACCTACTTGGGCAGACAAGTGGTCCAGTATAGCATCAGCAGGAATACCAGGTATTGATATATGGCACAGCTATTCAATACCCTCAGTTTTCTAAACTTGGTCATTGATGTATGGGCACTAAAAGTTTGGAGTTAGTCCATTATGCCTATCCAAAGCAACCTGTTTATCATTAACATTTTACAAAGACGTTATTTGAGGAATGTATATCCTGAAATTTCCTTTCTTCAACATTTATATTCTAAGCCCCCTGTCATGCAATCACAGTTTTTCAATACCCTGGAAATCAAAGAGTGCTATATGGTCCTAAAAGATTTCAAACCAAACAAAACGCATTTTTCCAAATAGAAAGATCATAGCATAAAGAAGTAGCTGATCAATTTTCAATATACATTTAGTTTTCATCATTACACATTTTCAAAACGTTTTTGAGCTAGATGATTAGTTGGTGTAAATTCAGTTCAAAAACAAGAAGCAGGGAGGTTGAAATGAAATCAAACCAAGTGTCTGACTTATAAAAAACCAGCGACAAGGATCACACATGAAAATCAAACAAAGATTCTGACCTTGAATAAGATGGTTTTTGTTGCTTCGAAGGCACTGATCAGGGGCGCACATTAGGGGGGGTGTGGGGGGGTGTGACACCCCCCCAATAATTTCTGAGTCGGTCCAAAAAATTTATTGCTAAGGAAAAAGTCGGTCCACGAAAATTTTGGATCCGAATCAGATAATTTTAGTCCAAGTTGGTCCGATTTCTGGTTTTTGATCGCTCGTGGGTTTCTTGCTTTGGAAAGTTGCAGTATCTGTGTGAAGAACTCATCTCTGCCAAGACCTGGTAAAGAAAGTAGAATCTGAAATTTCACCAAGCCCACACGTTCTTGTTGGAGAGCTGCTAGACATTGCCGAAAGGGTGGAATCATTGTCATCAGCATTGAAAGCAGATTCTGAAATAGTTTTGGAAGCTCTAAGTGTGAACCATGACGAATTGATGATATTTGAGACAGAAAAATTCGAGCCAATAGACCGGGATCCAGCACTTAGGAGAAAGATTTCATCGGATGCAGACAGAAGTTACCTCATCAATCAGGGCCCATTCCAACCAAAACTTTCGAGATATCCGAGAAATGATGAAATCGAATTGGGTAAACACTGCTATTTTTCTTCAGACTGGTATCGCAGTTTTCCGCACCTTGAATACTCGATTTCTAAAGATGCTTGCTTCTGCTTTGTGTGCCAGATCTTCCAAGATGGAGTGGGTCATCAAAAGGCAGATGAGGCCTGGACATCAAGAGGAGTAAGGGCATGGCATAAAATGAAAAGTCGTGGCAAAGCAAAAACTTGAAAGTTGTCCAGTCATTTCAGCAGCACAGCCCACAAAGCTTCACTCGATGCCTTGATAAGTTTTCAAAGCAAAGCAATGCATATTGATTGCTTGCTAGACAAGGATAAACGCAAAGAAGAGATTGCAAAAGAGGCAGAGAGATATGATATGATATGACTGATATCGACAAGAAAACAGGCGATGGTCAAGCCAAGCAAATCCTGAAGTCATGGAATATAAGAGAGCTGAACTCCAGTAGTATTGCTTTTCGATCATATGATAATACTGCTTCTATGTCTGGAGTCTTCAATGGGTGTCAAGCAATGATGAGTCAATACTTGGGTTCGATCATCCCATACTTCCCTTGTCTTGCTCATCGTGTCAATACTACCGTTGAGCATAGTTGTAAAGCCAGCTTAATTGCCTTCAAAATGTTTGATATTCTTCAGGAAATTTATGTGTTCTTCAGCTCTAGCACAAAGAGATACAACCTCTTTCGACTAAAAGTCAAAGAGCTGGATATCGACGGAGCACTGGCTTTAAGGAATTTATCGATAACAAGATGGATTGCCAGAGCAGATTCTATTAGAGCAGTTTGGAGAAGCTTTGAAGGAGTGATTGCAGCACTGGAAGCCCTAGACGAGTCAGAGGATGCAAAGACGAAAATGAAAGCTGCTGGTCTCCTAAAAAGAGTAAAGAAGTTTGATTTTGTAGTCATGTTGATGTTCATGAAAAATGTCATGGTGAAAACCAAGATCCTAACACAGGAAATTCAAAGTGTAGAAATCAACATTCTTGTTACTTTGGAAGCAGCTCAAGCTACCATCACCACACTGCAGCATGTGCGGGATGATTTCAATGGACTTGGCCAGGAAATTCTGGCAGCATTAGTTTTTAGTGAAAAATGTGGCATTGATGGCAAAGCGCAGTTTGAGAAACACCATCGACCGCGAAGGATACCGAATAGGATAGAGGCGAGGCCGGAAAATGCAGCATTGCTGGATTTTAACGAATATTACCGCAAAGAATTCAACCTAATCCTTGATATGCAGATATCATCCCTGACAGAAAATATCAAAGTACCACTGGAAATTCTAACTCCTGCAGTGCGTATCCTCCAGCCACCATTCAAAGGGGAAATTAAGCTAGAAGATTTTCAGCGTCTAATCAACATGCTGCCTACCGCCTTGCAGCCTGATGAGAGTGCACTGGAAACTGAAATATCAGTATTTCGAAGCCATTGTACTGAAAACAAGCCTGATGAAATCACAAGCACAGAGAGCGCGGCAAATTATGCTCGAAGGTTCAAAGGACTGTTCCCATTGACAGAGAGATGCTACCAGATCTTACTGACTGTGCCTATAACATCTGCATCAAGTGAGAGAAGCTTTTCAAAGCTGAAACTTATCGAGACCTTGATGAGATCATCAATGAAACCGGAGAGGCTATATGAAATGATGATCCTCGCATGCGAAAAAGACATTACTGATACTATTGACCTTGAGGACATGATAAACAGATGAGCAAAATGCCAAAGACAAGACGTCTTATCAGGGCCGGATCCAAGGGGGGGCGTAAGGGGCGTACGCCCACCCTATTTTGGTAGAAAAACAATACAGTTAGCTTGATAATACCCTCTTTCTCTTACATTATCCTTTGATATGTGTGTTACGCCCCCCCTTTCTATGGGTGCTGGATCCGGCCCTGCTTATATCTGTAATTCCATCTGCGAATGAAGGATAAACAAATGCCATAGTTAGAAATACTTGATAGAGTTGGAATTTACCAGAACAAGGACAATGCATTTAACTTAAAATTATGCGTGGTGGGGGATTTCTATTGATGAAACGAAGTTTCTGTTGTATACTTGATGTAATTTTTGTCCATATTCTATATACGCACACAGTCGGTCCAAAAAAATTTTCATGCCGCAGTCGGTCCAGAGCGTGTTTACACCCCCCCAAGCAAAATTTGAATGTGCGCCCCTGGCACTGATCTCAATATAAAGACTGGATCGAGCATTCTTTGGTTTCTGGAGTTGAATGTTTGAAGCCAATTGCTTCGGCTATTATTTGGCTTCCCAATATGGCTGCCAAAAAAATTACATTGACTTGATTGTTTGTTAACAATAGCTACACGATTTTTCAGTCTGGAATTGATCATTCGTAACATTCCAATAATCATCAAAGAAAAAGGCACGCCCCAGAGGAATCGCGATTTAATGAATTGGGCATCCCAATATGGCCGCCAATGACTTCATCTCAGAATGTCAGATACTCGATCCAGTCTTTATTTTGAGATCAGTGTTCGAAGGTGGGAAGCTTGGAAGATATGTACACGAAGATGAAGTTTTATAGAAACTCATAGCCAACATTTAACAGTGCTGCATTCATTAATGATTCAATTTCCAAAGGATCAACTTCCTACAAAAAGAATTTGGTTTTAGACAGTGGTGGCGCCAGAGGGGGGGCAGGGGGGGCTACAGCCCCCCCGTCGGAGGAGGCTAGCCCCTCCGTCGGAAGATAAATTATGCTTGAATTCGCCCCCTAGCTCTATCGTTCTCTAAAAAAATTAGCCCCTCCGTCGGAAGTGTAAGAGACTAAACTTCCATGAGAATGAGTCTCGAGAAAAAGGCATTCATAGTGTTTTAAATATATACATAACTTCAACTATACAGAATGCAGACAAACTTTGGATTCAAGACTAAAGATTAAAGACTAAATTACAAGGTAATCACGACTGAATTAAATATGTGCAAATTAAGATTGACACTTATGAAATACGCATGCGTGAGGAAGAGAGATAGGTCAGCGGTAGATAATCCTGTTACAGTCTACCTCTTCTTCACAAAAAAAAATGACAATTTTTTTTTCAGATAAAAGAATACAATACTAAATATCGATGTTCTAAATGATGTGTAAAACAGTAACAAATTCTATGACGTAAACGAGTACAATTGATAAAATATTGAATAAGAGGCTACTTCGAAACGATAACTTAATTAAGAAAAACGTTGTTAACCTAGAATAGGAACACAGTACCACAACCATGTAGGAGGTATGGGTACAAGAGCAACTACAAATACAGTACAGTTCGAAGATCTCAAAGAATGCATCAGATCACCTTCAGAGAACTTGAAGGTACACGAAACTTTCTTAAATTTACCTTTGGGTGGGAACGAGGTTAAGAACGCAAATTTAGAGCAATCCAGAAATTGGGGTAAGAAAACATCAAGACCCAAGGGTTGCATGGCTGCGTCAGGAAAGCTGTTATTTACATTATTGACAGCCATCTGTTTATTTCCCATACATGACGAATCATTTGAGATCTTTGCCTTTCCGATACAACAATGCGGTGTTGTTCTTAGAGCTAAAACAACAGAGTGCGAGAAGTCAGCGAACTCCTGTGTTGTCTGTTTACCGGCAGGTAAAAAGAACGCGGTGTCTGTAACATACAGATGACAAAAACTGTCCAACCAAGCGTGAGACGATAAAACGACTTGATGTTTAATCAAAATGATTACGAAATTAACGCAATACCATGTGCGTGTTGAGAAAACGTCAACATCAGATGTTGGCAATTCCTCTGTGCTAATTCGAGGCAAAATTCTGGCGCCACGGAAACCAACAGTTGGGACGGGGCAGCAAGGAGGAGAAACTAGGGCCCATCTACACGAGTGCCCTAAACCTGCCTTATGGCATTCTTTAGGGTATTAAGTAGATTATCACCTCTTCTGATCGTGTAGACGGCATTTTCAACTTTTTTGCCCGATGTAAAGTTAGGGCACAGATCACAGACGCCGCTAGGGCAGATTGGGCCTGCTCTGGAGGTGCTCTTTTTGCCCAAAGCTGTCAGAAGGGATTAAAAATTGGTTATCGCACAGCTTGCTTTTAAAAACGGGGCACGCTTTCGCTGATTCAAAACTGATGATCAAAATATCTTACGAAGATATGGCAATGTTTCTCCTTGTTGCTTTTTATTTATTAGAACAGAACAGGCAAAATAGAATTCTGCGTATGTTATATTTTCCTCCAGTGGCTTTCATGGCTAGAAATTCTGAAATACGAATCGCAATACTGAGGTACACGCATTTTATTTTATAAGCAATTGCTTTATAAGCAAGTCAGTACTCGACATGACAAAAACTTAAGCAATTCCAGTACTGGATAGAGGAATGCTAAGCAATTTGAAAATTCTAATTCTGATCCAATCGGTCATGGAAATCGTGCAGCAGCTATAGAGAAGTGGGTTATCGTGGATATTAGTACCCGGGCACACTTTTGTATGCAAGATACCATTGAAAATTAATGAACAACAACTTTTAAGAGAGTATTATAAGAAACAAATCTCCAACTATAAAAAGCTAAGCAATTGCTAAGCAATTTCGAGTACTCAAATTTGCCCTCCAGCTAAGCAATTTTGAGTACTGAGCTCGAGCTGAAATTGCTTATAAAAAAATGCGTGTATTTTGCAAACATGTATAAAAAGAGGTATGCATTGGTGTATCACAGACAGGACAATGATTTTAATGTATTTTGCTCGACTGACATGAATATTAGCAAAGACTTGAACCCGTACTATAGGCCAGTTTACCTTTAATCAAAATTCTACCATTCTTTTATTTGTTTTATGTTGGTTATATACAATACACTTCTGACTTCCAACTTGTTACCTAAGAATAAAGCACGAGGACGAGGGAGGAGTTGAAAATGATCGCGTGCTTCTAATAAACAATCATTTCTAACATGACAGTTCATGACAGATGTGTGAAACCTCAATGCTGTGTTGATCTGAGGAATGTCCTTACGAATAAGGACGGAAGTTGAGGAATGTGGCGTTGGGCATTCATAGGGCACATTTAGGGCATTTTTAGGGCTCTCGTGTAGATGGAGCCTAAGGGGTGACTGGTGGCTGAAAACGAAAGAGCTGGTACAGGAAGCTTACAAACCATGCTCCGAAAATCCGAAAATACGGTGGGGCCACTTAGAGTATCTACCCTAGGAGAAAACTGATTGCCATCCAGCCAAGGGGACCCAGAAAAAAGCGAGGTTCCTACAAGGGAGGTGATTAAAAGGAGGTAAACCATGAACAAACTACACTCTTTTTTTTTATAAGAATAAATTTTATAAGAATATTGAGCCTCAAAATCGGTGAAATTTAAGAATATTCTAAGAATATTGCGAGGCTCAGATCTTATGGAAAAAATTTTAGCGAGTGTTTCTTTACTTCTGAATTGGTGTGCTTTTTACCGGGATTGGTTTAAATACACTCACCAAAATTTTGATGCAAGTGTCAATGAGCTCTGTTTTACAGGAAATAATGATATTGTTCTGGTATCCACCATATTTGTAATACTGTAGGTTTGCTTTTTGGCATTTATGACAATAATAAGAATTTATTACTATATCCGTGTTTTCTGCCGTAAGAATAATTTAAGAATATTCCGAGGCTCAAAATAGCAAAAAATTAAGAATATTGAGGCTCAGAAAAAAATTAGATATTCTTATAAAAAAAAAAGAGTGTAAAGCCTTTAGAAAGGTTGATGGGTTCCCTGGGCCAAGAGGGTGTTGGCATGGCAGTCAACAAACATGTGAGACTGACTGACGAGGCAGGGCTAGAATTTTGTCGTTTAAGAGTCGGAAAACATGATAACGGATCAGAGTCATAACAACAAACATCAAATTGCAATTTAGGATCAGCAAAGTACACTTTAAGATCACGAGAATGAATACGTGCATCAAGCAAACGTAAATGATTTTGTCCAAACAAAATAGGCCACGATAAATTTGGCACAACGAGCATTGAAAATGTAGTTGAGCGTCCATTTTCCCATCTTATCGGGACTTGCATGATCCCAACAGCTTTAAGAGCTGAACTGGGGTCAGCCACAGAAACTTCAAGAGGTTGCTGCAGTCTGGTGAATTTAAGGTGTGGAGAGGCGTTTTGCACAGCGTCAGCATGTGCCTGGCTAACAAGAGAGACAGAGCAGCAACTGTCCAAAGGCAAAGGGAGGGATATACCCACAGATGAGACTTTCGTCCATAAAATATTTTTCTTCGCAAGACCGAGTTTCGAAATTTCTAAGCTACTGGGAATGGCGGTAACGGCAGGCATCCCAAAAATTTGGTCATGCGATATGTCCGTAGACGAGGTGGGTAGGTTGGGTGCGGGAAGACGGTGCTCAATACTGTCTAAACGCGAGTTAAACGACGAGATTGAATCGTTCAATGATTTCAATAAAGAGTCAGATACATTATGACTACTAACGTTCGGGGGCTCTGCAACGTTGACATTAACAGCAGGCGAGGGCCTAGATACACTACGTTGTGAAGGAGGGTCAGAATGACGAACAGCCTTACAATTAAATTTCTGACAAACACTACACTTATGAAGAAACCCTTTCTTGCATACATTTGGGTTACCCGATTGCTCACAACCAGCATTGTGATACTTGTTATAAACAAAACAAAATCGATCACCTGATTGTTCAGTTTCATTCCGGTTTCTTCTTCGGGTATTCCGGGTATTTGCCTGGTGCATCATAGCATTGACTTGAGGTAGTTTCCAACCAGATTCTGCAAAATTCGGCGGAATTCGAGAGGCGGTTCTCTTAGCAGCTTCGATCACGGAGGGTAAATCAGGGAAATTGAAATCCCGACTCAAAATTTCTTTGCTGATAGCTGGTAACAGTTTGATTGCAAATGCATGGATCAACTCAATATCTCCACCATCAGCGGTGCGGTGAATGTTCGGAATCAGCTTTTCCAAAGCATGTTGCGTTTCGCAAAAACGGTGGGCAAAATCTGCCACAGATTCATTTGGGCCTTGAGTCATCATGTAATACGTGGAAAGCAGCTGACAGATTTGCTGTTCCTTCGGTATTCCACGGCGCTGTGCTAATAACTCTAGGCAAGAGTTGAAAAATTTTTCGTGCTCACTGGATGGGGCATCGGCGGATAAAACTTTTCTTGTCTGTTCGTATGTGCAGAGCAAATCATAAGAACGAGCATCTTTACAACACTGTTGCTTGAGGTAAGCAACCCAAAACTTCGGCGGCACTCCCGACGACTTTAAAACTTGGCTAATCTGGTCAAGAAAACGATCCAGGGGCTCACGGCCAGTAAATTCAGGGAGAGTCAAATTTGGCAAACGTAAGGTAGCTCCAGTACGTGGGACATTAGCATTCTGGGCTAATTCTTCCACAACTTCGGATAGTTTTTCGAGGTGCTGTGCAGTCGCAGCATGTTGTTCTTTATTCGACCTGTGTTGTTCATGAACACTGAGAGCCAAACCATTAATGAGGCCAAGAACTTCTTCGTGCGAGACAGACATCGTGCGAATATTTGTTAAAGAACGGCAGAAAAACGAGAGTAGCTGGATCAACAATAGTTTTGTATCGTTACGGATATCACGGGTCTTCCACCAGTTGTAAGAGACTAAACTTCCATGAGAATGAGTCTCGAGAAAAAGGCATTCATAGTGTTTTAAATATATACATAACTTCAACTATACAGAATGCAGACAAACTTTGGATTCAAGACTAAAGATTAAAGACTAAATTACAAGGTAATCACGACTGAATTAAATATGTGCAAATTAAGATTGACACTTATGAAATACGCATGCGTGAGGAAGAGAGATAGGTCAGCGGTAGATAATCCTGTTACAGAAGTGCTAGCCCCTTTGTCGGAGGAAACCTAGCGCCACCACTGGTTTTAGATTCTTGTTACCCATCAAAAGAAAGGCTACAGCTCCCTCCTTGACTAACAACATGAAGAAAAGCACCAGATGGGGTAAAATAATTTATGACAACAAAACAAACACATTGATAATAGTACACTCTGGTTCTGAGGTCGGCCGAGTAAGGCCTTTTTTCATGAGATTGTGAGTTTTCATGGCCAAAAATTCCGGTGCGCAAATGTCTACCTGAAATTCTGAGTGCACTTCAGGTATGCATCCAGTTCCTTGTCTTAGTTTGTGTTGTTCAAAAACATTTAATCTAATTTTTGGACAGAATGAGCTCCAAAGTATTGGAGGCCCCCATATTTTGATAGACTATTCCAAATAACTTTATCTTGAAAATTGTTGAGATATTGTTCTGTTTTGTTTTTATGTGAAATTTTTTTATTTAGATTTCAGTTCCATTATTGTCATAACTAGAATAAAACAATTCTGGTGTCATGCCTCTCCCATTTTTGGTGACCGCCCCCATAGCCAAAAAATCTTGGGTGACCATGCCCCCATCAAAACATTTGAAAGCTGAATGAGGAAAATTATCTTCTTGTGAAGGCAACTCAGTAGACAGTGGGGTCTAAAACACACAGTAAATACAGTATCAAATATTTCAAGAATGACATAGAGTCTGGGAGGGAGAGACCGTACAGCGGGAGTTTCCATACAATTGAAATTTGCAGATGACTTTAAGTTAAACAAATAACTTGAATGAAATAATTTGTTAACCATTAGATAAAAGGCTTGATACTTACTGCTCTCAAAGATTTTCTTGTAGAGCTTTTCCTCATAGAGTAATAAACATTAAACTAATGTCCATCCACAATCAACTAAAAATTAGTGTACGCTGATTACGTGTTGAATAATTTCTATTCAATCACTAAAAATTTGTTCAAAATAAAACTTGGTTTATAATGTAGATTTCAGTCAAAATTGATAGAATTAGAATATATTTTGCTAGGAAATGAAAATGAAGATTTTAGAATAGATTTAAAAGATTATTTTATAAAGTGTACGGAAACTCCCGCTGGTGTACCGAGACTCCCGCAACAACTACTTGAAGCCAAGCCAGTTTGCTGCTAATCAAAACAAAAGTCTATTCTGCTCTGCTCATTCGATTTCTCATCCTGGGCATTCAGTTTTTCTTTTCAACTCTATTATCACACAGTCATGATAATTGTCATGTCTTACACCTCACTGTTTAGCTAATCCCATTCATTCCGGGGGTTTAGAGCTACTCACATGCCATAGTGTCACAGCGGGGTCACAGCACATTCTTCCGAATACTGCACAGTGGCATCCCCCGTCCAGCTTCAGCTGTTTTGTGTAACAACGATATTGATAGTTGAATGAACTCTGTTCTCCTCTGGACAAACATTTGAATCTAACTTTTGTGTGGCAAACTCTTGGTTTGAAGGTTTATTATTGTGTTAAGTTAGACGTTTAATTAATCCGGTTTTTCGCCTTTGAAACCTGACAGGCCTTGTCATTGCGTCATGCAACTAACCATTTCGACATCATTTCAGTGCTCAAAGTTCACACAGCTCGCTGTATAAGAGCTTGAGAAGCTTGAAAAGATCAACTGAATCATTTCTGATTGCATAATCTGCAAGTCTCGAGCCGAAAGCAACATGATTTTGGGCATTTTATTGGCATTGCTTAGGTGGGAGTATTTGGCATCAGTTGCAGTTTTGTGGTTTGTGTACAAAGTTTCCCTGTGGTATCTGAATCCTTTGCGGCCTATCCCGGGGCCTAAGGGGTCCCTGCTATTTGGCAACACAAACGAAGACTCAGCCCCAAACGACGCCCAGCAAACGTTTTTGAATTGGAGGAAAGAATACGGAGATATCTTCAAAACATGGAGTATAATTGGTAAGAGTGTTTTATTTTCCATGCAATCAATAGCCAAATACAAAAAGTAGTGACATCTTAGAGCAAATCATGAACCCTGAGTTACAAAAGGTATCTGCATGGCTTTTGGCTAACAAGCTGTCACTAAATATATCTAAATCAAATTTCTTGCTTATAAGCTCTCGTAAAACTGATAAAAGCATAAGATTGAAAATAAATAGCAAGGATCTTAAACAAGAAAACTATACAAAGTATCTTGGAGTAATAATTGATAATAATCTTAATTGGAAATTACATATAAAGCAAATAAACCCTAAGTTATATGGTACAAAACTTCAAAATAGCCCGGAATATCAGGAGCATAGCGAAACAAAAACATAGATACTTAAGCTTTTCGTCTGACACTCAACAGAGTAATACGTCAGAAAGAGAACGAAACAGAAACCTAACTGATTATATAACCAGATGTGGATCGAAATAGGCCAATCAGAAAAGAGGTGAATGATTGGTATAGTGTAGGAAAACCAATCAACACCCACGATACAGTGAGCTAACCAATAAGATTACTTTAAGAGTCCTAAGGCCAAAACGAACTCTTTCTGTCAACACAATAGGGGATCCTTGGTTTTTATGTAGACTGATTCCAAAATACCTACAATCCTCGCCATAAGGTCTTGAGACACAATGGTGATTTTAGCATTATCTTTAACATGGAGCTATTAACCTGTAAGATGATGTTTGAGCCCCCCTTCCCCCAAACCAATGTTGATATTAGGTCTGGATATCATCCAAGGATGTTGCAGATGCATTTCCGCACCAAAGCAACATCTGAAACAACATTGTTTAGGGGGGGATGAAGGTCTTTCTTCGACAATTAGTATAAGGTGAAATGTGGATCTTGCTCTGCCAATAATTTGAAAGCAATTCTCACTGTAGGCTTTAGCACAATCTGGATTTTCGAGCAAATGTTGACCTATAGCAGAGTCATTTTTGAGTGATCTTTTAGTTTTTGAGGCGCGAGATGGTTGTTCTTGTTGCGGCCCAGTGTTTGCTGTGGTGAACCAAGGTGTTAATCAAATTGATTTTGATTTGTTTGGCACAAACACGTTGGGATTCCTTTTGTTATTTTTTCGTTTCGCTATGCTCCCGATTTTCCTGGCTATTATAGATATAATACAAGGCAATCTTCTTCTGAAGGTTTTTCCCTTCCATCAATTTCTACTAACTACAAGAAAAACTTTCTCACTTTTGATGGTATTAAATTTTGGAACTCCCTACCAATAGAACTGAAGAAAATGTGTAATAAACATCACTTTGTGAAACAGATGAAATACTTTCTTATGAACAATCTTTAAAAACCTGGAATACTTTTTGAACATTTTTTTTTTCATTTATTCTTATTATTTTTTTCATTTCTTATTAATTTCTTTTTTTCCTATTTTATTACTATCTTATTTTTCCTTCATTCTTAATTATATCTTACTGTTACTGTTGTTTTTAATCAAACTTAAAATTGTACATTAATCATATCAAATTGGACACATGGCTCGATAGCTTGCCAAAAGTTTTTTCCATGTGTCCATCAGCTTAGAATTTTTTAATTACATCCTTCACTGTATTGATTGTATTTAGAACATTGCATTTCTTTGTAACCAAATCAATTATTATATTGTAAACTTTCAAATTATTGCATATTAACCAGTATATTGTAATTAACTGATTTTATGTTGAAAAAAATATTTTGAGTTTGAGTTTGAGTGAGGAACTAAGCGGAGAAGCAGAGATGTAGACTGAGTTAGTTTCTCCATTTTTAGGGTTTGTGTAGAATAATGTATCGCATTAAAGATTACTTACATTTAGAAATAAGTAACGAGTTTAGGCTCCGAGGAGAGGGATATACCCATTATAGCCTGACAGAGGTGGGGTTGTAGCCATTATTCCCTGAGAGGGGCTCAGTCAGTTATAGAGTCAAGTTTAAAACATCTTAAGGGCCCAATATGAAAATAACAACTTAGTTTGTGCTTCAGGTAATCACCTCCTTTGCTGAGGGGGTTTCTCCCCCCAAGTTGGGGCAGCAAGAAAGATAATCGAAAGTCACTCTAAGTACGTTATTTCACGAATGCCAAGGTTTATTTCTGTAATTTATTGAATTTAACTTTGCTAGAATTAAGTACTTGCAAGAATTGTCATGTTAGAGTATAATTTTGTCATTGTCACCATCGCTGTCCCTGTCACTGCACTCTTCATCTGAACTCATCATATTGTTATTCGCGGCTGTCTCTTCTATATCATCTTCTATCTACTTTCAAGAGCTCAGCTTTCTCCTCTGGATACGCTTCCTGTGACCAATTTATTGTCATATCTGGGAGCCAAGTATTATTGCATGCATCATCCAACGCTAAAATAGGATTTCATGCATAGCGCCACATCTTTGCCACAAAATTTGCTTGCTTGCTATGTAATTCCAGACTCTTTTGCATGGTGGTAGGAGACACAGATCAATAACCTTTCTATCCTTTTCCAATTTCTCCCCAAATATTTCTTTCCTTGCTTCGTTCTGCCTTCTTCCAAAAATCGTGACACACAAAATGTTCCAATCCAGTCAGCTGGTTGGAAGTTATACATTGACCATTTCCTAAAGTAGCAAATAAGTCAAGAAATGCTGAATTCTCTTCGAAGCGCTTCCAGCAAAGTTTCTTCCCTCTGCGAAGAATGCTCGAAACATAGTCCTTGCCAGTAAAGGAGTGTAGCCCAAGCACTGCTTGCTTTTGTTTCCCTGACAGTGTGCAGGCACTCACATCTAAAATCTTGCGGTATTTTCCTGCCTCATTGTCGATCAGTAAACATGCATCAAATTCTCCTGCTACTTAAATCACAGGTATGTTGATATCACCTGCGGAACGGAACGGACCACGCAGACTGTACCCCCACTGTTTTCTCTCATAACATGTATAAAGATCGAGAATACAATAGCAACCAATACACACGCATGCTACGAGAGAAAACAGCGAGGGTGCATCACTATACCCCCTGTTTTGGGGGCATTTATCCCTGTATCTCAAAAACGGCTCCTCGCTCACCAAAATAACATCGAAATTCAGATTCTACGCCCCCAAATTGACCAGACAAGTTAATTTCAATGACTTTTGAGTCAACTTGCTTAGTTACCCCCATTTTGGGGGCACTGTTACCCCAGAATTCAATACAATAGCCTGAAACCTAAATAAACCTTCGATAAGCTTAATCTGGTCATAATCAATACTTTATAACCCGAAAATCAAACATTAAGGAGGTAAAATTTCAGTTTTAACAATAACATGCTTTTATTAAATTTGGGGGTATTTGCCCCCATATCTCCAAAACGGCCCCTCCCCCACAAAAAGAACAAGGAAACTCGAATTCGACGCCCCGATATTGACCAAAATCATTTGGTTTCATAAATTACCTCGTCTGGTGGTACTACCCCCCTTTCAGCTACTGGACTAATGCAACCAAAGTCAAGCAAGGTCTTAATGGGCAAACATGATTTGGGTCCGTTAATCGCACATTTTGGGATCACTTTTTGAGAGCAATCCAGGCATTTTAGTTCAGATCCTATTGGAGGTCTTTTGTAAATGAGCTGGATCGGACCCAAAAGTATACGGATAAAGAGGCAAAAAAATAATCGCAGCAAGGCACTGCAAACAGGATATCTCAGTTAGGGTTTGCCAAAATGCCAGAGGGAAAAACATCTCTCATCAATATATTTTGAACATTACTAACTAAAGTTTTAGTTTGAAAAGTTGAAGTGTCATGATTTCCAAGCAATTCTGAGTATGATGTTTTTATTAAAATAGCAGTCTTTTTTTTCTTTACCTTTATTTATAGTGAATGCAATTTTAGCTACTTGCGTTTCTAATTAATACTAACTTTACAACATGATAAACGTTAAGAAAAATAAATCAAATATAAAATCAACCTAATATTTCAAAAGCTGACCAATTCACTTGTTCAATCTATGTAGCCAATGTTTGAAATGTATTGTCTGTATAATCTACAGGGACAAATAAATGACGTGTTTTTTAATATGTGCTTTGAAAATCTCCACATTGTTAATATCAGCAGTCTCCTTGTCTGTCCTTGAGACCTTGTCTGGTATATTATTTCAGAAGAAATGAGAGGTTTTGAAATCAAGTCGACACAAAATACTTCAAAAATAAAGTGGAAACGCAAAAAGCCTAAAAGTTTGAAACAAAAATTTTGGCTCCAAAATGCAAAACACTCCTCCCTATCAACCTTAAAAAGCTCAAGAACTATCGTTACATTCTCCCACAAAATCTTGTGTAAACCCAGATACTTTTTGACCCGATCCTATGAAAAGGTTTTGGAATACTTTTTTATTCAGTTAATGGGATTAACAAAAGTAAGCGCATAACAGGCTAATTTGTCAAGGAGCATAAAGCAAGCACAACAAAATTAGCATCTACAAAAAAGACATAACTGACTGCTTATCAATTTCTTCTGAATAGTTTTAATACCATTTGTGGGCTGTAGACAAAATTTGTCTACCATTTCATTTCATTTTATAATACAGACATACTAAACAATAAAGAGCAGAGGCTATATTTTAATTCAAGGATTTGAACCTTGATTAAAAGTTTTCTAGAAGTTGTATGGTAAATGCCTGTTTATTTAAATGCAGAGCTCGGCCAGCTCTGTAACACGCCTAGATACAAAATGCAAAGAAATTTATGTCAGAGGGACATCATACTGCTTTGAAATCCCATCTCTTTGTTATAGTAAAAGTTCTAACTGAAAAATTTCAGCTCTGAACTAAGAATAGTAAGTCATGTATAGTAAAAGGAAGATAATTCATGCTGCGTAAGTGAAATCTCTCTGTTCCTTTAGAAAACAATTGTCCGTCCGACATAAAACGTTTAATGAGTGTCAGCTACTTTCTTTAAATTTTTGGGAGTTACACCTGTCATATTGATAAATCTAACATTATATCTGATGCAGTAGATATAGCACAAGGACAATTCATGCAAAATGGAATATTCTAACCCCTTCCATTTCTCACGTTGTGATCAACCATTTCAAAAACAGCCTCAGCGTCGTCTAGAACAAATACAAAGAAATGATCTAATTAACCTCTAAACTGAACAAAAAAAGAAATTTTAAAAATGAATTTTACGTTGGTAACAACAAAGGAAAGATAGCTCATGCAATCACACTCAAGTTTTAAAGTTGTTATTTCGGGTTTCGAAAGCCTCCCTTGGGTATTTCGCAACAGTTTGAACAAGCTTTAGATTTTCTGTTCAGAGGAAGTATATAAACTTCTGTTTCACGCTCATTGTAGCAAACGCAATAGCTTCAATTTCAATAAGCTTTTTTCTTTTAGCGATATATGCTCTACATTCAACCAGGAAGTGTTGTTCACTTGCTTCAATCAGAGGATAACCTTTAAAATGGCAGCCTTGGCCCCCTTTATCCCTGACTAGACCCCCCTGCTAATCCACAATTGGAATACCCTCCAGGGGGCTAAGAATATTCTTATGATTATGATTGATATAAATTTCCTTGGTATAGGTCAGAAGGATTAAGCTCAGCCAACTATTTATCATCATTTTAAAACACAAAGTACTGCAGCTGTCAACCACAAAAATGCCAGGATGGTTGCCAGGCAGGGGCCCAGGGTTTTATCAAGCCTTGAATGAATAAGCAATGTATTTTTATTGATTGCAGAATTTACTCTTTGAAAATCAGGTCCATGTACAGGCCTGGCAGAAGGTGACTATAATTGGTCGGGTTTGAAATAAACAATTAAGTCGGAGTAAAACCCAGAAACATTTTGAAATCTAGATTCTCTCAGATGCAAATTGGTGCATTTCCATAACCCATAACTGAATTAGGTGAGAATCAACCGAACTTTACTATGAAAAATTCAATGTTTTATGGGGCAATATACATTAGTCTTGTATATAGAAATTGGTCTTAACCAAAGCCGCACCAATAGGACTAGTTGCGCAGTGTCTGCTGTATATGTTGCTACCTCCAGGGGGCCTGGCAGTATCCTGACAGTGAATGCTTTGCTTCTGAGACAGTAATAGGAAATGTTAAGCTAGGTGTTTTCTAAAAATAATCCATTTAAGATTTGATTTGAATCATGCTTCTTGGATTATGGGGGGCATTACTAGAATGTTTTTACTGAGCAGTAGTGGAGATTTCTGATATAATGCTACTGTGATCTCTGTATATTTTGCAATAGATATTTATGATCAGAAGCAAAAATACCATAACTGTCTTTCAAAAGCTATGTCTGATGCCCCTGGCCACATCTTTGCTCTTTTCAGCACAGGGGCTATGGTAACAAAAAATCAAGAAATGAAGAAGATGTTCCCTTGTTGGTCTATATGATTAGATATATCGATGCTTGCACTGTTGGCTGTAAAAACTCGTCCTAGATTTGAAAAATCTTATTCAAAGGTTGCTAATAACTATAACAGCTCTAGGAGTAGGGAGCTCTTACAATTCTGCAAAATTTTATCTGTATAGCCAGAAAAATCGGAACCATAATGAAACGAACACATAGATACTACTTAAGCTTTTCGTCTGACACTCAACAGAGTAATACGTCAGAAAGAGAACGAAACAGAAACCTAACTGATTTATATACCCAGATGTGGATCGAAATAGGCCAATCAGAAAAGAGGTGAATGATTGGTATGGTGTGGGAAAACCAATCAACACCCACGATACAGTGAGCTGACCAATAAGATTATTTCAAGAGGAGGATGATCAGAGGAGGTTTTCATTGAATTGATGAAATCTGCAACTAGCTCTGTGGAGTTCAGTTTCAACAATGAGATGTTCCGCCAAAAGGACGGTGTCGCCATGGGCAGCCCTTTGGGACCAGCGCTAGCGAACATATTTGTCGGCTTCCATGAGCATAAACTCTTTAACTGCCATCAAAAGCCCCTTGTTTACTTTCGCTATGTTGATGACACTTTCGCGGTTTTTGAAAAAGAGTCTGAATGTGATATTTTTCTTACCAAACTCAACTCATTGCATCAGTCTCTAAAATTCACCTTTGAAAAGGAGGAAAGCAACTCCTTACCATTTCTTGACGTTTCTGTGGAGAAAACTGAACCTGGTTTTCTCACCAGTGTTTACAGGAAACCAACTTTTAGCGGCCTATATACACGTTGGGATTCCTTTTGTGCCAAACAAATCAAAATCAACTTAGTCAACACCTTGGTTCACCGGGCACTTATGATCTGTTCCGAACCAAAACTCAATTTAGAATTGGCAAAAATAAAATCTACCCTCATCAACAATGGATATCCAGAAGATTTCATTTCGGCTTGCTTTCGTAATAAAATCGCAGGTTTCTCGGCTGACAAAAAGATTGGTCCGCAAAAGTGCCCTGTTTATCTAAAATTGCCTTACATCGGCAACGTCTCCATGCGGTTTGAAAAACAAATTAAGAAAGCCATAACTAAGTGCTACGCAACGGTCAGCCCCCGTCTCGTCTTCTCCTCTAGAAAAATGATCCCATCTATCCGCAAAGATAGTATGCCTACCACACAAAACAGCCTTGTAGTATACGAATACTTGTGCCGGTGTGATGCCAGGTACGTAGGTCGCACATCTCAGCGGTTATGTGATAGGGTTAAACAACACGTGCCGTCTAGCATACGCAACAAAACTGTTCCTCAACGAGAACAACCATCTCGCGCCTCAAAACCAAAAAGTTCACTAAAACATGACTCTGCTATAGGTCAACATTTGCTCGATAACCCAGAGTGTGCTAAAGCCTACAGTGAGAATTGCTTTAGAATAATTGGCAGAGCAAGATCTACCTTTCACTTAGCTATTTTGGAATCTGTCTACATAAATACCAGGGATCCCCTATTGTGTAGACAGAAGGAGTTCGTTTTCGCCTTAGGACTCTTGAAATAATCTTATTGGTCAGCTCACTGTATCGTGGGTGTTGATTGGTTTTCCCACACCATACCAATCATTCACCTCTTTTCTGATTGGCCTATTTCGATCCACATCTGGGTATATAAATCAGTTAGGTTTCTGTTTCGTTCTCTTTCTGACGTATTACTCTGTTGAGTGTCAGACGAAAAGCTTAAGTAGTATCTATGTGTTCGTTTCATTATGGTTCCGATTTTTCTGGCTATACTGAAGTTCTGTACCATATTCCCGGGTTGAAATTTCAATCGTATTTTAGCAGGATTAGTAAAACAATTAAAAACAAATTGCTTAGCAAACTATTGATAAATCTGCTTTTGGATTCTAGGTGGTTACACCGTCCATTTGTCAAACCCCGAATATTTAAGAAGAATCTTGGTGAAGGATTCGACAACTTTTGAACGGCCCGATTTTCTGCGAAAACTTATCGGAGAAGCTTTCTCTTTTGGAGGAAGAAACTTGTTCAACTCGAACGGCAAGTCCCATGCATTGCAGCGAAAAGTTCTCAACCCGGCTTTCTCTTATGCCAGCGTGCAGAAGTTCATTCACCTGTTCCAATCAAAGGCTGAAGAATTGACTCAGGTAAGTGAATACGCCTTGAATGTTTTCCCTGTGTCTTGCTGTTTTTGTGATATTAAAGTCAATTATAGAAAAATGAAATTTTAGTGGTTATCACTAAGGGCCTGGGTTTTAGTTCCGGTCCGGTCACTTGGCATTGATTGATGGCAGTCTCCTGTATCATGGTCTTATTCTTGTTCGTTCTCTTTGGAGACCTACAACGTGGGACCAGCTAAACTATTTTCTCCACCCACCACTCCCTTCTATTGATTTAGGCTTCTTAGGTTCCTATTGATTCTGCCTTTCTGTTCCAAAGGCGTTTTGTCTGGCCTCTTTCAGATGGACCGGTGTGCATCGGCTCATGGTTCAAACGATACAGGGGCTTGAAATATTTTGCCTATTTACATCACCAACTTAGAGATTTATTCTCTCTGGGTAGCTTTGGGCTAGTGCTCCACCGCAAGCCCATTCCCCGGTTTTTCTAGGGCCTAAGGGGTAATTTAGTTTCTTTTCCTTTGTTTACTCCATCAACAGGGGCTGACCAAATGGGGATTGCTCCACCATATATCCCAATCGTTTATTATACCCTTCATGAAACGATTTGCAATGATTTTGCTACGAATTCATAGTAATCCAAAACAAGTTGCAACGATCTTGGACGATTTGAAAAGCGATTGTGAAGCAATGACAATAGTTTGAATCTTCATAAGTTTGTTTGTTATTTCAGCAATTATGAGGAGTGAAATTATGATGATAGTTTGTAGAACATGCCAAAGTTTCAGATCATCTGTAATTTAATAAACAAAACTGTTATGTACTCTTTCTTTTCTAGCGTTGGAATGATAAGCTTTCTGAAAATAAAGATCAAGCCGTTGAGCTGAAGATACAAAAAGAGTTCACAAATCTAACTTTGGATATAATTGGGGAGAGTGCCTTTGATTACAAGTTCAACACTGTAGCTGGCTTATCCAGCGAAGAGAGCCAGGCCACTGACAGATTGCTTCGATGTGCCTTTGATTTTCGGAGTCGTGCCTTAGAAATCTTATTTCCATTTTTGCAAATGTTGCCATCCAAGTCTCGGGAAGAAAGGTTGAAGACTACTGCTGTTTTCAGAAAGACTATCTACAATGTAAGTTTTTCAGTATATTCATCATCTTCTTCATCTCTGCTACATTCTTCCTCTCTTTGTATTCTTCTCCTTAGTTATTATCATCTACTTTTGTGTCCCAATTTTCCCTTCATATTCCTTGTCTTTATCCTCATCTCCGCCATCTTCTTTTTTTCTGCTCCTTTGTTATTATCTTGATCTTCTTCCCCCTTTTTTCACTGGTCTTTATCAATCATATCTGATCATCTTTCTTCTTCGTCCTATTTTCCTATAATTTTGATGAAATCTATTGAATAATGCGTTTAAAAGTAAGGATATATTTTTTCATTTCCGAAACTTTCAACTTTGAGAGTTGGGGAGGTCTTAGGTACTGTTCCATACACTAATTTTCAAAAAAGAATGCCATCTTATTCATCATCATCTGAATTTTCAAAAAAGAAAGATATCATCTTCATCATCATCTGAATTTTCAGAAATGAATGCTATCATCTTCATCATCATTTGAATTTTCGAAAATGATTGATATCATCTTCATCAATCATCTGAATTTTGTAAAATGAATGCTATCATCTTCATCAATCATCTGAATTTTCGAAAATGAATGCCATCATCTTCATCAATCATCTGAATTTTCGTAATTGAATGATGTCATATTCATCATCATTTGAATTTTCGAAAATGAATGATATCATCTTTATCATCATCTGAAATTTGGAAAATGAATGCTATCATCTTCATCATCATCTGAATTTTCGAAAATGAATGCTATCATCTTCATCATAATCTGAATTTTTGAAAATGAGTGCCATCATCTCCATCATCATCTGAATTTTCGAAATTCAATGATGTCATCTTCATCATCATCTGAATTTTCGAAATTCAATGATGTCATCTTCATTATCATCTGAATTTTCGAAAATGAAGCTATGATCTTCATGATTATTTTTTGTGTTTTTCAGGTAATAGAAATACGAAGAAAAGAACTGGAAAACCCAGACATCCCAAAAAAGAATGACTTACTGCAGCTTTTCATCGACATGTCGGGTGGAGAAGGCGTGGATTTCACAGACGAGGACTTGTTCGCCCAGATCCAAATGATCATGGTGGCTGGCCACGAAACAACCAGCATCGCCCTGACCTGGACAATCCTTCTGCTCTCCAAGTATCCTCACGTTCAAAAAAAAGCTCATGACGAGGTTATGGAAGTAATGCAGGATGATGAAGAGTTTTCTCTTGACAAGCTCAACAAGTTGAAGTATCTTGACAACTGCATCAAGGAATCGATGAGGATGTACCCCCCAGCTCTCCACTTTGGTAGACGCCCGAAGCAGGACGTTGAAATTGGGTCTTACAAGATTCCAAAAGGAACTACCCTTATGTTGCATATTGGCTTGGGACAGAGGGATGAGAGATTTTGGGAGGAACCCGACACATTCAACCCGGATAGATTTGACAAGTCATGTAAGTTTGAAATTTATTCAGCGAATATTAGCTGATTTCACTTAACATATTGAAACCTATTCAAATAAATAGACTTCTTACAAGATCAGGCCAAGAGACGATTCATTTGTGAAATCTTGAAAAATTGGTCTTTGAGGTCTTCAAACCTCTCCGTCAAAGGAACCCTGCGTTTATGTGGCAGTTTTTTGAGAGGAAATCTAACTACAACCTCCGCAATAAGGATCTCCTACAGACACCTATATTCCAAACAATAACTTATGGGCAAATTCTATTGCATACAGAGGCTCCTATCTTTGGAATAGCATACCTGATATGATAAAGAGTTGTAATAGCGCCCTCTCCTTCAAACAGCAAATCAAAGGGTGGAAGGGAGGATAGCTGTACCTGGAGAGCTTGGAAATAGATTTTTAAAATGTAGAAAATATAGTAAATTCATTGTTTTTGTACTAGTATTATGTATTTTACGTAGTTTGTTTGTATTTTTAGTAGTTTATTTACTGCACGCCTCTCTTTGTGTACTATTGTATACTACCAACTGTAAACAAATTGATGATTATTATTACTATAGTTATTATCCAACCACTGAAATCTTATTCTTCTAGATTCAGGAGACGACCAAACGAACTTCCAGTACCAGTTCCTGCCCTTCTCGCGTGGCCCGCGCATGTGCATTGGGTATCGATTCGCTGAAATAGAGATGAAAGTCGTTCTTGCAAAGCTCCTTCGCAGCTTCAAATTCAGGCTGGGACAGAACCAGACAAGTGATTTTAGCGCCCAGCGTGTTCTCACACTGCGGCCTAACCCGGCTCCGGAAGTTGAAATAGTTCGCATTGACTCGTAACTTTTATTTAAGATATTTGGAACCGCTTTCGTTCTGTGTAGAAATCATATTTTTGATCGTAATTTTGTATGATATCAGCTTTTTACTGTAGGGCTGGAAAATAAAGCGGACCACAGAACCAATGGTCCCAGAAACTTTCTAGGTCTCCAGAGAGAAACAAGGATCCATAATTTACATAGGCATCATAATTTATGTTTAGTCTTTCATGAAGACTTTTGACCAAGATGGTTTGATCCCTCCCTCAGCACAGCCTGGTGTGTTCTCTCAATCATCTAAAAGAGATTTGCGCGTATCATAGAGCATTTCAGGTCCATTGGAAATTGAAACAGCATGCGAATTAGTTTGTTTATTCTAATATTGAGTTATTTGTTTATTGATAAAGCATATTTTTATGTTGTCAAATAGAGAAAATTTGAAGCAAGAGATGGCAAATACAGTTTTTCTTTGTCTAGTCCAATCGACTGAGTCAGTTGGTTTTCGAGTTTTAAACTTTTTAAATAGAACCAGCTGCAGTTCTTCAAGCTGGTTATTCATCGTGACGTGAAGTTTCCTACCCGTCGCAATATTCCCCTTTCACAATTCAATTCAATTTGAGATGTTGCTGTCTTTACAGCAAGAATTATTGAACACATCATTATACTAAGCGTCAACTACAAAACTCTAACTATCTTATTCGTATCTATGGATTCAATATGCATGAAAGTGAGGTTTAGACCTACGCGATATATAAACTGGTGATGTTCTTGTAAGTATTTCAAAAGAGTCGACGTCACCGTGAAATGGTTCTAGTAGCTTTGATGCATTGTTTCATCAGCGATGTTTTGATATTTTGAGCTAGAAATTCTTTCGAAATTCCACCCCTATTCATTGAAATGCCATTGATTTTAAGTGTATCATTTTCTGAAGTTTCAGGGTGGGAGGGTAGGAATAGATAGATGTTAGATAGATTACAGTAATATCTATTTTGTTACAAGCATTTTCATGGTGAGTACGAGATCCCACCTATCAACAGTAGATCTGCTGTTCCCGAATAATGTATATTGATATGGTGTTGAAGCAGGGGTAGTGAAACATTTTGTTTCAAAGGTCATTCGAGTAATTACATTATTCCATCTAAACAGAAACCAGATGATAGGCCTTTCAGTAGGAAGGCAGAAAAAATTAACACAGCACACCAAACAAAACAAAAAATAAATGAAAGAGAAAAAAATTAAATAACTGAATTGATAGGAGTGGGCAGGCGTGGATCCCAGGGGGGGCATGGCCCCCCCAAACGATAAAATTTCAAAGATCGAAAATTTTCGAAAAAACAAAGTTAAACACAATGATTATGATTAGGCAGTTAAATGAACTAGGTAATGTTTTGAACATAACAGCGCAGCAAGAAAACATTACCCACGTACCTAAGCTAACATCAACCTTAATCATATATCATCTTACGTCTCAGGTGGTTGAGTGAATCTTCAAAAATGTAAAGTTTTAAGTACGTATATCATATATTTTTTTTAAAAATGAATTCAAAACTAAATCAATTCACCAAACCCAAACCTTAGACATATAGCCCCAAATATTAACCATATTCCGCATATATCAGCAGCTCTAAGTGATTAATTTTTACCAGATAATTTTACTTTGATCTAACATACCTCCTCTCTTCACGCACTGGTACCCAAGTTATTTGGAAATGAAAGTTATTAAAACCTCAGTTTATTTGTCTTTGATGTCTTTGCATGGCACTTCTATAAAAGATCCCTCATAGAAACTTACTCCTTCACTTCATGATCAAGCCTAGCTAAAGTATCAAAGATGCACCCACTCGTAAGGATCTTTTACATAATTCGAAGGGAGGCTTACTTTCTTGTAGAATATTGACATTGCAATTTGTGTAAAAAAATGACGGAAATAGTTGTTATTAGGATGTACGGTGGCCCACAACTGTCACGCACAAAAAAAAAAGAATACGCACAAATAAAAAAGACTGCGCACGAATAAAAAAGAAAATATACAATTTAAAGAGCAAAGTCAGATTTTAAAAAGAAATGCATGAATTTAGAAAAGAAATTTGAAACCAAAAAGCCAAGTGCACAATTAAAGAAATCCACGGCAACTTAGAGAAAGCCACGGCAAATTAAAGAAAGCCACGGCAAATTAAAGAAAGCCACGGCAAATTAAAGAAAGTCACGGCAAAATAAAGAAAGTCACGGCAAAATAAGGTAATGACAATTTGAGCTTTGCTGAATGGCATCATTGGATAGATCAATCAACGAAAATGGCCTAATCGAACGGGGTGACTGTGCGTAATTCTCTCAAGATATTGGCAAAATGCACTGTGCATATTGTGGGACAATAGCATCTGATTCTGCTAACTTCTGTTACTGGTGTGGACACGATGAGTGTGAATTTCTTTTTAATAGTTGTCACAAATTCGAATGCTGTTGAAGTAGAATTATCGATCTAAATGTCAAAAAATCCTTAGAAGGGTTAGTCAATTGAAGTCAAGAATGGCAGTACACTTTTTTTTATAAGAATACTTGAAATTTTCCTGAGCCTCAACTTTTCCATTGTTTATTCTTAAATTTCCATTGTTCTTTGGCGATTTTGAGCCTCAATATTCTTATAAAATTTATTCTTATAAAGAAAAAAGAGTGTAGAGTACGGTAAAATGTTTGATCCTTCCTTGTCCTGACAACGAAAACTCAGTTTCAATAACGTATATCGGAGATATTCTATAAAACGCCCATTTTGGCGATGAAATCTCGTTTCTCAGAGCATGACCTAATTTACCATTCCATTTATTTTTCAGGCTATCTTACAGAGGGGCTTACAGCTCTGACATGACCTTCAAGTATGGCATGTACTCGAGATTTCAAGGGAAAAACCAGTTTTGAAAACGACACCCACATACTGAAGCACATGCATGTCATCCTTTTAGCAAGCTGTCGTATAATTCCCATTCCTATCATAGAACCCCAATGGACCATCAGAGCCATGCAATAAAATAAAGGGAAATGGTTGATGAAGTGATATAATTTTAAATGAAAAAATAAGATAAAAGATAAAACTGGTTTTTCCCTTGAAATTTCGAGTTTAATTTGCCGTGGCTTTCTTTATTTTGCCGTGGCTTTCTTTAATTTGCCGTTGCTTTCTTTAATTTGCCGTGATTTTCTTTAATTTGCCGTGGCTTTCTTTAATTGTGCACTTAGTTTTTTGGTTTCAAATTTCTTTTCTAAATTCATGCATTTCTTTTTAAAATCTGACTTTGCTCTTTAAATTGTATATTTTCTTTTTTATTCGTGCGTGACAGTTGTGGGCCACCGTAAGGATGCATAGAAAAATAAATAAAAAAGGGCGTAGCCAGCGTTCTAAGCTTGTTTGAGGGGCGTTGCTCAAAAATTTTCCGGGGGATTAAATTTCCATATAATTGACATTAAAACCCGGACCAGAAAACCTACTTTTGATAGATAGGATTTCATGCATACTGGAGGACTTACATCTCTAATTGACGTCGAGTAGTTAGGCCATATCGAATGAAGACTCAACTTTAATTTGGGAAAGTTAAACAAGCAAATGAAGAATTCAGCGACAAGAAATTGTTTTGTGGATATTATTCTGGAACAAACCATCAGTTCGGGGAAAGTATGGAGCAGTTGCTCGATGAAAAGGAAGCGGAATTCTCGGCCAAACACGTAACTTTTGAGTTGCTGCCAGTGGACGCCATTTTTCTTGTTCTGAAATGGCTCGAGCCTACTGACTTGCTGGTCATGTGTTGTGTAAGCAAACGTCTGAATGAACTCGCGAGCAATGACTGTCTCTGGATGAAGTTTTCAAAGGGCTTGTTCAACCAAGCAGTCACCTTCCAGAAAGCCACAAAAACGTATGAAGAAAACCATAAAAAGCTCTATAGCCCCCTCTTATTAGAGCTTAAGCTTATAACTTAAGAAATAGATTAACAAATCTATTCTGTAGTCTTCTCATACAAAGAAGACTGCAGAATGAATTTGTTTAGTTAGGGATAGCAAATTCATTTATTCCATCATGATCTTGAAAACTTCTAACTTAACATGCTTGAGAGTGAAGAAATTCTTCTCCTCCAGACCTCTCTAAAAAGCACCACTTTAATAAGCCCCTTCTAGAACCTCAAAAATTAGATAAGCTTCTCAAAGGGGCTTAACAGAGCCTTTATGGTAGTTAGGTTATCAGCCTTATGTAAAACACAGCCACATACAAGTTTAAATTGAACAAATTGTGTAGAAACGGGGACTTCTCAGATTGGGGAACTTGTGTAAACTAGTGTAACTTAAGTGTAAACTAGACTAGAACCCGTAGCAAACTCTGACAAAAATTTAGAGAAACCTACTTGTGAGTTGATGACAGTTGATAGTTGATAGGCAAATAGGCTTAGTATCCTTGTAAGGTATTGGTTTATGTACAACGAACAAAGGTCCAATGAATAGTTATAATAATCAAAGCCGTGCATTGATAGTTGATAGGCAAATATGTTGTTACTATCTTCGTCAGGTATTGGTTTACGTGTAAAGCACAAAGGGCCCACTGAATGAATAGTTAGACTTATGGAGCAGTGCCACCCTGGTCCTTCCTCTCGATGTGACCATCCCTCGTGATTCCTTTTGCCTTTTTGCCTGGAATTACAGAGAGCTGGCTTATTCTCTCCTCACACTTTGTGGCAGGTCCGAATGTAGTTTTAAACCCAGGAACCCTTTGAACAAGGGTCAAGTGATCCATTTGGCCATCCCTCAAAGTAGATACTAACAATTTAAAAGATACAATACATTGTGCACATAAAAAAAGCTTACAACCTAAAATATGAAAACCTAATACATTCATAAAATAAATATATTAAAATCTAAGAGTCCCATTGAGTGTTAAAGAAGTAAAAATTCAAGAAAATGATGATGAAAAAAATAAAAGAAATAAAAAGAGATATTGCCATCGCAAAATTCTATTTTAATTGAAGCTTCAAAACAAGCAACATTGAAATTTTCTACTAGATCGGTCTCAACCCTAACTTTTTTCGTTCTAGTCCCTCTAAGACAGAGAATGCATGATCTTAACGTGATGGAAGAAAGCTTGCATCTCATCCATCTAGTGATGTCACCGTATGTCTCTCCACTCTTTTCACTGATTTTGGAGGCAAGCGTTTTGAAGAAAATGGTACTTTCATTTCCCATCCCTCCTGTGCATGAGAAGGCCAATGGTTTGAATGTGCCCTGTTCTATATTCATTACACGATCGTTATAGTGTCTTTTCTTTTCCATTTTGTGTTTTTGGTATATCTGTGTGGGACTGAGGGCTCTGGAACTATCAGTGTTTTTGTCGGTCACACAAATATAAAAAAATGCTGACTGGCCACGCCTCTAAAAACCTCTTGCCCTGATATCTAGCCTAGCTTCGTCTCCATTTATCGTACTTCTTGACATTGTCTCTCAACGTATTGGTTGCAGCATCAGTTCAGTTTCCATATCATTACACACGCGCCCGAGTAAGTTGGCCGTGAGGTCCCTGATGTCATTATGTCGCATTATTATGAATCCAGCTCTTTTGCAATTTAAGGCATGTGTTACATTAAAGCTCTGTTCTAACGGGCAGTGCAATGGAAGCCCCTTGATGTCCATGTTATATCACAATGCCAAGGCATCACGAAAGTCTCCTTTGTGCAGTGCGAACCCTTGATCTTTTAGTGGAAGGTAAGAGAGCCAGTTGGATGCCCCCTTCTCCGCAGCTAGATCCACTGCCCGGGCAGTTTCTGGTGTTAATCTAGATCTTATCCTGGACAAGTCCATGTGTTGAGACTCTTTTTTTGTCTTTTTAATGTCGTGAATTTTCTTCTCTGTTGCCTCAGGGTCTGGGAGATCGTTTGCTTGCAGGACTTAACTGCTGCGAGAGGTGCTGTCACTTGCTTAGATACATCGTATTCAAATTTTGCTACATCTGTCAGATTTTTATTCCCAGCCCACCAAGACGTATTGGGAGAGAGAACAATTCTCTTTCTTCAGCTGAGATTTTTGAACCAAATATGGTGGGTAAGAATTCATATGACAGTATGTCATCCAATGGCCAGAGATGTTCTTTGATTTCTGGAATGGTTCTCAGGAAATATGTATGTTTGTGTTGTTGGCCTTGTATATACGCAGCAAAGGCAGCTTGTGGTTGGCTTTTTGCCAACAGACACAGCCTTTTCATTTCGTTGCACCAGGTGTTAACTTTCTCTAAGACATACTTTTCGCAGAAAGTGGGTTGTCCGATAGCTGCTCCAAGCTGCCTTTTCCCTTCTGTAGTGATGTTTAATTCATGCTTTGAAAATATCATTTCTGCTTCTCCTTTCTTGGATGGGTTCTTCAGAATCAGCCAAGATTTCTTGGCATTCACCAAGTAACCAAATTTGCTTCCTTCAGCAACCAACGTTAGCCACCAGTTTAACAGGTGCGTTAGTTTTCCACATCCTGTTGCATCATCAGCATACCAGACTTGCTTTACGAGGGGTTCCTTTTCTTTAAGCGTTTTTAATAGCATATTGGTTCCTGGAGCGTAGAAAGCCATTGCTAGATTGTCCCCTTGTGTTGTTCCCTCTTCAGACTGCAATTCTGCACCACCTGAAATGAATAGTCTGGCTGGTGCTCTATATGTATTGATGAGGATTGTAGCAAAGGAAGGACAAATGTACTGGATATTATGCAAGGCAATCATTCTATTCAGAGTATTAAAAGCGTTTGTTGCATCAACCAGTATCACTGCGTCATTTTCTTCCATAGAGAAAAGATCTTTCATGGAGTGAATGGCTGCCTCTGCTCCACCCTTTAAACCTGTACATACTTGCAGTAGTCCAGCAGCCTTTTGAAAATCTGGCTTGAGAACCCAGCTGATGGCTTTCCCAACTATTCGACGAATAACTTCCCCCACACCAATGGGCCTAATTCTTGGGCACTTGTCTAGAGGAATTAATTTGCATGCTACAAAGCTTTCAAGAGAGGTTGGATCTGTGATTGTAGTAGAAATGTGCTTAGCAAAAGTTGCTAATTGTTCTCGTAGAGCCTTGCCTTCTTTTTTGAACGAGTTCCCCACTAATATGCTTCGATACCGAGTTGCATCAAACTGGGATGGCCCCACAGCACCTTTGTCTGCATTGCTGCTCCTTTTATCATATCTTCATCGATACTATCAAAATAGTTGGGGCTGATGTTTTGTAGTGGTCCCTCAAGTAGTGATTGTGGGTGGATAAAGCCTCGTTGTGGATGTTTTTCTTTCAGACCTTGTATGATTTCAGTGCTTATATCATTTTCTTCACTCAGGAACCGCATTGCTGCGTTCACTTTTCCTTGAAGCATCAGCTTGGCAAACACTCTGGCAATGTCTTCAGGGGGTCTTTTTTTGGCTCTCTTTAGTCTGTTTTGGATGGTACGTCCTTCTGTGACAAGATCACGTATATGGCCATTTTCCCATGATTTTAGTCTTTCCTCAAGTTTTAAATTATGATCCCTTGCCTTACCATATCTTGAGGGTTTTTGCAGTAACAAACTTGGAAGTATCATATAAACTTTGATGGTGACCCCCTGAAAATCTGTTCATTTATTGTAGCGTTCAAGCCAAGACGATAATTCAGTAACAAACTGCTTCCCTGCTCTTCCAGACGGAATCTTGAAGAGAGTTTTCCTCCATTTCGTAATCTCATTATAAGTTTCATCGACCATGCTTGCGAATTCGGCTCCCGACATGTTCTTCCACTTGGACTTTGGTTCATGGTCGACCTTTTTTTTTGCTTTCGCCCTTTTTTTGCTCCCAGCACACCCCTATTACTCACTAGCACCAAGTCCTTTACCCACACGAAAGTATTGTAGAAACGATCTGCTTTAGTTCTTTTGATGGACTTTCCACATTTCAAATCAATTAGTGAGTATATTTTTATCAACAGAAGCAAGTTTTATTGGAAGAAAAACTTTTGCAATACGAAAAGATGGGCAAATGGAAGTTTGAAGCAGTTAAAACCTTACAACTCCAGCTTTAAAAAGTAGGTTGATTCGATTGATTGATTGATTAATTGATTGATACTGCATATTGGTGCTTTTTTGAACTTCCTCCTTAATTAAAATGACAGTTTTCATTCAATGTCGATATTCTTTAGCAATGTCAACCAATACCTCTTCAGATGCACTGGGGTGAGTGGCTGAGGATTTAAGCGAATGGTTTTGCACAGGTCTTGTAAGGTCAACATTTGGATGGGCAACCTTTGATGTGTTTACAAAATGAGTTACTTCAATATCCTTTAGAAGAAACGTTAAACTAGGGATCCCATGCCCCTGCATCGGCTAGTATGTTAAACATGAATTTGAATCTTCACTTACTTACTTCCAACCACTTGTTTCCCCAATCAGCATTATAGCTAATATTACTAACTGTATTAAAGTTGTAATTGATGATAGTAATTAACAAAACAGTTTCTCTTGATTAAAAGTTAGGGGACAATAGTCAGCTAGCCCGTTAGCATAAACTCACTCAACTCAACTAAAACTCGCTAATTCATTTGTTTACCATTTTCTTGCAGTCTGATGCCTTGCCTGCAGATTTGTGCTCAGGGGTCTATACTTATTGGCTCGCAGGGCTCAGAAATCTGCTCCTACTCCAGCCAGGACCTAATGAACGACAAACCTTGGCAGAGCTGTGTGATTTCAGAGCTAAAAGGTCATCGTGACGACGTGGCTAGATTCGTCAAATCTGGCACTCAGATCTACTCTGCTAGTATGGACAAGACTGTGAGAGTGTGGTCTGTAAGGAAGTCGAAGAAGAAATGTCTGGCTGTTATGCAAGGACACCAAAAAGGCGTTTATTGTGTTGATGCTAATAGAAGTATCATTGTCTCTGGCGCAAAAGACAAAACTATCAAAGTATGTATTTTCTATTTGATTTATTCTTCTCAATATATACTTAAGACCTTTTAAGTTTTGTTGTACACCAACCTGTCTGTTTGCCCTCTTCAGGTGTGAATTAGCCAATAAGGAGTCTCAGGAGGTGTTGAGCTAAATTGTAATTGCCTTCCGATAAAAGTTTTCTTTCACACGCCCATTCTTTACGCTCAATATGCAATCTCTTTTATTTTGCTCTGTGATGATAGATCCAAATAGAATGTTGAGTAAATAAAGAGAAAGATCATACCCCTGCAATGTGCAAATTCATCCTGTGCTGATTTTACTTGCGTACATATCGCCTCGAGACTCCAAGTAGGTTTATTGATGATCTTCATCAACATAGTGAAGTCTAAGAAATATATAGTACTAGAATAACATGTAGGAAGTTTAACGATAAAATGGCAGCGTCTGAGCATATAAGCCAATGATTGGTTTCATTTCAAATGATTGGAAAATAAGAGTTGCTGAGCATAGACCAGAGGTATCTTTATCTTGCATGATTTTGTTACCCTATCATGCAGTAATTTTTATTGCTTATCATTCTTTCATCATTGATCGTGATGGCCAAGTAAGTGCTCTGGCCACAATAACCAGTAATCAGAAGTAAGAAAAAAACCCTGGCATTTTGTTACTATCTGCATAGAGAATACTATAATAAGTATTTTTCCTGTTCTAGGTCTGGTCCAATATTGATTATTCCTGTTTGCAAACCATTTCTATATCTGATCTCCCGAGATGTCTCTGCATCAATAATTCTAAAAGGTATTTTTCTATGTTTATCACAATGCCATGGCTTCGGAAAGATTAGTGGGGGCAACCATTTTTCCTAAAGAATAGAAACCATCAGCACCATGTTGAAAACAATAGATTTCGGGAATTATTGGAGGTAAATGTCTCCCTTTCCTTCTGTTTCCTGTGGGTCTGGTTTATCATGAGGCACTGTAAAGCTGTATTAAAGTCCCTTCTCTTCTACGTCCTCTCTTCATGAAAGAAAGACTACAGAGCAGAATGTGATGAGTTAGGGATATCTTATGGATTTATTCTATCATAATATTGCAGATTTCTAACTTTACATGCTTGAGAATGAAGAATTTCTTCTCAAAACCCTCTTTAAGAAGCACATACTCTAATAAACTCCCTCTAGAACCTCAAAATCATATAAGCCCACAGGGCTTATTAGAGCTTTTACAGTAATCTTATCTTTTTTTTAATCGAGATAGTTTGAATATATTCTAACTTAGTAGTTATTGCACCAACGAAGTATCAAACGGGTGCAATACTCATTCATTATACCAAAAGTCATTAAATGATGATTAAGCCAGGGGTCCCTCTCCAAGGGTCACCTGTATATCTTTAATGGATCAGACAATTGTTGATATCATGATTTTCTGTTACAGCCAATTTCTCAGTGGGACGGCCGCACATAACACGCAACTGGCTGCTTTAAGAATCTATGACCTCTGCACGTAAGCTGAATCAGAGCCTTTTTTAAGAAATTATTAGTGGGGAGGCAAATAACAAAAAGGGATAATGGGAATTTCGGTCTCGTCATGATTTGCTGAAGGTACACAAGCAATAAAGCTAAAAATCTAGGAGTCTTGGGGGCTTACTCTGGGGGTACTGTAAGCCTCCCAGTGGGTCCAGGTGGCGACGCCCCTGGAAGCTCTTGACATTTTGTCATTTTTGAGGTCTCAAAATGGCTAAGGATCCTGAAGTTTCTCTTGCGGCATATGTTAATAGCCCCCAGAAACGCTACTGTATAAGTAACTGATATAAGTGGCTGAGAACAACACCTATATAGACCATACCTTTATGATTGCAAAGAGATAAGGTCAAAATAGACTTGTTCAAACTAATCAATACGAAAAGGGATAACATTATGGGGTCAAAAACGCCATGACTGGAGGGGCAAAATTGAAGAATGGGAGGGCGTTTGCCCCCCCAGTATTAGTGTTAAAAAAGGCCCTGAGCTGAATTATTATGATCTGTTGATCAGTATTTCTACAAGTTAAGTAATATAAGGAAATCAAGCTCAGAAGTTGACGTGGGTCTTGTTTGAAAACATGTATCAATTTAATCAGATCACCACAAGATAAACACACTACTTTGTTCCAAGTTGTGTTTATAGAATACAACGCAAGAATACTCCTAGATGTTCACACCAACGATTATGATAGAATTACAAATAAAACATATAATCAAACTCTTAACACTATAGCTATTGCGTTGTCTAAGACCGCATCTTAGTGCTCGATGCATCAAGGTACAGAGCGATATAGTAGAGAAACAAGAAGAGAGACTGGCTCTCTGTTATTCAGGAATTCATGCTTACGCAATTAAATAGTCTATCTGATGATTTTGTAAGCATGAAACTTTGAGTTACAGAGTCAGTCTCCTTTCTTGTTTCTCTTCTAATCAAACTCTTTCATACAATAACGACTACAAAGTAGGATATAATTAATTGGAATAAGATGTAAGATTATCATGTCAAAAGAATAAAGCAGGGAAAGGATGGAAAAGAAAATCAAGCAGAAAATTCTGATAACTAGCTATGTTGTTTATGGTCGTGTTCTTGTATAACTCAGCGTCTAACCAATATGGAGTTAAAGGATTCTAATAGGCTATGATAGACAAGATATCGACAGACTAGATAGTAGACATGTACACCCATATCCAGAAAGCCAGACAGCAGGACACACCCATAGCAAGATCGCAAGATTGCTGGTAATGTGTGCCCATAAGCCACAAACTATTCCATCGTCCTCACACCTATGATTAAAGAAGTAATTTCATGGCAATATCACACCTTTAACTGTAGTATTCTTATGGCTTTTACTTTTCTAGTTTTGATTGTATTTCATCATTTGACTTTACAGGGGAAGGCTTGTTTCTGGCATGACAAGCACCGGAAGAGATGCAGAGCGTCTAGGTGCTGGAATCCTGCAACTGAAGATGGAAGATCCGCACACGGTCTTATCTTGCGGTTATGATACGACCGTCCGGCTATGGGATCTCCGGTCCAGGTTAATTTTACTCATACCTTCCCAGTAATAAACATTTGTCGCCTTTTCTTTCCGAGACTGGATACCTGGTATCCGATACTGGATAAAAAGGTATGACTAAGATATGTCTTAATCAATGTGTAATATGTAAGTATAAAACTAAAGGCTCTCTGTCAAGATAAAGACTTATCTTTCTCAATTTTTTCATTGTCTCAATTAAATTTCAAAAAAATGAAGGCAAATGGTGTGAATCTATAATGAATTCATTCTTATTTGTGGTCAATTGTTAAATTCATTCTTACATTTGCATGATCATAATCAGATATTATACTGGTCCTGGTTTTTGCATAGTAGATACTAATTGTTGTGACTGCAAAGCATTAATGTTTACTGAGAGGCCTTGAGGCTAATACATGAAAAATAAGTATAGTGACATCAGCATATCAGGCAACGAAGGGAAACAAGGACTAGTGTAGCAAGTCTAGCCTGCCTGCCTGATAAAGTTTAGCAAATGTCAGTCAAGCAACGGAGAGTTAATTTGATAACGTTTATTTTCCACAGAAAATGTATTCGCTGTTGGTCCGACCCGCATGATAACGCTGTCTTCTGTTTTGAGTCGAATCGAGACTGTATGATTCTTACAGGCACAAATCGTTATGGCGTGGTGAGCTCACGTTTAGTGTTACTTTTTAATGATAAGTAAAGTTTTTTTTTGTCTCAGCCCTTCAATATGTTCACTAATAAAGCTTTTTTAGTTTTCATATTTGTAACTATCATGTTTTGCCAGACCTATAATGTTCCTTGCTATCGAGCTCTTCACAGTAGGCAGGGATTGCCGAGTGGCTAGATCACTCGACTTTTTTCCAGGTTCGAAACCACTTTCAGACTTGTCACATGTAGTGTAAGAAGAGAATTTGCTAGCTCTCTGTACTTCATGCAAAAAGGCAAAGGAATCACGAGATGTGCTAACATCGAGAGGAAGGTCCAGGGTCTTACCGCTCAGTTAGTCTAACCATTGAGTGGGCCCTTTGTGCTTTGTATATAAATCAATACCATAGGAAGATAGTAAGCGTAAACTATCAAAGCACTGTTCGATTAGTCTACCTATTAAATGGGCCCTTTGTGTTTTATATGTAAACTAATACCTTAGGAAGATAGTAAGCGTATTTGCCAATCAACATCAAGACTGAAGACTTTTTCTTTTTGCATCTCAGTGTTCTGTGATGATCCAGAAAATGGCACTTCTCTGGATCCATCAATATTTTTGCTAAGCATTACAACAAGAATGAATATCATTATTTTTTATTTAAGGTACGCATGTTGGACAAACGAATGTCGGAGCCTATCAGGGTAAGGATGGAGATATGCATATATTTTTAAATGTGTAAGATGTGAAGTTAGTCTTGAAATAAAGAATGTGTCGTTGGGGATATTGTTTCGTCTCTTAGATATATTTATCTTAATCCTGTACTCAGCGGTGGCGTATGCAAGGGGGTTATGGAGGGGTCTGGATCCTCCCACTTCTCAAAAGATGACCCTTGAGATATTCGCAAAAGTGCATAAGTTTCTGTCTAAGGAGGGTTGAGAGGCGTGGCTTTTACGAATTTCCCTGGGAAACGCCCATGACCCGCCCACCTTTTGGAGACTGCGTACGCCACTGATCCTCAGAGAGTTGGCTCTTAGATAGGAGAACAGTTTTAAGAAGGAGAGGGAGATTTTAGAAGGAGGGAGAAAAGAGAAGCTATAGATATTCTGTAAGGGAGAGAGAAACTTATTTTCACGAGAGAAAGATGAAATTGCCAAATTTGAAAGAAAGAAGGGGGATTAAGACTCTTCATTAAACCCCCCTGTCTCCTGGCTACTTACTACCTGATTAAAATACTGTTTTGCTAGCAATGGAAGCTCGAGCAAGTCTCTTTTCTCTTTCTAGTCGTTCTTCACTGCTTTGAACAAAAGCAGCAGTCCTGTGTACTCGTTACAGTTCTCACAAGATGGCCTGTATGTTGGTCTATCTACTGGAATACAAGTTTTCAAGTTTAACAAGTAAGTTATTTGCAACTATTGAACTAATAATAATAGTAATAGTTTCACAATATTTATATTGACTAATATGGAGCTCGTGTTTCCATCAGAAATTCCGTTGTCATTATTATTTTTTTCCAACAAAACCAAAAACTTTGTGGCAAAGTTCCATCTGATTTATTTCCTACGGGCGAATTCGCAACCCCTCAACAGCGTTTCAGTTTTTGGATGGTTTTGAATGTGAGAGAGAAAAATCCTCTTTTGAAATGAGTAGATGTCATGAGCGATAATAAAGAATTAGTTTGAATCTCACTCTCGCGTGAATATAGCATTATTTAATTAGAAGGGACCTCAAGATCAGGAGAGGGGCAATATATACATCTTCTGTCTTTGGATGGTACAAAACTTCAAGAAGTACCGGAAACATAGCGTTTTTCGAATCACATCTGTGTATATAAATCAGTGAGATTTCTATTTCGTTGTCTTTCGGACGTATTACTCTGTCGAGTGTCAGACGAAATACTTAAGTAATCTATGTGTTCGTTTCGCTATTTTTTCGGTATTTCTGGTTATATCTTCTCTCCTAGAATCACCTCCCAATATATAAATACCTTCTGTTTCATATAAAGATTAGGAGAGGCGTATTCCAGGGGAGTTCCCATTCAAAAACGATCTGAAAGGGGGTTTATCTAGCTACATCTACATACAGTAAAACCAATGAGATATCACACTGATGGAGATCAACACACTTCCCACGCAGCCCTATCATACGTCATAAAGCCAGTGAGAAAGATTGGAGCTCTAGGGCTATTGAAAATCACAAGGATGGCTAAATTTGATTATCATGAATTTTTACAATCGTTTCGAATAAGTTACCTAACGTGGTAGCTTGTTTGCCTTTTTGAATTTTTCCATCCTTGCTTTTGAACTGTATATATTTTGTAAACTAAATTGATTTTAAATTTTTGTAATATTAGTGTAAGAGTAGGCCTTGATTAGCTGTAATTTCGCTATTTCGATTTAATTTCATACTTTAAGCCTACTATAAATAAATTGATGATGATGATGATGATGATGACAAAAAGAAACATTTTGTGCTAGATCGCAGATTAAATCAAGCAGTTTTATCGCAAGATTCAATTCACTCAGAAAACCATATTTAAATTAGAGTATCACACCGAACTGAAATTTTCAACTAATGGATGATGTGAGTTTCAAATTGTCAACATACTTATTGGTCTTTCTCGTTTGGGACACACATAAGGCTCGTTTAATGCACTTATAAACTCGGCTCCTTCCCAGCCTTAGCTTTCGTTCTTTATAGCAAAATCTCTAAAGCACTTTGTTTCTAGCCAAGGGTTTATAATCAAGGGGTTGATAGGCAAATACACTTACATCTTCGTAAGTATTGTTTTATTTGCCACGCACCAAGAGCCCACTGAATAGGTAGACTAATCGAGCAGTGCGACCCTGGTCCTTCCTCTCGGTGTGACCACACTCTAATGATTCCTTTTTGCTTGCAATTACAGACAGCTGGCAAATTCTCTCCCTACACTTTTTGACAGGTCTGAATGTGGTTTCGAACCCTGGACTCTTTGAACAAGGGTCAAGTGATCTAACCACTCGGCTATCCCCACCATAAGGGGTTGTGAGTTAGATTCCTACCTCTTGTACTCAATCACTCATAAGGTTTTTGACACATGAATAAATAGGTAAGGCTAGCTGGAGTAATGGACGCACCGGACATTGCTCATGGGGAGGGCCTAGACTGCCTCTCTGATCCATCTTGCCTTTGCAAGATACCTGGGAACAATGCAAGGTTGAGTAACTGCTGGAGCGACATGCTAAGCACGAATTTCAATCAGGCCACCTGCTAATTTTGACCTTGATTACTTCCGCTCGGTCAGAACGCTCAGCAATCACTGATTCTGTCTCAGGCCTCTCTTTGCCTGATTTTCCAATATTCTGCCCTGCTAGGGGGCATTCTCGACTAGAATTTGTTGTTTTTGTGCGATTGTAAACAAGAGTAGGAAAAGAAATGGTTATCTTGGGGTGCTGCTGAATGGCCTAACTACGCGATGCGTCGGAGATCAAGTTTGTTGTTTTTTGGATTTCTTATCTGCTTAACAGGTAAGCTCGGTTGTTATTCTATATGATATCTTTATTGCAGTTGTTGTTTTAGGACTCATTGATACATTTGTAATCAGCCGAACCAATAAGGCTCTGCCAGTTAGATTATTTCCTTCTTCGTTAACTCAACCGAATATGATATCTACTTCTGTCTGCATCGATGCTGAACAGGACCGATAATCGGTATAATACTCAGAGTGCGAGAAAACGAGATAATTGAAGTAATAATAATGATGATTTACATTAGTTTCCTACTGCTCGTACCATATCTAATTCACGCAAGGAAACAATGCAATTTATATTGTGAAGCAAGATAGCTGTATCTTGGAGCAAAAACGCTCCTAACATCTTCAGTCTTCAACAGCATTTTCTGCCATAGCTAGAGCAACTGAAAAACCAAATCGAACATAAGGTATGTCGATAAGGCGTTAGTCAGCCTGGATTAGGAGTCTGTAAGAAGCTGTTAGTCGCTTGCCCAGGTCCCAAGCAAACAGTTACTCAAAGAAAATAAATAGCTTTCTAGTAGAATTCCTGAATTTCTCATTGGTGTATCTCACAGTTTGTAGCTAAGTCCGTCTAGCTTTTGATGCTATTCAGGTCGACCTAACTAATCTGACTAATACAAGCCTCTTTAACTAGATATTGGAAGAAGGGAAGGGGAGGAGTTGGTATTTTTATCAATGTAATCGCTATCAGTGTCTAATTGTGTGATCTGTGTCTCCTTATAGTCGCTCCATGCCTGGACGGAGCTCCTGTAAAGCATGGCAAAAGCAACTCTCGGAAATTGGTGAAGAAGGCGACGGTTCAAACGTCAGTAAAAGATGTCAGTGTAGAAAAGAAATCATTACTTCAGCCAGGGCAAATTTTAGCAAAAGAGAAATTGGAAGATGCTAAGAAGAAAGGAACAATCCGACTATCAGGTGAGCGTTGAAACAGTTTGCTGAATACATTTTACTAATCATATGTATTAATAGATAGCTGAATTTGAGCGTTGCAATATTTTTTGAAATAAATTTTGCTATCGGCTGACTTTGAACATAACGTTTTTATTGAATTAATACTTGATCAAGTGTAATTTTAGATTGTTGCTTTTGAACTTAATTCATGGGAGATGCTTAGATATCAGGCTTGGCAAGACGGGAATTTAGAATTCCACAAAAGGACCCAATTGCATGAACGAATTTTCAAGAATTTTTACCCTTATTTGTATGAATCTCAACTGATTTTAAACCTATGTGTATGAAATTTGTTGATTTTGATAGCTGTAAAGAGGTTTTCTGTCAATTTTGAAAGAAATCGACAATTTTACCAGGAGGCCAAAAATCAGACCCATATGTACAGAATAACGGCTTGCGAAACCCGCCCACATGCGTGGTGTGTACCCCTTGGACTTAAGTTTTTGATATGTTCTGCTAAATAACCAAATCGCCAGAAAACGGAGTCCAAACCATAAGGGATTGCATATGCCCCCACATCATGAGGGATGGTATATGCCCCCATACTATGAGGGATGGTATATGCCCCACACCATGAGGGATGGTATATGCCCCACACCATGAGGGATGGTATATGCCCCCATACTACGAGGGATGGTATATACCCCACACCATTAGGGATGGTATATGCCCCCATACTATGAGGGATGGTATATGCCCCTACACTATGAGGGATGGTATATGCCCTCACACCATGAGGGGAGGTATTTGCCCACACAGCATTAGGGATGGTATATGCCTCCATTCTATGGGGGATGGTATATGCCCCACACCATTAGGGATGGTATATGCCCCCATGCTATGAGGGGTGGTATATGCCCTCACACCATGAAGGATGGTATTTGCCCACACAGCATCAGGGATGCCCACACCACGAGGGATGGTATATGCCCCTACACTATGAGGGATGGTATATTCCCACACCATGAGGGATGGTAAGTGCAACACACTATGGTTTTGCCAAATATATCTCTCTAAACCAACTGAAATTCTCGATTTTCCAGGTCCTTGGCATAGTGATAGCGGCCTAGACAGAAACATCGATCCACAGGAAGACTCGTACGTGAAGAAAGTGATTGCGAGTAATGAAGGATTGAATTTCAACAAAGATATGGCTGAGGCTGGAGGTACGTTATCATTTTCCCTGCTTTCTTTCTTTTTCTTTGTATACCTAGCTACCTATGCTTGAGATCAGGGCTGGAAGATATAGCAAACCACAGCACCAATGGTTCTAGAAAATGTCTGGCCTTCTGAAAGAAAAAAAGGTCCATATTCTTCCTAAGAACAGTCAGTTAGGTGAGGTCTTTAATCATGGTATTAGGCCACGCTGTATTGACTTATCAGCCCTTTTTAGGCCCGATGCATGTTACTCAGTTATCTAAGAGAGATCTGCATGCATCACATAGCTTTTCAGGTCCATTATGGTTTGAGCTTTAGTTACTTTAAAGATAAAAGTATTATGAATTTTTTACACCTAGCTGGTTGTATGTAAGTAGTTAATCACATGCAAAAACTGCTTCTAACTCCTTGATACATCAAAATTACTGTTCGAATCATATTTGCCACCAGATGTTTCATTTATGTTTGCTTTCTTCAATATGCTTGAAGAAATAAAAAAACTTGTGTTCCTAGAAAGCAAAATATTTGTCCCGCCCATGCTGGTGATGGATATCAGTTGTTGCATATTTTCACCTGCATTGCTGCCCTTTGCTATTGTCATCAACGGATCGTGCGAAAAAGATAATAGAAAACCATCTGAATTGACTTCAATATTGTTTGTTGCAAATAATCACTGCAAATTGTTTCAAGATCGAATAGTGTCCATATCGTTCTTCAATCGTTTGAAAATGTCCAGCAATATCTCTGATCGTTTCAGAAGCATTTCCAAGAATTCACAAGCCCATTAAATGATCGTTTGAGTTCGCAACAATAATTTATGAACTGATCTTACGTTTGTTTGTATTTTCCAGAGGTATTTGACGTGAACGGAATCGAAGACTTCTACGACAAAAGTGCCTTGATAACATACGAGGTGAACGGGCATGAAATTCCCGTGCACATGAAACCAAAATTAACCCCTCAGAACCAGCCTATGTTTCCGGAATACGGTCACGAACCCGGACCAGCAATACCGGAATCACGCAGTAACAATATGCCCACACGTAACAACCCGCTGCATAAAGCTACCACGTTCTACGGAATGTCTTTGAAGGACATGCCGGAATATAAAGTTATGGACACGCCGTCTGTTGGAGATAAACCGCATCAGACGCAAGCGTTTTCTGGACGCCAATCAATGAATGACCCGCGGCTAGGTGAAGGCAACTCGTTCACCTCGCGTCACCGCTTGGAAGGTGATCCGCAATCCGCGTACCAAGGTCCTAGCATGCTGCAGTCTCACCGGCAAACCGCACCGTTAGCTGACTCACAAAGTGACAAAACGGCTGCGGAATACGCTCAGGCAAACTCGATTGGGCAGGAAGACGCGCAAATGGCGCATAGGATGCAGAGCTTCTACCAAGCGCAAAACCGAAACCCTGAATTCAACCAATTACACCGCGAGGCACCAGACGCAAGTCTGACCGCTTTCAACCAGAAATCAGACGGCCACCAATATCCAGAATCTCATCAGTACTTCGCAAACAACAGGCCTGCAGAAAACTTCGCCGCTAGCGATGGAAAATATCAGCATCAAGCGGCAGAGCCTGAAGAAGCGCACATGGCAGAACCTGTTCATAGTGCCCACCAGCTATTTGACAGACCAGGTAACGGACCCACAAACATTGAGGAGTTTCAACATGCTTTGAAACAGATGCACGGAGCTTTTGATGGTGTAGATCAATACAAGGCTCGCCCTGGATTGAAAGAATTCTACAACAAGCCAACAGCATCGTTTGAAAGTGCGCACAAGCCCTCTGAGGACTCAGCACTCACTGGACAAAGTAGAGACGTGGGGAAGGAATTCGACGGCGGAAAACTAGCCCCTGCGGAGGCTGTTTCGAAGGAGCATCGTAAAGAAGGAGGCGGGATGAAAGAAGACGACTCGAATTCGTTTTTTGAGCAGTTGGAGAAAATGGACGAGCAGAAGCGAAAGAGCGAGAAACATGATGAAGCAGACGGCAAGGATGAAAGCCCAGATGCTGATAATGGTTCTCATAAGAGTGGAAGTAAAACTGAGAAGGTGAAAGCCAAAGAAAAGCTCTTAAAGATATTGGGAGACCTGACTAGTAAACTTAAAGGTAGGAAGCCATTATTATTTCAATCCGAGTGTGTGATTGTCATTTGTGCTAGTGCTTCCATTGCCATTTTGGTGTGCAATTTTTAGTCGTTATCAGGAATTCCGATCCGCCTGATTAAATCAGAAGTACAACTTGAATCAATAGCAACATTTGAGCACTTGCCAACAGTTTGTCAAAATCGTGTTTTTCATGTTTAGTGCGGAAATGCAGAATTCGATCTTTAGGCTACCTCAGATAGTCTGGGGTGATGAACGATGTTAAAATCATTATCAATTCAATTCAATCAGTTCAATTTTAATACAAGGTTACAAAATAATGTCTACTAAACAACCCAAGAAACGCAATTCTTATAATTCTTGGGCCGTTCAATTGAAAATAAAGAAAATTGATTATAACTGTAGATGCCCCAAGCAGACCGATGCCCAAATTGATAATGAGTCTAAAACAATGGTATTCAAGTCACTCAATGATTTGGCTCCTTAGACAGCCTTTTTAAAAGAAATTCACAGTGTTCTATTCATTCCCTTAGAAACACAAAGACTGACCTAAGAGAACTAAAGAAAATATCCACAAATGGTCAGAAATGTTTTTCGTTCCGGGGCACCAAACTGTGGAACGGCCTCTCAGCTGAGCCTAAAAAGGCATCCTCCCTTAAAACCTTCAAACAAACTATCTGAAACAGATGAAAATTAAATTTATTTTTCGATTTTAACTAGTTAAGTTGATAGTGACTGTTATCTTTAAATTTTATTGTAAATAAAAGGTATTATACTATTGTATTAGGTTTAGGTTTAATTTTACTTTTCTTTATTATAACTTGTAATTAATGTTTTTTCGGAGGGCCCCTCGTAAATCAGCATTTGCTGTATGGGCTACCCTCCTTAAAGAAATAAAATCAATCAATCAATCAATCAGAAGAAATGCAAAAATAAAAATGTTGAAAATATGCAAAAGTCTATTAACTGTGATATGATAACCTAAGATGTTCAGCTATTTTCAACATCAACTTATGAATGGAATAGGCTGCAATGAAGTTTCCTATTCACAACATCAACTTATGTATGGAATAGACTGCAATGAAGTTTCCTATTCACAACTTCAACTTGATTATTCTTGTTCAGGTATGGAGGCTGCTGTTAAAGACGCCCACACTGACGAGAGGCGGGAAAGCTCCTCCATGTTTCCCGAACCACCTGAAAATCAAAAGTCCCCCAATCAGCAGCAGTTTGAAGAGGAAAACAAGCTGCGCAGGCAGGACTCGCGTGATGCTGAACAGGAGCATACTAGTGAACCAGAGCCAGCGATGGATCATGCATCAGATAACGACAATCATGCATCTGATATTCATTCGGCTGCGAAATCGCGCGATACGAAAGAAGAGAGCGAAGCACCGCTGCAAAGTCCGCAGCTGGTGGAGCCGCACTATGCAAGTAACAGCCATGTGAATTATAATGCGGAGCACGGCGAAGAGGAGCGGCCAGAAGACATGACGCACTTGATCAACAAATACAATCAGCACCAAAAGCCGTTTATATTCAACACTGATTCCATCGACTACAAAGCTCCGCACGATACGCGCGAGAACAAAGACGACTTTGAAGAAAACAGTGGAAAGGACCACGTCCACCATGCACTGCACAAAAGCCCTGCAAGCCACCGTCTTTATGAGCGACCCATAATCTCTGCCTTCTACCACGGCTCAGAAGCCGCGCCAGGTGGGTACCCGGATCTTGACGACGCGCGGTCTCATTCTGAGAGTAATCCCTCTGACAGCAGGCAGGTCACCCCCACGCAGAGAGATGGAGGTGGTAAGGATGCTGCTGCGAGCAAAGATGAAGAAAGTTTCGATGCTGATAATGCGAAAAGTAAAGATAAAGATGACGATAAACCAGGAAAAAGTAGGGATGCTGACAACAAACCCGAAATCGGTAAGTGTTAGATTTAACTGTTTTACGAGAAATTATGTTTACATTTGTCAGTAAATGCGAATATCTAAAGCTTATTGCTCCTTGTTGTAGATACGTTGTCAATGCCGAGTAAATTCTGCCCCTCCCAAGCACCTAGAATGTATTGCGTTTTCCCCAGTAGAATCTATCTGGTGTCTGATTTTGTGCATTTGTGAAATGTGTTGTGATGATTACCTGCTCCTCGTGGCATCGTCTTGTAAACTTTGTTTGTTATTGTATGATTTTATTGGAATAAAAAAAAACCTGCAACGCATCTTGAGTCATCTACCAAAAGGAGGATATCACTATTTTCCTAATATTCAAGACAAGGAAAGCTGTCTCAGATCAAAACAGAAGTTTTGATCAGTTTACTTTCTGTGGTTCAGCGTATTCTTCTAAACCTCCTCAACTTTTCAAACTTTGAGACGATATTGCCAGAAATGGAATCCGTCATTTTCAAAGGCAAAAATTCAAATTGAATTGTTCGGGTCTATACTGAGAACTGACAAAATGGCAGCTAGGCTGAAACTTCAAACTGGGATTTTCTTGTAAGTCTTGGGAACTTTCTGCTTCTGATAATAGAAGGCTTCACTGACCTCAAAAACTGCTGTCTTCAAGAATATCTTTGAAAAACACACATTGCAAAAGAGGCTACTGAAGAAAGATTTTGTTTAGACGAATACGCTCAAACGAAAGTTAAAATGTGTCTATAGAATTTGTAGATTGTATTTCTTATTTGTATTTTTGCTAGCTACCTCTTGTGAATAACAGTTTTTCAATGTTGCAGATGAAGATTTGCCGGACTACAACGAGGTAAAAGATGCTGCAGTATTCGAAGAAAATCTAATACGAAAAAAATACCACGCCGACAGTCTGCGCTGGTCCGACGATTTATCAGACGACGCTCAAAAGGAGGCTGATGATTTGGCTGGGGAAAAGAACCTCGATTTGAGCAAGACAAAGGTGCCGAAAGCAGAAAACATAGCTCTGCTACCACTCGAGTCGTTGAACGTAGGGAAAGACTCTGCCGATGCCTGGCAGAAAGAATCAGCGAAATTCGATTTCATGAGTCCACTTGTGACAACTAAAAACTCCGACTTTGCTCAGATGGTGTGGAAGTCGGCGAAGGAGTTTGGACTCGGCGTAGCCAAAACTAGAGACAGAAGCAACTGGATAGTGGTTGCGAAATATGATACTCCCATTGTATCAGAGTATGAAAAACTGAAGGCGAACATAGAGTCCGATATACCAGTGCCGGACCCGTACAGCGATATCGCCCGACGTTAGAATTGATACGGTTTAGGATGAAAGTATGGTCCCTACCTTACCCACCAAATAATGGTACAACTAATGCTGGTGTACCACTTCTGCTAATTGCGCATTTGGGAAACCGAGTCTAAGTTTGGGGAGTAAACAGCTCTACGTCTGTGGTTTTCATACTATGCAGAATGCTGTGATCGTTCGAGTAGGCGATTAATATCACATTATGCTCAAGTTCATTCAGAGTACTAGGCAAAACATAAATCTTGTGTTGGCCTTTAGTGTTCCAGGTCCATTTAAAGGTTTTACTGACATGGTGCAGGAATTTTTCCCTCTTGTTAAAGAGAACAGTAAATATAAGCTAAAAAAGGCTAGAAAGAGAACTTTTCACACCACCAAAGTCATTCCTGGCTGTGAATGGCGTAGTTAGTCGAAGTGGTATATTGCAATAGTGCAGCCAAGTCAAGAATGACCTCTATTATATTTACACTTGTGTGCTTTAAGGAAGCTGAAAGGAGGTGGATATTGGAGGCTCTCAATAAAGCTATTCGCTTCTCCCTTCATATCGAAACGTTTTTGTAAACCGCGATGATAATCTGAGAATATGAAATCCCGTCAGAGAGCATTCCACTTTGTTAAATGTTGTTTTTAACACTAACTGACAAAATGTTCATTAATGTTCACTCTTGCCAACATTTTAGTATATTTTTGTAATAGATGCAACAATTCTCTCTCATCTACTAAGTTGACTTTTAAGCCTTGGCTGCCTTGGAATGAAGAGAAGATTAACGATTAACTCGTTGCCTTGATTGGCTGGTTGTAGATAGGGACATAGACACTAAGGTGATATTGTTTGACCAATCAAATTTAAGCATGTACGCTTTCATCACGTGGATTTCGAATAACTTAATTCAAGTAAATTAACTAAGATTTATTGCTGCTGATGATGAAAAATTTTCAAACCCTATTTGCTATACTCTTCATTCTGTTGTCGTTCGTTAATTGACAGTACCATTGCCTGATCGTAAATCGAAACTCAATTGTGTTTGATCTTGTTGAGGAAATGTGATCTCAAGAATGTTATTCAGATTGACGATTAAAGCTAGTTTGAATGTTATTGGGTATTTATCAAAAATTGTAAATAGATTTAACATGAATTATCTTGTAAAGCACCTAGTTTTTGTTTTCCTTTGCTTGTTCTTCAATTTTCCATGTGGCATCAAAGTAGAAATATTCCTCTACAGGTAGTGCCTCCAAACTACATAAAATCAAAAATAAAGTTTTTCCTTCAAAGACCACAAAACATTGGAGAAAAGCCTGATGGTTTCCCACGGTCTTGCGTCGAAATTAGCCCAAAAGAATTGTTTTTAAGAAGGCTTCTTTTCCAGTAAGGACGGTCAGGGAGCAATATTAGGCCAAATTAGCCATAGAAAACGCACAAAATTAAGAAAAAACTTTTCGTCAAAATCAGCTAAAAGTTGGAAAAAGTCTGATGGTTGAAAATGACCCAAAATGACCTAAAATCAATTCTTCCTAATATGCTTTCTATCAACTTAGGACTGTTTAGGGAGCAATACGAGCTATATTAGCCATAGTAAATGCACAAAATGAAGTCAAATATTTTCTTCAAAATTAGCCAAAAATTGGGAAAATGCCTGATGGTTAGCCCGTTTTTTGGAAAATGGCAAAACATAAATTGGCTTTTAAATAGGCTTCCCAAATAGGCTTTCATTCCACTTTGGACTGTTCTGTGAGCAATATTAGGCTATGATATCAGGCTACAATATTAGGCCTTGAAAATAAGTCAAAAAGGATTTTTGATGTTTAAACTGTAGTTAAAATCTTCCCAAGGTAAGACTTTTGATTTCAAAAATTGATGATGTTAGGTAAAAATAATGTTATGATAAACCCTCTCTTACCACGAAAGCTTGGACACAATAGTTCGATCCCTAGTTAGGGAAGACTTTTGATTTCTAAGGTTTATAATGTTTGGTAATAATGATACAAAAGTAAAACATTTCTTATCAGGAAAGTTGGGATGGCCAAGTGGATTAAGCCGATGGCTTCAAATGTTCTGACCGTAGTTCAACTCCCCGTAATGTAAGACTTTTGATTTCTAAGGTTTATAATGTTTGGTAATAATGATACAAAAGTAAAACATTTCTCATCAGGAAAGTTGGGATGGCCAAGTGGATTAAGCCGATGGCTGAAAATGTTCTGACCGTAGTTCAACTCCCCGTAAGGTAAGACTTTTGCTTTCTAAACTCTGCATAAAAATGATATCAACTTCAAACCTATTCTGTCGGTGAGCTCCGGGTGGTGTGCAGGCAGAGTGCCTGTATCACAGTCGAAGGGTCGAGGGTTCGATCCTGAGATATACGGTTGTATCCTGAAGCAAACCAAAATCCCCTTGGCATTCCAAGAAGTGGCGTTGGCTCCACAGGAATTGTCGAGAGGGGCGCCAGGGGTCGGGGGTCTCCCCTGGCGGCTCCCCGAGGGAAGATGCAGGGGGGTTTTAAACAAATTTTGAAGAAAGTAATTTCATGAACTTTTATAACTAATTGCTTCTGATTCGAATTATGTATTGAATATTGTTTATGATTCTTTCAATACATGTTTTCTGTAGTTTCTTCAAATTCTTGCTATAGTTTCTAAGTTTCTTTAGATTACTATCCTTCATTTTATAGCTTCTTCAATTTCATTCATCTAAAGAATGAAATGAAACTGAAAAAGTATACAAACTAACTAGTTGAAGTAAAGTAATCTAAAGAAACTAACTGAAAAAGTTCATGCAAGAAAAAAACTGAATTAACTTTTTCATTTAGTTTGTATACTTTCTTCAGTTTTATTTCATTCTTTAGATTTATGAAATTGAAGAAGCTATAAAATGAAGGATAGTAATCTAAAGAAACTTATAAACTATAGCAAGAATTTGAAGAAACTACAGAAAACATGTATTGAAAGAATCATAAACAATATTCAATACATGATTCGAATCAGAAGCAATTAATTGTAAAAGTTCATGAAATTACTTTCTTCAAAATTTGTTTAAAACCCCCCTGCATCTTCCCCCGGGGAGCCGCCAGGGGAGACCCCCGACCCCTGGCGCCCCTCTCGACAATTCCTGTGGAGCCAACGCCACTTCTTGGAATGCCAAGGGGATTTTGGTTTGCTTCAGGATACAACCGTATATCTCAGGATCGAACCCTCGACCCTTCGACTGTGATACAAGCACTCTGCCTGTACACCACCCGGAGCTCACCGACAGAATAGGTTTGAAGTTGATATCATTTTTATTCAGAGTTTAGAAATCAAGTCTTACCTTACGAGGAGTTGAACTACGGTCAGAACATTTGAAGCCATCGGCTGAATCCACTTGGCCATCCCAACTTTCCTGCTGAGTGATGTTTTACTTTTGTACCATTATTACCAAATATTATAAACCTTAGAAATCAAAAGTCTTACATTACGGGGAGTTGAACTACGGTCAGAACATTTTAAGCCATCGGCTGAATCCACTTAACCATCCCAACTGTCCTCTTAAGTGGTGTTTTACTTTTGTATCATTATTACCAACATTATTAACAACATTATAAACCTAAGAAATGAAAAGTCTTGCCTTACCAGGGATCTTACAATGGTGTAGGTCCTTCACTAGGACCACTTGGCCACACCAGTTTTCTTAATCGAGATGTATTACTCATGTATAACTTCTACCCAACATTACATCTCAGAAATAAAAAGTCTTGCCATACGAGGACTTGAAGTACGGCACGGATAACTACAGACCATGGATAAATCTACTTGGCCAGCCGAGCTTACAAGATGAGAGAGGTGTCACTTGAATCCTTTTCACAAATACGATTAACTCTTAGAAATCAAAAGTCTTACCCTAGGAGGACTTGAACTATGGCTTTAACATCAAAAGCACTTTTAGCTTACTCCAGCCTATTACAGCATGATAATTTCCCCGAAACAGTCCTAAGGTTGATTAAAATCATATTAGGAAGAATTCATTTTGGGTCTTTTTGAACCAAAAACCATGGGCTAACCATCAGGCTTTTTCCAATTATTGCCTGTTTTTGACGGAAAGTTTTTTCTTCATTTTGTGCGTTTTCTACAGCTATCATGGTCTAAAATTGCTCCCTGATAAGTGCTAAGTTGATAAAAGGCATACAAGGAAGAATCAATTTTGGGTCAATTTCGACTAACAACCATGGACTAACCATCAGGCATTTTTCCAATTCTTGGTTGATTCTGAAGGATAATCTTTCAGTGATTTTTATAGGTTAATTTTTCTCCCTGAAATGAACCGAGAGGATTAAAAGCCTTCTTAAAACCAATTTATTTGGGCCATTATCAACGAAAAATCATTGGCTAACCATCAGATTTTGCTCCAATGTTTCATTGACTTTGAGGAAAAACTTGTTTGTGATTTTATTAGCTCGATATGGCTAAAATGAGTGTGGTAGGATTTTGTTTGGAGTCACCAACTGTAGGGGAAGATCTCTACTTTGACGCCACACCAGGGAGTGGGGGGGCAATGATTGATATTTTTGATAGTAATATTTTAGACTATTACCATAAACACCTCTTCCAAAAGGCGTAGAGCACCCTATCTGCAAACCTTTTATGCTGTTAGCGTGTTCCCTTCTCCTTTCGGCACAAAAGCGGCCACAGCATTAAGCATTGCACCAGTGACAGATTCAGCTATTAACGAAATAGCAAAACCAGGTGAACTAGGAACAAGATAATCATTCGGAACATATTAGGTTAGTATATTAAGGTATATTAATAGATGCTGGCTAAAGTAGCATTGTAAACTTCTTATTTTAACATGTCCATGAAACTTGAAACTATTTCCTGTATTTTCTCTTTTTCCAAGCTTAAGTAAGCAAGTCTTTGTTGAACAGGCTAGCTTACAAAAGGCTAGAGGCCTTGTTTCAACAACTATTCCCATGACTGCCTCTTTCACTCGCTTAATGCTGTTCAGAAGGCTTTTTCCAAATGTTTACCTTATATTATTTTGATTTAAGCGTTTTCTTAGACTATTATAGCCTAATGTTGCACCTTAAACAGTCCAGAGTGGATTAAAAGCCTACTCAAGACCATTAACTATTTTATTTGCTCCCTGTTACTAAAATGACTATGGTAATATGTTGTTCGGCGTCATCATTTGAAGGGGAGAATTCCAACTTTGTTGCCAAATCAAAGAGTCGGGAACAATATTTATTATAATTGATAGTAATATTTCAGAGTGTTACTTAAACACTTTTCCCAACAGGCGAAAAGCATCTTGTTTGTCAACCTCTTCTGCAGTTACGACGTTCCCCTGTCTTTTGGGTAGTAAAGTGGCCTCTTTTATATCTAATCCTATATTTGTGGATAAAACCTATCACTGTTTTCCCTTCTTGTGCCTAATTAACTAGGATGAATCGCCGCAAAAACTTCGATTTTGGGCATTTAAAGAATCGGAACAACAGAATCTTGAAATTCTACGATCGTATCAAATGCCATACCATGTCTCACTTTTATAACCAGGCCCGTAGCTAGGGGCACATAGCCTTTGGAACTGGGGTGCCAAAATTCAGTAACGTGAAAAGTCAGTAACATTTTTGTGGGGGAGAGGTTAAACTGAACATAAAAGCTCATATGGACATTATAAGAACGACAAATTTCAGAATTTATATGCCCATTCATATTTAAATCGCAAAATTTGTTGTGTATAAAAAAGCAATGTTTTCACAATTATTTTCATCGATATTTTCTTCTACTTCAAGGGTGCCACACTGGTCCATTAGAAAACCATTTAGGTAGCTGGAAAATGTTTTCAAGGATGGAAAAAACATCATCATAGCTACGGGCCTGTTCAATAGCTTCCTCTTAAATATCTCTTTAACAGTATCAGCCTGCCTAAGAGTTCAAAAAGCCACGAGAACTTCTAAAATTTTACTGACTACATCATTCTGAAATCAAAATAACGGAACAAAAGTTAAAAATAATAACGTACATTTTGTTTAGCCAATCTTCTAGAGAGGAAATATGATGATCTGAAATATAACATTACGCAAGTGTCGATATGTACACGCTTTTTCATGAGGAACCCAACTCAGTCAGTATTACTAAACGTTCCTTGAATGTCCTATTGCTTTCTATCATGAGAGGAAACAAAATAACAAAAAAAATCAATTGTGTTCTACCAGATATCCAAAGTTTAGGTTCTCCATAAACTGGTTCCTTATATAAAAAAGCGTGTTATTCAATGAAAACTCTAATCGAGATGAACATTTCAACATTAATTTTCTCATCAATTTCGGATAGATAGAATAGACGTTAAATACATTTAGCGTGCACACGAAATGAATTATCCGTGCAATTATCCTGTACCATGCAACCTTGCATGCGAATTAATTTAACAACTTGGCTCACTAAGAATGAAGGATACATGTCTGAATCTTTGATTTGCTAATGACGGTTTCTCACACCAATCAAAACAGACCATATTTACTCAAACCATACTTCATAGAAGGAAATGGTTTTGAAGCCTTTTGTTATATGTTTTTTTCGCTTTTTTAAACCGTAACAGTGCACAAGCCTTTTGTCTTATCATTGTTCCACCTAAATTAACCTGGTCGACCAACTGAGCCCGAATGTTTCTTTTCTTCTACTTGTTCCATAAACTCTTGTTATAAATAATCCTATAAGGATATTTAAGCAACTAACCAAATATGCAACGTTCGTCATAAATCAGTTTCTAATAAATTCAACCAAACTTTGCGCACAGTTAAGACTCGTTCAACATCAACACCTAAGCAAAAGGCTTCCCAAACATTTCAATCTAACCGCTATGCTCAGACCAATCAAAGCAGAAGAGAGTAAAGCTTTACGGCATGATATGGATAGTGCACAATACTGCACATCATGCTGCAAACCTAGTAAGTATATATGTCGTATTAAAGAATAACCTTATAAATATGGAAATTCATGATTCTCGAAATCCTGCCATTCATTCTTACAAACACACCTATTTTTTCATCAGAACATAGTTTATAAGAGCGCATCTCTTGAAAACAGGAACAGTCAGGAACAACCTGAGATCGCATAGGCTTAAACATGACTAAAATGATAATTCATAGCTTGTCTACTGACGGGTAGTTTCTGATCCTATGTTCTTACTATGACTAATAGAGGGGTATAGCTAAATCACTCCCAATACAAAATTTACCTGGGTTAATTTGATCTTGGCACTGAAGTTAAGTAGTTTACAAGTAAAGTATTTACTTCCAAAGAGGGAAAAAAACTCCAATTTATACCTTAGATCCAAAAATTGGGACTAGACTTGACCAGTTAAAGGAAAACAGATTCTTCTGCATCAAAATATTAATAACATGAAGCCTTCACACTATTGAGAATTAAGAACTTATGTGGTTTTTTAAGCTTGTTCTTTGGATACTAAGAACATCTTCAGGCTTTCACAATTCCCAATGTTCTTAACGAAAATACGAGTACCGTCATTAGCAAATCAAAGTTTTTAATGGCGTAAATTAGAGGTTTCAAATTACATACAGTACGTTCTACGCAGAAGTATCAGAATGTATTCAACGATTGCTCTCAATTCGTCTTTCCTATCTATTTGACATTTTTGCGGATCCAATCCAATCCAGTCTACAAAAATAAAAAGGATTGGAAAAAGAAACAATTCCTAGTGAAGGCCCAAACATAATTAAAGGGAATTGACAAACGAATCTGGTAGTATGGCTGAACAATGTAAACATTGTTTTATGAAATATAGCATTTAAAACATCTTATCATGTCTGTTTACTTTTGAATTTCTTAAGTACAGCATGAATATCTTCAGGATAAATATCATTTGTTTATGGTTCATGAAATTATCAGCTGGTTATGGAATCTGGTTAATGTGACCAGCCCTTGTTAGACCTTTGGGAAAAAGTGAGATAAAAACAAATTAACTTACAGATAGTCCCTCCTTCGTTGTGGCAGAGCAAGGCTGGATTTGCCACGCTCGATCTTTTATCGAAGCTAAAGACAGGCCTTCCACAATCTAGCAAAAATAATAGTAAAAGGTAATGCAGGTAGTAGGCAATATTCGCACTGCTCCGTGCTCATTTTTATCCGCAGAGAGGTGCAGCCTCAGACCTATGATCAAGCATCGTGGACCATCGTATACTTTCAAGTAGACCTGGAACCCCTGGATCCCAGAAGATTAGGAAGTGCCCGAAGAGGCCTGGATCCAATAGAACCACGTTTTTCATGGCCTCACTCTTTTTCACAACTGGAAATTCACATTATTGGAACAACATTAATACTGATAAATTTGTGGATCTTTCCTGTCCCATAGCCAAGGATTGTTCAATTTCTCACTACATTTGTATCCCAGAAGATGGTTGGGAAATTTCCAAGTTTTATTCTAATTCTTTCCAATCACCCGTAGAAAAAGGCTAGAATTCGACACTATAAATTAATTCTCCCCAGTACTCACGGGGTCCTCTTCTACCGGAAAGCAAATAACAAGTGCATAAGGTTATCTTGACCTTTCTAATTTCAATTTTCATTCCTGCTATAGTAAGGGTTGTCCTTGAATTTCCTAGGAAGGCCAAAATTTTGCTGATGAAAGCAACATAAACGCTCAAGGTACCTAGGCTGACTGTAGGGGGAGGTGTTGTCTTTATCTCCCTTGATTCATTGCTATCAATATGCAAAAAGCCACAACATGCTTACTTCTTACCCTCCTTCTTGGATCATCCTAGGTTATCAAATTATCATGTGGGGCATTTTAGTAATTGTTGTCAATTTCACGAGGCTTTGATATAAGAAAATAATTTTCCCAACAAATCAGCAACTTCAAAAGTTCATAAAATCGGTTTAACTCGAGCTATTGACCTAAATTTTTCTTTGTTCAAAAGTTAATCATATCCTCTTTCATTAAAACTAAGAATTGAGCTTCAATTTGAAAGTCAAAAATAGGTTTTTTCCATGGCTGGGCACAGTGTGCATACCCTCTTATATACAGCCCCCTAGAAGGCTTCTAGTAGAATGACTCTCTTGGGAGGGTGAGCCGGCCAACCTGTAAACAAGCAGTAACTCAATAAAAGCAGTGTTGGATTGAGAAGGGTGAAGTATTTTTAACTTACATCAGATGCTTTTGCTGCAGAAATAAGATCTTGTTTGTTTGCGAAAATCAGTACTGGGACACCGGCTAGCTTTTGTTCATCAAGAAGTTCACTCAGCTCCTAAAAAAGAATTTTGTTGAAAAATACACTCAGCTTAAAATCTACAATACCATACTGGGAAATTATTCGAGAATCAATGAAAATGAAAATAAAGGTTATGCATCCCGAAAAGAATGATAGATTTCATCAAAAATTAGTTATTTGTACTTAAATCTTAAAATTTTGTGAAAACCTAAGTATGAAAAAATAATTTTTTTTAACAACTGCACAAGCATTTTGGCTTGTTCCTAATTACTATTTCTACTAACATCAGGGTATGAAAACTTTTTCTCCTTCCTGCAACCAAAATTTCCTGTAGGAATTTCAAGTCAAAACATTTCCTGCGACCAGCAGTTACACACTTAGGTGCTTTTTCATGCCCTGTAATATACCACAGCAATAATTAGTTTGTCCTGTACTGCCCTACTAGGCATAGATAAAATGTAGAGTGGTTATTTTTTTGAAGTCACTTGAATCATTCTTTGCTTGATGGCGAGTGGCCAAGCAGTTAAATTCGCTAGACACTGCTGAAGTTAAGCTTGGTCATGTTAGTGCAACATCTGGATGGGTGACCTTTGAGGTGTTGACAAAACAACTCACTCCAGGGTCATTCCAAATGAAATCAAAAAGTATTTTTCCATTTTGCAACCTACCCCCTCAGATTGAGCTGATTTTCACAATATGTGTTGACACCATTGAGAACAAAGTAGATACAAAATTTTAACTTCATATCTCAACCCGGCTTCGATTGGCGGCCCGTCTAATATTTCTACATTTTAGGGCAAATATTTCTGCATTTTATTGACTAAAGATTTCTGCATTTTGGCTTTGCGAAAGTCAGCTCACTTCAAATAAGCATAAAACCCATAAAGTAAATTGTATTGTCTTGAAACTTGGTGACCTATACCTTTCTGCCATGAGGAGTCTGAAAATCATACATAAAATGCTTTAAAATGGTAGGGTATACCTGCTTTTAGTCAATAAAATGCTAACATGGTTTCAAGAAATTTTGCGACTGCTTGCCTTTATGCCAAAAATTTTTGATGTCTCCGACCAGATACAGAGGCTCACTGCATACCATGTGAAAGAGCTTGCTTTAAAGTACCCATAAGGAACCCAATTCCCTCTCTAAGAGACAAAAACTGTGAGCTTTTGTAAAATGTCAAAATTTCGTCAAATTTGTCCATGACATACCATGTCCTAAAATCCTGAAATATTTGACCGGCCGCCAATTGAAGCCGGGTTGAGATAGGAAGTTAAAATTTTGTATCTGCTATGTTCTCAATGGTGTCAACACATATTGTGAAAATCAGCTCAATCTGAGGGGGTGGGTTACATACTCCATGTGAATGGACTTACAATTACAGTTACAGACTCCAAACTAGAGGTCCAGTGCCCCTGCTAGAAATAAGACCTTTTACAGGCAGGCAAGCTCATCATACACTTACTTAAACATTCTAGAAATTAAATACAAAATACAGGAGAATGAAAAGGAAAATACTTACGAAACCAGTTTCTTCGAATCTAGCTCTGTCAGCACTGTCAATCACATAAATCTATGAAAAGAAAGTGTAAATTTTACCTAATACTGCTGCTTTTATGATTCTTAAATTCTGTGGTAGCAAATAAATAGCTAATACTACATACATACCTTACACATCACAAGGCAAAAAGTGAAATAACTTCGCTTTAGATGTACACTAAATGCTCAGCCATGCCTTTTCAACATGTCAAAGCTAATGCTAAATATCATAGCTCAGGATAAGGCCAACCAGTTGGCATATGATTGGAAACATTATCAAGTAAAGGGCTAATTGTGTCCAATAGGAATATATAGTCTTTGGCAAGGCTGCTGGAAGCTCCATTATGCAGCCAGGACAGGAAGGGAAAAAGAAAACTTTTTGGAGTTGAAAAAGCTGTCAGACAGGAGCATAAAAAAGGCCCTTACTCAAGTGTGTTCAGTGGCTGCATTTACTGAGACACAATGTGAACATTTCTGGAGTTGGAAGCAATAATTGTCTCCTTCTCTTTAGTGTAAATGAAAGAGAGAAAATTTTCAAGATCTTTAGGGCTTTGAGAACTCTGGAATTCAGGATATGCGTAAAAATTAATTATTCATATTGTAAATTTAAAGTTATTCAATTCTCTTTTTCATCTTCTCCATCCCTGCGCTATAACAGCAGCCCTTGGTCTTAAGAACCTTTTGCTTTCATTCCTAATTGAACAAAAGTTATCAAGTAAGATGAAATGTTAAAACTTACTAAAACATCAGTATTCTCAAAATAATTCTTCCAATATGGCCTGATCCTTCTTTGACCTTATAAATAAATCAGAAATCGATAAGAGATACAAAAATAAATAATGAGAAACAAAAATATTAAATAAATCTAATCATTAAACCATATTGGGGCTGCTCTATTCCCAAATACACTTTTAGCGCTCTGCAGACCCTTGACAAATCACACTTTCTAGTTGTGGCAAATGTCTTTGCTCTCACTATAGTTTCATGTAAATAAGTTGTGTCTTTGATTCTGGCATTTTTCATAAAATTGATCCTAAAATCCTGTAATGCTTTGAATAAATGCCCCAAGTGTCTATCAAATATTTTGTGAAATTTTGTGGGCATCTATGCAAATTTTGAATTTGAAGAGGATGGAACAACTAAGTAAATACATTTGGTTTTATAAAGGCTATTTCTGGCACAATATTTGATATGATGTAAGGTAGGTTCATCGAATACTAAGAAAATGTCAAAACCCAGACAAAATACAGAGGTTGACAAAGAGGAGCCTACATGTTCGATGAGCCTACCATACATCAGAGAGACAAGTGAAAGATTCGTTGTTCTGTGTCTAAACAAAATATAAGGTGTACTTTTTATTCACTTTATACACTAAAAAGTCACTTTCAAGACCAAAAGACAAAGTTGACAATCTTGAAAAATCTAATGTCATATACAAAATACCATGCAAAGCTTGTCCCAAATCATATGTAAAACCACTAAAAAGAGAAACAGGGACCAGGCTCAAAGAACAAAGGAAAATGTGACCCTTGGCCGATATGACAAAAGTGATCTTGCCCATCATTGTTCAATGGAAAATCACCAGAAGGATTGGGATAGTATCTCAGTGATTGGTGAAGATAAGGACTGGAAAAACAGACTAGTGAAAGAGAGCATCCATTCAGTTCTATCAACTCCTTGTATCAATCAGATATCATGCACAATCCCAGAAATCTGGTTGAACAATATCAGAGCATCGAACGCAATTAATAGGGAAGAAACCACTTTTCTCATTGCCTGTTAATGGGAGACGGATCTCTCCCGAAACGTTGCACTACTAAATATCAAAGGCTTGTCATGATAAATGATAAGTGCTGACTATCATGTCAAAAATGGAACAACTAATAAAGATAATTGGTGAGAATGAAAATGACTTGAGAAGGACTCGAATCCATGACCTCTGGATTGGTATACTAGTGTTTAGTGCTTAATCGATTAGGCCATTTCATTTACACCAATTGCACCACCACTCACCAAATTCAGAGACAAACCTATCTGGGCTCTTTAATAATCACACTTGACCTGCTGAAGGGAAACAACTTTCCCACACCAAGAGGACCTTCTAAGTCCCTCCACTGGATAGAGTTGTATGAGTAAATTTGAGAAGAAGCAGGATTTGGAAAATTGATTGCGCTTATTTGTGAGAATGAAAATTACCAGACATTTTACTAGCATTCTGTCTTACCTCCGATATCCCACACATTAAGTCGTATACCACCAGATTGTACAGACTTTATGTTGAAACCCTGAAACAGAGAATGAATAACTCATATATCTGGCGCAAACTTTCCATTTGCCAAAAACTGGATCCTGTTCATGCTAACTGACACTAACCTGCCTGTTAAAGATTCTAGGCAAATGTCCAGATAATTTGCAGCAGAGATGATTTTTGTTCCTTATGTTATAAACTACCATCTTGATGATAAGTACTCTTTAGGTGCTAAATAAAGGTGTCCCTCTCCAGTTTATCCATCTCCAATTTTTTCCGATCCTCAGCACCTTATTTTGACCCCTCCTTTATAAAATACACAGTTGCAAAATCACATTTTGCAAAATATCTAAGGCTTAGTCTACCTTCTTTTACGATAATGAAAAGATTTGAGACTTACAGCCTGAAGTATTTGCCCTGCCCAGAGGCCTAAAGCAGAAAAATTCATGTTAACGAATAATTATATCCTATTTCCTTTATATTCACCACATTTCAATTTATTTGGACCCCTGTTAATACATATTTTGAAAAGTTTCCCATCCTCCCCACATATCATTTTGACCCCTAGAGACTACATGCTGATTTATAGAAAAGATGGAACTATTTCACGCCACGATTGTAAATAAATTGATGTAGTTCTGTGCCAGGAAACAGTTTCCAAATTTGGAGCTAATTCGGAAATAAACAGCAACACCAACTTTGCAAAAGATAACACAAGATTTCACAGAGCATGCATCATACATGTTAGGCAAATACGATTCTTATGAAACTTACTTGTGTTGGGGTGATATGGCTGATGTCTTCAGCAGCTAAAGCTTTTAATATAGTTGTCTTGCCAGCATTATCAAGTCCAAGCAAGAGAATCCGCATATCCTGTACATCTTTGCTTTTCAGCTTCCTGATCAAGGCTAATAGACCCTACAAAACACACAAATGCAATCAGTTAATCCACAGAGACATACAGTAGAAACTCGCAACTAAGAACCTAGAAATCTAGAGCCTCTTAGCCTAAGATTTTAAAGTTTTGACCGCGTTTCAACGGTATGAATTGCAAATTTTAGGTTTAGTGGTTGTTGATTTTTACCAACAATAGAAATCGTATTTGAGGAGTGAACAAAGAGCTACAAAAAACTATTAACCAATTACTGCTATGGACTACAATTTATTTAAAACCTGTTAAGAATAAGTCCTAAAAATGTAGGTTTTTACTTGCAGGTTTTTACAGTATCATCATGAAGCAGGGTGACAGAGGGTTGCTAGTACTGGCCTGGCCCCTTCTGTCTCCTTCTATCTGTGCTCTCATTAGTGGGATCTCTTTTAAACCAGTATTCATTCCTGCACTGCACAACAAGCGCAATTTTAACCCCTTTACTTCAGCAAAAAGGAGTTAGAAACCCTGTGCAGTTGCCTCCGATGCAATAAAGGCTATTTTAGGAAATCTATTAACTAAATGTTATACAAAAGAAATCTAAATGATAAAAACAGCAGCCGTATAATAAGCAACGGGGTAATTTCCAAGTGCTTAATGATTCATTTGCTTATTCTATGGCTGGAAAAATCTATTTGTTTCATTTAGATTTTATTTGTATCATTCAACAACGATAATACGAGATTTTTGATATTTTTCATTAATTGACTTCATTGTTCTTATGATAAAACAAGAGAAACATCAACATCATTTAGGCGATACGTAACACAACGTCATTTAGGGCCAAAAGTTGCTTATTTGTTTGCTACCAATTTGATTTAAAGCGTACTTATCAAACCCTACTTAAATCAATTTGAAAAATTACAAAAAAAGTTTAGAATTCATTAGATTCACACTTTTTAATAATAGCCTCGTCTTTACAGTGTTAAGTAGTACCCAAAATGAAATGAATGCCGCATGAAAATACTTTCTAACAGATAGAGCTAATTTGCTTTTTTCGCTGAATGTGACTGTAAAAAGAGTATTTTGCAGTTTGGAAATGCAGAAAGTGGTGATTATATGCGGGTTGTGACTTCTAAAATAGAGTGACTGTAACTGTAAGCGGAGTTTGTTTACAAGGATTTCACCAGGCGGAGATTCGAGAAACAGTGAAACTGTGATTATAAGCGGAGTGTGACTTTAACCTGAGTGACTATAACCGAGGTCGACTGTAAGTGTATTTGCCTATCAACTATCAATGTACTGCTTGATTAGTCTACCTATTCATTGGGTCCTTTGTGCTTTGCACATAACCAATAACTTACGAATATAGAAAGTGTATTTGGCTATCAAAATCAACATCAACAGCTAGACATATACCGTATTTTACATGATTTAGTAAATTTTATGAATTCATTTACAATTTTGTATGATATCAAAAATATCTCACCATCACGACTGGTTAGGTTTAACGGTGCAAACAAATTACCGTCAGTCCTCGTCTTGCTCTCTCTAGAAATTTAGGCCTCCCAATTGTTGCTTTCTTCTCAACTCCAAAGTAGTAGATTAGTCTTTTGGTCTTTGATACCCACAGCAACTGATCAAGAAATCTAATTATTCTCTAAACAGCATTTAAGAATCGATTATTGAGAACTTATAATTGGATAAAAGACTAAAGATGAAGAACACTTTCCTCACTTCGCCCTCTATTTTCGTTTCCAAGCAAAGAGAACACAAACGCTGAAGCCAAATGTTCCCACTCGACCCAGACCTCTATGATTTGAAACGAACGGTGGATGGAAGACTGACGGTATGCGATATTTGCTACCTCTTAACAGCTACCTCTACCTTATTTTAAGGGGCATCAGGACCGTAGCTCAAAAAAATTATTGGGGGTAACCATTGGTTCCAGAACAATGGGAGTCTAGGGACCATGCTGTGAACTATTGAATTTTAGGATTATTAGGGCGGAGCAAATGCCCCTCGCTTCCTACAGGCCTGAGCACCAATTCTAATTATGAAAAGCTTATGTTTAGAGAAACGAACAAGATGGTTCTTCAAGGAGGCAACAACAAGTAAATAGCGTTTTCAATTCATACAATCTTACATCTCTTGAAAGGTATGTCTTGATACGCAGGTCTAAAAAAATACGAGTGTATTGGCAAAGAGATGATCCTCTATAATTAAATGATATATCCACTGCACACCTGTTACTGCACAAATTGGTTATCAAAGACACAAAAATTAGGTATTAGCCAAAAAGAAGTACAAATGAGGTGCACAGTGGCGTAACAAAGGCTGTCAGGGTCCCCAGAGTGGGCACTTTATAAAATTTAAGAGAGAGATTCTCATTTGGGTAGGTTTTTGTCAACCCAAAATAATGACAGGTCTAAAATATCAACCCCAAAAAGTGACCGTCCCAAACTCTTAAACGCTAAGAAATGACAAAATCATTCTTTAGCCCTTGAGAAATCCTGTAGGCATCAAGAAGGCTGATAACATTAATCATGTAAAGTACAAAAAAACAATGACGTGTTTTTTCTTCATGTGAATCACATCTTCATTTTGACTCTCTAGCAATTAGTTTCTTCTATAATTTAGTTCGATAACCAAAAAAATGAAGAACGTATTTGATGCACCTAAAAATGATGGCAATTTTTTCTACCCCAAAAAATGATAGAAATTTATGGAAACCCCAAAAAATGATACGATCATCCCTATCAAAACTTTTACCAGTGCCAACCTTGGGTCGGGGCCCCTAGGAATGAAGTAAAATGGGGGCTTTTAAAAGGTGTGTCGGATAACCTCAAAAGCACAGCATAGTCAAAACCACACAAGGGAAAATATCATGGTGGCCCCCTTGGGGCCCTTTTTGCTTGGGGGCCCTTAGTTTTCCGACGAAGGTGCCCCAAACTGCATTCAAGAAAATAAACACATATTATACGCTGCTTTAATTCATCTCATTTAACATTAGATTTGAATAGAAAATACACAAGATAATGATGTGTGAAATTAAATGTGTAAATAATTACGGAATCCTGCACAAAATAACCAATTATAAAAAGAATAAAATTACAAGGAAGTTACAGATCGTAAAATGTAATAAAATCACAGAACTTTGCAACGAATCTATAAACAATCAGAGAAAATACTTATGTAGAGTAGGCCCTTACAAGGACTAGGCCCTTAATTTCCAACAGAAATACAGTAAGCATGCATTTAATACATAGGCTAAACTTATAGGAGTTTGTGATGAGCTACACTAGTTGATTCAATACAAAGCAAAGCCCACAACAAGTCATGCCGTGAATCTTAAGTGCCATGCTGATCTTCCCTACACAATTAAAACAGGGTATAGATATATGTTGGTCAAAAATATCATTTCAGTCATTTTGCCAACGCGAATCTAAAATTGATTTTACCAATTCCAAATTAAAATCATGTACATTGATGCATCTTCTAAATGCCGACTTGTTGGTGGGTATGACCGAGTGGTTAGATCGCTCGACCAGTGGCGGTTTCAGGGACCCGGGCCCAAATACCTTGATTTGAATTTGATGTTTTCTGTACGGTATTCCTTTATTTTGCAGGGAATTTTGCCTAGATAAAGCTTAGGGCCAGGTTAGTTTGAAAGCTAATTTCAAGGCAATGCGATTTTGTGAGATATTATAAGCTATGGAAAGAAGTTTAGTCTCTTCTGTCACTTTCACATCAAAATGAAAGAAATGCATGGGGGATATTGCTGCTTTCTAGCAATGAAACCGACATCAGGTTGCCGTTGTAGTTCGCTATCCCAGCCTAATTGAGAAGAAGCAGGACTCGGAAATCGAACCAAGATAATTCGTGTGAAAGAAGGATGACCTAGAGAGGACCTCTGAGTAGCCACTTTCCGATAGGTCCGGTGTAAGTTGTTGGGCTTAAAGCCCCGTACACACTAGCAAACTTTAGTTTGCAAACTTTTGCAAACCCTAAGTTTGCAAACAAAAGTTTGGTAAAGTTTGCTAGTGTGAACCAGTTAAAAAACTCGAAAAAACTTCGGCAAACTAGTTTGCACAAGTTTGGACATGCACCTTCTTGCCAAACTAGTTTGTAGAAGTTTGCTAGAGTCTAGCCAATCAAATGCTCGGCTGTAGTCACGTGCGTGGTGAAATTTGCATGACAATAACAAAAGTTTTGCTAAGTTTGTCAAAGTTTGGTAGTGTGCACAGACACCACAAACTTCTCCAAACTTTGGAAAACTTGGAGTCAAACAAAAGTTTGGTGAAGTTTGCTAGTGTGGACCGGGCTTTAAAGGGACCGGACACGTTCGTCTCCAGATTTAGCCAGTTTCAGGAAAACATGACAGTTAAACGGTCATTGACTGGAGGAAGTTTAAGAAAATATTAAGATATCAGGAAGGAAACTTGAAGTAAACTTGAAGTGAGAAAGTCGTCGCCCTTCGGCAGGTCCAGTGTAGTGTCAAAGAGCCCGGATAGGTTCGTCTCTGCATTTGGTGAGTGGTGGTGCAACAATTTGTGTGAATGAAATAGCCTGGGTTTCTCGTAGCCCCGGTGGCGCAGTGGTAGCGTTCTAGAGATCAAATCTAGAGGTCGTGGGTTCGAGTCCTACTCGGGTCATTTTCATTCTCACAAATTATCTCGATTGATATCAGGAAGGATTCAAACATATTCCAATTAAATGGTATGAAAGTGCTATCATAGAGCATTATTAAGTGGTAAAATTAAGCCTTGTGAAGTATTTTTGATGCCTATTCTATCTTGTTGGCAGAAACAAGTTCATCTGTCTCTGTAAAAAATACGACTAAGCCTTACTGGAATAAAACCTAGCCTAAGTGAAGAAGAACCTTGGTTACTGGAAAGGTTGCCCGGACGAAGGTTGAAGACTTTTCTGGGCTCTAGATTTAACGAGTGGTGGTGCAATTTGCTTGAATTCTAATTCGAAATAGCTAGGATTTGTCAATCTATTGGACTGCTAAAGAAAGTGTTTTTTCTGTAGATTCTCGAGTGTACTTTCAATTTAGTTTAAGGTTGACGATATTCAAGTCCTACATGACCTGTAAGGGAGAAAATTCGCCGAAATTCAACCAGGCACCCAAGAAAATGTTTTAACTGGTTTTATTATTCTTTGCCCATATCTACTTATTTTGAAAATTTGAAGATTCTAGCATGGCTATTCCATTATTTGCCAAGAAAAGGCCTAACTCAGTTGGCAGAGTGAATTCAAGTGCAAACTACCCGTATAGCCTTCCGTTCACACAAATCATCTAGATCGATTATACATTAGTTTAGGCAGAGCAGTAAACTTGCTGCGTTACAAATCTCAGTATATACACCCTTCAAATACTATTATAACATAAAATATTTTTAAGATATTGTCTAAAACAAATTTTACTGTATGCAAAAGTCACTTCCATAAAGAATCAACCTTCTTAGAACTAGAACAAGTTGATGAGAAACTTCACCATTTGCACATGACCACAACCAGTATTCATCATCAAATCTAATCAACAACTATTTCAATAGAAAAGTCTTACTTGGTTGGCGGTTTTCTGGGAGCAACTGGCGGAAGTTTTGGCGGCGGTGACCTTGGATTTCCTGCTACGTTGACGGGCCTAAGTGGCGGCAAAGGACTACCAGCATTTGGCTTTGGTTTTACATTTGGCTTTACTGGCTTCAATGGCTTGGAATAAGGCGGTGGGGGGTCTCTATTGGAAAGAACTGGTTTCGGGGGTCCACTCTTTGGTAGAGCTGGTTTCGGGGCCTGTCCTCCGGGCGGCGGAAGAGGCGGAGCCCTTCCAGGTGTTGCTGGTGGGCGAGAGACTTGCGGCGAAGGTTTCTTTTCCGCTAAAAATGTTTTGTTTGTGTACGAGTTCTCGTTGGCTTTTTCAGGCGGCCATTTCGGAGCTGACGGTTGTGCTTGCGATTTCGTAAATCCGACATCCGGAACTGTAAGATTTTTTTCGTCTGACCTGTCAAGATCATAATTTTGAATTACTAGAATAGATTAGATTGGAAGAATAATTTGCAGTTCCCTAGCAACACCTATGAATCCATTCACCCTTTCTCTGGCTTCAGCACCCTGCTCTGTGCTTAATCAGGGGGAAGGGGGGAGTTGTATTCCAATCTCAAAGTATGAAAAACCCCACATTGCTCCCCTACATTATTATCTTAAACTCTTAGACTTAAGGCCCATTGCAATAAGGCCTCTTTATAGGGTCTTTCACTCTAATCAAGTCTTTATCATTTTGTTGCAAAAGACAGCAGCAAAAAAAATCTCAGTAATTCTGAAACACAGCAACAACAACAACAACATAATTGCCAAAAGACAGAAACCATAGCAGTACCAGATATCAGCAGCAAGCAAGCCTTACCTTGAAGTGCCTGGCTTTGGGTCACGCCGTGGCAGCCTCTGGGGAACTCGGCAAGAAGGAAGCTTGGATCGAAATTTGAACAACAGCAGAATACCAACAACAACCACTGGCAACACACCGAGGAACAGAATCAGCATACTTTTAGCCAGTGTTGACAGCCCTAAGAGGAAATAGGAAGCACCTTGATAGAATATGACGAAATATATGACGAAACCTTATTCCAATTTTTTTACAGGAACTGAGAGAGTCACAGGGGGTCGTCTACGCTAATTTTGACTTTGTAGACAGTCGAACGCATCCTACGGATGCCCTTCACAAAAAAAACTTAGTCTTACCCACCATTCTGCCGGATTAAAAACTTAAATTAGGTTGAACCACGGCGACACTGTTCATTACTTGATGCACAGGTCCACTTGCTAGAGACGGGGTAGAGTTGACTCACTTGGTGCATAGATACACTCATAAGGGAAGGGACTTGTTGCGGGTTGAGTGGGCTCTCTGAAAAATATATCTATTCATGCACAAAGTCAGAGATGTATTTACGACGGCATAATTTCTATTTTGTCGAGGATAATGATTAGGAGTTAGGCTAAGGTTAGGGTTGAGTTAGAAATAGGCAAAGGTTATAGTATGATTAGGCAAAGGTTAGGGTAGGGTTAGGCTAAGTTCAGGGTAGGGTTAGGATAAGGTTAGGAGAGGGTTAGGATAGGGTTAGGATAAGGTTAGGAGAGGGCTAGGATAGGGTTAGGGTAGGGTTAGGCAAAGGTTAGGGTATGGCTAGGCAAAGGTTAGGGTAAGGTTAGGCTTAGTTCAGAGTAGGGTTAGGCAAAAGTTAGGGTATGGCTAGACAAAGGATAGGGTAAGGTTAGGCTAAGTTCAGGGTAGGGTTAGGATAAGGTTAGGAGGGGGTTAGGATAGGGTTAGGGTTAGGATAAGGTTAAGCCAGGGTTAGGTAGGGTGGTCTACTAGTCATCGTTATGAATCCTTTTGAAAAACCGTTTTGAATAAACGAATTTAAAACGTTAAAATATTGGAAACTGCTGAAAACGGTTTCACAAATCATAATCGCATATTGAATAATAATCATCAAAATAAAAATACAAGCTAGTACCTCCTTGATCATCCTTAGGCGCAACGTAACAAAGATTTCCAGAATCCTTGCTGCCCCCCTCGCCAGAATGCAGGCAGTCCGGACATGCGAATCCCACGGGGCAATGACAGTTGCCCATATTGTTGCAGATCTGCAGCAAAAAGGGATACACTTTACTAGCACAAATGATGGAGGGTTTAGTGGGTATGGGGTAACCTTGTCCTAGTCTCAAGACTGGCCTACGTCGTAGAAATTATAAGGGCCTTACTCACCCTGGAAAACGTCAGTGTACTACTGTGGAGGATGCTCAGTACTGTGGAGGGAAAATACTTTAAGTATTATCTCCAAAGTTTTTGCAGTTTTTCTCCACAGTACAGAATATCCTAATTAGTAATGATGATATCCTTCCATAGTCCTGATGGTTCTCTCAACAGTACTGATAGTATTCCCTTCATAGTATTAAACATCCTCCACAGGCCTGCTTGTATCCTTCCTTACAGTACTGAACACCCTCAACAGTACTGAATGGTATCCCTTCACGGTACTGTTGGTATCCCCACAGTACTGGACACACTCCGTTCTACTGATGATACCAAGACAGTATTGATGATATCAAACCAGAGTACTACACAGAAGTTGTTTCCCAGGTTGGCATTACGATATGAATTAGGTCATAACAGTCTGAAGGAAAATTCACACCGAAGTCTGTATTAAAGAGAAAACTAGCTTATAAACTGCTCTCACCCCTCCATTCAAGCAAGTGTTGTTGTTCGCACATCGTTTGATGAAATCCAAAGATGTTAGATTTTGACATTTGTGATCGATGCAAATCTAGGAAGAGAAAACACAAAATAGAATCGCCTTGAAAATAAGTTTCTTTAAGTTATCGGTTAAGGTTAATGTTTTTACGGTATCATCGAGAGAGGCTTAGGAGCAAAGAGCTGTTTAAAAAGAGTAAAGGACTCTATTATGAGCAAATAGATCCAGTAAGAGAAAGTGGTTTCAGTGAGGTTAAAGAGTTTTATTGAGTGGGTGACTTCATGTACCACGCACCACATCATTACATGAAGTATTAAATGAGGTCCTAGTATGTTAAATGTTCATATTTTTTCAACAAAAGCTCGTATCAAAGTACGACTGAGGTTAGGTATTAGGTACTAGATATCTGGTGACGGTATTAGGTTTTAAGCGAACCTGATGTTGAGAAAAGATTTCCCATAACTTAACAAACACTTCTTATGATATCTAAGAGGTTCATTATTGAGATAAACATTTCTTGAAAAAGTAAAGAACTCTAACAAGAGAAAATATTTTCGGTAATGGTTTTAGTGAGAGTACAGAGTTTTACAGATAAAGAAATCAGTAAGAATATAAGGTTCCACTGGGGCTCAGTACCGTCGAGAGGGGGAGGGGGTAGTCATGGTTGTTACTAGGCACGACTCGTAAAATCCAAGCTAGCAATGTTTCTTCATTATAAGCTCTGTTTCAGGGGAATTTAGGCCTAGTCTCTGAACTAGTCTCTGAACAGCCCTGCTGAGGTTAAAGAGGAACTCGAGAAGATGTAGGATGGCTTAGGTCATTTCTCATCCTCAAAAATTAGTTCCATTGATTTTCTAAAACACTCTTCTTCTAAAACTAAAGTGAAAATAATTTGAATAAGAGAAATGTGTTTTATAGAAGGTAAAGAGTTTTAGTAACAGTATTAAGATTCATTTAAAGAGTAATCAGTTGAAGTGAACAAGGAAATTTGTTTTTTGAAATTACCCTTCCATCCGCACATCTTGTGCCTTGCTGGGTGAGCGTTGGGTTGTCCAAGTCGGCACCGAGATCTGTGACACCTTGCCTGAAAGGAATTCAACTCAATTAAATCCAATATCTAAACATTCAGTTCAATAGCTAGTGATTTCTTCATTAATGTTCTTGCTTCCTTGATTGTGAAAATATTTGATAGTTGTACAAATACGAGACGAAATCTATGTAAACGATATTTCTCCAACTTTCGAAAGTTTTCTCGATTTTCCCATGCATAAAAGAACGCCGAGAATATCTAGTTTGCTACGAAATAAATGGATTTTACTCCATAACAGATTTACTCCAGATTTACCCATTTGCCTCGGTTTGCTACCAATTCCACTCCTGTCCGAGGTTGGAACTTTGAGATCCTAATGCTTAGCAACTACACCCTCCTGACATTAGCCTGCGCACAGACTCCACTGGTTTGGAAGAAACGAGTTGAGTTGAATTCGAGAAAGATTTAGTTGAATTGAAAATTTGCATTATTTGAATTTTTGTTGTTGAATCTAAAACTAGAATGTTCAATTTGAATTTTTAATTTCGAGGTGAATAAAAACTTACGTGCAAAGCACCAAGGGCCCCTTGAATAGGTAGACTAATTGAAGCAGTGCATCGATAGTTGATATGAAAATACCCTTACTGTCTTCGTAAGGTATTGGTTTATGTGCAAAGCACAAAGGACCTACTGAATAGGTAGACTAATTGAGGCAGTGCATTGATTTTTGATAGGCAAATACGCTTACTATCTTCGTAAGGTATTTGTTTATGTGCCCACTGCAATAATGTGCCTATTGAAATAGATATACTAATCGAGCAGTGAGAGCCTGGTCCTTCCTCTCGTTGTAACCACACCTCTTGATAAATTTTGTCTTTTTGCCGTGAATAACAGACAGCTGGCAAATTGTCTCCTTACATTTAGTCAGAGGTCTGAAGGTGGTTTCGAAACCCTTCAAACCCTTTGAGTCAAGTGATCTAACCACTCGGGAATCAGCGCCAGTAAAGAGTCTTTTAATTCAACTAAATCAATACTTTGCACTCTAGTAGAAGAATCTTTTGATTCAACTAAATGTTTGTAATGGAATGCAAAAAATAACAGACGTACCTGCAACTTATATGAACTGTCACACCATTGACCGTAATATAATGGCTTACAGATCTTGCTCCTTTGTTGCCACCAGGTATGGGAAACCTATTTGCTGTTTCCGAGCACTGGACGGTGCCGCATTTCACATCACTGTGAAAATGAAAGAAAAACTTATACTTAAATCATCATGAAATGATAAACTTGATATTAGCAAAAATGGGGTTATCCGATTTGGCTCCCTTCTCGAAAAAAACCCCTTTTAGGTATGAAATTTTGAAAGTTGAATGAAAGTTAAATGCAGTACTGTGGGGGATACCATCAGTTCTGTGGAGGAAAATCACAAGCACTTAAGGTATCATCTCCATAGTGCCGATGGCTTCCTCTCACAGAACTGAGTATCCTCCACAGAACTGAAACCCTCCAATGTACTTGTACTCCAATGTAGTTGTAACTACTACATACGGTAATCAGCTATCTCAATATTGAGGGTCCAATATCTGATGAAATACGATTGTTCGCTGCATATACAGCCGTTTGAAACTTTTCATCTTGTTTGGTTACAATTCAAAGGAAACTAGTGGGGCTGCCTCCACTGTACTGAAGATCCTCCACAGTACTGAAAATCCTGAAAATTACTGAAAAATCTGTAAAATTTTAACTTAAATATTTGAATCTTAACTTAAAGCCTTAAAACTTTAACCAAATAAGTAAATTTTCTTGTCATATATTTTGCATATTATTTTGCGATGTTGATTAGTTAGCTTATAAAATGTATGTATATTGTTAGCTATTGTAGATGTTATCAAATTAAAATGAATTTATTGGAAGTATTGCAAAAAAAAAAAAAAATTTAACATCGTCTTTTCCTGAATGAACATGAAGCTTCTGGTGATATTATTCATAATAGTAAATTCATTTAAGAAACGGTAAACAGCATACAATGAAGCGTGGCACAAGGAGAAGTGAATTCACTCACTCTATGGCACATTTCTTGTAATTGTTCAGGTCGTCTTTACCGCAGTTTGACCACCTCGAACCCGCAGTATTTTCCTCAAAGCAAACGTCCTGTCCCGTTTTTGTCCCTGAAATCAAATCAAGCAATAACCAAAACAAGGATAACGAGAAACTTTAAGAACTTTCTAGGCTAATCATCAATAGCTCTGGGTTGAGGGTAAGGGTAAATTTGTAATATAAGGGTCGAAAGCTTTTTCAAAATAGTGCAATTAATGAAAAGGGAGGTACAGTTAAACCCACGATTAAGAAACCCTTTTTCAGAGTTTGGCAATACAGTTTCTTAAATATTGGGTTCTTACTAAAAAATTAGGCTTAATAACTGTCTAATAATCTTGTGAATTCAGATCATATTTTGTTTTGATGCATCGTTCATTTGAATTATCCTATAATTCGTTGATTTAAGTTCGAATATTTCATCATTTTCAACAAAACTTGGTTATTTGAGAACAAATGTCCCTGTTCTTACTGCAGTATGTAGCAAAACTCATGCAGCCCCTGAATTTGCTCATGTTATTATTAATCAGTGTATACTCACTATTGCTAACACTCACAGTAAAAAACTGATACTATACAATACAATAAAATTTCTCGGAGGTTGAAAACAGCAGATCTCTGGCAAAGTTTCTTAAATCCGTATTTCTAACACAAGGGTTTTATTATGATATAGCCAGAAATATCGTAAACATAGCGAAACGAACACATGGATCACTTAAGCTTTTCGTCTGACACTCAACAGAGTAGTACATCAGAAAGAGAGCGAAACAGAAACCTAACTGATTTCTTTCTCTTTCTGACGTATTACTCTGTCGGGTGTCAGACGAAAAGCTTAAGTAATCTGTGTGTTCGTTTCGCTATGTTTCCGATACTTCTGGCTATATTGAAGTTTTGTAACATCAAAAGACGGTTTTATTAAATCATCATACTTCAAGTTAATTGTGACTGAAAAGTCTCAAGCTGATTTGAGGTTTATTTGAAACAAAATTTCGTCGCTAAAATAAATGGAATCAAACATAGAGCTTTTCTTGTGAGACACCCAGTAGTAATCGAGTTTCAGAGCATCGAATTTCGAGAAAAATATACAATAAATTGACATTTCACTGAAAAGAGGAGACTCAAAATATATCTGTATATCTCCTGATGAGTGGGTAGCCACGAAACAGGCTTGTCGTGATGGAGAGTTTTGAGACTTTTTCTTGATCCTGAGCTATAATATTTAGAACAAGTATTCCTAATATGTGAGATGAAAGTCATCAAATATCATGACAAGTCTTTGATATTTAGTAGGGCAACGTTTCAGGGGGAGATCCATCTCCCATCACCGGGCAATGAGAAATGATATTAGGTGGTAAGAACTGGGTGAATAGACTAGTGAAAGAGAGTATTTACACAGTTCTATCTACTCTTTGCATCAGTCAGACATCATACACTATCCCAAAAACTGGTTAAACAATCTCAAAAGCACCGTATGCAATTTTGGCAACACAAATGTTAGAGATTACCGCCAAAATATCAAAATCTCTTCAGATATTCGCTCAGTGTCCATACCTTTTCAATCTGGCCTTTGCTACAAATAGGAAAGAAACCACATTTCTTATCGCATGATGACGGACGACGGATCTCCCCCGAGACGTTGCCCTTACTAAAGATCAAAGGTTTGTCATGGTACTGTAAGTGGTGACTATCATGTCAAACATTTTGTCACCAACAGTCTTGATAAGACTGCATGAATTTCTGAGTATTCCCAAGCTTTGAGAAGCAGGGTTGCCAGTTCTTTAAAAATCAACTACAATATTGCGAACTCCATCAGTACATCTCCTGGTGAGTAGGCAACCATGAAACAAGCGTGACGAGAGGCCAACCATGAAACAAGATATGGAGAGTTGGTCTCCTTTCTTCTTTAATGACTCACTGCTCTATGTTCAGGTATTGACCACTTTCTTAGGGAAAACTGAACTCCAAACGATCAGACGTTTTTAAAAAGAGTTAAAAGCGAACTTGAAGAGCTAAAAAATGCTAAAGAACCCCAAAACGCGAACCTTTGGAACAAATGTAAATGTTACTGCATCATATTGCTATTGATTTACATATCAGGAATTAAATTGGAAGATATGTGTATTAGAGTATTGTAATTGCATAGTAAGTCAGTCTCTTACTGCTGAAGGGGTGTCGTGTCTAAATGATCAATGTAATCATAATGATAAACAGATGTCATAAAGTACCTTTTCCCCAGAGAAATTCACATTGTTCAATATGAGTTCTGCAGCCACCTTCAAAACAGTAGGCCTAGATAGAAATACCAATGAATTAGGGATTTAGATCAAAGTCATGGAGAATACTACTGAGACGAATATGAGAATGGTTGCAAATCATTATGGTAGGGTGTGCACAATAATGTTTTGCTTATACTAGCCTTTGTTCGGGATGCAAGCTTTGAATCAATTGCTCTTGGTGATTCGGAAGTTGACGAAAACCTATGCGCACTGAGTAGATACTCAAGTAAGAAATGTAATCTTAGAATCGAAGAGTTGACCACGGAAATGTATCATTCAATCCACCGTCATGCTTCGAATTATTGCCTCAATTCGAATGGACATTCTGCAACAATCTTGAACAATCAACAAATGCCGGAGCGTTCAATCAAAGCGTTACAGCTAAATATGATCTGCCCTCAAATTTGAGTGTAGTGAAGTTGAAGATTAGAATTCAACTCAATACGAATTCAGTTCAATTCTCTTGCATCAGTGAATGAAAATTGTAAGTCAGATAAGTTACTTAGATAACGTATCAAGTCAGATTATTATCAATCGAAAAACTCAAGAAAAATGGCACTCACTGTATCGTTACGGCATGGGGTTCCATCTTGTCTGTAATAGTTCCCTGGACACTAAAACATTGGTATTGATCATTATTTGGATTCTAACCTAATCAAAATATACAAAACTATCAAAAATATAATAGTTTTCGAATTATGCCCCACATCTGACCTTCACACATAATTCGTTTACAAAATAGTCGCCCTCTGAAAAATGATTACATTATAGGCGTCGGAGCACTTCTCGAATTCACTATTTCATTAGACGATGATAGAATAAAATAAAACAATATCTTACCGAAAATTGCATAGATGAAATTTCAAAACGTTACGAGATTATACCCGTCATCCAACATTATCAGCAAACATTACAACGCTATCCTTTGGATAACGGTTATAATCTAGAAACAATGAATAATTTACTCTATGCTTTTCTCGGAACTATACTGTTTTATTTCATCGCTTTATCATATATCTACAAAGTACCACACTCAGCAAGCACTTTTTATCGAACTACGCGATTACATTGTTCATAGGACCCACTTACGTTGTTTGCCGGCTGTACTCATAGCTGTAGATTTATTATACAACTCCTTTAAAGTCAAAGAGGTGAACAGATCCGCTTTCGGACCAGTTCAGCGAAATCGTGTCTATTTTATGTTTCCTTATTAGCTTGTTCGATGCCAAATATGACAGCAATCTTCTGCCGCGTACCCCGCAAGTATTTCTTTGTAGCCCTTGCAAATGATATTATTTTCGTACTGCGATCGCTCTCATTTTTACATACATGCGCAACGTATGTGCTTGCGGCAGAGACTGCCGAGTGGTTAGATCACTCTACCCTTGTCTAGGGGTTTCACTCTACTGGTCATGCCAAACAGTCACACACAAGTGAGAAGTAAAAAACAAACAATGTTTACCTCTTGTGATTTTCCAGTGCAAACTTCTTCAAGATCACATTCCGTCTGCCGTGGTCTGCACATTATGCCTTGCTTTTTAAACTGTAATGAAAGAAACCTGTAGGTGAATCACAGCAGTGGCTTTTGCGAAGAAATAATCAGACTTTTAATGACGTATTCGGACTAATGGTGGAAATTTCTTACCTCGTCCGGTGATAATTAGATTTCTCTCCAATCATTCACTCTGAATCTTTCTTACTTTTTCAAATGTGTTCCTACTTTTTCTCAAATTTTGCACTATTGGCCAATTTTAAAGTGCCTTGTCTTTTTCTTGGAAATGTTTCTTGATCAATTTTGATGTTTGGTATAGAATTAATTAGGGTTTATTTTCGTTATCTTTCCGACCTTCCACTCCGATGAGTGTCAGACGAAAGCTGAAGTGTTTCGCTGATGTTTCTGTTTCCTTACTATCCTTTCTTGTACATGAAAATGTGGCCTAGCAGTGCCTCAATCGTCACTGCTTGCAAAAATATAACAAGATATCATGCACGAATGTAAAACACCAATATCATATTGAAAGACCAAGCAGGAAGAAGCGCTACAACAACAACAACATGAACCTTATGAACACAGGGTGACAATGTACGATCATGATTATTTCAGTTCAAAGTCTAAATCTCACAGTGAATATAGTAAATTCACAAAAATCTCCCTTTGTAAGAAAACAACGAAAAGGTTTACCTGGCATCCGCTGCAGCAAGGCCCGACAGCACACTTGGCATGACCGTGCAACGTACACGTGGTAGCATTGCAGCACGCGGCCGCACCTGTGGAGTTACACTCCTGGAAAACAAAGTTGCATGTGATTTTGCATTTCCATACAATGCAATAACTACAGTGACTTCCTGCTATGGAGAACTCCAAAGGGAACGCGAGATTAGTTTAAAATAGCGACAGTTCATTGTATCAGGGTTTTTCAAACATTGATGATATGACATGACTTATAATTGTTACAGCAAAATCCCCCGTTCCTCCGAAAGTAGCAAGTACTAATGGCAATTCTCTTGAAATAAGGACACGCACCTCTCAGACATACATGAAAGATCTTATAAACTAACAGGTGGACCAAAATTAGTTTAGACGTTTGCTGATCTAGAAATGTTATCATAAACATTTATTTTTTCATAAAGCATATTGTAAAACTAGTAATAATGTTCGAACGATTTAATGTACATTTGAATGTGTCTTCATCACTTAGAAAAGCGGCAAAAGTCTAAACATTTTTCTGGGTCACTCTGTAAGTATTCGAAAAGCAATCATCTCTGCAATCAATGCAATCAATGCAATCAATGCAATCAGTGCAATCATTTACAAAGACCTTACCAGTAATGACCCGCAATCACATTGCTCCCCGTCTTCCAAAAAGTCATTGCCACAAACTGGTTTACTGAAAAGCTGAAAGAAATATTAATTGCAATCAGATTATACGAGAGCCCTATTTACTAAGTATATGAAATATCAAAAGACTTTCGATTTTATCTTCATCAGTAAACTATTCTAGTAATCATTGATGGACTTACTTAAAAACCTAATTTAGAAAACACACGGTTACAAGGAGATGAACCTAAACAAGGACCTATCTAATACAATAACCGTTAGACTAAGAATAAAACAAAGGTTGAGCTGAGGAAACAAAGAAAAGTTAACAAGTTAATGAAAATCATCAAAATGAGGAACAACAGAATCGGCGATGTGGTCCATAAAAATCGATAACAATAACCAATTTATTTAGATTCTTCTTCAAAAGTGTAGGAGCCGCAGCTCCCCTCGCCCTCTCTTGGCTACATCTCTGGAAACAATATTTCTATTTCTTGTGATGCAAGTGTTGGAGGACATTCCTAACAAGCAGAATAGACACGAAATCCCACTGTTCAGAACCATATTCTGTAAAATAGAATGTTCCATGTTTTATGTTAAGCATCTACAATACATATTATTGTAACCACTGATTTAAGAACAAGAAACGAAGTAATATTTTCTACTACTAATACTTGACATAAATGAAACTACAGAAGTTGTAAGTTCTCACTTTTTCAGGAACGTCGAAAAGACAAGAGGCTAGGCCATCTGTGACTCTCTTATCCAAAGAAGCTTTACTGCATTGTGTAAATGAGTTTGCTGCACCACTAAAACAGAATAAATCGAATGGATTAAAATAACCCTTGCAGAACTCGTTCACACGTTTTCTGATATGTAGACGTCACTCCGGTAATTAGTTGACCGGAGTGCACACATGGAAACAAGGACTCGTCGAACACGTCAGGCAGTTGATTTGATCGACCAAACCGAGCTACATGAATGCAACAAATTGCACCACTAACCAAATATAGTCACGAACTATCTGGGCTTCTAAACAACTAAACCGCACATACATTACAGTGTCAGAATCTTAAAGATAAATTGTATTTTCATTCAACCTGATGAAATCGAGGCTACAGCTCAAGACCAAGGTGCATTGATAGGTCTACAGCTTCCAGTGAGTTGAACAATCTACTCCAGCCAAGCTAGACCAAGGAGATCAGACATTTATTGGGTTTGGGAGAAATACCTAGTATACCTCTGGATAAGCTATTTCGTGTATAATTAGTAGATTTTTCTAGGTTGTTCCTGATAAGATCTGATAAATCAGTCCAAAGCTGAGTGTGACTCTTGCAACAAATGGTTGAATTCAACTATAAGTCCATTTTCGATGTAGGCAAAGCACGGAGAGCCTTCTGAATAGGTAGACTAATCGAAGAAGTGCATTGATAGTTGATAGGCCAAATCGCTTACTATCTTCGTAAGGTATTGGTTTTTTTGGCAAAGCACGAAGAGCCTTCTGAATAGGTAGACTAATCGAAGAAGTGCATTGATAGTTGATAGGCCAAATCGCTTACTATCTTCGTAAGGTATTGGTCTATGTGCAAAGCACAAAGAGCCTTCTGAATAGGTAGACTAATCGAAGAAGTGCATTGATAGTTGATAGGCCAAATCGCTTACTATCTTCGTAAGGTATTGGTTTATGTGCAAAGCACAAAGAGACTCCTGAATAGGTAGACTCATCGAAGCAGTGCATTGAGAGTTGATCGGCCAATATGCTTACTATCTTCGTAAGGTATTGGTTTGTGTGCAAAGCATATAGGGCCCACTGAATACGTAAACTAATCGAGTAGTGCGACCCTGGTCCTTCCCCTTAATGTGACCAAACCTTGTAATTATATTTGCCTTTTTGCCTAAAATGACAGAGTAGTGGCAAATTCTCTCCTCCCATTTTGTAACAGGTCTGAAGGCGATTTCGATTCCGGGGCACTTTGAACATGGATGAAGTGATCTAACCACGTGACCATCACCGCCACTGTGTCTGACCCCCACCACTTACAATAGGAGTTCCCTCATCAAGTTAGTCCTTCATTCAAACAAAAATGTAATTTACATACCCACTGACGGCTGCCATAACACAAGGACCCTTACTGCATGAGCATCCACCTCCTACAAATAACATTATCAGCTTTAGTAATCTCCCGCTTTCAAGAAATAGCCAGAAATATCGGAAACATAGCGAAACGAACACATGGATTACTTAAGCTTTTCGTCTGACACTCAACAGAGTAATATGTCAGAAAGAGAACGAAACAGAAACCTAACTGTCTCTATGTTTTCGTTTCGCTATGTTTCCGGTATTTCTGACTATTTTGAAGTTTTGTACCATCCAAAGACTGTTCTAATACAACAATTACTAATTCAAGAAACAAAGAACTGATTTCCATATATTACCACATATTGTATGAGAAAAACCTATTGGTTTCAACTGAGATGTGTCAAAAAGGGCTCAGACTTTGTTTCTTCTAAACGGGACACTACTTTATGTAGAAAGATAATCTTCAAAAATACAAAGCCAACCCGAGGTATTATACGAGATCTCTTCACTTTAGACAAATTCCATTTTCTTAATTTTGCTCAGCAGCATTACACTCTAAAGAGACAGCGTAGTTAAAAATACAGTTGGTAAGGCGTGATCCGATTTGGACATTTATCCTAGTACAGTCTTTGAATGGTACAGAACTTTAGAATAGCCAGAAAAATCGGAAAAACATAGCAAAGTGAAAACATGGATTACTTAAGCTTTTCGGACGTATTACTCTGTTGGATGTCAGACGAAAAGCGTAAGTAATCCATGCTTTCACTTGGCCATGTTTCCGATTTTTCTGGCTATTTATACATTTCTAAAGTCAAGATGGATTTTTTATTGGATCGATATTGATAAACAAAACAATATTTGGCAAATGCCCAATTCAACAGAGTCGAACCCCGTTCAACAGCCAAATCCGTCCCATCCGTTCCAATGTCTTACCATCGTGTCCCATTCCAAGGTTGTGTCCCAGCTCGTGTGCCATCGTCGCAGCCGTATTGGCAGGATGCCCACGATTCTAGGATTAGCAAAACACAAAACTGAAAACAAATTGATGATAAATGTGAATTTCTGCTTAACCACAACAGGGTTTTTGAAAGCAAAGGCACTACTTTGTAATTTTCTTATTCCGCAAGAAATTTGTCTCAAGAAATTTGTTCAGAGCTTGATTTGCTTGAAATGTCAGTTGATAGTGCTCTTACCCTTACTCTAACCCTAACTCAACCCCAAAACCCAGCCCTAGATTATAGCCAAATAGGTAAAAAAGTCCATTAGCAAAATTGCAAAAAAGCCAAAACCCTAACCATAAGCCTAACCCTAACTAAATAGCCCATAGCCAAATAGCCTATATCCAAATATGTAAAAAGTCCATTAGCCGAATAGCCAATAAGCCAAAGTCCTAACCATAAGCTTAACCCTAACTAAAAAAGCCAATAGCCAAATAGCCTAACAGCCCTATCCATAACACTAACTCTAACACTTACCATAAACGTACCCTTTATCCTATCCCCCAACCAGCACTTAATCCTTACCCTAACCAAATAGCCCATGACCCATATCCAAATGGCCCATAGCCAAATAGCCTATGACAAAATAGGCAAATAGTCCATAGGCTAAATAGCCAAATAGCCAAAATAGCCAAAAAGCCAAAACCTTAACAATAAGCCTATTCCTAACTAAAAAGCCAAATAGCCAAATAACCTAATAGCCCTAGCCATAACACTAACTCTACAGTAACCAAATAGCCCTGAACCTCGTCAGAAGAGCTGAAGTGCATGTCTAGGTTATAGTATGATACTTACCCCATTAACACCGCACGAGTTGATGCCGCAAATGTTGCCAATACCTGCCATGCCGACCACACCGCCTGAATATTTGTCACCTCTTGAATAAAGACAGAACACTCGCTTTATCACTAAACATTGGGATGAAGTTAGTTTCAGATGAGGAAATACCACCCGAGGAAGAGTCTGTACAGAACTGTGGACGGTGTAAAGTACTGTGGAGGATATTGAGTACTGTAGAGGGAGACTGCAAGCACTTTAGGCTTGGCCTCAATAGTACTGAATATCCTATACAGTACTGATTGATTTCCGCCACAGCACTGAACACCCTTAACAGTACTGATGGTATCTCTTAACAGTAGTGATAATATTCCCCACAGCAATCAACATCCTAAACAGCACAGATGGTATCCCTAGAAATAGATGGTATACCCCAAAGCACTGAATACCCTACACAGAACTGATTGACATCCCCCGATAGTACTGAGATATCCGATAACATTACAGTATATCTCCCACAGTACTGAACAGACCCCAGTGTGAACATGGAAGTCTAAAAATCTACAACATTTGCTCTGTTTAAGTCATTGATGGATTTCACGTGATGGATAGCGGTAGGTAAGCTTCTAGGCTCGAGATCTGTTGCTGTTGCTGAAACATACCGTAAGAATCCGATTAGGAGCTTATTCAATATTATTCTATTTTGAACGTCCCTCTTCGTAAGACGCTCCCTAAAATCTCCAAACACTTAATAAACGTCCAGGGACTTTAATCAAATCATTATGGTATTTCGTGTCTACTTTATTCTGACCATAGCTTATCGAAAAAGATGGTTTAGAAACCTATTGTTGTATGTCTTTGTTTCAAAGTTGATGTTGAGCAGTACTTGAAAGTGCACAACGTATGTCTTATTCCCTCTCTTTACCATTGAAATTTTACATGTAAATATTGTCTACATAGATATGATGCAAAATGTTACAAAATCTTTCTAAATCACGAATATTTCAGGCTAGCGAACCAAGAGAAGCGTTTTGGCTAATGACCCTGTTGGCTAAAACAATAGTAAAACAAAAGACTGTGCACTCTCAATTTTGAAAAAATTGTACAAAAAGACACAATAATAGGTCTTTAAACCACCTTTTTAGATAACTTAAAAATTTAGAAACTATGTTCTGACGCATACGGGATATTTTAAGCCTCCAGATCATTCATCTTTCCTAACTAAGATCTACGCTATTAACGTTAGCTCTTAAATAAATGCAAAGAGCATCTGATGAGCATCGTTTCAGCTTAACATTTTGAATATAGTTGGACGATTCAAACGACAACGCAATAACATCTTTTTCTTCTTGTACATGAATCTTGACATTATTTACTTCAATTTTTTAATTTTTTGATTTTAAGTTCTAACGTAGGCTGAAAAAAGCTTTAGCTTAGCCCTGTAATTTACATAAAGGAAGAAAATAAAAATAAATGAAAACTTACGTTATTAGCTGTGCATTATCACGCCTGATTCCCATCTTGAACAACTTCATGGCAAGAACATTTTTATTGTAGCCAGCAAAGTGACTCAACGTTTCACCTCCAGAGCTCGTCACTTTCGCCAGATTGAAAACGTTCCATGTTTCAACATAGACAACTGCAACTCTAGTGTTCAGAGTTTTATACAACTGGAATTCAAATAAAAGATAATAGCTTATTGTCAAAATAGCTTTGGCCTAAACAAACAGTTTAAGACTCGAGCGGTACGGGCCAATTATAGAAAAAAGAATAAGGCCCACAATCAGAATAAGGTCCTTCTAATTTCCAGCAAGTTAACCAAACGAACGAACAAACAAATAAACAAACAAACAAAAACAAACCAACCAACCAACTAACCAACAAACATACAAACATGCAAACATACAAACTAACAAAACAACAACAAAACCAACAAACAAACAAACCAACAAACAAACCAAACAACTAAAACCAACAAACCAACAAACAAACAAACAAATCAATTAAAACAAACAAACCAAACGAACCAACCAACAAACAAAAAAAACAAACCGACCAACCAACCAACCAACAAACAAACATACAAACTAACAAATGAACAAATGAACAAACGAACAAACATAAACCAACAAACAAAGCAAAAAAACAACCAAACAACTAACAAACCAAACAAAAAACCAACAAACAAACAAACGAACAAACAAACCAAATTAACAAACCGATTAAACCAAACCAACTAACAAACCAACGAACCAAACAACAAAACAACAAACCAATTAAACCAAACAAACATATTAGCGAACGAACAAAAGAATAAACAAACCAAACAACTAACAAACCAACAAAAAAAATAATTAAAACAAACAAACAAACAAACCAACAAACAACCAACAAACAAACCAACAAACAAACATAACAAACGAACAAACAAACCAAACCAACAAACAACCAACAAACAAACCAAACAACTAACAAACCAAAAAACAAAGAAACAAATCAATTAAAACAAACAAACCAAAAAAACAAACGAACAAACGAACAAATATCCAAACGGCTATAAAGCTGCAAGGACAAGAAATTTCTTACCTGGTCAACATAATTTGCAACTTCTAAAGCAGATTGAACAGCCAGCGTCAAATTATTCTGCATTTTTTCAAACTGCAATGAAATAAAGTTGATTGTAGAATCAAAGAAACAGCTTGCCTTTTCATATCCTTTATTGCAGCTCAATTCTTATTTCAAGGAAATTGTATCACTCAATATTTATAGGAGGCTCCGTAAATTGTGTGGTGCTTAGGAACCACAGGGGGCTCATGGGATTCCTTCATTTGGCCTTAAAATGATTTAGGGTCCTATTTGGTTCTATGGTGTAACAAACTAATAATTTCGTGCTTATTTTTCATAACTTTTGTCGAATGATGATTTAATTCTTATGATTCTGTTGTAACTTAGCACGGCATAATATTCTATTTCTCGCACTTCAACATCTGGAGTTATCACTGCACAAATCTTTATAAATGAGCCTTAAAAAAGGCCTGGAGCAGCTCATATTAAGAGGATAGATCACCAAAAGACAAATAATATTCTAAGCCCTCTCGTGCCCAGCGTCCTAGTAGGTCCAAGCTCAGGTAAACAATTTCACGGTAAGAGACTTTTGAGGGATATTATCAACACACTGGGAGGTATACTATCAGTACTGTTGAGAGTGTTCAGTACTGTGGAGGGATACCATCAGTATTGTTGAAGATGTTCAGTAAGGGTGTTCAGTACTGTTTAGGATCCTCAATACTGTGGGAGGTATTCAGTACTGTGGATAGATACCATCAGTGCTGCAGGGGATACCATCAGTATTGTGGAGAGTGAATTTCCCAACAGTATCCTTAAATACTGAGCACCCAGAGTACTGAACATCTACCACAGTGCTGCGAATAAATACCTGTCTTTTATCGTTCACAATTGCAAGTGAAATATACTTTCTTTGATCGACCAAAGACGTAGTTGCTCTACGAAACTACAACAAGAAAACATTATTGATTAACCATTTGGCCCGAGACCTGGTGGAGAAACATCAGAATTGCGATTGCCTTCTTTTGAGAATCTATTTCCCATCACAGTAGAAACCCACAACTAGGAACCTACAATTTTAGGAGTTAGCCTGAACAAGTTCTTGAATAAATCGAAGTTAACTGCAGTGATAATGGTGGTTAATGGTTGTTTATAGGCTTTTAACACTCCCTCCTAAACTACCATTATTACTGGTGGTATAACATAAAAACCTGTAAACCTAAAATTTGTAATTTATGGCACTGAAATACTATCAAAAGTCTGAAATCTTAGGGTGAGTGGTTCTTAATTGTCAGGTTCTTGATTGCAGGTTTTTACTGAATTAGACCATGCCTTATGAATTCATGTTATCATTACATGGCCCTGGAGAAGGATGAAATGAAACCTAGCAAATTGCTATACCCAGAGGCGGATGGAAGTTGGCCAATCAGTAAGGAGGTGAATGAGGGGCATAGTTAAAAATAGCCAATCAGTTAGGAGGTGAATGAGGGGCATAGTTAAAAACAGCTAATCAGTTAGGAGGTGAATGAGGGGCATAGTTGAAAATAGCCAATCAGTAAGGAGGTAAATGATTGACGTAGTTGAAAATAGCCAATCAGTAAGGAGGCGAATGATTGGCATAGTTAAAACAGCCAATCAGTAAGGAGGTAAATGATTGACGTAGTTGAAAATAGCCAATCAGTAAGGAGGTAAATGATTGACATAGTTGAAAATAGCCAATCAGGTAGTCCATTATGAGACAAACAATGAATTACTGAAAAAGCCCTTTTGGCAAACAAACTCCTTCTGTCGGAGAAAACATCCTAAGAAATGAATATCATGGCCTGGCCAGTTTCTTAATCATTAAATTTAAGTAATGATATAATTAGGTAAATAGATTATAAAACTTACTCGAAAGTGATTTGCGAAACTATTTGATAAATGCAAAGACAACGATTCACCATCGACACCTACGGGAAAGAACGATTTTTCATTTTATCAATATGTCCACAAAAAGCCTTTCGGCTTACATTCACACCCCTGGCAACGTCTGTGCAGTATTGTGGAGGTTATCAAGTATGGGGGTACCATGAATACTGTAGGAGATTCCATCAGTACTGTAGAGAGATGCCATAAGTGCTATGGAGGGATACCAGCCGAACTGTGGAGGATGTTCAGTACTGTCTGTGGAAGGATACTGATCTCCTCCACACTACTTATTATATCCTTCCACAGAATATCCTCCACAGTACTGATAGTATCTCCTCACAGTACTGAATATCCTTCATGATAAACCCCCTTGGAATTAAAATCAATTTTTGATTTCATAATAATCAATGGACCACCAACTCCACTTTTTTGACTTTGTATTTATTTTTGTATAATTATCTATTTTTATTTTGGATAGAAAAATTTATAACCCACAGAGCTGAAAATCCTCAATAAAACATATAAACGTAAGAATCATAAAACATTATTTTTTAAAGAAAAATGAGTTGCTGTTTGAAGACGTTTGCCTGTCTGAATCATTCGGAAGCAAAAATCGAACTGGCCTAATGAATGACGAAAAAAGCCATACCACATTTATCGTCTGTTTTCGGAACGTCTTCCATGTCATAAAAAACATGTTCCTGGAGATAAGAGAGACACGGTCATAGCCATTATGTTAAGAATAAGCATTACATAAGCATAAACAGAAGCATAAGCATAAACAACAGCATAAGCATAAGGACAGAAGCATAAGGTCATAAGCAATACCTTACATTAAGGACATAAGCTTGAATCTTTAAAAGGACATTATGACAACAGGAAAGAATTACCCGAGGTAACGTCGGTGCAGTACTGTGGAGGATGTTCGGTACTGCGGAAGGATATTCAGTACTGTGAAGAATATTCAGTACTAGGAAGGGAAACTACAAGCACTGTGGAAGATATTCAGAAATATTGAGGGATATCATCAGTACATTGGAGGGTGTTCAATATTGTTGGGGATATCATCAGTACTGTGGGGGTAATATCCACCGTGCTTATGATTTCCCTTCACAGTATTAAATATCTTGTAATATTACTGGTGGTATCCTTCATAATACTGATGTTGATGACATTCCCCACAGTACTTAACACCCTCCATAGTGCTGAACACCCTCCACAGTACTGGATATCTTAGAACATACTGGCAGTTTTCTTCATAGTACTGATGTTGATGATATCCCCCCACACATTACTGAACACCCTCCACAGTACTGTACAGACGTCCTCCAGGGTAGCATTCGAGCGGCACACCTAGTCTTAATTTTTAATAGAAAGTCAGGAAAAACATCTTCGGAATATAAACAATTAAGCATAAGTGGCGGCAAAAATGCAAATCGCCTTAAATTATTAAAATCCCATATCGTTGCTGCCGATAATAAATAACAATTGATATTGAAATCTCAATCAACCACAAATAACAAAGTTTGATAAACATTGATAACATTCACACAACAAAAGAAACAATATTTGATATTTTGTTGAGATCGTAATTGAACAAATTTTTTGACAGTGCCGAGTTTTGTACGGTTTCATAACATACGAGTAAATATGGATGAGAATAACGTAGATCTGAGGAAATTAATACTAAATTTAATTTATCATTTGCTAAGAAAGTCCTGGGAAAAATGATTGGGAAACAAATATGTTTTCATTTTTATGACCAAATAAAAGTTATCTTTTGTGAATGTGTTGACTTTGATCACACAATGGGCCTTTGATTCCGTCCGTTACGGTAAATAGCAAAAGCACTGGAGGTTTTTCTACCTGGCTTTTGTTTTTGGGAATCCATCATAAACTCACTAACTTAGAGACATATAAATGGAAGCAACAGACTAGGACCGCTTATTGCTATATGCAGTGATGAAGTGTATTCTACTATTTCTCTACAAAAAAAGGCGTTGCCTTAGTCAGGCTAGCACATTAAAGAGGCCCCCCATAGTACCCCTGGATAACGGATTCACGCGTCAATTTTTCGTTCATTGCGCCATCACGGACCTGAAAAACAGAATTTTCACGATCTTTTCCGTCTAATTATGAAGAAATTGCTTTTTAACGACAAAAACGCGTCACGCAATCACGCACTTGAAAACTCTTTTTCACGGAATAACGACCTCATTTTCGACAAATCACGCTGCACGAAGGATTCTTTGATCACGGATTCACGAACCGAAAATATCTAAATCACGAGATCACGCACGAAAATATGCCAAATAACGCTTCACGTACAAATATGGGGGGTCTCATTAAACAGAAACTCACTTACTCACTTATCAAACTACGACCTCTTATTACTACAAGTTATGGATGCTGCTGTGCCCCTGTTTGATACAAGACCTTACCTTAGTCAGGCTAACAATGCAATCAACAGAAATTAACTCACTCGATCACAAATTGTGCCAATAAACACACTAGGAGCTAGAGCCTCTTATTACAATATGGAGTGATGAAGTGTATGCTACTCTGCCTCTGCTGGGGAAAAGGCCTTGCCTTATTCAGGCTAACATGTTAATCAACAGAGATTCACTCACTCGATCCCAGAACGCTCTGATGCATGAACGAAATTTAGTGTTGATTCCAAGATTTTTTTGTTTTGAGTAAAAGAAAAACGTTCGTCACCATACGACATTATTCGTACAAGAGCTTGATCAGGTAAGTTTAAAATGTTGTTTGAATGGAATACATCGTTAATCGCGTTAAGGAGATCGCGCCTCTGACCGCTGTATGCGTGGCATTGCAGCAGGAAGTGCTCAGTATCTCAATTCCATCGTTAATTGGACACATTGGATCAACTGTATCTCGAAAATTATGATTGAATTTATGAGAGTTCAGCTTACTGAGGCCTACGCGTAGCAGGGTAAGGATAGCAATGCCTTTTGGATAATGAATTCCGTAAAGAGGTACACGACTGATCGTAAGATAAACAACTTACCACGCTTCCCTGTTTCTTGGGTTGAATGCCGAATGTTTTTCCGTCTTCATCTTGTATAGTACCCCTAAAATAAATTCAAGTTTCTTGATCAAAATGTTCTGTTTAGAAACGAAAATTCCAGGCCCGTGTGATATGCGAAGGTTTGAGGCTCAATCAAAATAGCACTCCTCGCTTTGTTCCATTTCAGTTAGCTTCAACGAAGGCTAGGTTTAGTGGGTCATATCACATACCCTATGGGGGCCTTTCATATACCTTAGATAAACGCTTGATACAGTATATTCTACTCGCAAGTGAAGAATCACCCCAGGGAACGTCTGTGCAGTACTGTGGAGGTTCTTTTGTACTATTGGGGGTATCATCAGTACTGTGGAGAGATATCATCAGTACTGTGGAGGATACTATCAGTACATTGGGGGGTGTCCAGTAACGTGGGGTGATACCATCAGTAATGTGGAGAGATATCATCGGTAGCTACTGTGGAAAATGTTATGCACTGCAGGAATATCATCAGCAATGTGGGAGAATATCATCAGTACTGCAAGGGGTATCATCAGTACTTTGGAGGATATTCAATACTGTTGAGGGATACCATTAGTGCTGTGGAGGGATATTATCAGTGCTGTAGGAAATGTTCTGTACTGCAGAGGATATCATCAATACTGTGAGGGAAAATCATCAGTACTATGGAGGATACTATCAGTACATTGGGGGGTTTCCAGTATAGTGGGGTGATACCATTAGTACTGTTGAAGTAATAGAAATGAAGAATCTGTTATCATGGAATTTCACAGCTACATATAGAAGAGGTTGTGAAATTGGTGAACGATCAAAGCAGAATTATACCTTAATCCATTGCAGGTGCTGAGTACGACCGAAGAATTGACCTTGCCTGAAAGTTTTCCGTGGTAATAACAATGTTCAACTTCCTGCAAAGACGATTCGTTTGTTGGAAAACATGATAAAATATAAGGAAAAAAAAGATATCGAGATACCGAGTTGGTAACAATATTTGGACCCCAGTATATCAATTTCTGTATTAATTCATATTCATTAGAATTTAATTCATTTCTGAGAAAGCAAAAATGAAGGTATGAAAACGCAACGCTTGCATTTGCACTGAAAAGCTGACAGGATGTCTGCCTAGATCATTTGGGTTTTTGCCATTGTGAAAGAAAAACCAGATGAATGAATTAGTTGAATGGAATTAGACTTTTTGAATTACGAAGTTTCCAGCTTTTGAACAAGCTCATTTAATTGAGTTGCTGAAATATTGCTTTCGTTGTTTTGTTGTTTGCAAAAACTGAGACTAAATGTCTTTTGCATGAAAATAGGGGTTATCTGTTTATTCACAGAAATTATATCGATAAACAAATAAACAAAAACAACGTGCAGCAGACTTAAACACATAAAGAAACAGGCATGCCCTTCTGTAACTCCGAGTTTCGTGCTTACGCACTCATCAGACAGATACCAATCACAGAATAACAATCTATTTCATAATTTGTTTATTCTGCTTTACAATTGCTCTATGCCCAGCATATAGAGCACTATAGCCAGCCAGGATAGACACTTCCTACTGATGTTAGATAAAAGCAACAAACCTTATTAATGGCTAGAGTTCCATTTGGTAATTGATACGCTTCAAAGTAGTCTTTATGCAGTAATTGGCTGAAATGAATCAGGAAACAAAATAAAATTGATGCTGCAAAAAATCAAGCACATTGACATTTGTACCTTGTCGGCCCTTTTTACGCCGGCCCTAATTTAACGCCGGCCCTTTTTACGCCGGCCCTAATTCCGCCACCCCAAGAATCTGCTTTAACGCCATTTAGGGCCGCGTTTCACGCCGGAAAAAGACCAAGGAAAGAAAAAATTTAAAAATAAATTTTACAGAAAGTGTTTTATCCTTGAAAAAGAAAAGAAAGTAGCTACTATCATGAAAAAATTAGTCAATTACGATCGTCTCTTTCTCGGTGCACTCTGTATCTACCTCTTATTCCGACTGCACTTCGATGGCGTCTTCTTCCACCTCATATTCACACTGATCCTCCCTAATCTCATCTCTCAAATCATTGAAATGTATAAACACTTAAAGGAATCTAAAGAGCTCATTCTTTCCGGCTTTAGGAAGGCACACATTACTGAGACAGTTACCCAAGCCTCAAACCTATCCCATTTGTCATTTGGACATAGACATATGATTTAGTAACTGTTAAACTAAAGAACACTAACTTTGCTAATCTATAGTAGTTTACTTTCTGTTTTTTTGCTGTTTCTCTTCTAATTTTGGTCAAAAATACATTACTATATCCAAATAGAGCCTAAAATAAGGTGCATGTCAGCAAAAAATGTAATAAAAAATTAACGCCACTTTTTGAGAAAATTTGTAAAATTTTGGCCCTTTTAACGGCGGCCCTTTTTACGCCGGCCCTTTTTCTGCCGCAGGACGAAAATTAACGCCATTTAGGGCCGGCGTAAAAAGGGCCGATAAGGTAACTTTGATTAAACATTTTCACATTCAAATTTCTTGAAAATCCTCTGAACTTCTTTAATTTTGAATTAAAAACGGCTATAATTATCGCAGCTAAATGTAGAATAAAACCTTTAAGACCCTCAGTCAAGATAAAGGCCTATCTTAATCAAGGTCTCCATTCGTTTCAACAAATTTCTTAATTCTTAAGCAAATGGAGTAAATATAATCATTGATTATCTCCCTTTGTTGGATAAATTCATAAATTTGGCGGGGATGGCCGAGTGGTTAGATCACTTGACCCTTGCTCGAAGTTTCCCGAAACCACCTTCAGACCTGTCACAAAGTGTGATGAGAGAATTAGCCAGCTCTTTTTAATTCCAAAGCCAAAAAGGCAAAATGAATCACGGGGTGTGGTCACATTGAGAGGAAGGACCAGGGTCGCACTGCTCGATTAGTTTACCTATTCAGTGAGCCCTTTGTGCTTAGCTCATAAACCCATACCTTGCGAAGACAGTAAGCGTATGTGCCTATCGACAACTATCAACGTGAATTTGTATAATGAAACGCCAATAAACACACTAGACGAGGTATTTGCATAGCAGAAACCAAAAGGTTATGACCCCAATGCATTCATGTTGACTGAGAATCTTCGAATCGTATGCCTGAGGGGCTGTTTTATACGGACTAAATCATTCCACTTCCCAGCAAAAAGCACTACCATTCCGGATCTCGTTCAACGCAGTACACGATTGGAAAATGCCCCTTAGAAATGCATATCTGCTTAACCTAACGAAAAGAGCATAATAGAATTTTGGACACAACAAAGCCACGAAAACTTTAGGCCACATCAGTTGCAATTTTATCTTGAGACCTATGAGCTCCATTTAATTTACTCCAGGAAACTCTTCTTCGTTAAGCATTATTCACAATTAGTCAAATTTTAGCGATACCACTGCAAAAGCCACGGCCTAAATATTTTGCTTGCTCACGAAACTTTAGGTATAGTTTAGTTGCTATGGGTTGCTAAGGGGCATATTTCCATTATAATTTTCGTTGAATTGGCTTTGCCCTCTTTTGCGGGATCGTCTATTCATTGATTTATCGTTCAAGGCGAGCCGCTGCATGTCATCTTACATAACCGTAAAATCAACCACTAAATAATCGAACAATATTCGAACTATAACCACATCAAAACACAGAAGTATATTTCTTAAAATATTTACGATAAGAAATAATAACAAAAAATCTCTCAAAACATCTGAGAAAAGGTTCAGAATCAATATCACAAAATCGCAAATGGTACGAAATGCGCGCTGACAAAATGTCAATCATATTTACCAACACGTATAGATAACAACAAAAATCGATAACTACAAAAAACATATCTAGAATTTTCTTGAAACAGGGAGGAGCAACGCTGCCCCCTCTGTCTGCTCCCCTGATAACAAAATCAATTCAGTTTGCATCGTTAAAAATGCATACGCTTTAGCATAACATTCAATCAGTATGATTTCCCCTTGGAGACGCACTTATCTTATCAGGTTTGATTAATTCTATTCAGAATTTCTAAGCATCAATTTGTAGCCACAGATAAATAAATAATTCGTTAACACAGCATACACAGATTAGCAGCATTGAGTTTAATATACCTGTCTAGGTTAAGCTTTATTGCATAGCAACTTATTGCCATGAAAAGCGAAATTTTTAGTGTTAAGTTTGCGACATCCCTCAGGGCATACAAACGATTTACTTGAAAAAGGTAATGTGGTTTAATAAGAACTCCAGAAGAAGTCAAACAGGTACATCACCATATGTAATGTATGCGCAGTACGGCTATTCAGTAAGGTGAAGATATTCAGTGTACAACGAAGGGATGTCTTCAGTATGGTGGAGGGATATCTTTAGTAAGACGGAAGATACTTAACAGTCCTGAATACCCTCCATCGTACAGAAGATATCCCTGTAGTAGTGAATATCCTCCGATGTAGTGATGTCATCCCTTCACAGTTGCTAAGTATGATAGATTCCCACCGTACTGAAGAGATCCCTCTACCGTACTGATGGTATTCCTGCACAGCACAGGTGATATCACTCGACAGTAGATAATATCCTTCGATGTACAGATGGTATCCCTCCAGAGTAGGTATAGCTAGGATCCTTCCACCGTACTAATGATATGTCTCGACTGTACTATATACCCTCTACCGTCCTAAATATATCCCTCCACTCTACAGATGGTATCTCTCTTCCATACTTAATATCCTTCCACCGTACTAATGATATGTCTCGACTGTACTGTATACCCTCCACCGTCCTGAATATATCCCTCCACTCTACAGATGGTATCTCTCTTCCATACTTAATATCCTCTACCGTACTGCACATACAACACCCAGGGTAGGTTTTAAAGGGTTAAATTTGATCCAATTTTGAACATCACATACAACAATGGCATACGACTCGTTGGTTAGTAGAAAGCGAGCTAAGCTCTATAAATGGGGTTTAGATCGAGTTCGCCTGTTTACTGAAAAAATCATTCTAGCAGCTTCAACACGTGATCGTTCTCTTGTTCACCTTTCTATAGCTAACCCGATTGAAACGAGACATTAGCTAGGAATAGACATGTTCAGCTTCGATTGCCATGGCAAAATCAGAAAACAAGTAAAAATCTAGTTTAATCACTGACACAAACAAGATTCAACAGAATTTTTCTATCATTGTTCGTTGTCAGGATGTAGAGTTAATTGCTAAGGCTGAGCAAGGACAATTATTTACGCTTCACTCACCTATTTAAATAAATATCGAACACAAAACTCCTTCCTTTTCCTGTCAGGCTGAATGAGGTTTTATCCAGATGACCGTTCTGAAATTCAAATTAGATTCATCAGATTAGATGAAAAGTCAATATCTGACGCAGGGTACTCTGAGGAGGGTCAAACCGAATCTGTTCTTTTTGGGTAGCCTTTTTTCTATATTTGTTCTTTAGCCAGAGTCTAGAAAGATTCTGCGTTTTGAAGAGGGTTCGGACATCTTAAGCCCCCGTTTACACTGCTCCGTATTCAAATGTGTTCATACTGCTGCTGCTTGAAAACGGAGACTTTTGAAAACGCATTTTGAAAACGGAGACTTTTGAAAACGCATTTTGAAAACGGAGACTTTGAAAACGCATTTCGAAAACAGAGACTTTTGAAAACGCATTTTGAAAACGGAGACTTTTGAAAACGCATTTTAAAAACGGAGACTTTTGAAAACACAAAAACGCAGTGTGAACAGCGAAGTAGCAGAGCAATGTGAACGGTTCATCGTTGTCGTAGCGTTTTCATATCTATATACCCAGAGCAATGTGAACAGACAAAACGAATCCAAATGCAAACGAATAAAAACGAATACGCAGCAGTGTGAATATAGACTTATTTAGAATAAAAGATACTTGAGGTAAATAATCAGTCCCCATAGAAATTGATCGAGTAAAAACAATTAGGAATTTCAACTGTCGAAATAGATAGTCCATAACCTTTTAGAAGAAAAAGCCCTATTTTTCTTTGCTTTGCATTTTTTCGCCATAAAAAATCTCAATTTCGTAAGCATTTGCAAAAAAACAAATACAAATATTTCGAAATAAACGTATGACGCATCCTATTTTGAGAGGTTAAGCCCTTATCTTTAACTTCTTTAATCTAGGCCCTCTTTCTCTTCTTAACACATTGAATTAACGTTTTTATGAATTTCCCTGTCGTTATCACAGATATGCACAGACTTGCAAACATGCAAATTCAATAGTTTAAAGTTTAGAAAGCCAACTTGATCTGAACGGCTGAACTTGATTAAGTAGGTTTATCAAACAAGAGGGGTGTAAATCATAAATCTTTGCCGGGTGGATTTTGGGTGCGGCCTTCCTTCTAAACACTCTCAATAAAAACATCTTCCACTGAATAAACTTTTCCTTTCTCCGGATTTTCGAAATAACCTTCCGAAATTGGAGTAGATTTTACATGGAAATAAAAAGAATGGCCAACCGATTCCTGCTTTATGAAATTCTAGTTTGATTATGAAATTCCGTTTACAAAGGTGTGGTTTAAGGTAAAAATCAGACGATTTGCAATCGCAAAAATCCTTTTGACATCATGTCAAAATTTTGAAACATTCGTTTTCAGATGATGGGTCTGTGTGAAAATACAAGAGGATCTGTTTAGGCTTTTGCAAATTTAAAAACAGCAAAAATAGCTTTCTCTCAGCTCAAAATTGCTAGTTGTGTAGCAGACAATATGAATTGGCAAATTATTTCGGAAAGCCAGCTTGGAGCAGATTTTTTGTGCAATGTGTAATGAGTAACGTTGGAAAAAATCTTTTGTGAGCTTTGAGTTTTTTGTTTTCCAATAGAAATGCTAGAGTCAAGGGCTACTCCAACTGTCGACTGCAATATTTAATTATCAACCTCAAGTGCAAGTGTAATTTTGTGAACACATCTAAATGGTAGCATTTGAACCAAATCCATGTTATATTTTTTGTTGATTTGAAGATGAAATATTTCAGATTTTTTCATCTAGGTCATCTCTAAAATCAACTGGAACATAAAACCCCCTTAAAGTGGCAAATTTTGGAAATACCCTAACATGGTTTTATTAATTTTTTAAATAGGGCTATTTGATAGCCCTTTAATCAGGCTCTTAAACCAACTGGACTGTGAGGTTGTAATGGGAGTACCCCCAACACCGGAGATTTAATTGTTTTAACCATGCTTTAGGTCCAAGCCTATATGCTGGAGCCTGAAGAAGGATGCTGGAGCGTTTGCCACTATGACCTAAAAGGCTACTCCATTTACATCGGTTCATGGGAAATCTCTTCTGCTCTGTTCTTTTCTTTGACTGACGTAAAACATAACTAGTTAGAAGGAGTGGTACTTACTTGTGTCAATGTTGACAAATCTCGCCGCAGTCTTGAGGCGTGGAGATGCCTTGGGACAACAATTTCATGATTTTTTGGGACCTCGAAGCTGGAAACTGCAAATGAAAATTTCAGTTCATATATCATTTGGTTGATAACAACTTTTTCCTACAAATATTTAAACTTCTATAAGCTTTTTTCAAAACATCTGTATAAATATTTAGAAAATATTCAGGAAATATTCAAAAATCCTTATAGAAATATTCTATCAATCAGACAATTATTCATTATTTCATAAAGTTAGATTTGTTTAAAGGTCCGTCTTTGATCATTACAGAAGTTCAAAATAGCAAGAAAAATCTGTCGCATTGTGAAGCAGAAAACATGAAGTCTTAAAGCTTTCCGTCTGACACTAAACAGAGTAACACGTCAGAAACAGAACAAAACACGATTTGTTAAGTTTTTTTTTGTTTTGTTCTTTTTCTGACATATCACCCTGTTGATTGCAGACGAAAAGCTTAAGAATTCATGTTGTTTCCTTCACTATGCTTCCAAGTTTTCTGGCTATTTTGTATAAAGGTCCACAAAAGCTGGCTGTATACACTGATCAAAAATAACAATTTTATAAGAATGGGCCACAAAACTACAGAACAAGCTAAGGACGTACTTAGAACAAGCTGGCCACTTTAAGTTCATAACATATTTTTTATAAGAAACTTAAAACCCTTGAATGGCCAAAACTCTAAGAAACTCCGCTAGAAAAATAATTGCATGGAGAGAAACTTTTATGATTTGAGTTACATAAAAAGCTGCTGTTAGGGTATGGAGTAGTAGGGCATGGAGCATGGCATAGTTTGTGGATTGGTGAAATTGGGAGTCAAGCTTGAATTTTTATGCTTGGAGTAATATGTCAAGCTTAAATTTGTTGTCACTGCCTGAGGCCTGTTGTCACTAGCTGGAAAAAGTCTAGCTATGTTTTATCCGGCCCAAGTTTTTTTTTGGAAGTAAAATGAAGTTTCCCAATGGCAATGGGCACATACTTTTTCCAGGGAAAACATAGTTACTTCATAGATGTTCTCCCCAAAAAATTTAACAGAAAGACCTACAGTTTGCAAATTTCCTTAAATTCCCCGAAAGCCTGATAAAACCTGACAAATCTAGAATTATTTTGAAATATAATATTAAAAACACTTCTTAGCAAGTTGAATCTAATGTTTTGGGATTTTGACAATGACTAAAATGCGTGACTCATCTAGAATCCCCTCTTCTCACTTTATTATAGGTTTAGAGGGGGCTTGAACAACGCTACTTAGAAAGTTAGGAAGCTTTTCAGATACTTGCTTGGATAATGAGGAGCCAAGGAGCTACATTTTCCTGCATGGCTAAATGCCAGCAGGAAAAGGGAGGATTTACCTTTTGACCCCATGTACACCACAACTACTTGAAATTGTGAAAATTAGACGAATTTCAAATAAATGGGCTTAGGTGACTTAAATAAAAATATGTACCTAACATTGTACTGTGAAAAACTGAGGTGTCAGCAAGTCCATTCTTGCCTCTCCAAGAAAAATTCATATAAAAATCATTTAAGTTGAGACGTTTTAATTATTGGACAGAAAAACAAACAATTTGGACTTGACTTAAACAATTTGCTGGCACAAAACCTTATTTTAGAAGGTAATAATATTTTTGTTGACTTATAGATTAATTAAGCCTTATTCATTCATTACCTAACTGACGGAAGTCTTCAGCTGACACCAGGAGTTAGGGAGTAGCCACAATGTATAGTTTAGATGCCATAGCTCAATATAAATCTACAGGAATTCGTAAATAACAAAGTGAATGTAAAATTTACTTTACCAGACAACACTGTCCCTCCAAAAACGATTTTCAAAAACAATAACAGTGACAAAAACTGCTCCATCTTCTTCTTGGCTTATAAGTTTGTATAATATGCCGAGAGGCCAGACAGCCACTGTATATTTACCGGTCTGCAGAGTAGGGCAGTTTCCAACGAGATCTCGGGTGTGCAAGAGCAAAATTTCAAGTGTGCAAGTGTGCACTTTAATATAAGTGTGCACTTGAAGTGTGCACAGAAATAGTGAGCTCTATGTGCAAATTTTCATGAGAAACTGATACGAGTTGAGTAGAAACTAAAGTGACATATGCAAAACAACGGACAACAACTCCGTTGTCAGTTTAGGCCTGCCTCGCTCGCAAGGCTCATTTCGGCCAGGGTTGCCACTCTCTGAGTGCTGCTTTCCCCTATCACGGATGTTGAAATTCCCTACATATCCCTACGCAACTGCAATGATTTTCCTCTACAATTCCCCTACAAAATATTGTCCTTCCCTACAAAGGCTATCGCTTTTCCCTACGTTGTACTAAATTAGAAATTCACAGAAAACTTTATGGCGAAATTTGTGAGCTTTTCCGACTAATTGAATATAAAATAACTTTACATTATTACAACTGAAACTTTTCTCTTTCATTCAATTCATCTCTTTCAATTCTTGAAAATGAAGCCTTTGCAAAGATTCCAATCTGGCTATTTCATTTTGCAAATGCATTTTTTCTGCATAACGTCATCTGTACGCCTGTGCTGTGAAAGTTAAAGGTTGCCGTTGAGAAAATACTCTGTCTTGATCTGCTGGCAGTTAGTGTGCTACAGCTATGTCGAAGGAGAGTTAAAAGATGTTTCGCTCTCAAAAGTATCACCGCGAGTGGGAGAAAGAGTCATGGGCAAAAGGATGGCTCTGTGCATCTAAGCGCAATGCAGGGAGAGCATTTTGTACCTATCGTAAAAAAGAATTGGTTCCTCGCAAGTCTGAGTTGCTGAAACAAACAAAGACTGCTCTTCATGTTCAGTGCTCAAAAACTGTTATGGAAAATCGACCGATGGAGGCATTTGTTACCACTAAGGAGCCTTCAGTCGTTAAGGTTGAGCTGAATGTCGTTTCGCTCATTGTCTGCAAGAACGTTTCCTTTAACTTATTAGATTCTTAGCTGGAGATGCTACATGGTGTGGCAAATGATTCAAAAGCTATCCAAGGTATGGCATGTAATCGCACGAAAGGAACAGCTCCTTGCTGAGTGCTTAAAGGTGTTTATTCCCATGAAACACTGGTTGCAAAACTGAACCAATGCAAAGGATTTTCCATACTTTGCGACAAGTCAACTGATATTTATATGAACAAAGTGTTCTGTGTTAATGTCAGATTTCTTGATGGTGAGAAAATGGAGCCAACTAGAGAGTTTTATCGCCTTATACCAGTAGAGGAAGGAGATGCAGATGGTCTTTTTAGATCTATTGAAGCAGCACTCGAGGCAGATGGTTTGCCATGGACCAAAGTAACCGGATATGCATCTGATGGAGAGAATCTCATGCAGGGGAAGAACGACTCAGTTCTGACAAGAATGAAAGGTGTGGCTCCTGGTCTCTTTGTTTTGAAATTCTATTGTCACACATTTCACCTTATCCCGGAGCATGCAAGCAAGGCATTGTCCAAAACTGCGAATCAGCTCATACACGATGTTTACAACTATTTCAAGCTGTCGCCAAACAGGCAAAAGAGCTATGCAGAATTCCAGAGCTTTTTAGAACTGGACATTCATAAGATTTTAAAGCTATGTCAAACCCGTTGGTTATCAGTTGCAAAATGTGTTGAACGCATTTTAGAGCAGTGGCCCGCACTGGAGATATTTTTTGTTGCCGAAGCAGCTGAGAACAAATCCCCCCAAGCAGACAGGATACTTCTAGCCCTCAAATCACCATATGTGAAGGCAACTCTGAAGTTTTGCAACTTTGTTCTTGGAGACCTGACAGCCTCAATTTGATGTTTCAATCGAATGGATTTCAGCTTCATCAGCTAGTCCAAGAAGTAGCGCGTGTCGTTCGCATGTTTTGCAAAAATTTTCGAAAACCAGTCACTGGAGGGCCTACAGCGCAGATTAATGTTGAAGCAAATTGGATCGCTTTGGATGTCGGAACTATGCTAAAGCCAAAGGATATATAAATAAAAAAGTGCAAATAAGCGACAGAGAACGTACATGATTGATTGTTCCTATTTGGTTATCAAACTGATCTATACAAGATTATGCTCTTGAAGAAACAAAATTCTTCATTTGCTCTAAACGATAGGGCACACCCATGCCACGCCCACTTATCAAATTGCCACACCCTTTCCCAGGTGTGCAGGGACATTTTAGAAAAAATATCTCGGGTGTGCACTTGCCATACTCTGCAGCCTGGTATTTATATATTTATAACTTTAATGTCACAGTCCTACGAGGAAGTGACGATAAAACTTCCTACATAGGTCGAATGATACATAATTTTCTAATTAAATTGCGCTGACTAAAAAATTACACCTCTCCCGCCGCTACACCGCTGATTACATGACCGTTGTGACGAGACGACATATCGAAATGACCCGGAAACTGTCCTCATCGCGAGGTCTCGTTTTAAAAAACAGGGCAAACCTCTCTTTGGATTTATGCTAATAATAATAATGATAAATAAAAAGAACCACCATCAAAAATAACAGAAAAATAGATAGAAAGACAACACTGTTAAATCACAAATATTTCGATATTAAAATCTTCGTCAGTTATCTGACGAAGATTTTAATATCGAAATATCTGTGATTTAACGGTGTTGTCTTTCTAATAATAATGATAATAACTTTAAAAGTACCATTCTCCATATTGGAGCAGTTACTTTGGTTGTAATGGCGAATCAATGTTTTCTTCAAGACTATACTTACGATTCAATGGAAGAGCAGTAATGGACCCATATTTTCTACAAATGTTTCATAACTTGTTGCTTGTAGTAGACTTTTCTTCGGTATTTACCCTCCAATAATCCTAAAATTCAACTGTTTACAACATGGTCCCTACTCTTCCTTTTGTTCCCGAAAAATGGTTACCCCTTCTTCCCTAATACTTTTTCCCAAGCTACGGTGCTGATGATATCCCCCATACTATTGCAAGCTAGCTTTGACTTTAATTGGACAGACAGAAGGAAGAATAAATGGATGGGAGAAGGCCGGTCTGAAAAATGGGACAGGCTTATTGAAAATAGTCAAAGAACGGAAAGTGTCTAAGCTATGTCACTGGAAGGGACGACCGAACAGCTTGATGATGTAGATGTAATGTCGAAGGAGAGATACCGAGAAAAGAGACGAAAAATAAGATGGTGTTCAAGTTGGAAATCCATTGAGTTCATAAACAAAAATAAGTTTGCCTAACACATCTCATTGTGGTGTTCAAAATTCGTGGCTACGGATTAACGATGACGAACTTTGGCTTAATGAGCACCATAAATGACACTTATTATTTCTAGTTCGAACAAACAATTTGAACTGTTTTCTATTAGAATTGCATTGCATGATCTGGTTGTTGACATAACGGTTTTGATGATGTTGTTTTCTCTTCATGTAAAATAAATTTTTAGGCCAAACCTTTTAGTAATTTGAAGAATTAATTGAATGCTCGATCAAACAAAAAACGCCTCCTTTCTGGTGGGACTGAACAAATTGGGTTTTTAGACTCATAACATAATTTGATTGACTGGTCATGTGGTCAAGTGATGATGACATCCTTGGCTCTCCTATACTTTCCATCCTTTTGCATTTCCGGATTTGAAGAACGACTTGAAAATTAAGACCTTAAAATATCTCTTATCTTAAGGTACATTATATGCCTTTTGATAATCATACTCGAAGTTTCCTGGGTGTTGGTCCATGTTTGGTAATTTCAAATAATGTTATTCATCGAGTAAAGAAGAATAAAACTATTTATTTCTTCCAAAAGGTTTTTAGAATTTCTCATGAATGTCCACATAGATATGGGAGCAAGAGCTAATGCACAGTATGAATTTTTTTCGCACACAAAAACAAAATACAATGAATCTGGAATTCAGCCCCAAAAATGATGTTCTTTTTAAAAAGACTTTTGGAAAGGGTCTAAACTGGTTTCATCTGGAACCTACTTCGATTCTGTAGCTTTCCATACCCGTCATTGCAGATATCAAAAAGGCTTTCCTGCAAGTTCAAAAATACCTTTTCAGGATAAGGCCATCATAATATTAATTGGTAACTATTCAAATTATGGAGATGTAGTTTTTTATGATTTTCCTACCAAAGTTTAATCTAGTAAAAGATTTTCACATGTACGCGTGTGTTACGTTCAAGGTACAGTACTAGCTAAGCCGCCCCTAGGAAACTAAATGTTGCAAAACTAGGCCCCCTGGCTGGTATAGGTTGACAGGAAAAAGGTGAAGATCTTGAAATGTATTTAGCAGTACAGTCACTGAATTTGCATGAAATACCTTGTCGATTCTATGCAATCAGCAGTATTTTCTGAAGCAATATGGATTGTTAAAGCTGAAAAATCTAGTCTTTAAATATAAAATGAGTACTATCTTGCATGCTGAAGTTTCTTAAAATTCAGTTTCTCTGTGGCGGGTTTGTACTGTATTGACCATTGGAAGATTTGAAGTTTTTGAAAGATTTGACAAGAAATATTTGTTGAGATGAAAAATCTTACGGTCATACTCTTATCATTTAAATACTCTAGTGAAAATATTTCTAAACATGAGGTACATAGAGAGCCCGGGCCTGGCAGCATCTAAGAATGGCGATCTTAAAAGTCCCAGTTTTGGGTTTTTTGAGAAATTATTTCCATTTTTGGGTATCAAAAATTAGTCTCAAAATTTCTCAATTTTTGGGTATCAATTCTGGTCTTAAACACTCATTACCATTTCTTCCCTAAAATACTTATTGCTGTATTATCATTTCTTACTTCATTCTACTTTCCTTACAACATAGCAATTCCTAGGTTAGGTTCATTAGAAAAACTGTGTGAAGCCTGTGAAGCCATTCTCATGGCAATTTATTATTGTAACCAGCCACCAGTATTTCCCAGTCTTAGGTAAATAGTAGACCGTTCTTCCCCATTTTTGGGGGTAGATTCTAAAGCTTCACCCCCAGTTCCAGGTATAAAGTCAAGTGTCACCTTTTAACGTCTCCGTCCCCATTCTTGAGTGTCGCCAGGGCCGGGATGGTTGGATGAAAGGTTGCCATTAGTGATGACAATTTTTGTTTTAGACTGACCTTTATTGATGCAATATCTCAAAAAAAGATTTTTCATATCCATTATGTATTCATGTATTCATATTTTGATAAAAAAGCAAATTGCTACGCTTTACAGGAGCGTCGTTACCAATACTACCACTACAAGGATAACTACTAACGAAACAAAAAAAGTCAAAACTGATTATAAGAGAATCAAAAATAAAATACAGCGTAAAGCCAAAAATACAACTAAATAATAAAAGGAATTTTATCAGAGTCACTATAGCATAAGCACTATCTTGAAAATGTAGATTGATGGAATCAGGTAGGGATCGGTGTCAAAGATGTGAGCAGTGAAAGTTCAAAGATGGTTGATACAAGTATAATCGTTTAGATAACAAAGTGAGAATCAAACGACACGATTAAAAACGTCGTAGTTGCGACATTGGACACCTTTCATGAGTTTAAATCTTACATTAAAAGTAAACACTAAGAACGCTAAAAAAGAGATGAAAAACGGTATAAAGCTAAATTGATACATAATACAGGCCCAGTATTCTTTATTTTGAGAGAAAATGCAACTAGGACCATTCACATTTAGGAATTACGGCCTGAATTTCTAACAGATTAGGAACATTTGCCCAAATCTATTCCCGAGAATTATTGCCTTAAAGCGAGTTTGCGCACTAGGTCAATGCGTTGCACTGAAAGAAAAGCGGTAATGACAGTAGCTAAAAGTCCTATTCACACATGTAGACAGTTTTGAAAATGTTAATAGTCGTGGTTCCCCAGTAATAAACCACTAATGATTCAGCTAATGAAATATGTAGGCCCTATTCGAGCATTAACCTTATCAAACGGTCGCCATTTTGGCCTAATTCACGGTTGTGGTATATTTTGTAATTGACTTATCGCCATGGCTTCCTCATCATGAAACCGCTAGCTTCACATAATTACACATGTAGAACATACCAGCACATAAACTCTGCTGAATGGTCATCATTTTTGCCTTATTAATGCCCAGAGTCAATTTTTGAATAGCTAATCGTTATGGCTTCCAAGCAATCAAGCCGCTACTTTTTCAGGTAATAAAACATACAGGCCGTGCTCGCACATTGACCTTACAAAACGTTCATCATTTTGGCCTAATTCACGCTTGTGGTATATTTTGTAATTAGCTAATCGTCATGACCTCCTAATAATGAAACCACTAGTTTCATTTAATAAAACACACGGGCCGTATTTAAACACACGTTAACCTTAATAAACGGTAACCATTTTGCCCTTATTCACGTTATATCTACATCTGATGATTTTTGTCTATATCTTATGTTATCCTATGCTGTTCTATTTGATTTTATGCTATTTTATTTTATTTCATTTTCATTTTATATTATTTAATTTCACAATTATGCTTCATGTCCTCATAGGTCTTATATCTTATGTAGACATGCCGAGGTTATACTGCTTATTGTCTGATGCCCTATTATCTTGATGCCTTATGCCTTATGCTTATTGTCTCATGCTATATGCTCATTTCTTGATATCTTACGTCCGATGTCTTATGCTTATTTTCTTATGTCTTATGCTTAATTCCTTATGTTTGATGTCTTATGCTCATTACTTGATGTCTTACGTCCGATGTCTAACACTTATTTTCTTATGTCTTTATGCTTACTGTCTTATGACAGAGAATCCCTGCTTATTATCTGATTTTTCATTAACCGTCACACTAAATATTAAATTTTGATTCTGGTCTGTTCCTTCCGCTCCACTCAAGCAGGGATGACTTCTCGTTTGATTTCTGGCCCAGAATGGTTGTAGTTGCCAGTGGCGTACCCGGGTGCGTCGTAGCAGATTGGCAGCAGACGGGTGGTGTCTCCGTAAGTGTTGCTTATCTCAAAGCGGCGATCTAAAGATGGAAACCAAATAATCAATGGCAGGGACTGGCACACAGTGGTTTTAACGTGATTAATCAAATAACATTTTCTTCCAGAGCAAAATCTTAACTTTCAATAGTTTTTCTATATTTTCTGTCCCTAAATATAATCTATTTGATTCCTAGAAATTTCTGTTTCAGTCTTAGCGTGATTCATGTTCGAGGAAATAGCCTGTGAATCAATGTCTGCTAAAAAGAGAGCATAGATGAAAGACGATCTTGCGCTGTTAACCCGATATCAGTCATTGATAAAAAAGCAAATACCTTAAGGGGAGGGTTTTTCATGGAAGAAACGTTCAAAAGTTAAACTCGAAATATTTTGAAATGACTTTTTCGAAAGGAACAATATATGATATTTAGCGATCACGGTTTCGTAAGGACAAATAATGAATTAGTGCAAATGGCAGTTTCATACAGAAGTAAATTCACATGAAAATTTCATCTGAATCACCGAAATAGTTTAAAACAACTAATGGTTGCTACTACTAAAGCTTTGCATCTGACACTCATTAAAGTAGTATGTCAGATCAGTAACAGTCTTAGAACGGTACAGCACTGGAGGATGGCGAGGAAAATCAGAAACATAGTGAAACATAACTTAAGTTGTGCCGTCTGACACTCATCAGAGTAGTACGGGGCCTATTTTTTAATTCAAAAATCTGTCGGATGGACATTAGATACTTTGAATGTTTACCAAAATCGCAAGTTTGAAGCAAGACTGAAATATAAGTTGACATGATATAAAGCACCAAAAGAGTAATCAAAACATGTATCATTTTTATTGCCACAGCGAACATTACTCTGGGAATAGGGGAAAACGTCGACCTGTCGGATGGACAGGATAGAAAATACACATGTGCTTAAAAGTTAATCGAATCCCGATTCTATCTCAGCATTGAATGTGACTCAAAAAAGACTGTAAATGCTCAACGGTACCGTTTATTGCTGATAACTTGATAACATAAAAGACTTCAGAAAACAATATCTTGCTGGTCTAAAACGGATAACTAATATGCGAGTAAACCTGTCGGATGGACATGTCGGATGGACAAAAATGTACTTCAAAATCCAACTTCTGAAAATACAAACCAATGCTATTCTAAATTATCAAGAAAAAGGGTTTGCTTAGCGTCCACATCTTCTTTTGTGTTATTATTTGTCGAGACACGAAATAGACAACATTTTTTGGGGGGTGTCCGTCCGACAGAATTTTGGATTAGAGTGATTCGTCCTGCATTACACGTGAACCATCTGAACCAATTTCAAAATAGGCCCTACGTCAGAATACCTTATTACACGAAATTAAGGGTGTGATAAAACTAAGGAATTAGAAATTAAGGGAAATTAAATCAAGGATTTTTTTCAATGAAATTGAGTTTCAATGACATTAATTAAGGAATTTTGGTTTTTGAAGATTGGTGACACAGAGGCTTTCTTTTGTATAGCCAGAAAAATCGGAACCATAATGAAACGAACACATAGATACTACTTAAGCTTTTCGTCTGACACTCAACAGAGTAATACGTCAGAAAGAGAACGAAACAGAAACCTAACTGATTTATATACCCAGATGTGGATCGAAATAGGCCAATCAGATTCACCTCTTTTCTGATTGGCCTATTTCGATCCACATCTGGGTATATAAATCAGTTAGGTTTCTGTTTCGTTCTCTTTCTGACGTATTACTCTGTTGAGTGTCAGACGAAAAGCTTAAGTAGTATCTATGTGTTCGTTTCATTATGGTTCCGATTTTTCTGGCTATACTGAAGTTCTGTACCATCCAAAGACTGTTCTAAGGCTTTCTTTTGGAAATATTGCATTCGGAATGAAATTAGCCTCACATTTAGCCCATCATGCGTCCTGCACGAGTACATTCTTTATAAGGCAAACTACGGTCTTTACTTTAACACGGTCAACTGGAAACCAAATGTACATGGTAATCTTGACTTTAAGAGGGAATTAAACAACCAACATGATCGATTTGCAGTTGCCGGGAAAACTCTTTTGCCTGGTACCATTTCTCCAACAACTGTTGGTCACATACCACGTGAAATCTACCGATATATTTGGTATGCTATTAACCTTGGAGCTTCAATTTCTGGTGAAGTGGTGGGTACACGACCAAAACGATCTCCACTCAAGCAAGGAGGGCTTGAGATTCCCATTATTGTATTGGTGGCGTGGGATGATGCAGATAAGCTATCAATATTGAAAGAAAAGGTCGAAAGCGTAGACTTCACATCATACGTGGATGAAGGCATGGAAATCTTAAAGGACCTTGGTTTAGAAAGAGAATAAGAAGAGGAAGAAGAGGGAGAAGATGAAGAATGTTAATATGAACGAAATGTTAAAGCTTGTAATGAAAATAAGTAAATTAGTCTACTTGTTCATTAAGAAAACTCTTTTTGCCTTCACCCTTTTTCAATGTATAGATATACAAAAATTAAGGAATCGTAAATTAAGGGGTAACAGAAATTAAGGAATAATAAATTAAGGATATGCGAAAATTAAGGTTGGTTCTTTTTAAGGAATTCCTATAAGAGCGTTCCTTAATTAAGTCACACCCTTAATTTCATGTAATAAGGTAGTCTCTGATCAGTACAGAACTTGAAGATGATAGATAAAATTGGAAACAAAGTGAGACATGATAACTACTAACCATCCTCAGGCTCTGTACCGATGAAAGGCTGTAAACTACTAATGGTTGGTTCTGAAACAACGCCTTCTTGCCACCCAGGTACATAAAAAGGTGAGTGACAACTTACTTGGGACATAGCCTGTATATTTAGGAACCATCCCAATTGACTTGTATACAGCCCCATGTCCAGCGTGACTTCTTGCTTGCATCGACTGTGAAGATCTACGAGGTGGAAGGCAGAAGTTTATGGAAAGAAAAAAAAGTGGGGATTAGGTAACGTAAGCTAAAGCTTGAGCAAAAACGAATTCAGAGGGAACGTTAAATAAGATAAGCATCTTAAATTACTTGAGATAATTTGTGTGAATCAAAATGACCTGAGGAAGAATCGAACTCACAAACTCTATTATTTCTCTTATGCACAACTGCTGTGAAACTGGGGCCCTCAAGTATCCCCTGCTATCTCAATCACACAAATCACAGAATACAGAGACGATACAGCTCTCGAGAGTACTAGTTTAGGGGTTTTTAGTTCCAGTCCTACTCGGGTCATTTTCATTCCAACAAATTATCTCGATTGATTTTCAAAATCTTCATTCTTCTCAGGTTTATAGTATTATGTCCAGGTTTACTACAGCTATAAGAACCATACATCGCATGCCAAAGTTTCAAAGCTGCTACAGAGTGGTGATACTGAGCGGGTGCATATTATCTTATTCATATATGTTTATAACATCTTTTTTGTACGAGTGAAAATGATTTTTGAAGTGATACTCCTGAAAGCCTTGGAAGATGAATTTGTATAGGAGCATATGTTCTATTTGACTCTTTATCTGTGTATATCAGTCTGCCAGTGGCATAACGCACTTTCTCATCTAGCATAGACGAGCGAAACGATAACTCCTTATATCAGCATTTTCATAGGTTTTCATAAAAGCAAAAATATACCTTATCGATATAGGGAGAGTGCTTGACTTTTCCTGCATGCTTTTTGCAGCTAATGCATCAACATAGGCTTTTCCTGACCAATTTCCATATCTAGATCCAAGCTCGTGTTCTTGCTTCTTTGGGACATATCCCGTATACCCGGGGATGGGTGACTCTGTGAAATCTCGGCGGTCCGCTGGTCATAGAGAAGAAAATATATTTCAGTCCCATGCAAAAAGAAGGTTTTGGAAAAATGCATCTAAGAAGCTGCTTCCATGAACAAAATCATCCCATCCTCAGGCCAAAAGCTGAAAGTAAGGATAAAGAAAAGCACGTCGAATTTCATCCATCCTTCCATCGAGGGTCAACAGTACTGTGGAGTTACCAAGGCAGGCTACTGCCATTATCATATGCCAGCACCAGATCGAGAACCTAGGTTTAACCTAACAAAGGCAAACATGCTAGCCACTATCCTAAACTAGGACAATAAGTCAGCGCAGTAGCCTTGGGGTGTATTCCACTGTAGGCTTACGGTATCCCATAGTATTCATGGTATACCTCCCTTGGTAATGAAAACCCTTCAATGTACTGATAATATCTCTACACAGTACCACATAGACCAGTGGCGACACCAAGTTTCCTCCGACAAGGGGGCTAGAAGCAAATCCAAAAAATCGATAAATACGAGACAATGAATATCTAGCATTATCTTATGCGCTGATGGGGTGCTACGAGAGGCCCTACTAGCGCCACCAAGGAGACAGGCTTTCCAAAGAGTGGTAACCCTTTTAAATGAACTAGTTACAACTAATTCATCAATTTATGCTTGATACATATAAATAAGTTAGATATCAAGCTCAATATGAATTGCATAGTAAAACATTAGGCAATGAAAGTGATTGAAAGTTATCTTACAAAATTGTTTCCCATAATAAGCAGTTGCATATCTCAGGTTAGTGCCTGGGTGAGAAGCATCTGGCGGAGGGTGGGTTGAAAGAACTTTCAGTTGTGGACTTGTTGATGCCTTCATGTTCAGATCCTGGATTTCTGCTTTGCGAGTCTGGTCTCTTCTCTTGAAGTCGGTCACAGCCAGCTCTGTTCCATTCTTGTACGTGTTACCAAACTTGAAGCGATGAACTGGTACATAGCCTGTAGGAAATACACATCGTAGTGTTACCTGCTTATTTAAAGGGTCACTCACCAAGATGAATGAAATTCTAAAATGAAATTTTCAACATATACCCTAGCAAACTAACTCTTAGCACATGGATTGGCTTACGTGTAGTTCTCAGGAGACTATCATTTCAGACAATTTGAAAAGATAAGGATTTTCGCTTCTGCTATGATAGCCTTATGCTCTCTGGTCTCTTATAAATGGGGAGGCTGGAATTGTAGGGGGGGGGGTTAGAAAAAAAGTCAAAAAGTTAATTAGTAGGGGGGCTGGAATAAGAATGTCCTGGGTGGAAACTTTTCTGAAAGTTACAAAAAGGGGATCTCTGTGAAAGACAGAATTTAGCGACAGTGACGCAATAAAAATACAGTGCAAAAACTTCACTGATTTCACTCGAAAAATTCAATCTCATAGGTTTCTGTGATATTTTGCTTGCGATTTGTTATAAGATTTAAGTAGAAGGGAGGCTGGTATAAGAATATCCTGGTAAAATTTTCTTGAAATCAATAAATGGGGGGGGGATGGGACGTCTATTGGAGACCAGAGAGTTGGAACTTGGCGAACGTGGTTCAAGTTTCAACAAAATGGTCCCAAATGGACAATATTTCGGTGCCAGTGATTTTGAAATGGATTAGCAGACGGCTCCTCGCAGAATAATAATGGAAGATAAAAGGTTGAAAGAGAAATATTATAATAAAGATTAATATTCACCAGTGTATCCAGGAACCATTTTCTCCACGTATTTGTTATCTCCATCTTGTTTTGGAAGATAAGTACTCTTCAGATCAATGTACTCGTCTGGTCTGCTGTGCACTAGCTTCTCATTATTCATGTGTTTCTGGAGAAAAATAATCACAAATTATTTTTAGAGTGGAAATGACCCGTGAGCAGGATTTGAGCCTCTTTCAAATCCATCCCTCCACCACTCTACCAACTGAACTATCATGGCAATCAATTAAATCATACAATCAAAGCCATTCTCACAAATCGCACCACCAATCAACAAATGTATAGACAAACTTATTCCGGTCTGTTAAACTTTCCTGCCATGGGCAATGACTTTCCAACACAAGGAGGACCATTGCAGTCCTACCACTGAATAGGGTTTGAAAAATGATAAGTAAATTTGAGAAGAAGCAGGATTTAGAAAATTAATGAAAACAAATTATCTCTCTCTATTTATTTTCTAAATCCTGCCTCTTCTCAAAAAGAGATTTGAAGTCAATATTTTTGTATTTTGTTTCAGGGTATACCCTTCAAGAAAAATGTGTAATTTTAGAGTGAAGTCACTAATGTAGGTTGAAAAAAGTTTTGACTGAGAACTAATCTCCTCTTTATATTTTGATTCATTTTTTGCACAATTTTTCAAAATCTGATGGCAAGTATCAGAGGGTAGTACAGCATATGAGATTATTTGATATCACAAGAGGTAGCAAAATATAAAATCATGCATTTGATGGTGGTGCTTTATATTTCTTGAAGATCTGGATGAAATACAGAAGATTCCATATAGTCACACGAGTTAAACTGCATACAGGTAAGCTTGGTTATGGTAAATCCTTTTAGACTTATAGGGTACTAAAGAAGACTAGAGAAGATGGACTACATTAACTGCAAGGGAGGCCCCCTGAGATGATTGCCTGTTTCTTTGGCAGAGATGCTCACCCGAGACAAATTTCAACTTGCCCATAGGATAGAACGTGACTGAAGTCAAACAACATGAAATAGAATTACCTGATATTTTTTCCAAAATTCTGATATTAGGTTGTTTCTAAGATCCAGAAAATAGCTAAACAATTTTCCAGCTCAGGAAAATAGAGTTGAGAGCAGTTTTGAACGTAGAAAAGTAGGAAGGCCATTCCTGATAAAATCTTGACGAGTATCCCCTTGGGGGATAGGACTTAAGAAATAACTGAAGTTTATTCACCTTAGTCAAAATATCTGTGTGGTGGCCATATGTGTATCCACAATTAAACTTCAGTTGGGGGGTATATCCATTATATCTGCAAAACAAAGAGAAATTATTTCATGCTATTTCAGGTCAAAGTGATGAATGTATATGATTATAGCCTGACAGCCACCGCCCTGAAAGGCATCTCTACATCCACCTTGTTATCTTGGCCAGTGCATGGGCCTTTTAAGACCTAAATGATAAGATGGGGCAAATACAAAAAATTTTCCTTGAGTGAGTTTTTAAAGTGATTGAGCGGATAGAAAAATTTATTTTAGCATCTAGTGGCTCAGAAACAGCCCAGTTGATTGTAAATCATTTCCTACAGCCCTGGAGTTGCTTAGTAATTCCAGATGTTGCTAGATTACTGAATTTCTAGTACTTCTACCCATGTGTTAGCTATCTTGGACCAAGATTTTGGTTGATTCAAAAATTTAGTGTTTAAATCTAGGTTTACCTTTATTAGAAATGTGAGCCCCAGGGTGCATTCAATGTACTTAGACCCGAAGATCTTCAGCATACAACTTGCCTTGGAACAATTGAATCTAAATAACATTTTTGGCGTGTATCATGAAATCTTTGGCATGGACTTAACATGGAATGCACCAGTGTCATATAGAGAAAATTTGTTTGGCGAGGCAAGGATGAAAATTTTGCAATCAACATTTTTCCCTTAGACATCTAAAAACTGACCTCTGAAAGGGGTGCACATTCAAAAATGCTCATAATCTTTAAGGAAACTTTAGGGCTGTCAATTTCAAATCGTGTCATTTGAGTCGCATGCCAAGTTTGGAAGGAAAATTTGAAATATCATTATCATTACACCTATGTCTTAAGTATAAATTTAGCTTTATTTTCTCGATAATTTTAGAAATTTCCTGACAAACTGGCTTTTTTGATCTACAGGGGAGTTTTCTACCCTTTCTGACCCCCCCCCATTATCTACGCCACTGAAATGCACCCTGGCGTGAGTCGAAATCACACGATCCACTCGCTCGGAAGGTGTCAGGGTAGGTTTCTAACAACGTGATATATTGTCTGTACTATCTTCATTTACTTGAAAATAATGTTTCTAAAGCGTGAGTGACTCAGTGTTGCTTAGACATGTGTCATTCGCCAGTCCTTTTTCCTTCCTTGTTGCTTTGACTTGTTTCATCCTATTTAAAAAGCGTTTTACAAGATAATCAACTATGTGATTTTATGTGAATAAATGTTTGGAGAGCCACGATTTTCTTCAATCCTGTTTCATTTCCATTTTGATTGCAGACTGCTGAATGAAACATTTTAAAATGTCTACGTTTTCCAGATTCTGTACAGCTGTTGTTGTTCATAGCCTAAGTTCCTCCTTCATCTTTCTTATGGCCCAAACAATGCTATCACCATAGAATACTGAAACCATTCCGAGCAGTACATACCCTGGGATCTCGCTTGCTTTGTGGGGATGGATGAGGTCTTCTGTCTTCATAGAGGCTGATATGAGTCTTCTTGGAGAGACGCGGAGCTTCGCGTTGTCGGCCATTTTTTCCTTGTTGATGTTGCAGCAGCTATGGAAACGGATATCAATAAAAAAGTCAGTCAACCATACAGTCACGTGCGCAGTAACAATTTCAATTTCAAATCATTTTTTCAGCACAATTACAACAATATATTTTAAAATTTGATGTTATTTTGTAAAGTTGCAACAAACTTTGAATAATTGATAAAACCTAATTAAATATCTAAATACAAAGATAGCTGACAGACACATTAATCGAACTCTGATATCTGAAGAACGTTCTAGCCATGTGCCCGTAGTGACGTATTTGTTAACAGAACAATTTAGAGATATTTGATACACTCTTTTTTCTTTATAAGAATAAATTTTATAAGAATATTGAGGCTCAAAATCGCCAAAGAACAATGGAAATTTAAGAATAAACAATAGAAAAGTTGAGGCTCAGGAAAATTTTGAATATTCTTATAAAAAAAAAGAGTGTATATTCTTAAGTTTGTACATCAATCCCTTTTGATTTGATTCATAATTAAGCTGATGAAAAGAAAAAGGAAAAAGATGGTGAAACAAGGCAAAAGGTACAAGGAAATGTTTTCACTCCAAAATATTAGAAAGCAAATTTTGATATTCTTTTAGTTGTAGCAATATATTGCAAGTTTTAGTGAAAAATCTCTTACTTGAAGAATTAGAATTAGGAATATCTTCAGGGATATCATTCCACATGTTTATGCCTGAATATGAGATAAATAATTCTTGTAATTTGTTCGCAAAGTTGGTGTATAAAACTTACCTGGGGTACCTGACTTTCTTGTAAAATACCACATTCGTGTTGTTCTGTGGTCATTTGAAAAAAGCTTGAAAACAACGAGAAGCGGTCCAAGCCATAGAGAGAGACATAAGTTATAATAATAATAATCAAATATCTTTTTAATGTTAGTCATTACGTAGTACATAAATAAGAAAAAGAGTAATATAAACTAACATAAAGTAACTTAAAGTAACATCAAGTATGACTGCTCTCATGACAGGTTATTTTTGGTGTTCTAAAATTATTTGCAGAGGGAGCTAACTTAACTTCATCTGGGAGAGAGTTGGATCATTGTAAAATCAAATTCGTATTTATCTTTTTCAATCAGCAGGGACGAAGGTAGCATTTCAAATATTACAGTAGCATATATGTAAGAGGGATCAGTCCTTACGTATGCTTCTATTTTACGTGTGAAGGTTTGAAGACACGGAGCCAGAAACAGACACGGTTTTGTGACATTTACATATTAGTGACTATCCAAGACTGACAAATAAACTAATTACACGAGATAAAATACACGGTTGAGAACAATAGGAAAGAAAATAAGAAAGTTCATACATTAGGTTAAACGTGATAAAGAGGCTAGAGGAAGTGACGTGTAGAGCAGTTAGTCCTACTACATATAAAGGGGAAGGGGTACTGATCCTAATTCCCAGCACTGAGATGATAAAAACTCCCAATGCCAATGAGCAAAATAGAGAAATTGCCAATATTGATGTGTTTAACAATACCAATCCTAATTTACTTTTTCATTCCAAATCCCAATCCCGAGAACCCCAATCTCATTTTCCCAGTTAATAAAAAAGCAGATACCAGCTCCCAATTTACCCCTTCATGACCCTCCAAAAAGAAAGACAGCAAATGTGAAGCAGTGAAAAGACCACGATGGCGTTGCATACCCCAAAATTGGTCAAGTGGGCAAGTGTCCCCGATATTAGGTAGCCTAAGCAAAAAGCTCATGTTATACTCTCTGGTCTCTAATAGATGCCCCCCCCCGCTTATCAATTTTTAGAAAATTTTCCACCCAAGACATTCTTATTCCCACCCCCTATTTATCAATTCTGGTTACAAGATGCAAGCAAAAGAAGAGACACACTACAAATATCTATGAGATTGAGAATTTTGAGGCCAGTCCAAATCAGTGAAGTGTCAAATCATGTTCGATTGAACCCTGTAGAAGTCTTACTTATGAATAATGCCTAACTTGAAAGCCTGTCCTTTGTATATTGCATGGCTTTGATATTGCACTACCTTGAGTATTGCCTAAAATGAATATTTTCAGAGCTGGCTAAAATAAAGCCTCTACATTGAGTATTGCCCAACATGAGTATTTCTGGATCCAGCTAAAATATCATGTTGGAATATTTGCATCGTTTTATAGTAGAGCTTTGATATTGTAGAGTAATTCGGGGTAAAATGGGTCATTCTGTATTAAATGCTTCAGAACTACCGCAGGCTATGCTGGGGAGGTAAAATAGAGTTACCCCACGTTGTTTGTTATTCAGCAGTCTAATGGGGGCATGATAGTCTTTCTTCGCGGAGCTGTGTTTTGCAACATTTTATACAGAATGACCCATTTTACCCCCTGACCCGTTTTTCCCCGAGTTACTCTACTACCTCGAGTATTGTCAAAAATTTATATTTCTAGAGCTAGCTAAAACATTATCTTGCTTGAATATTGTTGATTGCATAGCTTTAATATTTTACCACCTTGAGTATAACCCAATATGAATATTTCTAGAGTTAGCTAAAATACCATCTTGCATGAATATTTATAGTGTTTGTATATAGTATAGCTCAATATTTTACTACATTGAGTATTGCCCAAAATGAATATTTTCAGAGCTAGCTAAAATATTTTCTTGCTGGAATATTGTGTATTGTTTGTATATAGATTGATATCGAAATTCCTTGAGTATTGCCCAACATGAATATCGCTAAAGTAACTATAATAAAATTCCCTGCCTGAATATTGTATGTAAAGTATATTGTTTGTATATCTTATTGCATAGGTTGAATACTATACTACCTTGGGTATCACCCAACATGAAAATTTCTAGGGCTAGCTAAAATACGACCTTGCTAGAATATTGTTTATTATTTGTCTGGATTTCATAGCTTTAATATTGTACTATCTTCAGTGTTGCCCATTATGAATATTTTAGAGCTAGCTAAAATATTACCTCGCTTGAATGTTGTATATTATTTGAATATTGAATAGCTTTGATATTGTACTACCTTGAATATTTTCCAACATGAATATTGCTAGAACTAACTAAAATATTACATTGCTTGAATATTGATTATTGTTTGTATATAGCATAGCTTTAACATTTTCCTATCTTAAGTATTGCCCACTAGCTAGAATATTACTTTGTTTGAATATTTTATAATGTTTTGTAAAGAGCATTGCTAAAATGTTTACTATCTTTAGTATAGCGCAACATATATAGTTTAGTGCTAGTTAAAATATCATCTTGCTTGAATATTGTCTATTATTTGTATATTACATAGCTTTGATACTATACTGCCTTGAATATTACACAGCATGAATATTTCTAGAACTAAATAAAATATTACTTTTCTTTGAATGTCTCCTAGTCCGTAGATTAAAAGGGATTCCAAATTTGAAAATACAATGTATGAATGTACGAACATCTAGCATTGTCAATACCTTTGATGGCTTGAGCATTGGACGTCATCACAAGAACTCTTGTCAGCCACAAATACCAATAACTGTTTTCCTGTCCCCATATCAAGCAAGGAATTGCGAGCAATTTACCATAACTTGAAATTATGAGAACTCGAAGGATATTCAGAAAACTATAACAGAAATTAGTTGTGTAAATAACTTTTAACCTAAAGGTAAGTATGAATTACATCATAGCATGATGGTCTAACATTCTTCGCTCTCAAGGATACAGGCAACTTTTTTCATGTCGAATTCGGTTTTTGCTCCTAATGGCCCTTACGTATCTTTGGCTATCAAAGTGTATCTGGTACACTACTTCAATGAGTGTCACTGTCATTCAAAAAGCCTAAATAGTAATCAAGTTCCATCTTTTAAATTTATTCAAATAATCCTCGCAACCTGGAAGTTCTGTGCCGATCAAACCCTGTAACTCTAACTAGCAACACTATACTGATTCATATTCTGAGCTATGGCTACTGACTTTTGACTATGATTATTACTATTAGTTTGATCTTTGAATACTAGCTTTAAATATTGACTATTGACTATTGTGTATGACTATGACTATGACCAGGACTATTATTTTGACCATTGACTATTGACTATTGCCTATGACTATCGATTTTGACTAGAGATTATTGGCTTAGAATATTGACTATTGACTATGAATATGACTAGAACAATGACTAATAGTTTGACTATTGACTATTGACTATTGGCTTTGCCTACTGACTGTTGACAATGATCATGGCTATTAGTGTGACTATTGGCTATTGACTATTGGCTATTACCTATGACTATCGACTTTGACTAGAGACTATTGACTATTGCCTATTGCCTACGACTATCGACTTTGACTAGAGTCTATTGACTATAGACTATAGACTATAGACTATAGACTATTGACTATTGACTATTGACTATGACTATGACTGTGGACAATGACTATAAATTTGACTATCGGCTTTGAGTATAGTATAGACCATTGGCTTTGACCATTGACTATGATTGTAACTAAGACTTTAATCATGACTATCAATTTTGAGTTTTGAATACTACTTAGACTAACCTCTTGAAGTCGATTTCCCATTCGCTTCTGCTTCTGTGTTGAGAAAACATGACAATAAATGATGTAACCAGCATGTTAACAAAGAGCTCTAAAACGAAAAAAGTCTTGAATAGCTGGAGTCGGTGACAAAAAATAATTCAGTTGCTTCACAAATCATGACACCAGGGTGGGTAGGACACATCACTTTTCCATTTACAGTTGATATTCCAGTCGACGTGATTGGCGTAAATGAAAATAAACCGACAACGACTCGAGTCCACAACCCCTAGATTAGAAAGAACGCTACCACAACGCGACTCGAACATTCTAGTAACCTAAACACCGGAGGAGGTATTTGATTCAGTTTTGGGGTGGGGGATCTATCCTAAAAGTTTGAAAATGTATAAGGTAGAGAGGAAAAAATACAGTTTAATACGTGAAATTATGTAAAGCATCATACCAGCAAATGTTATTAGCAGCATTATATAGAATTGAAGCTCGACAATCAGATGCCAATCTCTTGATGCTGGCGATGCAGATAAATAATACTGATGGAATGTTATCCAGCGCATATCTTACAGTTGAGTCAAGTTTTGAATGAAGTTGTAGTTATTCTTATAAAATATACTTAAGGTGCATTGCAGTATGAATATAGCAAGCTAAGAAGGATACAAGTATCACAGAGTATGCTCAATACAAACAACTGCAGCAATACCTAAAAAATATAAAATCTTAAGTTGGAGTTATTTTTTTAAGAAATAATGCTGAATACATTTATCCTAGAGAGGTGGAGAGCTACAAATGGTATTGGTCAAGGTTTCCAGAAATTATTTTGAGCTAGTAGATTTTCAATTGGATTTGGGTGAAAAATTTAAATTTGCATAGTTTCCAATTCAAAGGTGCAAAGGGGTAGATACAAAATACTTTATAACGAAATATTATTTGTGCACTTTCCAGCAATCTTACAGCATCAAATTGGAAAATACCTCTTGGTGTTATAGTACCCTGTAAGCCCCTGTAAATTTTACTTCTTTGTCAGACAGTATGAAATTTCGCTAGGCACGCCTCACTGCCAAACAACGTAGCTCCAAGGAACATCTATGTTACTCATATTGCTCCAAAAGAAAAATATCTTTAGCAGCTCTGGAACGGTGAATGCACTTAAGCAGAAAAGAGCCAAGAAACTACTCATTAATCTCGACAAGTCTGTTCTATGAATGCTTGTTTGTCAGGAGATGTACGGATCTCCAGACGAGTAGTGAATCTCTTGAAGAGTGAGCAATCACGTATCAGGCTTGTAGAGATGAAGAATTAATTTCTTGTCTCTTTTCTAAAAATAAATGTAAATTCCTAAAGAGACACAATTGCGGAAAAGTGAGTAGCTTCAAAAGTGTCTGCAAAATAATTCCATTAATTTGGTACCTTGAGATTGTATTTCAGTGATTTCTTTATCAATTTCACTCTACCTCAAGTTTGTGGTGATTGTGGCACACAAAACAACCAAAACGATCAAATCAAAATTATGAATGAAAACCACCTGGTCTAAGCTGTAGTTACGAAATAATGCGGAGCTACCACAAATACAAAGAGAAAAACTTTGTCAAGAATTTCATGAAATCCAAATCATGATAGAGACTGTAATCATAATCATATTTTTTCTAATCATTCTAAAGAATACTTTGAGTAAGATGCTAGTTGATGGTTCATAGTTTAGAAGAAAATACACTTACTATCTTAGTAAGGTGTTGGTTTATGTGCAAAGCTCAAAAGGGCCACTGAATTGATGGACTTATCGAAGCAGTTCATTGATAGTTGATCGGCCAATACGCTCACTATCTTAGTAAGGTGTTGGTTTATATGCAAAGTTCAAAAGGGCTACTGAATAGGTAGACTAATTGAAGCAGTGCATTGATTTTTGATCGGCCAATACGCTCACTATCTTAGTAAGGTGTTGGTTTACATGCAAAGTTCAAAAGGGCTACTGAATAGTTTGAGTTTGACTTTCCGAACAGTGCAATGATAGTTAAGATAGACAAATACGCTTAATTGATAGGCGCTTAGTTGATAGGCAAATGCACAAAGTTCAAAAAGGCCACTGAATTGGTAGACTAATCGATGCAGTGCATTGATTGGTTGATAGGCAAATACACTTACTATCCTTGTAAGGTATTGCTTAATGTTCATATCACAAACAGCCCACTGATAAGGTAGAATAATCTAGCATTGCAACGCTGGTCCTTTCTCTCGTTGTGACCACTCCTTGTGATTACTTTTGCCTTTTTGCCTGGAATTACAGAGAGCTGGCAAATTCTCTCCTCACACTTTGTGTGATAGGTCTGAAGGTGGTTGCTTCGGGACCCTTTGACCCCCATCACAACGAGTAACAGGAAAAATTATCCTTTCTTGTTTTAAATCTATTACCACTCTGTATGTCTGTACGTTGAGCAGTATGATGCATATCTTGTATGCTATAGAAATTCATGCTTACTTTTATTTCACTGTTGAAAAGCAGATGTCGATATGCTTGATGCTTATGTAGAAGAACATCCAGAAAAATCAACACGCTGTCATATTCAATGAACTTGTCAACTACATTTTGGCACATTGGCTGAAAAGGAATAAATACAAAGCGATTTTAAGATACACACAAAATTATCCTATAACTAAAACTTATTTTGTAACTTCAATGTTTTATATTTTACATGATAGGAAGATTTTCATAACAAAATCATTTCAGCTTGGTAAGTCTATTGTCAAATTGAAAAAAAATCTCTTGAAATATTCAAAAGAGGAATAGAAAGTTGGGATGGTAACAGGAGGTGCATGTGCCAAAATTTGCACTTAATTTAATGTAATTAGTTTTGTTAATCATTGTATTACAAATTCACCTTGACAACCTTGCTGATACTAAATATATTTTAGTGGGCTTGGCAATTTGTGAATTGAGAGAGAACGAGCCCACTTTTGATATTTCATTATTATTTAGGTTATTGACTTACTTTTGCAATTTTTTTACAATGTCCATAAAAAAAAACCCAACCTATTGCTATTTTTTGTGAACCACTCAGTCTTCAACTAAAATTTTTGAGCATTTCATTACGCTTAAGGTTTTCAATACAGTAGACTCCAATTATAGTCACACCAAATATTTTTGGGAAAAATGTGATCATGAGCGGAGTGTGACTTTATGCGGAGTTGCCGAAAAATAAGGGTATAAGTGACAGAAAATCATTGATTTTAGCGTGGCAACGGGTTAGAAACCCTCTGCGACTGTCTCCCACGCAATAGTTGTCATGTTCGGGCGTCTACTATCTAAATATTATACAAATGAAATCTAAATGATAAAAACAGCAGCTGTATAATAAGCACATGAATCATTTCCAAGTGCTTAGTGATTCATTTGCTTATTCCACGGCTGGAAGAATCTATATGTTTCATTTAGATTTAATTCTTATAATTCAAACTCAATAATACGAGATTTTTGATCTTTTGATTAATTGACTTCATTGTTTTTATGATAATACGAGAGAAACCTAATGTCATTTAGGCCATACATATACCCAAAGGGTACAATGCTATTTCCCCTGAGAAGTTTCCTATGTAAAGTATTTCTTGCGTTCAGGAAACAATAACACAGGCGGATTAACTTTGACGTGATACATGATCAAGAAAATCTGAAAAATCCAGGAACAAAGATGGTTAATTCATGCATAGATTCACACTTTATAATATAATAGCCTCACCTCTCCATACAGTGTTAAGTACCCAAAATGAAATGAATACCACATATAAAAATACTTTCTAACAGATATAGCAAAATGCTATACAGCCAGTGTATTGGTTTTTAGAATATAGTGCTCAATACATTGTATTAGAGCATAGATAAGCACTGATTAGCAGAAAAGAAATAAACCTAATTAGCAAAATTCTAAATTCTTTTCTCCCTGAATGTGACTTTGGGAATACAGAAAGTGGTGATTTTATGCGGGTTGTGACTAAAACCTGAGTGACTGTAAGGGGAGTTTGTTTATAAGGATTTCACCAGGCGGAGATTCGGGTAACTGTGAAACTTTGATTATAGACCCCTTTTAATGTTAGCTTTTAACCCCCTTTGGTTTCTTTGTTTACTGAACAATTAACATTGAATTAAAGGTCAAAAGGTGTAGCTTTTTATTGTAGTGCTATTTTGCATTTCAAAAGAATCTCATTTGCCTGTCCAAAAATGTAAACATGGAAAGGGGTCTATATCTGGAGTTTGACTTTAACCAGAATGACAATAACCGGAGTCGACTGTAAAAACTAGTTTTCTCTAACTTTATTTCACATTTAATTTAAGTTCCATAAAGTTTCTCCACTTATTTCTCAACAAGTCTATGTGTGATTCAGCTCATGTGGGGAGATAAGCGAGAGACAGAATGAAAATCTAGTTTTGTGTCTCACTATAAAAATAATTTAATTTAGGCCCAAAATTCGAAGCGTTTCCATATTTATTGGAGGCGAGAGTATATGATTTTGATTATAGCCTATATAGTTAGAATAACTAATCTTCTTCTTCCAAACTTACACAGTGATTAAGTTTTTTGATACCATCAGAGTATTGAGTGAACAGTGAGTCAGATTTTGTGCCACATTCGATGCACACAAACATGTTTTCCTGTTGGTTTTGCATTCTACTCTTATTAGGCCTAATTTCGTCTGCCATCTTGGTTTTCTTCTTTTTGCGTTGTTGTTGTTTGCTTCATTTTCGTTGTTGTTGCTGTGCGTGCTTGCGAATATTGGTGCGCTATTGCGCGACCCCAAATATTGTCCTTCTTGCCAGAGTGACCGATTTGGCAGGGCACTTCGTAAGAAATGCTAGTCCTTCCTCCAGGTTTTCATCAAAAATATTTGGTGCCTTGCAGCTTTGTACCATTCAGGCCCGGCACGGCAGAAGCTGTCCATAGTTGGTCCGATTAAAGCTTAATTTGCGGGGCCCGGGGGCATACCCCCTGAAAATTTTCAAATTTAGGTTCTCAGCGATGCAATTTGGTGCATGTTGAGAAAGTAATGTGCGTAAAAATTGAACCGAAAGTTACAGTGGCAATCTAATGGTTTTAAAAGCAATGTTATTTTTTGACAACAGAAGTGTTTTTGTTTTTTCATGGTTTTTTTACGGATGAGCATCTTAGACAGGTTGGAGATACTGTGTCGTCAAGGTCGTGCTGGTAAGATATGAAAGCTTTGTGTTTGCCACTACAAATCTGGACTATCAGGACTTGGTCCGCTCTTGTCTTCCGTTCTTTCTCCTTCTCTCTGGAGTATCTGCTGTATACAGTTCTTGTTCGAAGGTGCTCTATGTTGTTGGTAATGCTCTTGTTCACCATCAGACAGGCACTCCTGAAGGAGATTGCTCTTTGTTCTTCTTCCAGTTCAGTGGCTTCTTTTGCGGCCCTATCCGCGAGGTCATTGCCAGGGACCTCTGAATGACCAGGGATCCATTGCATCACCATCCGACCATAGTGTTGTGTAGCATGCTTGTGATAGCATGCTTCTGTTGTTGCTGTTGCTGATATTTCTCTTCGATTTTGCAAATCGCTTCCAGATAGTTGTTGATAGTTGAACAAAAACACTTACTATCTTCGTAAGGTATTGTTCGTAAGGTGTTATAAAGGACCCACTAAATAGGTAGACTAATCGAGCAGTGCATTGATAGTTTACAGTCATATACGCTTACTCGTAAGGTAATGGTTTATGTGCAAAGCACAAAGGACCCACTGCATAGGTAAACCAATCGAGCAGTACGACCCTAGTCCTTCCTCTCGATGTGACCACACCTCGTGATTTCTTTTGCCTTTTTGCCTGGAAATACAGAGATCTGGCTAATTCTCTTCTCACACTTTATGTGATAGGTCTGAAGGTGGTTTCGGACCCGGGACTCTTTCATCGAGGATCGAGTGATCTAACCACTCGGCCAAAAAATCATCTCCTCCTACTCTTCCCTTTCTCTTTACAAGCAGCTTGGTTTGGAGATAAACGTTTTTTCATAAGAAACTAGTTTAAAAGAAAGCCAGCACTAGAAAACTAAAAATTTTAAGAAACTAAGAAGCATCACTAAAACAGAAGGTAGTACGCCAAAAGCCCATATAACCCATCTTAACTTGCTGGCATTTTGAAGATTATTGTTTTCGAAGACTTATGAATATCCACCTTGGGTTACATCGTCATCTGACAATATTCTACAATTAATACTTTTACTTTTAGATACTTTTAGATAAGTTTGGCTGTGACTGTGCAACAGGACATCTACATCTTGTGTGTCTCCTTCCAGATCAGCAGAGAATTGTCATTGGCAGTTGCGTATCCCGTAACTAGAGGAGTGTCTGGGAACTGTTCAAGGAACCTGTCTAACTCAATTTTGAAGTTTTCCAAGGACTTGATGACTGAGACATGGTGTGGTAAGATGTTCCAGAGCTTCGCTGCTCTAACGCCAAAAGATCTATCATAATCCCTATGGACTGACTTCTGGGCTTTGGTGTTTATATGTGGTATTATCACCTTCATGCCTAGACGTGGGTTGAGTTTAGACTGCATTCCAACATCATTTGGGGCGTGCCCATTGATTACTTTCCAAACCTGGATTATGCAGTATCTCTCTCTACGGCGTTGTAGTGACATCAAGCTCAGCTTCTTTAGTCGGTCCCAATAGTGCATGTCTTTCAGTCCTACTATTTTACGGACAAAAAATCGCTGGACATTCTGTAGCTTCTGTATGTCAGATACTTTTACAGGGTTCCAAACTGGGCAACAGTATTCTAGTTTGGAACGTACCATTGTCTTGTAGAGGGTGAGCAAGACACTGCGTGAACGATCACGGAATGCAGTGAAAATCCAGGATGACATTTTTCGGGCACTCTGAACGGCCTGTTCAATGTGTGGTGACGACGACCTGGAACTGGACACAAGAACTCCAAGATCCCTAGCAATGTCTGTGACTTCTATAGTGTGGCCTTTGGGAGTTTTGTACACTACAGTTTCAGGGTAGAAAGGGAGTTGTCTTAACAGATGGGAGTTGTTGAGGGAGTAGCTTAGTAGCTGGAACTTGTTTTCGTGTAACTCCATGTTGTTTATTGAGGACTATTTAATCACTCTACAAAGGTCTTCTTGCATGAGTTTGGTGTCCTCTAGTCTGTTGATTCGTGATATTAACTTTGTGTCATCAGCAAAGCACAAACCATGGCTATGCTTTAGGTTTGGAAGTAGGTCATTGATATAAAGGATGAACAAAATGGGTCATAGTACAGTGCCTTGCGGTGGTACTCCACTCACAACAGATTGTGGTGATGACAAGCATCCTTCTATCCTTACTGTTTGTGTTCGATTTGTTAGGAACTCTTCAATCCATCGATGGACGTTGCCTCCAATGCCATAATGTTTGAGTTTTGCTAGCAAGACTTGGTGGTCCACCTTGTCAAATGCTTTGGCATAGTCCAAGTAAATTACGTCCACTTAATCATTATTATTGAGACAGCTGTAAATATACTCCATGTGGCTCAGGAGCTGTGTGAGACAACTGTGCCTCTTTCTGAATCCATGCTGCCTATTACTCATGACATCTGCATCTTCAAGGAATTTGACTAATCTATCTCTCATGACACGTTCAAAGGTCTTAATTATGTGTGAAGTCAGGGAAACTGGTCTATAATTAGCTGGATCAGTACGGTCGTCTTTTTTGTACACTAGTGTAATGTACTGTGACTTTAGCTCAATAGGTATGTTGCCTGTAGACAAGGAGTCATACCACAGAATTAATAAAGGAATTGACAGCTCTTCCTTGCAAGAAGTAAGAATTCTAGCAGGTACATCATCATCTGGACATGCTGAAAAAGGGTCTAACTCCTTCAGGGTAGAAATAATGTCTTCTCTTGTAAAACTAAAATCGAGGAATGACTTGTTAATTCCTTGGGGTAAACCTTCAGATTGGAGACACGCATCAATATTTGCCTTGGCAGGGTCGCTGAAAACCTTTTGATACTGTGTTTGTAGTATTTCAGCCTTTAGCTGGGGGTCACTAACCAGGTCATTTGATGCATCTCGCAGGACCGGGATGGTAGATCTAGTTTTACTGATTACTTATGTAAAAATTAGAAAGGAGACTTCAACTACACATAGGTTCAAAATGTGTTGGGACACATAGCAAAAAATGGCGTCTCTTCCTTGACAAACTGTGTGTATAGAAACTAGTGAAAATTTAAGTAAAACTTCCAGGACCTGAGCTAGGTTTCTTATAAAAAAGCGCAATCCTGTTTATAGTCTAGCTTACTCATGCCCGTATTAAGCCTTTGTTTATTCATCTAATTCATAATTTTCAAATTATTTTATCAAATTATATCGTATTTTGAAATTGCTATTCCCGCAAGACAGGCCTGAAATGCTTATAAATCGTAATAGACGGAATTGCAGCGAGTCACCTGCAGGTTGTCTTCATTTGTAGACGTTGATGAACGAGTGAATAGAAAAAATTAGGTATTAAGAATTTGAAAGTTTAATTGCAATAAACCAAGTAGCATGATTATGATCATTAATATACGTGCAATATCTGAAACCAGCAGATAAATATTTCAAATCACCACAAACCATTCTCAAAATATGAGGATTAAGTTCGCGTAGAGATTTTAGTAAAACTGGAGTTGGAAGTAGAGGAAAGGACGGTTGAGAAGGGAGTAGCCAAATGAGTTACCAGGGAACCCCGGCTTTAAAGGGCCCGTATGAATTCTTTATCAACGATAAATATTTCTCGGTGGAAATTAGGCCTCTGTATTTGCCAGTACTCCGGGGCGATTCTTGCAACAGACTTTAATATGTCTTTAGCTCAGTGGTAAGCTACAAGAAAACGTGTATATCAACAACTTACCACTTTCCAATTAAATCTACAATCTGGAGTTTGAGGAAATTTGTCTCCTTCCCCTGTAAATTTGAGAAGTCCAAGACCACTTAATGCAGCAAGGGATGCTTAGAGGGCAGAAGTGCTTTGATCCAATATGAAAGCATTGCTTGTAAAGTGGCCACACCGAAGGGCTAGAGAGCCCCTTGAACCCCTTGGCTCGGCTCTGGCCCTCTTTCTTCGTGAGCTTGCAGGAAGAAACCAAAATATATATTGCATTCAATACTGTATATTAGAATCAGCTATTTTAGATATACTTCATAAAGTTCTTAACTTGTAAATGACTAATTGACAATAAGTAGATCGACTGGAGTTTGTATCTGGCTCGATGCTGTGCCTGTCGCCTTGACGGAAATGGTGTCAGTCTTGCCAACGTGGGAGGAGGCACTTCCAGACAATGTATACGTGAAGTCTACCGTCGTATTGCTTGCCTTCTGAACCACCTTATACGATGTTATTGCAGATGCTGATCCGTAGTTAGCACTGGCCTGGAAGCTTAGTCGCTCAGCAGCCCCTCCGTTGTAGACGTAGACACGAACCTTTGACTGGCGACCTGCAACAGACGCAGTGAACTCTTCTCCACCACTCATGGCAACCATCACCACTTTCTGTGCCTCTGAGAATCGGTTCGACAATCTTTGGAATGTATTGCCTTTCGTTGTTTTCCCCTTGATTATCACTTTGAACTTCGGGGACGGCGGGTTGAACTCTGCCTCAAATGCTCCCCCGCCGATCTTTTTTGCTGCCACGTTTGCTAACAGAACTGTTCCCTTTTCGTTGACAATGTCGACCTTTAAAGTGGATTGGTCCAGAAGCTCCACGTTTGAAACTCGGAGCGCCATTGATGCTTTGCGACCTTGGATAAAACGGAAGGCTTAAGGCTGGGTTTTCGATAGAAACAGGAAAGGAGACTGGTTCGCTGTTACATAAAGTTTCATGTTTTAATTTTCACGATCATCAGACAGACTATCATGGACAGACTATATCTAACGAATATAGGCTGTCATTGATTGTCAAAACATGGAACTTTGAATAACAGAGAACCAGTTTCCTTTCTTGTTTCTAATCTACATCACTCTTTGCTTCTGTATACAGAGCCTCTAGAACACTTCTGATACAGTTATAGACTAACCAATACTATAGAGATGAGAAGTTATGTTAAATGTCGATGATTGTCAAAATATGACATAACTCTTGTTTCTCGTTTATATCGCTGTGTAATTTTGCACTATGAGCACTAAGATAAAGTTACAGATTAAGCAATTCTTTATTGTTACATCATCATCCAAAATTCTGTAGGATTTCATTTTCGCTCTCTTTCTGCCGTGCAACTCTAATGAGACGCAAACCTTTTGTAGCTGGTCTATATGTTTCGCTGTGCCTCCGACTTTTCATGCCATCCTATTTTCTAATCCAAATAATTTCGGACACAGGTTTGGTGGTATCTCTTGTCCAGAACTTGAAACAAAACGTTTCGATGAAAACCCATCAGTATTGACAGCAGATCCCCTTTTATACTATTTACACCGCCTCTGTTTTGCTATGTTCAGAAATCATGTAATCAAGCCCCCGACTAAAAAAGCAGCACATCCCCTATCTGATTTCATACTATACATAGGTGAAAAAAGGTTACCATGTAACGGATTAGGTATCGTCAAAACGGGAGTGTTTTCTTTGGCATTTTCCTGGTGCATGAAATAATACTGGAAGTCCAACGCTTTGTCAGAAACTGCATCTGCAACAAAAGAGATTTCTCCGATGCCTGAAGGATACTGCAACGACCAAGCTCCCGCCGCTGGGTTCTGGATGTTGAATAGTTTGGAATACTGGGTTGTTGATGTTGCAGAGTGACTGGTGCCAGCAGGGTCGATCAGTGAAATGCCATTGACAGCACTCGTCTGCTTCACGCTTATGGACATCATCAACGCCGTCATCTCACTGTCGATGGGGATTTTGTAGCTTTTGATTGCTCGTTTTCTGCTGCTCGTCAAAATCGTTCTCTTCGCAATTGTGGTCTTGCTTTTCAAACTGTTCTCGACGAATTCCTTGAACTTCATAATCTCAGCATGGCTCTTAAGGGGGAAAATCTGACCCGACGTGTGAGAGGCGACTTCTTCGTAGCTTTTGATGCCCTTGCTATCGCGGCAACCGCGAAGATTGGTGAAGAAGGTGATGGGGCTGGTGTACTGTGCAGCCAGCTCCTTCAGGTATTTCTTCTTGGCCGCTGTGTCGTCTTTGGGACTTGCATCCGTAAACACAAACATCGGTGATCCTAATTTAGGCCCAGCCTTGAAAGCATCGATCATTCCGGCAAAAGCAAGTTCTGGGCAGTCTCCGCCTCCATTGACCCGGATGTTATTGATTGCAGAGATGAAAGCAGCGGCTTCTTTAGATGTTTTGTGAGTAACTGGTCCGTGTCCTGTGAAAAGTATGAATAGTTCTCTAATGTGGTCTCTCACATCATTCTTATAAAGTACAGTCTTTAATCAGTACAAAACTTCATTATAACCAGAAAAATCGGAAGCATAGTGAGGTAAAACATGGATATAGAACACCCCTTTCACATTTGGCCAGCTCACTGTATCGCAGGTGATGATTGGTTTTCCTACACTACACCAATCATTCGCCTCTTTTCTAATAGCCTATTTTGATCCACATCTGGGTATAATAAATAATTCGTTGGGTTTTTTATTTCCTTTCTGCTGTATTACTATGTTGAGTGTCAGACGAAATCTCAAGCAATCCATGTTTTCATTTTACTTTCGCTTCAATATTTTTCTAGCAAGTTCACTGTTAGATACCCCAACCAGCCAATCAATAGTTATATATCCCTACTTAGTAACTTGGAATCTCGCCCACTCTGAGTTACCCTAATTCAAGGAAAATCTTTCGATTGTAATAAATTCATGAAATCTAATAACGATTTGAGGTGATATTCATGTTTTTAGAAATATAATTGAACTTTGATGCAAGAGATTCAAAATAGTTACAAGTTTGATCTAAAGTAGAACGTAGAATGAACACATTAGAAAACAGACATGTTCTTCTGTGACTCTGAGTTTCGTGCTTACGCACTCTTCAGACAGACTATACAAATCAAGTTTGATCTAAATATCTTTCACTGTTTAGAGTCATACCGTCCAAATATTCCATTGAACAAGAGGTAAAGAAAAGTGGCAAGAGTTATTCAACATTTTCACTGATATGGTTAAATCAGTTCGATTTACTCAAGGTTAGTTGTAAATCAATCAAATGCATTCGAACCCTTGGATTGACCAATCCAAATATTCCTTTCGAAAAACTAGTTTTTCAGCTGGTTTTACTGTCAGTGTGAACACGTTATTATATTAGTTTTTAATTGATTATATTTCTTAGTATTGAAATAAAGGAAATAATTGAAACCTTAATATTTGCTCAGCTTTATGTAGTTGATTCTGCTTAAAATGGCGGATTTCTTTTCGTGCCATACATGAATAAATATGAAAGTAATATTATACTTACTTTTTAATTGATTTTATTTCTCAGTAATGAAAAAAAAATGAAATAAACGAAACCTTAGTATTTGCTCAGCTTGATAGTAGAGGATTACACTTAAAATGGCGGATTTCCTTTCGCGGCATACATGATAGAAATATACCCCTTATAAACGCCTTCCTAGAAAACATAAAACTGCACCTACAAAAGATTTAGGCCGTTGACATTTCGGTTGCCATGCGTTGCTAAGGTGCATATGATTATGCATTGCATCATGGTCTACCATCTTTTGTAGAATTTTATATTGGAATAATTCACGTTGCGTTAGCAGTAAAAGTGATAATCACATCGTCAATCATTCTTGAATTCACCATTCCCAGTGACCTAACCTATTTGATGCAATTATGGTAAAGCTGGGAGTAAACCACAGGGTGGACTGCAGGACCATATCTGGCATCTCTAAAAAAGGTGGGACTAACACATATCTATGGATGATAATTGTGTTATTGTTCTCCATTAATAGGGGACCATAAACCCCCTCACGCCCAGTCCTGGACTGAGAAAACAACGAGATGTCGATAGGTCAAGACGGGGCAACAAACCAATATCTACCTAAAATATGAAAGCATTAACGAATATGATTTATTGAATAATAGAACAGCTATGAAAGAGTTCAAATTGAAAGATACCTGGATCGTTGAATGGAGACAAAATGAAATCGACGGGGAATTTTCTTTTGATGTTAATGATGTACTGAACAATAGCCTTTGCTGCAGCGATCTCGTCTCCCATGCTTCCCGTTGTATCAATTGTGAACATAAGAGTAGCATCGCCCTTTTCCAGCATAATTTCATCGAACTTCTTAATCCCAATGTCCTTTTTGATGGATTCCAAATAGCCGTTAGCAGCCTTGTCGAGATCGTCAATGGCAAGACCCTCTTTGATCTTTTTCTGCAATATACAGAATACAAACTATTGGATGAAGACTATGGGAAGAAAATACTGTTAGGAAGAAAGTTTCACAAGTTGAATCATGTTTAGAAATAAACTTTCACGAGTAAGGAATAAAATGTATTTACAGTGGTGATTAAAATCATAGGTAAAGATCCATAGAGCCCCCTTCCACACTGATCCTAATTCGTTTGGGGTGGAAAGAGAATGCAATTAAATAAAAATCAAAGTAGTAAAATGCAACGAACCTTCATAAAGACAAATAGTGATTTGCCGAGCGTTGTCCTCGCAAAGTCAATGCTACCTCCAGTTGTGGCAACTTTCAAAAACTTTCTAAGGTCCGTCAGCCTTTTATCAAGGGATTTGTTTGAGTTGGATAACGCAAACTCATTCGCTACAGCTTTCTGAATAGCAAATATTGCCTGATGAAACTTTCCTAAGACAAAGAAATGTACGAAGAGATTCATCATGGAAGTATAGTTGGGGAGTGGAATAGGAATCTAAATCTTCCTTTTGTCCTTCAAAGTTTGGAAATTGCTCATTTTCCTCGTGAAAATACAGTTTCTCCTTCCCTGACGGAATATGTAAAGTTTCTCCCTCCTTCTAAATTCTCCTTCCCTCTCCCTTGCCCCCTAGAAATCACCACTGAACATAACAAAACGCTCCCTTCTCATCTCTTATACAAACTTGAAAAAATGAAAACAATACAGTACCTGAAGGATTTTTTGTTGGAAACGAGGTGTTATGAAAGTTGAGGAGAAACTTTTCCACCACTGTCTCGGCCTTCGAAACACCAGAAGTGCCTAGAATGGAACATTAAATATATCGAAACCATTAACAACAACGTTAACACCATTAATTCAAACTGTAGATGAAGCAGGCATGTCAGCTTTTGAGTGGTCTAACATGGGAAATTGAGTTTTCCTAGAGCAAGCTACTGCAACTGACAGATGCCGCCACCAGTCAGGTGGTGACATATGTTTAATTTTGTTACATATGTTTAATTCTAGTATTCTAAACTAGTTAGGGCTGATGTTTTATCCTCATATTTTGATTTGTTTTAGAATTAAATCAATGAACAATGTTTACCTTTACACATATCATTGACACAGGATTTGGTTTCTGTATAAGGACCGGAGCAATTCCTCCCCCCATTCACAGGGGCTGGGTTATTGCAGTATCTATGTCTTGTCATGTAGCCTCCTCCGCACGTCTTCGTGCATTTTCCAAACGAGGTCCAGCTTGAGAAACCACCATCAACTACAAAAGTAAAAACACATTACCACGAAGGCCGTCCTCTGTATACATGAAGCTCTCAATTTGCCATGAGCTCTTTAATTTGCAGTACCTAATTCTTAACTATTATACTATCATGATATATCAAAAGGCACTCAATTATGTAACTGTCAAGCACAAGTTAAAGTACCTTCTCTTTTGTGCTTAGTTGTAGGGGGGAGGGTCAAATTTTATCTTAGAAAGTACAACCTACCTCCCCGTTCAATATTGACCCCCATATAAGACATTTTAAGCTTTTAGACTTACTTAGGCCCATTTGCAAAAGTGTTGTATGGTGATCCCCATGGGTTACGTTCTTCCTCTGTATGGTGGCATAAGGGGAAAATGAAGGAGTCTCAAAACATTGCAAGGAAGGGGGAGAGTAATATTTCATCTTGCACCCCACACATCAGAAGCAATTTCGTCATTCTTCAGGTAAGCATGTTGTTTGTTCTCCTTCCTATGCCCCTATAATTTGCATTCATGAAGTATTTTACTTGGTAAGTGACCTCAAACCCAGCAATAATGGTTACAATCGTGTGTATCAGATAAATTTCTTTATTTACAAAAATGTACTTTAAAATTCAAGGTCTCCTCCCTCCCTCGAAATTTTTGTGACCCCTTACCAATTTCTTGCCTCGCCACAGGAACAGCTAGGGCAAGACTCATGGGGCTCCGTAAAACAGTAGCAACAAAGTAACAAAGCACTTTACTAGATTAATGACTTTCTAAAGCACTTTTGCACTGATTTTAGATGACGACTCCTTCTTCAAAAACTCCTTGCTTATATTTTGACCATTACTCAAAGCCCAAGTCATAAATAGTTTCTTCCTCAATTTATTATATCTTATTGTTATGAGCTATGGTGTCAGTAAAATTTCCTAAATTTTACCATCAAAATCATGTATTTGTGAGCTGTCTGACAGATGTTATGGGAATTTTAGTTTAGGCCTAGCCCTCACAGCTTGCAATTTTGCCGCCATTTTGAATCGACCTGTGCAATATTTTCAATACCCTAGTGTATTTACAGTGTCTTCCTGCTGTGTTTTTGCTGATATTCTTGCAAGTCTTGTGGGGCTGACTGGGCAATACGAGGAATATACAGGTCATATTCATTCTTACTAATGATACAGAGTTATACATGTTGTATGTATGATAAATTGTCTTGCTTTCTAGCAATAGGCTTCGAACGTAGCTCTGCAAATAGTTTGGGACTCCCAATATGCTAAAAAAGAGGCTCCTATCATGCTGACAAAGAGGCTCCTATTATGTGGATAAAGAGGCCCCCATGGTGCTGATAAAGAGGCTCCTATTATGCTGAAAAACAGAATAGTATCGATTAATAAACTAAAGCTTACCTATACAAGATCCAAGATTGCACTTTCTAGTTTCTTCTTTCGGTCCAATTGACGCACAAGTTCTTCCCAGTCCAGACGGGGTGGGGTTGGTACAATTCCTACTTCTTCTTTGTATCCCTTCATCACATGTTTTGGAGCAGTCTGAAAAATCTCCCCACTTTGTGTAACCTCCGTCTTGTCCTGGAGAAAAGAAGCATGAGATAAATTTCAATTTCAAATCAGTTATAATTCTCCTTTCATGTGTAAAATTGTGATTTTCGAGATTCTAGAGGGGGCTTATTAAAGTGGGTGCTTTTTAAGTGGGTTTTGGGAAAGGAATTCTTCACTCTAAAGTAGGTAGAATCAGAAATTCGCAATATTGCATCTGTGAGCTATCCCTAACTCATCACATGTTGGTCTATAGTCTTTTTATATGAAGAGAAGGGTTAACAGAGAGGGGGCCTAACAGAGCTTTTACAGTACATCTGAATGTGAGATTGGTGCTGTGGCCTACTACATTTTGCAGCCGTGGCACTAGCAGCCTTCAATACCTGGGGGAAGCATGAAATATCTGAATTGAAAATCGTTGAGTACTTACCAACTTCATACACATAATGACTCCGTTCGGTGCCTATACACTCTTTATCCGAAGAGTCTTTGCACTGTGCGTAGAAATGGCTGTAGCACGCTGCCTCACTCTGTCTACCTACTGTTGGGTAGTCAGGCGAGCCATAACACTCTCCCCAGTAAACGAGGTAGAAGTATTTGTCACCATTCAGAACTGCATGTTCGTTGCATCTGCAAGTCAGGCTAGAGAAGAGAGTTGGAAAGATATCAATATATCATTTACTAAAATCCTGATGGAACAGTCTTCCATCGGTACAGAACTTGAGGATGGCGAAGAAACCAGAAACATGGCAAAACATAATCTACTGAACCTTTGCGTCTAACACTAATCAGAGTAGTACGTTAAGGCAGTCTTTGATCAGTACAACTTGAGGATTGTGAAGAAAACTGGAAACAAAGTGAAACATAGTAACTACTAAAGCTTTGTGTCTGACATTCATCAGAGTAGTACGCCAGGAAGAGAACGAAAATAAGGCAAGGAGACTGTTCTACAAAGAAGTGGATACATAAGCCAGAAAGAGGAGCAAAAAAGAGCATGCCGAAGAGTGTTGTTTTACCTGTGTATGTAATTCTCCCAGTCATACCAGTCAATCTGGTGACCCTTGTTGTTTGGTCCAACATCCCGATCAGTAAATAGCAGCTTCATGGTTGATCCGGTGTGGAAACAACCAACCTTCTTGTACTTAGCACGGCATTTCACATGCGGCAATTGGGCTACGAAAGAAGTAAAAGGAATTCAAGGTTAAAAAGGAACACGAGGTGGTCAATTAAAATAAAAGAACCACGGTCACAATGCTGGAAGAATAGTCTAGCTTTACATTAGAGCCTCTGAGCTAAGTGTATAAACCAATATCTTACCTTGCAAAGTCTATTTATTCAGTAGGTCATTTGTGCTTTTCACATAAACCAATACCTTACGAAGATAGTAAGCGTATTTGCCTATCAACTATCAATAAACTGCTTAGATTAATCTACCTATTCAGTAGGTCCTTTGTGCTTTTCACATAAACCAATACCTTACGAAGATTGTAAGCGTATTTGCCTATCAACTATCAATAAACTGCTTCGATTAATCTACCTATTCAGTAGGTCATTTGTGCTTTTCACATAAACCAATACCTTACTAAGATAGTAAGCGTATTTGCCTATCAACTATCAATAAACTGCTAAGATTAATCTGCCTATTCAGTAGGTCCTTTGTGCTATGCACATAAACTAATACCTTATGAAGATAGTAAGCGTATTTACCTATCATCTATCAATGTTCTACTTCAATTAGTCTACCTATTCAGTGGAACCTTTGAGCTTTGCACATCAACCAACACCTTAGGAAAAAAGTAAGATTATCTACCTATCAACTACCATACCAGAGACAGAACGAAAATGAAACCTAACGTGTAAGCTATTCAAGAGCAAAATGGATCGAAGGAAAGCAGCATTTCCTACCCGATGAGAGGTACACCAAGCACAAATGCACCAAAATTAGAGCCAATGTCCTCATTATGAACTACCGTGAGCGCAAAGCTGTAGCAACTCCGTGTCAGAGTTCGACTCTAGAATTGAAGTTGAATCGACACAGTGCTTGATCTGAACTGCGATCAGGAAACAGCTCCAAGATTCCTGAAACGAAGAATGGAGAAGAACCAACACCCAACTGATTTATAAACCCTTGCAAATCAAACAGAGATCAAGAAGGAACGCGTTTCTAAGATGCAACTCAAACACGCTCAAACAATGACAAACACTTAAGTGCAACACATTCTATAAAAAATGGAAAGCCAATTAAAATCTAAATGAAAAATAAACGAATGAAATGAGAAGCAATCAATACGAGACAAACATCGTAGTAAAGCGCGTTATATGGCATTGGAAGAGAATGAAGTTCTTAATGAAAGACAAACAAACATAATGAAAAGTGTGCTAGAAGCTATCTAATTTGGTTTGTGTATTCAACTGTCTACACCAAAGACGTTTTAAGGTTTAAAGAAGTAATTAACAGCATTTCACCTCAATCGTCGATTTGTCAGACACAATTTCTGACGCGCCTTCGTCTCTAGCCTGGTTGGAACGGCCTCTAGTGCAGATCTTGGTGGCAGTAGCAAATATTCAAATGTACAAACATTAACGGGATTTCAGAGAATGACCATGAAAAGTGTTTGAAAATTAGAGCAAAAATTCTAAAAGAGATACAATAACCCCTATGAACATCCATCCCCCAATTCAAATGTAAAACTGAAGCTATCCGGCTCAAAATCTGAAAGGCTTGGGGGGTCATCTATAAATCCCTAGTTTCATCACCATTAACAATAATACTAATAAGCTTAGTTAAAAACGGTAGGACATACCTATTACCTTTACCGTACCTACCATATTTCGAACATTACCTTCACCTTCACAGTGCATATATCAATATGAAAGGCCCCCATTTGAACCCCTGGGTACCAGACTCAGTGTTTCGTTTCGCGCTACCACACACGGAGCAAACATACGATTGTCACGATCAGTCACATTGGAAGGAAGTTTTGAAAATGATGATGTTTTACACCGTCAAACTCCAAAAGAGTCAAAGATGTCAATATCACCAAATCATCAGCAAGAATAGAACAAATAACATTGCACGTGGAGGGGTTAACAAAACAAGACAAGTTATGTTTTTCGAAACACCTGGTTTAAGACGGTTTTAAGGTGTCCAGATATGTGTCTAATAGATAGATAGCCAAATAATGTTGCACTTAAAAATCGGAAAATGGGAACATAAAGTTTACGAAAAACCCAGTTTACAACGGTTTTAAGGTTTCCAGAAAGTGTGTAATAGATCCTGATACAGTATTAACCTGCCACTTAGAAACTGACTTATAAGAAACTTCAGCCTGTCAGGAGAATTCATATTGTCTTAGAAAATGATTTTGCTTGCAAAGATTCGGCATTTCATGCAAATTCAGTGGCTTTTCTGCTGGATATATTTCAAATTTTTCACAAATTTCTTGTTAACCTATAAGAAACCAGACAGCCTGGTTTTACAACATTCAGATTCTTAATGGCGGGCTAGTACTGTATTTCAACGCCTTCATTAAAATCGCATACGAGATTGATTTCTGTGCTAAGTACTTAGCAAACAAACTCGTGCAAATGTTTAAGTTGAAACGATAACAAGTAGCAGATGTTAGAATTCAACGATCAAACAATCGCTAAAAGGCTAAAACTTATATTAGTGCGATATCGTAATTCATATTCCAGTGCGCAGTAGCAAGATTCTTTGATGCGCAATGACCGATCCTTAACACATTCACCTGAATGATAGTTCTGATATAAGTCCTCGTGAAGACTAACTATTTGCTAAAACAAGAAGAAAATAAGCAACATTTCATTTATAATAAACTACAGATAACCTATTCAAACACCTATTTAAAAATTTTGCAATGACAGCTCTCTCAATTCCATTTTCTCAAGCTTGTTTTGAAGGAACAGAACTCCTATTACCTCCACAGTGCTTGTTGTTACCCTCCTCAAAAGCTACCGAACATCCTCCACAGTACTGATGGTTTCCCTCCACAGTACTGGTGATATCCCCCAAAGTACTCAATATCCTCTAGTGTACTGATGATATCCAGCCAAAGTAATGATGATATCCCCTACAGTGCAGAAAATCCTCCACAGTACTATCAATAGCCCTCAACTGCACTAGTGGTATCCCCCCAAAGTACTGATGATACCCAAAAAGTACTGAACAACATTCTCTAGGTTCAGGTACAAGAAGGATTGAAAAAGCTGCTTAAAAACCAAATCAAATATCTAGAAATAATACTCCAACGATTGGAGCCTAAATTCCAAAATTTGCCTTTATGAAATCTTAGCCGAACAGTTTCTAAAACAACACTCTGAATACGCAGGTTTAACAAAAATAAGACCAGTTAAGGAAAATATCCCAGTTCTTCATTCAAATAACGTTAACATAACAGCAATAGAAATAATATTAATCCTTTCATAAGGCCTAATTCAAATTAAATTATAATTTTCATGGCAGTATTCTTGCATTGTGGATTAAGATACAGGTATATGTGCAGTGACATAGAAAGCATCACAAGGGGAGGGGGTACAAGGCGTCGAATGACACTTTTTTCATTAAGCAAAAGGGGCAATTTTTGAAAGTAAAAGGGGCACTTCTTGATCTTAATAGCTAAATCTTGAGGGAATGTACCAAGAGCACCCCCCTGGTCGATGGTGTTTTCAAGGCTTTACCAAGAGTGATTTGTACATAGATAATCAAAAATTCTTATGCTTATCATCCTTATGAAAAATATGGTAATAATTTTTATGATTCTTCAATTTAATGTCAATTATTCCAATGACAATCGTTCTGATGCTCGTTATAATAGTCATGACTTTTAGGCGAAAGCCAATATTCTTATGCTATCTATCCTTATGTCACCCAGTCTTATGCAGAATTTACATAAAGCATTTAGCTAAAATTAAGTTCTTATGGCAGCCTTTCTTATGTCATACCTTCTTATGTATATCATACTTATGCTAATCACTTTCATGCTATTAATTCTTATGCTAATTTTTGAATCACAACTTTGAAAAACATTGGCAAACAAAAATGATCAGAAGCTTGAAATTCGTGTTGATTTTGGTTAAAGTTAACTAGGATCAAGTTTGGAACGTCCAGCCACGAAATGTCTTACACCTTTTGACAGGAGAAAGAAGATATCGAAAGCCCGGCTTGAGGCGAACTTATAATGCAAAAGTAGCTGGTTTAAAATAAATTTAGGACATCCATTTGGTAGCACTCTCTTAATGAGCGAAGGGGAAAATTCTCAAATTTTCGAACAGACCGAGTTGAGTGATCGCATGCTTTGGAATAAGTAATAACTTTGATCTAGTCAATGTCAAATATCGACCTCCCAACATTAATGAATATTTAGGAAAGGTTTGAGAAATATTTGGGAAATGCTTGATCCAGTCAATATTAAAAATCTTGCATCCAAGCTTTAATAAATATCTGGGAAAGGTTTGAGAAATATTTGGGAAGGGTTTGAGAAAAATCTGGGAAATGCTTGATCCAGTCAATGTTAAAAAGCTACCGTCCAAGCTTTAATAAATATCTGGGAAAGGTTTGAGAAATATTTGGGAAACTATTGATCTTGTCAATATCAAACATTTAGCGTATAAAAAGATACAAAGACTCCCTGCGCGTGAAAAATAAGCTTTCAAATGAATGTTAAAGCATGGAGGAATACATCTGTATTGTCTCTTCCATTTTTTAGAGCTGAACGATCCACAGACCTGTTGAGTTAGCTGCTTGTGTCACGACAGGGAAAAAGATGTATGTTTTCTATCATACAGTGAGTCGAACTAAATGTATATTTCAAAGTTTCAGACCTGAATTACCGACTAAATGGATGTCCTAGAGCGTGCAAAGAACTCTAGTCAACTGGAATCATCAACTTCATATTTCTCTATCGTTTCCCTGTGATTTTGGGTATCTGCCCAGCAGAAAACCTCAGCCATTAAGAAAATAAGTGACACGAATAGATACGTTCCACTAATGGCAGAATAGAAAGTGCCCAAAGTTCTTTCCTCCCAAGGCAGAAAATTCAGTGGCAGCCCTCTGAGTATCAAACGTGGTCTTACTTCTTTGGTCTTCTAAGAATGCTTAAGTGGTATTACAATGTATTAAGATGCGTTCATTAAGCATGAAGCTAAGACCAAGAAAAACGTTTTAGGTTTGAAAAGCACAAACTATACTTTAATGGTTTTAAACAAGGGCGTTTATTAGAATTTTACTTCATGTGGCTAAACTTCCGCAAAAGGTTTCAATAAATGAAACTATAACTAAAAGCTCTGAGTATCGTCTAAAGAATTCGTTTCTAAAATCGGTTCTTAAACCGCACTCTTTTCAAATCAACAGCGAGTCTTTCTGATGCCTTTACTAGCTGGGGCTATTCAGGTAGATGAGTATTTTGGGGGTAGCCCCACCTTCGCCACTCATTTGTGTACCCTCAGACAATACGTAGGACCGAAGCAGTTAATTTTCAAGAGGATTTGACAAGTAGTTTTGCCAAATAAGGCCTAGGCCAATACAGTTTGATATTAAAGGATGTTTGGTATAAAGTCCCAAAAAATCACAAATTCTAGTTCCAGTATCACGAGATTCGAATCACAGAGAAACCAAAATGAAAAAATAAAGCCATGAGAACCAATTGGCAAGAGTGCTTCAAGTCCAAATAAAGTTACAGAATTACCCACAGTACAAAATGGTTCATCAGTGATGAAACGTAGATACTAACGCCATTGTCCCGATTCCAAAGATAAGGGCAATGATTTGCTTGACGGATTCACTAAAAGACGAAATCTAGTTTAGATTAAATGCATCCAGAAATCATGTCTAGCAAAATAAGGTAATTCAAACACTTCATATCAATATAGAACATTGAGCTTGTCCCATTGAATTTAATAAGGCAGGTAAAGGGGAAGACAGGATATCCTTAAGATTTTCAAATCTTCTAAATTCAATATTTTAAAACAGGATAGGTAATTCAGACCTGGCCATTTGATGCAGGCAATTGCCCTTATTCACCTCAATTCTCTCCTCGGCCATCTGATGTCGGCGATGAGTTAATCTCCTCACCTATTCAACTCAAAGGGAATCGCCCACCTCAATATGCACTTTTACTGAGGGTTAGCCCACCTAAGAGCAGGGAGGATGTTGATTCACTGGCTACCTACTAAAAGTCTCATCACCAGGTCTGAGGTAATTGCATATACAAAAAGCAATTCATAATTGCCACGTGCCTACATAAAGGTGTAATGGTCTTATCAAGTTTTACTGTCCAAAAACAGGTGTCGGGTCCGAAAAAATCGACAGAGTTGGTAAAATATAATGGTAAAATAAAGCTTCGAAAGTGAATATTTCGTAAAGTAAAACTCACAGTGGTTTCGTCTCCTTCAATAAGTCAGGCACAATAGTACCCATGGCAATATAAATGAACCCTCCTGAGGTGAATGGCAGCACCCAGGCAGTGGTATCACCTGAACAAAAATCAATATGAAAGTGAACGAATGTAAAACAACTGAAATACCATTACAACCAGGGTAGTCGAGAGGCCGGCCGGTCACCAGGGTATAGGTTAATTCAATGGGCCTAAATTCCTTTGAAACTGAGCTTGAAATAGATTAACATGGAAGACTTCGATTTTATGGGCCTCTTACATGAACGGGTCCTCTGGTAACTACACCGGTTTACCTTCTATCTCAACGGTACTGACAACAACATTTGCTAGAGTGAAAGTCAATATAAACAATAACTACTTGTTGAAACGAGGTAGCTGCTGCTGTGATGTTTTCACATGAAACAACTACGAAGTTGAAATTAAGCAACTCGAACATTTTTAATCGAAGCTTTGTGATAGGCTCTGTCTGACTTCGGAAGAATTTCATTATTTGATGAGTTTTCGTGTGATACAGAAAACAGTTTCTAGCACTTTTGAATTATCATATTTCAAAATAAATGAAAGCCAAGACTAATTAAGCGTTTACTACCTATGATGTGGTCTACAGGAACTTAAGAGAGAAGAAAATTAAAGATTCACCCTAGGAGATGTGTGTGCAGTAAGGTGTAGGGTGTACAGTATTGTTGAGGGGCTCTTGTAGACATGATAACAATAATAATCTATTTATTCAAAGATGAGGTTGGATATAGCACTTGGCTAATTTGTGCCAACTACTGTTGATACAAATAGGATAATCAAAACCTACAATAAATCTGAATAAACTTTCACAATTCTCATATTGTTTATTTATGCTCGTTCTGTTATTCGTATATTTTCAATTATCCCGTGCTCCGGGAATGCACAATAAGTATTGTATTGAAACAAATAAAAACCTACAAAAATATGAAACTAGACAAAAACTTAACTATAGAATAAGGATATCTATACTCTGATTATACCGTTCAAAACCTAGTAACTCGCTTATGGAATTATCTAAAAACACCTCTAAAATCAATATCAAACATAAAATATCTAACAGTTAAGTTAAGGAAAAATTTCATTACAACCTATTTCATATAAGTTTATAGCAAAAATAACTGAACTATTTTAGCTGATCATGTTACTAGTTAATAGACTTTTACATGTCTTTAACATTTGTTTTCTTGCATTATTGTTACAGTTATATTCAATTTTGTTTATTCTTAGTTTAACAGCCCAAGAATTATAAGCATTGCTTTTATTGGTTCGTTTACAATTCAATTTTTTGTGACCTTGTATTGTAATTGAATTGAATTAACGAATACCGCAAATGGGCGCCTCAAAATGCTGGAGGGAGAAGCTTTAACTAATAAAAACTCTCAATAAAAATATTACCTGCTCCTTCAGCAAGAATTCCAAACAATGCTCCCAAAAGACAGCCCGATGCTGTAACCATCTACGAAGGAAATACAAAGCTCATAGTCAACTAATAGCCTTTTTAGCCCGCTGAATTTGTCATAGACCTGCTAACCTTGGTGACACTGAGACAGATGCTTTGTATAAGGTTATCAGTATAATAAAAAAGTGGTAAAAATCAGGTTGGAGAAGAACAGAAATCAGTGATGTCAGAGTTAATCAAAAAATGAAATCAGAAATGTTAGTCTAGTAATTATTCTCTTAAATGAATGGGGAGCTTGTACCGGACACTAATTCCAAGTATATCCTTGTTCGCATCAAACTGTGAACATTGAGAAATCAATACACGTAATTCGATTTTTAATACTCTCCAATCAGTGATATGGCCTAAATTTTCCCGCTCATTCATTTGCTATCAGAACTTCCTTTCTCAACTTCTTGCTTCCAAAAGTTCTCTGCAAGAAAGCCTAACTTACTCACTTTGTTGTCGACAAATCACCTTCCAACTTTCTCAGAGTCAACCATGTATCATGCATTCATCTTTGGTAACGTTCAACTGTCTTCAACTAACGCCTGACCTAATCTAATTTCTGATATCATATCCAGCAAATTATGAATATTTTCAGCTTGACAATCTAACCAAGGATTCTACACACTTCCATCCTAGCAATCCTCTAATGACCACAAGCTGCGTAATTTCTTGTATCGATTTACTTTCGTTCTGTATATAAACTGTAGACTTCTCATTGTAATTAAGTAAGGGTTCAGTGATTTATAGAAGTTCACAGAATCACTACGAGTCTCGCTTCTCCCTGGCTCTTTGTTCTCCGTGTGACACGTTTGCACGTTAAACTACTTCGGCGTTAGACAGTTCCTCTTATAGGGTAAACATACAAGCTTATTAGTTGGGGGTAAGTAACTCATCTCTTGCCCCCGCTAAAATACCACCAACGTTTGCTAACATACCCCCAGCAATTGCTAAATTACTTTCGAATTAAGGAGCTTTCTATTTGGAGGTTATCCTTGTTCAATGCAGTCAAGCAACTCATTAAACCAGAACATTTCCAAAGTCGTGCCTTAAACTGATTATAACTTAGCAACTAAAAGCACGAATTTTTCCATTAGTGCAAGGTGTCAGAGCACAATTAGAAACATGAGATTAGAAAGCACTTTGCGACTACGCCAATCAAATATCAGATGGAAAAGGGGCAGGTCTTGAATAAGTAGATTTAGTGTCGAGGAAAGGATCTGCTACCGTGTGAACGAGGCTTAAGATTCTGATTAACTACAAACCTGCCCGACGGCTGCATCCCATCTCTTGAAGCCTGACTTCAGTAAGATTGCAAAGTCACCAATCTGAAAAGTAATAGTTTGATAATTTTTACATCTTTTAGAATTATGGCCTGGAAACATTTGGCCTTGCAAAGTTTGAAGGATGCCAGTATAGATTCCTTGAAAAAAATGATTTATTGGGGTATGTTTGATTTCAAACCAAGTAGATTCTGAAAAAGCCAATTTCGCAGCACAGAATATATTATCCAATCCAAATATTGAATCTGACATGGCCGGCTGCAATAAATCATTATAGTTTATAACTGAAGAAGGAAATCTCCCAAAGGAAGTCTGCCAAACTTTCTGCTTTTCGGAGCAGAATTATTCAGAACACCTTCAAAACATTCTCAACCTACTGCTTTGAGAACTTGGGGGTTAATCAAACACAAATTCCAAATCCGCCAGGTCTACTTTCGAGTTGAGAATGGGTACCAAACAAATGCCTCCGAAAACAGTTATTAAAGTGGGGTTTCGCCAAGGGGAATAGGGGAAGATCAATAGGTAAGTTCACTTTATTAACTTCTCGCTCTTTATACTTCGAGAAATTTTTGAAAATTCATGATTGTATATTAAAAATTGGAAAATTAATCTTACCTCGTGTGGAATTTCGTGCAAAAGAATAGCAAAGGTTGTACACATCCCAACCTATAATCAATACATATATCATATCAAAACTGTTAAACAGTCTGTTATCAACAAGTATGTATGAATATGGCTAAATAGAAAGTTAACATGATAAGTTTTTCTTTTGTTCACATAATCATAATAATAACCATTAAAGAGAGACGATGAAAAAAGCAGCCAATGTATGATTATTTAATCAGTAGTCGTATTTAGAAAGAAGAACTGAAGTGCATACTGACAAATAAAAATATTGGTAAGTATGATTTGGAAAATCAATCAAAATAAATTATGACAATGAAACAACGCAAATTAATTCGAAGGAAAAATGTAAAATTGCATTAAGTTGTCACTGATGTGTAAGTGAAGCAAGGTAGATTGCACGCTAACAAAATAACGCAATGGGAATGAGAAAGATTTTCAGAACACAAATCAAAACAATTGACACTAATTTTCCAGACCATCTCTTGAATGACTTTACACTATACATCGTTATAGCACCCCTATGCCTTGTAAAAATGATTCTGGAGTGAGTTTTTTGAGCGTAGCTACTGGGGGACCCCCTAATTATCTTACAAAATCATATTTTCTGAATATTGTACGAAATATTTGGGCTTTGTAAAACAATTTATTTGAAAAAAATCTACTTCACATTTCATTCAAAATGCAAAATCGTTGTGAAACTCTTGTGTGAAGACACTGCCTCAAATTTGTGTTTTCATTGGAGTTTCCGTTCATAAAATATTTGGGCACCTTGTAACAAAGGAAAAATAGCCAGAAATACTAGAAACATAGCGAAACGAACATTTGGATTCTCTTTTCAAATTGGCCTATTTCGGATCCACATTAGAGTATATAAATCTGTTAGGTTTTTTTTTTGTTCTTTTGCTGGCGCATTACTCTGTTGAGTGTCAGACGAAAAGCTTAAATAATCCATGTGTTCGTTTCGCTCTGTTTACGATATTTCTGGCTATCTTGAGGTTTTGTACCACCCAAAGACTGTTGTAAAGAGGTTACAGAAGCGGGCAAATTCGAACTAATTTTGTTTTACAACCCAAATGACTTAGAAATAAATACGCCCCGGTTGTGTGGGAGTTTTCGAACCGAAACTCGATCAACAAGATTTTCACCTGGTTGCTGACGATGAAGCTTCCCGCCACGGCCAAACCATGCGTGAAATTATCAATGCAGTTGGCAAGCAGGTTCAGATAGCCAACCATCTGTTAATATAAAATAACGAACTGTCAATTCAAATTACAGGAGTTTCAAACAGTAGAGAATTTGAAGTGAAAGGAATCAATAATTAATCACTACCGAGAAACGTGCAGCTGTTGTTAGATTTTAATAGCCAATAGTCAATAAAAATTATAAATCAAATTTCTCGAATTCAAAGTTAAAGAAATTTGAATTGCAAAGAAAGTCAACATATTGTGGGTGGGTCTGAATAATTGATAGTTGTGAGTAAATACACACTTCTGACGATATTAGTTTTTGAAGAGAAAGTCATTGGTCTGTTGTCTACTCAACTTTTATGTGCAATGGGATTCCCCAAGTATTGTGCAAATCAATACCAGGTGGCCCAAAAACATGGCATACAATTCAAGTTTCACTTAACATGGCATATCTCCTCTGGATCTTTTGATATTGTGTAATTAAGCCAGAAAAATCGGAAACATAGCGAAGCAAAAATATGGATTACTTAAGCTTTTCGTCTGACACAAAACATAGAAATATGGCAGAAAGGGGAAAAAACCAAGACCTAACAAATTGTCATACCCAGATGTGGATCGAAATAGGCCAATCAGAAAAAGGTTAGAAAAGCAGACACTGATACACTATACCAATCATTCGTTTCCTTTCTGATTGGCCTATTCTGATCCACATCTGGATATAATAATTCGTTTGGCTTTTGTTTCGTTCTCTTTCTGACGTATTACTCTGTTGAGTGTCAGACGAAAAGCTCAAGTGATGCATGTTTTCGCTATGCTTGCGATTTTTCTGGTTATCTTAAAGATTTGTACCAATCAAAGACTGTGATATTGTTTAGGTACAATATCAAAAAAAAGAGACCAAATGTTTTGGCTTTGGTGAACAGAATCATGATATTAATAACGGCAAATTGAACTCTTTAAAGATAAGTGAATTAGGATTCCAGATTCAAAACATAAAACCTAGATTCATGATCCCAAATTCAAGATCCATTATGAAACAAAGATTCGGCATCCAAGATTCTGGATCTTGAATTAGGATGAATCACTCTTGAATTCCAGATTATCAATTTTGGAACTTAAATCATGAATTAGGGAGTCTCGTGGCAAATGAAATTGAAAGGCAAAGCTTCAAACAAGAGAAGATCAAGAGAAATATATTAAGTTGTTCAACTAACTGCAATTTTCTCTTTTGGTTTGGCTTCCATTCCAGGATTCTTGGTTTCCAGTTTACCTGAAGCAAAAGAAGACAGGTCACTTTATTCTTGGTGCCGATAATGAATTAGTAAAGTGAAAGGACAAACGAAAGTGAGAAAGCAGAAATTAAAAAGGAACCTCAGAACAAAGATGTCCTTCACTAAAAGGTTCAGAAAATATTCTGTTAAACTAATTCAAAAAGGGCTACATTGTTTTACGATTCACTCTGATTATTGTTGATGTTGTTGTAAAACATTAAGCATAAAAATTTTACTCTTAACAACTTATTAATCTTTGTATTAACCACTTAGTTGAATTTATCACAAGAACCTAAGAGCCCACAATCTATTTTCGAACATTTCTCTGTCAGTTCCATAGAAAGAAGGGGTAAACAGTGAACTTGAATGTAAGAGCTTATGGCTACCAGGGGCCCATAAAATCAATCTATTTCTATTTATTATAAGCTTTCTTTCAGAGGAAGTCGGGCCAAATGAATTGGCCTTTATCCTTAGGCACTGCAGGTCCCTCAACTACCCTTAATTTATCACAAGAACCTAAGAGCCTACAATCTATTTTCCAACATTTCCTGTCAGTTCCATAGAAAGAAGGGGTAAACAGTGAAGTTACCAAGGTAGGCGGGGCTTTTGGGGGCCTAGGCTGTAGGAGCTCAGGGCTACCAAAGGCCCATGAAATCTATCTATTTCTATTCATTATAAGCTTTCTTTCTTTCTTTCTTGGCCTTTATCCTGAGGCACTGCGGGTCCCTCAACTGCCCTGTTGTCTGCCATCAGACACCCAAGGTAAAACCATTTTGAATTAGTATTAGGAATTGAATTTGACAAATTAATGTAATATTTTTCATACCATCATCCACAGTCTCATTCTTCTTTGATTCTCTGTAAGAAAGTTTGCCATCAGCAAGACAGGAAAGTCCTTTATCTTTGACGATTTGTGTTAATCCATTGAGACTTGTCAGTGTCAAGACTCCATTCTTTGGCCCCGAGATTGATAACTGAAAAGAAGTGTCATGTGTTTATGGACAAGTTCATTTTCAAAATAGAAAGAGATATCGAAAACATACCGAAACTTAAACATGGATTACTTAAGCTTTTCCTCTGACACTAAGCAGAGTGATTTGTCAGAAAGAGAGCAAAACAAAAACCTAACAGATTCATATACCTAGATGTAGATCAAAATAGGCCAATCAGAAAAGAGGTGAATGATTCGTATAGTGTAGAACTATGATACAGTGGACCCAACATCTATGATACAGTACACCGAAATAGGGTACACCCACGATACATAAGTAGATTGCACAAAGCTATAGGGATAAGTTTATGCCTAGCGGTAAATCATTCACCCAAACATCAGCCCAACAAACATCTAGCATTATTTCTGGGTCAGCGGATATGCATAAGAAATTTAAAGCATGCTCCTTTAGGAATATAATGGCTAAGGATTATGAATGGTTTTTGCAATGCTTTTTCCAATAAATTCTATCATAACGAAATAATGCATTCGGTTGGTTGATTGATAGGTTGATAGGCAAATACACTAACTATCTTCATAAGGTATTGGTTTATCTGCTAAGCACAAAGGGCCTACTGAATAGGTAGGCTAACTGAACAGTGCAACCCTGGTCCTTCCTCTCGATGTGACCACATCTTATTTGATACCTTTTGCCTAGAATTACAGAGAGTTGGCATATTCTCTCCTTGCACTTTGTGACGGGTATGAAGTTGGTTTTGAACCCCAGACCCTTTGAACAAGTGTCAAGTGATCCAACCACTCGGCAATTCCCGCCTTACTTCTACCCTACAAGAATTCCAAAGAAGCAACACACTTCTATCACATTTTGCTATGCTGAAGTTTTGCATCAGTCAAAGTTTGCGCAGTTTTGCTTAATTCCGTGGTGGCAACAAACCAAAGAGCTCTCTTCACATTTTTCTTGTTTAAACATATCACTGAAATAGCTAGCAATCAATTTAGAAGTTCCCCAATGATAATGGTAGCAACCTTGCAAATCTTGAACAAGGAGAGTTTAAGAGTTGTGTACCAGTTTTCTATTAAATCTAACTTAAAAGGTTTATTGCTGAGAATTAATTTTGACATTATTGGACTCCATTATTGTGGTCTTGGAAACATACTGAATCTGAAACAGGAAACAAAATTTGACACCCCAAACACTGTCCGTACCCTAACATCAGATTATCAAATGTTTCATTTAGTTAACCCATTCACCTTTTCCTCTTTCTCGCTTGAAAGCTCTTCTTCTTTTTCTTCTCTTTTGCTCTTTTCTACTTTGTCATCTTTTTCTTCTTCAATGAAGAGTTTCTCAAGAACAAGGAAGCCAAGAAGACCAGCCAAGCACCAAAGTCCCACCGTCAAGTGGCCGTAATGGTTGTGTCCACCTGAAATAAAACAATATTTTCAACTCATCAATTTAGATAATATCAAACTTTGGCATAACTTTTCTATGCAAGAGACGTTTCATGCAATACATGATACATGAATGATGTCCCGTGATGCGTTGCATGAAATGAGATGCGTCAGTTTATACAGAATAGTAAGTTATACAAGTATATCCATTTCATCCGATCAGGCTTTTAACCCTGGGGGTACTCCCATAAGTATCATTGAAATGTGAATGACAATGAATGGGATTTTACTAACCTTTTCCGAGGTACATCCAGGCTTCTGGAAGAAGGTGCAGAAATACATCTCCAAGCAAGCCACCAACCGCAAAGCTCAAAAGTATCTGTAGTCTTTGTGACGAGACTATGAGATAAAATATATTTATCATACTTCTGCGAAAGAACACAACTTTTAGCATAACCTTAAGTTGTACTGCACAGAACTCTCACATGGAAGCACAGTGCAAGGTCAAGAAAGGGGAACGCTTTTATGAAATTTTGGAAGCCCCAAGATTGACTGGAGGAATGGACTTGTTAAGAACTTCTCCCTCGTAGATAAGGAACATTTTGGGATGCACGAGAAACCTAAACATTTGAATGCATTATATATGGAAGGATCATTTCTTAGATTTTGCATTCAAGTCTCATTAAAAAAATTGTAATAAGAGCAAATAGCAAATTGCCTAAAATAAGGAGTTTTGTTCAGGCAAAAGCTACACAGAGAGAAAGGTGATATTTCTTTAAGGCATTCATATGACTTGTATAGAGAATGCACTTTTAAGATATTTTGTTTCCAAGAAATCAAATTGTTCCAGCTGCATTCCAGGGATCAGGGCCTGCAGCAAACAACAAAATCCTGAACTAGTTCTAGTTTATCGTTTGAACTTTTTTGATTCTTGGTGTGATTTGATTTGCTAAGATTGTGACTTTGTTCATTGTCTTCAAGCACCCATTCAGAAGGGCACTGAGAAAGTTTGCACTCAACACAAATAGCCAGAAAAACCGGAAACATATCCTCGCTATTTTTCCAATTTTTCTGGCTATTTCTGTACCATTCAAAGACTGTTCTACACCTATACTTGATTTATGCAATTTTGAATGAGCTGCACCAGGTCAGAGCTTGAAATGGATAGTTGACAGGGTCAAAATCTTCTTCCCCTGATGCTAAACAGTGTTACAGACATGCCCAGTACCACACTGCCTTGTACCAAGTAGCCATGTACCACAAATGCCTTCCGTTTGTTCTAAAAACAGGAATATCCTCCTAACAAGCAGGAGTTTGCTATTCAACCTGTAACCATCAAGTAGCCAGCCAATTAACAATTTAGAAATGAAGCAATATCAATTGCTATAAGAAGCCTCATCAGCTACAGCTAGGAAACAGTAAAATTGGTTCAAGGCTGGTAGCTCTTGAATAATTTTTTCTCTTTTTTCAGGCAAAAATTTTCTTCTCAATCTTTCCTATTTTCATATTGTTTTAAAAGCCTGTTTCTGCCGTCAGTTGTATTAATCATTCAAAATTTTGACCCTCTTTACCTGTCTAGCCTACCAGTGTGCTGTGGACCTGCTTCTTTTGTAATCATTTCTCATTTTCAAGGTTGCTTACCCATAATTATTGTATTGAGCTAAGAGTGGCCTTTGCTTGTTGTTAAATTTTACAAACCTTCTGGCTCGTGCTCTTAGGGAAATTTTTCTCAAAAAATGTATCGGTGCTGCCATTTTTTTAAGGAACTTTGCTAAATTTTGCTACCATAGTTTCTTAGCTTTCACCCTAAATAAGGTAGGTGAAAAGTTTCTTAGCAAGTTTCATATCCCTGAACCTGATTTTGCTTGACTATGTATTGATATGAAGACATTAATGTTTGCCCTTATAATATCTTCCTGCTCCAATCATTACAAAGAAAGTAACATGTAAGGTGATCTGCAAATGATGCTTTCCTAGGCCTTGAGCATTTGAAAGCGTTTTAATTTATGAAGGCAACATAAACAGCTTCCTTTGAGTCACACAAAGTTTCCTTCATAAGTTTCACAATTTTTGGAAATCCCAGTTTCTTTTGAGTAAACGGTTCTTATTAGAAAATAAGTGAATTGACTGAAAGTCTATTACCGCTAATTAGCTGACTAGGCTAATTACTGGGTAGCTGCTAGTTACAGGTAATTACAGGTGATTACTCTAAAACTCAGACTTTGGAATTTCATGAATTTGCAATGAAGGGTGCCATAGAAACTTCAAAAGTCCAGGAACACAGAGTTTTAACATCTACTCATCCATCTATGACTATCGTTCAATTTTGAAGTAGCAAATTGACTTTTTTGACATTTCTAAATCCCCAAAAGATCAAATAGGAATTTCTATTTTGCACAGTATTGAGCCTCTCCCCATCAAATTTCAAGTAAACCAATTTCACATTAAACGAAGGATAGATATATTGTTTTAGAACAAAGATTGACGCATAGCTTTTCTGTCGGCTCTATATCAATAGCTAACAGCGTTATTGTTAAAGGAAGTTGTTTACATTTGCATTTAATTTGCCCGAGCATAATAATACTTGTGTTCCTGTGACTTGCCCTTGAAGCGTTATGCTAAGGGTAAAGGCTAATCTAGGTCTTGAGAGTTTTTTCCTTAGGAAATTCCCCTCATATTATAGCATTTTGAATTTACCCTTTTTCTTATTATGTACTTTTAGTTTGTAGCATTCAGCTATATTTTCTTTATCTTGAATTACAGGGTTTTTATTGTATACTAACTATTGTATGATGTGGAATTTTAAATATGAAATTAACAGAATCAAAGCAAAAGGTTTAAGTCTGGGGCAGCAATCCAGGGATTGGTTTTTTGGTCAGGGTCAGAATTTTTGCAGTGGCGTAGATAGACAATTTGTAAGATGACAAAGATAAAAATTTCCTGACATACATTTTCCCCTGGGACCTCGACAAAGGGATACACATTCAAATAAAGGCATATGATTTTAAGGCATTTGTAAGTCTGTAATTTTCATATCAGTTTGAGCAACACTTAAAACTTATGTGTCTTATGAGTTGTACACTCTTTTTTCTTAATAAGAATACTTCAAATTTTGCTGAGCCTCAGCTTTTCCATTGTTTATTCTTAAATTTCCATTGTTGTTTGGCGATTTTGAGCCTCAATATTCTTACAAAATTTATTCTTACAAAGAAAAAAGAGTGTATGCCAAGTTTGAAAGGGAAATTTGAAAAATCATTATTATTACATCTATACCTCAAGTATATAGTTTGCTTTATTTTCTTGACAAAATAAGAAATTTTCCAATAACCTGGCTTTTTCGATCTACAGGGGGTTTTTCTGGCCTTCCTGACCCTGCTTTATCTATGCCACTAGTTTTTTGGTCACTTTTGGGACCGGTTGCGTGTCATTTAAATAATGTCTTGCAAAAAAGTATCTTCTATCAAGATCTAGTTGCTTATTGACGAGTTGCTTATAAAAAAAGGTTTATTTACAAATCCATCTCTAAGGCACTTCACAATAACAATTTCTCAAATGTCTATAAAACTAAAACCTGTATTCTAATTCAATAAAGAAATCGAAGCCAGTCACCTGCTAGTTGTCAAATGATCAATAATACTAACTTTATCTTTTTCAAGTCTTTTTGCAGATATTCAATGAAACATCATATATAAGCAATGAAGCTGTCACGAAATATAATATCGAATTTCATCCACGTGATTCAGAAAGCAAAATCATGTAAATTTTTTTAAGCGAAATGAGCAACTTGTTTTTGAATTCGATAAAGAAACCAAACATTACTTACTTCCCTCCCTCAATGATTTTCCAGACTGTACCGGGATGACGAGAAGTGGAAATATCCCCGTACACCCAACCAGCATCGAAGCTGGAAGAGCCAGCCAGGCTTTTTGCAATTTTTCCTTGAATCTAGCGAGAAATCCAGTCTCAGCTTGTTTAGGCCTTCTGCGGGTATGGACCGCTCTGTGGATGTTGGAGTCGGCAAAATCCAGTAAAAAGGCAGCGAGAACGACAGCCAGTAACAAGTGGACACCCTTCATCTTGGTGATAGACCTCTGTTGTGATGGCCTAGTCGGAATAATCCACTCAAGTCATCTTGAGTCAACAAATAGATCGTCAAAACAGAAATACGAGTTTGAGCAGCTACCGTCGTCAACTCTTCCTGTACGATTCGAGTGTTTATGTTTTGCCGACGCAGGGTTGCCAGATCCTAGTCAACCCACTAGGCCAAGTGGACAATGAAATAAAGCCAGAAAAAAGCCAGATTAAGCCAAAACGAGGCTACAAAATGAAGAAAATAGCCAGTATTATCGGAAGCATAACGGAATGTACACATGGATTACTGAAAATTTTCGTCTGACACCCAATAGAGTAAAATGTAAGAAAATCAGACGCTCTCTCTCTGACGTATTACTCTGTTGAGTTTCAGACGAAAAGCTCAAGTATTCCATGTGTTCGTTTCGCTATGTTTCCGATATTTCTGGCAATTTTGAAGTTTTGTACCAATAAAAGACTGTTCTAATAGCATGAAATAAACCTCAAGGAAAGGAAAAAGAGGCTGATGTGATGTCATCACAAATCATACATTTGTGGAACTTGTCTAAATGATTTGATAACGCACTAAAGATTTCGTATAAGGATTTTGAGCTTGATTTCTAACGATTAGTTGACCAGGCGTTCAGTTCAAATTAAAGAAAATGAGAGATTCCCGGCGGGGTCAATATAATATGTATATGTATATCATGTGTGTTCCCAAAATCACTTAGAAGGGTGCTTTTTGAACAACGATTCTGGGACATAGAATCGTAAAAATAGGGTTGTTTTTTTCAGAAGAAGTCAGAGAATTCTAAAAAAAGGGTAATGATTTATGAGAGTAAATTTGGAATTTCAGTTAAAGAAATGAAAAAAAAAACCATGTGCCTAATTTCTGCTGCTAAAGTTATTATAATTACTAAAGGCTTACATCTACATTATAAAATGATACTTTGCAAGGCCAATTGGTATTGGTATAACTGTAAATGGAGTATCAGCTGTGTCAACTGTCATAGAAAAAGGTTTATTTACCATAGTCAGAGAAAAGGGTCATTTTCCAATAAAGTCAGAGAAAAGGGTCATTTACTCTTACTAAAGTCAGAGAAAAGGGTGCATTTTTCCCATATAAATTCAGAGATTAGGGGTGTATTGTAAGTTTTGGGAACACACATGATATACATATACGTATTGAATTGACCCCGCCGGGGAGAGATTTCCAACAAAAATGAGATTAAGCCAATAATCTTTTCTAAGCCAAGCACTTTCTAGAAAAGCCAGATTTATCATCATCATCAGGAACGGTTAGACGGTGTAGTTTTTACACTACGTTGTCTCGCAGGCTTGCCCCGCATTCCGCAACCTGTGTCACACTTTATTTGAGTTCTGTTTCTGTAAGCATTTCGATCTTTGCATAGATCAATCAATTCTGGGATGTTCTCAGTCGTGAGTTTGATGTCGATGTTTAGTTCGTTGAGATCATCTTGGATTGTATTTAACCAGATGTGTTTTGGTCTCCCTCTCTTTCTTTTCTTAGGTCCTACAGCAACATTGAATGCTATTCTTGCTGGGGTGGTTTCAGGTAGGCGCATGAGATGGCCAAACCAGCTGAGTCTTCTCTTCTGTATTATTCTACTGAGAGGTATTTGCTTCGTTATCCGGTAGAGGTCTTCATTTGATATCTTCTTTGGCCAGTGAAACCCGATCGCATACCTGAGTATTCTTCTGTGGAAAGCATCAAGCTTGTTGTTCAGTGTATTTGTGAGTGCCCAGAGCTCAGAGTTGTATAGTAGGGTAGACTGGACAAACATGCAGAAGTGTCTGATTTTCTGTTGTATACTCAGGTTTTTGCTTTTGTAGACATCCTTTTTCTTGTTTAGGGTAGCCAGGGCTAGAGCTTTTCTTCTTGCTATGTCGTTTTCTGTGTCTATTAAGCTTCCTAGTAGTTTGCAGGATTTCCATGAATCATCTTTTTTGATGTTTGGTGGGTCTGGGCATTCATACCGTTCTGTTTTTCCATGATTCACTCCAAGATTGAAGGCTTTTAGTTTTTTGGGGACAGTAGCTTCGGTGTTTCTGATCCTGGGTTGAGATGTTGATACATAGGTGATGTCATCTGCGTATTTGGGTTCAATGGTCACTTCATTCGGGTTTCTTTCATACTTTGGAGGGTTAGCATAGTTGTGATCTTCTAGAGCAGGAGGTTTAATGAATGGACAGCTTTCAGCAGTGAGTGCATAGTTGTGCTCAGTTTCAACAGGAGATCTTTCATCTAGAGCTTTAGCTAGGTAGAAATTCCGGTTCCGCCAGTGACGATGGCGGAGAGTTCTGACTCTGAGCGAACTTTTTAGTCTAAAAAACATGTGTCACACACATTCTGTAAGCACTAGATCATGCGCAAACGATCGATTGAATCTCGGATGTTTGAATGTCCGTGGATGTAAAGAACAACACCAACAAGAAACGCTGATTGACGACGTATTTGACTATGACCTTCAAGTCCTTGCAGTACCAGATTTATGAAACACGATTTAAAAAAAGCCGATATGGCAGTCCTATGTGCGCATGCGTGTTATGGGATGAAGTCATGCATGAACATGCTTCGAAAATGTGGCAAATTTTCCGCAAATCTTTAGCAGAGATTCTTTTGCAAATACAAGTTGTTTTTTAAAACTTTTTACTGATTCCCCAACAGACTGGATGTTCAGTAACATTGTTTTATGAAAAAGATGGAGTTGAATGTTCCATAAAGGAGGAGGTTTTTCCTTTCTTCGTAGATTTTATTTTTGTAATTCATGGCAGGGGACCACCAGGTTAAAAACAACCGGAGCAGACATATACTTGTTATTCCGAATCGGTGAACCGTTTCAAATATTACCGACTCGATATTCCACACCGTGTATCAGTGCACGTATCTTTCTCATCCTGGGATTTTACCAAGACCAGTTAGGCGGTCCAGGGTACGGTCTTATAGTATTGGTAGTGCGATTAACCATGGAACCAAGAATCGACGAAGACCACGTAGACTATGTAGATGTAATTTAGAACATCTAGATTATTGCTATACAAGTGCATTAGACTCCAGTTAGAGCCACACTGACGTTTTTCGAGAGAAAATGTGAACATAGGCAAAGTGGCCGACAATGGTGGGGCCACCTTTAAAACACACATTCCCTTCAGGACCCTCCACTTTTAAAAAACCTTGTAAGTTCAGAGTTAGTCTGAGTAAATAAATCCTGCAAAATCAGGTTTACGAGGATAAGAAAACATGGACTTTTAAAAAACCTTGTAGTTTCAGGGTCAGTCTGAACAAATAATTTCTGCAAAATCAGATGTGGAAGATAATGAAACTAGAACTGATTGAAAGTTGATAGGCAAATACGCTTACCATCTTGGTAAGGTATTGGTTTATGCGCAAAGCTCAAAGGCGTACTGAATGGGTAGACTAATCGAGCAGTGGGACCTTGGTCCTTTCTTTCTATGTGACCACACCTCGTCATTCCTTTTGCCTGTAGTTACAGAGAGCTGGCATATTCTCTCCTCCTTGCACAGCTCGCACTTAATTATCTTATTCAGTTTGTAAATGACCTTAATTTAGGGAAGAAGGAGCTGTTCGTAGGTAACAAGTCGTCCTCTCATTTTTCATCAAAGATGACATTGACAAGTTCAATTGGTCGAAGACAGTAAATAGAAAAACCCTTCTTTCGCTGCTTTTCCTGAAAACCATATTATTTTTCTCTGAACATTTAGGCCCCATCCACACAAGAGCCCTAAACCTGCCCAACATAAACAAATTTGACACCGGGGAGGAATTCCACATTTTTCAGACTCAAATTTCCGGATGAACTCTATGTGTTTGCCAAACATTACACAAGAAAGAGCTAACAGTATACCCCTCCCTGCAGAGTCGATCTGTGTATGAATTAATCTAAAGTGTTTCGATGGTTCAACCAAATAACTTTAATATAATGTTTTATCATTTATTATAAAATGGGCCTTTCTTCTAAAACGCATGCGCAACGAACTAAATTAAATTTGGAATTCCTCCCCTGTGCAAAATCCTACATAAAAGTGCTCTACTTCCGTCCTTATTTGTAAAAATATTTGCTCAGATCAAAATAGCATCGAGCTTTCACAATTCCCAAACGAATGCGATAAGGCAAGTTTGTGGCACTTGCGCAGATGGTCTCTTATCCTGTCACTCAAGGCGACATTCAGAGTATCTTAGGGGTACCGGATTTTAACTTTCTAGGTGATTGCGTTTTAAATCTCTGAAAATAAAATCTTTTAAATTCAAAGGATGCACGGCTCATTTTATTTTCTAATAAACAGTCTTCGCTTATATATGCTCGCCCCTACTGATTTTGATAGTTGATAGTTGATCGTTGATAGGCACATAGGCTTACTTCGCAAGGTATGGGTTGATGTGCTAAGCACAAAGGGCCCACTGAATAGGTAAACTAATCGAGCTGTGAGACCCTGGTCCTTCCTCTCGATATGACCACACCTCGTGATTCCTTTTGCCTTTTTGCCTGGAATTACAGAGAGCTGGCTAATTCTCTCCTCGCCCTTTTTGACAGGTCTGAAGGTGATTTCGAACCAGGGACCCTTTGAACAAGGGTCAAGTGATCTAACCACTCGGCAATCCCAGCCATAGTTTGATCAAAAATCTATCCATAAATCCACCATATAGCCCCTTAGTATGATTCAGGTCCGGTGGAGGCTGTTCATAGTTGGTCCGGCCCAAGCTAAACTCGCAGGGCACCCAGGGGCATACCTATAGAAAATTCTACAATTTAGGTTCGCAGAGATGTAATTTGATACATTTCTAGAAAGTAATTTACTTAAAAATGAACTGAAAGTTACCATAAAGATCTGATTTTTTAAAAAGCAATATAATTCTTGACAAAAGGACTGACAAAAGATGGTTCGGCCAACGCTGTACCAACCTGACCGGTTCCGCCGAACCTGATACCTCAGAATACTTCAGAGGTGGAAGCTATGTTTGATATTCTTAGTTTCGAAAAGAGATCTTATTAGCATCTAAAATATTCCCTCGCCCCATGTAGCTAATAGTAGGTTATCATCTTCTCCATAAGCCACATACAGCCAACTAGGTAAATATCAGGTAATAGCCAACAGATGCTCATTGATATTTTCTTATTCTATCCTAATCACAATGCCAAACCCTGGATTCAAGAACAGAGAGAAGAAGAGCAATCATTTCATCTTAGTGTAGGCCGTTCCTAAAGTTTGGATTCCGAATAGTATTTAGGATAGGGTAAGAAAAATGTAATTGCTTAAAGTGCATTTCTGTAGGGTATGATCTAATTTCTTTCTAATTACAATAGAATCCCAATAACTCGAACATCCAGCAACTCGAACTCTCGTTAATGATTGCAATGAATTTATTTAAGGAGCAGACAAACCTCTCAAGGTTCACACTGGTAGCTGTCCCGCAAATAGGCCAGCATACAGCCACTATCACAGAGGTTTGTCAGTTCATTCGAAAAAACTTGTGAGAAAACACCCAATTCCTTGTATTTTCTTCCCCCCAAAAAAACTACTTTTTCGGGTTTTATGCGACGGGAAAAAACCATAGTTGCTAGAAAAATTGGGCAGCAGTACACTGGCCCGGATTGCTAGCACAAAAACATTATTTACTGTCGGTGATTCGACAGAAAAACACATTTTTCCGAGGCAATTGCACCTGTCACACAGTCATCGGCGAAGGGGCCCTTCACTTTCTGGAATCACAAAGATTTAAAAAGAAAAGATTTTTTGGTGCATTCAGAAACCATTTTTGTTGAGGTAGAGGTATAACCGATAGGGTACCTCCGTGAGAAAAAAACTATATACCCGGTTTAAGATTACGATTCGCCCCTTCACCGTCGACCGTGGAAGAATAAGTACCGAAGCTGTGGTGAGTAGGGTGGGACTTTCAAGACAAAACACGAACGGCTTGGCTGCTTGTTTTGAACGAATGAACTTCGACCAAGTCACGCCTAGATTTTTATGCAAGCTCATGAAAACAATAGCTGATTCGAAATGCAAGAAAGATTACTTTGTTAAGCAATCAACCAAACATGTCTTTGTATATCAAACACCTCCGTCGCGTCTTTTATTGATGTAACCAATCAGAACCTATCTAAATATCAACACGTTGGCAACAAAGCCCCCAAGGCGCAAATAAGCAAGCTTCATTGCCCATTAACCGCGAGTAAATTGCATTCAATCGCCTTTTAACTAGGACAGAATTGACCTTTCCCGAATTTGCTACATTTGTATTGAAACTGAAGCAAATCAAGCTTAGCCTCGTTTATTTGCAATGAGAATTCCCACAAGCATTTAATATCAAAAGTATTGCATTCATTTTTTTGCAGTTAAACAATGAATGAAGTTTGTTTCATTGAATCCTCCACGCGTAAGGGGAATTCAATGATGGCCTCTTTTCCAAACATAATTCGGGAAATGTCTATTGGATTTCCCCTTCAAAAATACTTACATAGAAGTATACCCCCGATAACTCGAATATCAGCTTAAACCAAAACCATTTTTCCTACCGTCACGACTATTTACTCTCGATAACACGAACTTTTTCAAGGCAAAGTACCAACAACAATATCAAAACTCTTCATCGAAACAAGCTGTTGTTTGTAAACAGATATAAATGTGTCAAATTCAGTTATTTAAGGCTGTATGGGACAGTTAAACCCTTTGCACCCTTCTGATTTCAAAGACATGATTGAACCTCTTCTGCAAAGAAACGATGTTTCTGAAGACGACGATGGCTGTGATGATGACGTCTTGGAGGAACAAGGTGCCCACAGTGAGTAGCTGTGTTTGCGTATGTGAGAGAACAAAGAAGAACGGGTAGACAACTAAGATTGCTCCATACAAATGAACCTATTTGTCAACATGTACAGATTAACTTTCCATGGAATTAGATAGGCCTATGCTTATTAGAAAAAGCTAGGCAAAGCAATAAATATGATATTGACCAATCCCAAATACTCTTCAATTTGAAACATTGAAGATCGTGCAACCAGACCAGCTGGAAGGAAAGGGATCTAGTTTTGCTGTTGATCAACAGATGGCTTCGTATCACGGGTGGCATATAAAACATAACTGTACGTGTGTCTGTATGTAAGTGAGTTTGTTTGCCATGTTGCACTTTTTTCAATACGCAAATCGTCAATAAGCCATCAGCGCTGGAATTACCAAAACGGTAAGCAACTCAAGGGCTCCATGAAATGAATCAGGCCACTAAACAACTTATACTGGAGCAACTATGCTGAAAGTGCTTAACCTTATTTGATCACCTTATGTTTAATCGTTAAAAAAGCCAGTTTGGTATTTTAAAGGTTTTCTCAAATGTACGCCATCGATTTAAACTGTTTGGGCTACCTGGAAATGTCTGTATTTTGTCTGTTTTTCAAAACTCAAGCAACTATTAAGCAACTTTTAGGGATAAAGATCCAAAATATCTAAGCGACTTTGAGGGCTGGGTCCAAAGTTGAGTTATTTATTGAAAAAGTGTATAATATGGCTTATGAATTAATGTAATTATAAACATATGATAATAGCTCTGAAAAAAGTTTTCACAAAAATACGAATCAATGCCTCTACTATGAGTAAGCATAGAGCTTGATACATCAGTAGACTACTGCACTAATCTATTGTCCTATTTAGGAGAACAAAAGGAGCCCTCGCCTTTGCCAAGTAAGGTCCTAGGTTCGAGACCTGCTGGAGGCATATCAGAATTATGGTAGCCTAATTTGGAACAATACAGTCTCCCTGTAATTCGCCATGTCGACCATGCTTTTATATGATTCGTCTCACTCTGTTAATCTAGCTCCATCCTGATGGAATGGAGAACTTTGGACGATATCGCATATCTGCCTGATGGATTTGTGTGTTTTGTTCTGACTGATATTTTCGTTTTCTCGAATCGTGGACGCCTTCCTTAATGATAATGACAATATCGAGAGGCCTCTCTCCTAGCAATCCAAAGAGCCATTAAAATAGTTAAGTTCAACAACAAAGCTATCAGTCCCGTGGTTGGATGCATGGTAGAAAGGAATTGGATTTCGCTTTCGAGTTCTGAACAGTTGTTGTAAGCACGAATGAAAGGGACTTTGTTCCCATCAGATAAACATCTAATTTCGCAAAGCTCATTCTCATTTCTATGTTCTCGATATTGACTATTATGAATAGTGAAAAAATAAAAGGGCACCGTTTGAAGCTATCCGATATGTGTCGAAAAATGTCCTAAATATGCTTTTTATAAATGCAATGGTTTGCAGGGCCGTCGAGAGACCGCCTAGGCCTAAGGGTAAAAGCGAATTGAATGGGGCTAAACTCCCCTGAAAGAGGGCTTGTGATCATTTAACATAAATTACTTGGATTTTACGGGCCCCTCACAGCCCTGGGCCCCCTTGTAACTACCCTGGATACCCCCTCTCTACGATAAGAGAGACCCTTGTACAAAAAGTAATGGACATGCTCCGAATAATGCCATTACGATTCCATTTAGGTTGAAGAATTATTTTTTCTCTTGGTTATTTCAGTTTATTCATTTTAAGTCTTCATCCCTTGTTAGAAGTTTAGTTAGTTACTAGTAAGTTAGTAGACATGAAACACTCCTGTAAACGTGAGTTTAACGATGATGATGATGATGATAATGGTGTTGACAATTTGCAATATTTTGGCTTCAAATTGTGAAAATTAACTGTATTAATAGACTACCAAAAAGTTCGTTGAATTTACATACCATTAATGAACTAGTACATTCATGACAGGGACTCTAGCAGTTACTTATCCTGCCTGAGGGGTTAACCAATTTACCTTAGGCCTGCCAAATCAGGAAACTGCCCAGGTCAAATCAATCAAGTGACCTCTTATCATGACAAACTTTCTGACTCAAGGTCTACACATTTAGGCCACCGAATTCCCAACCCAACTATACATGAGCTAACTTTTTATTAAAAAGCCGCAACCCTTTCTCTTCCATATCAGAACGGATCTAGACTCCAGTGCACTGATACGCACACGTATTCTCGCTGATAGGGAACCACCGTAACCATTAAATATAACCCACTTCGGATACACACAATAACAGGACAATGCTTATGTTTCTGAAACTAGCCACAAATTCGATGTAAAAATTTCTTTACAACTAATATAATAGGTGCACGATCGTCGGAGAAGATATCGTCGTAGAGTACAAGTTTGTGTTTGCTCGCTCTCTCCAGGAATGTGATGTGTGTTTTTACGGTTTACTAGCATTGGCCTAAATCATTTGCCTTGCTGTTTGTTCTTTATAGGATGACCATAGCATGATCTACGTATGAATGGTGTCAAGGGTATTATACTTGGCTTTGACGGAAATCGAGCGAATCGAATATTAAAGAGTAATAGTATTAATGGCTCAATGTAAGAAATAAGAAGCTTCCGAAGTACATGGGAATTCGTCACACGAACGCAAGCGTGGGGCAAATACTTTAATTAGCCTCATTGAAGCTTTGAGAGTCCAGAGGTAAGTTTGACTTTGACGTATTATCATGTCTGCTAACAATAATGCATCAAAAAACGATATCGACAATTCCAGCTTGGTGTTGACGAAAATAATTTGGCAAATTCCACAGAATTTCTCCAAAACTAACAATTTTCAAGTCAAGTCTAGAATAGTTTAGTTGAATGGTAATTCAAGATGTTTATTTGCTTCTGTTTCTCCTATAACTTGTAGATTTTAGCATTATTTAATCATATATAGTGTAGCACAACAGTTAATGAAGTACCAGTATCATACAGTCGATAACATGAGACCCCATATAACTGCCTGCCGGAGATTCTATAACTGTCTTGCTATTTCTACTCTTGTTTTTAAATTTCTGTTTAGCGACTGCTTCGTATTTATCATACACAACTATTACCGTTTTAGCTCTGAGAAGGGATGAGACAATATTGTTAGGTACAAGTACATGAATTTAAGCCGAGGGTCGTTTTCAGAAGTTCACTCCTAAACAGGTTGTTTATACTGCCCTCTTTACTGCATCACTTGGTTCAAACTTAAAGTTGGGGTGTCACGATTTTTTATTTACCGTAATTTTCTAATGGTAATTTAACCAAAGTGTATCGAAAAAGATGGTGTGGAAACCTTTTGTTGTACGTCTTTGTTTCAAAGTTGATGTTAAGCAGTACTTGAACGTGCACAACAAATGTACTATTCTCTCTCTTTACTATTAAAATTTTATTGACTTTCAATAGGAAATCCCTGTATTTTTCGGCCTGTTCATAAGTTTTTCAAATGGTTATATCTCAGTTAATAATTAACATACAGAGGTGATTTTGCATCAATTTGATGTAATTTTGGAAGCTCTTTCACATTATGGAGCCAAACTTCCAAAATTCTAAAAATAGATTTTTTGTGACGTCACACTTTAGTACTCTATAACGAATATTTCTGACTGGGGAACGAAAATTAGCGTTTTGGTCTATTCGCTCAACCATGACCCTGTTGGCTAAAACAATGGCAAAACAAAAGACTGTGCACTCTCAATTTTGAAAAAGTTGCACAAAAAGATACAACAATAGGTTTCCACACCATCTTTTTCGATACACTTTCATTTAACCAAGGAAAAAATTCAATTTTTTTATATTTTCAATATTTCTAAACAATCATTTGCCCATTCTAATGAAATTCATTTTTTTTATTCAACATTTTATTCTATTTAATATACTCTATAAACAAATAAACACTTTAGCAAATCAAAATACATAACATCTATTGACAAAGTTATGAATAAAACAAAACCTACAGTTCTGTTAGACCTAATCAATGCTGTTCTTCCAGGGACTTGCGTTTTGGGGTCAGGCTCTTTAGATACGTTTCAGAATTTTTTTAAACGATCTAATGTCGGTACCTCACGGATTTCGATAGGGGTTTCATTCAAAAATGCGATAGCTTTGTAATGAAAGCGTTTTTGGAAAATTCAGCCTTTTTAGCAAATTCAGTCCTGTATTTAGAGATCTGGAGATCTTTACAGTACCTCGTTATGTAGATCAAGTGAAAATATATCGGTTGGTATTTATATCATGAGCTTTCAGGGGATAGTTTATTCACAATCTTATGGATCATGACATTCCGGTCGTAGCAAAAACATATTTTCTACTCTCAACCAGGAAGCCAATCAATTATATTTTATTCTTGCATGTGAAATTATTGCGTAGGCCCGGCGTTGTAGAGCAGTTAGTTTTGTTTTTGACAAGTTGCGTTTTGCAGGTGTAGCCAGCAAACCTGGACAACAAAATGACTTTCATGATGAATCAGAAACTTCATGGCCTCAACCAATCCCACCAATTCAACGACACGCTTGACGAATACTGCTTCATAAACCCACTCGACTGTCTGTTGGACGGGGAAGCGTACGAGGAATTCAAGCTGACGAATGGAAGAATCGCATCAGCCGTATTCATGACCCTGCTCGCCATTATTGCGTTGGGAGGCAACATCCTGTTATGCACTGCGTTTCTCTTCTATCGACGACTGCGCAAAACAACCAACTACTTCATAATATCGCTGGCTGTGAGTGACGTCATCGTTGCTGCCATTTGCATGCCCATATGGATATCCTATGAAGTGACGGATTGGGTTAAGCTGCCACACTGGATTCAATTCAGAAAGCTGTACTTCTTCTGGAAGTGGTTTGACATGCTCTCAGGGGTGAGCTCTATAGCCAATCTCACTGCGATTAGTATTGACCGGTTTTTCAGCATTATGGCACCCCTGCTGCACCGCACCCGCATGACGCCGTTCGTAGCGGTAGTCATGATCGCTCTAGCCTGGATCTATGGCATTATCTTGGCGTCTTTCGGCCACCTGGAATGGAAGTATTTCACCATGATGATCAGTCTTGCGGGCTTCTTCTTGCCGTTGACCGTAATCGTCATTGCGTATCTTGGCATATATTGGAAGGTGAAGAGAGGCTTTCTACGCACGCGTCCCGATAACGACTGGAACCTTGAGCGCACGCTGCTCATCGTGATTTCCGTCTTCGTAATTTGTTGGGTTCCCTTCTTCGTGTTCGCTCTGCTCTACGAGTACTGCCACGAATGTGTCTTTGACAACAAGGCCATCCCGTACGCTCTCAGCTTCATCAAGTGGATGCATTACCTCAATTCCTGCCTCAACCCGTTTATTTACGGATTCTTCAACACGAATTTCAAGATTGCCTTCAGAGCCCTGCTGCAACAATGCTTCCGGGGAGTGGCAAGCGAACATGATGCCAAGGAACCGCAGGCTGAAAAACAGAGTGGTAGGATCATCAGCCGCATACGGAATCTCGGACGCAGGATCAGAAATTCGCAACGAGATAACAGAAACCGCCTGATTCCAGAAAGTGAGTTTCCACAGGCGTCCTCTACCACAATGACGTCAGTCACGATGTCTACGGGCAGCAACAGCAACGTGCTCAATAACAATGCTTGCGGTAGTCAGCCTTCTGATGGAAATTACCATGGTAATGATAAGGAGTTGCAGCAAGCCAAAGTCACCGAGTCAAGAAGCATTAGGTTCAATGGGGTCGGGTATAGGCAGCTCTCTGATAGCAGTAAAAGTGAAGATACTTGCAATGGTCGTGATATGGTTGAATCTTGCAATGACAAATACACCGAGTATGATAAAGTCGGTGAACTTGATAAAACCAAACAAGGTGACTTGAGCGAGATAGAATTTCGCAATGCTCAGGAGTCTTGTGTTTAATTCTTGATGCCAGAAATGGCGGACGCTTCTCTCTTGATTCCATGCGTTCTCGTCATCAACCAACTAACCGAACAGAGACAAGGACAGTTTTTGATTAATCTTCTTCAAGATTCAATTGACTATGTCGAATAACAAGTAATATGTTACTTCACTTGAATTTCAAACAATGGCAGACCAAACCACAAAGATATTGCTCCTGTCAAAGACCAATGCGAGGTTCAGGGGAAACAGACGTAGATGAAAGACAGAGAAGTACTACCCTGTGCAATGGGTTAATGCTTTTCATTAAATATACTCTGACGTATATCATATTTGTAATGTAAGTGCCACAGTAAAAAGTATTTCAAGTAAATATCCATGTTAACCCTTATTGCAGTATAGTTTAATTGTGGAAAAAGCTATCACAACTAACCCAACTAACATCGGGGTTTATAAACAAAAAAGAAACAAATTAGGTCTGCAGGGGGGCTTGGCCGATTCTAACAGTTTTTTCTTCAAAGACCATGCCCCTACTGTTTCCGCATAGCCCTGGTGCGGTAGCACATGGACTAGGACGAAAGACCAGCTAAAATATATGCGGAAAAAACAATAGATTTTCTTGGTGAACGAATTTTTGAAGTTGAGATGATCGATTGGAGGGATGCTACCTATCTTTGTTTTCCATCTTCCAAGTCCACCATTTTCGCTACTGTGATAAGACATGAAAACCACCCAACTCATTCTCTTGGTTGGGTTAATATATTTTGTCTTATCAAGGCTGTTTCTCACACAATATTTGACATGATAGTCACCACTCGTCATAACAAACCTTTGATTTTTAGTAGGGGAAACGTTTCGGGAGAGAGGTGTATTAGATGTAGATAGGCTTGTTATGAAAGTGGTGACTATCATGACAAATATTGCATTAGGGATTCATTGATGCTTTAAGTTGGGCCTTTTAAGTCCATTCAAAGGGAGGTTTGGCTTGGAAAAATCTTGCTATTTGTCCAATCAGATGACACTTGAAGGATTGCAAGGCCTTCAATTAGCATATTAACTGGTGGGGGGAGGGGGGAAGTACCCCTTCAGTCCTTTGACCTTCCTATTGTTCAAAACATTAGCCCATACTCCCTTCTTTTTAAACTGAGTAATCATTAAACATACTAGGATAGTAAGTGCACATTGCCGTGTTTCTTCTTGTTGCCTTTCGTAAGGTAGCATATGAACTCACTGGCAAGCGTCGGTAAAATCAGTAATCAGGCAGGGATAACATGAAGATGAAAACGTTCTGGTGCGGAAAAGAATTCATTAATGTCAACAAAACAGAAACATAAATTCAACATACAAAAGTGGTCAAGAGTTACCTTGTATCTAAAATACAGTAAAAACCCGCAAACAAGAACCACTATGGTTCACCCCTGAAAGGTCCTTGATTATTAAGGACATCTAAACAGTTTGTATTAGGGTGATTTGTGGTATATTTGTGTATTTTCAGCTCTCTTTTGCTTCTACAATTTATTTCATACTTCATCTAAGCAGTTCTGTACGAAGTGTCTTAAAAATATCTCTAAAATGCTGAAATTTCGGGTTAGGGGTTCTTAAAAGAAGTCGTTCTTATATGTAGGGTTTTACTGTATAACAATGTAAACAATATGCCGTGCAAGAATTAGCACTTCGAATAGATACAATATATTCATCACAGAAAACAAACACTTAATTAACACGTATAAAGTTAAGAGACAGACAGCTAGGGATACTAAGCTAGAACGGGCTAATTTTTTTGAAATTAGCTCGTTCTGGCTAATTTTAGCCCGTTTTGGCTAATAAAAAATTATTTTCTTGAAAATTTTGAAGCCCAAACGGGCTAAAACGTCGATTTCTTGGATTTCCAGGAACCGGGCCGCTATTTTGACGCGATATTTGGGTTCTACGCATCAAGAAACGGGGATTCATGTAAAAAAATTTGGGGGTTTCTCCGGCGGAAGTTTGAGAAAAATGCGACGTTAACTTTTGTGACGTTTTCTATTGTTCTTTCTGATGCGGTTAAGTCCGCGTAATGACACCCGTGCTGTGCGGGGAAGCTCCAGAAACAAGGCTTTTATGAGTGCAACTTTCATTTAAACATTTTTGTAATTTACGTTGTATTGATAAACATCTTATTAGAAGACTTCATTAAAGAAACGTACAAAGCTGGTGTTAAAGTCTGAATTATCTATTTTTTTCATTTCGCCGCACGGCACGGGGGTCATTACGCGGACTTCATCGCATCAAAAAGAACAATAGAAAACGTCACAAAAGTTAAAGTCGCATTTTTCTCAAACTTCCGCCGGAGAAACCCCCAAATTTTTTTACATCAATCCCCGTTTCTTGATGCGTAGAACTCGAATATCGCGTCAAAATAGCGGCCCGGTTCCTGGAAATCCAAGAAATCGACGTTTTAGCCCGTTTGGGCTTCAAAATTTTCAAGAAAATAATTTTTTATTAGCCAAAACGGGCTAAAATTAGCCAGAACGAGCTAATTTCAAAAAAATTAGCCCGTTCTAGCTTAGTATCCCTAGCTGACAGACAGCTTTTATTTGACTACAGCTCTTTATTTGGTAACAGCTCTCTATCTCTATTTAGTCCCTGACAGCAACAGCCCCATAAGTGTAACATGTAACTTTTAAGGGGGGCTTGTTAGAAAATGCACCGAATGGAACTAAACCAATAATTTAATAATTCTAATTGTATAACAGAATGCATGACATGTGTGGCATGTTGGGTGTTTTGAGTATGTATAGATTATTGTAGGCAAATGCATATGCATGTATGGTATTGGTATGGTTTATAAAACTATCATGAAAGGATGAAAAAACAATAGAATTCAACTACAAATTCACAAGTGAATGGAAGTGAGACTTGAAAAGGCAAAATGCCCTCGAATTTTTAAATATTTTCACGTGAGAAAAGCAGGATTTGGAAAATCAATCGAGATAATTTGTGAGAATGAGGATGACCCGAGTAGGACTCGAACCCACGACCTCTAGATTCGTACTCTAGACCACTACCACTACATCTGCTACCACTTCGCACTGGTAGCACTCTAGAGTACGAATCTAGAGGTCGTGGGTTCGAATCCTACTCGGGTCATTTTCATTTTCAAAAATCATCTCGATTAGATATTTTCACATCCACCTTGGGCTTACAAATATTGCTAAGACGAATCTCGCGAAAATCAATGCTACTAACTAAATATCAGTAAAAATAAGAATTACACACCTCATGTTTGGGCAAGACGTTTGACTTTTGCTTTGGTTGGGTGATGTTTTTCTTTATCTTTTTCATTTGTGCAAAGGTTGAGTAAATGCAAAAAAACATCAATGATTTATTACTCTTCGACACGAACCTGAGGCATAAATAGGGAACGGTCCTTGGAGGAGCTTTACAGAACATTTAGTAAAACTCTAAAGAATAAGTCGTTCACCATTATCAAAATATTTCTTGTTAAAGAGACACAAGATAACATAAAACACGTAGAGAACCTTCTAAGGTGGCACAAATCATATTAATTGTTAGTTGTTTCGTTTCCCTGTAATATTACATGGTACATACAAAGAAGAAAATCAAATTGGGTTTTTGTAACCTGGCCCTATTTTTGTCCCACTTTTTGTGCTTTTTAAACTTTTTCTCTGATTAGAGTTTGACTTACAATCTGATTTCAAACTCGAATTGGCCTTAAGTACGGAAAATACATTTGCTTAAAGTTATTGAAGCATTGCTTATCTAATTTTCTATTAAAGCGCAAAATCATGCCCTGTCGTTGCTTTTTTGAATCTAAATTTTTACAAATAACTACTTTCAAACAAGCGACCAACTCGTATTTTGCCACTATTATTCATCCTTAATATGAACGATCATATAATTGACTAGAAAAATTAACAGCGAAGTTTGGCGAATAATTTGCTCATCATCTTTAGATGCAACAGCGTGTTGGGAGATAGTTTTGTCGTGCGTGATTCGAGCCGATTTTTCAAGCTGCTTATGTCTTCCTGTATAGTTAGCAAAGAATCTCTATCTCGTAATGACAAGGTTGATTCTTGTGTCGTGCACGACTCTACACTATCCACAAGTGAAAGGGATGCCATATTTTTCATCGCAGTGTCGTGTTTCTCCATAAGGTAGGATTTGCTTAAAATATACAGGAGGAACGCGAACTCCTCAATCTCTTCGGGTGTGTGTCCGATAGAGTTTCTTGCGCAAGTGTTTTTCAGTGGTGGTTCTTTATTGAAGAAGCAGCCAGTGATTTTCTGCAACGAGATGCACTCCTTCTCCAGTTCTCGAGACCTCTCTGTTGATTCGCAAATCGTCGTGATAATCATTTCCACTGTTTTCCGCTGCACGACAACTGGCTCGATGGCAGACAAGAGCCGCTTACGGGAACTTAAAGAGCTGGTATCAAAAAAGCAGCCAAGAAACAACTCCGCCAACTGATCCGCGGTGTCTTGCGGATTTCTGCTGGTTTGATAGACGAGGTTAAACAGCCTTTGCAGAGTCGATATGAATTTCCCAACTCGAATCGTCCAGCCGTTTAAAGTCGAGTCCGGTATAAGCTGGTTATCATCTATCATCTGCAACGATTTCGTGAGCCACTCCATGATTTTATTTAACCGCGAGCTACCGAATATACTGGGCGATAACAGTTTCCAGCATATAGTCTCCCTGATGTTGTTCCTATACATTTTGTAATCCTCTCCTAACAGATTCACGAGAAATGTGAGAACTGATTGGTAATCTACTGACAAGTCTGATGAGTCAGTGTTCGCATGCGAATCTTTTTGGCATTCTTTCTCGAGATCAGCGAGTAGATCGGTCGATAACGAGCAGACGAAATCCCAGGAAATGCTTAGATTTCGGTGGTTTAGCTTTCTAGCGGACATCAAGTTCTGCAGAGTGACGATGGCTTTTCGAGACTTGTTTCGACAGCTTGATAGCGCAATTTTCGTAAGGATATGTGTTACTACGTGAGTGGGTGGGGCGACAGAAGCTGTTGTGTATGATAAGACGGTATTGGTATAGCTCTCTTCAAAGATTTTATCTTCAGCCAACCCATCAAGCATGTCCACTTGGCAATTCGCAAAGGTATGTGGTTGTAATGAAGAGCCATGGCTTGGCGGATTGACTGTAGAGCATAAAGGTGGAGCAAAACCTACCTTTTCGCTTTTTCTTTCCTTGGGTCTTGCAGATGGTGAGTAGAACGCTCGCACGATGGGAGAGCTGCTGATGCAGTTGATGCCATTATCTAAAACAGAAAAAATAACAGTTTTAGAGGATTTCATACTATTAAATCGGGTGTCTAACATCGATCATAATAATAATGAAAAATTTATACTGCACTGCAATACTAAATATATTACTTTGCAAACTAAATCATATTTCAGTTACAATTGAAAATTTGAATTTATAAGTATAAAAACAATGAGAGGAAAGCATGTTGAATTTTTTTCCAAAATTCATTCACGCTATTTCAAGATAGTGTGTTTTAGTAACCACTTGAAGGTATTTATACATTATGGGTTCTTCATGTTACTCGATAGAGGGTCCCATACTACAAGAGCAGCGTATGTTCGATCTGGTGCCATGTATTACGGTTCTGGTCATTAGTAGCTTCAATCTATTTTGAAGATTTGATTACAGTACTCTGCAGCTTTCCTCAGCTTTCTGAAGATATACCTAAGATATACCTAAGGTATACTTTGGTGGGAATCATGAAATTTATTACAAATCATACGCCCACACAAACAATTATTCTTTGAATAAGAAAAAATTACTATATCAGGTTTCCTAAGTTCCTTTTGTCGAGAGTGATTAAGATGATTTAAACCAACCTTCCTTTGGTTTCTTCGCCTGATGATCCTGCTTTAAAGCTGATGGTCGTTTTCTTGACGTTGGAGTTTTCAACAACTGAAATGCGAAAATGAGTGAATAGAGAAAGAATTGTGAAAAAAACGTTTGATACTGGTTTTATTGGTAACCTAGCCTTTGGAGTCAATTTGTTATAAATCAAATAGAGACATACAACAGAGCTTGTCATTACCTTTTCGTGTAGCTACCTCATATTTCTTACCTTATAATGAAGACCATGCCTTGTGAATTTACACAATTATATAAATGGATCTAAAATATTGCAGGTATTGGTTAGATCAATCGACCCTTGTTTAATGAATTCCAGGTTCCCAAACCATCTTCAGACCTATTACAAAATGCGAGGAGTGAATTTACCACCTCTCTGTAGTTCCAGGCAAAGAGGAAAAAGGAATCACGAAGTGTTGTCGCATCGAGAGGAAGGACCAGCGTCGCACTGCTCGATTAGCCTACACGATTTAGTGCGCTTTTTGTGCTTTACACATAGACCAATACCTTACGAAGATAGTAAGTGTATCTGCCTATCAATATCAACTATCGAAGGATCAGATCCAAACGCAAATGAATGCCTCTACTGTGGATAATCCAGGAGCTAGATACACAGGAAGACTACTTACTGCGCTAAATTATTATTGGTTCTGATATAGAGGAGTTGTTAGCATGCTCCCTTTGCAGGCTAAGGTCTTGTATTGGGTTCAAGAGTTGGTGGAGGCTTATCAGCATTATGGCAGCCTACTTGCAAGGTTTTATTTCCCTGTGTTAGACCATACCTTAAAACTTATGCGATTTTCTTGCTATGGGGAACATTGTAATTGCAGGCTTGTCTAAATTAGGAGAGTCGGGCAGTGTGGGTTCAATAGTTCATTCACATGACATGACCTAGCAGATAGAACAATACTTCTAGACCTTGACTTGTTGCATTGCATGTGAGCTTTTACTCAATAGCTTTTAGCCATTACATGTGAACAATAGCTTATACTCATTTTGAAATTTTTATCCTTTAGGTAATCCCTACTACCTAATAAATGTGGCTTTCCCTATTTTTCCAATAATAATGTAGCGTATTTTTAGTGTAGTGTAAGTCTAATGTACTTGTTTTTTTTGATGGAAAATTTCACCCCATGCTGGCGCCTTTCTTGACTTTCCTAGCTTAGACCCTCTTTAGATATCATTTTGCAATCACCAAAACTATTGAAAACTAAATTTGCATAACTCATAGGCATAAATATATTGATTTTGCATTAAAGTTCGTTAATAGGCATTTGTTCCATAATTGGAAACAGGCTGAACACTAATTAAACATTTCTGATACAAGTTTAAAGAAGCAGATCAATTTTGGTGCTGATGAAAAACTGTAACCATGATCCTCTGTTTATTCACAGGAAATCAAAAGACCCGCATTGGCACACTTGATTTGATAAATAAATTAAAAAATGATTCAAACAACAGTTGAAAAATAATTGATAAATTGATATTCGAAACATACATCATTTGCGCTGGGTGACAATTTATTATTGATGCACTGTTTTCTAGAGTCATCCTTTGATGGCGGGCTTCTACCTGAAATAAAAATTCCATTTCAATCAAACTTATAGGTAATCATACTCAATTGATAGGTAATAATTCGGCTATAACTCCACATATCTCTGAAACTATTTTTGCAATCTGCCCTTCTTTTAATGCATGTGACAGCAAGCGCAGCCTCTGTGCAAGAATTTTGATGCTGTGAATAATCTGCAAGAATGGAGATGACCCAGCTAAATCTTCATTCTCACAACTTATTTCAATTGATTTTCCAAATGCGGCTCCTTCTCAAATTTTCAGATGTATGTTCTTCATTTCTTTCATAAATAATTTCTGTGGTCGGCACTGAAGAATACCGGAATGGATCATTGCAACACAGCTAGGCCTAATTGCACAATCAAAGTCTTTTACAAGCACATCTAGCAACAGACTGTGGTATACATGAATTCATAAATATTTTTCAAGTAAGAAAACACTCCTAGGGACTGTGAAGCGTCTTTTGTTTTAGCCAACTACCAATCGAAAATGTGCTCTGCAGCCAATGAAAATGTTAAAAGATTATTTTGACTTACTCTTCCTCATCACAGGAGACTTGGAAGAAACAGGAGATTTTGTAGAAACAGGACAAATATCTTCTGCTAAAGAATTTGGACTTTTGACATGCATCTTTTTCTGCTTCTAAAATATTTCAAAAAACAAGATAATTTCATGGAAAATTAAGTGATATTTCAGTCAGTAACATTGCATTAAACATTTAACCCCTCTGGTCATGTTTTGAAACAAAATCCACCCAGGACATCCTTATTCCAGACCCCCGTAAAATATTTTGAGGCTCGTGTAAGAGGTCCTTTACATGAAAAATCTAAGCCCGTGCTGGGTTCAATACGGGCCCAGTTTCAACTTGGTTGACTGTGTAAGCTCTCGTTATGTTTACGTGAGGAAAGTTGAGTTGAATCTTAACACGGGCTGAACTCAACTCGGCATTTCAACCCATGCTGAGATTTCAACACAGGCTAAAATTCTCAGAAAATCTCATGTAAAGAAAAATATTTTTAACCCAAGGCGCGTTGAGATAAAGCTGCAACACGAACAAATGACATCCTCAATTTGATAATTCAATAGGCTGAGATTTTTCATATGATACCCATCCACAGATAGGGCTCCATTTTCTGCAAAACATTTCTTCAGATATCTCATATAAGCTTTCAGGTACATAGCATCTAGGGTACCGTGAATTGAGAAGTTTTCCACCAACTCTGTTTATTACATTCCCCTGGTTGTATTGGAACTGAGGGAAATTTATCATTCCCACACTCATTCCAGCCCCTTTCTGGACTCGAGAGTATACAGGCTGCCATTTCTAGAGTAGGATTTTAGGACCCCCCTTCCTCACTTGTCTAGATTAATGGTCAGCACTCACAGGAATTTATTGAGAATCATGGTAATGAAGAGCAACCATACTTAAGGTGGGACCAACTCAGATTGCCTTACACTGTCACCCTTTTTTGTTTTGCAGTCGGATTTTGATATATAATTAGGGCTCATTATTAACCTTGAAAACCATGTGCCAATTGAGGGGGATACACTCTTTTTTATAAAAGAACAAGTAAATTTGATTTGAAGCTGGCTATCCTTAAATACTTTTCCATTTTCAGGCTGAGATGTTCTTAAATTGTTTTAACCTTTATATAATGCTTTGTAAGCCTGTTTTGCTGTCATTTGTGTTGAATTGTCGCCAAGTTTTTACTTCCCTGTCTTGTCTGACAAACAAGGGTGTCACCAATTTGCATGTTTTATGTTTTTTTCTTAGTCTCGTGCTCATTTCTTATTTTTATATCTTGATCTAAATATGGCCAGCTTCAGCTTGTTCTTGTTGTTCTTAACTTTTGGCAAAATTAGAGGCTCGTCAGTGGCGGCACGTCCAATGGGGCAGGTGGGGCAGTGCCCCACCTGGCATTTTCATAAAATGATTTCTTTTGTAGCCATTTTATCGTTTGAAACTTTCACAGAATATCATTATTGGCCTATACTCAATCTCAGATTCTATGCACGGATTACATTCACAACCCAATACCGACTTTGATGCCCTAAATTCTAGGAAATAGCTGCCCAGCCACAAATCACTATTGAATAGACGAAGTGTCAACAAGGTTAGATTACATGAATAGATCAAATTGTCCACGAGACATTGATCAACTCAAGAAACACAAGCCTCAAATTTTAATCTCATCTCATGGTGGGGCTGCCCCGCATAACTTAATCTCTGACCAATCACTTTCAAGAGTTTGATTTCGTCACGTTGCTTCTGACTAGCCCGTAGCAGTAGACTTTCTGTGATGAGCGAGGCACATTTGAAAGTACCCCGAAATTCAATTCAATTCTGATAAGTTCATAAACACGATGGTCTGATAACGCAAACCGTAACAATGCAACTCTGATGACAAATAACAATGTCTCTCATCACAATGCCATGCAGTTCATCTATTCGGCTCTAATCTTTTGTGGACAAACTTTTGGAAGCAGTGTAGGAAGCGAATCTGTAAGTTCTTACTCAGTATAAAACTTTTAGAAACAAGATTATAGGAATTTAAGAAAGAGACCGAAGTTTGTTTTTGATTTATCGTCAAATATTGGTTTATCTTAAATGAATATTGTAGATGGCTTATTAGAACGTCCCTTACTCCGTTCAATTTATTATCCGCCCAAGAAAAACACGAAGTAAAAAAATTAGGCCTCACTTTTTTTACCTGTGCCCCACCTACAAAATTTTTCAGGCGCCGCCACTGAGGCTCGTGTTCTTACAAAATCATTTTTAGATAAAAAATGAGTGTAATGAAAAAAGAATTACCACGCCGATTGCATGCATTGTCTTTTTGGTTTAATGGGGGGGCCAAGCCTCCTCATTCACTGTGGCTCTAAAACCCTACAAGGCTGTTTTCTACTATAATTTCTTAAAATAATTTCTCCCATGGCACAATCGTCTTATATCTATACCTCAAAAGAATCGATAAATTACTCATTGTTTTTAAGTTTATTTTGTTTCCCTGTGCGTTCCACCCACAAGTGCAATCATCCCCATCGCGCATCGCACACCATAGACTATCAAAAATCTAGTTGTCTTTAATGTGCAGATTTAGATCTTTACCTCAGAAAATAAATCTTTTGTTCCAAGAACATCAAATCTCCCCCCACCAAACAAAGCTTTAGAAAAATCTTCATCATTTGGCCCATCTGCATTCCGTCTTCTGTGAGAATGGACTCCATTCACGTGGGATTGGTTGTGACCTTCGCCGTCGGATAGGTCGAGTTGTCGGAGTTTCTGAAGTTCGGACAGCCTCTTAAAAGCTCCCAAGGTAAGTTTGTCGAATAGGTTACTTTCTTCGACAAGCCCTGTCTTATTAACAGGCATCCTAGGACCGTTCGAGTGCTTTACTTCTTTCACGAAGATGACATCATCGTCCTCATCTTCACTCAAAAGCATCGTGCCTAAGGCCTGGTTCAAACTAAGCATCATCTAAGTAAACATAAACAACATCCGGTGTCTTTATTTAGGTTTTTGACAGTGTGTTTGAAGCATGGCTAATCTGAAAATTAAATATTGCTTTCCGTTGGTGAAAGGTGTTAGAGTTCGAAAGTACCGCTTATTTGATGTGTTAAATCGTTGATTTGCTCCATGCTGTTACGCATGCGTCACCTATCTTAGTTGACCGGAGTACTTGCGAAATTCAAAGCTGAGGGCAACCCTTGGAGTTTAATTCAATTCAATAAAGTTACAAGCTATGATCGCGGCCATCTTGGAAAGAAAGTTGCAGAGAGGCACATGTGTGTAAGCACACAATTTTGTTGTGTTTTTTTAGATACATCGTTGCCTATTGTATTTATCTGTATCTATCTGTATTTGGCGTAGGAAATGTTCTGTCGTTGTATTAGATCTGGCTTTAGTTCTAATTTTGGTGGGGATGGCCGCCGAGTGGTCAGATCACTTAAAGGGTCGTCCCAAGTTTGAAACCACCTTCAAACCTGTCAAAAAGTGGGCGGAGAAGATTCGCCAGCTCTCTGTAATTCCAGGCAAAAAGGCAAAAGGAATCACGAGGTGTGGTCACATCGAGCTCCCGAGACGATGAGGAAGGACCAGGGTTAAACTGATCTAACCTATTCAATAATATTGTGGCATATAACAGTATATATACAGTATATATACAGTATATAATGTAATACAGTGGCAGCATATAAATATATACCTTACAAAAATATTTTGTCATTAAAAACAGTAAAACCCTCGGAATATTTAAAAATAAACTCGAGAAGATAACTAACAGACTGTCAGTAATGACATGCACGGAAATTTGCAAGGGCAATCTCTGTGGACGATAGATTTTTAACTTGTAAACTGGTAAATAATTATTTTTGTATGTAAGTGTCCTCAATTAGCAATTATGCTAAATTTATTTGACACAAATAAAGTTGATGAATGAATGAATGAATGATATCTACGCTACACTTAAAGATAGTAAGTGTATTTCCTATCAACTATCAAGTATCAACAACAACAACAATTTTCCTTGTGTTGCGATGTCTATTTAAAGGCCTTAATACCTCCACAACATCAAATTTATCAACGTAGACACATTTAACTACATTTTTGAGAAAGGGTAGGGGTAGGAGGTAATTAAGCTGGTGAAGAATCACTTCATAAAAACATGCAGATGCCAAGTGTTCTTATCAAAAAAGCTTTGCAGGGGTTGAATCCTTCCTAAAAGTCTGTGGGAGTTTTAAATTGAGAAGTGATCCTAATTTAAAGTTATCAATTCTATTTCAGATAAAGATGATGAAGTATGGTAGATTAATTTTCAGCACATTGCCCATGAATGGGCTCAGAATAAGAGCCAACACTGACAACATACAAAGAATCAATTTGAAATTGGGTAAATTTATTTCATTCCAGTTTACCATTGTATGATTCAAACTGACTTAAGTTTACGAAGTGGCTATGGGTTCAAGAGCTGTAACCCAAAAAGGTTAACAGCCATGAGTACAAAAGCAATTCTACTCCCATATTCATAGCCATAACATTAAGTTTATCTAATAGTTTTTTGTCTAAAAGTATCAGCCTGTCATCCATTGGTAAGGGTCCATTGAGGGCCTATGAAAGGGGGTCTAGAAAACGCAAAGCCGTCAAATATGCAAAAAGCCACCATCCACATGTAATAAAGCCGAAAGCCGCGGGTTGTGAAGAAAAACATTATTCAAATCTGCAGCGGTAAAAGTCCATTCTAAACGTCCTAAGCCCCATGTAAACATCAGTCTGTAGGCGCATAACCAAATAGCTCACGCCTTTTCTTTTGACCAGAGTGATCACTTACAGCTCTTGCCAGCAGACTGGTAGCGTAACCAGTGGAGCTTGTAAGCCAAATGACCAGAGCAATTAGCCACTCTGGATAGCTTAATCATCATACCGTACACGTGCACAGCAGAGTAAGATGTAAAAAAGGAAAATTTAATGTTTTCTCAATATCTCACCCTAGTTTACAGGGCAATATTGTATACCAGTTAGGGAAATAAAAAGCTTTAAGAGACTCTTATCAGTCTGTGCCTTGCATTTAGATGGATTGGTAGTCATAAATCAAATTCATCCTTTGATTTATATTCAATCTTTGGTGTTTTGTGTTTTGTTGATACCAAAAGATTAAAGAACAAGTTAAGCTTATTTAAAAAAATAATGATATCTTCTTCAGGTCAACTTTTCTTTGATACCAAAATTTACATGAAAATCTGTAAATTCAAATGTTCTTTTCCAGGCAAAATGTGCAACTGCAGATGGAAGGCAACATGGAGTCCACAAGTAGAGATGTATGTAAGGAAACTCATGAACAACCATGAAAGGCTGATGGAAAAAATGTCCACTAATTTGGTATGTGAACACTTCTGATCATGAAAAAGTTTTGGATCATCAGAAAATTTGCTTTACTGTTTGGTGCAAAAACTTCCTGTACAACACAGAGAATCATTGGATATACATTATAAAGTATATCATCATGTATCAAACCCAACGATATCCCACCTGTTCCAATGATAATTTTGTCATGCCAAACTGTAAATTATTTCAGAAACTGAGCAATAACAGTCAAGGATCCAGGATGTTCTGGAACTCTCAACCTCTTGAAAAACGATAACCCCCAAATAGGATACTAACTGTAAAAACTCTTTTGTTCTAGCAATTCAGTTTTCCTGTCTTGGCATTTCAAATGTCAAACATGTATGTATGTAACAAAATTGTATATATTGAGAAGAAAATAGTCAAGGAACACTCAGCATCTCCGATCATCCAAAATCCAAAATTCTGAGTGTTCTTTGACTCCTTTCTTCTCAATATATCTCATGCTCTGCATCAATGTATCAAGCGCTTTCTTACAGAAATCCGAAACACAGACTTCATAACAATATGTCTTTTTTAAAAGAAATAAAGAAATTTTTCACATCTATCTTGGCTTTTTGGCTTACGTATCCAAATCTTTTAGTATCATCTATTTTCCCATTACTGTACCAATAAGTATTAAAGATATGTTCTTAATTTGTCAAGGATATGGATGCAAATGAGAGAAGAGACATAAACAAGTCAATTCAAGGATTGGTCCCGACTACTCATTTATATACGAAAATTCTTGCCAAAAGAAAGGTACCTTCTGTGTTTTCTTTAAACTTCTATATTTGTTATCAAACAAATCAAATCAAAAGCCTTAGATATCAATTGATGTATTTAAGTGATGCTGAAAGATAGATAAAGGGGTGAAGAATTTAAACCTGCGACCAAAGCGACTACAGCCTGATACAATCAAATCAAGAACTCTGGAAATCAAATGTTATTGAAAATTAACTGATTAAAGACCACTTCTAATCTATAGGAATATTTAGGTGGAAGACTTTGAATTAAATATTTCTGGCTGTAAGCCTTATTTGGTATGATCATCATAATTTTTTAACGTGACTTTATCCACTGAAAGCAGGTTACACGTTTTTTATGTTTGTTCTAAGAATTTTTCTCCATTCAACGCAGTTATGGGGAAGAACACTGTTTTGGTTCCAATCTTTTATATCATTCCAGTTTCTGCCCAAGTTTTTCTTGGTGTGTCTCTACCTTGACTTCCGTCGACTTTTACTTCTGTACATCGCTCAATCCAGCTATCACTTCTCTCATAATGGCCATACCTACTCACAATTTTTTTGCTGTAACGCATAAGTGTAACAAGACTGGTTATTTCAAGCTTCTTAAGGACTGAATCTGAGCTTATTCTTTCATCCGATCGAACATTACCAATCCATCTAATCATACACTAATCATTTATTTGAAGCTTTAAATAGTCTATGTAAGTGGCAGCCCAGCACTCATTAGCATGCTTTAACACAATAGGGACATCTATTGCTAATAACTGTTGACGAAGCCAAGGAGGAATTGGTAAACGTCACGTTAGAAAAAACAAATAGAGTAGATCACCCGACGCACTACAAATCAGATTAAGTATAACATTTTCACGGTTCGACCCTACCAGGCCCTATTCATAATCAAACTTCACATGAACTATGGACATGACTGCTGTAAATCTGTCCCCGTCTAGTGAAAGATATTGTACTGGATTTGAACAGAGGTACTTTCACAGAAGTTTCCCAAACAACGTTAGGTTTATAACTTTTACTCTGGGATTCAGTTGTAAAACTCCGTTATAGCCACGGGTCGGCCATTTTGATATTCAATTGTCTCTTCAAGGAAATTCTTGATTTATCTTCCCATGCTATTGAAGACGATGAGTTTGGTAAACTGGTGGAAGAAGAAATTATGAGTTACAAACAAGAACTGAGTCAGCTGCAGGTATCGTTTATTTGTTAAGCCTTTTCTTTTTTAAAGCAAAAATCAGAGCTATGATAATATTTCATATACAACAGGGCTGTATCAAGCATCCAAATTTTCATTGTCTCCCTTAGTTAGTGTGCACTCTCATTCTGCTCAACTGGCAATCAATCACATGACTTGATGCTATTTTCCATTGTCTCCTTTAGTTAGGGTGCACCATTGTCACTCTCTACCAGATTGCTGGCTGATGCAATGAGTATACAATGCCTATCGTTTTATTTGCTGACTACCTCTCCTATGAATATGAAACAATAAATGGACCTAATAATAATTATTATCATTATAATAATAATGATATACGAATATTTATACAGGATGAAAACACTTCAGCGAATCATCGCTGTTATCCACGTGTGTCCTGTCAAAAATAAATCATTAAAAAGTTCCTATTTACAATAATTTTTGAAAGAAGTAAAAAGTTGAAAATAGTCACAATAGTTCCTCGTCGTGATTAAAGTGTTTAATCTAACTAAAATAGTCTTAAAGATTTTTTTCGTACGCTGCAGCAATTTTTAGCGGCCATTTCAATCCTTAGTATTGAATAGTTTAGTTCAGACTCAGTTGGCCTATATCTATCAGTCAATGTTAGTTTCCATACACCAGAGTTAGTTTCCATACATCCACTACTGTAAGTTACGCTACGCCACTGCAAGTCAGTCACATATCGACCAGGCGGAGAGAGGGGGTAGGGTCCCCCGACGGGGAAATTTACGGGACCTGGTGGACTTGGTCAATTTTGGGGCGCTGAGTTCAAAAATCGTTGGTATACAGGCGATGGGCGGGGCCTTCAGCCTCGTTTTCACGTTAATTGTCTCGTTTTCATGAAAATTCCTTTGATGCACGCAAAAAGTATAAAATCGCAATAAGCCTGGATAATAGAGGCTATATACAGCCATTCTAGGCTATATCTATCAAATAGACGAAAAAGGTTAATGGGCGTGGCTTTTGGCCTCGTTTTCACGATTTACAGTCTTGCTTTAAATAAGCATTTCCACATTGTGAAAGCAAAAACATCACAGTCCTTGATAAAAAGGGACAATTACCTTAGGTTTGTGAACTATCGAACCGAAGGCATCGCAAACTTAAGGTATGACCTCTAACCTCGTTTTAATCATTCATAGGTTTCGTTTTGAAATAAACAATTTAAACATAGATGGAACGAAAAACGAAAAATAAGTTAGATTCAGTTTACCAGGCTCATCACTTTACTAACTTTTGCTAACTAGAACAGGGCTATTTTGGCATTAGGACCCCTTTATTATGACTCAGGGATGTGGTGGCCCACTGGGACTGGGGAAATTTCCTGTTCACCTCCTCCTAAATTCTTCTGGTGGAGCCCTTACTTCTAGTTTTTTATTCATTTTTGAAAATATTTCTAACATTCTTTAGCATCCAAGTGGGGCCCAGACCCTGGCGTAGTTAAACACTCTTCTTCCGCCTCTTGACGGTAGTGCTTGCGTTTAGCTCTAGGCTTAGTAAAGGATTATTATCTTTCTTGTTTTCATTACTTTCATTATTCTGTTTTAACACTGTTTACAGGGCCTGATTCAAGGGGGCATAAGGGGCCTTCCCTCCCTTTTTTGCAGAGCTATGATTACTTTCCACTGAGTTTTGAGCTTGCTTATGGATTGAAGGAGTTGGGGATGGAATAGTCGTCTGTCACGTATAAATTTGGTTGTTTTTAATACTGCACAACAACGTCATGGGAAAACTGTAGAAACTTAACTTACTGTAGAAACTAACTGTAGAAACTTTAACAACAAGTGCACCAACTTTCAGGAGGCAAATTAAATTTTTGTGATTCCTTTTAGATCAAAATTCACCTTAATAAAAAGTACAGCATTTTTTACAAAGTGATCAATTTCTGTTAACCTACGCGGAAAAGTCTCTTTTGGAAATTTGCATTTGCAAGATATCTTAGGCTTTTAGAAATGGCAAAATCTCAGGAGCTTCTGGGTGCTTTGCCCTCTGGACCTAATGACCCCCAGCACTAAAGACCCCCAGCTCTTTTAGGCAATTACCTTCTGTCACTGCAAGAGTGCCTACGGCATGAAACGTACACCTTTTCACAAAGTTGAAAAACCTATAAGCCTGATGCGTCCCTAAAATCCAGAATTTCCCGGCCATTTTACAATTCCCACCACTCCTCTGCTATCGCTTTTAATTCATTTGCAGTAAAACAACGACTGAATAGCTAGGGAGTTACGAAGTATCTAGAAGGAAAACTTTTAGAATATGGTTAGTCTTCATCTTCTTCATCACACATCAGAATCTTCTTTTAAGAAATTAACTTTGCGCCACATCATTTCTGTTTCCATTTTCTCCGTAATTAACCAGAATTTCGCAAATATCATCGGGGTAACAATTGTGCTCCAAATCACTCCGCCTCTCTCAAGCCATCATTTGATTGGTGTCAAGAATTCAGGGTGAGGTTATGCTCCATATACCCGCTTTATTCGCTTGATTCACTCGTTCGTTACGTTTATAATCTGCTTACAGTCTATCAGACTATGTTAAAGCAACGCAATGTATATAGGTTCATAACTATGTGTATATTGAAGCATAATTCTCGTGTCTTCCTTACTGGTACTCTAAAATAGGTCTTCTAGGTCGATTAGTATTAGTATTAGTTTCAAGCGATCCGTATCCCTGAAAATCGATGCGACGTAATTTGCACGCATGATGTGAAGCTTCACATTCAATTGACAAGGCGGCAAGAGGCTCAAGTTTACTATTTTCTTCTCTGTTTCCAACTTTTTTGCTTGAAAATTGAATACTCCAGCTCGTGTACGAATGAATATATTTTGGTTTCCATAAAACCTGCAAACGTGTATGGCGCAATCCGCTAGCGTCCCTCTTGAAGAAGCAATAATGGTTCGATCTCCTTCCGAGGATATTGATATTGTTATATTCCTTATGACTAATACTAATCGGCCTAGAAAACCCATTGTGGAGTATGATTAAGGATGACAAACGAATTATGCTTCAACATATACATAGTTTTAAACCTATGTAGCTACATTTTGTTTCGCTAACGTAGTCTGATAAGACTGTAAGTGGAGTACAAAACGTAACAAACGAGTGAATCTAGCGAATAAAGTGAGTACGTGGAGTATAACCTCAGTCTGAATTTTTGAAACCCATCAAGCAATAGCTGGGATGAGAGAGGCAGGGTGATTTGGAGCGGAATTCGTTACCCCGATGATACTTGAAAGTTGCTGGTTAATTATAATGGAAATGAAGACAGGAATGGTGTGTTGCAAAGTGATTTTAAAGAAGATTCTGATGATGTGATGAAGAAGATGAAGACTAACCATGTTTTAAAAAGTTTATCAGTAGATACTTCATAACTTTCTAGCCATTCAGTCGTTATGGTTTACCAAAAATATAATACAAGCCATAAAAAGAGGTCAAGAGGCCTAAATATCCTTTATCTAGGTAGTAAAAGTTAGCCAAGTGATGAGCCTGGTAAACCGAATGTAACTTATTTTTTCGTTTTTCGTTCCATCAATTACTAAATTGTTTATTTCAAAACCAAGCCTATAAATGATGAAAACGAGGTTAGAGGTCATACCTTAAGTTTGAGATGCCTTCGGTTCGATAGTTCACAAACCTAAGGTAATTGCCCCTTTTTATCAAGGATTGTGATGTTTTTGCTTTCACAATGTTTAAGATGCTTATCTTTAAAGCAAGACTGTAAATCGTGAAAACGAGGCCAAAAGCCACGCCCATTAACTTTTTTCGTCTATTTGATAGATAAAGCCTAGAATGGCTGTATATATCCTCTATTATCCAGGCTTATCGCAATTTTATACTTTTTGCGTGCATCAAAGGAATTTTCATGAAAACGAGACAATTAAACGTGAAAACGAGGCTGAAGGCCCCGCCCATCGCCTGTATACCAACGATTTTTGAACTCAGCGCCCCAAAATTGACCAAGTCCACCAGGTCCCGTAAATTTCCCCGTCGGGGGACCCTACCCCCTCTCTCCGCCTGGTCTAATAGCTATTAACTAGAATACTCTAATTGAATTTAAAAACTTCAAATTCTCATGATAATTTCAGGAAGAGCTTGTGAAGAGTCTGGCACCCGTAGACCACGATGATAAGAACAGCGCCATTTTAGAAGTCAGAGCAGGTGAAATTAAACTCTCAATTACCTTAATGCTTTGATTGAACGCCCAGGATGTCTATAGCATTGTTGTAGATTTTAGGGGGGCGTTTAATATAGTTTATTGAATTTGTTGTCGTTATTGTTAACGAAGGCTTTTCGTCTCTCTAACACAAGTCCCTTTTACAGAGGGGCGTCTGTCAGAGGGGGTGTGGTCCTCCATAGTGTAGGGGTACCACCAAAAGGTAGTGAGTTCAAAACAAAGCCCTTACCAATCAAGGATATCATTCTTTGCAAGATGTGAACATAATTGTGCCTCTCTCCGCCCAAGAGTATAAATGGGTACCTAGTCAGTAGTTATGAGCGATGTGTGTGGCTGTACCCTACTATGTAAAAAAATGACTGGGGGAGGTACCATGTAAAGTCAGTTGAGTAGTTCCTGGAACTATATACAAAACTATAGAATTACACCTTTACCCTATGTTTTATATGCAACTGCAGCTTATATATTCATGTTTTGTAAATTATGCTTGTTGAGTTGTTCCAGGAAAATACATGTAATTTGTTGTGTTATTCTCCATTTTTCTGATTGTATCATTTTGAACAGGTACCGGTGGAAAAGAAGCATCGCTATTCGCTCAAGATATCTTTGAAATGTATAGGAAGTGAGTATAGCATGAACAATAATGATCTCTTCCAATGCTTCTTCTGGAATTCACAGACGAGTAGGGACTTTTAGCAACCAGAACGATAATGCCAGATAAATCATGTTTCAAAATAAAACAAGTTTCCTTTGTTTCTGAGTTCTAGTGTCGATATGCATGTTTCTCTTGCATATTTTGTTCCTATGAAAGATATCGGCGTAGTCCTTGTCAAATGAATAACTTGAAATCTGATCATAGACGTGCTTCTCTTTAAACTAGGCTGGTGGAAGTAAATATTTTTTGTTCTGCTGGATAAGTTATAGAAAATGTATATATTTGCTGGTATTTTCTAACCGGAGAAGAATTTATACCTTTGGGAAACATGTAAAGAAAGCCTAAAGGGAATAATATTGAGTGCAATTATATTGAATTATGTTCGGGTTGCCGTCCTGATTGCTATAACTGCCTATCATCTGACTGAATAAAACCTGATGCTAAGAGGCTGGATGTTTCTAGTGCTGTAAAAACAGTGATTGCTACCAAGGTCTAACATAATTCTTTTAAAACTTGTAAATTAATACTATGAGTTTATTGGTGGGCCTATTACGGCGTAAATGGCGAACCGATAACCTAGGTTCAATGACCAAAAATGGATGAAATATGAATTAATCTTTTCTCATAGATTTTCATCGAATAACCAGTGGAGATTCGAAGTTTTATCTGAAAGTGTTGCTGATACTGATGGTTTAAAGGTTTGTTATTTCTCTCTTGCTCTAGTTCTTTTTGCAAGATATAGGCAAAGACTGTAATATAGATATCCCTTGAAGCTACGTTGTTATGGCAGAGAGGGGCCAAGTGAAATATCATACGGTCTGACAAAAACAAGCAAAATCAATAGGGGCTTACAGAGGCTAACTCACTGCTATATTGCTGTTAATTGGGGGATTTTCCAATTTCATTTTATCAGATTGCTGAAAGCTGCACAAAATCATATTTTGGCATAAAGATATTTTGTATTTGCACCTTTGAATCGAAAACTATGCAAATTTAAATCTTTTACCCAAATCCAATTGAAATTTTGTGCAAGCCCAATATAATTTCTGGCAAACCTAGTTCCCAAGTTCCGATCCAACCATTGGCTTCCTAACCATCCCCCTCTAACAACTATGGGTGAACCGGTTAGTTTAGCCTAGATGTTAAGAGTTTATCTCTTTCGTTTCAAGGAAGCATATGCTAGTATTACTGGGCTGAATGTATTTGGATCTTTAAAGGTATTTGATATTTTTATTTCAGTCTATGCTGGGAAATCAAACAATCTTTTAGTGCTGTTCATGCGCTAGGGAATAATCACGAATCTACTGAAGTTTTCACACTGACCAAGTTTCCATTGAAGAGATTTCCATTACATACATACATTGTTCATCACCTATTGTACCATACATACATTGTTCATCACCTATTGTACCAGTGCGGCACTTAAGACACCAATTTAATTCAAAACTGGTTGACAAACAACATTATTTTTCTTCATGCAGTTCCGTAGAAATGTTTCCACTGAAAAGCCCTGATATTGTCGTGACTTAGTCAACCTCTCGTTCACAGTCTCATGTTGGTAACCGATATTAGTGTATTTTTCATCAACAAACATAACCTCTTTGCAATGCATTCGTCAGATGCTCGAACCACATGCGCAACCAATCTCTTGTTTTGTTTTTCAATGAATTCTTGCCGTTTAACTGCATGACATATGCTGAGAATATCTTCATTAGTGTTCTTCCACGCCCGGTTGTTATGTATCTTTTCTTCTTCTTCGACTCCTTTATACATTGCTTCTTTTGCTTTCCTTATCTCCAGATGACTTTCGTGATATTATAGTATTAGACTTTTCAAAAGTGCGTGCAGAGGCAAATAGGGCTTGTGCATTACGAATGCAGCCTAATATTAACAAGATGGAGTGTTTTGTTTTGTGCAAGATTTTTGATTCACCATTTCCATCTTTTAGTTTGAAGTTGACGTGAATCATTATGACGTTTTCAGGCGTATAAATCATCTAGAACTGCCTTTTGTATTTCGAATGCAGCCTAATATTAACAAGATGGAGTGTTTTGTTTTGTGCAAGATTTTTGATTCACCATTTCATTCCTTTAGTTTGAAGTTGGCGTGCATCGGGTACAAAGGATTCCTGTAACTGAATCTCAAGGACGGGTTCACACATCCACAATTACTGTTGCCGTACTACCCCAACCAAGTGAGGTGAGTCAATAGAAATCCTGCAAGTTTTTTATTTGCTTCACTCCCTATAGATCCCTAAAACTGGCTCAAGGGGCTGATTGTATTGATAAAATCATCCCATCTTCCAGCCCCCGAGCTGAGAGTTGAGATCTCCTCTTCCAATACAAACCATTGTTTTTGCAATCCTTTGTTTATATGGAAAACGTGTCGTCCAGTTCAAGTGAGATACCAATTGTTGAGAAGTGACATCACTCCTAGATGGGATAAAATTTCTCATATAAACGCTGGAAGGTAGGATAGAACAGGAAAAAGAACAGCCTTAATCGTAATGCTACACTAATCGTTATCACAAATTAGCAATGAAAGATCGAGAGATTCACCATTAGAAACATACTAGTTTCATTTTTATTTCGAATATAACACAAAGTAGGTCTTTGAAATAACTTTATGTCACTTGTTTAATTTCATTCATCTCTTTTCTGCCTGATTTTTGCATATGAGAATATCAGTAGCCTGCTCTGGTAAAATATGATTTTCCGTGTTAGACTATGCCTGATGAATTAATATTAATATAACATGGCTCAGAAGAAGGATTTAATCCGAAACACGAATTTATGCCTCACTGCAGATAAGCCTGAAGTTGTAAACACCTCGAGGTTACTGTGTTAACTTATTGTCCTGGTTTAGAACAGTGGTTAGCACGTTCGCCATTGTTTGCAACAACCCGTGTTCAAGAACTGGCGGTGGCATATGTCAATTGCAGTATCCTGTTCTGGTAAGATTTGATTACCGTGTTAGACCTTGCCTTATCGACTATAATGTTTCTTTTCTACAGATAGATGTAAACATTAATCAGTCAGACATCCGAGTGGAAACGTTCAAATCATCTGGGTGGGTACAATAATTGTTTCCATTCCTACCACATTGCTGATTATGTAAAATATCAATTTTTCAAACAGAACAGAAAGTACTATTACAGAAAGGGTGTACTACATAGGGATGGTTTGAATGTCTTATAAAAACTGATGTTATTTTTTGTTTCAAAACCATAGGTGCCCCCAAAACAGCTTTCTTGATACACCACAGTTTTCATTAACTACATGACCGCACCTTGCAGAAGCCCCAACCCTTTATACAGACCACGTCAAATTATGAATTCAGTCTGATATCAATTGCACAAAATCAACAAAAATATCAGGCAGGAAAAAGTCTTTATTTTGCATTGTTATTTATCTAGACCTGGTGGTCAGCATGTCAACAAAACCGATAGTGCGGTGAGGGTGATTCATGTGCCCAGCGGAATGGTTGTAGCGGTTCAGGATGACCGGTCACAGCTGAAGGTACAAATGTATTTCTTCGTATTTAATTCAGAGTCACGATTCTATACTGGCTTAAAGCCACTAATCTCTGCATAAAGACTTGGTGGATCATCTGTTAGTTTATCAGCTTTAGTAAGGGTTGAATATCAAGCAGAAAACCTAAACAAGAATTTTGACTTTGACCACGATCAATTCATGTCATAACAGGCAGTCCTATATAAACTTGCTCCACGAGTCCTTGTTTCCCTGCGTTCTATGATATGCTGACGTCACTTCGGTAATAAGTTAATCGGAGTGCACACAGGTAGACAAAGACTCCTGAAGTAAGTCTAAGGTCCTTATACCACTTTGAATTGAATTTAATCTTTGCAGAACAAGACGAAAGCCCTGAGAATTCTGCATACTCGACTTTACGATCAGGAGCGCCAGAAAGCGGAGAAAGAGCGACGAGAGGCGCGAAGAGTTCAGATCGGCACCGGCGACCGTTCGGAGAGAATACGGACGTACAATTTCTTACAGGACAGAATAACAGACCATCGAGTGAACGTAACGATGCACGGCGTTGGGCAGTTTCTAGAAGGCAGCGAAAAGCTGGTGGACCTAATTGAAGAGCTAAGAGACCTGGATGGAGTGTTAGCGTTCGATAAGCTGGTCAACTTATCCACCAATACTTGAATTAGCTAAGTTATTGAATGTAGAGCAATGTCGATTTTTGAGGTGGGAGGAAAAGGTGAGTGGTTAGCTTGATAACGTGTTTTTGTAATTGATTGGTTATCTTAATACCGTGTCTGCCGCATAACAATTGACGGTCAGACAATCACAAAGTCGACTTCGATACTCTCCGGAATTCTTCTCTCTTGTTTTTTTTGGACTTGAGGGTCTTTTTGCAGATTCGTTTGACGAAAATGTCCCTAAAAATGCACCATGAATATTGGGTATTGTCTTGTTCAGTAATATGGAGTGACTTACTGTGGAGGGGGTTCGGTTATGTGGAGGGGGTTCGGTTATGTGGAGGGATATCTTGCAGTAATATGGAAGGTGTTCAGTAATGTGGAGGGATATGTTGCAGTAATATGGAAGGTGTTCAGTGATGTGGAGGGATATCTTGCAGTAATATGGAAGGTGTTCAGTAATGTGGAGGGATATTTTGCAGTAATATGAAAGGTGTTCGGTTATGTGGAGGGATATCTTGCAGTAATATGAAAGACGTTCAGCAATGTGGAGGGATATCTTGCAGTAATATGAAAGACGTTCAGCAATGTGGAGGGATATCTTGCAGTAATATGAAAGGTGTTAAGTAATGTGGAGGGATATGTTGCAGTAATATGAAAGACGTTCAGCAATGTGGAGGGATATCTTGCAGTAATATGAAAGGTGTTAAGTAATGTGGAGGGATATCTTGCAGTAATATGAAAGGTGTTCGGTTATGTGGAGGGATATCTTGCAGTAATATGAAAGGTGTTCGGTTATGTGGAGGGATATCTTGCAGTAATATGAAAGACGTTCAGCAATGTCGAGGGATATCTTGCAGTAATATGAAAGACGTTCAGCAATGTGGAGGGATATCTTGCAGTAATATAAAAGACGTTCAGCAATGTGGAGGGATATCTTGCAGTAATATGAAAGACGTTCAGCAATGTGGAGGGATATCTTGCAGTAATATGAAAGACGTTCAGCAATGTGGAGGGATATCTTACAGTAATATGGAAGGTGTTCAGTAATGTGGAGGGATATTTTGCAGTAATATGGAAGGTGTTCGGTTATGTGGAGGGATATCTTGCAGTAATATGAAAGGTGTTCAGTAATGTGGAGGGATATCTTGCATTAATATGGAAGGTGTTCGGTTATGTGGAGGGATATCTTGCAGTAATATGAAAGGTGTTAAGTAATGTGGAGGGATATCTTGCAGTAATATGGAAGGTGTTCAGTAATGTGGAGGGATATCTTGCAGTAATATGGAAGGTGTTCAGTAATGTGGAGGGATATCTTGCAGTAATATGAAAGGTGTTCGGTTATGTGGAGGGATATCTTGCAGTAATATGAAAGACGTTCAGCAATGTGGAGGGATGTCTTGCAGTAATATGGAAGGTGTTCAGTAATGTGGAGGGATATCTTGCAGTAATATGGAAGGTGTTCAGTTATGTGGAGGGATATCTTGCAGTAATATGGAAGGTGTTCAGTAATGTGGAGGGATATCTTGCATTAATATGGAAGGTGTTCGGTTATGTGGAGGGATATCTTGCAGTAATATGAAAGGTGTTTGGTTATGTGGAGGGATATCTTGCAGTAATATGAAAGGTGTTCAGTAATGTGGAGGGATATCTTGCAGTAATATGAAAGGTGTTTGGTTATGTGGAGGGATATCTTGCAGTAATATGAAAGGTGTTCGGTTATGTGGAGGGATATCTTGCAGTAATATGAAAGGTGTTAAGTAATGTGGAGGGATATCTTGCAGTAATATGAAAGGGGTTCGGTTATGTGGAGGGATATCTTGCAGTAATATGAAAGGTGTTCGGTTATGTGGAGGGATATCTTGCAGTAATATGAAAGCTGTTCGGTTATGTGGAGGGATATCTTGCAGTGATGTGGAGGGTGTTGAGTACTTTTTCATATTTCTTTTGATATTTCTCAACATAATTCCGCATCCTCTACGTTACTGCAAGACATCTCTCCACATTAACTGAATGGTATACTTTCCCTCCTCATTACAGCGTAACCTCCACATGCCCTCTAGATAAACCTTCGACTCACTAATGATATCCCTCTACATTACTGCGAAACTCCCTCCACATTATATGCGCACTCATCCGGCAGGGTACGTTAGAAAAAGAGCAATAATAGCTCTCTCCCACCCCAAAAGAATTTTGAGTGCTCTTTTTCTCGGGTCTAAAGAATCTTGCAGTTTGAAACTCATGGGTACTGTTTTAAGTAGCATTAGAAGAACATATCCTATATTTGGATTTTCCGCTGCGTTTGATCATAAAGAGAAAGTCAATAAATCACACAAAATACTGTTCAAACTGATATCATTTTCATCAACTCAACGTACATTAATCAGCGAAAGTCAACTCGGACCTACTACAAAACATTACACTGCATTACGATGGATGCAAATAACAGAAACTCCTACACAGCAGGTAAAAAACAATTATCGTTAGAGTTAAATCAAAACTATATGGTTACTATTAATACTATTTTATCTGATTTGTTATAAGATGAATACTGAGTGGCCAATGCGTAGTACAGGGTTTGTGTTTCACAGCCTCTGTACAGACTCAACTGGTTTGTGTTTTTGAAAAGTTGAGGTGAATCGAAAGTCTGATGTTTCTCTCCAGTAGGTTAACTTAGGTCTTCTTTCCAGTAGGTTAACCTTGGTTACTCACCTGTAGGTAGATTTTTCACAGATGTGGAAAATCTTTGAAAATCTTTTTGACGATTTTGCATTCTTGTCGTGTGCTGTTGTAGCTATCGAAATATCGGGCCTACCTAAAATCTTTTGTTTGCTACCTTAATGCACTCATATCAGCCGACCGTCTTGGTCATGAAACTTGGTTGAATTTACTTTCTTATCAAGCTAACGACTATTGAAGCTAACGACTTACACATAGTAGATCAATCTTCCCACAATCATGGCGAATTTTGAAAATAAATTAGATAAATATCGATTAACAACAATTGCAGAGCTCTTTAATTATGGAGGTCCTAGTGTACGTTTCTTGGTGAATAAATAGTCAAACATTGATACAATATTTTTGCTTTTATGTTAGCGAAAATTCAGCCCTGGCTGCTCACCAATTGGTCTAGAATATGACTGCATCATGAAAATGTTGTTGCTACTACTAGAAGAAAAATAATGTTGTTGCTGTTGTTCATATTCTAAGGAATGTGACCGATATTAGCTAGGTCATAGCCTAGATACACATGCATGCTATGCCCCAAATCATTGTTCGGCCTAACATTCAGACTATTTATTAGTCTATTCAATACTGAATGGAATATAGTCTAGTTATTTAGTGGGGTGTTTTGGATAAGCACTTAAACCAACATCGTACGAAGACAGTAAGCTTCACTATCAACTTTAAATTCCTTACTTGATTAGTTTAGCTATAAATTTAACCCTTAATAATCCCTGCTAAACTCTTACTATACCTTTATCAAAACCTAAGGCCTCATTCACACTTCTCGTAACCTAACCTAACTGAGCCCTACTTTTAACCCTTACTCCCTACGGAACTACCGAACATGGAAGGCCTATACATCAGAGCTGCAAAACTTAATTTCCTGGGAACCTAGGAACCCATGAAATTCTCTACAAAATAGTACACTTTTTTGTGCAAAGATCCTCCTGGAAATTACGTTTGTTATGGTCTCAAAAGGGTGCAAGTCTTATAGGCTCGAAAGAAAAAGGCAAGATTGACAGCGGGTAGCTTGGATGGCACCTTGATTTCTGCAGAAGTTGAAAATATTTAAATTTGATGACATCTGATTACTTGAAAATGCACCATTACACCTATTTTGACATGGAGATATTTTGTATTTACACCAATGAATGATAAACTGGCCAAATTTATTTTTCGCCAAATTTTGGTTGAACATTTTCTGCCAGCCCAAAAGAAATTTCTAGGAACCTAGAGCCAAAGTTCCCATACTTTTTGCAGCTCTGTTAAACATTATGGACTTTGATTGACACCAGTGTTTGTCTGAATAGGCAATCCCCTATTCACTGCTTTTTCATGGTAAGATCCTTGGAACCAGATTTCCTATGCATACGAAAATACATTCTCTCTGTTCCATATTTCGAATCAGATTTCCTATGCATACGCAAATACATTCTCTCTGTTCCATATTTCAAACCATATTTCCTATGCATACGCAAATACATTCTCTCTGTTCCATATTTCAAACCAGATTTCCTATGCATACGGAAATACATTCTCTCTTTTCCATATTTCAAACCAGATTTCCTATGCTTACGCAAATACATTCTCTCTGTTCCATATTTCAAACCAGATTTCCTTTGCATACGCAAATACATTATCTCTGTTCCATATTTCAAACCAGATTTCCTATGCATACGCAAATACATTCTCTTTGTTCCATACCGCGTAAAAAAATCAAACGAGTCCTCCAGATGACTTCTTTTCTCTCTTTATAACTTCGGGCTTCTGAGAAGACCTTGTTGACTTCCTCCTCCACAGCGTAAAGCCTTTCAGACGTGACTCGCTGGCTGCAAATGAGAGCTTTTCGTACATTTCCACAGTTTTCTTCACCGAAGAGAATCGTTGGAGTTTTTTAGGTCCGTTGTCTGAAAGAAATTGACATGAGAACGTTAAAAAATGACAAGCAAGTAACGATCATTTGACATGGTACGTCACCAATTATCACGACAAACCTTATAAGTGTTGACTATCATGTTAGATATTGTGTCAGAAACAGCCTTCGTATAACCGAATGTATCCAATAAGTAACAAATTGAATATAAAAAAGAAGCTTCAAGCCACTGATGAAGTGTTTTTTATGGTACGTTAGGCCCTCATAACTAAGAAACTCGATTTTTGAATCCAGCAGGCTATTTGCTTTCTTATCAGGGTTTGATTATATGGACAAAACATCTCACCATATTTTGAGTGCTAGAAATTTTCACTTTAGTTTCAGTCAACTCTGGGGTGTTGAGCAGATCTCCACTTATAGTAAAGTTGTGTCTAGAGTTTGTAAAAGTTGGTTTTTTTGTTGTGGAACATTTTATGGCTCTCCGGAAGTTCCATGTCGATTTTTCTAATAAAGAATGAAATAAGAAGTAGCATACCTGACTTGGATTGTTCCGGAGTGAAGGTATATTTGCGGTAATCAAAGAACGAGAACGATCCGGACTGTTTCCGACCGCGGTTCTCGGTCTTCTTTTCCGACATACTTCCCAACTCAAAACTCTTGTTTCGGTACGCTTGTCTTCTGAGCTTCTTTCTCATGGGAGTCTTTTTAGACGTCACATCCGGTGACGAATTCCCAGCATCCTCAGCTGCAGTATTTTCAGGAGATAGCTGTTGTAAAGACAGTTCAAGATTTCCCTCGTCAGTTTTGGCAAAATTCAATTCGCTATTAACGTCTTTTGGTATATTTCCATCAGTAGTCCGTTTATTGCTGTCTAATAGATCAGCATCTTTGAAAATATCGTCAATATTGCTACTCGATTCACAATTCAAAACTAAAGATTCCGATGTCGAAACCGGTTCAAAAGGAGAGTCCCTGCTAGGCCCATCAATCAACATCTCATTAGCTGGTAGATCGAGTTGCTCGGTCACAACACCATTTTCAGTGTCAGCCTCGTTCACATCTAGCCTCTCAAAGCTCGACTGAATCAGTTTCCTAACGTCTCGAATATCCTGTTCAATCGACGAATTTTTTGAAACATTATCATCTGCCTTATTCGGCAGATCAATCTCAGAACTTGCCGGGTTTTTCAGCAGACTTTCGATAGATTCTCCAAAAGCCATAGACAAACTTCCGTCGGACTCTGCATTCTTGATCGAAACTGATTCTAGCGGAAGATTAGTTGCTGCTCTCGACTCCAACTCTCCTGCCGATTCTTGGGGCTCGCTGTCTTTAATAGCATCTAGGGTAGATGATCTGCTTTTAGAAGGAAAACTATTTTGAAAGCCTAAACTCATTTTCTCCATACTTCCATCCAAACCACTCATAGTTGAGTTACTCCGGGTTTCGTATGGTTGATCAAGTAATTTTCCTTCGGATCTCGTTCTGCGCTTCGTGTCAGCTAATGCTCTGAATTGCTCCGCCTGTAACGAGATTCGCTTTTCTCGCGGGTCCACGCTCTTCAGCGACGACAACTTTTTCGCGTAGCCGTCAATCTGGTGGAATATCGCATCGCCGTCGACAGTATTGAACGTAAATACGCCAATAGCTGATTTGCATTTATCGCCGGCCTCGAACGAGAATTTAGTCTTTCCTCGCCCATATCGCCGCAGATGCTGAATAGGCCACTCGACAACGAGGCTCTGAGTCGGTATGTCCATAAGTGTTAGTGTCAGCGGAGTAATTTGCAACATGTACAAGCCTTCCATTCTGGCTTGTTGCGAGGCTATGGTTGGTCTCACTGACACGTGATATGTCGATGGGCCTAAAAGAATAAAGAATTACTCAAGCTGTTGAATAGAAATAGAAACGCAGGGATGTAGTAAGAGGGGGCTCTATCCCTTTGCAAGAAAAAATATATTGCGTGTAGATAAGTTTTTCTTGGTTGGTATCCAAAGGTTAATGCCGAGTCAACGGATTCCCTTACCAGAGCTTTTAACTGAAGGCCAGCCCTAGGGGGTATTCGTATGGAGGTACTAACCACAAACCCAAAAAAAATAATCTCAAGAATGAAAATGGACGTACAGAAATAATTTTGCCTGCTTTACAAACCCAAAAACAATAGGCCTACATATATCCAGGCCTAATGCAAGTAGGCTAAGTGTCAATGAATGAAATGAAGAAAATGTCTTTCGGGTTGAGGTTATTATATAGGAGAAAATTAGAGATAGCTATTATACTTCCTGAATGTTAAACTACTTTCTACTGTCTTATTTGTGATTAACTGAACTGTATAATTGTATTTGGAGACTCAAAAAATAATTTTGAATCTCAGGAACCCAAAAAAATATTTGCAGGATTGACAGACGCAAAAAATATAAATTTACTGAAATTCTAGGCCCAAAAGGTTAATGCAAGAACCCCTACCCTAAAGATATATGACTACCTCCCCTTTGGCCTGTGTAAGAAGAAATTCTGCCATTTCCAGAAGAGTGACTTTAAGAAACACGCATTCCGAAAAAGGGCCGCGTCAAAATAATTGGTTTAGAAGAAAACGCAATAAAACATTAACCATACCTTCAGCCATACTTGAAGCCATGCTTGCGCCATCATCGAACCCAGACTCAAAAGAAATGATACTCGACAGTTCACAGCTGAGTGAGGATCCGGCATTTCTCGAAACAGTTTCCGTGCTGTTGTCTGTCAGATTCAACGGGTCATTTAACGACGTGTCCCTATCTGCAATTCTGTCATTGCTGCCGAGTATCCTAGATAACTGCGGCGAGCTGTGTACAAGTCCTGATGCTTGGGACAGGCTCATGTTACTGTCCTCTTGTGCCCGGTCCAGGCTGTGGTAGCCCATGTCTAGGGGATCAGGTCGCTCCACTACAGTTACAATACTATTACGGTTCGCATTGCCGAATACTTCTTTGCATAAGGACTTGAACCAGGCCTTCTCTTCGTCTTTACTTCCAGCTCCGAGGTAGAATGTCTTGTCTGACGTTACGATTTCTATCACGTGGTTATAATCTTTGTTCCACACTGGTTTGATACTAACGCAGTGTACCAAAGGGATGATCCTCTTCCCTTTCTCTTGCTGCCATGCCTTCTCGTTGTCATAGTATTCTAGTCTAACTCGACCACGTGTGCTGTTACCGTATAGTACGAACCATCTCGAGTTCCATTTCTAAGGGAAAAAAATTAGATAGAATTATCAAAAATGGTAGAAAAAGAGGCAAAGAAACACAACTCTTATACAACACACCAAGGCCTTTCAGACTTATGTCCTCCTCGCAGTGCGACTTATGATTTAACCTAGAATAACATACAATGAATTACATAATTATCATACATTAACAATATTATGACGACAGTTATATTAAATTGATATGGTGGTAGTGGTAGGTACAGGAACGAAAACACAGTCATAACAGTACAAAGGTCGCACGTGACTTGCATGTGGAGTTTTCAGAAGAAAGCACCAGTTAATTAACAACAGCAGCTGGGAAATTAGGCTGTTTTGAATCTTCAGCGGATAACGCAGTTAAAGATGGGCGAGGCGCTTTTCAACTCTCTCAAACGAAAAACATAACATTAGCATACTTCTAGGACCAGCTGTCTTTCAAACGAATAGCCTCTGTAGGTCAAATGCAAACATCAGAAGTTATAGAATGCATTGTAACGGGGATGCCGAGTGGATGGATCTCGTTCAAAGGGCCGTAGGTTCGAGCCCACTTAGAATTTGCCAGCTTTCTGTAATTCAGGGTAAAAGGAACCACGAGATGAGGGCCCTTTATGCTTTGCGCACAAACTAATACCTTTACTAAAATACGCAGTAAAAACAAAACAAAGTCTGTGTATCGGTTTCCTGTAAGAGTGCTCACTACAAAGAGTAGAGCTCAATACATAGAGGAGAACTAGATACACTAAAAAGTAAGTGACTAAACTCTCCATCTCGACAAGACTGTTTCGTGGTTACCCACTCATCAGGAGATGTACAGGCTGGATCTGTTCATTTCTCCCGATGAGTGGGTAACCGCGAAACAGGCTTCCAGGATTGCCAAGATTGGAAGTTTTTCCTTCTTGGTGTAGTAAGCATAATATCAACTATCAACGATAGTACCTTATATAGGGGAAGGTTGGCATGTTTTGCAAAAATAGTTGAATTGCTGTTTATTCGAAAACTTTGGTAGACAAAAGTCTGCTATCATTAGCCTTAGCAGGCTTCATGTTGGAAAACACGATGTTAATATTTCATTTTACAATACCTTCGCACGTAAAACAAACGTCAATTTTAAGAGTGAAGTCAATACCGTTTTTATTTCAATATTAATATTTCAATCACTATTCTGATATTTTATAAAATACTCTGAAATATTAATGGAAATTCAGTCAGACGCAGAGAAATTTGACTGGAAGACGTCATTTGACTATTGTATAGACTAATGTTTTTTATAGGGACGTTGGGAATCGTGAAAGCCTTATAATATTTCTAGATATCCCTAGGAATAAGACGCAGAAAGTTCTTAATATGTTCGAAATTCTAAATAATATCAAGACTTCGTGTTCTTAATATCTGAATGTAGAATAACCAACCTAATCCCAATTTTAGGGCCCAAGGTGAAAGTTGGAATACATTATTCCTCTTTGATAGTAAAACCTTTATTGCCAAAATACTTTATCTTTCTTCTGTGCCAAGGCAAAATTAACCCAGGAAATTGTTTTTATTGGGAGTATTTTAGCTTTAACTCACTCTTAGGCCATCATAATTAAAGCCTATGGGATCTTAGGATGATCTTAACTTTTACTTTTTATTTAATGAGTGCGTTCTTATAAACTATGTTTCTATAAAAAAAAGGTGTATGCAGATATTTATTTTGGTCTTCAACAGCTGAAGACCTTGTTTTGGTGGAAAAGTGAATTGGGGGATGACTTGTTTATATTCCAAGATAAAACAAGGAATACTAAACTGGTGGTTCGAATACAAGCTGACATTTACCTACGTCGTTGTTTACAGATTGACTTTGACAACGATAGTTGTATTCACTACACATAACAGAACAGGGCTAACCCTGTTGTCTACACTTTTTTCAATTAGCTACAGGCTAGTTAGCAGAAAGGCCTGGATTTAGGAAATATTTTCTTTTAAAAGGCTTTTGATGAAGCAAATGGATTTCTCTCTAAGATTGCTTTTCTAGGTTCCTCTCAAATACTTTTTCTGATATTCAGTTGTGGGATTTTGCAAAAAATTAGGCTGACATTTTTCTAAAGGAGGGGGGGGATAGCTCCTATTGGCTACCTGGTATACATGTGCCTGTGAGAATGCTAAAGATAGATCCAGATAGACCTATAAGCCGAGCAAAAATTTGAAGATACAGCCCGAAATTCAGTTTACTTGACTCTATTTCAGGGCATCCTCTTATATCAGACCCATAACTAGGGCAAATGTTTAAAAGATCTTTAAAACATGAACAATAAACTGGAAAAAATATTGCAGAAAAACTATAACCCATGTAGGCACATATATACCAGGTCGCCTATAGGACTTAATCCCCCTCGCTTTTTCCAGATGCACCTGGGAGACTTGACTACAGATAATCATCTCAAAACTACCAGACAAAAGCAGTACCAAAGTTATTAGCATAACAGTGGAGAAATCAAGAAGTAACAGACAGAACAAGGCCGATAAGAATAAGAAATGATAGCTTTGTTTCACATAGACCAAGCATTACAAAAGTGCTTGTCTCGACAATGGCAAATAAAAGAATGAATCACCAACAAAACAGTTGGCCTTTGGTTATCACATAAATAAGATGACTCAGTCTCAGACACCATTATACTTATAATTAGTGCCATTTCAGCTTATGGATTTAATACAACCTACAAAAACCAACTTATAGATTTGATATAACCTAAAAAAACCAACTTCCTCTCCTCTTATTGTATTTAGAGAGAGAGTTTTGTAAAAGTAAACTTGATCACTTTGAAAAGTTGACAACTTTCTCCCATTATCTGCCTGTTCTTGTCTGATAGAGATAAAGCTTATAAAAACATAGAAAAGGCACAAAGATCTTTGAATGATCTTTCAAATTTGTTTTCAAAGCTACCCTGTGTCAAGCAATATCATGGGAAAATCTTAAAAACATGAAATTTGTGCTTAAGAATTGACATTTGACAGAACAAGATTGGATTGAGAATTTAATATGTAAGCAGTGGCGGTTTTATGGGGTTCCAAGGGAGCCATGGCAGAAGTCCAGCACTTTTCATGACCAAGGCCCCCTGCAGCAAGAAAAAATCCAAAAGATAGGAAGATATTGTCAAATTAGGAGCTTGCCAGTAATCTCTAAAACCGCCTACTGTGTGTAAGTGACGCTTTTCTATAGTTGAAATTTGAATGAGTAATCTGTAGCTGAGATCTAACAAATTGTTTTCATACAAAATGGTTGCCAAGAGTAGATTTTAATTTCCACAAATTGAAATGATTTCCGGAAAAAGTGGCCAAAAGAGTCTCTTTTCTTCCTGGAACATCTAGCTACTCCCTTTCCTTGTGAACAAATTAGAATTTTCTCTTCCCTAGCGACCAAGTTCCTAGCTCTTTATCAACTCCCCCTTTCCCACTTCCATCCTAGGGGTAGATTTCAATTACACATTCTTTATATAAGAACATATGGCTTTGACTTAAGCCTGCCTATTACTTATTTTCAAAGCTATTTTGCATCAATTAGTCACCCCACCCTTCTAAAAAAAATGTGTTTAAAATGCGATTCTAGGCTGGGGCTTTCACTGCCAAACTTTGTGATTTCTAGCTTGGAAATTTCTCTAGATTTTAAAACTCTCTTTCATGATATTTGTTTAGGCATGATATACCATCATAACTAGTAACTTTCCTCAGCCTAAAATACCCCCTTCTCAAGCTCCCATCTTAAATCGTTTTTTGCAAATAAGCCTTTTTGTATGGAAGACTACTTATCTCAAGAGGGAAACTTCCATTTAAATCTCATGAGCTGGTCGTAACAAACCATTATTTGTTAACATGCTACCTGCTTACCCAATGAATGGTTATGAACACTAATTCAGCAATATGAGGATTGAAACTAAGAGCAAAATTAAGAAACTTTTAACTTCTGTGAATAGATATTGTAAATACAATCAGGATATAAAGGCTGTTTCTAACACTGTATAAGTCAGTAGGCACAACTTCACGACAAGGCTTTTGTATTGTATTTGGTAGCCAGTAACCTTTGCAAGGACTGGATTAGGGTTATGTACCTCCAAAGTTTTCAAAAGATTAGCCATGGATTTTGCTAAAATGAAATAGAATTCATAACAAAGGGGGATTAAAGGGTGGGCCTTTCAAAAACAAAACCTTTGGAAACCCCCTTGAATAGCCCCCTTTTGCTAGTTGTGTACACCCATGTAGCAAGCTTTTAGGAGAGGATAGGATTTTTGGATGTGTGGGAGAAAGATCTCTTCCAAAACATTCACAAATAATATACACTCTTTTTTCTTTATAAAAATACTTAAAATTTTCCTGAGCCTCAACTTTTCCATTGTTTGTTCTTAAATTTCCAATGTACTTTGGCAATTTTGAACCTCAATATTCTTATACAATTTATTCTTATAAAGAAAAAAGAGTGTACCAGGGGCTAGTTGTAATGGTAAATCATACACTCTTTTTTTATAAGAATAAATTTTAGAAGGATAATGAAGCTTAAAATTGGTGAAATTTAAGAATATTTCAAAAATATTGCGAGGCTCAGATCTTAGGGAAGAAAATTTTAGCAAGAGTTTTTTACTTCCGAATTGGTGTGCTACTTAGAGCTTTGTACCTATAGCAAATATTGCAGAGAGAATTTAGAATTTAAAGAAAATGTCCAATCATGAAATTACAACAGTTCCAAGCGCAAATCCCTTGCCTATAAGCACATGTTAAACACTTTTCCTTCAATTATTAGTTTAGCACACCTCTGAGGGAACTACTGTGGAAATAAGGTCAGTTAAGACCTCTTTAATCATATCCCTGCCACCGTAGTAAGAGGTGTTGTTTTCATCCTATATTTTCATTTCACTTTAAAAGTTCTAAATATCAATCAATATATGTACATTTTTAACCATTTTATTACATATTTTCAACATTTCAAATAGTTTTTAGTGGCAAATATATACTAGAAGTGTTTTAGGTTTGACGAATTGGTGAAAAGTCATTTTAAAAAGAAACAGGCAAGTTGAAATTAAAGCCAAGTGTCCTTATAAAAAAATGCGTAATTGAAATCAACCCCTGCTGTTGCTGTTAATGACCGCTGGCTAATTTCTTTAGAGTTTATTACTCCCTCTAGATTCTGCACCTGCGCTAGCTTACAACAGTTTATTTTTGATTTTGCGTTTTGCTCTATCTTTCCTATACAGATATGAAACTCGATATTTATGAAATTTCTATTTAAGGATGTGAAATAACCAGCAACAATCAGCAAAGCAAAATTATCTTCACTGTAAGGAAATTTAAGAATTAAGATCTTCTACTTAAACATGTCTTACAAAGTCTCATCATGAAATTTTATAACTAATTACAGGCTTGAAAATTTGCAAAACATCTGCTTCTTTTGGAACAAAAATAATCAAGCATGGGTTGATGATAGCTTAGACATTTTTGTGTACATGATGGCCAACATTCATAAGGCAGAGAGAATTAGTTATTCTCACAGACCTAAGTCAATCAATTCTCAAATCCAAAAACCCAATTAAAAGTTATAAACATTGCATAAGGAAATTAAAAAAGAAAAAGTTTACATAGTAAAAGCTCTATTAAGCCCCACTCTCTCTTGAAAGCCATTCTCTTCATTCAAGAAAGACCCCACTCGCCGGCCTTGACCCCTCCAGATCCTAGAAAATTAAATGAGCCCCTTGCGGCTGGACAGAGCTTTGTCCATGTCAGGAAAAACCAAATATGATTTTACTAAAATTCTGATAATCAACTCACCTTGAAAGCTCGAGCTTTCTGTGGACACTTTAGAAGGTGGCCTTTTTTCAAATATTTACTCATTTTTCGTCCAAAAAATTTCTTTTCTTTGTGTCTGATCGCAAATCTTGAGCAAGAATGTTTTTTCGTTTTATCAGCGACGAGTTTGAAAACAAATCAACAAATCAGATCGGAGTTTTAGGCAGCAGATCACTGGATAGACTCTGTACTTCTGAGTTTAGTGTTTATATTCTTTCAAAATCGATGAGACATTTCGATTAGGCCCATTCTCATTTCTTATCCAAGAAGGTATTTGTCAACACTTCAGACGTGTCGAGCGAGTTCGACTGCCTGCCATCCACAAACAAACGAACGTTGAAGAACAGCCACCAGCGACAGAGGCTTGATCTCTGCAATACGAATAATCGATGATGTCGGAAAGCTTTCTATTCAGTTATCTCAATCATATCACTCGTTTTTCTACAAGAGTTTTCCTTTTTCCTGTCGTCTATCTTTTTTCAGCCGTTTACGACAGAAGCATCCGCCTTGTGAAGTTCAAAGCGGGCTGCCACAATGCAAGTTGTGATTCTTCCTACTGCAAATACTCAATCCCCTACATCTCAAAAGCTGATTCTCCCCTACAGTCCTGTTCGACTAACGATCATCCACATTTTCACCCACAAATCTGACTTTTTTTCTATTGATAATGGAAAAGTTTACTCAAGAGCAGCGGGAAATAATTTTCTGATTTTGAATTGATGACAACTTTGAAGGAAGTTTACATTTTTGCAACTAGAATTAACCGAAATTTTCTTAACACAAAGTTTTCTGATATTGGAAAGTCAATAATCAATGGAAATCGGTATTTTTTTTATATATTACTGAGGTTTTTCTCGAAATATAACAATTTTTCGTTTTCCCTCGTAATTTCCCCTAAAAATTGCCAAATTTCCTGTCCTGTGACTTTCCCTATCTACCACATTTTCTCCTACCGTATGAAAATTCCCCTGCGCGTGGAAGCACTATCACCAAATAGTCCTGCGCTGCGCGGTGTGCCTCTGCGTGTGCGCCAACACGAGGAATACAAAATTAGGAACAAAGGAATTTACAATAGGGCCTCATTTGGTGACATGACAACATTGTTATTAAATATTCAATGCGCTGTGAACAAAACAAAATTGATAAGCAAATCTATTTTGGATTATTTTGAATTGCATTTGCTACCGTGACGCAAATTTCGGGTAATTTTCGGTTTGCCGTCAAACGAGCACGAAAAGAGCGGTGCATTGGAAAATTCAATGCGTTTATTGCTATCAAAATAAAGCAAATAAACAACAGTCGGAAAATGCGATGTCCTATCTGGGATGTCCTGTTTTTAATGTCATGGTATCCTTTCTCACGAGAAAAATAAGATATTTATAATTTGTCATGCGACATCCTCCTGAGGGAGGTCTGATCTGCCTGGTTGCTGGTTGGTATGACCCCCTGGAAGATTTGACTGATGTGACGATACGACGACAACGCCTGCACCGATTTGACTCCAGAACTCAGGGGTCATTAACAGGCTTCCAAACCATTATAAAAGTAACAACAATTAGATAATATTTCAGTCTAGAAATAGAAGAAAATTTAAAAACAGCAAGCTTCAAAAATTATTTTTTACTTTTATGAAAATTTTAGAGACTGATATTGCCATAAGTTGAGTCGATTGTTACAAATTTTGACGCTCTAAAACATCTGACATCCACTTCCTTTTGGAGCGTGCGAGATTTTTTCGAGAACCAAAGGATTGCTAGTGATTTTCAAGGGCTTTTTGAAACAACAATGGGATTTTTAGAAAAAGTGTACGAGACCCTCAGTGTGTGATTTGTCCCTCTATTTGTATCTGTGTGCAATTAATCTTATTTCTTGTAACTGCTCCTCAGTCATATGGTTACCTCTAGTCAGCCTCGGTTGGATTTAGCTTGTTCTTATATTATGGCGATATTCGAGACTCGTATTCTTGTACACCCTTTTTGTTATAAGAACTAGTAAAATTGATTTGAAGCTGGCTGTTCTTAAATATTCCTCTATTTTCAGGCTGAAATGTTCTTACTTTTACAATGGTTGGAAAGCCTTTTTTGCTATCAGTAGTGTTAATTGTTGCAAAGTTTGACTCTCTTGACCATCTGACATTATCTGTGTGCTGGCAATCTGTTTGTTTTGTAATTATTTCTCAGTCTTATGGTTATATCATAAAATTTTCATACTGAGCCAAAAAAGGTCAGCTTCGGTTTGTTCTTAGCTTGTTCTTAAGTTCTGACAAATTTGAGGCTGGTGTTCTTATAAAATTGTTCTTATAAAAAAAGGGTGTAAAAAACTACATCACTTAGCATGTTCATGTGATTTCCTTCAATTTCTATTTGATGTGTTTTTGCGTTTGACCAGGAAAGGAAAACATATTACTCATCGGAATGATTTGCAACTTTTACATCATCGTGGTCGCTTGGGGAAGTCTCAGCACGCCTAGGCAAGGCAAGGACTCTTCTTTGCAATACACTCTTTTTTTTTTATAAGAATATCTAAAATTTTTCTGAGCCTCAACTTTTCCATTGTTTATTCTTAAATTTCCATTGTTCTTTAGCGATTTTGAGCCTCAATATTCTTATAAAATTTATTCTTATAAAGAAAAAAGAGTGTAGTCAAACTCGGTTTGATTGTTCCTTAACGTAAGGATAAAGAAACACGACTTTTAAATGTGTTACGTGCATGATCAATACTTTATACAATTAATTGTGGATTAGAAAGATTCCAAATCATCTTTAATGGAACTGAAAGTGGCTGCACAATGTATTATAACTCACTAATCAAACTACGAAACCGCGGTAGTCCAGCCCTCCGAATGCAATTATATTTGTTTTGTTCTCTATCTCTTTATCGCTTTAGTACCCTTACGTCACACCTGGTGGGGTTGACGTCATACCGTACTAGAATAAAGAAACCATAGGAAGGAAACCTATCAGTCTGGCGTTACCCTGTGGAGTACTCTGGTTTTCCGGTATATTCTAAATATTGTGTATTCATAGGTCACGAGGGTTGCACCACAGGGAGTTCAAATCTTAGATATGGGTGCGCCAGTACCATTTTCAAAATGGCACCGTTGGCTGGGCTTAATCCCGAATGCAATATCCTTGGCTAGGACAGTTTTCGCAAAAACCATACCTTCCTTCACTAAAAAGTTTTTGATGAAAGTCTGAAATTCATGGGTAAAGTAACTCATAAAAGGCTGCATTTCTATTGTTACCATCTCACTTTTAAATATCTACTTTTTTTACTTTTTAAGGGTGAAGTTACCGCTCCATTGCAAAATACGATACAGATGCCTAGACCAAACTTTCTGGGTTCAAGAAAACGGCCAGGTCAGGAAAACTCCATTAAGAAGCACATAGAGAAATTTTGCTAGAGAACGTGAATTAGAGCCCATTTTACTGCACTCTTCTTTTCATGAAGATTAATTTCATGAGAAACTGTGCACAGTTGATGTAGAACTAGAATTGACTCCATTTCTGACAAGTGAAATGAAAAACTTTATATCCAGTGCAAAAATTAAAAAGATAATGTTTCTACCTCCCCTTTGCAAGCCTTTTAACCAAAGGACATGTTGTTTAGTGTGTATGATAAGAGCCAAATAAAGCACCAATCGTGCAAATTGTGATAAAAGCATGAAAATTGGTGAATCTACCAAGTTTGATATGCTTAACAAGATAGGATATAGACCCCTTCTGAAATATGGCTCCTTGTGCTATTTTTAGCTCTGAGTACTTCTACCCAGACCTCTATTGACGTTACAGAGAAAACTCGCCCCATTTCATCATGAAAAGCTATAAAACGTGGTAAACCAACATAATTTGACATTCTAAATAGGGTAGAAGTAGTTTCTCAAACATAGGAATAACCTTTGTGCTATTTTTAGACTGGGTTAGTCGTGCCCAGTCCCCCAAAAGTTTCTGTTACAGTATCTTATGAAAACGCAGTTATACAGTCATGAAACTTGGTAAACCTATATAATTTGATATTCTAAACAAGATAGAAGTAGTTCCTCCAAAGTAGTTCCTCCAAAGAAGGATTAACCTTTGTGCTATTTTTAGACAGGGTAGTCGTGCCCAGTCCCTCGTAAGTTTCTGTTCCGGTATCTTATGAAAACGCAGTTATACAGTCATGAAACTTGGTGAACCTATATAATTTGACATGCTAAACAAGATAGAAGTAGTTCCTTCAAAGTAGGAATAACCCTTGTGCTATTTTTAAACTGGGATAGTCGTGCCCAGTTCCCCAAAGAAACACAAAATTAAAAATTTGAAACACATAAATGAAACTCGGTGAAATTGGTAAAATTACCTAATTTAACATGCCAAACAAGATAGAAATAGTTCTTCCAGTGTGGAAATAACACTTGTGCTATGTTTTTATTGGCTGGGGTAGTCGTACCTAGACCTCTACGAGCTGCTGTTAGTGTAACTTATCAAAACCCAGCAGTATTCAGCTAGCAAACTTTGTAAAATTTCATCCAAAATGTGCATGGTATGTTACTTAAAATCAGCCATGTTCCCATAGCGATGAAATTGGTAAATTATGCATATACGCCATTTGTCATGCTAAGAGTCTATCCACCGGCGCTCTCAACGTATGGAGAACTGAGGCAAACTTCAAAATCACACAGTTTAAAAATCTTTGACAAGCATATTACTGCACAAGCAGAGAGACCGTCAAATATTTCAGCAGTTTTGCTAGATGGTGCAGCCATAGGCCATATGGTATTGCCTTTTCGTTCAAGAAATTTCCAAGATTACGCGGATACCGAAATGGCGTCATTTTTTAAATCGTTTCTTGCTAGTAGGGATCATAGACGCCTAGATTTGGTTTTTGACGTCTACAGTGAAAGTAGCATAAAAGCTCGAGAGAAGCGGGGAACGGGATCCCGTATTAAGGTGACATCAAAAACACCAATACGAAAGAATTGGAAGAACTTTTTAAGAGTTGATGTGAATAAATCTGAACTTTTCAAAATACTCGCTATGTTCGTGGTGAAATTAGACGTGCCTGAGAAAATCGTTGTCAGCACAGTCATGGACGGGGTTCTTACCAATGGTTTTGATAGAATAATTGATGATCTCAGTCCGTACAACCATGAGGAAGTTGACACCAGGCTTTGTCTGAATGCGAAACACTGCTCTCAAGATGGAAATTCGAAAGTCTTAATAAAGACCGTCGACACTGATGTCGTTATCTTTGCAATTGCAAAGTTTTTCTTCTCTTGCATTGGATGAGCTTTGGATAGAGGTAGGGCAGGAAAAAATAAAAGATGGACTCCTATTCATAGAATAGTCGAAGCACTGGGAGAAGAAAAATGCTCTGCATTACTTTATTGGTATGCGTTTACTGGTTGCGACACGGTGTCATCCTTTGCAAGGAAAGGAAAAGCAACAGCATGGCAGTGTTGGAAAGCATACCCTGGTGTCACGGAAACTCTACAGAGACTCTCCGATAGCCCAGAAACCATCAGCGAAGATGATCTGGCACAACTATAACGCTTTGTGATCCTAATGTATGATTGATCAAGTTCATTGACAGACGTGAACGATTGCCGAAGATATCTTTTCACGAAAAAGTCCAGACCAATTGACGTCATACCGCCGACAAAGGATGCCTTGCATCAGAACTCGTTGAGGGCTGCATATCAAGCCGGGTAAACAAATCTTTTTATCGTTTTCGCTTTATAATGCCTCGATATTTAATTGCAGGAAAAGTCAGAAACATAGCTCATCTTAGTAAATGCGTGTCAGTACAGCAATCCCACAGCAGAAAACGTCGTCAAGATTTTGATGGATCAAAGTTACAACAACTGACAAACATTTGTTATGATTTAAACCAAGTTTACAAACGGCAAGATATGGGGTCGTGATCCTGATCACAATCTTGATCCTTAAAAGGTGTTCCATGTTTTCAACAGCTTGACGATGATCGCTACAATCCAACCTTACCTTGTTATTGTGTGGCTTCCTCATGTTTGGTTCTTCTTTGTTCTCTGTACCTATACTTGTGCTGTAGTGCTATGCCAATTCACCTCGCTGGACAACGATAGAGGAAGTTTCAAAAGTACTCCGCGAATTAAAACATTGCAAATGCAAAAAAGGGTGTTCGTCTGGAAGATGCCAATGCAAACGAGCTGATCTGCCATGTAGAGAGCTTTTTAGCTGTGTTGAAGAATGCAAGGTAGAGTCAAATGAATAGAGATAATACGCAGCAGCAGATCAGATGACAGGTACAACTTTCATCCTCCTTAGCATGCCTTCAATAAAATCCATAGCAGCTGGATTCGAGGGGTTGGTACAACTTACCCCAGCTTAAAAATTGTACAAAGGTCCCCTCTACGTTGGGATACACTTTCCTTTTGTTAGCATGTTTACCGAGTTTCATGACTGTGTATCAAGTTTTCTAATTCATTACCGTAATTAAGTGTTTCTTCGGAGGACTGGGTATGACTACCTCAATCTAAAAATAGCACGAGGGTCGTTTCTACGTCAGGGTATCCATCTTGTCGAATTATGTAGGTTCGCCAGGTTTCATGGTTGTATAGCTGCGTCTTACTAAGATATCGTAACATGTTTTGGGGGACTGGGCACGACTACCCCAGTCTAAAAATAGCACAAGGGTTATTCTTACTTTGAAGGAACTACTTCTATCTTGTTGAGCATGTCAAATTATATAGGCTCACCAAGTTTCATGACTGTATAACTGCGTTTTCATATGATACCGGAACAGATACTTTCGGGGGACTGGGCACGACTACCCCTGTCTAAAAATAGCACAAGGGATATTCCTATGTTTGAGAAACTACTTCTACCCTATTTAGAATGTCAAATTATGTTGGTTTACCACGTTTTATAGCTTTTCATGATGAAATGGGGCGAGTTTTCTCTGCAACGTCAATAGAGGTCTGGGTACAAGTACTCAGAGCTAAAAATAGCACAAGGAGCCATATTTCAGAAGGGGTCTATATCCTATCTTGTTAAGCATATCAAACTTGGTAGATTCACCAATTTTCATGCTTTTATCACAATTTGCACGATTTCTCGGCTTATCAACCTCACTAGTTGCTGTTTAGCTGCTTTTAATTGCCAACTAAGGACCTGTAATGTACCCAATGAGACTATGGAGCAACAAAAGCGACATCTTGATAGGTGTCACTCTTTTCTCTAAAACTTGTTATGTTACCCGCTTATTATTCATGGCACTTTCTAGTAATGCAGAATACCCTTTTTTAGATAATAAACTAAAGAATATGCCAGTACTGAAAGTTTCTGATGATTTTCTTAGAATAACCACAAAGTCAGATTACACTCTTTTTTCTTTATAAGAATACTTAGAATTTTCCTGAGCCTCAAATTTTCCATTGTTTATTTTTAAATTTCCATTGTTCTTTGGCGATTTTGCGTCTCAATATTCTTATAAAATTTATTCTTATAAAGAAAAAAGAGTGTATCAAAATAACTCTGATCATAGACTAGAAGAAGATTTAAGGTTGAACGCTCTTCCTTTGACAAATAAAAACACGACAAAACTAAAAAAACATTTAAAACCCAAACTAAAAGTACAGAGTTTTTAGCTAATATTTTTTCAACCACTGGAGTTTCTTAAGTTTCAGGCCATTCGAGAGCCCCGGTTTCTTATAACGAGTTTCTTATAAGATATTCTTGTACAGCATGACAGGAACTCACGAAATTTGAATCATTCAGAGAAGTAAAATAATCGTCATGGGTCCGAGTCCTACTCTGTTCATTTCATTCACGCGAATCATCTTGATTGATTTTCCAAATCCTACTTCTTCCCAAATTTAGTTTGTTTCACTTTCTTTTCTTCTACTTTATCCGGGCCAGTCTGTTATTTATTTCTATGTTATTATTGTAGCTTCGTTCTATCAACCCGTTACCCATGAAGGTTTGTGAATTATCCTGATCATTGCTATTTATAATTCTGAGCAAAGTGATAAAATATTCTTTATTCTTGTTAATATAGTTATTTTATTTGTAGTGTTATTGTTTTCATGTTTTTTTATGTTTGTTTTGAAATGTAACGATATTTGTAGCTTTTATGTTCGACAATGCAGCCTCCTTCCCGCAAATATTTTGTGACAATCTACGCGAAGTATTTAGGGTTGCTAAGCAGTGGCTAAAGAAGCCGAAGATGTTTTCATACTTGGTGAACTTGTCCAACTTGCCTCTCTCAAATACAGACGAATAATCTAAAGAATAGAATTATAAATCAAAGCTCATTTCATGTCAGCAACGTCCTATTTAAATCATGGATCAATTTGGCAGTGTTAATCTTAGGTGAGTAGGCTGTGCGTATAAATATCCTACATCTAAATCACAGTTGTGCCAAGTTTTTTGTGACTGACACCATTTTATTTTTGTTTTCAATAAAAGCGATAAGGCTTTGGTCCCAGCTCTCGAAGTTGCTTGAACGTTTTGGATCTTCAGCCCTCAGAGTTGCTTAAGAGTTGCTTATTTTTTGAAATACAAGCAAAATATAGACATTTCCCTGTAACCCAAACCGTTTGACAATTTGATCGTGGTGTATATAGTCTGATGTCAACGCAAATAGTCTGTGTCAATGAAAAAATATCAGAACCCTCGCCAGTCATAAGTGGAATACCCCAAGGATCTGTTCTTGGCCCTACAATGTTCATCATATACATAAATGACTTGCCTGATATTGTTGAATCAGAAGTGTTTTTGTTTGCTGACGATACAAAGATTTTCCGCCACATCAGGTCAGAAAAAGACAGAGAGATCCTTCAACAAGATCTAATCAAACTATGCGAGTGGTCAAGAAAGTGGCTGGTTTTGTTCCACCCTGACAAGTGCAAATTGATGACTATAGGGAGAAAAGAATATGATACAAGTTATGCTATGATAGACAGTGATGGAAAGTCTGTGCCACTTGGAACAACTACTTCAGAGAAAGATATTGGTGTGTATATGGATGGACAATTGTCGTTTAGTGATCATATAGCCGAGAAAGTGAATGTTGCAAACCGAAATATGGGAATAATTAGAAGGACATTCAAATCTCTGGACAAAGACATGTTCCTACATTTATATCGTGCTCAAGTGCGCCCTCATATCGAATATGCTAATGTTGTATGGCACCCTTATAAGATCAAGGACATTGAGACAATAGAGAGAGTACAGAGAAGAGCAACCAAGTTGATCCCAGGTCTCAAAGATCGATCATATGAACAACGTCTACGGACCCTTGGTCTGTTCACACTCGCTTTCAGGAGATTGCGAGGAGACCTCATTGAAACTTACAAGATAGTTAGTGGCTTGAGTGACCCGAAGACATCACCAGACCTTCACCTGCTAGGGGAAACAAATACTCGAGGAAATGGGCGCAAGCTAGAAGTCAGACGTGCAGATGGCAAGCACATGCTCCGCCATAACTTCTTCACAATCAGAGTCGCAAAAGTCTGGAACGAGCTACCCAGGGAAGTAGTTTGGGCAAGGTCACTGGACGATTTCAAGAATAAGCTTGATCGATTTACTTCTGATCACCCGCTTCGGTGGAACTATAAATACAAAATCGACTGAAACTATTTTTTAAAAGGAGATGGATATATAGGCCCTAGGCCTGCGTCCATTAACGAATTGTATTGTATAAGAAAAATCTTTGATCTTTTCTCTGTACAGAGCTTCAATAGGCCTATAGCCAGAAAACGTAAGAAAACCTTTATCTTCATCATCACAACTTATTGTCTAAGTCCTGCTTCCTTTCAAGTATGTATACCTTTTCGGGAACTTTTGTAGGTATGAGTGCCTAACCTACTTTTTTGATGATTCTAGTATCATCATCATCATTGTTTGTTGTAAAATCAGGCTGTAAAGCTTGTAAAATGTTTTCTTCTGGTGATTGCACTTGTTGAATAGCTTTGAATTGCATAACCAAAATTGGGGATTGGTTGATTTTTAGATATTACCGACATTTGTCCAGTCTTTTTTTAAAAGATTCCAATTCCAGCAATGGCGCCGAAGACTTCCTCAGGAGGAGAGTGTAGAACTGTGTCTCTGTGAATCTGTATTGAGACACATAGTGTACATTCATAATCTCAGAAAGCAATTACTTAAACAGATTTCTTTTTTCCTACTAGTAGGGGCTGACCATTCCAAAGATGTGTTTTCTGACAAAGTCATGATTTTTTTATGAAGCAAAGTTTTATGGCTAGATGCCCTTCCTATAGAGCAGATACCAGCCTATCATTTGTAGGGGGGCAAACAATCTAAAACTCTGACAAAGAAGTAATTTCTGATATTTTCAAGAAAAACATAGATGAAGAATCTTTAAGAATTGCCGACAAAAGAGTAAAATCTCTGACAATTTGCTTTGCTTCGAGGGCTGGAGTTGCTCTGCCACTGGATTTGGCCTTACCTGCCTGACGCCAACTCCTTTAGTTGCCTTTTAGGACACATGGGGATACGGTGGATGAATCCCAACCTCCAACCAAAGGGAAGTACATATCCATACTCTAATCAACCTTTTGTTTATTTCAGATGGTCTATTGGTTACAATGGAAGCCCAATCTTTTTCACCAACAACAAAACTATTGCACACCTTGCTGGCAACTGCATACGGTTGTTCAATATAGAGTCTGGCGAAGAGAAGTTTATAAGAAGCCCTGGAGATGGAATCAGAGTGTTTGCTGTCAACACATCATACAACCTAATTGCATTGTCAGAATCCTGTATTGACACAAACATATTCATTTATGACTTAGATGACACCTCAGAGCCCAAAGCAGTTCTCCAAGGTAGGTTCATAGAGAAAAAACTTCATAAGGATTTATGCCTCCGGTAAAAATTTCCTGTAGTGGTGATTAGGAGATTATAGGTTGCTTGCCCCACTAGCTGCACTTACCAATTTTCCAATTTACGAACTTACCAATTTACGAACTTACCAATTTACGAACTTACCAATTTACGAACTTACCAATTTACGAACTTACCAATTTACAAACTTACCAACTTATCAACTTACCAATTTACCAACTTACAAATATACCAACTTACCAATTTACTAACCTACTAACATACCAATATACCAACTTACCAATTTACAAACTTACCAATTTACGAACTTACCAATTTACGAACTTACCAATATACCAACTTACCAATTTACCAACCTACTAACTTACCAATATACCAACTTACCAACCTTCTAACTTACCAATATACCAACTTACCAATTTACAAACTTACCAATTTACCAACGTACCAATTTACGAACATACCAATTTACCAACTTATCAATTTACCAATTTACCAATTTACTAACTTACCAATATACCAACTTACCAATTTGATAACTTACCAATTTACCAACTTAGCAACTTGGTTTGTTAACATCTATGTTTAGGGAGATGAAGTGTAGATTTTGTAATTAATGCAAATTATCACCCCCTAAACAATGGGAGCTGGTATTAAGTTGGGGCATTGGTGAGTTGGTTTATTACAGACACTGACTAGCTGACAAAAGTGGAGCTAACGGTACTTTAAATTACGCAACAACATCACTCTCAATAATTGGTGCTTCCACCCCCTGCGTTCATTGTCTTCGACTTTTGAAGCTTCTATATGCAGAATATGAAAAATCTTTTGAGACGACACATCATTCTTAATTCTTCTCTAATACATTTTGACATACTTTTTGGTATCACTTATGGTTTTAGGTGCTGGTACCCTTGGTGTTTCTGCACTTGCATTTGCGAATAATGGCAGTCTGCTGGCAAGCTATGCACAAGCCCCTGATTGCTCCTTAACTTTATGGTAAGCCATGACATGATGCTTATTGTTTTCTTTTATCTTTCTATTGAGTATTTATATACAAGTTTAAGACATAGTCTTACAAAGACATGTGTGTCGGTTTACCGTGAGAGTGCTCAATACATAGAGTAGCACTATATACACTTGAAAGAAAGAGACTCAAAAGGCAAAACTCTCCATTTTGACAAGCCTCTTTCCTGGTGACCCACTCATCTGAAGATGTATAGATACAAGGAGATTTACAGTGCACGTTTAATTCACGTATATTTCTCTAGGCATCCCTTTGCATTATCCACTTATACAGTTCTATGCCCTTCTTACATGGCCTAACAGTGTGAAATCTCTCAGCGTTTTGTATAACATATGCTGCTTGTAAGAAATAGATTTCTCAATCAAACTAAATTTACCCATCCATTACGAAAAATACATACATGAAGACAGAACATATATTTGATGTTATATTGGATTAAACTTTGATAAATTGTATGTATATCTAAGAAACTGGTAGATACAGAATTTTCATTGATTTGATGCCATCATGGCTAGAAGAAATAAAAACTTGCAGCATTTTCTCTCAACTATTCCTCAGGGCTTTTTAAGTTTTCCTCTATCAATTCTAAGCTCTTAGAATATTTTCTGGCAGTGACACTACCGGGTAAATGCTAGTTATGACGATATACTTTTTATTTTGCTGTGGATGAAGTGGCTCTTAAATTATATGCGGACATACACTACATACACTTCTGTTCTATATATAGATTTGAGGAGAATAGTGGTGAATATATAAGGTATGCATAAGGGCTTGGGCAAATTGAAAGACAGCAGCCAAAAATAATAGAGATTGAAAAGCTGTACAAAGAAGCTCTGTGCCAAACGGGCAAAAACTCTATGACTTGGCTGCTTCAGATTGCGGGAAGAAATGACACAAAAATTGCAGCAAAATATGAAAATCTAAGGAGAGTTTGTGGTAATTGTAATTAGCTGAAGATCACAAGAACAACCTCCGCAAAAAGTAGTTCAAACACCCTTGTTTTTTTAACAAATAACTAATTTTCTAGCATCTTATTACGAATTAGACGTCACTAAGATAGTGTGTTTCTCTGCACCTGCTTTAACCTTACTTATTCTCAATGTTTTCCATCAGGAATTGGCCAGAACAAAGGAGATTGTGCAGTAAGAAAGTGAGTGGTTTTACCTGTACTCAGTTATCATTCAATCCAGTCAACTGGAGGCAGCTGTGTGGTATTAGTGATGATCATGTTGTTCTTTGGACGACTGAAGAGGTTAATCAATCATATCATATTGCCAGCAAGTAAGTGGAGACTAGCTCTCAAACGTTTTACATTGTTTTAGTCTCATTGGATCCTTTAGTCTTATTCTAAACTCTCACAGTTAAAAGCACAAATGGCCCACTGAATAGGTAGACTAATCGAAGCAGTGCATTGATAGTTGATTGGCAAATACACTTACTATATTCTTAAGGTGTTGGTTTATCTGCAAAACACAAAGGGCCCACTGAATAGGTAGAATAATCAAAGCAGTGCATTGATAGTTGATTGGCAAATACACTTACTATATTCTTAAGGTGTTGGTTTATCTGCAAAATACAAAGGGCCCACTGAATAGGTAGAATAATCGAAGCAGTGCATTGATAGTTGATTGGCAAATACACTTACTATCTTTGTAAGGTATTGGTTTATGATAGTTGACAAGGAAATATGCTTACTATTTTCATAGGGTATTGATTTATGCATAAAGCATAAAGGCCCATTGAATGGGTAAACTAATTGAAGCATGTTTAGTTAGTAAGTAAACTAAGTTTGTAAGATATTTTCTAATCGAAGCAGTATTGATATGCTGCTTGTTTGGAAAATGCGCCAACTAGATCATTGTAAGGTATTAGTTTGTGTTAAGGTATTAGTTTGCAAAGCACAAAGAGCCTACTAAATAGGTACATTAATCGAAGCAGTGCATTCATAGTTGATAGGCATATACGTTTACTATCTTTGTAAGGTATTGGTTTATGTGCAAAGCACAAAGAGCCTACTAAATAGGTTAAATACTCGAAGCATCGATAGTTGATAGGCGAGTCCCTTTTTCTATATTCGTATGGTATTTTTTTTATGTGCAAAGAACAAAGAGTCCTCTGAATAGGTATACTGATCAAAGCGCTGCAGTGATTCCTACAGCACTTACTTCCAATAACTAAACACTATACCCACTTTCCTAGGCTCAAGACAATGAAGGTGCCTTTGGCTCTAGCGGTTTATATTGTAAATGTTTTATTTATAGTTGATTCTCTCTGTAAATTTTTAGCAAGGTTCGCCTCCCACCTGTGGATGGAGGCTATGAAGCAGACTTATTCGATGATCTCGACAGACAAATCAGCCGCTCAGTTAGTCCAATTGCATCAAACATCAAAATCACAAAAACAGCTATAGCAGGAATCATTGGAGATGAGATTGATAGCATTGAACTTGGTAATGTACATTCCTTATTTTCAACAGTACTGTTAAGTTTCAGGAAATTTAAGAAGAACTGTGTGAGTATAGTGACTACACCAATCATTCACCTCTCACTATACCAATCATTCACCTCTTTTCTGATTGGCCTATTTCGTTCCATATCTGGGTATATAAATCAGTTAGGTTTCTGTTTCGTTCTCTTTCTGACGTATTACTCTGTTGAGTGTCAGACGAAAAGCTTAAGTAATCCATGTGTTCGTTTCGCTATGCTTCGGATATTTCTGGCTATAATAAATTTGATATTCTTGAAATTCTTGACGAGACTATAATGGAATTTGTAAACTTAACATTGAAAGACAAGAATCAGTAAGAGATATAAAACGTTATTCCTTAGACCCACTTTATATAAACCAGTTATAAATGATCTTCAACATTTGGCCCTATTAGACCCTATTCATGATCTAGCTGAAGTGTGTCAGAGGAATAACGTGTGATATCTTTATGATCGGTGTCTTTAAATGTGAAGATTTGATGTTGCATTACGGAATATTTTGGTGACCTTAGTGAACAAACTTCAATTTCTGTAGAAAATGGGAATTGCTTTCATACTGATTATTTCTTATCATTTGTTGAATGGTTGAACATTTTTCGTATAAATTCCAATTTTGATCAAGATTTGAAATATATCCCCCTATAATCTATGAATAAACTACATATATCTACCAGAAATTCATAATCAAGATGAAGGTACAATCCTGCCTATCAAGAAGACTAATAAGAAAAGATCCACTTGAATCCTCATCACAAATACCGGGTGATCCAAAAAAGTATCAAGCTTTGCTGAAATTTTAACATGATAAGATCATATTTTTTCTGGGAACATTTATTTATGATTAACGTTCTATATTCATTTCCTTCCATTTCTAGATATCTAAGACTTTTCAGTTGAGATAACTGTTTTATTTACTGACCAGTGGAAAAACTGAACAGCCTAGATTAAGAGAATTAAAATTTACAGCAACAAGACCAAATAAACTACAAGCCAATATGTTAAAATAAAAAGTACCTCTTATATTGAATTTTCATAGGTAGTAAGGACGGTGCCACTTTGGTTTCCTTGCCCATCCCATCTAATGATTTGGCTCCACGGTACAAAAAATATCTTCCGACCTAGGCATGTTGTACATTGTTGTTTAATGCTATTTATGCATTTTGTAGGTGATAAACGAAAGCGCTGCTCTCCAAAAGGCCATTGTTGGGCTCAGAGTGGGCAGATCTATTGCTGTTGCTCTGGTGGTCAGATTTTGGCTGTCAATTTCGAGTCTCTGCATGTTGCTGTGTTGTATAACCCAGTCATTTATGACAATGCTGTGGAAGGTGATTGAGAAATTCCCCATCATTATCAAATTTAGCTGGGCCTTGATGCGTTGTTAGGCCTGTCCTCTCAACCTCAAGATGATTATATTTCTGCTAACTTGCTTTTTGCTTTATATTCTATAAATGCTCTGATTTGATAGCATTGAGCAATCTTATCGTCGGCAAACTACCCGTCTAAATGATAGTATTTCTGTTAAATTTGTTTGCAAATCGTTTAGATACTTTAGGCAGGGAAAAAGCAACCATCTAGCAAATTGCCCAGTCAAAAATTTCTCAAAGGACTCGAGCTCTACACCAAAAACTACATCGAGATCTGATTTTCATTTTTTTTAGACCAGGCATATGACATACTAGCGTCTACCGCGGGGCGCTGCGCATCCTTGCGGTATCCATTTTCTCAGTGCTGTGCACTTCGTCCTATCCATTTCCTCAGCGCTCCGCGCCTCGTATTCATAGAGTCTTCGCACCAGGGTACATACATACAAACATACAAACAAACAGTTCTGTTTTATATATATAGATGGTCGGTCGCTTGACCTTAGAGACCACGCCCCAAAAGACCCCTGGCAGATTTTAATATGGTTTTTGGTGTAAAACTCGAATCCGTTGAGAAATTTGTGATTTGGCAATTTGCTAGATGGTTGTGGCTATTTCCTGTATACTTGTTCATTAGATTTATTTTGTGAGGCTGAATAATTGATCGGAAATGGATTCGAACCCAAGACCACTATTTTGGTGCGTCAGTGGTCTAACAACTGAGATATCAATACAGTTGGAATTTGATAGATTAATCTGGGCAACATCAATCTCACAAATTGCACCACAACTCACAAATTGTAGGGACGAACCTATCTGGCCTAAAATACTGTCTTGAAAAATATTTTGCGAGACTGATGTTGTAGATAAAACCAAGATTAATTTGAACTTTTGATCTTCAGGAATTATGCATGAGAATGAACCAGATGAAAGGCTTGAAAACCCTCTCTCTGAGCTTGTAGCTGGAAGTATGGAGTGCATCGCTTTGCACCAAAAAGGACTCTTTACTGCTGGCCTTGTAAGTCTCTCTGTTAATTATCATAGATTTACAATAGTACACAACAATCGGTGTTGAAATATTCAATAGTAGACAGTGATTCTAATGGTATGCACCAACCCCCCTTCCCCAAAGCTTCAACGGCTTGATATGTGGCCCTGGGACCCTACAACATTGAAACAAACCTCGAAGCTACTGTGCTAGCTTATTGTCCTTTTTAAGACAATGGTTGGCGCGCTTGGCTTTGGTTGCAAAAACCTCTTGATTCGAGACCCGGTGCAGTGGCATATATCTATTGCTGTAGCCGTCTCGGGTACAATTGAATTACCCGTGTTAGACCATGCCTTATCAATTAATGTTAATACAACATGGCTCTGAAGAAGGATTTGATCCGAAACACGAATTAATGGCTCACTGTGGATAAGCCTGGAGTTTTAAAGACCTCAAGGTTACTGTGCTTACTTATTTTTTTGTCTTAGGACAGTGGCTAGGGTGCTCGCATTTGGTTGCTAAAACCTTGGTTCGAGACCCAGTGCAGTGGCATAAGATAATGGCAGTAGCCTGCTCTCGTGATATTTCATTTCCGGCGTTTGACCGTACTCTGAAATGCTGAAATATCAGGATAGAGGTTCTTAAAAAAGTGAATCTTATATGCGGGTTTCTACTGTTTATCAAAGGATGGCTATATGATTTGTTTTGTTTCAAGGATGGCTCTCTGCGTTGTATTGATCTGAGCAAAACGGATCTGGAAATCTCAGAACGGATACCACTGGAACACTCAACATCATCTATATGCTGGTCCCCTGAATACGACTGCTTGGTTCTTGGAAGTGAAGAGGGATGCATATCAATGTATCACACGGGAGATCCAGGCACCAAGAAGTTATTTGAGGGACACAGTGGAGAAATAATTGGCCTAGATTGCACTAAAGACAGTGCTTCTAACTGCGTAACTTGCAAGGAAAATGGTTTGTTACAGCTGTGGTCGATCGCCAAACCAGTTTGCATTGGCCAACTGAATCTTCAGTGCAAAGCAACAGCAATGAGGTGCCTTGCTTCTTCGAGTACGTTAGTCGTTGGAACTGCAGATGGAAGGCTTCTTCTTGTCGACGTCTCATCCACTGACAAGCCGAGATTAGTACTTGAACGGTTTCTTCACAAAGGACCCATCACTGCACTGGGGTGTGTATGATTTGCAACATAAATATTTCGGTCCTTGATTCTCCAGTTTTTCGCACGGTTAAACCCGCTACTAAGAACCTACATTTTTAGGAGTTAGTCTACAATCACAGTAAAGTGTTTTCATGCAAGAAGAGTGCTCTATACCTTAGAAGGTAGAGCGAGATACAATAGAAGTGACACATAAAAAACACTACAAACATGTTGTAACTCTGAGTTTCACGCTATTGCCATCATCAGACTACTCCTGTGTAACTGTTGTCTGACGATAGCTTTAGTGTGAAACTCCGAGTAACAACTTATATGTAGTGTTCTTTTTCTGTTACTTCTATTGTAGGGGATACCCTAAACAGTCGCTTGAATAAATTGCAGCTAATTGCATTGGTGGTCATTGGGTGTGTACAGGCCTTTAAGATACTCCTTATCTACCATCCTTATTATTGGTAAAAGTCAATAAAAAGTTGAAATTTATTTTATACCCTTAGAATATAGTCAACATTTTAAAATCTTAGTTATGTGGACAGGTTTTTAATTCTCAGCTTCTTAGTTGTTTGTTTTTATTGTATTTTGTAAAATTAGAAAAAAGTTTAAGTTTTTCATGTTGATTTTATAAATGAAAGGAACCAATAGTTTGATGTTCCTTATGTCCCTTGCAAAATATGCTGAAGTGAGATACAAAAATAAAAGAATATTGACAATTTCTCATTTAGACAGCTCTACTGATCAACTACTGTACTGTTTCTTGTAGAATATGCAACATGGGGAAAGTCATTGTTACCGGTTCAACAGACGAACGTGTGTTATTCATTGATGCAAGAGTGACGTCTGATTTTAACGTTTTAGGGTATACGAGTAAGTACAACTTTACATAAAACATGTCGATTTCATTGACTAATTCTATAGTTTTCATCCTCCTGATTAACGTGGTAAAATTAGAATCTTCCAATTTTTCGTAGTTTTTCCATGTGGGTAACATATAACATAGATCTGTGTCATTAGAAATCTGGACCCTACATTTCCATTTGATATTTCTCGTGGTAGTGAATTTCCGTTTGACATAAATTAATCTTGAAAGCTATTTTACCACTTTTTGTAGAAATTGAAGGAGAAGCTCGCTCGATATCATGTCTGCATTGTGTTGATGATAAAAACATGAGCTTATGGAAGATTCTCATCGGAGTTGGCCATGCTGACGATACTCTGAGCTTTAGTCGGCTCGTTGGTCTCGATATCACTTCTGATACTCTGAAAGGTAATATATTTTTAAATTTCATTTTGAGTGAAAAACCCCTCTTCTGTTTCTTTGTAGGTCAGTATTTGATTGGTGTAGAATCTATACCCATTGTTTGCTATCATTTATCATAAACCTTTAATTCACTGCTGGTCTTAGATCAGTACATAATCAAATAAATTAACTACTTTCGCTTTGCGTCCGACACTCACCAGAGTAGTACATCGGGAAGAGTGTGAAAATAAAGGATGGTTCTACCCAAAGGTGGATTAGAATTGGTCAATTAAAAAGGAGGTGAATGGTTGATATAGTGAGGAGCAACTAATAGCTGGAGGTCTTTTGAGACGAATTATAAACTGTTGATTATAAACTGTGAATGGCTACCACTAGTAGAAAAATTCCACTGTGGTGGATGGAAAAAATATATGTAGGGATGTAGAAGATGGGTCAAATTTGATACTCTATGGACTAGCTATGGTGATGGAAAAGGTGTGGACGCGATCAAAACCTGTTTATTTCTTCTCAAAAGCTGAATGCAGGCTCTTATACACACTACCACGAGTGACCTGCAGGTTTCTTTCATTATAGGTGGCAAGGGCTCATTTGTGGACAGGACTGGCCTGTTTCGGGACAGTGCGATCATGAAGAGAAATTACTTGTTTAGAAACGCCATGAGCAGCATCTGCGCTGTTTCGAGACAAAATGCGTTTGCCATTCAATTGCAGGGTAAAAAACTTGCCAAGCTTCTTATCCCGGTGTCCGAGGTATGTGTTTTTATTGCAGATGAATTTTACAGACGGTTGTTACAAAGGGGTTTGCAATGTGCAGCTGAAGCAGATCTTTGTCGTGTTAGATTAAGATTGGGATGGCCTTTCAAGTGTACGAATGGCCACGAAAGAGAACGAGTATGCAGGGGATATTTTAAGATACTGACTGGTGGGCTGATCGGTCCAGTAGGAACCTGGGCTTGCCCTGGCAATGAAAGAAGAATTACCGCTTCGGCTCAGTGGTCTAGATCGAAATGGGGCCATTTCAGTATTTGCACTTGCAAAATTGTATTATCTTATCCTTACTTATATCAATAATTTTTCAAAAAGAAAAATACTTAAATACTTACTTAAATAATTGTTGGTTTTGGTGACAATGTTTCCTCCACCAGTGGATTAAAAATTATAAATCCTCTGTGGGTATGAATGATATTCCGTGATGATAATTCAATATCTTGATGATAACATTTGCAATTTGAGGGAACACTCGTATTTTGCAGGAAAATACTGGTAACCTCGTTCTGGATCCTCTGATGGACGCACAGGGGCACGGCCTTGAAGGGGGTTGCATTGCGGCCTCAAGTCATCTGAAATGGTTAGCATCGGGAGCTCCTGATGGAAAGCTGATTTTGAGGGCTACCGGAGCACTGGTAAGTTGTACATCATTATTATTACACACGTTGATCCGGGTAAAGCACTACATCAATTGAACTTGAGGGCATGACATCATGGTGTTGTGCAATACTTAGTTCTCTAAATATATTTATGCTTGTTTGAACTGTTAAGAACACAGGTTTATGGTCCTTTCTTAGATTTTGGTTTCAGAAGAGTCTTAAAGTTACTTGGTTATTATACAACACTATGAGGCCATGTACTCAAGCTCAATATGTTGGAGTGCCTACCGATGGTCTGGACAATCTGAGCAAATGAGCCTGTACAGCACATTTCAACCAGGCCGTGAACCAGTACTTTTAAACCAGGATATATAAGCACCAGACTGTGTGACCACTGGTTGCTTTTGACTTGTATTTCCTGCAGAGCTTTCTGTTAATCTGATCTGCAATCCGGGACAAAACTTATGAGACAAACGTATGAAATAAGCTTCTATGTTAAAGAACCTCCTTATAAATTAAGAAGAGTGATATCGTTTCCATACTTTCATCCCTCTACTGTACCTACGACTTTTCTCTCATAGGACAACCTGGTAACAGTGACAGCAGGACATCGCCTCTCCAACGGCATCATAAACGTCTGCTTCACAAACGACTCACGAAATACCCTGACAGTCGGAGGGGATGGCACGCTTTCCTGTTGGGGCTGGGAGTTTAGCACTCTCGGGAAGAGTCGTGCTGCCGCTGCAGTGGATGCTGCTAAGGCTCAGATCGATGCGCTGCATCACATGCGACTGGAGCAAGACCGTGCTTTGACAGCACTCGCTGAAATCAGCATCGACCATCAATCATCAGGTGAGTACTTCACAGGCCATATTCTAGGTGATTTTCATTTCCCTAGCAGTCTGTTGTAAGCGGTTGGGAATTATACTTCGAAAAATGTCATTTCTATTTTTAAGGTGTCTATTTCTAAGATAGACATTACTGGCCTACTGGATCGATGAAGTCGTAAATATTGCACCGATATTGTCAAAACCAAACGAATGATGTATCAATCGAAAGGTCTAATCAAGTGCTGTCTAACTACACACGTCAGTGGTATAGACAATGAGATATAGTGACATTAGTTCGAAAAATGACAGTTAGTGACGTCAGTTGGCACTTCCGGTCAAAATTGAAAATGAATCCAAGTCTTAAAAGAATCCCCATTGTCGATCGATTTCAAGCATGAAATCAAAGGGTTAACTGGTTGCTCGATAGTTACAAGAAATACCCTGTCTATTAAAATTATATATTACTGCAAAGATTCGAAATAATCACATCGCTTCGGATTATCGCCTGCGTGCACATTTCTTGATGCCGTTCCTTCTTTAATTTCCATGAACATGAAAGACTCGTCTTACATATGAATCTCGTGTTTAAGCAGGAACCTCAACCAGTGGTACACCAACTCGTGAAGAAAAAACTTGGCTCGATCTTTCTGTGGCAAAGGTAAATTTCATAAACATCATCATTATTACGAGTCCTTGAAACTAGGGAGTGGGGTGTGGTGGTGAAATAGCCCTACTTACCCAGAGAATTAAGCTCCCTAGGTCGATAGCATAAACAGGGAACAACATTCCAGCCCCTACTCTGGCCAGTAAACAGGAGCCAGATGTTAGGCCTTGGAAAGGAAGGCAGGAAAGCATTCAGAGAAATTGAGGAAAAGAAAGCACATTAGGAGAGGATGGGTGGGAAAATTCGTGAAAATTTCAGAATGCATCTACAATACAAGAACACATCAGAGCTCCTATATACACTTGTAGCCGCTGATTACATGCGTAAGGAAAACGGGATATACCAAATTTAATAAAAAGCATCAAATATTCTAATGCCTAAAACATGAACAGAGAAACAAGGACTCAAAGATAACTCTCTTAAGTCTTTCTTCAGACTTACAGACATTTTAGAGTTGCGTTTTCTTTTAGGCCCACGAAGAAGAAGACATGAAATATAAAGAAAACAAATCTAAGCTGAGACAAGACATAGCCTCGTTGAGAAAACAGGTGTTGGACATGATCGACGTGAATGGGAGGCTACCTGACATTGAAAAACTTGATCGGCATGAGTTTAATATGGACCTTGAGGAACGAATGAAGTTGTTGAATGTTAGGGAAGAAAAGCTCAAAGAGGTAACGCTCAATTTCAATATTTCTCTGCGAACATAGAAATCCCATCAAAACAGTAATAAATACTAACTATTAACACTAATTTTCGATCATCAAAATATAGGGTAAGTAGTTAATAGCCGATTCGATTTCAGGAGTGAAACTGCACCCACTCGGGGGAGGGGTACATAAAGATTTACCTTTTCACAATTTTGGAATCAACATTAGTCTCAAATTTTATAGTACTGGGGAGGGATACCATCGATACTGTATGGGGATACTAGCAGCACTGTGGAGGGATAGAATCGGTACTGTAGGGGGATATCACCGGCATTGTGGAGAATATCAGATACTGTTGATGAAAGCTTAGGAGATAATACCCACAGTAATGATGATATCCCCAACAGTACTGTACAGACGTTCTCCAGAAAGATCTACGACATCAGAACCACAAACAATATCTGCAGATATTGCAAAACCTTTTTTTCTCCTTTCCAGTTCTTTGTCACATTTTTGAATAGTTTTTGGGTGTAAGCCGTTCTAATCTTTCGTGTTAGATCCAGTGTTCCACCGTATACTTCCTAAATTATAGGGCATTGTGCCCATAAACAAATTTAGTGGTTTTAGGTTGATCTAGGGCTACCCTCTGTTACCCCTTTTTATTACCCTTACTATTTCTATTGACAGCTCCGAAGTGAAATAGAATACAAAAACCTGGCAAAACAATATGTTCGCGACTTGATCAAACGCCAGTGTTGGGATGAAATGTCGACGAAAGGCCGCTCGTTGAAAGCATTCAACTCAACGACAGAAGTTACCAACTATCCAATGAGGGAAAGAACGAAAGCAGAGACAGATGAACTTGAATTCGTTACCAAGCAGAGAAGATTAGAAATTATGGAGGATGATATCCGAAAAGAAACTCTCGACGCCCAAACTGCTGCGAATCCACCTCTAGTTGGTGAGTACCTTTTTGTATTTCACGTAGACTTGCCATTCTACCCAGAAAACTTTCCAATAATTCTGGACCTATCATAAAAAGGTACCCCAAAATTCCGCAATAATGGTATACCGCGCTGACATAGAATTCATTCAAAAAAGAATCTTTTGAATATCTCTGAAAAGTAGAATATACCAGTATTCATGCCTCGATACCATTTGGTTTCCTTCTCAGTATCATGATAATTCTAGCATATAAAGCTAGATTCCATTTCACCATGATAAATCTTTACTTTCTAAATGGCATATATCACTATTCTGCATTTTTCAGCGAAAAGGTACCCCTAAAAATGGCTCACCCCGTACCCTGTCCCATTATCAGACTAAGATACCCTAGGTCCAATTGAGTTAACCGTGCGAGATAGTACAGGTGGTAGAAGGTGGTAGATAGTACAGGTAGATAGCACTGGTTGCAAAGCAAACGCCTTAACGATTGTGCAGCACGAAAGCTGAGGCTGGTAGAAAGGCGAGTTTATCTATTTGATTTGATAATCGCTTTTTGATTTTTCGCAAATAATTGACTCCACGTGTTATTGATGTACAAGCAATATTTACTGAAGAAAATCTGACTATCGAAACCTCTGAAAGCATGATTTGTTGTCTTATCTTATATATAAGGAGTAGAGAAAGAGATATAATACACTAAGAAGAAAGAGACTCAAAAGACAAAACTCTCCGTCTCAGATCTGTGCATTTCCTGGTGAGTGGGTAACCACGAAACAGGCTTGTCGAGATGGAGAGTTTTGTCTTCTGATTCTTTTTCTTCTTAGTGTATAAAATTCTACTCTATGTATTGAGCACTCTAACGCAAAACCGATGCACATACTTTGTAATGCATAAAGTTATAGGTAAATTAGATCTGGTATTCGTATGATGTAAAGGCAAATATCTTAAGAATTTTCTCTAGGATTGTAGATAGTAAATATATTTGGTCATATCAAGGCTTTTCTCTTACACAATATTTGACATGATAGTCACCACTCATCGTGACAGGCCTTTGATATTTAGTAGGACAACGTTGTAAACACATTAAGCTTTATCATGGCTGTTTCTGACACAATATTTGACATGATAGTCACCACTCATCATGACAGGCCTTTGATATTTAGTAGGACAACGTTGTAAATACATTAAGCTTTATCATGGCTGTTTCTGACACAATATTTGACATGATAGTCACCACTCATCATGACAGGCCTTTGATATTTAGTAGGACAACGTTGTAAATACATTAAGCTTTATCATGGCTGTTTCTGACACAATATTTGACATGATAGTCACCACTCATCATGACAGGCCTTTGATATTTAGTAGGACAACGTTGTAAATACATTAAGCTTTATCATGGCTGTTTCTGACACAATATTTGACATGATAGTCACCACTCATCATGACAGGCCTTTGATATTTAGTAGGACAACGTTGTAAATACATTAAGCTTTATCATGGCTGTTTCTGACACAATATTTGACATGATAGTCACCACTCATCATGACAGGCCTTTGATATTTAGTAGGACAACGTTGTAAATACATTAAGCTTTATCATGGCTGTTTCTGACACAATATTTGACATGATAGTCACCACTCATCATGACAGGCCTTTGATATTTAGTAGGACAACGTTGTAAATACATTAAGCTTTATCATGGCTGTTTCTGACACAATATTTGACATGATAGTCACCACTCATCATGACAGGCCTTTGATATTTAGTAGGACAACGTTGAAAATACATTAAGCTTTATCATGGCTGTTTCTGACACAATATTTGACATGATAGTCACCACTCATCATGACAGGCCTTTGATATTTAGTAGGACAACGTTGTAAATACATTAAGCTTTATCATGGCTGTTTCTGACACAATATTTGACATGATAGTCACCACTCATCGTGACAGGCCTTTGATATTTAGTAGGACAACATTATGAATACATTAGGTTTTATCAAGGCTGTTTCTAGCGCAATATTTGAAATGGCTGTCGCAACTTATCATGGCAAGCCAGCCTTTGATATTTACTTAGGACACCGTTTTGGGAGTGATCTGTCTCCCACCACCGTGCAATGAGAAATGTGGTTTCTTCTCTTTTTGACATTAGTGAGTGTAGACCGAATATAGGGAAGAAACCACATTTCTCATTCCCCGATGATGGGAGATGATCACTCCCGAAACGTTGGCCTAGTAAATATCAATGGCTAGTCTTTGAAAGTGGTGACTTTCGTGTCGAATAAGGTTGTAGGCAGTAATTGGGATTGTGGGATTTGGTATCATTTGTCAATACAATGTGTATGATTATGTTTGCAGAGGAGCATAATTTAGATGAAGAAGAATCATCTGAGGACGATAGAAGAAGAAAGGAGACACCAGCTGTGACAGGCAGTCTCAGCACCTTATATGGGGGAGACAATGAGCTCCTTTGCAGCCAGTTTGCTATCTACACCAGTCAGGAAAAACGTCATCAGATTGTTCTACTTGAGGTAAGCGAGGCATTTTTATAAATATGTAATTTTTCTATTAAGCTTCCATATGGATTACCGTAAAAAATCTATAAAGCCACGTAGAGGGCATATTTGAGTGGTGACGTTTTAGTCGGGGGGCTGTTTTTAGAGGGTTTGGAGAAAATAGTCCTCACTATCAAGCATTTAAAGTTAGAAGTTTGCAATGTTACGATGGAATACATCCACTAGCTATGCCTAACTCATCACATCTTACTCTTTATTTTTTTTGTATGAAAAGGGGGCCCTGAATGGAGGGAAGCTTATTTAAAATAGAAGTATTCTTCATAAAGGACTTATTGAGAGAGCCAAAGGTAACAATGAAATGTTGTAGGGAAATCTTGACCTTAATTGAAAGGGAGAGGGGTGTCCAATACAAGTGTGTGTTTGAAAGGAAACTCCTATCAGAGATATATCCATTTTCATGTGTGAATTTCGATGTAATGATAATTTTCCAACATGATCGAGCTAAAAGATCCCCAAAGTATTTTACATCATTAAAATTTGGAGTGAGGGGGGGGGGCTTAAAGGAGAACAAAACTCATTGCAAATATTCAATATCGTTCGAATGTGCATTATCAGTTATTTAAGCGATTGTAAGCAATACTGTCTTTAATCGCTTGAATCATCACTTCAAAGCATTTCAAGTGGCCCTTATTATATTGATAAATGACATAGGGGAATGGAAAGTGTGTAGGAAAGAGAATCTAGCTCTAACATGTAAATTTCTTAAGTACTTGATGGTTTATTTCTTTAATCGTGGTATTCTCTATCTTGTTAAGGACTGCATCTATCAAATGAAGGTAGCTTTCAACAAAAACTTCAGTGATGTTTTCAAAATGAAGGAGTCAGAAATCAAGAAAATAACAGACAGAAATGTTCGCATCAGGAAAATACTGAAGGATTTAGGAGCAGGTGATGCGGTGTTTGAGCCTTCATGGACAGTTGACGAGAAGCCAGAAATGCTGCTGGAAGTCAAGGACGAGGAAGTGACTGTGGAGAAGTACATATCAGAAGAAGAGCAGAAGAAGTTAGATGCGTTGGCACAAGAAGAAGAAGGTATCGCTTTTGTATCTTAACCCCCCTCCACGCGATAAAACATCGTCTTAAGGAAACATCGTCAAACATATGTTGGATGTTGTTCAAGAACAAATACTTTATCCTGTGGACCACTTCATCAAATAACCTTGAACATCGTCAAACATGTGTTGGATGTTGTTCAACAACAAATGTTTTATCGTGTGGACCACTTCATCATACAACCTTTAACATCGCATCGTCAAGCAAAAGTTGAGCCTAGTTTCAAAAGTAGGGACACATTAGCCTGGACTACATCAGTTAGCATGGAGCGGGCTTGTTCCTCTTATAGCTTCTTCTCGGCCTTGTAGTTGGGGCCAATATTTAGATTATGTATTATAACATTCAAGGATTGGATATGTGGTTGTAGGAGCACGAGGCAGTTATATTCTTTTGAATGAAGCACTTTGATTAAAGGTTTTGTTAGTCGGTTTGAATTAGGTGTGATTTGGTTAAGCTATTATCATTTAACTTTAAAGACAGTTATAAAGGAATCACAGCTTATTAGTTTAATAGGCTCCATCATTTGACCTGGAAATGCATATCTTCTTTAATTAACTTCTTATAACGGCAGAGCGAAAGAAAGCTGAGAAGGCGGACAATGCCCGTGAAAGGGCCCTGGGAATGATGATGGCCGGAAGGCTCGAAGCTAATTTAGAAGAGGAGTTGAAGAAAGAGTTGGTGAAGCCAGAATTCATGGAAAAGCCGTCGAGTGAGTGGACGGATGAAGAACAAAAAGCAGCGAAGGAGTTTGAGAAGAAAGAACAGAAGGTGAACTTTATACTGGGTTATAGGCCTGTTTGCAAAATGTGACGAGCCGAGTAACTCAAAATTTCTTGATTTTGGCGTGAGTTTTAAGTAAGCAAATAAGAGTATTCATTTGCCACTTCAAATTTAATTTCAGGAAATAAAAATGGATTGGCAATTGAATTAGGGAAGTTTACAGAAGTGTTGCTAAAGAAAATATGATTAAGAAAATCCTGAAGATAAAATGGACTTAAGCATTAAAAACACCTCTTTCTACGGTAGCAGGGATAGTATTTAAAAGATGAAATTGTCCTTATTTCCATAATGGTCCCCTTAGAGGCGTGAATAAAGGAATTAAATGTCTTGTTTACAGCTGGGACAGAGTAGCATTTACTACATAACTAACTAATGTATAGTAGTACGAGATCGTAATGTATAGTATATTCATTGCACCTACCGCAGCAACCATAGAAAAGTTATGACAAATGCAAAGTACAACGAATTTCCACTTTTGGAAGTGTCTAAATTGAATTTCATAGCCTCAAAAATCTGCAGGGTGTGAAAGTCGAGTTGTTTATTTTTCACAGCTTAAAGAAGAACGGGAGAAGTTTCGCAAAGCGCTGGAAGCTGAACTGAAGAAACTTCAAAATAGCGTGACCGAGGCTACAAGCAACTTTGATGAGCGACTTGCTCAGTTGTTCAACCGGAAGATCAAAACCGAAATGGTTATCTGTCAGGTATTGTTTAACTCTTTACAGCAATGCTTGATACAGTAAAAAACCCGCGTATTTATACATTGAAATTACTCCTACGGTTCTTAGAGACTCGCGTTTTATATTATAGAAAATGAAAATCTTCATGAATAGATAGCTTTTTTTATTAGGCTATGCCTTATGAATCAATGTTATGCCAAGCAAGGCTGTGAAGAAGGATTTTATCCGAAACACGACTTAATGCATCACTGTGGATAAGTCTGGGGTTTTAAACTCCTCGAGGTTACCGTGCTAACTTATTGCCCTTGTTTAGAACAATGGCCTCTTCTAGATAAGGGAAGAAGGCAAACAGAGGCACAAGGTGTGGCCACATTGAGGGGATGGATGAGGGTTGCACCGCTCTGATAGTTTATCTATATTCATGATTTTCTTAATAGGAAGAACTAAAGATCGAGCGTATGGCTGCCTCGCTTCTGATGGAAGAAGAACTCGACACGAGAGAGGCGCAACTTTTGCAAATATTGGAAGAAAAGAAAGTGGCGAAACAAGAGAGCTCGACAATGGTGGGTGACGTGAAAAGAGAAGTGGATGCAAGTAAGGACAGCTACGAGATCATATCTGCAGAAGACAAAACTCTCGACAAGAACTTCAGACGAGAGTTCGCCGACCAGGATCAACACACAGTTGAAGTATTGTACCGACTGTTCAAAAGGAGACCAAGGTTGGTAGCGTGTTAAATAGTGCAGTCCAGAATAGTTATCATCCAATCAAACCTTATCAAATTACCTCCTTGATTTCCCGTTGGGGGGCTGAATACAGAATTAACGGTATCTCCACCGGCTAATATACACTGATCCCAAATAAAGACTGGATCGAGCATTCCTGGTTTCAATTGCTTCGGCTTGCTCTTGGCCTCCCAATATGGCTACTAAAGAAAAGATATTGCTTGTATTCTAGAACGACAGATCAGTCTTTGGATGGTACAGAACTTCAGTATAGCCAGAAATATGGGAACCATAATGAAACGAACACATAGATTACTTAAGCTTTTCGTCTGACACTCAACAGAGTAATACGTCAGAAAGAGAACAAAACAGAAACCTAACTGATTTATATACCCAGATGTGGATCGAAATAAGCAAATCAGAAAAGAGGTGAATGATTGGTATGGTGTCGGAAAACCAATCAACACCCGAGATACAGTGAGCTGACCAATAAGATTACTTCAAGAGTCCTAAGGCGAAAACGAACTCCTTCTGTCTACACAATAGGGGATCCCTGGTTTTTATGTAGACTGATTCCAAAATAGCTAAGTGAAAGATAGATCTTGCTCTGCCAATTGTTCGAAAGCAATTCACACTGTAGGCTTTAGCACACTCTGGGTTGTCGAGCAAATGTTGACCTATAGCAGAGTCATGTTTTAGTGAACTTTTTGGTTTTGAGGTGCAAGATGGTTGTTCTCGTTGCGGCACAGTTTTGTTGCGTCTGCTAGACGGCACGTGTTGTTTAACCCTATCACATAACCGCTGAGATGTGCGACCTACGTATCTGGCATCACACCGGCACGAGTATTCGTATACTACAAGGCTGTTTTGTGTGGTAGGCACACTATCTTTGCGGATAGATGGAATTATTTTCCTAGAGAAGACGAGACGGGGGCTGACCGTGGCGTAGCACTTAGTTATGGCTTTCTTAATTTGTTTTTCAAACCGCACTGAGACGTTGCCGATGTAAGGCAATTTTAGATAAACAGGGCACTTTTGCGGACCAAACTTTTTGTCAGCCGAGAAACCTGCGATTTTATTACGAAAGCAAGCCGAAATGAGATCTTCTGGATATCCATTGTTGATGATATATAAATCTGGGTATACAAATCAGTTAGGTTTCTGTTTCGTTCTCTTTCTGACGTATTACTCTGTTGGGTGTCAGACGAAAAGCTTAAGTAATCTATGTGTTCGTTTCATTATGGTTCCGATATTTCTGGCTAGAACGACAGATGCTCTATCGAGTCTTTATTTTAAGATCAATGCTAACATATCATCTGGTTGGTATTTTCAGAGCTCAGAAGACGCTGAAAGCTGCAGTAGAGACGCAAGCTGATGTCCCTGCGTCCGGAGGAAACCCTTTCAAGCCTCGTCCATCGTCATCAAGAGCCGTATCTGTAGCTGTGGCGACATTGGAGAAGGCCATGACTGAGTTGGATGACGACCAACACATGCCAGAGGGAGTGGACCATGAAACGTGGAGGAGGCTTGTCATGCTGCGGAGATTCAAAGTGGAGAAGGAGCAACAAGTAAGCTAAATATGCAATTTTGTGACCGCCGGTGGAGTAAGTGAATCACTCAAACAATATCAAGAAGTTGATGTTTGGTCGATACTGAAGGGCAGCCATATGTATTATTCTATTTTGATTTTGAATCCCTAAAATGGATGACCATGGTCATCAACTGAAGATTATTGATCTTGTATAAATGTTTGTCATCATGCACGGTACCATCATTATGTGCTTTTTTATTGTATGGGTTATCTGTGCTATGTGCTATCATGTTATTTGTTATTTTGATCAACAATGCTTGGGAGCCATGTCTATTATTGTATTTTGATTTCGATTTCGATTCGGATCGTCTTGACAATCATGCTAGATAGAACTTCTGTTCACACCACGCCAAAACTATCCGGTTAGAAACAGTTCATCACCCCACACAAAAATCACCCCAGAAAGGTTTTAGAGTGATGTGAACACTTTCAACGCTGTATCTTGCACCGAAACTTTGCTTTCCTTTTTAAAAATTGCTTTATTGCCTTGGAGCAAAGCAAGATAGATGATATCTCGTTAATGAAGCTTTTTCTCGAAGCAAAGAAGTGAAGGAGAAAGAGATAAGGAGTGTGAATAGAGGACCTATACGGTATGATTCACTCCGGATTGTTTCGCTCCGAAAGCTATCCGGTATAGTGTGAAAAGTAACGGATAATGAAGAACGAATTTCTGTTCAGGGTACCGCCACTTTTAGCAGAATCTTCTTTTGTCATGGATGTTTCTCGTCACCTTTAAGGGTTTTAGCTACTGAAGAGTTTTGATGAAGAAGTTCTAATGCAGAGATTTTATTTCCAGGTGAAATCCAAAGCGCTGGTTCTAGCCGATCTGAACTCTATTCATCAAAAGAGAATTGAAGACGATGAAAGACTGAAGTTGGAAATAGAGCACGTGTTTAAAGAACTACAAAGGTATGAGTGAGTGCTTTATACTGTGCCCATGAGTCAATGTTTTATACTGTGCCAAGAGGTGATTTCACAGCATGTTTCTTTTAGTTTGTAGCTGTCAAGTGTGACCTGAATGACCAAGACTGAAGGCTTAATATTGTTATCAAGTTCTAAAGAAATTTTATTGATTTCAATGCCAATTTTGTCAGTACCTCGATTGATATTTGGTTGAGTGTAACTTGAGAATAATTTTCGTCCTATCTTATCGCTAGACTCAGAGATGACCGCCTCAGATTCAACCTCAACCTCGAAGTACAGCTCCTACTCAAGCAAGGACAGGTAACAACCGTTTTTAGGCCCTTTTCGCACTTTTCTGTTTTTGCATTTTCTGCTAATTCTGCTGTAGTTGAACAGTTGTTGTTGTCGCTAAGCTGAGATTTTCCTTTTGGGTTGTTGTTGTTGTAATTGTTATTTTGGAAAAACCGGAGCAAACTTAAAGTTTCTTTCACCAACGTGAAAATTCGTTTACATGTTGTCAAGGGAGAATCTGAAAGTGATTAATTGGGTAACATGTATTGTTAAATGTTCATTTGAAATACGCTGAAGGCACAAATGAAGTGTAGTCAATGTATCTGAATTTCCTGGTCATTGTTCTCTCTTCTATATCTTCCCAATCATTTTTACGATGATTTGCTCCGTTTTGTTCGTTAGTACTGTTAACTTTTTAAACCATTTCAAACTATTATGATAAACTTTGCATAACGATGCTTCTGTATGCAGTGTAGCAAAGTATTAATATTGCTATGATTATTATGTTATGGGCCTAAGTCGAACGTATAGCCAACGTGTATGTTTTCCGAGTTATTAATTGAGTTATGAAAGCAAAACTTCCTCTAGCATAGCTCATTCTTCTAATCAGCTAATTAGGCTGTTGTTACAGAACAAGCTGTTGGATATGTGATGCTAGAAGGATTGTAATTCATTTCGTTTGTGTAGCCTTGTGGTTAGGGCGATAGACTTCGTATCCTTGAAGGGCAACCTTCTCCGTGGGTCAAATCCACGTACAGTCGGAATCATGAACTACAAGCCGTCAACCATCTCAGCTGTCCATCCTTCCGAGGTTGGTGGATCAGTATCTAGGTTAATGGGGTAATAACTGACCGTGTTCCCAATTAGCAGAAATACTAAATACCTTGGCACTTACATAGGTAATGCCAATTATTGTTATTATTATTATTATTATTATTATTATTGTCTCTTGCTTGTTAGGTTGAGCTGCCGTCTTCATCTTTTATCAACGATTATGGCGACAGCATCCTCATCCATCGCTCTGTTGTGGAGGATTTCAATGCAACAATCAAGGTGATTCTAGAACTATTTGATGCGTCTGTTACTGTTGTTAAGTAAGACGAATAAATTATTCTCAAAGTATTTATCAAAGGCTTTGATAACAGACATATGCCCGAAACGTCAGTGGAAGCTTTTTTATATATCACATTCTATCAATGTGAATATTCATATTTTCCGTTCGCTTGGATTTGGCAGAGCTTCCTTACAATAGGTGTCTGCAGAGATTAGATACAGGCAGCTAGAGCAAGCAGAAAAATGTTTTGACCAAAGGGAAGCGACATAACCTTCGCTCTATCTCTGCTCTGCCTATAGAAATATAAAGATATCGCACTTTTAGTCCAAATTTGCGTGCAACATGAACTTTTTGTTTTGGCTATTTTTACCACTAATTTGGGTCTTCATGTTTTATTGTGACGTCATACCAGATCTTTCCTTCAACCTAATTGATATATTCTTGTTTATGATTAATCAGATTAGGGTATTTCAGCAAATAATCCAATATGCAACACTTAAGCTTCATAACTCAGTTTCGTAATAAATTCGACCAAACTTTGTGCACAGTTAAGACCAGTTCAACATCAAACTTAAGTAAAGGAATGAAGAAAAAAAGGCTTCATAACCATTCAAAGCTAATAACTATGATTAAATTTTAAGGCAAATTTAAACGGGCAAATTTAGGAAAATCTGCTTGAAGCCCCCCTTCCTAACAATTTAGCGACTCTGAATCTGTATGGTCTCGTCGTGCTAAAAGCTGTTAAAGTACTCCATCACTTTTGGCGGGGCTCGTAGTATTCCATAATATTTCCGTATCTTTCCTTATTCTACGGTTTATTCATTTTTCAGACATTGGGAGAGAGTAAACTTGCCAGCATGAAAGACAGTAAAGAATTCAGAAAAGGAATCTACCAACTAGAATGGTATTTTTATTATTCATTTACCTCTTACTCTTCTGTACGATTACTGTGAATCAACTATTTAGTGCCTTCTTCACAAGGCTTATTAAGATCACTTGCAAGGGAAACAACGAAACCACCTTCAGAACTACCACAAAGTGTTAGGAGAGAATTTGCCGGCCCTCTGTTATTCCAGGCGAAAGGGCAATAGGAATCACGAGGTGCTGTCACATCGACAGGAAGAACCAGGGTTGCATTGCTTCAATTAGTCAACCTATTCAGTGGGCCCCTTTTTGCTTTGTACATAAACCAATACCTTACGAAGATAGCTGCCTAATTTGCAGAGTTGTCACAGAGGCTTGTAATTGAGAAGCAAAAATATGAGCATCCGATAGGGAACTCCTGTGCAGTGCTGTGGAGGGTGCTCAGCACTTTGAAGGTGGTCAGTACTGTGGGTGGTTATCATCAGTGGATTAGAAGCAGTTCAGTACTGTGAGGGGATACCATGATTACTGTCGAGGATTCAGTACTCTGGGGAGATACAATCAGAACTGTAGGGGATAACATCAGTTGTATGGAGGCGTTTTACACGCGATTTGTATATAAGGAACTAAAAGGATGGGTTAGAGTCCTGCTCCGGTAATTTCCATTCACAAAATATATCTCAATTTAAAGTATTCGTATATAACTACAGCATAACCATTAACTGCTTGTGAAATGGTAAGGAGGCTAAAGTTGAATTTGCCTTTGTTAGCAATGCTTTACCATCTATGAAGGATATGAGTAGATGGTATCATCATCATCATCATAATTGCTACGTGAGGTATATTTGTAAATAAGAATATTTCTTGTTTGATTACAGGGAACATAAGAAAATGCATATGCAAGCTGAAGATTTAAAGACTGCTGCGAGGGACATCCAGCTCCTTCGTGTAACCAAAGATCTGCAAGCGGTACATTCAAGCTTCGTGTTTAAGTTTAATCTATATCTGTGAAGGTATAAGCTGATTCAGAAGGTATAAGCTGATTCAGGCATATGCCTTGTTTCCAGCAGGAGTATTTCATTTCATCTTAAATTCTTTCGGCACACGGAAAGTTGACAGTCAGAGGACTGATTTACAGTGGGCTATGCAAATAAATATAAAGCTTAAGAGAAGCATACATATCAAAAATTCTAATAACAGAATTATCTTATTAAAAACAAATCAAAGTTGTGTGACATGATAGAGAGAATCAGCTGTCGGTCTAGGTATTTTGGGCATAAGTTTTGAAAAATTCATAAGATTTGGAAAAAAAGATTTTGATGATTTGACTGCAGCCGAAAGATCGTTCCTTAATTTCGCACTCTCATGTGAAAATCATTTCTGACCACAAGCCGATTTGCTAAGAGGGATTACTAGATATGTTTTGCATTGCGAAGTGCTCTCTTGCATGTATCAGAAAGCAAGGTAAATATTTCTGTAAGGTAATTGGGAGCTTGGTTGTTAACCGATGACTGGGGTAGAATACCCTGAACTACTCCATATAGCACTATGTATGATAGTATAGAAGTGACTCCCTTGGTTATGGCCACAAATAGACCACATTCACAATGACGTCAATTCCTTTGCAATGCTTCCAGGAACATCACCATTTTCAATATCATGTGGATCAAAGTCTCAGAGGCATGCATTGCTCTTAAAGTCTCAAAGAGTTGTTTCGTAGTTGTACTTCTAGCATAATGATACGACGAAGAATTCTTGCTCAGCAGCGAATCAAGTATCTTGCCTAACTTTCAGACACATCCTACGTCATTGTAAAAGGAGATATTACGCTAAGAGCTTCGAAACCAATACTTCTTGTTCCCCTCGCAAAATTAAGGTGGCTCTTATAGTTAGGATTCATGCTTACGTTTATTTCTCGAACCCTCTGCAAAATTCCAGAGGCTCTCATAGTTAGAGCCTCGAAGATTAGGGTCATTTTTTATCGACCCCTTTGCAAAATCAATTGACTCTAGTATTCAAGAAGATGAACGTGTCTATGTGTGCAAATGTCTCGACTTTGTCTATTTCTCCATCCGTTCAAAAATCAAGATAGCTGGATGACTCTCTAAGCTTTGAAGCCATTTTCTAGATTTTGCCTTTGTCATTTTGCTGTGATTTATACATCGTGAAAAATTTTGTGAATTATGTTGATCTTTTTAATTATTCAGTATCTTGGTGAAGGAGATCAGACGTCTCGGCAGCAGCATGAAGTTGTGACGCTTGAAAAAACGGTGGAGTTGCATCAGAAGGTAAGATTGAAGTCATTTTTAGGCTGCTATTCATCAACTTGTCTCAGTTTGGATCTTCTTCGAATCGAAAGAGCCTAATTCAACGTTTTTGTATTTGCGATATCTGTTTTTGTATTTTGTATTTGTGATATCTGTTTAAAAGAAGGTAAAGCAAAAGCATTACAATACTATCTTACCATGAGAATTTTACCAAGTGGGCTGTGAATCGCCCTCCTCATTGCTCTCAGATGGGCTATCTTTAGTAAAAATGCACATCGAGGTGGGCGATTCCTTTCAAATTCAATAATCGAGGAGCGCGACTCATCGCCCACCTCGAGTGACTGAGGAAGGTATTGAGGTTGAACAGGGCGATTGCCCGCCTCGAATAGTTGCTATGGCCCTATAGCCCCCCATACCACAAAACTATATTTCTGAAGAGTCATAAAACATTGAAATTTGCTTTTCTGGTTTTAGATGCACCAAAGAAATGTTAAAGATAGAATGAATGGTTTGAAAACTCTGAAGAGACTGATAAAAAAGAAAGAGGCTGAAAATGAGTCACTCGATGAAAACCTCGAAGAGTTGTCCCTCTCGGTGGCTGAACGAAGAAACATCAACCATCCAAATGGTACGTTTTACATTCCTGTTTGAATATCGCATCGGTTGCTGAGGTAGAAAAAACGTTTGCTGACATTTTGTTAGGGAGATCTGCTTCAAATATTACTAAGGGCCTGTTTATATGAGCGAAAATACCTCAGCTGCCAGACCCGGGGCTGACAAGCGAAGTAAATTTCAAGCACTTTTTATATGGGACTTTTGTGCCGAATGCCGGGTTTGAAAGGCGAGGTAATCCCTAGACGTCATTAATCTTCACCGCAACCTTGATTTTCCATTGAAAATAGTTCGACTTTTCTTCACCTCACCAGTGGTTTTGCGTTTATATGGGAAAACTTCACTTCACCTGAGTGAAACTTCACCTCCTGAGAGGCAAAGTTTCACTATAACAGTAGTGTGGAGTGAAGTTTTATTTTCCATCTAAACGCCAGATGAATAATCAATTGTATTCTATACCAGGGTGAAATATCACTTGTCAGTCCTGGGTCTAGCAGGTGAAGTATTTTTGCCCATATAAACAGGCCCTATATAACATCAGACAAGAAAACATGATTTTAGCGAGGCATTAACCATAATATTATTTAGAATTAAAAGAGGGAGACCAAATTCGACATTTCTAATGACTTGAGGGAGCCGTTGCCATAATTGAGGTCCTCTGTAACTTACAGTTTCAGAACCAAACTTAACAGATTTAATCCTAGGTAGGACAAATTGATCACCATTTCTTAGGTTAGAGTCATTTTCTCGCTGCTAAAATACCTCATTCATCAAAGTTGGGCTCAAATCATTCTTAGATTTGTAGATTTCAGTCATCAATGTGTATACATACTTTGCATGAACGCTGAACAATGGATCTTTAGACAGTAATGTTTTAAAAGTAGATAGTAGTCCTGCTATGCTATTCTCAAAGCCCTTTCGAGAATTCCATTGATTTTATGGATTTATTGTCTACTGTAAAATGACCCCCCCTTGCAAGGGTATAGGCTGGGTAGTGTTTTTATCTCACTTGATTTAAAGAAATATGATTTCATGTTCAGATGACGAGCGAAACGACACAGCCGCAGCGAAGCGAATGCAGGACATTATAACTCGAAGAAAACTGGTTGACCTGGCAAAAGCTCAGGCGCAAGAAATCGCCGTTTTACGCGCAGAAGTGGAAAGACTCAGAATGCGCACATTCCCGGCTCTGGTGCAAGTCGACCAGCGATAAATCTTTCATTTCACTCTAATGTAAATATGTGTATATAATTGTCGACTCAGCCCACGGACAGAGTGATAATAATCAAAGACTCAATGAGATACTACAGTTAATCAGATAAAAAGCTCTTTTAATGTTTGTGCGGTATTTTCTCTCCGTTTCATTTTTAGTTGACTTTTCTGTTCCTATGCAACGCGGCACATACGTGGCTCGAGATGAATGAATTAGGGTTAGGGTAGGGTAAGGGTTATGATTAGGGTTAGAGGTTGGGGAAAGGAACAGGAATAGGAATATGGTTAGGGCTGAGCTGGGTTTGAAACCGGTTTGAGCTGGGGCTGAGGCCGGTTTAAGGTTAGGGTTAGGGCAAGGGTGGCTCTGAACTTCCTTAATTATCATCTCGTTATTTCTCGATTATGGACACTCTCTCTGACATTATCTGTATTCAGATCTGTTTTTAATCAAATTAAAAGCCCTTTCCTTGTTTGGATGATAATGGCTTTCAGTTTGTGTTTTTGTTGCTTCCTTTTCTGTTTCCATGCAATGCAGCATAAGCGTGGCCTGGTATGAATCATCATCATCATCATCATCATCATCATCTTCATCATCATCATCATCATCATCATCATCATTATACTAGGCTAACTAAACTTGATATATAATGGGAAATTAGAATAGCCAAATAACGACTAATCAAGGCCTAATCCTACTTCACTTACAATCCTAATTCATTCATTTTGTTTACAACATTTTCATGTCTTTGGAAACTTTTAGGTCAAAGAAATATTTTATTTCTTGGGATTAGGATCGGGGCTATGGTTATGCTTATGGTTATGCTTCTGGTCAGGGTAAGGGTTAGGGTTATGGTTAGGGCTGTGCTTATGGCTATGCTTCTGGTCAGGGTAAGGGTTAGGGTTATGGTTAGGGCTATGCTTATGGTTATGCTTATGGTTATGCATATGGTTATGCTTCTGGTCAGGGTAAGGGTTGGGGTTAGGGCTATGCTTATGGTTATGCTTATGGTTATGCATATGGTTATGCTTCTGGTCAGGGTAAGGGTTGGGGTTAGGGCTATGCTTATGGTTATGCTTATGGTTATGCTTCTGGTCAGGGTAAGGGTTAGGGTTATGGTTAGGGCTATGCTTATGGTTATGCTCATGGTTATGCTTATGGTTATGCTTCTGGTCAGGGTTAGGGTTATGGTTAGGGCTATGCTTATGGTTATGCTTATGGTTATGCATATGGTTATGCTTCTGGTCAGGGTAAGGTTTGGGGTTAGGGCTATGCTTATGGTTATGCTCATGGTTATGCTTATGGTTATGCTTCTGGTCAGGGTTAGGGTTATGGTTAGGGCTATGCTTATGGTTATGCTTATGGTTATGCATATGGTTATGCTTCTGGTCAGGGTAAGGGTTGGGGTTAGGGCTATGCTTATGGTTATGCTTATGGTTATGCTTATGGTTATGCTTCTGGTCAGGGTAAGGGTTAGGGTTATGGTTAGGGCTATGCTTATGGTTATGCTCATGGTTATGCTTATGGTTATGCTTCTGGTCAGGGTAAGGGTTAGGGTTATGGTTAGGGCTGTGCTTATGGTTATGCTTATGGTTATGCTTATGGTTATGCTTCTGGTCAGGGTAAGGGTTAGGGTTATGGTTAGGGCTGTGCTTATGGTTATGCTTATGGTTATGCTTATGGTTATGCTTCTGGTCAGGGTAAGGGTTTTGCTTATGGTTATGCTTACGGTTATGCTTATGGTTATGCTTATGGTTATGCTTATGGTTATGCTTCTGGTCAGGGTTAGGATAGGGTTTCTGAGTTTCAGACTAAAGATTTGGCATTCTTGTGCCATCTGATGTCCTAGCAGATGCTGAAGAGCAAATCACTCCCTTAGAATCTCGTACACTTTTCCTGAAAATCCTATTATTCTGATGAAAATTCCTTGAAAATCACTGGAAATCCTTTTGTTCTTTAAACAATCTCGTACTCTTGGAAGGGAGTGGGATGCTGCCCCTCGACAGATGCAGTACAGGGATCTAGCAGGGGCCTAGGGGACAGAGCCTTGTGGAGCTTGTGACATTTTCCAATCTCAAATTTTCTATTATTTTGAATCGAAAAAGATTTACTTCCACAGCCAGTAAAGTTTCGTAGCTATAATTGCTTATTTCATGTGTGGCCTTTCTTCTATGATTTCCTCATTAATTATTTTTAGTTATTCTAATTTGTTTGGTTTCTTGCTTTCTGTAAATTATGAAGACAAACTCAGAACAACAAACAAACTCAGACTAATTAGACGAAAAACGAATACCTGCACAATATGATCTCATCAGTGCACAAATTGAATTTATCAGTGCACAAGTTGATCATTGAGCTCTGAAATAAGGGCTGCACGAAAGCGATATACGAGCAACAAAGATTCTTTCGATCGTCTACGGTTACTAAAAAGGGAGTGGAAGCAGCAAGAAAGTTTATTTCTATGTGAACGGCAAAATGATTCCTAATGTGTTGCCCCCACATGCTATCAAACATTTCGACACTGATTTCCTTTCAGTAAAGGCATGCCTTAAAAGACGAGCTAGCAATATTTGCTTGAGTTAGCAAGATTTGAAGAACAACAGGTTAGAAATAAGATTACAATGGTAAATTTGAAGAGGGCAGTATGTCCCCAAAGAAAACCAACAGGTATGGAAAACAAGGCCGGTGTTAGTGTCAACTCTGTTGATGTTGATGTTTACTTATGCTCTGTAGATGCAAATATTCTTATATTTTTTCAAAAAGCTCCAAAGATCATTATTTGATCAATGATATTTCTGCTTTCGAAAAATAATCTCTAAAATGATGAAATCGTGTTCACAAGTATTTTTAGGCTCTCAATTCAACTTTCCAGTCTTTTAAAATCTTTAGTACCAAATTTAGATTCAACTATCGAACTCATCAATCTACTTCAAATTTCCATGAATTGAGGCTGTATGTGCAATCAAAAATATTCATCTCGCGTTAGGATTTGTCTGACCCCCCTGATAATCGACACCAGTTATGTTTCTGTTAATCGATTACTCATGAAAATCTAATAAAGCCTTGAGACAGGTGCCTGCAGCAACTGCTGGGGAGATATGAAGTGCAAGTGTTTAACAACAACCACCAGACGATACAAAGCTGATTCAACGGTAGTTGCTTTTGAAGATGAAGATCAAACTACTGAGATTAAGTTTGCTACTATCACTAGCTACTTTGATGGTGCTATTTGCCACTTACTCATCGATCTCCGAAATCATGTGGGTATCTTTTTATACCAATCAACCAAAGAGAGATTCAACTCATCTGGGCGATAAGGGAGCAGCCGCACCTTCAATTATGAATTTGGAATTGAGTGATGGAGAGCAGCTTAGCATGCTGAATTATGAGCCAATAGGAACCTTAAATGACATGAAAGTCAACTACAATAAATGCGAGCCTAGTTTTCATGATGACCAGGCAGAAATCGGCAGGAAGGACTCATCGGCGCGTCTCGTTGTGATCACGAACTTCTTCTACGTGGATCCTGCCAAGCACAATCTACAGAGTCTAGAAATCGGGGATGGCCGTCATGTCGATAACAAAACAGCGCGCTGGAGAAATATGGAGATCATCAATACTCTGGCGTCAAATCTCAAGCATTCTCATATAGAAGAAATTCATATTTTAGTAGACAGTGACGAAGCAGCAGAATACCTCAGACGCATGCCACTGGAAAATAGTCAAAGAATGATAATCCAAATCATGGGTCGCACGGTAGAAATGAAAATGCAGCTCGAGTATGCCGGTAGATGCCTGCAAAACAGAATCGTTGCCGTGAGCCATCAAGATAATCTATTTGGTGAGGGATGGGGGAACGTCACATCCAGTGTGTTGATAAGCAGGCGGTTAATGTACGCCCTAACAAGGCATTCGTCCTACGGGCCTTGTACGGCATCAAAACGTTTTACTTGCGATGCAGGGAGCACATACGTTGGCAGCCATGACGTGTTTGTGTTTCATGTGAAAGAAAAGTTTACTCGTGAAATGCTGAAGCCCTTGGATAATGCCACCCCGAACCTAAATGGGATGGAAAACGTTCTGATTTGGATGTTTGAGAAGAATTTCAACTATACTGTGCTTAACCCGTGCCCAGTCCTAATCGTGCACCATCAACACTGTATTGCCATCAGAGGCAAAGGTAGGAGAAGGATCAACACCAGAGAGACAACTGGGAGAGCAGCCTTTACTAACAGACTGGAGTAAAGCGACTAAACATACTAATATGCATCTTTATTTGTTTGGTTAATTTATCTTATTCTTCAATACCTAAAAATACCTCTATGTCTGTATTAGTAGAAAAATATGAGTAAGATAATGCTAATCCTTGAAAAGATAAATCTATATATATAAAACAGAACTGTTTGTATGTATGTATGTATGTATCAGAACTAAGAAGAAAGAAAGACTATTTCACACAACTCTGAGTTTCATGTTTTCACAATCATCAGGTGTACAAGAATAACAATATATGATTGCAATAAAGATAACGATCGCAACGAACAACTGTGCGAAGCATCCAATCGAAATTGGATTCATCGAACAATTCTTCGCAACGATCGTTCTAAAATATCAATTGATCTCCTTATTCCCTATAACAAGCTTGTTTTGATGCCTACATTTGCTAACAAATTCAGATCTAGTGTTTAACAAGTCTGTGTCCCCTATAGATCGATTAATGTAGAACTTCTCGGTTAAACACAATTTATAGTAGTGGCTTTTAGGTTTGCTATTTACTTTCTTGACTATTCTCCAGGTTATTTTCGGGTTTTTTCCTTCGTCCTTCAACATCCAAACATACTTCGACAACTCAGTGCTTTTCCTATATCTATCTTGCTTAAAATCTTTGCAGTCTTTAAAATCGTAGACATCTTGACCAGGCCAGGTTGTGGCGCAATTGTGATATTATACTATGTAATACAATCAGTAGAGCCAAGGAACTAATAAACACACTGCCAAATGAAACAAAAGCAGTTTTGATACACACTGGAGTCAATGATATTGAAACATCACCCCCAGAGCAAATAATTAATGAAATGAAATCTATGATTGAGCATTTTCAACAAGTTCTACCACAGGCACAACTAATTCTCTCAGAAATAACACCTAGGATGGATGGACTTGACAGAGATGTTTTTCAAGTAAATCAAAACATTAGAGCAATGATTGAACAGTACTCTGCCCTCCAATATGTATGGAAACGACTAGGAGGCTGATATGGCGAACCAAATGTCAATCAAAGTGATGAGAGAAATATAACAATGAGTTTCTACGTAACCAAGCGTCCAATAACTGTGAAATTCAAACCGATGACAGAGAAATTATTCTTTTAATCAGAAATTATTTTCATTGTCTCAAAACCTTCCTGGTCGATTCAAAATTTCAGTTTTTCTCTTGATGCATCGCAGGCAAGAAACAGCTTGGAAAGTCTTGAAAATTATTGTTCAAGTTTGTTGAAAGCTGTTTGTTTAGGTCGAATGCCATTCTTGAACAATTTTTGTTAGGGATTGCTCTTTAGTCCATGGCAAGTTTATTCAAAACTATTTTTATCCAAGAACTTCAACATTTTTAAAGAAATTGATATCGAGTTGTATCAAGTGATTGAATGGGCCCAAGTTGACCTTTGATGGCAAGACGGCAAGTAATATTTTTATGAAGCAAGCTATATTGCATTATTTGTGAACTTTCTTATGCATGAAAGACATCAGAGGAAACCCTTATTCATATTTTTTGCATCACTGAATTTTCTTCCAAAGCTTTTGGCAGTAATAAGGAGTTATCATGGGGCAAATGCATATGACAGGCTTTTTTCCTCCATTGCAAATTGACCTCGAAAACCTTGCTGATGCCAAATATTTTTTGGTTGACCCAAGATTTTGTGAATCGATAGAGAACGAGCCCACTTTTGAAATCCCATCATTATTTAGGTTGTTGACTTGCTTTTGCAATTTTTTTTACTATTCCCATTAAAAGAAAAACCAAACTTATTCCTATTTTTTTGTGAACCACTAAGTCTTCAAATAAAATTTTCAAGCATCTTACCAAGCTTAAGATTTTCAATAAAAACTTTTTTTTCTAACTTTGTTTTACATTTAAGCTCCAAAAAAGTTTCTGCACTAATTTCTCAACAAGTTGGTGTGTGATTCAAATCATGTAGGGAGATAAGCGAGAGACAGATTGGAAATTTATTTCTATGTCTTACTATGAAAATGATTTAATTTAGGCCTAAAATTTGAAACGTTTCCATATTTAATGGAGGGCAGAGTATAGTGCAATCACCCTTGTCAAACATCACTCATTACGGAAACTGGAAAACTTCAGAGATAACAAACATGTATCAGAATCTATTGGTGTTCAGCGACTAGCTGGGAACTTAAAAGCTGGAATAAGGTCAGCGTTTGGAATTCCAAGCCAGTACAACAGATCTATGCAACAGGGTGCGAATCAAAGTTTCCAGTACAGTTCAAGAGAGTGGAATGGGGAAAGGGAAACACCTAGTACAAGACAGAATTATGTCCAAGAGCAAAGATATCCACAACACCTAGTGAGAAAGAGCGCCTCCCCACAAGGGTCAAGATATGAAAATATGAATGGAGAACACAATGGAGAAAACTTCATGGTGAATAACGCATTAAGATCAATAAGCAGCAAAGGACAAATTGGAATGCAGAGCAATAGCTGGACAAACATGGAAAGAAAGCTGGATATCTTAACATCTCTCTTGCTGAAGAACTTTCAGGATCGAGAACAGCAAACTGTAGTGTGAGACTTTGTAAGGAACGTAAGTTTTATTATCCTGACTATTTGTGTCCTAAATCCCCTCGTCAACTTTTAACCCCTTTCTTGGTAGTTTAAGCATATTGGTTAGTTTTAGGTAGTATGTACCAAGAATATAGAAAGTCACTAAAGATAACTACTTGGAACATCCAAGGTCATAGGAGCCAATCCCTAGGTGATAAAGTATTGAATCCAGACTTCATTTCTGAAATTTCCTACTCTGATATAATTGCTGTTGTAGAGACTCATGAACATGAACAGACAAATATGAATATTTTAGGTTTCCAAAAACTGATTTCACTGAAGTGGAAAAAGGTTAAACAGAAGTCCTCTGGAGATATAGCAATCTATGTCAAACCCTTCCTCAAGAACATTGTCCATCATCTACAAAACAAAGATTTTACAAATGACATTGCATGGATTGTGATAAAAGGAACACATCTTAACTCAGGAAGAGATATTTTCGTAGGCACAGTTTATTTTAGTCCAGATGGATATGAAAACAAAAGTAACAAAGATTACATTACAAATCTTGAAAAAGAAGTGCATTTTTATAAAAATAAAGGAGAAGTTATAATACAAGGAGACTTTAATGCTAGGACTGGAAACTTACAAGAAACAATAGAGTACAGTAAGTATTTTGATAATGACAACGTAACAGAAATAGAAACTAATTCTCAACTGGACATGTCATTAAGAATATCAAAATAGCCAGGAAAATCGGGAGCATAGCGAAACGAAAACATAGATTACTTAAGCTTTTCGTCTGACACTCAACAGAGTAATACGTCAGAAAGAGAACGAAACAGAAACCTAACTGATTTATATACCCAGAGGTGGATCGAAATAGGCCAATCAGAAAAGAGTTGAATGATTGGTATAGTGTAGGAAAACCAATCAACACCCACGATACAGTGAGCTGACCAATAGGATTACTTTAAGAGTCCTAAGGCGAAAACGAACTCTTTCTGTCTACACAATAGGGGATCCCTGGTTTTTATGTAGACTGATTCCAAAATACCTAAGTGAAATGTGGATCTTGCTCTGCCAATAATTCGAAAGCAATTCTCACTGTAGGCTTTAGCACACTCTGGATTGTCGAGCAAATGTTGACCTATAGCAGAGTCATGTTTCAGTGATCTTTTAGTTTTTGAGGCGCGAGATGGTTGTTCTCGTTGCGGCATGTCAGTGTTTTGGCGTATGCTAGACGGCACGTGTTGTTTTATTCTATCACATAACCGCTGGGATGTGCGACCTACGTACCTGGCATCACACCGGCACGAGTATTCATAAACTACTAGGCTGTTTTGTGTGGTAGGCACACTATCTTTGCGGATAGATGGAATTATCTTCTTAGAGGAAAAGACGAGACGGGGGCTGACCGTAGCGTAGCACTTGGTCCTATTGGTTAGCTCACTGTATCGTGGGTGTTGATTGGTTTTCCTACACTATACCAATCATTCAACTCTTTTCTGATTGGCCTATTTCGATCCACCTCTGGGTATATAATCAGTTAGGTTTCTGTTTCGTTCTCTTTCTGACGTATTACTCTGTTGAGTGTCAGACGAAAAGCTTAAGTAATCTATGTTTTCGTATCATCAATACTTTGGGGGGATACCATCAGTGCAGTTGAGGGCTATTGATAGTACTGTGGAGGATTTTCTGCACTGTATGGGATATCATCATTACTTTGGCTGAATATCATCAGTACACTAGAGGATATTGAGTACTTTTGGGGATACCACCAGTACTGTGAAGGGAAACCATCAGTACTGTGGAGGATGTTCAGTAGCTTTTGAGGAGGTTAACAACAAGCACTGTGGAGGTAATAGGAGTTCTGTTCCTTCAAAACAAGCATGAGAAAATGGAATTGAGAGAGCTGTCATTGAAAAATTTTTAAATAGTTGTTTGAATAGGTTATCTGAGTTTATTATAAATGAAATGTGACTTATTTTCTTCTTGTTTTAGCAAATAGTTAGTCTTCTCGAGGACTTGTATCAAAACTATCATTCAGGTGAATGTGTTAAGGATCGGTCATTGCGCATCAAAGAATCTCGCTACTGCGCACTGGAATATGAATTACGATATCGCACTAATAGAAGTTTTAGCCTTTTAGCGATTGTTTGATCGTTGAATTCTAACATCTGCTACTTGTTGTCGTTTCAACTTAAACATTTGCACGAGTTTGTTTGTCAAGTACTTAGCACAGAAATCAATCTCGTATGGGATTTTAATGAAGGCGTTGAAATACAGTACTAGCCCGCCATTAAGAATCTGAATTTTGGAGTTCCGTACCATCCAAAGACTGTTCCATTAAGAATATCTAAAGATAACATCATCACATCTAGAGGGAGAGAACTTATAGATTTTTGTACCACAAATGACCTCTACATAGTTAATGGAAGAAAGTTAGGTGATACCATGGGAAATTACACTTGTTTTCAATGGAATGGGTCTAGTGTGGTAGACTATCTGATCGCTTCTGGAACATTTATAAATAGTATAAATCATCTACAAATACAGCCATTAAAATCTTGGCTGTCGGATCATTGTGCACTGACATATTCGATTCAGTTGGGTAAAGCAATTAGAAATAAGACTACCAAAGGCAACTTACAGAAAATACCACCAAGGTTTGTTTGGAATGAACAAGCATGTACATCTTTTATTGATAAACTAAATGAAACAAAAGTAGAGAGTAGTATAGAGGTGGTTAATCTACAGATAATTAAGTCAGATTCGAGTTCCTCATGCAATGATGCAGTAGGAACCCTTACAAACCTGATTAACTCTTTATGTATTAGTTCAAGAATCAAAACTAAGAAAAGTTGCAGAACCTCAGATACAAAGCATAAAAGTTGGTTTGATAGAGAGTGTAAGGAAATGAAAAGACAACTGTCAAAATTAGGTAAAAACATCTCCCGTGAACCTAAAGATTCAGATATTAGAGCAGAGCTATACGCAAAGAAAAAAAAGTTCAAAATCTTAATCAAAAACAAGAAACTTGCCTTTAAAGATAATCTAATAAAAGAAATGAGAGAATCAGAAAATGACCCAAAACAGTTTTGGAAGCTTCTAGAACAACTAAAAAGTGAAGGTGTTGTTAAAACGGACTTTGTTTCTTCAATAGAACCTGAAAGATGGATAGAAATGTTTCAGGGACTTCTGTATAACCCTGATAACCACGATGAGAGCAACATAAAACAGGATGAACTGCAAAGGATTGGTTATACGGAGATATCGGATGAAGTAAAAAAGTCTCTAAAAAGGTTGAAAGGAGGATGGGATGGGATGGGAAAAGTTGATGGGATACTTAATGAAGTGATTGTATGTTTGGCAGATAGATATCCTCACCTTTTCAAAAACCTTTTCAACAAATTATTAGATATTGGTATCTTTCCTTCAGCATGGATAAACAGTGTTATTATACCTTTACATAAAAAAGGCTCCAAGTCAGATGAGAAAAACTACAGGGGCATAGCGCTACTGTCTTGTTTAGGAAAGTTCTTTAATGTAATTATTAACGAGCGAATTATTGATTTCGCCATGTCAAACAACATAGTCCAACCAGAACAACTAGGTTTTATGAAAGGAAATAGAACGAGCGATAGTTTAATGATATTACATTCTATAGTGAGAAGTTATTTTTCCAAAAGAGGAGGAAAAAAGTATATGCAGCATTTATCGACTTTGAAAAAGCATATGATAAGATATCCAGGAATATATTAATAGACAAAATTCGTAAACTAGGCCTAAACGGAAATGTTTTAAATGTTATAGAAGACATGTACAGACATGATAAGTCTTGTATTCGGATTGGCGATAAAAGAGCTGAATTTTTCGACGTAAATAACGGGGTAAAACAAGGATGCATTCTAAGTCCCATTTTGTTCAATATTTTTCTTAGCGATCTAGTCAGTGTATTTCGACGTCAAGAGAGCGCACCTATTAAATTAGATCAAACAGTCATTGGATCACTCTTCTGGGCTGATGATATAGTTATTTTGTCGGAATCTAGCGAAGGCCTACAAAACTCCTTGGATGAACTCCAGGAGTACTGTCTAGCGAACAATGTGAAAGTAAATGTAGATAAAACAAAATGCATGGCATTCAATAAGGGAGGGAAAATGCTAAAAGGTAACAGTTTTTATTTCAACAACAAGGAAATAGACACTGTGCAAACTTTTAGCTATCTTGGGTTCCTTCTAACACCATCTCTAAGCATCAAAGAATTATTGATGGATCTGTATAAACGTGGTCTGAAAGCGTATTTTAAATTACGAAATTCATTGGGTGACGTATTTAGTAAAGATATAAAACTAACATTAAAACTCTTCGACTGTTTGGTAAAGCCTATTCTATTGTATGGAGCTGATTTCTGGGGGTGCTTAAAACTCGGTTTCAATGAGACAAAGCCAATCGAAAAATTGAATATAAAGCTATGTAAGGATTTGTTACGAGTAAAAAGAAGGACTTCAAATGTTGGATGTAGATGTGAACTTGGTAGACAACAACTCGTTATAACTGGATTTAAAGCTACTATTAAAAATTGGTTACGACTTGAGTTTGATGCTAGTAACCCAATTTTAAAATCTACGTATGAACACATTAAGAGTACGGACTTGGTCTCGTTATGGACATCAATGTTGAGGGATATATTGAAAAAACATGGGCTAGGAAACCTTTGGTATACGAGGGATAACAGTACCTCGTCAAGGAGTCAACTGACAGCTATCATATACCAGCGAATAATTGATTGCAATATTCAAAAGACATTGGCGACTTTACAGAGCCAACCTAAAATGCGATCTTATTGCCTTTTTAAAAACACGGTTGGCATGGAAAAATACTTATCGGAAGTTAAGTGCATTAAGAAACGAGTAGCGATAACAAAATTTAGACTGTCTGATCACAAACTAGAAATAGAGATTGGAAGATATCATAGACCAAAAAGGAAACCGGAAGAACGAGTATGTCACGTATGTAACACCACTGAGGATGAGATACATTGTCTGATGACATGCAATTTGAACGAAAATTTAAGATTTCAATTCTTTCAGGAGATTATCAAACGATATCCTACTTTTCAACATATGGATGTTAAAAAAAGATTTATCTTCATTATGAAAACATCTGAACTTAATGGTAACCAACCAATTTATGACTTTATAGACCAATGTTTATCAAACACATACAAAAATAAGGACATATCAAATGAAACTCAGTCATGACAGTGTATGTATAGTACAACATGATTCGACTGTTGTTATTGTTGATTGACTTTTTATCATGTATATAACATTTTATGAGTTAGTATTGTCCTGTATAATGCTAATCCTTCATAATCTCATCATAACACTACATGTTTGTTTGTTTGTAAGAAGTCGGTGTTTTGGTTTCCAGATAAACAGTGCTTGGCTAATACTTGATAGAAGAGCAGTGAATATTTAGCAAGGGGCAAGAAGTGAGTTACTTCTCCCTCAACTAATAATTTTGCATGTCTACCCTTCAGGAGAACTTATCCAAAGCCGAAGTGTTTTACGTGCAACAACAGGTCAAACGGAGAACAGAGAGCCAGAGAGAAGCGAGACACGTTGTCTTGATATGAACTTCTATACGTCTGCTGAACGTAACAATCTAAATAACATTACAATATCTACAGTTTATATACAGAAATGAAAGTGAATCGATACATGATATGACGCAGCTTGTGGTTAGTAGAGGATTGCTATAAAGGAAAGGGTGTAGAATCCAAGGTAAGAAAGTAAACCTGGGAGTATGCAGTAAAGTGCTGAACGTGATATTAGAGATTAGGCTAGGTCAGGCGTTAGTTGAAAACAATGGAATGTTACCATAGATGAATAAATGACGCGTGGTTGACTCTGAGAAAGTTGGAGGATGGTATGACAATAACAGAGTGAGTAACATCAAACTCAACTGTTTGTGCCAGATTGAACTAACATCAAACTCAGATGTTTGTGCCAGATTAAACTAACATCAAACTCGGCTGTTTGTGCCAGTTAAACCAACATCAAAATAGGCTGTTTGTGCCAGATTATAATTACATCAAACTCAGCTGTTTGTGCCAGATTAGAATAACTTCAACTCGGCTGTTTGTGCCAGATTATACTAACATCAAACTCAGCTATTTGTGCCAGATTATACTAACATCAAACTCAGCTGTTTGTGCCCGATTATACTAACATCAAACTCAGCTGTTTGTGCCAGATCAAACTAACATCAAACTCAACTGTTTGTGCAAGATTGAACTAACATCAAACTCAGCTGTTTGTGCCAGATTATATTAACATCAAACTCAGCTGTTTGTACCAGATTATACTAACATCAAACTCGGCTGTTTGTGCAAGATTATAATAACATCAAACTCAGCTGTTTGTGCCAGATTATAATAACATCAAACTCAGTTGTCTGTGCCAGATTGTTCTAACATCAAACTCAGCTGTTTGTGCCAGATTATACTAACATCAAACTCGGCTGTTTGTGCCAGATAAAACTAACATCAAAATAGGCTGTTTGTGCCAGATTGAACTAACATCAAACTCAGATGTTTGTGCCAGATTGTGATAACATCAAACTCAGCTATTTGTGCCAGATTATACTAACATCAAACTCAGCTGTTTGTGCCGGATTGTACTAACATCAAACTCAGCTGTTTGTGCCAGATTATACTAACATCAAACTCAGCTGTTTGTGCCAGATTATACTAACATCAAACTCAGCTGTTTGTGCCAGATTATACTAACATCAAACTCAGCTGTTTGTGCCAGATTATACTAACATCAAACTCAGCTGTTTGTGCCAGATTATAATTACATCAAACTCAATTGTTTGTGCCAGATTATAATAACATCAAACTCAGCTTTTTTTGCCAGATCATACTAACATCAAACTCAGCTGTTTGTGCCAGATTATAGTAACATCAAACTCGGCTGTTTGTGCCAGATTAAACTAACATCAAACTCAGCTGTTTGTGCCAGATTATAATAACATCAAACTCGGCTGTTTGTGCCAGATTAAACTAACATCAAACTCGGCTATTTGTGCCAGATTAAACTAACATCAAACTCGCTCGTTTGTGCCAGATTATGATAACATCAAACTCGGCTGTTTGTGCAAGATTATAATAACATCGAACTCAGTAGTTTGTGCCAGATTGTACTAACATCAAACTCAATTGTTCGTGCCAGATTATAATAACATCAAACTGAGCTGTTTGTGCCAGATTATACTAACATCAAACTCAGCTCTTTGTGCAAGATTATGATTACATCAACCAGTGTCACTCTCACACATTGATATGGGATCCCGTTGCACAAGGTTCCCTTGGATAATGGGTTAAAAATCGTCTTCTCAGATAGATTAAGCACACCATAAGAACGCATCTACGTAAAAACAGTAGACTGAACTTGTCTTGTGAAACTTCATGACTGCTTATGAGAGTTGATTAAAATAAACTGATTGATATTTGAGTTGGTAAATTAATCCAATTGAAAATGACAGGCTCTTCGTGTTCGACTGGCTGCCAGATGGCACTTTGCTGGGTTGAATTCAAAATCAATTGATGTTGTCAATTATTTTTGTTATTCATTATCCCACAAACCCATCAGTTGATTTTTATCAGTTAAAAAAGCTGAGTTTGGGGCCAAATCATTAGAAATCATCTCTCTAATTGAAAACTGATTAGGAAAGCGAGCTTTGAAGACATGTGCAACTAAATATTAATGTGTGGTGGTAAAATTATTGGTTTATGTTAGTATATTTTTTTAAACAAATATTACACAACCAATGACAGGTATTGGCAAACTACAGACTAACACTAAAGATGAATTAAAAAAAACAAAATAACAACAACAAATTAAACTACCGTATAAGATATATTAGATTTCAGTGGGTGCATGGACTTTAGTACAGGAGGCAAACTGCGTTTATCAAATGCTTCAACCAAAAAACTCGACAAGGCTAAAAAATGTAAGTGACATTCTTAACCCTCTTGTAAGTAAACTGTCTTCTTATATTAAAGACACTACTGACTTTCTTAGAAAGCTTTCGACACTTGATAACCTTCCAAATGACTCTCTCTTAGCAACTCATGATGTCTCCTCCCTATACACTAACATTTCGCACTCTGACGGTATACAGGCTGCCAGGAAGGAACTCAACAAACGTACAACACAACAACCACCAACTGAGACCATTTGTGACCTCATCGACATTATTTTGACCAACAACAATTTCGAGTTTGACGAACAATTCTACCTACAGAAAAATGGCACCACCATGGGCACAAGTATGACTTCTCCATATGCCAACCTTTTTATGGGGGATCTTGAAAGAAGATAGAATATGCCATCAAGATATATTTATGGGGGAAATATCTAAGGTCCCAAAGATTATACAAAGCAGGCAGTTTAAACACTTTAACACTTCTGATTTTTTGAATGATTTAAAAAAGGTTTATTGGGATGATCTCGTTGATTATGATGATCCTTCTTTCATATTCAACATGTGGACAAAGGTTTTTACTCACATTCTAGACAAACATGCACCGCTTGAAGTTCGCAAGGTTAGGAATACATACTCTCCCTGGATAACATCTCATCTAAAACAAAAATGTGCAGTAGAGATGCCCTGAAGTAGAAAGCGGTATAATCAAAATCCACATTGCTAATGGAGGCGTGTCGAAATTTAAGGAATAAGGTGCAGAAAGAAAACAAAATACTCAAAAAGGAACACTTCTCTAAGGAACTCGATAAGGCTCAAGGTAACATAAAAGGCACATTGGGGGTATGAATGAATTAATCAATAAAAGGTCTAAGACTACGGGGATTCAGAGCTTAATAGTTGTCAATAACGTGATCTAAGATCCACAGGACAAAGTAGATAAGCTAAATAAATATTTCTCAAATATTGGTCAGACCCTCAGTGACACATTCACAGGCACTGGCGATATGGCTGACCCTGTACCTTCTACTAGCCCCTGTGATAATAAACCCTGATTTAAGTTCCAGAAAATCACTGAAAATGAAGTGATCAAAGCCATTAGTCGGCTAAAGTCAGAACGCTCCTTTGGACTTAACAAAATTCCAAGCTATGTCCTTAGAATTGTAGCCCCAATTATTGGCAAATCTTTATCAATCATTTCCAACAATTCCATTCGCTTGGGTGTCTTCCCTGATGATTGGAAACTTGCTTGGGTGGCTCCAATATTTAAAAAAGGGCTGAAATGGGAAACTACCGACCAATTTTGGTATTGTATATTGTCGCCAGAGTATTGGGAAGACTGGTGTATGACCAGCTTCTTGCTTACACCAATAAACATAACTTTCACAGTAAATATCAGTCAGGTTTCAGGAAATTTCATTCAACAATTACTGTTAAAAAACACAGATGACCGGTTGCTCAATATGGACAAAGGACTACATACCGGCGTTGTGTTTTTTGACCTAAAAAAGGCGTTTGATACTGTTGATCACAGTACATTGTTAAAGTCCACATCCAGCCTATATTTCTTATTGGAATTTCAGAAAGATGTGCTTATTGGCATTTATGAGAAAAAAAAATAATTGAATTATCTTTTCTCGTTTCTGAGTTATGACGAGGCAAATACTGCAATTTTGCACAATTGTTGTAGCGCGACCGGGCAAGCTATCAGTTTTGGGAGTTTCTGGGTTAGAACTAGATTTTTTCAGTTCGTACTCATCAAATAGACGGCAATGCTGCTCTATAAATGGTGACACCTCTTTATATGAATTTGTGAGGTTTGGTGTGCCACAAGGTTCTTGTCTGGGTCCATTATATTTAAATGGATGCACGACAATAAACTTACTCTTAATGTTGATAAAACTCATTTCATGGTTATAGCCTCATTAGGGAATCTGGCTAAAATTGACCCAGATCTAAGTATTCTCGTGGAAAAATACCCAGTTGAAAGATCTGAATCGGTGAAATCAATTGGTTCTTATCTTGATCCGAACTTAGACTGGAATGTCCAGATCAAGCATATAACAAAAAAAACATCTAGCGGTCTTTCCATCATAAAAATGGCTGAAAGAATTTTTACAGGTGGGCGCGTAACAAACTTTATAGCGAACTCTGATTGAGAGTCATTTTCGCTACGGGAATATTATATGGGGTAACTGTGGTGAAACTAAACTCACCAAGTAAAACAGGGCAGCCAGAATTATCACTGGGTCAGAGTATGATTGTTCTGCTGCGCCACTTTGAGGTGAACTAGGATGGAAGACAATAAGGGAACTTATCAAGTACGACATGTCGATCGTGATGCATAAGGTTGTTTATGAGCAAGCTCCCCCTATCTCTGTGATGAGTTTGCATCTTTGAAATCTTTGCATAAAAATGAGTTTAGAAACACTCGCACTGATCTCAGGCCTCCAAAATTTACAACACACACTGGCCAAAGAAGCTTTTCTTATAAGGGAACTGTAACTTGCTTGGAACAGTCTAAGTACAGAAAACAAGGTGAATCCCTCACTGCAGTCACTCAAACGCTCACTAAAATAGTAGTGTAGGTTCTTTATTTTAGAGTGTTCTTTATTTTCATTTTTATGTTCATACTGTTAATGGTCCAACACGGCGGTATGTTAAGCAGATTAATCTTTCTGATTCCTAACCATGTAAAAATAAGTTTAAATTGTAAATTGTAAATTGTAAATTTGAGGAGAAGCAGGATTTGGAAAATCAATCGAGATAATTTGTGAGAATGAAAATGACCCGAGTAGGACTCGAACCCACGACCTCTAGATTTGTACTCTAGAACGCTACCACTGCGAAACCGGGGCTACGAGAAACCCAGGCTATTTCATTCACACAAATTGTTGCACCACCACTCACCAAATGCAGAGACGAACCTATCCGGGCTCTTTGACACTACACTGGACCTGCCGAAGGAAGTTTGCTTCTCCTCAAGTTTACTTCCTGCAACTCTATCCAGTGATGGGACCGCGATGGTCTCCCTGGTGCGAGAAATGGTCGCCCTTCGGCAGGTCCAGTGTAGTGTCAAAGAGCCCGGATAGGTTCGTCTCTGCATTTGGTGAGTGGTGGTGCAACAATTTGTGTGAATGAAATAGCCTGGGTTTTTCGTAGCCCCGGTTGCGCAGTGGTAGCGTTCTAGAGTACAAATCTAGAGGTCGTGGGTTCGAGTCCTACTCGGGTCATTTTCATTCTCACAAATTATCTCGATTAAATTGTAAATTGTAAATTGTATAGATTTTCTCTAACTTAACCAGCAAAATTATAAATTTTAACTTCCACCAGCCTGGTTAAAGTAGCATGTCAAAAATCAGATTTCAAGTTGTTTATTTGAAAATGAGGAGTACGTCAATATTTTTCATGGGAATATGATACGCACGAGCAGGTTGCCGTCCTGTTTGCTAAAAGTGCAAAGTGTCGTTTTGCCAACTTCTTTGATTTGGCCTTTTTATGCTTGATTTGGCCCAACTTTGACGCCTGCCTTGCCCCTCTTTTTCTAATTGCAAATGACATATGGCAACCCTGGCCTACGTGATAAGATCGGGAGGAAGTTTCATCACACAAAAGAATTCAAGATGGCGATTTGTAAAAACTTGCCTTTCAGCCTCTCTCGCTGGAACCAGGTACAATTCTTTGATTTGATCTAGAATATCCATAAACTTGAGAGTAGAGATTCAATGTTTTCTGCCATTCTATAATATTATGTTTGCGTAATTTCATTGCTGGCCTTTGCCTCTTTGGTTGAGAATGAAGCAACGAAGCAAACCAGTTTTGGAAAGGAAAATGTCGTCCGACTCGTCTCGACGGGAGACAGAGAAGTATATCAAGTTCTTTACTTACAAATCCCTACAAGTTGTCGTCAATTCTCGAAGTGGCGAAAAATCGCGGACTTCATCGAAAGCCAATGCTGTGGGGGTTGATTGGTTCAATGTTGCCTTGCCAGGGAGTAGTATCGAGAGTGAAATTCAGAAGGAAGTGAGAAGCGAATTCAGTAGCAAAACTGCAGTTATTCAAGAGCCATTATGGTTAAATGTCTATCTCAAGACTGCAGAAGGGCATGACAGTTTGTTAGAAACTTGGAACATGAGTTTTGTGGAGAAATCTGATCAAAATGTGAAAAACTGTTCTGTTGTATACAATAAGCTTTCCCTGCTGCTGAAGTCTTTAATTGCAGTCACCAGATCGTTACCTGCATATAAACTGACCAGAAGAAAAGATAAGGACTTTTCGTTTTATTACAAGATAATGGCCGAGCCACCTTCAAAAGCCATCATTACCCAATTGCCTGAGAAGACAAAAGTGGGGGCAGTGTCAACGCAGTTTGGTTCTGTCTCTATCTCCGTTTTTTTTAAGACGGATGTTCGTCTTGACGCTTCTCTGGCAGATTCTGCAAGCATTCTTGGAAAGATTAACAAAAAAGTAAAAATAGATGCAGGGAGGGATGAGCAGGCAACTTTTCTGAATCCGCTGGGTCCCGCAGCAGTCGAGGAATTAACAAAAGCTGCTTTAGATGACGTCGTTGGCAGCACGGCATCTTTTCCGACATCTTTTTCTACAGCATCACCCCGCCATTTCGATCTGAGTCAAATGCAAGAGGGGCTAGAAAAGTTGCATCTTGAGAACATTTCTGGGCAGCAGTCGATCGGAAATATTGATGATGAACATAGACCAGTTGCTGCTTTCGCAAATGCCCCGTCTTCGGAGAATTCAACATCCACATTGCTGGAAATTCCATCTACGCCGCCGCTTCTGTCATTCATTCAAGGTAAAATGGAAGAGAGTATGATGGAATCCTGCTTCAGTGGAGAAAGTAAACCTTTTAATGATGCCATATCAATCAGAAAGACTGATACTCAAGATCAGAACAAGGCAGGGCTAGCCATGTTTGACGAAGGCTCTCCAGGAGAACCCACAGCGCAAGCTGTTGGCTACGAAGATGATTTTGTTCTTGTGGAAGTTAGGCCTGCTTTTGCCCCACAGTTTGGTGATGCGGGACAACTGTACCGTGACTGCCAGAATCCACCGAAACTAGACATGTTTTCAGAAGTTCAAAACGATACTGAGAGCCTGACTGATAAGATAGAGCAGTACGAACTTCAATTTGAAAAGTATAATGAGTTTTTTCAGAATTTGGAGCATATGCGGGTGACATGAAGGTGCAATTTATCCTTCTTGTCACCAGTAGTTAGGGGTTGACATTGGCAGATGTAGGGGATTGCAGTATTTGGCAGTTGTTCCCCATTTTGTCAAAGAAAAAGCTTTTAGTGCCCTCTTTCTGGAAGTTTTGCACCTGAAAATATGATTATTGATATTTTTTTTAGCATTTATTTGCCTCCCTTCCCTTAAAGCAGCTTCCCCCTCAGACATTTAATTAGGGGCTTGGGGCTACATAGTTTGATGTTATAGGCATTTGCTAAGAGAATAGACTCTTCTAGAATAGGCAGCATTATTTTTCAATTATTCAAGTTGTTAAGTTGTGTTTTTTAAACCATCAACTTATGGAGGATTATATCATATAGTTTGTGTAATACCCCCAACTGCCTGAATTTCTTCTCAAAAACATCTACCACAGTTACAAGCAATTTGCTCGTTAGAACCGTTTTATTTATCAGTTGGACAAGCAATGAATAAAGAGCCAAGGATAAACTTAAGCGATTCTTCCAAATATGCCTAGATTTACCTAAATCCACATTATGATATTATAATGTTTTTCCCCTAGTATGCTCTTTTTAAATCCATAGTATTTTATTGAGATTATTGGAGTTTTGGCAACTTTTAAATGTTGTGTTTGTATTTGATACAGTTTTTCACTTGAACTCAATCTTATAACAAAGTTACTTTTTGTTACATGGACTTTATCCAAGAAATAAATAACTTGTGAACCTTAGAGATATTAATTTTGACCCCTATGGGCTTTTTCTAATTCTGCCAAAACTTGCTCCCTGTTCTCCTGCTTAAGGATGCACTTGGTTTAAGGGCTCCTAAGCTGATCAGTGCACATAAATCATTGAAAATTTGACAAATTAATGAAGCAAGCAAAAGTTTTTTAGTTTGAATCTTCACTATTCTCTTTGAGGAATCTATTTGATATTACATACTATATGCATAATGGCATAACTGGTTTCTTGATTATAATTACACAACATCCCAATTCCTTTTAACACATTGCTTAGTTCCTGCCGTAAAAATGCCAATGTGCAGTATCTAACAATACCACAAGGGACGTGGCACTCAATGTATCATTAAAGCTTATCTGTTTTCTTGTTCTTCCGTCTAAGTCGAATAATTTATTTTGAAATTCTGAAATCTTCTAAGCAACTACATTCATCATTTCTGGCCATTTATGACTTTCGTGTCCCAATCTTTGTCTATAAAGATATTAATTGAAAAATAAGGAAATCAAGTTATACCTTGGACTATAAAAAAAAGAATTTTTTTGTATTCAATCGACCAGTTCATCAGTAATCCACCAAACTGGTGTATCTCCCACTATTGAGTTTCTTAAAGTATGTGGGCTATAGATGATTGACATGATGGGTGTGGGACATTTTGTAGTTTATGGCTACGTACCCCGTTGGAAAATTTTGCAAAACCCTGAACCCTTGGAGGTAGTCAATTTCACACAAGGCAGTAGGATCTTTAGGTCCCTGCAGCAGAAAATGTATCTAGCAACAATGACTCTCTTGTTTAACAAAAGCATATAGTAGTACTTATTTGAAATAGTTATTTATAACATTAAGCATCGAAGGCATGTTTTTGATATCACAGCAATCAGAAGTAGCTAAGTGAGAAGCGAATTCAGTAGCAAAAATGCAGTTATTCAAGAGCCATTATGGTTAAATGTATGTCTCAAGACAGCGGAAGGGCATGACAGTCTGTTAGAAACTTGGAACATAAGTTTTGTGGAGAAATCTGATCAAAATGTGAAAAACTGTTCTGTTGTGTACCACAAGCTTTCCTTGTTGCTGAAGTCTTTAAGCAAGTCTTTTCTTGCAGGCACCAGATCGTTTCCTGCATATAAGCTGACCAGAAGAAGTTAAAGAGAATCTATTTTTCTTATTTTGAACGGTTAGCACAAATCGAGAATCTGGAAAGAATCAAAGAATCATTTCGGTCCCAGGCTTAAAGATGCAGCAATGTAAATCGTCCTTGTTTCTCTTTTTGCACTCCGGTTAACTTATTGCCGGAGTGACGTGCGCATATCAGAGAACAAAGGGAAACAAGGAACCGAAGTTTAGATTGGAGTTGAGAGCACGAGGTAAACATGGTGTTTACTCAAGTCCTGAACTTCTATAGCATTTGACATCTACGATAATTTCCTCTGGATCTGTGTGTTTTTCAGCGTGACTGGGACACCCGTCGCACTACTGAGCATCCCACGCAGCACGTGCGTTTCTGAAATAACCCACTACTCGAATGCAAATCCGCACAGCACTGCACGCATGTTGTTAAGCATGGGAAATCAGGCCATTGGGCAATACAAATAAAATAAAAGTGCAAAACGTGGACGTGAAATACCTTATTCTTTCCTCGACACTTTTTTTTCTGTTTATTCTGATGAAGAGAGTGGCCTTTATTGCAACGAAAACAACCCAAGTATTGAACTGAAATAAAACCACATATTCATAAATACACTAAGATGTATTTATGCAAATGTACAGACCTTTATATCTTCTGTTGAGAGGGTAACCACGATTGTCGAGATGGAGAGTTGTGTCTTATGAGTCTGTCTCTTCTTAAGTATAAAACTCTACTTTATGTATCGAGCACTCTGAAAAACTGACTCACAGACTTCGTATTCATTAATACATTCTTTTTTTTTCTAAAATACCTTATGTATAACTGTTGCTGAAGTAGTTCTCGAGTCAAGAGAATGATATGATGATATCTAAATATCTGTTATTGATTCAACAAATCTTTCAAAAATATAAAGTCAACAAATTGTTTACTCACAATCAGAATGAAAATCATTGGGCCTGTAAACATCCACATCGCTCCATTTTCAGTTTTAAGCCAACAACTGAAAATCAAAATATCATTCACCAAGAAAGGAAATTTATATTAATGGACCTTAACTCGAGGATCACGTATTGAAAATTTAGTGTACGACGAAGAGGAAATTTAAGTTCCGAAAAAATTAGAATGTTTCAAAATGATGCCACATTGACTACTCAACTTTTCAGAAAAGCTATAATCGTCTTTTGTCCTCGTTATGAGTAAAACACTTTCACATACCGAACCTAGTTTTTAGCAGTTAAAGCAACCAAGGTTATACAGCCTGTAGACAAACATACCCTTTTTGTTAAGCAATTAAAAACACAAAGACCTTCTCAGTACTTTTGTTCATCTGACAGCACTTGGATACATTCATTCATTCTGAACCGAGACTCGAGAGTAATTCCACCAAAAATAGAAATATCGCTTCTTCACCGTGGCTAGCCTTAATTTATTTTACCGAAATATTTGCAAAAATTTACAGATTTCTAGACTTATAGAAGTTTTGTTCGTGAAAGTGCCCAGTTTATTTAAAACCAACTATAATGAATGAGTTTTATATATTCGAGCAACCCAAGGCAGGGGCAAAATAATAGAGGAAGATAAATTAAAAGTAGAGGGGGGAATGGAGATATTCTCTGCTTCTAGTTAAACCTCTATAGATTCCGTCATCTCTTACTTCGCCCCCCCCCCCTGTCTTTCTCGAGGCTCTGGTATCCAGGGCGGAGCCAAGGACATAGGAAGCATTTTAGGGGGGGCACGACGTTTCAAGGGCACTTTTTTATTAAGAAAGAGAGGGATTTTCGTAAAGTAAAAAGGGGAATTAATCATGTTTTTGCAATTTCTTGGGGGGGGGGGGGGCAGTTGCCTCCGGTAAAGTACCGCGGCGTAGAGTTTAGCATGAGCTTTGACAAAGCTGTCTCTATTGCAGATCTTGCTGGAAGTAGCAAATATTCAAGTCTTCTTGCAAAACAGGAAAAAGCTATATATCAAATTACTTGCTGAAATTGGAATGTTAGCATAAAGAATAAAGTTTACTGACGCTTTGCCATGCCCATAACCATGATGCATACCAGCAAAAGAAGCTGAAACAGCAAGGAGGGGAATGCCTGAGCTAAAACGTAGGGAAGCTAGATAAAAAGAACAAAAGAAAGGAGCACTTTTAAAATGAATATTTCGACACTCAAAATCTTCTGTAAATACCTGTAAATACCTTTCATCCCTTCAACCAAGAGATGAGACCTCACCTTCCAATGCACCTTCCAATACAATCCTCTGTTTGTATGCCCAAAATTGCATCTCTGTCAAGTGAATCTTACTCGTCGAATTTTTCTCATATAAATGCTAGTATTGGGATGAGGGCTGGGAGGTGGAATATGAGTTTGCAGATGGGATAGGATAGGTAAAAGAACAACAGAGGATTAAAAAAGCATGCGTTTTTTTCTGCAATTTCATCTCACTTTTTTCCTGATGAAACTAAAAGGTGGGGCAAATCTCCACATATAGATTTGTGCTATTTTCATACTTCTCTCAGCTCTTGGCCTGGGAGGAGGGAGGATTTTGTCCATATAAACAGTTAAAATAAATGGTTACTTTACCAGTGTGTTGGGGAGAGCTAAGAGTGATTGCTCTGGTCAAACGAAAAGGCCTGAGATGCATAGTACCCTAACATATAGAAGCTTTTTATTTTAGTTGAGGAGAAGTAGGATTTGGAAAATCAATCAAGATAATTTTTGAGAACGAAAATGACCCAAGTAGGACTCGAATCTACGACCACTAGATTCGTACACTAAAATCACAAATTATCTTGATTGATTTTCCAAATCCTGCTTCTCCTCAAGTTTACTCCTACAAACTCTATCCATTGGTGGGACTGCAATGGTCTTCCTGTTGTGAGAAAGTCATCGCCCTTTGGCATGTCTAGTGTAGTGTTAAAGAGCCCGGATAGGTTCGTCTCTGCATTCGATGAGTGGTGGTGCAATTTGTGTGAATGAAATGGCCTGGTTTTCTCAAAGCTCTGATTGCGCAGTGGTAGGGCTCTAGAGTACCAACCTAGAGGTTGTGGGTTCGAGTTCTACTTGGGTTATTTTGATTCCCACAAATTATCTCGATTGAATTTTCATTTTAATATAACAATTTCATTTAACTACCTCAAGGCCTTGCATTAAAAGCTGCTTAAACTTTCTATTGTTATCTATTGTTGCAGAAAACGATGGACAATACACATGGGAACAATAAGTCATAATAGGTCTGGAGGTCTGGCTAGAAAGCATGGCTCACCTCTCTTTGGTTCGAAGCTCCCTCTGTGAATAAGCTATAAATAGATATCAAGTAAACTCCCAAGTATGACCTACCTTATCCTTCGTCAGGTCAATGCCAAATGAATGAATTGTTTGTGCAAGAAGGATAGCAGTGCATAGGTTCATGCGGATAAAATGGCATTCTTTCTTTAACATTCTGCAAAAATAAGATTTAGCTAATGAAAACAATTAATAAAAAACATCAATTTGTGCAAATAATCGATCAGATATCCATTGCAAAAATGATTACAAATTTACTTCAACTTCTAGTCTACTGCCTCAAAGAATAATATAATTATTTTACAGCTGGACATTGTGTCAGGCTAGGAGACTGTCGGTCTCACAATAATAAAACTAGATCAGAAGGGGGTATTGGCACTTGACCTAGCTTTGTATAGGGGTTTGCCGCCCTGAGAGCTAGAAATATACCAAAAATTAAACAATATTTTGACATTGTGTACCAAAAGGCATACCAAAATCTTGAAAATTGATACCAAATCTTATTTCTACCAATTCTTCAAAAGTTGAGACTCAATTATAAAAAACATTGCTAATAATGAGCATACCAGACTTGTACCAAAACCTCAAAAAACGTACCCATCAGGGTGATGCATTCCAAGATTTAATAAAGAATACTAAATAAACTAAAACCCCACCAATATTTTAAACAATAAATTGACATTGTGTACCAAAAGGCATACCAAAATCTTGAAAATTGATACCAAATCTTATTTCTACCAATTCTTCAAAAGTTGAGACTCAATTATAAAAAAAATTGCTAATGAGCATACCAGACTTGTACCGAAACCTCAAAAACGTACCCATCAGGGTGATGCATTCCAAGATTTGATTAAGAATACTAAATACACTAAGTACAAACCCCACCACCACCAACTAATGCTTTAGCCTTAATTTAGTCTACATAAAACCCGCATGTAACAACTTCTTTTAGGAACCTTTTCCCTAAAATTTCAATATCTTAGGGCATTTTCCGTGAAACGTTTTATTAATTGCTCTGACACCAAGGGAGGGAGTTGCATGACTTGCAATTATATGGGAGTGTGCCACTAAGATTTTGTGAGTGAACCAACTTATCATAAAGATTTATTAGAAATATAGCCAAAATAAATGAAACGGGTCTAAGATACCAAAATTTTACATATTTCACAATGATAGCAAAAATGTAAAAGAATCCAGCTATCTAAGCGGCAGATCTACATAACAATTTTAAACGATGTACCCTCGCTGGAGTTCTGGTTAACTATGTCTTGCGGTCAGAAAATAGATGGATAGCTTCCATAGCAGAAATGGAAACAATTTTATATATAAGCCAACGAGGCCTCAAGGAGTAAGACTTGTCTATTATTTGTGTTGCAGGTTGGCAGATAAAGTGGTTTTGGTAATAATTCATTTTTTGTCTATTTTCAGACTGGATAATAAATGATTTTGTTCCTTCGAAGAGTTTGGGTTGAAAAGTATTTGTTGGAAAATAATTAGACCAGAATTGTACCCAATTAGAGAAATCAGAAACGCACACCTCATCAGGGGTAGATAAGCCTCTTATTTTTAACTTTTGCCTTAGTAATGCATTTCCGTTTAGATTTTTTTTAAATGTGGGGTGAATGCAAAAATGGTCAACAGTTTATTTCCCGTTGGTGCCAAGCGGAGGCATAGATAATGAACAATTCATTATTAAAGAGAGCTTATTAGGACCAGAAGATGTTATTTTGAGGAAGTCCACACATTGTTCATCAATTTTGCGAGACCTTCAATTGAGAACATGAGTAGGCTAAGCTTAAGTTATACCAACCTTAAAGATGAGTGTTTAGCGATTGTGATGATGAGACCAATGTATGAGAGTGCAAAACAAATATAGGATAGCAATTCCACTTTCACCGCTTCAGGCTTTTAAAACTGAAGTATGAATCTTCATTAGGATTCACAGGGAAGGTAACACGTATGTATTCAAAACAACATAATTAAAAATGTAAAACAATTTATTAAATATTCCAGGTCAATTCTGTTTTGTCTGAATGCCAGTAAGAATGAAGAAGTTTCTTTCTAAGAGGTACATTCTACAACATGTGTCGAGGATTACCGAGTGGTTAGATTACTCGATCCTTGATCAAAGGTTCGCAGGTTCGAAACCACCTTCAGACTTGGCTCGAAGTGTGAGGAGAGAATAAACCAGCTCTCTGTAATTCGTGGCAAACCGGCAAAAGGAATCGCGAGGTGTGGTCACATTGAAGGGAAGAACCAGGGTCGCACTGCTCGATTAATCTACCTATTCATTGGGTCCTTTGTGGTTAATGCATAAAACAATACCTTACGAACAGGGATGTAGTCCTGGGGGGCGCAGGGGGGCGCGTTCCTCCTTGTTAAAAAAAGGGAGGATATTGGGGGGGCGGAGCCCCCCCAACGAAAATTAGGTATGTATGTTTTTTTAATTTTTTTACTTTAACCTGAGGAGTATTTGTCTTCATTGGCTTACCTAAAATGCGAATGAGCCGCACAACCACGTTATTTGGAAGAAATGCCCCAAAAATATCTTTGTAAAGAAAGATCAGCTGGAAATAGCAGTCTACTCTGCAATAATAGAGTTCAATGGTGGCAAAATAGCTATCTACAAAGTTATTAAACAGCTTGGAATAAAATGTGGAAATTTCATAATAACTGGCGCATTCGCTGCTGATAAAGCAAAAGTTCTCAAGAATAAAGAAAAATCCAATGAAAAATCTAAAAAAAGAAGAAAAAGATTGAGAGCAAAAAGGAAAGGATGCCAGGACAAAGAGATTGAGTTGGAAGGAAAAGAATCCTATGCTTCTGGCTCATTTTGTTACTGATATTAGGACTTTTACCTTTACGCAAACTTTAAATGCGTTTTTTTAAAAAGTAATTTTTCACTATTCCACAAGATTTCAAAACATGATATCTTAGTCAATAGGAACTCCAGACACCTGAAATTTTCACACAAGGCTCAAAATAGATCCATTTAGGTCGTAAACTAGAATTTTTGTTCTAGCTTGATCATATATCTAATTAAGCGTATTCTTGAGGAATGGACGCCGAAATCTTTTTGACAAAAATCAGATAATTGATTATAAGTTTTGGAATTTCAACATAACTTTGCCAATTTTAGTTCCTGACCTTAATATTGATGTAGTAAATACACACAGAAAAAATTGTTTTGCTATCTTGAGCCATCTCTGAGATATTGCGTTTTAAAATTTTTGGGCGGGGCCATAATTGCGAGCTCATTAAAATGCCACACCCTTTATAGATCTGAAAAGTGACCAGTTTTTCAATAAACACCACCCCCGTAGACTGATATTAATTGAATGAAATTAGTTAATTTCATCTATTTAGTCATATATCAGACTAAATGTGTAGGTATATCCTAATAGGAGTCTACCACCTTAATACAATAATGTGGTCACAAACTGGTAGCAATTTTTGACAGGTTAATCGCCTTATGGTGATAGGTCACAACAAAGGTCACAATATATGTAAATATTTTAAATTTTCCGCTTCCTCTCAATGAATGAGTTCTTTCAAACTTGTTCACGTGACATTGACGTGATTTGTTTGGAGTTGCCACAGAAGTGAGAATCCAAATCGTGATTAAATTGATAGATTGCTGCTTTAAAATTCGTGGTTACACTACAGATAAATTATCAGAACCGATCACAACATACAGTATTTGTCGTTTGACAAAAAAGTAAGTTTTTCCACATCTTTTTGAAGTCTTCTAAAAAACAATAGGCCTGGCGTGGCCTAGATCAGTATATAAAATAAAATGTACTTTTTAAATTTCTGTGATTTTGATTTTTAATTTCCAGCGAAGCGAATATATTCAGTTGGACAGAGGGGCAAATCATTTCCTTAAAATCTCGTACACTTATTCAGAAAATCCTATTGTTTTAACGAAAATCCCTAAAAAAACTCTGGAAATCTTTATGTTTTTGAAAAAATCTCGTACGCTTTGAGAGAGAGTAAAATGCCCCTCGAGTTTGACATAAAGAATTTGATTTCATAAGAAAGTTTTGTCATATCAAAAATGAATAGTATATTACTGGTATAAGTTTGGCTGGTCAGAGTTGTTTTTTTCTATTTGTAATATCATATTATGTTCTCTATTATGTTCTCTCTCTGAAATCCAGGCTCAGTGTTCTATATAAAGTGTGTTGTTGTAAAGAAAATAGAGTGCATTAGAAATAATTTTCTGTTTCCATCAAAAATTAAGAAACTATTAAAACATAAGTATGCAATAAAAATTGTCTTATTGAAATGGAGTGTAATCCACAATAAAATATATTTTGTTCAGGTTTAGCAATGCAAAATACACCACCAGCGAAGAAGGCCAAAGTTCACAGCCAGTCAAATTTGAATGCCTTTCTCATTAAGCCGAACCAAGAAGTGGCTTCGAAAAATACAAGTAATACCAACAGAAGGCAAAGCAATCAAAGATACTGATAACATAGAGAATGTTGATGATGATGACGATTCTCAATGTACAGCTAGCATTGCTAATGCGGATAAGACAAATAAAAAGGCAGTTACAGAAAACGAAGCTATGCCCACATCATATCCTAGCTGCTGGTCTTCAGGCCAATACCAATATTTTTCAGATACGTACCCTGGTTATTTTGCGACAGTGGAAAGGTTGGATGCTCTACATGCAGAGAAGTTAAAAACTTGGGTTTGAGTGCCAGCAAATGCACCCATTTGGCGACAGAGTGGCTAGAATGTCGAGTTTCGGTAACTGGAGATAAAAGCAGCGCACAGAAATCTCTAAGAAAGAAAATTGCGAAGCATGCTCAGTCCCAAGCCCATAGTTCTGCAGCTCTGATTCTGGAAACAAAGAAAAGAAATCCTTTAGAAAAGGCATCAGCACGGGGAGCATCTTTGTCAAAGCAATTCACAGAAAAATGCTTGCGCACGGCTTACTTCATTGGATACAAAAACCGCCCCTTTTCGGACTATCCAGACCTGATTGATTTGCAGATTAAGAACGGAGTTAACTTAGAATCCACCCTCCATTCAAGATACAGCAAGATACAACTTGCAGATTATATATACTTAAGAATATTAACATTACGTCTTTGGTTTGTTAAAAATTTAACTTTTTACGGTTTCATAAAAATAAGCAAATTTGTTAGGAACGTGACCTAGTTTCGTAAGTGTTTTCTCTATTCCTACCAACATTGGTCAAGCGGAGCTTTTCTTTCGTCGGATAAGAATTCGCAAGAGTTTTAGATCAGTTTGAACCCTGTTTAGAAGGATTGAACATTTCTCAAGTACAGAGTTTACTTCAATGTTTTTAATCTTTACCTTGAGAATTGCTATCCATCAAATTTAGGCATTTCAGACATCTATTTTATCCAATAATTCAGTTTTTGAGCCCCCCTTCTTGAATTTTTAGGACTACATCCCTGCTTACGAAGATAGTAAGCATATTTGCCCATTAACTATCAAAAACATGTTAACATGAGGGAATCAAGATTAACTAAACAAGTAGATGAAGAACTAAAGAGGCTAGGATTAAAACAATGCTGGTACGATTAAGTTAAGAAGGATATGAAAGAACTTAGCAGAAACTTGAAGGAAGAACAAAATGGGAGGCTAACAACAAAAGATTGGAAACCATCATAGGAACAAATTATCATAAAATTCATCGGAGATGAGACAAATAATGCAACAAAAAATAGACTCGTTAAAGACAACCCATTTGGTATAAAAGAGTATATTAGACATGCAAAAGATTGATGTCATCGATTTAGATTAGTTTACTTTTATAATAGTACAATATACATAGTAGACTAGAAAATTTTGATAATCTATGTAAATACAGTAATTTACGCTAGTAAATTAAGTTTAACGCCATGCTACTATTTATTTGAAATACAACCCCCTGGATCGCTGAACTCCCTCAGGTACCAACTCCTAGTCCCAGTCCCCACACCATGCAAGCATGTGGTCTTGTTCGCCATCTCGTTCCTTTGCAACTACGAGTCCTGCTGTCTTTTCCCCACCCTTCCCACCCTTGGGTCGTATCAAATTCCCAAGGCCCTGAAGTGGCATCCCCGTCGGTTCTTGGCCGCCCTTCAAAATGGCGGCATATATTATAGTGGATATTTACATTATAGATCGAATTGTAGTATTATTTGTAATTGTTTATACCATCTCTTTGCCTACAAGTCCCCAACCGAATGAAGGAGAAGGGGCACAACTAGCAACGTTTGATATCCTCAACCGAATGACGGGGAAGAGGATCCGCAATTAGTTAAATATCCTCAACCGAGTGACGGGGAAGAGGATCCGCAATTGGTTAGATATAATAGCGAATTAAAAAGAAAAAAACCCCAATTGCTGCCAAACGCATCGTCTATCTCAATGTGTTTCTACTGGTGTTGCATGGGCTAATCACATGGCATTGACTATTTCCTAGCTGCAAATGTGCCCATCTGTTACTGCTCAGTTAGTAGCGCAGGGCGTTAAATGAATATAACAATAAAAAAAGTGTAAAATTATTGCCGCATGCAGCAATTATGAAATTGCTGCACTATCTATTTTATTGAAAATGAAGATACCGCGTGTATGCGGCAGAGAAAAGGAGAACGTTGATCTCTCACTATGAATCGAATTTCGCCTTGAAGCCCAACAACTTATTCCGTTTCTTGAAAATTACAGAGATTTTGAGGACAGAAAAAGGTAACGGCTTTTCGTTGAAATGACGATGATATTCGATTACAAGTCCTTTAGATGCCAAGGATACTAGCAGATACGTTCGCGAAAATGGTTTACTGTGCGCTATTATGGCTATATATATATATAGCCAGAAAAATCGGAATCATTACTTTAAATTCTCGTCTGACACTCAACAGAGTAATACGTCAGAAAGAGATCGAAACAAAAACCTAACGAATTATTATACCTAGATGTGCATGTGCTCAAACCTACAGTGAGAATTGTTTTCGTATATGTGGAACAGCTACGTAATTTTCGTTTAGGTATTTTTGAATCTTTCCACATAGAAACCAAGGATCCTCGGTTTCCACTTCATTATGCTTCCGATGTTTCTGGCTATATTGAAGTTTTGTACCGATCCAAGACTTTGCTATTATGGGTGTTTAATTTTTTAGATATGGCGAGATAACTACGTTTGAAAAACTGTTGAGAACACTTTTAGCCTTCCCCCGGCTGGCAGGTGAAGTAGATTTGAAGCACTAAATTAAGTGAATTTTCATGCTGGGTATTAGCCGCGAAGTAACTGATCTTGACGTAAAAAGTTCTTAAGGTGCCTCGCTTCCCAATCCAATCATGTTTCTCGATTCAAAAACACGAGTCTTCTTCGCCGTCCTCGTCCCAGTAGTATTTTCTGCGTTTCTTTGAAAAAACTTCTACGCACCTGCCTAGATGAAACTTCATCTTGTCAGGTTATATTTGCATTAAGACAACCTCGGGGGCGTTCCCGGAAATATTTTTCAGAGGGGTGTAGGTATGCGCCTTTTAGTCTATATAAAGTATACATAAAGTATATAAAAGAGTATATATAGTATATAGTAATAATTGTAGTAGTAATGATATATACAAATTGATAGAAAAGAGACAAGAAACTACTCATTCATCTCGACAAGCCTGTTTCGTGGTTTCCCACTCATCAGGAGATGTTCACGCTCTACTCTATGTATTGAGCACTCTCACGGAAAACCGACATACAGACTTCGTAGTAGTAATGATATATATATGTGAAATGTATCTAGTGATAAGGGGAAATAGGATATAGTAATGTAATATATAATAATGTAATAAGTGAAAATAGTATTTAGTATGTAAAAGCCTTTTTATTTCATGTCTTATTTTATTTTGCCCATTCACCAATAAGATGGGCCTGGTCACCTTGAATTTGCAAAATTGTGTGATAAAATTCTCCAGTTTAATCTTTTGGGAAGCGAGGGACCCTCCCATTTCCCCTCTATACGCCACTATCGGTATAGTTACTATGTATCTTGTGTGGTTTTAGACATTTTGGCTCTTTCCCCCACCAGACTCAAGGCCTACTGAAAGACAGTGGAAGACAATGGAATTGATGTCCTCCTTGCTAATGAGAAAATGTGGGGGACAGCAGGGATTCCAAAAAGTAAGGGATTCCAAACATAAATATGCTTACTATCTTCGTAAGGTATTGGTTTATGTACAACGTACATAGAGCCCACTGTCCACTGCCCACTGAATAGGTAGACTAATCAAAGCAGTGTATTGATAGTTGATAGGAAAATACACTTACTATCTTCGTAAGGTATTTGTTTATGTTTAAAGGCCCTACTGAATAGATCATAGAACGAGGGAGTGCTTCTCAAATAGGGTTTTGAGAAGAAATTCTACACTCTCAAGCATGTAAAGTTAGAAACTCGCAATATCATGATGGAATACACCTATTAGCTATCACTAAATCATCCCATTTTACTTGTAGTCTTTCTTGAAAGAATAAGGGGGGGCTTTACGCAAAGGGTGCTTAACACAGACGGGGTTTAATAGAACTTTTACGAAATGCTGTTAAAAAATGCGATTTTGCAGACTTGCAGTAGCGGTGTAAATTTGGTCCTCTATCTTCATGGCCCCTAAGTCTCATTATAATTAACTTGTGATTTAATTAGAAATACGGACATGATGAAATCAGTAAAGTAGAAAAAGTGAATCGGCCTAACCAGCTCCTACTGTCTAGCTGGAACAATTTGCATCAAGGAGGCAAAAACAGTCAAATGGAAACAGTGGCAAATGATCACGCTGGAATTCTTGAATGCTGCAAAGCAACCACTTTGTGACCAAGAACGAATCCTGGAAAAGAAAAGCAAGTTTGTACAGCCCAACGCAGGCGTTATATAAAGACCCAGTGATAATTAATGTGTTCAGTGGAAAATCTGAAATGCGCAGTGAGAAGTGGGAGATTCTACAGTAAGAAGTAATTGGAATCTCACTAGCGTGAAGAAATCATACGTCAAAAGTAGTGAAATTCGTTATGCCATGCAGCTAGAAATATTTAGGATTTTGGATCATTTTCAGGTTTCACAATTGGATCATTTTCAGGTTTCACAAATGGAATAACTCCATCCGCTCAAAGGGGCTTCACACCCTGGACCCAAGCCAGTCATTGTCAACGCATCATTGATTTTCCATTGAAATGAGAACGAAATTACTTCACCTCATCGGTCGTTTTGCGTTTATATGAGAAAACTTCACTTCACCTGGGTGAAACTTCACCTCCTGAGAGGCGGATTTTCACTAAACCGGTAGTGTGGAGTGAAGTTTTACTTTTCATATTAACGCAAAGAGGAATTTCAATGGTATTCTTTAGGAGGGTGAAATATCACTTGCCAGCCCCGGGTCTGGCAGGTGAACTATTTTTGCCCATATAAACAGGCCTAAATCTACTTAGAGGGCTTATTTCTTGGAATTTGCCGATCAATATATTACCAGTAGTACCCCTAAGGTCATCTGATTCTAATTATGAAGTATTTTTTTTAAGTTGCACCAAAAGTCAGCAATCAGAAGCAAAAACCGCATTTGACATCTTAGAAGTTATGTGTATTCTAAATATAAACGCTGTGATAATTCAGGCATTATCCTTAATTATTTTTACGTAGGTAGAACTTGCAGAATCACAGTTAATTATAAGAAAACTAATTGCCTAATTTAGCCTAATTCAGCAAGCCATCTGCCCACCGGTTCCACGCGTTATAAATAGATTTACGTACATTCTAAATTTGAAAACACTGTTTGTATCTTAGTTAGATGTAGGGATGTTTCATCTGTTGATTTAGAATATAGACAAACGTTGAGAAGGGATAGTTAAGGCTCACTTGAAGCACAGATTCACTCGTTAGTCAGAAATATTCCCATTCTTGTATTTGATTCTTAATATTCCTTCAATCTCTTTTTCAGGGAGAACACAATAAAATGGGAGTTATTTAGATCATTGCATATTGTCGATATTCTAAATCTACAGATGGTATATTCTACCGACTGGCAATGACACAAACTTGATTCTGAATTTCAGTAGAGTAGAATTTTACCAGTTAGAACGTGCAGACCTGCGGATATGCTGCAGATTAAGTTTGATAGGACTTCGAAATAGAAAGTCCTCCCAAGAATATGACCAAGTGTCCCGAAGTATTCTTTTAGACTTTGAGAGATGGGTTGGAAAAGAAATCTATATTAATCTTGGTTTACACTGGTTAAGTTTTCTTTAAAGGTATAGAATTGGAAATTCTATTTTGCATGGGTATCTGAGGTCAATTGGAAGTCGTATGAGAATTTCATGGACGAATTTATGCTTGAGTGACAGGTGCTCCCGGCGTGCTAGCTATCATTTCCAAATCAAAAACTTTCATGTGTGAAACTTTATCGTGTAAACGCTTTGAGAGTAAACTTGCGACCTTCGACAAAGTAAAATTTGTTACTTAGACCGTCACGTTTCTTTGTTGCTCGAAATGGGATATTGTGGCTACTCTGAAGTATCATAAATTTCCACACAGTAAAAATTATTGTCCTGAAAAATTATGGAAAATTGCATTTTTCGTCCCTGCTTTTCGGATACTTTTATCCATAAATTGTCCCCACGTTGTCAATAAATCATCCATAATCTATCCATAAATTTTGATTTGGAAATTGAAAGCATTTCATCCATAATTTGTTCCCAAATTGTCAATAACTGCACACTAATTCATATGGACATGTCAAAATATTTCAGTGACAATCGACTCTAATATTTATGGACATCAGCCCACTTCAATGACTCATCCATTTTAGTTTTAATTGGCTTTTAGAGATATTGTCCATAAAGTTTGGGGACACATTCAAAAAAATTAGGTACAGGACCGTAGTAATTGGGGATATTGACCATTTATCCACCAATGTGCGAATTTTTTCTGTTGGAGATAGAATCCATAAATTTTACTCAAGTTGTTCAAGATACGAGAACTTTGGGTCTCAATGTTGAAGTTTTTGGTGAAGAATTGTGCATGGTTAGGATCAGGAGACCATAGGAAATCTAATGACAACAAAATGATAGGCGAATGTTGAGAAATAAACTTTCCAAGAAGATTTAATCGTAAAATAATGCATTGCTTTCAAAAGCTATTTTGTACCAAACAAGAATGGTTCCCGTATCCGTTAAGTGTTGAGAATATTATCTGACCTGAACTGAATATTTCATTTGGGGTCTCTATCCTTGTTGTGTTGATTCCTGAACTGAAATTCACTCCACTGAAGACCTTGACATCAAATTTCCTCAACTCTAATTTTGAAACAGAAGCAACCAATCCTATTATAAGAATTTAGTGATAACAGAGAATTCAGGGCCTTTTATGACATTTTGGAGAGGCCGGTAGCATTCGCAAACTCGCTGGATGAATTATAGGCCCTCTAGCTTTTCTAGTTTTGTTAAAGCCAAATCGGCAGGAATGCAATCTGCAATGCAGGCTACGCAAGCACCCCTAGCATAGGTTTCATATCATCTTGCTTAGTCAGAAGCCAGAGCTGCTAAACATCTTCACCTTCTTCCAAACCGGTAGTTTCATTTTTCTCATTTCCTTCCTCCTTCTGACACAATATATGAATACTAAAACCTAGCTTAATCAGAATCATCGTCCTTCTCTTCTCTTGACCCTCTCCAGGGCATAATTGATCTCAGAGGCTATATTACCCTTATTTGTCAGTAGAAGCCTTCTTTGGGGAAATATTTATCATCTGGTGAGAAAAAAGGCTCTCTCAGAAATCAAACGTATTTAGATGAAGAATTTTTCTTGACGATGATTTAATTTTCCAGTATCCCATATTGTTTCTTTTTTCTAGGTAGAGATATAAAAAAAATTTTCTATCAATATCAAAAGATTAAAACACGAAATTCGTTAAATTCTACTGTGGCATCCAAAGCAGGAATAGACACAAGGTCATCTGGTCCCTACTCTAAACAAAGAAGAGGCGGAATACAAAGTAGATTCGTACCAAATAATGCAAAAACCCTAAAATTTTCTTTTGTCGAATCCAATCAAGTTTATAGATCTCAAGGTACGAAGTCGGTTTTCCGCAAAATGCTCGATACATAAAGTAGAGCTGTATACAATAAGAAGAAAGATCTCCCCTGTACATCTCCTGATGAGTGGGTAACCATGAAACAGGCTTGTCAAGATGAAGAGTTTTGCCTTTTGAGTCTCTTTCTTTTTAGTGTTAATCTCAAGGTAGAAATATAAATCTTCTGATACGAAGCACAAGGTCGTACACAAGTAGAAGGCTTTTAGATATAACTACATAGGGAGCAGTTATTATGTATAGGAATAGTGTTTTTAGGCATGTCTAAATTTCCCAGTATTTCCAAACATTGAAAAGTGACATACCCTAAAAGCTATTCCTATACAAAATAATTATTTGTCGACTGCAACTTCAAAATCTGCATAGTCGATTTAGGTGAGACCGATGACAAAATCGAGTCAAATCTATTATAGAAATAGCTCAATCATGGCGTCCCTGGATCAATAATCAGATTTTGTCAAAATCAAAATAATGACATACAAATCGAAAGATCTAATCAAATGCTGTCTAAGTATGAGCCATGGCAAGTAGATCATGGCGATTACCGTAGGGAAATAGATCAGCGTTGTTTATGATTTCAACCTTATTACGAATACGGGGTTGCCCTTATTTGGGAATAATTGGACACCACACCGTTTCTGGTTTCTAGTTTATAAATTCAGTCGTTTGGATTTCAACTTATTAAGACTCAAGTCTCACACAAGCTGGTTGCTTGTGTGAAAGAAAACTTTTAGTGGTGGAGCAGATGCAGAAGCGAATGGCTATCCACACACCGTTTGGTTTCTTTGGTATTGATGAAGGCCTAAGTATTTTAACGTATCACAATGTCTTCTTCATTGAGTATTGCAATGTTCGGTTAGTTTATCTTGTGAGGCAGTACCTTACCTTAGTAGGGTGGCCTGCCAATGTGTGTTGAATTGATTTGAAAATCTAACCATTGATGGTTTTGCAAAGTTGCGGGTCTAGAAAAAACTAATTCAGTACTTGGTAGTGTCTACGTTTATAGTTATATCCATGGTTGATAAAACTTGCTACACCGGGAAAGTTATGTTTTGTTCGTTAGGGTAGATATCAATATCCTTCTCTACCAGCATGGTATAATGGAACTGAAAATGTTTTTGCTATGCTGACTTTCTCTTACGAAACGGTTTTTGCTCAAGAAAAATTTTTTTTACAGTTACTCGGCACCATTGTCTGAACCACAATGGTTCTGTTCTCCTGGGATCATCAGTTTTGTTATTATTCCAGACTTTGACGGTGAAATTCGCTCTGTGTTGTGATACAAAAATCAATCATCTCTAAAATCAGACTTTTAGAGTGAGTATTTTTTTAGAGTTTGGAAAATTAAACGATTCCAATAAGAAAAGAAAAATTTTGGGTAGCTGAATTTATCTTCTTCCGTTGACTGATGAAAAATACCGAGGTATGGTTTTTAACCGTTTCTTAATAATTTCGTGTTACGGTACTTGGTATCTTATTGAAAGGCCACTAATAAATATATATGATGAAGGAAATGCGTTCATCGGGGAAAAAATTCTTTGAATCTGTCAGTAGCAATTCTCATAATTCAAGACTGCCTGATGAGGTTTGTCAAGACAGTTGCTTAGTTATTTCCTCAAGTAAAGTCGCTTTTATTTTGCTTTTGTTAAAGCCAGTTTTTTCTTCGTCTTCTTAATTTGTGCTCCAGAAATCTTCTTTGTTCTATGTCGAAGTTTTATGGCAAAAACCAGTTCTCACAACAAAAGGAATACAGCATTCATTTTGAAGGTCATTCTGTCAGTATTTATTTATGTAGAGGCCTCATACCTAATCTTTGAGCTTTGAACTGACTCTCATTCTAAGTCTCGTTTCATCAAAACAAGAATATACATAATTGTTCCAGCTTTTTAAGAATAATTAATGTCTTCGGTTTGCCGTTGCTTGAGAAACAAAGCGTTCTTATCTTAAATTAAAAATCGGGAAGTCAAATTCGGAATGTTATTGTTATACTTTCAAAAAGTGATTTTAAAACAATGAGTTTGTTTTACTCCAATTTTTTCAGGCTATCACTCCAGCCTTTGACAAGGTTTTAGAGCAGCGACCCTAGAGTAAACTGTTATTTGTAACCTTATAAAAGGAGGTCTGAAGAATACGAGTATTGAAACTTGATCTGTTATCAAAACAATTTTTTTGGTTATTTGCAGTGTATTGGCACCTGTTTTTCTAATATACACTTGCCATATAACTTTTTGATAAAGCCAATCCGGTACACTTGCTTGTGATGATTTGTTTTTACAATTGCTTAACGATAATGCCCTTTGAGCATGTGTGTTGAATTATAACAGTGCAAACTGTGGGCTTGCGTGTGAACAAGCCAGTTTTGATTTTGCTAGTTGTTGTTGCCCATTTGGAACTTAACTTCGTCCGGGCTAGCATTAATTTTTGCCGGCTTCTATGCCGCTGTAAACATGAATTTCGTTGGTTGATTGAATTTGGATTAAAGTTTTCGTCCAAATTCAGATTGATACGAGTTCTATGCTGATTGCTAGGTATCTGTAATATTATTGAAACAACAGCTTGGTTTCTCACGTCGCTGTTTTCTGCACTCCTGTTTCGTTCGAGGGTTTGTGCTAGTGTGTTTGGTCTTGGAGTTTTGGGACTGACTCAGGTAGGGTCTTTGGGCTTTTGGCCGGTTTTTGTTCGATTTTGGGAATTCTTATTCCAGATCCTTAATTTACTTCTCCACTTTTACCTTTGTGTAAAGTGGCAGAAATATATCTACCCCTTTTTGAGTCGACCCAAAATCTCCAAAAAACATACAAAAATATATATTAAGGATTTGGAACGACATGATGAATAAGATTTTGATATTGGGACTAGTTTTCAATCATCATTATGTACTTTGTCTATTATGTTCTCTTTTATCTCTACTGTTGAATGTTTTGTGGCTACGAATAATATTATTCCTTAGTCACTTCTACTAAATTAACATCAACGTGGGCCGCCGGAATAGTGCTATCTAAATAACTGAGAAATTACTGTCCGGTGGCCCCAACATTCCATTTTCAAATGTTAATCGAGAGACAAAGGCCTCTTTGTCTGGGGTTAACGTTTGCAAGTGGAATGTTTGATCGTATTGCTGGTTAGCATAAGATGAAATCGTTTTTAGTGTTATACATCGGTGGTTCAGTGCATTGTATCAGCTATAGAAAACTATTGAGATGCTCGTGCATCCATTGTTATATGGATTGGTTTCCCATTAGGGACTTATAGGAATTTAGGCATTGTTTATTCATTGAGGCACGAATTTTTAAGCTATTTCGCTACATTGGGCAAGTAGATCATGGCGATTACCGTAGGGAAATAGATCAGCGTTATTTATGATTTCAACCTTATTACGAATACGGGGTTGCCCTTATTTGGGAATAATTGGACACCACGCCGTTTCTGGTTTCTAGTTTATAAATTCAGTCGTTTGGATTTCAAATTATTAAGACTCAAGTCTCACACAAGCTGGTTGCTTGTGTGAAAGAAAACTTTTATCCCCTCCCTTCCCCCCCCCCCCTTTTCTGCTTTTCCTTGTTCCTGAAAGATGTCATTCAAGCCTTGATTCATGCAGCTTCCCTTTCCCTCCCTGTCCCTTAATAAACAAACTCCCCAGGATATTCCTGGGTTGAGCCGGTCGACTCCTTGTTTTAATTTGCCTGTCGGGGCAGATCGTGTTGGTATAAGCCACTTTTTATCAAAACCCGTTTGTGCAGTCATTGCATAGTCTTCTAGGGAACCTTTGAATATGTACCCGTTTTAAGGTTAAGTACAAGTTAAGTACAATAACTTATCGGATAGTCCGTTCGGGGTAAACGATGTTTATTTAGTTGTTGCATAGCCCGTTCGGGCATCTTATGTTTATTTAATAATTGTAAAGCCAGTGGTTACAGTTATCTTTTTAGCCCGTTGGGGACACATTTTAAAAGCTACTTGAGTAAATTATAGTTTCCATTCCAGATATGGGGGCAGTAAATATTGAGCCCAATTTGGGAGCGGTATATAATGAGTCCAATTGGTAAATTCGTGTATATCCTCCATTATTTAGCCTGTCTAGGCACGTTATGTATATGTAGTTATTCTATAACCCGTGTTGGCACATAATGTGGATTTGGTTATTGTATGGCAAGTGTTTGCACATTTTAACCCACTGCGTTGTATAACCCGTGTTAGCAGCTAATTCATAGCCTGTTGGGGCAGGCATGTTGTAGTCAGTCCGGGCAGTTTTTTTATAACGCTTTGGGGCACACATTTTTGAACATACTTTTGCAGAAGTCAATTGTTAAACCCGATACGGAGCAGTAAAGATTGAGCCCGATGTGGGAGCAGTATATGATGAGCCCGATTGGGAAATTTGTGTATATCCTTGATTGTTTAGCCCATTAAGGCACGTTATGTATATGTAGATATTATATTACCCGTCTGGGCACATAAAATACATTTGGTTATCATTTTGCACGTTTTGGCACATATCTATCTATTGTAAAGCATGCTAGGGAAAAAGTTAATTTCTATACTCCAATACGGGGTAGTAAATGTTGACCCCGATGTGGAGCGGTATATAATAAGCCCTAGGCAGTAATTGTTGTGCCCTACGTGGGGCAGTAATTGTTGAGCCCTATTTGGGGCAGTAATTGTTGAGCCCTATGTGGGGCAGTAATTGTTGAGCCCCTTTTAGGGGCAGTAAATTTTGAGCCTTATGGGGCAGTTCATTTTTATCCTACTTGATTATCTGATCTAACATGTTTAATTGTTTCAATTTCTTTCAGCGTTTTCTTACAGAAAAGAGTTGAAGAAAGTGCCAGTTGTTGTGGAATCTGCGAATTCTAATTCCAGTAATGTTGGGGCAGTAAATATTGAGTCTATTATGAGATATCCAACTTGAGCATTTACTATATACAAAGTTTAATTGTCTCGATTCATCTTTTTCAGCCTTTTATCGCAGAGATGAAGTCAGTTCAAGAAAGTGCCGGTTTTTGTTCGATTTTGGGAATTCCTATTCCAGATCCTTAATTTACTTCTCCACTTTTACCTTTGTGTAAAGTGGCAGGAATATATCTACCCCTTTTTGAGTCGACCCAAAATCTCCAAAAAACATACAAATATATATATTAAGGATTTGGAACGATAAGATGAATAAGATTTTGATATTGGGACTAGTTTTCAATCATCATTATGTACTTTGTCTATTATGTTCTCTTTTATCGCTACTGTTGAATGTTTTGCGGCTACGAATAATATTACTCCTTAGTCACTTCTACTAAATTAACATCAACGTGGGCCGCCGGAATAGTGCTCTCTAAATAACTGAGAAATTACTGTCCGGTGGCCCCAACATTCCATTTTCAAATGTTAACTAGCAGTGCGCAGTGGAGATTTTAGAAGTAATCAATTTGATTGAGTATTTTGAATAAAGCAAAAATATTGGGTTTTTATTCACTGTGGAAACGTTTGGCTTTCTAGGGGATCAGCCAGTACACTATGTTCACGTAGCTGTAGGAATCGCCCTAAATCTTGCCCTGAAAATCACCCTAGTGCGCATGAGCAGATCCGGCCTGGCAAAACCAAACTTTGCATTATATTAATATCTATAAAAGGAGGGGACGATTTTATATCCCGAGCAAGTATACAAAGATAATCAACTAGTTAGAGTAGTACGTCAGAAAGAGAGCGAAAACGAAACGTAACGAGTTTTTCTATAGAAAATATATATTAACAAAGTAGTAAGAACTAAATAGGAAAAATTAGTACTAATGGAGAAGAAAATACTCGTCCCGATAAAATTGGGTTGATAATTTTGGATGATTGCGAAAACATAGTACTTTGACTAACAGAGCAAGTCTCCTATCGTATTTCTTATCTAGGGCTTGGATATAAAGAGTTGAGGTATACATCGAATCTACACCACAGTCTGTCTGATGTGCGCAAGTAGGAGCCTCAGAGTTACAGAAGAACATGTGTGCTTATTTAATGTAGACTCTAAGGACTGTATAATTTTTCTATAATCCAGGGGTGTACCCAGGATTTTTGATTAATGGGGGCAATGGCAAAGTATAACTGCATGGATGGGGGCATAGCCTAGTGCTACTATGCTGGGCTAAATCTCCTCCTTATTTAAACAGGTGACATGACTCCAGCAAAACACCCCTCCGTTAGTCAGACGGTCTTGTTCATTTGCTATGACGATTAAATTAGCCTCTTCTCACGAACATGAAAAGTGCCAGCATGCTAATCGAAATACGACTTCTGCTGCTGAAATAGGTCCGACTAAATCTACGTACATCTTCTCCATAAAGATAATTGAAATATACACCCTTTTATATAAGGAACCAGTTTACAAGAAGCCTAGAACTAGGATTTCAAGTAGAATACAATGTATTCTTTTGTTCTATGGTTTCCTGTAACAATAGATAACAATACAACGTTTAAGGAATTTTTAGTACAAGGGCTATGGTAGGTTCGTTAGGGTAGCAGGCCTAATATTTGGTAGGGGTATACCGCTAGCATATTCAAAATGTTGGCTAGTCAAATACGCTCTAAATCTTCAGGTCTACGTCTGAAAATGTGAAGGTCCAGCATTTAGACCAGCTCCTACTTGAAAGATTTCTGACGGTACTGAAGTTTTTTAAACCTGTTAAAGATGAAATCACCATTCCATTGCCAAACATGATATCGTCTCCTTGACCAAAATCGCAAAATCTTTACTTCAATAAAAACTTGTTTCGACGTGAATCTGAAAGTTTACAAAGGACTTATAATTTTCAAGAATTGTGTATACCTCACTCGATAGGAACAAAATTGAAAACCACATTTATGAATTTCGTTGATTTTGATAAACGTTTTTGCAAAATTCATGATAATTTGACCCTTTTAACATGGAAAAGCTACGAAAAGGCATTGTCATGAAAAGATAAGTATTGTAGAATAAGAACAAAACTTGTTGTCATAGACTGCGAAGGTAGTGTATACAACAGGGAATACTTTATTGCGGCAAGAAAAATGTTTTGGAACTCCAAAATAGAAACTAAAGTAAATGACCGAAGGCTTCCGACTGATTTTCCGACTTTGTGAGATAAGGCACTAGTTGTTCGTCTTAATTTGCATACGGCCCGACCTTTTATCTTCTAAACAATCGTCGGAGAAATACAAGAAGAGATCTAGATTTATTGGGACTCGGAGAGCTCGCAAAATTTGCGAGAAAAATTAGCCAGTTTTCGCGAAAGGAGGTGATCAAACCCTATTGTTTGCAACGATTTTTTGGGTGACAAAACTTGATTTTCGTAGAACTTTGAAAGCTTTTATTTTGAGAAAAAGAGGGATGAGAGAGCAAAAATAGCACTAACCTGTTGAGAAGAATGTTTCCTTCCTTATCGATATTTTTGAGATCAAATCGATGAGACGAAAATATCACGACAATGCCTCTTTTATCAGACTTCTATGAATATAAAAACATTTAAACCCTCGTTAATTAATTTTAATGATTTCTATGTCTTTTTAAAGAATTCTTGAAAGTTGGATCCTCTTACCAGAGAAAAGCTAACAGTCGGACTCACGTGTGTAGTATTTCTTCCATTGCATTATCCTTAGATATCAACAAATGTATCCCTGGGAATGAGCCTTATGATTTAAACCTAGTGTTTATCAAAACCTAGTGTTTCAATGAAAACTTTTATAATCGCACATGTTTATCACTCCACTCGGCGGAAAGTAAATACAATAAGTAATTTGTTATTCTTAATTGCAATGTCAAGCCTGCCTCAAAGTTACACCTGTCACTTCCTCAGCCACAGCATGACAGAAACTAGGGTTTATTCGCGCTGAGTATTGGTTTTAGCAAGAGTACGCGATGTTCATATCCGAGTAGGATAACAGGCACGATGGGAGACGTAGGCTGGGCATTCGTAAAATATTCTCCAAACGCAGCTGGAGGAACTGCTACGCCACGTTCTTAGGCCCGTCTTATCTGGTAAATGAGTTTCCATGCACAAGAGTAGTCTTTCCAGATTCAGATTTCTCATTCAGACTCAAATACTTATCGATCTGGTTGTTCTGCTTGCATTATTGTTGGATAGTGTTTATAGGGCTACATCATATACGTCTGTACCTCTATTGGCTTACTCTTCTTATAGCCTTGTTAGCGTGGATTTTATTCGCTTTCAAAGCATGTGATATTTTTTTAAGAACAAAATGATTTTCAGTGGATTGTAAGGATTTGGATTAGAACAGTAGGATTTTCAAGAAAAGTGTTAGACATTTTTAGGGGGTGATTTGCCCCCTCGGATTGTCCTTTGCAATTCAACGACTCAATAATTAAGCACTGATATATTGTGTAACTATATGAAGTTTTTTTACCATTGCACAAATTGGATGTTACTACCTTCTGACATTAGGTATGACTTAACTCGATGAGTACAGTATACTTTGACTTTTCAAATGCATTTGATTCCCTCCTCCATCAGTGTCCATCATTGCTAGGAAAAGACGCTATGATATTGAAGGAAAATTCTTGATACGGATATCTTCGTTCTTAGAACATTACAAAACGAAGAGTTGCATGAAACGGGTGCAAGTTATCGTGGAGTCTTGTTACAAGTAGTGTTCCTCAAGTTAGTACTCTGGGCCCAACTCTATTCTTTCTTGATTTCAACGATTTGTCTAATAAATTATTCGTTAGTTGAAATACTCGCAGACGTTGGTAACTATTTTTTTTTCGTTCTTAGTGAGATGTTTAGTGGGCTATTCTAGGAACACCCTCTTCCTACACCAGGGGACAATCGCAACCCTCACTGGATATGCTGGGGAGGAATAGGTTTGGAAAAGATGGATAGGTTCGAAAAATCGATCGAAATAATTTGCTTGAATTAAAAACGTCCTTCCTATCAGAATAAAAACCGTTCGTCTTGTGATCGAGAATAGATTGCTTTCCTCTAGACTTCAAATAGGAGGATGATAACTGCGATATTGCATTGCGGCTAATTGAGTTACGATTAGAACTAATACCTGATTTTTTTGACGGTTAAACGTCAAGTTTGAACTGAGGTTAATCACCCGGGTACACTATTGTTGATTGTCATTGTCAGAGAGTGCACGCTTCCTGTTTCAACAATGGTCAGCAGTTGGGGTTCGTAGGCACATATGCACAAGGCGTTGCCCTGAATCAGACCACTCTACAAGCTTGCAGACTAGCAGCATGGTGGCAACCTGTCGAAATATTGTATTTCCAAAGTTCTGAAACCTTTGACATGGATTGCGGTTTCCTGCAAGCTTAGCCTAAACATTCTTCAAGGAAATGAAAATGAAAAGTGGAATCGTGACGAGTCTGAATCAGTGAATCTCCTCTTGTGTTATGTTTGGCCTGAAAGTTAAGAAGCGCCACTTCTCTCGTCAGTTGATAGCTGGTTTGGTAATGTAATGGCAAGCCTCGAGCTTAGGGCCTAAGCTAGAAGGTCACAGCAAAGGAAGTTTAATCTTACAAGACTCCCGGTGATGTAGTTTTTTTAGCTTTATTTACCTTCTTCTGCGTTGATATTAGGCATTGCAAAGGCATTGTTATCAGTATTTGGGTGGTCAACCTCGTTGGGGAATCCGTATTGGCCTATATATTAATCAGCTCTTTCTTTTCAGTGCTGCCACGTGCAGTTCCTTCCGCCTACCTCCTGGTGGGTTAGGCCTGATGCGGGACCTGCGGGTTAACACGAGTTTCTGCCCGCAAATCCTTATGTATGTTCAGGGAACCCATGTGGGGCAGGTCGTGGAGAAATGGACCCATACTCTTCTTCACAATAGAAATAATAAAGCCCTTTGAATTGCGGCACTATTGACCCCAGCTTTCTTTAGATATTCCTATCATTTAAGTGAAGGCATCCTTGGTTTTAGGAAAGTGGTAGGCACCCTTTGCATGTTATCGCAAAATGCAGGTATTGACTTGGTGTTGGCATGTCTTGGTTGGGAGGCCTTCTCTGGTATAATTTGATTACCCATGCTAGACCACGCTGTATGAATTAATTGCAAGATAAACTTTTTTGTTGCACTCATTGGGCTCGAGAGGAATGCGATAACCCATTTCATTATTCAACTCCTAATTGGCGTTCTTAGCAATGCCTTGCGCGGCGTCATTGCTTGGGGAAAGGATAAATAGAAAAACTTAGCACAGCTATCCCAGAACCACCATTAAAATCAGATTTCCAGGGCCAAAATGGTCAGTAGTTGAGAAACTTTCTCTGAACAAAAAAAATTAATCTTGAAATCTGTCAATCTGTAGATAGTTCTTTTAATGAGAAGATTTAATGCATGGCCTTAATAGGGGCTAGGCCCAAAGTTAAAATGCTAGCAATACTTCAAGATAGGTAATTGACGACCTAAATGAGTCTAGCAATACATTTTGGGGACATTAAACATATTCATATGTGAACATATGAATACAATATGAATATAAGCTTATAAATCAGACTATGTCATATTCGAAGAGACAGCAGGGGTAGTAGACACAGTCAAGTGCTTGACCCGTGCAACCTGGTCGTTAAACGATTTGCCGTTGGCTTGAAAAAAAGAAAATATCAGGATCAGATGGTGGCAGTCATATAGCTTAAATTACCGGAATTGGGGCATCCATTGCCCTCCTCTTTCAGCTCTCTTATTGTTAAATTCTTAAGTTCTTTCGGTAGATCCACAACTTTGGTGGCAGATACACAAGCAATAGATAAAAATGGATATTTTACCCAGTGGCCAGCTATTCAAAATTTTGCTGGAGTCACATCTGTTGCAGAAAGTTGCAGCAAATTTTGGCACCCTTAGTCAATAAGGGGGATGAATTAACTGCCGGCTTTGTCAGGGACACTTCCCATTGGAAATGGTTATGTACTTAACAGGAGTACATTTAAGTAGCCCTTTCTTGTAAGAGTCCTCATCTTACATACTATCAAGCAACCTTAGAGAGGATATCACCATTTTTATAGCCTGTCCAATGAGCCCTAAGCACAGGTTTAATCCTAGTTCCATAACAGCATATTCTATTGATTCAAGCAAGGTGGCATATTGTACGCAGACTGGCGTTTGACTATCAGTTTTGTTCTGCGGATTAATCTGCATGTTACCAAAACAGGGGGTGGCGATTCTCCAGGCAGGTCAATCAAGCTCACAGCGTTAGTGATCATTTTTTGGCCGTTCATAACCCCAGCACCAGCTGCAGTTCTCATCCTGGTAAGCAGAATATATATAAAATAGTAGCAGTATTGGAAGCTTTAGTCAATGGTTGAGTGGGGGGAGTTGTAATCGAATTGAGAATGCACTACAGGCAGAACTTTCTTTATGAATAAAAAAAGGTGATTAGCATTTTGTCCACTGTAAGGCAGATAATTCAAGTGGACTGTACTAAGGGCGGGCATAATAGTTAAGCTGTAAACGCAAGATTCAAACAAGGCCAACGGCCATTGACACGACCGGTCGGCAAGGGGATTGTTATGGGACGGATTGCCATATCATGTGGCAGGAATAAAGGAGAGACAGGGGGTAAATCCCCCCAAGTGTAGTAGGTAGCTCAAGTTTCCTTGAGAAATTCATTCAAATATCTGTTGATCAAGGTTAAGAATTCCCTTGGCCTAAGTAAGCCTATACTCGCATGCGGATGGAGACGTAAAGTGTTTTCTTACCCAAAATATTTTTTTGGCCTATCAGCCTGGTTTCAAAGTGCAGGACGGCAAGTTGCGGTATCTTCCCAGCAACAACTTCTTGCCCACAGGGACCTGGATGAAAGTCGATGGAGGCATTGCCTATGGTCGTCCGTTTTGCACAGCGTTATGGGACACTGCGTTGTGGTTCCAACTTCAAGTAAGCATACCAAGCTAGCCCTCCGTCTAGCAAAACCTTGTTTAATCCCCAGGGGGCTTGCATGAATCTTCCAGATTGTTGTCTAGCAATCGTGTCCATAGATGCATGTATTTCTTCAGCAAGCAATCGGTTTGCATTGACCGGCAAGGGGCTTATGTCTCGGGTCGTTGGGGGCAACTAATTGTCCCAGCCAATACAGCATGCAAGTATTTAAGAGGCATATTGCTGTTTGTTCCCGACCACCTGATTCTTTTGCTAAATAGGGTTGGTGCAACAAAGAAATAGTGAGAATAATTTAGAGGCATATTAGTGTCTTATTTTACGAGGCTGAAGCAATAGACCCAACGGTTCTGCTAATGATATTAGCAAAGATTAGCGTAGTGAATGTAAGCAATCCCAGTTTTGTTGGTAACTCATGCAGGTAATTCTTCGTAATACAGCTGATCGGTGGCAGCCAAAAAACAATGCAAGATAGACAAGGTTTGGTTGGTAGGAATTTCAGGGTTGTTAACCGGTAGTACCGGGTTGTCATTAAATGAATAATTATAACCTTACACTGACGTCAAGCTGTTTCGTGTCATGAGCCCCACTTCCATTGGTGGTGCATGGTTGGTTAGGCATGGACCTACCTTCCAAACAAGTATAAGCAGTGGCAGGGCATTTCAGTGTCCTTATCTTCATTGGTAGGTATGGTTGCTGGGGCAACGGTCCCCACTTCTACAGGCGGTGCATGGTCGGTAGGCAACGGTCCTACCATCCAACAAGCATACAAAACGGCAAGGCACTTCGGTGTCCTAACAGTTAATGGGTGGTATGGTCGCTGGGGCAATGGTCCCCACTTCCATTAATGGCGGTGAACGGTCGGTTAGGCAACGGTCCTACCGTCCAACAAGTATACGAAGCGACAAGACACTTCGGTATCCTAACAGTTAATGGGTGGCATGGTCCCTGGGGCAATAGTCCCCACTTCCATTAGTGGTGCATGGTCGGTTAGGCAACGGTCCTACTATCCAACAAGTATACGAAGCAGCAAGGCACTTCGGTGTCCTAACAGTTAATGGGTGGTATGGTCGCTGGGGCAATGGTCCCCACTTCCATTAGCGGTAGTGAATGGTCGGTTAGGCAACGGTCCTACCGTCCAACAAGTATACGAAGCGACAAGACACTTCGGTGTCCTAACAGTTAATGGGTGGAATGGTCCCTGGGGCAATAGTCACCACTTCCATTAGCGGTAGTGAATGGTCGGTTAGGCAACGGTCCTTCCGTCCAACAAGTATACGAAGCGGCAAGACACTTCGGTTTCCTTTTCCTAACAGTTAATGGGTGGTATGGTCCCTGGGGCAATAGTCCCCACTTCCTTTAGCGGTGCATGGTCGGTTAGGCAACGGTCCTTCCGTCCAACAAGTATACGAAGCGGCAAGACACTTCGGTTTCCTAACAGTTAATGGGTGGTATGGTCGCTGGGGCAATAGCCCCCACTTCCATTAGCGGCGGTGAATGGTCGGTTAGGCAATGGTCCTACCGTTCAACAAGTATAAGTAGCGGCAAGGCACTTCGGTGTCCTAACCTTCAATTTGCAGTATGGTCGCTGGGGCGATGGTTCCCACTTCCATTGGTGGTGCATGGTTGGTAGGCATGGACCTACCTTCCAAAAAGTAGCGGTTGTAGGGCCTTTGGTGTCCTTACCTTAATTGGTAGTATGGTTGCTGGGGCAATGGTCCCCACTTCCATTGGCGGTGCATGGTTGGTTAGGCACGGTCCTACCTTCCAAAAAGTAGCGGTTGCAGGGCCTTTGGTGTTCTTACCTTAATTGGTAGTATGGTTGCTGGGGCAATGGTCCCCACTTCCATTGGCGGTGCATGGTCGGTTAGGCATGGTCCTACCTTCCAACAAAGTACTCTACCTCTTTCTTCCTTCAGCTCTGCTCCTTCCTGTCCCCTTTGGTCTCCTTGACCTATAAATTTCTTGCTCATGGATCAGCATGAATAGAATGGTGGTATCTATTTCAGTCTTGTGGCTCTCAGCTAGAGTAGGTCAGGTATTAGCTAGGTCAGAGTTTTAGGGCCAGTGCTGGCTGGACACCTGGGGTGTGTCCGTGGGCTGGAAATCACTTTTCCTTTCTCCAGGCACTGGCCTTTGTCCTCGGGAGGTATATGCTCTGCCCAGGTCCTTGGAGGCTGCTCAGGGTGGCTATTGCACAAAGCCCAACTTCCTGAAAGGGTCACGGGATAGGGATTAATTGACGGTTAAACGTCAAGTTTGAACCGAGGTTAATCACCCGGGTACACTATTGCTGATTGTCATTGTCAGAGAGTGCACGCTTCCTGTTTCAACAATGGTCAGCAGTTGGGGTTCGTAGGCACATATGCACAAGGCGTTGCCCTGAATCAGACCACTCTACAAGCTTGCAGACTAGCAGCATGGTGGCAACCTGTCGAAATACCCGCCCTCCCTACCCTGGGAATGGCCGTAAGATAGATAGTAAATAGGAGCTCTGTTTAGCTAGTTAGTCAATTTTGCCTAACCTTTCTTGTTTTTTATTTTCCTCCTGGTAACATTTTCGCTATCCCCTCAGTTCTCACCGCATTTCTTTTCCGCGGTGGGACGTGTGCATGGTCACAAACCTTAAAAGCTCGTTTGGTCAGGCAGTAATGGGCAGCATGGCTTGAGAGCCGGGGACCTGGGGGTATTCCCTAATTTGTAGTGGTTATAGGGGGCTGGAAATCACTTTTCCTTTCTCCAGGCACTGGCCTTTGTCCTCGGGAGGTATATGCTCTGTCCAGGTCCTTGGAGGCTGCTCAGGGTGGCTATTGCACAAAGCCCAACTTCCTGAAAGGGTCACGGGATAGGGATTAATCAAGTCTCAGCAGTTATCCTCGTCAGATAGAACAGGTTTCACTCAATAATTCATTAGCGGCAAGTTAAATTGCTGGCTGAACTTGTGCTTAAGATGAACTTAAGTTTCAAAACGCTGAAATCATTATGACTTTGAAATCCCACAGCCCACACTGCTCACCTTGGTCCTTATTCAAATGAAAACGGATAAAAAAGTATTTGCTTTCACCTTGTGTTCACATTACTCTAGCCTGAAAACAAAGACTTTCGGAAACGGAGACTTTTGAAAACGCAAAAGCGGATAATTTATATTATGATAATGCTCTTGATTGTTATATTACGAACCGTAGCGGGCAATGTGAAGTGAACGCTTCATTGCTTTTGTAGCGTTCTCAAACTCACTCAGAGCAAAGTGAACAGGCAAAACGAATCAAGACGAAAACGTATAAAAACGAATACGGAGCAGTGTAAACATAGCCTTAGATGAGTTTAGAAGAGAGGGAGTCGACGATGGTCTGGGTCTTAGGTGAAAAATCTGAAACTTCTGTTATATAATCCTCCTTTGTATTTCTAAAGATTTCAGCTGCTTAACCCTAATTCTACCGTGTTTTTTGAACCCTTGTACTACCGGGGAGCACATTGTGCCTACCCCTAATAATTAATAAATACTTTTGTTAGGAACGCGATAAAGGCTTGAAACTTGGTAGAACAATAGAACTTGACTTGCTCTTTTGATCGGTGGTATTTTCACAACAATAATGGCTACCAATGATTCAGAGTGACGTCATAAGTCTGAAAAACTTTGATAATTGCTTGTAGGCATTTAGTTCGTAATTAAAGCAATCTTTATGGCGTTTTGCCACTCAAATGATATATTCATGAACAAAATCATTTTAAAGCATAATCTATCAATTTCTTTGCCATTTTCCTATAACATATTTTAACCACTTTTTTCACGAATGTTCAGGTCTGCAAAGTTTACAATAGAGGAAAAATATGATGAAATCACCATTCAGATTAAAAAAAAACATTTTTTCTAGCTTATCTATATTCAGAAAAGCCAGAAAATGATTTTTAAATGAAAAAAATATTGTTCTTTTATAAATATGACGATATGATGACGTCATAGATTTTAGATTTTGCTTTCGTCAGCAAATACTGATAAATTATAAATCACTCAAAAGCCCTCATCAAAACAAGCCAATAATGCTTTTGGTAACTTTCTATGTGGTATAGGAGCAAAGATATGGGTATTCAAACATTTTTACACCTGACCGCTTGTTGACAAAAGAGGTGTCATGTAAACAACGAACGTGTGTTAGTAACAAAAATCATTTCTTAGGTAGTCTGATAATAGTGAGGAGAATTCGAACAGGTTCCAGTTAGATATTATGTGTTTTCTGGGAGGTACAACATTTTTAATTTACCGTGGGCACTTTGTTCCCCCCGGTCGTAATAGGATTAAGGTTAGTTGAATAATTATTCTCAACCCCTATAAGATGTGAGCATTTATTTCAGGGGTTTAGAGGCAACTTCCGAAATGGGGAACATCAAATACACAAATATGAAGAAGAGCAAGAGTTTTTTTATGTATACCGTATGGTTTTCAATTGTCTATGACCTCTGCCATTAAAATGGGGGTGTAGTGATTTTTTTAAATCTGATGTGTGAAAGAGAAAGTAATTCTACATAAGACTACTGCAAAAAGCCCAAAAAGGATATTTCATTTCATTCTCGAGATATTTGGAAAATAGTGTGCCAATTTGGAGGTTAAAAAACCACGTGACACGAAAAACTTCGTTTTTCTCCATTTTGTCCCTGTGACGTCAGTTGTTGTACACACAGTTTGACACTATGGTTTGACAGTATGGACGAATGATATGGAGGAGAAAGCGCGTCCGTCTTTTCGGACGTTTTCAACATAACTCGTTGGTCGTAAACATTCTCACAAAGTGACTAAGAAGAAAGATGAGTACCCCCTGGAGTTATCCAATATCAGTTTGAGCCTTATCTATACCATGTAAAGATAGAAAACGATTTTCTGGACTGAGAAAGAAGCGAAATTGAAGATAGGCTAAAATTGTCAAATGCAAAAGCGAGCGATCAAGCCGCTAATTATTTATCTCGTGACTGAAACGTTCAGGGCTCAAAAAAATAACACACTACTGTCACTAAATATACTAGTGGAATATCCTAGTGTGTTTCTTGCGCCTATTCGAGCAGTATTTCTTAAATTAAGATTTAATGCCAACTAGATAACCATATACTTCAAGTGCAATGGTGGTTTGGAACGCTGTTTAGAATCTTCTTCGGTAGACCGTATCTGGAGCTGGATACAATAGATGATGACGCTGTGATCAGTAAATGATCAGATTTGTTGGGGGCATATTAGATTTAGGGTAACCCACTTTTAAGAATACATTCCCTGTGTTTGACCATGCCTTAGAGTTGAGGTAAAGATATTAAAGATTTTAAGATATTAAAATATTTTCCTAACTTGGTTAGGAATGTAACTACTGAATCTCTCGTGTTCTGAAACATTTCTTTTCTGCCTATCATATTTTAGATAAAATGAGATCCGCTATGTTTTGATCAGTCATCTGCTATGATAAACAAACAAACATAAATCATGTTTAATACATGATTCACGAAGCTTTTCATTCACGCAGAACATCCTCAGGTAAAAAAAAGATTTTTACCCCTTAGGATGTTCTACATGGACGAAAATCTTCACCAATCACATATTATACTTGATATATTGTTTGATCTTTTTCTGTTTTTAATGTAAGTAATTGCAATTTTTATAATGTTTGATATCATTTACTTATTCGGTTTCAGGAAGCCCAATGTTGGAGAGGTGCTGTGGACTAGTCTGCCAAATGTCTAACAGCTCATAGACAAGGCTTAAGCATTGGTTCTCCAACTGGGCCCTTCAACAAGAATATTATCAGCTGTGTTCACCTGAATTTAATCAACTTCAAAACCAAATTTTTCCGGGTATCACTCAAGTTTAGAGGGAAGGCAAGACTTATTAGATATTTTTTATCAAGCCTTGCCTCCCCTCTGATTATTAATTAATTTAAGGAATAACAATTTTGTCCCAGTTTGCATTATTCTGACATTGATGATGAAGAATTTTGAAGGTGGTGATGAAGTCAGGGAAATATACATATTGTTGAAAAGAAGTATGAAGCCCTAGGCTTTCAAAACGGAAACATTTCTAAAAAGAATTCTGATTTTTTGAGATGTAAGAGCCCAGGGGGAAGGGGCATAGCATTAAATTGGTAGGTATATGCTACTCATATATTTAAAGTTTCCCAAACATGGGTAAGATTTTTCTCTCAAATTGCATATTTATGGGTATGAAAAAATTAAATAGCTTTTTATAAAGGTTGGTCAAAATGTTTTTCATAAATAACAACCATTCACAAGAAATAGGATACCTTTTCACTGTCTCATTCATAATATTCATTTACCATAAAATGGCTATCATAAGTTGGTAAATAGTTGTCTATTTATGGCAATTATGATAATAATGATAAGTTGGTATGATTTTCAGATCTCAGTAGCAATTCCTCGTCGCTTGTCCAGCTGTAGGTCATGTAGCCCCCTCCCCAGTAGCTTACTATTGAATAACACTAAGCAAGAAAAAATCTATAAATGACTCGCTATTCGGACGAAAAGGCTTATCTATGATTTTGGGGAGGGAGGTATTCAACTAGGATCTCTGGTAAAATAGACTGGATTCTATTGTTACTTGCATGTTCTATAAGGAATACAAATATTTTCTTCAAAATCATGGACCTAAGAAATATGGCTGAAGCATTTCCACACAAAAAGTTTTCTAAATTAAAATGAAAAACTTAGTTATCATGGGTGAATTTTCATTTCCTATTTTCTATCAATGCCAAACATGAATTGGGTATGGAGAAGCAAAAATTAAACGCAAATTTCATTGCAAACAGCTAAGTGTGGAAGGGGGACAGAAGTGTGGAAGTTGTTTTTTTTGATAAAAAAAATAAAAAAAGTTTCTTTACTTTTTTAGTTCAAACAAAATATCCTACTAAATCTTCTTAAGTTTTGAAAATCGGGCCCTACGGTTTCTTATAAACGGTTTTTTATAAAAAATGAGTGTAGTTAGATTTTGTTGTTTGTATATTTGTGTTAGTTAAAGGTAACTAAGGCTGGTAATTTGACTGTTGAGTTTATAGAAAATCAATGGGTATAACTGCATTTTCTAGAATTAGATATTGTGAAACAGCCAGAAAAAGTAGTCAATTCCCTTCAAAATTAGTTTAAGAATTTGGAATGCTCAAAGTCAAAAGCTAAGGTTCCTTATAAAAAGACTTATAAAGAAGATTCTTAGGATTTGATTTGTTCAAGTAGAAGAAAGTTAAAAATCTTTCAAAGGAATTTCTTAGATGCAAAAACTCGTGTACAGAAGGCACTTTTTCGAGGAGGATCAACAATTGGTACTGTATACCTTGACACTTTGCTTCCTCTTTTGCTTCCCGTCTATTTGGGCCCTTTAAAATTGAAACATTTTCTTCTCAATAAAGCAATACACCAACTTTTCTAGTATTTGAGGACTTTGAACAAAAATTATATGTCATAAAACTCCATCTTTCTATAAATTGTCGAAGCATTCACCATACTTCAATAGTTTTCTTTTTTGCAGATCGAGTTCTCGAAGCACTTCGTACTGTTTTAAAACATGTTGCATAATTATTAAAGTTCGTGTCTGTGTCTTTCGTGACATTTGATTCTCACAGCTTCGGCGCATCGGGGCCATCACGGTAAATGAATTAATCCCTCGCTGTCAAGTCAGTTATTTTCAGAAAGCCGATAGAATAAGTTGAACATTTTTAAAGGACGTATTTTCTTATTATAAACCGTTGTAGGAACTCGTAGAGCCGAACTGCTCTTGTTAGAAATAGAGCCATACTACTCTTGTGTTAGATAGAGCCGAACTGCTCTTGTCTTTGAAAGTGTTGAGATTTAAAGTTTCTTATAATTTGAGTCTTCTTTATTATCGTTGTTCTGTTGCAGAACCGGCTGAACCCACACAATAAAACCCCCTTGGGAATTGGTTTTACAGTACTTTGATGGTTTAGGCAACCTAACTACACTCGTAGTTTTTACCCTCGCTTTGAGATGATAGTTCGAATTGAATAGTTTGTGAAATAAGATATTTCTATTAAAGAATATTTGAAATTATCATAACCCTTTTATTCACACTAAAATTCCTGTGGAAGAAGTTAAATGACAGCGCGAAGTAAGTTGTTCCGACGCCACTCCATAGGGATTTCAATGTATTTTGACAATCAGCTGAGTTTCGTCACAACAACTGACGTCTTGCGGCGCGTTGGATGAAAACGAGCTGTTTTGCGCAGTAAGTGTTTGTTTGGGCTAATCACTTCGTCAATAACTCAGAAACGAAAACTCAGATTTGATTCTGGTTTTCTGCTTCCTTAGTTAAATTACCATAGCAAACTACTGTGCAATTTAAAAAGATCACGACACCCCCACTTTAAATGGATTTAAATACCTCAAAACAATTCATCCAGTTGCTTTTTCGTCACCTTCTGAAACAACGCTGTCACCGAAATAATCTGATTCCATATCATTATCGTTGTTTCCATCTTCTTCTTTCAAAAGGTAGCTACAAAATATTCTGGGGATAGGGTTCCGATATCCATTCAAGAGAGAAGTCTTCATTCCACCCATGATAGGATAGCTCTTCAATTTCATTTTGTGATATATGTGCTTGTCTCCATATTCCTGCTACATGATTTGCTCGCAGAATATATCGTAGCAGCTACTGTTTGCAAGATGGCAACAGAGATAGGTTTGTGACCTTTTCATTTCGATGAAAGTTTCTCAACAACATTTCTTCCGAGTTTCATCGATTCAACTTAGCTGTTTATCACCATAAAGGCATCAAACAAATTTCTCCGAACCCTCTAACAGGGGTTTTGAGGGAGGGTTCTCTGTTCCCAAATCCCAAAAAAGGGTCAAAAGTTTTTCATCTTCTTTAATCGAATTTCAAAACATTTTCTTTCCCCTGCGCATGAATGAAGAAACGTAATCGTTTCCCGAGAGAGCATTGATACCAAGTATATAGCTGTTTTCTGTGAAGTGAAAATTTGAGTGCATGAGTTTTCAATTTGTGTAAGAAAATTGTTGACATAAGGAACATAATATCATATTTTCCTAGACCTCTCGAGCATCCGTTTTCTGTTGTTGTTTTCTTGCCAGTGTCCTGCAGCAGGGTCTGCAAACTACCTGATGTTGTTGATCTGATGCCAATACCACAACACAAAATACAACTTGAATATCTCGGGTGAAATGTGTGCGTTGTTTCAAAAAACTTTACTGCTCTTCGGCGACCACAAAAACGCAGCCAGTCTCACTTCTTTTTTTGCTTACTTTCAGGACAGTAAATTCACCTCCACCCTGCAAAAGTATTCGGCGCTCACGTAGAGTTTTTCATTTTTTTTCGCTAAAAACCAACCAACATACCAAATTAGTGTTGAACAGATAATTGAATTATGAATCTAGTTGAGTCATGTGGAAAAGGAAAGGGTGTGGAACAATGCTAACACAGTATCGTCACAGCGGTTTTATTCATACGATTGGGCAAAGGAGGTGCACTCTTTGCAATTAGGGATTGGGAACCAGAATGGCCCTCATTGCCATTGAATTTACTTTGAAAATATTTATGGATTTCGAGCTATAGCCGTTTGAATGAGTCATGACGTCATCGAAATGACGTCAGCACAACGTTTTCAAAGACAATGTGATCAATAAATCCTCAACAAAGCCACTAAACCAATAGTTGCAATGCTAATCTGAGGAGAGACTTCCCCTTTGAAGGAACGATAAAGAAACAATGCAGAAATCCAAGCTGGTCTTCTATTGGGGAAGACTTGGAAGGTAAAAACTGATTGCTATGACATCGTTTATGCTCAACCGAAGTAAAACTACAAGATACAAAAGTGGCATTTGAGTACTTTTACCCGGACTTGGAAAAGGCGAGATTTCTATCCTCAACAGAAGCGAGGTTTTTCGAAATGAGATCATTTGAGCTACAGGATATTCATAATCCTTTCAAAGAGTTCGAATTTCGCAGATAAATCGTTTGCTCATTTAGGCTGAAATGAAATTGAGGGTGAAATGAAACTAAGGCTGAAATCTCCAGCACTGGTTAAAGTATCACTAGGCCTATATTGCCGTTTTAGCATACGCACCTGGATATTTGCGAGTGCTTCCACTTTCAAGGAAATGACCTTAAATTGAGGTAAATTCCGACCTCTAAAGGAAATTTTAAGGATAAGAAGCATTTAAGGGAATCTGAGAAGATCTTCTTACTGTGAAAAGAAATTGTCATTTCAAGGAAAACACTGCGTATTTCATGATTTCTGAACAATATCTGCCTTTTCTTCACCAAATAATTATATTGCATTCGTCCATGCAACGAATGTTTATTCCTTTTACCGCTTTTGACCGAGTTTTGATTCCCTTTGGATCTTCAAAAATATTCGGAATTACAATTGTCAATAATTGGTTTCGTAAAATACACAAAAAAGGAGATAGAAAATATTAAAATTCCTCCAATAGGTTTTAGGGCAGTCTTTGACACACAGATTTATTTGACACCCAGCCATCACAATCGATATCAAACTTTCTTGGAAAGCTAGCCACTCTTCTCGTACCAACTCAACGATGAAATAGAAAGAAACACGTTTCATTTTTCACTTTATCATTTTTATCCACAAAATCCCATCAGCTTGTACAAATTAGATTATAAAAACAGAAATAAACAACTGATTAAAAAGCTTCTATATTAAGATATATGAGATTATCAGATTGCTAATCTTCCCAAGGATCGTGGTTGGGGAAGGGTTTTAATTCTTGAGGAATTCCTTCAGTCTCTTTTTAAAATAGTGAAGACATCGGAGCTCAGCCTCATTTGCAAAGGAATTTTGTTCCATGCCTTTGCACCTGTATAGAAAAAACTTATTGTAGAGAACTTAAGATTGAGTTTAGGGATGTCAAAATCTTTCTGATTTTCTGTTGATATTTTAAATTCTGAGATCTGTTTATTAGTTTCCCGTTTAAGCTGTCCGGGCACAGACCATTAGGGATTTTGTAGATCATTAATGCCCTATCAAAGTTGGAAACTGAGAGCCAGTTGCGATTCCACTTATCTTTTAAGGCAAGTTTCCACTTGAACCTAGGCAGTCGATTCGATCGACGTCGATTTAACATCGATCGGTTCGACTGCGTGTTTCAGTGGAAACGGCATTGCTCGACAACTGTCGATTGAGCGGTCGATCACTTTTTAGGCCTATTTAAGAAAGCAAAATATGATTTACATCAAAATCTCTTTAAATGGAATTAGACATTAAGACCTGAGAATTCACATTCTCGTTTTTTAGGCTTTCTACATAGGTATCTAAAGCTTCTTCACAAGGCTTGTTTATTGAAGCCATGCTGACATGAAAACGTTAGAATATACAAGAAAATATTTTTGATTTTAACAACAAAAGGTGATTTAAATTTACGGGCAATAGGCAGGAATAAGTTTTTACGTAGGTTATAGAAAAAATAAGCTCTTAAATATACCAAAATTGTTATTTTCAGTTACCCACATCTGAATTTCTTCCTATCGTGACCACGTGCGTATAATCTATCAAATCTGATTGGTTGAGAAGTCTTTCGAATGCTCTCGATCGCTGTCGATTGATGAAAAAGTTAAAATCATTCTAACTTTTTCTGCAACCGAATTCGATCGACGGTGGTCGAGGGTGAATCTCCGAGAATCGAATCGACCGCTTGGAAATTCAAGTGGAAATGTGCCTTAAATCTAGAACTCTCCATTAGCGTCCGCGCTCTGTTTTGACGACGTTAGAGATGATAAAGTTTTTCGACAAAAGTTATCAGACTGTGAAGCCTATGTCTCAGATATATCAGAAATATTTTATCGTTTCCTAAGATAATCAGAAGGGTTCGAAATTGAAAAATAATCTTTTATCCATACGGGAGCATTAATTTACATTTTGAGCCCTTAATTCTCGGGAATCAATTCCTTTTTGACAATCGACAAGGCTTTTCTCTCCGTTTCTGTGGTAGCTTCGCATGTGTTTCATAACTACAACTTTGAGCAATTTGATAAAAAAGTTATGATATTTTTCAGTCTGGCTTGAGTTTAATCCTTATAGTGGTTTTGTTGATGGCAACCACTCACACATATACATTGACATATAAAACCCCATAATTTAACGGTTAAAATTATCCAATGATAAGCTAAAGCCAACACCAGCAGTTAACGTCTCCATAACCCGATATAATCTTTAACAATACTTTATAGCATTCATGATTCTAAAACCCCTTACCCTTCAACAGGTCAAATTATTGCGAGCAATAGCATAACTTGCCTTAATGCATAACGGCATTCCATCTCTATTAAACTAACGACATCTACAATGCTCATAAATTCATCCCTTAGCACTGGTTCTCTGGGTACTTCAATACAATTTAGTATTGAAATTCATCCGGCCGAAACCTTGGAAAACATCGGAAGCTTTTCTCCCAAAATTGACTCGACAGGCAGACTTAACTCATTTATGCATCATGTGTAAGTATTTACAAATTAGAATAAGGTTGATCAAATTGATCTGAGGGTGGGTAATCTTTTGCTGACTGGAAGGGGGAGGGGGCACCAAGTGGCGGGATGAGTTTAGGCCCAGGCTGTCACTATCGAAATTAACCAAGATAAATGTAAATACGCCTATCAAAGTCAATGAAATTCATACAGGTCTATTATTTGTTGATATTCATACGAATGAAATACCAAATTTTTGAAAATCTGATCACACGAACAGGTCATTTTTGAACTTCCAGATTCACTTCTAAACTCGTGGATGTGGAAGCACCCTCCTGGTTGTGAATCATTCATATTCTCAATACACTTCATCATATGAGGACTTACTTATAACATCAAAAGAATTTTAGATGTTAGAATTTTACCACTTAAAGTTTACAAAACTCTAAATAATCTTAATCCAGCTTTTTTACAGGACTATTTTTTACCAAAAACAAGAGGTTATGATTTTCGATTCAAAAATCTACTTGCAATTAAACAACCAATTATGGCATCAGATCATAGAGCTTCCAAGGCCCAAAAGTCTGGAATTCATTACCAGATGTGATTAAAAAAGCTAAAAATACCAAAGAATTCAAAGGTCTGATCAAAACTTGGTTTTTTGAGAACAAATGTACCTGTTCATTTTGCAGTATGCAGCTGAATTTATGCAATCCATGAAGTTGCTCATGTTGGTTTCAATTAGTGTATACTGACTATTGTCATTACCAACGTCAAATAAATAATGCAATACAATGAAATATCACCATACAAATTTTGATAATGGATGTAATTAATCTTCACGCCATGGTAAAAATCAGCTCAAATCTCCCAACATTAGCTAACATCGCGGTTAGTGCAAAAGTAAATGGAAAAATGATTATCATTGCATGACACTCCTGATGATAACCTCAAGGTCGAAACTAGCTGGGAAGTAAATATGAAATTTAGCGGATTTCCCGTGGGGCCTCCCCACCTTTTCAACGTCAATAACTGTCATTTTGGGACGACTGCACTTTAGCGGACAGAGTTTTGTTACATACAGAAATTGAATTGAATTCTAAACCGTTGCCCTGATTCGTCATTTTAGACAATCGAAAATGCAAATCTAGACGATTTTGCTCTTTAGTTTTCTCTCTTTCTTGGGGGCAAGCCCCCAAACCCCCTGTTAAATGCATTAATTAATATCTAGTTTTAGCGAAGTGTTGATGTTTTTGAGTCCCCGTAAACTTCTTCTGCAACTTAACTGCTATCCGACCTGTTGTTGCTAGGCAGCAAAAATTTCAATTCAATAACCGATCAGGTAACAAAATCCTATCCGCTATAGTGCAGTCTAGATGTCATTTTTAGAACTAATGTCCCTATAAACGTTTGATTGTAAGTCTGACGTGTTCGAAAATTGTGTAGATAGACAGCACTTGATTAGACCTTTTGATTGATACATCATGTTTTGATTTGGACAAAATCTGAACAATGTTTATGACGTCATCGATTCAATGACATCATACATAATTGAGCTATTTTTAGAATTCATTTGTCTAAATTTTTTCATAAATCCTACACAGGACTACAAAGATTCCGAATTTGCAGTTGAATAACAATGAATCTGGAACTGTGACATGGGGGACTATGACATGTCTTTAAAACACTTAGACATAATATCATTTATCATATGTGTTTGTTTTTTTATGAATGTCCCAAATCGAAATTTTGAAAACGTAAATAAATACATTTTTGCACACAAATTGCTCATAAGATGATATTTTTTGTCGAAAATTTGTCATGTGACCAGTCTTTACGTTGTGCGTGCTTCTACGTTCTTTCTGAGAGTACATCAGGTGCCGTTATTCCATAAGCTGTATATTTACATTTTTGCACCTAACAAGCTCCTTTTTAATGGAATACTCGTAAAGTTTTCTAAACATATATATCCCCAATGATATATTTTTATGGAGGAACATCGAAGAGCACTTTTCGGAGCACTTTGGGTGTCATAGTATATAAGTTGTCACTATACCTAAATTTTGATGGAAGGAAAATCACTTACAATGCTCCTGAAACCAAGATAATGTAAATCACAAGAACCAGTCAGACACCATTAACAAACTTTCAAAAAAATAACTTTATCATGGGAGCACTTTATGTGCACGCTGCAATTTATTTTCGACTGTTTTTTATTGAAATGGAATAATAGCACCTAAAGTGCTTTCTTGAATTGGAATTTTTCACCAAAAATAAACTCATGAGTGTTCAATGAAATCTTTAGGAAAATTTGAGCACAAAAATTCCACTGCAAAATTCTTATTTTTACCTTAGAATATTTGTGTCACTCCTCATTTGGAATATTTTGCACAAAAAGTGCTCCTAACTTTAATCACTTGTAGCTCCTTAACCCCTGTACCTATTCATTTCGAAACAGCGGGAGTTTACAATTTAGCATCTTGTTTGTCTGTAAAAAAATTCCTAAATTTTATTTAGAATAATTGCAATCACTATGGTTTATCAAAGTAACTCAGTCAAAAATGACAGTTTGGGACATTCATAAAAAAACAAACACATATACGCCTTTCAGATGTAATGCAATATTTCCAAAGACTCACACTTTTCACTGCTCCCGCAAGGTTCATTGCTTTTCTACATCATTGTGATAAATGCTACGATCAGCCGCAACTTCTAGCGACAAACTACCCCTTCTCCCACATACCATTCCTCTATTTCAAGCTACCATCTTGGATTAATGCGTTCCTGGCCTTGTTTCCCCGGTGCACGTGCTGAAGCACCCGTTGGAGTGAGGATAGCGCATCCCTTGATGCCCTGCGTTGCTTTAAAATTTGCAAAGGATCCTGGGCTAGTATTTCCTAGATTCCATTGCGCTTGAGATTACATTTTCAGTAACCCAAGATGGTGGAATTAACTTGAAAGTGGTCAATAATGATAACATCTAGAATCCTCCAAACCGTAAACACCTAAAGAGCTCATTCTGTAATTCATCTCATCTCTAAAGATTGGCACTGCTTCCTTCTTCTATTAACTCCGTGATGCAGCTTGGATCTTTCGGTACCTGCTTCAAAGGTAACTGCCTCCTAACATTTGGATTACTGCTTTCCCAATTGCCATTTTGCAGATTCCTCCTGGTCAACAGGGCTTTGAAGGCAGACCGGTATGCGGTGTTAAAGCAGGCATAGATCAGGGGATTCAGCACCGAGTTCACGTAATGCAGGCATTTTGTGACCGTGATGAGAGTGCTCGGAACATCCCAATCGGGCAGAAATCCAAAACACAGATTCACAATGTAGAATGGGCACCAACATATGAAAAATGCAAGGATGACGACTGCAACGGTTTTGGCGGCCTGGAAATCTCTGCTAGGCTCATTGCTGGGACGACATGATCTCTTCATCGCCCTTCTATGCTGCCGCGCGGCACAGAATATCTTGTAATGGCAGCAGCCCATAACTAAGAATGGCACTAAGAAACCCATCACGAAAACCAAAATTTCGTAATTTGGCCGCACCCAGTAGAAAGCTATTCCTTTGACGGAGGCAAGGCCAGCAGCGTAGAGCCAGATTCCGCAAAGGATGAACTTAGCACGCTTTCCTGTCATGACGCTTTCGTATCGGAGTGGAATGAAGATGTGAATGTAACGGTCAACGCTTACAAATGAGAGGTTGAGCACAGAAGAAACTCCTGACGTTATATCAACGCAAATCCATAGACGATAAACCTAGAGACAAAAATACAATATTTTCTTTAGTGATGGAGAAAAAGGCCCCTCTTCCAAATGCATAACTTTCTAATGTATTCTGTCATTTGGATTACTACTAATTTGGTCTCTACCGCAAAAGAATCTATAACAATTTTATTGTTATATCGCTGGTTTGTAGTTAACCTTTGAGATAGATTTGCGAAAGAAGAAAGCGAACGAGCGGCCTACTTTTGCAAATGCAACATACCAACTGAATATTTAACGACAACAATACTAGGTCACATGACTAATCAAAATATTACATATACCAGAATACTTTGCAAATTCTAAGACAACGCAATGCATTAAGGGACACTCGGGGGCCAAATCGTACGATTTGTCATATTCGAGTTGCACGATACGTTCGAGATATTACGTCAGCTCCATAGAATTTTTGAACGCGGTTAGTCTCGACATGGTGGGTAGCTAAATCTCCAAGCATATATTAACGAATGGAATAGCTTTTTTAAGTTTGAGAGCGACACACGCTTCTGATTTCAAATTTGATCAATGGCTGCGTGGTCCCTAATCTATACTTACTGTTACATTTGTTTATCAAATTCATATTTATACACGATATTCATTCAGAAAAAATTATCATGCATAAATGTAGCTGACGTAAAAATATCAAATCTAAAAATAAATCGTAGACCGAGACTGCCCTTATCTAATTTGTCTGGCTATTTTGAAGTTCTGTACCGATCAAAGACTGTACTATGAATTATGCACATGCGTAGTTGATCCTTCCACTAAAGTGCATGTTTTAAATACTCATCTTTGAATAAAGGGTCTTTTAGATACAGGGTTGGATGCAGATAGAATGATAGTAATAATAGATAATTTGTGAGAATGAAGTGGTAGCGCACTAGAGTACGAATCTAGAGGTCGTGGGTTCTAGTCTTACTACTCTAGTCTTACTTCTAGTCTTACTATTTTCATTCTCACAAATAATCTTGATTTATTTCTAAAATCCTGCTTATTCTCAAATATAATCATAGCAAGAATGGTTCTCCTCTGTCATCAGCTACGTCACTACGAAAGCCTAGCAGAAGTGAGACATGCGCAGCATCATTTTTGCGTAGCATGCTAACGATCGTTCAGATGCAAAAGTCATCTGTCCAGAGTTAAGGCAAAGATAGCTCGAATCGGTAAGTCTTGTTTGCAGTTGTTTTGTAAAATTACAATCTTTTCGACAGTTCAATAAACGTTTCGCTGTTTTCGGATAAAGTTTTGCAATGAAGGATGTTGTTTTTGAATGGGGAAGGAAATGCAGTAAGACGTTACAGAAAAAGGCTATCAAACAAACAAGTCATGAATCCTTAACTGGACCTACTTCTCCCCGTGGTAGAGTTAAAACTCAAGAAATCCCAGCCATTTTGAATCCCTTTCAAAGATAGTAAGCTCAAGTAGTCCATGTTTACGCTCCTCTTATGCTTCCGATATCTCTTGCTTTATTGAGGTTCTCAACCGACCAAACACTGAACATGGAAGTACAAATTACACAGAAACACTCACCACATGATCGTATCCCCTTACAGTATACTGATGATATCCCCTAGAGTACAAAACCCTCTTCAGTACAGAACATTTTCCCCATTACTGTGCAGACGTTCCAGGGTGTGGACCACAATAAAGACAAAACGAAAACTCACCACAAGTCCGTAACCAGTTGGGGCCAAGCCAACGTGAATATACGCAATCCATATCGGCATTGAAAGAGCAGCGACCAGGATGTCGGCGACGGCCAACGAGACGATGAAGTAGTTGGTCACCGTCCGCAGAGGCCTGTAGTTGTAAAAGATCCCCACAACCAGGCCATTTCCAAACAGAGTGACCAGGATAAGGAATGTCAGGAATATCGTCATTATGACCGTCTGTGACGTGCTGAGATCTGACGGTTTTGTTTGAATGGCAACTGAAGTGGCGTTGGAACTGCTGTCACTAATCATGGCTGATAATGTTGTGCTTATAATGGTTGATAGTGTTCTGTTGGCAGCGGACGTTTGAGTCATGTTTGCTGTTAGTGGCATGATTTCACTAACTTCAGACCAGATTATACCAGTGAATTATCCCCAGCTTCCTCTAATTCATGGCGTTAGAAACATCAGTACCAAATAACCCAAGATACCAACCTTGATGCAAAGCCTGCAAGCAAAAAAAGACAGCCTTCAAAAGAGAGCAATTCAAAAGGGTATTCAAAAACAGGGATCTTAGCAGTTTCCCTTCAACAAATCTCCCAAAAGTCCTTTCGATCCGCATCTTAGAACAACGATCGCCTCGGCTTGATGGGTACCTAAGTCCGAAAGCGTACATTGCTTTCACCAACGCAAATTATCAGCCATGCTTTTAGCAACAAAAAAAGATCATTTGTAGGTTTAAGGGCAAATCACCAATTTACTTGCTTTATAAACTATAGACTTGGTTTTAGAGGTCCCAGGAAGTTTAGGCAGTAAATGACCGACCAAAATGTTTGATAGGCGTACTACAATGTCACTTCAGTGTAGGATAGCTCAAGGAAAGTCTCGCAAATGTATCTATTGTTAAAGAATGGTTTGAATCAGATAAATCCCTTGTAAACTGTTTAATGTCCCATTTCATTGTCAAAAAGCTGCATGGAATTCCTTTTTGATTATTCTTAATTTTTTTATTGTAAATGTTGAGCCCCCTCTTGGAAGAATGAAACCCGGTGCCTTTGACAGCCACGATAGAGTATTAGCCCATGGAACAGGTGCTGCGTGAATTGTCAGCCATGGCGGACATCGTTTCTAACCTAAGACGTGTTTAGAATTCATTGGGAAAGGCTTCTAAAGAAACATCTGCCACCAGGCAAAGATTTCAGGGGTGCGAAATTGTGGAATAGTTGTTCAGCTAAATCAAAGGAGGCTTCTTCTAATATCTCATACAACGTTTGGAGAAATATTACTTCTTAAGATACTGTTGAATGACGGAGGATTTTTTGCACGATACGAGGCTTTTAAACCACAAGTGATCACTGATTGGCTGGTGGAATTTTCCATAGGTACATGGTGGAAACGAATGACATTGATTTGTTTACATTGTTACTAATTAAATGCCGTAAGTGGCTGCTGATTGGCCATTGCAATCTCTCTTAGTAACATGGTAGCAACGAACCACAGCTCTTTTTTACATTGTTTTCATATTGTTTACATACCATAGCTTCTGGTTTGAAGGCGTATGAAATGGAATAACATAGCTCTGAAGAAGGATTTATTTGGATTAAATTAATTATGGGGAAGGGCCTGAAGCTAATGCACCTTAAGTTTAATACGCTAACTTATTGGTCCGTCTTACACCTTACTTTATGAAGTGCGATGCTAAAATAGACAACTTGAATTAATGGATCTGAATTGACTGAAGAAGCCCCCGTTTTATTGTTGCATTTTCTGACGGTCTCATTAGCAGTAAAATTATAAGTCTTAAAACTTAATCGCTTGCGTGATTGCTCACTTATAAGCATAATTGGCCACAATGCTATAAGCTGCCAGCTGTTTTGACGAGGGACTATTCAGATTTTGTGATGCAGGTCGGCACCAAAAAGAGATGGGTTGGGTATTATAATTTCTCGCTTCTTTCATGGTTGGGTAACAAATGATTTTACTCTTTGGAAGGGTGTGGGTTGCAAAATATTGGTCATTTAGTTACATGACAAAAATTGTGGCTGAATCAATAAAAATCATTAAAAGTTTCTCTTCATGGTTGGTCAAGACTTTTGACTTTTGTTTTGGTTGAGTAATTACCTTTTTAATTGTTGCAATAGTGGGTACATGCAATCAATGTTTGATTACTCTTGGGTGCAAGCAAGAGACTTGAATAATGAACGGATCTTTAGTGCCCTTTCTACTCATCTTGCGCCTGCGGCTTCATAAAGCTTTTGCGGCCCTCTTTTCACCGTATCTGAACCGTATCTTTAACCGTACGCAAGCACACAATAGTTTACCAACTGAGCTACAAAAAAGTACTTTTCTTATTAGGATACTAGGAATATATTAAATTTTCAGAAAGGGAAAAGCACTTTTTGTTATGAAGATGCCTCTAGAAATTATGTTTGTGATGGTATGGAAGGGGTTAGGGTAAATCTTAAAGGGTCTAAAGAAAAAGCAAGAATAACAGGGTTTAACTTAGGTGGCAGCCTAATCTTAACAGAAGTAGAAACTTTTAAATCTGATTGCTTAGAAATGTACAATCAGCAATATTTGAACAAGGAAATATTATGCATTTACATTCATTTTTCGCCAAAATTGGGCTGAAAAGTTTCTGCTTGTCTGATAACCTAGTTTCCTAATTCTGATACTTTTTGCAGCTCTGTCTAAAGATAGCAGATCACGTTTCCATGTATGATTGAAATATGCACCCTAACAACACAGTAGCAGCCAAAACTAACTCCACAACATGAAGTATAACCAAAGCTGCAGCAGGAATAGGCCATTACAATTGTCTTTTTAAGCTAGAAAGCAATGGTCCACGCTTGGCACACGCCAGAGTTTAAGCTTTACTATGCCCTGCACGAGAAAGGCTATTGAGCAACGCTAGGTATTTGAAAATGGTATCTGACATATTCTCTATTTATCATCATCATTCATTGACAGATGATAAACGACGAGATGGGGAAATCCATATTTATAAATTGCAATTCGCTATGTCAAATAGAGTTGATAAGGAATCGCTTTTCTTGTGAGATAAGACATTATTCTTTTATGCGAAGCTTCCTACCGACTCAACAAGAGCCCGCTGGGAAAAAGACATTCTCTATTCAATAATTGATGCATATGGTAGCCTTCATCGCTCACGCCTGAGTCATGCTTGACTAGAAAATTAGCAAGACGCTTCTGTTCAGATTTCCTCAGATCTTTCCACGTGGAATCCATGTTGAAACAGTCTTGCGAAAAGGTGTGAGGAGTAACGGGAGGACCTGCAGGAACTTGGCTGAAGGTATCCTTTCACAGTACTTAAGTTATCCTTCCACAGTACTGATGGTATCCTTCCACAGTAGTTAGGGTATCCTTCCACAGTACTTAGGGTATCCTTCCACAGTACTTAGGGTATCCTTCCACAGTACTTAGAGTATCTCTCTAGTAAAACACATTATAATCACATAAGTTACTACATTACATCACCCCAGATAACTTAACACCTTACAAAGTACCGATGGTTTCCCTCAAACTTCTAATGATATTCTATCCACAGCACTGAACCTGTTCCTAAGTATCAAACATCCCCAACAATACTTAACATAATTCACAACCACATTTATGAATATCATCCACAGTACTGAACATCCACAACAGTACTGAACATCATCCACAGTACTGAACATCCTCCACAGTACTGAATATCATCCACAGTACTGAACATCCTCCACAGTACTGAACATCCTCCACAGTACTGAATATCCTCCACAGTACTGAACATCCTTAGTTGTTGTTGTTGATAGTTGATAGGCACATACGCTTACTATTTTCGCAAGGTATGGGTTTATGTGCTAAGCACAAAGGGCCCACTGAATGGGTAAACTAATCGAGCAGTGCGACCCTGGTCTTTCCTCTCGATGGGACCACACCTCGTGATTCCTTTTGCCTTTTTGCCTGGAATTACAGAGAGCTGGCTAATTCTCTCTTCGTACTTAATGACAGGTCTGAAGGTGGTTTCGAACCCGGAACCCTTCAATCAAGGGTCAAGTGATCTAACCACTCGGGCATCTCCGCCCCAAACATCCTCCACAGTACTGAACATCCTCAACAGTACTGAACATCCTCCACAGTACTGAAAATCCTCAATAGTGCTGAACATCCTCCACAGTACTTGACATCTTCTTCACACCCCCCAAATCACTAAACCTCCTCAACAGAACTGAACATCTTCCAGTTCTGAACATCGTACGCATTATTAAGAGTTTCACCACAAGCACTGTTAAGGTAACGTCCAAAGTGCTTGTGGTTTTCCTCCCCAGTACTGAATATCCTCCACAATACTGATAGTATCCTTCTGATTGTAGCTATTCCCCCACAATAGCTACTGACAACCCTTCAATGTACTGATGATATCCACCATACATTAATGAACATCCTCCATTGGTAGAAAAATTAGAAAAATACTATTCTTCTTAAACGTTTCGATTTCTTCTTGATCAGTAAACTATATTTGACAGTTAACTGATGAAGATTAAATCAAAACGTTGAAGAAGCACAGAATAGTTTATGTTTGAATTACTCTATCAAAATGTTGCAAACTTAAGAAAGCAGGTTCTCGTATCATATCTCCACATGTTGTTCCACAGGCTGGTTTTACTGCGAGGAATTTTATCGTATAACATATTTGAATGATGTTAATGATAAAAACTTACCAACTTATAGTATTATCAGTCACTTCCATCAAGAATTCTGGATTTAAGCTTATTGGAAAAGTAAGGGGAGCTACGGCCCTTTTAAGATATGGTTTTTCTTCGAACAATCTGGTAAAGTGGTTAACCTGGGGTCGTTATATGAAACCTATGCATTAAGGATCAATGAATTAGAATCAATCGAGATAATTTGTGAGAATGAAAATGACCCGAGTAGGACTCGAACCCACGACCTCTAGATTTGATCTCTAGAACGCTACCACTGCGCCACCGGGGCTACGAGAAACCCAGGCCATTTCATTCACACAAATTGTTGCACCACCACTCACCAAATGCAGAGACGAACCTATCCGGGCTCTTTGACACTACACTGGACCTACCGAAGGGCGACGACTTTCTCACACCAGGGAGACCATCGCAGTCCCATCACTGGATAGAGTTGCAGGAAGTAAACTTGAAGTTTCTCGTAGCCCCGTTGGCGCAGTGGTAGCGTTCTAGAGATCAAATCTAGAGGTCGTGGGTTCGAGTACTACTCGGGTCATTTTAATTCTCACAAATTATCTCGATTGATTTTCCAAATCCTGCTTCTCTTCATGAATTAGAAACCAAGATCAGCCACTTTAAATTCTGACCAAAATTGGTCCTCATTAGCATCTAATTAGCGCTAATCAAGTCAATTATTAAAATGTTCATTTTCCAAAACATGAATAGCCATAGCCTATCATGTAGAACTTTGAATGCTGAACAAGATTTTTACTGCACCTTAATATAACATTTAGATGCTGAGCCTGAACCAATTGAAAATTTCGTGACGTTAAAATGGCGTCACAACGATATTTTCAAAGAACTTTAATCAATTACCTAACATCTGGGCCTGGAAACTAGCAAATAGGACTTGTATGATAACTTGACCCGAATAATCTCACCTTTTGATCGTGAAAATACACGAAAGGCTTTATTTTCACAATATCTTATGCAAAAAACCCTTTTTTGATTTAGATTTAAAGCTCTACACGATAAACTATTCACGTTTGGAAAGTGAGTAGTTTTAATCATCGACTTAATTAGCGCTAATTAGATGCTAATTAGGACCACTTTCGGTCAGAATTTCAAGTGGCCTATCATGGATTCTGATTCAGTGACCCTTAATGCACAGGTTTCATGTAAAAAACCTTGAGGTTACCCACTTGCCAGATTGTTGGAAGAAAAACCTGTCTACATGCATGTTAATCAGACTTTGCAAGTACTTTTGACTCGTTGCCAGGATGTCAACGTTATGCGTGTGCGCCATGCGGGGCATTTTGAATTCGATTTCTCAAAGGCACTTCTTATGAATAAGCAGCTGGAAAGCGAGAGGTATTTCACTCCTTTTCAAAGTGTACGAGCTTTGATCAAGCACAAAAGGATTTCTAAAGGTAATCAGGGGATTTCATTGGAGCAAGGAAATTTTAAGGAAAAGGTTTCGAGATTTTTAGGGAGTAATTTGCACCTCACTGGAACAGTGGCGTTTTGTCCGGGTATTCAGGGTTTTCTGAGAATACATTAGCGTTTTCACACAAAAAATAGATTTTCTGGATTTTCTAAATTTCTAATACAGATGATTTTTATTTACAGTTGCAATCGAGAATTTCTTGGTTTTTTTTCTGTTAAAAATCATATTCATAAAATTCATTTTGAAATCCCGAATTTGTAAATGCCATGACCATCAACTAAACTTTCTTTCTGTCGCAAACCATCCCCTCTTCTCATGTTGCGCAGTTCTTATGCAGACGAAGGGCTTTGGGGTCACGGTCAGTAGGCGGCTTTTTGATTGATGTTAATGACGCAATCACGTGTCTCTCTATTCTTTGAATCTGATTGGTTGAATACTTAGAGCGGCAAAAGTTTGGACAAATATTAGGTCACATCCATACTGCGAAGCGACGTTCAATGAAAACATTCTCGATTGAATTCTGAAGTACAGGAAATAAAGTCATGTCTTTCCACATATCGCCTAAAATAAGGTGCATGTCAGCAAAAAACATTATAAAAAAATCAACGCTGCTTTTTGAGAAAATTTGTAAACCTTTAGCCCTTTTAACGCCGGCCTCTTTTACGCTGGCACTTACTCTTCTTACGCCACCCTTTTTACGCTGCAGGACAAAAATTAACGCCATATAGGGCTGGCGTAAAAAGGGTCGATAAGGTATTTTCTCTGAATCTTCGTTCAACTCTCACACTGTTTTGACAAACGCCTCAAAGTGAAGAAGGCGGGCTTTTCATATCAATTTACCTACATAAACAAATGGAATAAAAGGCAACCAAAAAATTTGTCTATAGCCTTTAAAAAAAAGGTAAGTTTAAGAATTACAGTGTTGCACAAAGACAAAAAGCAACTTGGTGGAAGTTAAGTTAAGAATATCATAATCCTATATTTGATGTAAGCTACATTGATTCATAAGGCATGGTCTAACACGGGTATTTGAATTATACCAGAGCAGGCAACTGCAATTGACATATGCCTCCACCGGGTCTCGAACCCGGGTTTTAGCGGACGCAGGCGAGCGCGCTAACCACTGTCCTAAACAATGACAATAAGTTAGCATAGTATTCTTGATGTGTTCACAAATCCAGGCTTATCTACGGTGAGGCATTAATTGTGTTTCGGATTAAATCCTTCTTCAGAGCCATGTAATATTAACATTAATTCATATGGCATGGTCTAACATGGTCTAACACGAGTAGCCTGCTCTGGTATTATTTGATTTTGTTGTAAGCTATATAGGCCTGTAAGGCCACTTGGGCTAGGCCAAAGCTGTTAGACGTTCTTGTTTTATTTGTTCTACTTTTTTTTGAAATTCAAAACCAATAGTTTTCGGACCCTAAAGCTTAAGTGTAAAGCAGGCAAAATCATCCTAATTCATTTCTATAAATTTTTATTGGGTTGTGTCCCAGGATTTGTTTGATTTTTCGGGTGTGGCCAGAAAACATTATCCGAAGAATACCAAGTCCTTGACCTCACGGAGAGCCATGCACTGAATTCTATATGCTAGTCAAGCCTTCAATTTGGTACACACTTGAAACCAACGTGCATCGGCAAAGGGAAATCGAGAATCTAGGGGGGCTGTCCGAATAAAAGCCCATTTTTTACTAAGGTTTTTACCTAATTGAAGGCAAAGTTTTGCCCAAACTGGCCTCATTTTAAGAAAATATTTCAGATTTGAGGGGGGGGGGGGCTGACGCCCTACTGAAGCCTACATCATACGCCTATGCCAACGTGGGCACACAACAAATAACTGAGTGGAGTTCCTTCCAATTTACATTTAGTTCTGTTCAACTGATTTACATGTTACGTGCTTACTTTTCTGGAGCCATGTACATAGTGAATTATTGATGATTAGTGAGTTTTTACATTTCAAACAGAGTTTTGTGTGCTCGCGAATTCTACATCTCTAATAAACCTGACGTCTTTGCTAGAAATACTCTGAATAACAGGAAACAGCTCTGTCATGACTGTGTGTAGAGCATACCATGTGCGTAACGACTCCGCAAATGTCGAATCCGGAGACCTGCGCATAGCATGATGTGAATAAATATGAATTTATTCTTCAAAGGAGCCTAAAATCTCCCCTCCCTAATGAGTGGCTTTGTGCTTCTGTGGAATCATAATCTCGATATGGTCCAGCTCTATTGCTAATATCGTTCAATTGTTAAACACAAAAGTATTATTAACAATTGAGTAAAAATTTGAAACAGTATTGCTTATGATATTTAGGCAATTAAAAAATAAGCATACTTTTTCAAGGCATTACAAAAAATGGCTTCTAACAAATTCCTATCTAATTAATCTGTATTTAATTTTATTCTTAAACCAAATCAAAAATCCTTCTAAAATCATATCATAATAGCATTTGTGTTTTGGCCTTTTTTTCTTATTTATTTCCTTCTTTTTCCTATATCCTTTATTCTTATCGATTTCATCGTAACCTTTCAATCCAACGTAAAACTAGCTCACATCTTGAATTTGATACTTATTCTGCAACTCAACTTAATCAGTATTCTGTTATTTGAATTTAACTATTTAGCTATTATTGCTCTGTTCTGCTCTGTTTTGCACATTTTTTTTATAAGAAAGCGGCTGTGATTGAATAGTGATTGAATAGTTACACCCCTATTATTTCAATATCGATTTTTTACACCTTAATTATTCAACTGAATACTATTAACTCTATTTCAACTTTTCTAACATAACTAACTATTCAAGCTTGAGCAAGGTTTCTTTGAATGAAAACGTGTAATTCACTTTCATGTGTATTGTTTAAATTGAGTATAAAAATTGTGTAGAGGGCAATTGGCACGATAGCTTGTCTGAGTTTTTTTCAAGTGACCTCAACTTACTTAATTAATCTTAATCTTTTATCACTTATTCTGTAATTAAAAATTTGAATTCATATGAAATTGAATTGAAAATTGAATCTAGCCCAACAGTTGTTTAAAGTCGATTTTTGAAGAAAAGTTTACGATTTTTTTTGTCCACATTTGTACTTCAAAAATCAAAACATATGATACTGAAAAGATACTAACCTTTATGATCCATAGGTAGATAAAAGTTGAAATAGCTATATATACTAGCCTAGATGTACTAAAGATTAGTAGCCTAGATGTACTGAAGATTAGTACATCTCCTGACGATTGAGCAATCACGAAACAGGCTTGTCGACATGAATGAGTACCAATTAATACATTGATATAAATATGCAAAAAATATTTCAAGTTTATTTAGGGGTCCCCTTACTTTTTTCATCATGTGTTATTGGCCATTTTCTAAGTGCGTAAAATTAGATTTTTAATGCGTGATTTTGTGACTCAAGATTGAAAATCAAGATGAAAATTTTATGGTTGTTCAGAAATGAAAAAAATCTTGATGAGCAAGCGCGTTATATACTTTTGTTTCGCACTAAACAGAAGACCATTAAGATTTTGTTTGAAATAAAACCATTGGAATAAAAAGACATTCCCGAACCGATATATAATGTTTTCCTTCTTCGCTGCTCCGCAGAAGTCAAGACTATTTTGCTCAACCTTAAACTATGTACGTGCACGAAACATAAATGGTTTAGAATTTACAACGAACAATATGGTAAGGATATAAGTGTCCTAAACTTACTTAATTAATCTTAATCTTCTATCACTTATTCTGTAATTAAAAGTTTGAATTCATATGAATCCACATTTGTACTTCAAAAATCAAAACATATGATACTGAAAAGGTATTAACCTTTATGATCAATTGGTAGATAAAAATCGAATTATCTAACTCAGCAGTTTTTGAAAATTCCCTTAGCAACACCCTTGGTTACGTAAAAGCAAAAACCATCTCCCCTATTTTTTTCATTCTATACCCACATTGGTAAATTTTTCTCCCATTTCATGTTCTTTTGAATTGAATTACTTGCAATACAAGCTACATGAAGTACTTTTTGGCTTTTGAGCTCTTCTTTTGGTATCAAGTTTTGAAGCTGTATTTCTCAAGGATTGTTCTACTTTTTGAATTTTTGTTCGTGAATGATGTTCAGTATCTTTAGCTACTTCTATTTTGACATCAATGCAGCATATTTTGAATTGAGAATCAAGGATACAAGAAGTAAAAGACATTCTGAGAAGACAAGTTCGAAAGGAAATCAGTTTGTACCGACAAGAGGGCCTAGTAAATGAAAAATAGTCAAGGCAAAGAGACGAACGCCAGCAGCTTAGAAAAACTAACTCGAGAACGTACTCGAAGCTACTTTGGTCCCAGTTATCAAAGAGTTTGAAAGTAATGTTGCACTAGATTGTAGTAATGAAGAAAGGATTGAAAGAGTAGAGCTTGAGGTGCAAGGAGAGACAGCGAGAGGAGGTGGTCATCATTTAAAGCATCATCCCGAATTCCTTTGATGGGCAGAAAGAAGGGGAAAAGTTAAATTAGCAACTTGAGATTTTTATGGAGTCATCATTTATTCTTGACCTTTATTTTGAAACTGTACACTGTCCTAAATGCGGTTGAAAGGTCACCTCGTCCATCACACAATCAGCTGCCAAGTTAGGCTTGTACATTTCCATAAAACGCCATTGCCATTGGGAAAAAGCAATATATCTTGTCAACTCGTATGGCCTATTTTCAAGTACCGCAATTTTGTTACCCTGCTAGCAACATTAATTTTCGACTTAACTTAAACTAACCAGGAAAGAAGTAAAAACAGTGTTGAAATGAAGAATGTTAAAACAGATCCCTTCCACCACTTTACTGTTAATAGATATTTAAAAAAATTTGATCAAAATCTTTATTTTGATTTTTCCGAAAGTGAGGATTTTATATTAAAGGTAAAGTTTTCACAGAGATTGCCGAAAAACGAAAAACCAAACAGCAGTACAAGTTTCAAAATTATAACCCTAATACACCATCAACTACTGCATGTGCTGAATCTCAAATTTTTAACAATAAGATCTTTTAACAAAAAAATCAGTTATACTCACATCGGCAGGGCAAATTTACAGCAGCCGCCAAATAGATGTGTTTTTTAAGGATATGAAGTACCTGGTGTAAATTGTTTAGTTCAGCACATACAGGATTTCCTGTAGTAGCCTCCTGCAAAGTTTTACCGACAGGGAACAACTCTACACCAAATGGCATTGGGCATAAGTTTCAAGAAATGTGTGCCGCTTAACGCTAATTATTCATGTACATAAATTATTTTTTTGATTATTTTGTAAATTTTTTGTCTTCTTTGGGCTGTTATCTCTCATAATATCACCTTACTTTGAGAAAATAGGTTGAAATGAAAGAATTTTATCAATAACTAGACTAGCACTTTGTGTATCTACTCTTGTAAATCTGTGGGTTCACATTCAACGCAAATATTTACTGCGCATGTCAATGATTCTATCAACTGTTTTCGAAATAATCGGTGACGTCATGCACGCCTTAATGCACAATGAGACTGGTTGTCACGATAAAAGGTGTCGTGGCAGAGGGGAGTCGGCTAGCCCCCCTCATGAAAAGTAAAGCTGTCAAATACGTCGGAAATATTTTGTTTTACACAAATTTTCAAAAGATTTCGAGTTACACTCTTTCTTTATAAAACCAGTAAAATTAGTTTAAATCTGGCTGCTGTTAAATATTCTTTTGACCAATTTGTATTTCTAAAAGTTCCTTGATAGTTCCTTAATCATATGTGCTCATTAAGTGCTACTAAAAAACCTTCTTCTGGAAAAAAAAATTTGGTTTCGGGGTGGAAACAAGCTCTCCACTTCTTATAAAAGATTATCTTTCTGATAGAAAACAAAAAGTTAAAATTAAAGGTTTGTACAGTACACGGGGAAATTTCGGACAAGGCGTACCCTAGGGATCAATTCTCAGACCTCTTCTCTTTAGTATCTTTATAAATGATATTTTCTACAACCTTAATGAGGGGACACTTTGTGATTTTGCTGATACCAACGCTGAACCCATCATTGCAAGTAACACGGATGAGTTACTTCGGCTAATAAGAGTAAATACTGAAAATGCCTTACATGGTTTAAATTAAATGAAATGACTGCAAACCCTTCTAAACTTCAAGCCTCTCCATTACTAACCAAAACACAAAGATGAGTTTGAAATCAAAAATGAATTAGAAATAAATGTAGACAGTGGTGTAACCTTATTGGGTGTTCAAATAGACGTAAATCTTAAATTTGATAGCCACATTGATGAAATATGTAAGAAAGCAGCAAAACAATTAAACTCACTTAAGCGATTGGCTAGACATATGGGGAAGAAAGAGCAAAAGATTATTGTAAATTCCTTCATATTGTGCCGCTTTAGCTATAGCCTATTAATAATATGGATGCTATGTAGTAAAGGAAGCCAGGACAAACTTGAAAAGAATAAGGAAAGGGCTCCACGTCTTGCCTACTCTGACTACACTTCATCATATAAGGATTTACTTATGAAATTAAAAGAATCCTCAGTACATGTCCAATCAATTAGAATTTTGGCACTTGAAGTTTTCAAAAGTCTTAACAATCTTAATCCAGCTTTTATGCAGGACTATTTTTGCCAAAAACACTAGTTTATGATCTTCGAATCAAAAATCCACTTTCAATTCCTATGATGACATTATGACATTAGGTTAGATCAGAACAACCAATCATGGCATCAGATCACAGAGTTTCCAATGGCTAAAAATTTGGAATTCATTACCAGATGTAATTAAAAAGGCTAAAAATACCAAAGAATTTAAAAGTCTGATCAAAACTTGGTTTTATGAGAACAAATGTGCTTGATAATTTTGCAGTATGTATTTAAATCTATGCAATCCTTGAAGTTGCTTATGTTAGCATAATTTACTGCATTCTCACTATTATCAATACTAACACTAAATAAATGATACAATACGATCATTTAGTAGATGGGAATAAGTACCAACGCAAGAAAGGCATTGAAATTCAACATCTGGCAATAAACTCGTGATAAGAAAACATGTTATAACACAAAAAGGTTAGGCCAGGCCTCTAGTAAATAAAGTCAATAAAACCGGTCTCCTGATTAAGAATATCGTGGAAAGACGAATATATTCAAAATTGTATAAGTTCCTTAGTGAATTGACCTTTAGTAATAGAATTTCCTTAAGTTTTTCGACCTTCTACATGTTGGTTCCTTATAAACAGTTCCTTATCAAAAAAGGGTGTATTTAAATCGTCAGGCTGAACGATACCCATACACTTGCATAAGTTCCTGAGAACGTAAGTACATATGTACAAACAGCTCCGTTTTGTATGAGTTGATTTGTGCTTGTTCATTATGTAACATTCAAATTCAAAATATTCTTTTAGAAAAACTAAAATTTTAATCAAAATATCAACTAGGAAGATCAATGCTTTTAATGCTTACTGATGAAGATTTTATCGAAACGTTTAAAAAGCATGGTTTATTTTTAAATTAATCGATTAAAAGTTTATAAACTTTGGTAATTGGGCTCTCGTATCATTATATCATTGTTACTATGAATATCAACATGGATAAAAACCTGTGTTTTGATTTCAGAAAATAGTGCTGAATACATAATATAAGGGCGCTGTAAATTTACTAATTGGTAGAAGTGAAACAAGAACACTCATTCATCTCGACCTGCTTGTTTTGTGATTGCGCATTCGTCAGGAGATATACTAGCCTAGATGTACTAAAGATTAGTACACCTCCTGACGATTGAGCAATCACGAAACAGGCTTGTCGACATGAATGAGTAGTTTCTTGTTTCTCGTCGACCAATTAATACATTGATATAAATATGCAAAAGATATTTCAAGTTTATTTAGGGGTCCCCTTACTTTTTTCATGATGTGTTATTGGCCATTTTTCAAGTGCGTAAAATTAGATTCTTAATGCGTGATTTTGTGACTCAAGATTGAAAATCAAGATGAAAATTGTATGGTTGTTCAGAAATGAAAAAAATCTTGATGAGCAAGCGCGTCATATACTTTTGTTTCGCACTAAACAGAAGACCATTAAGATTTTGTTTGAAATAAAACCATTGGAATAAAAAGACATTCCCGAACCGATAAATAATGTTTTCCTTCTTCGCTGCTCCGCAGAAGTCAAGACTATTTTGCTCAACTTTGAACTATGCATGAAACATAAATGGTTTAGAATTTACAATGAACAATATGGTAAGGATATATTGTGATATAATTAATCGAATTGATTTGTAAGAATGAAAACGAAGTCATAAAAAACATTGATAAAGATGATACTTCTAGATTAACCTCATAAAACCGAAAATCACATTGGATATTTTGATTATAAAAACTGTAATGTCATTCAAATATCTAGGCGAAAATCTTGTTTTGTAGGTTCCTAGCTTCTCAGTTGAGTTCTCAATGAATTTCTCCAACCGAAATTTTGATTCTTCGTCAAGAAATATGTAGCTACGCTAAGGCGAATTTCCATCATCAATGAAGGACATCGATGTCATCACAACATAAAGATTTAGAACTCTTCGATATGGTCCCCCTGGTTTATGTTTTTGATATACATCTTGAATGATTTGTTAATGTTTTTTAATATGACACGCAGTCATACGACACTATGCTGTTATTGACACCATGCACCCATACGTAAGCATAAAACATGACTTTTGCCTACATAGAAGACAAAAAAGGTGATAACTAAAATGCCAGGGATTATACTTAAATGAACTACACTTTAACTATCTAAAGAAGAAAAGTTATAAAAAATATCGCAATCAAAATAAAAAGAAGGCTGCTGTTCAGTATAGACAACTTAGTGATAAGTTACCCTCAAAGCAGCGATACCTGAAGCTATGCAGAAGGGGTCGACCCCACTTGTTGACTGTTGAGTTCAGTAGGGAACACTTGGTGGGATAACATGGTTAATTTAGACGTTCCCATCACTCATCTCGTAATAAAAAGTTTTAATTCGTATATGGATTTGGAAAGCTTATAGTTGGATGAACACTTAACAAACCAATACAGACTACTTTACATGACTTTAATATCAAAAGCATCGCATTAGGTTTACTTACTTGGGATGATGGAATTTCTTTGAGATACTTCACAATGTTTTCTTCCCAGCGACATCGAAAGACACCTGACAACTTTCGAACAGCGAAGGCGAATGATCAGATTCTGAGAAACACGCTGCTTTAATAACCATAGGTTCCTTAACCGGTTACTCGGTTCGGATTAAGCAAATTATGCCGCATGCGAAAGAAGCAAAAAGCATGTGCACAGCTTAGGTGAAGTTAATTAATTATTGATTCAATAGCGAACCTCGAAAGCACTAGAGCTACAAGCTGAATTCGGGAGTTTTGGCCCTTGTTCAGCGGCGGTTTTAGGGGGGTATTCCCCCATGCCTGCGCTTCATACAAAAAGGGCCCGGCAAAATGACGAAAACTGCAAAATACCATATTGAAAACATTAAATTCGGTCGATTCAAGGTCTTTGGCCCCGGGCCCCGCAGTTCCTAAAACCACCCTGCTCTTGTTACATCAGCCCCTAATGTTGTTGGACTTGCAGTTGGCAGAAAAGAGCCCCATTCTACATCGTTCCACATAGAATTTTTCTATTCACCTTAGCACAAGGCAAAGTTTAGGTTTAAAAATTACCAACTTTCCCTGAAATCAATTACTGATAAGATAAAAATAAATGTTTGTTTTTATGTTCAAAAAGAACTTTAATTGCCTTTAAAAGAGCATTGTATTATCAGTATAGCCAGAAAAATCGGAAACATAATGAAACGAACACATAGATTACTTAAGCTTTTCGTCTGACTCTCAACAGAGTAATATTGTGTAGACAGAAGAAGTTCGTTTTCGCCTTAGGACTCTTGAAGTAATCTTATTGGTCAGCTCACTGTATCTTGGGTGTTGATTGGTTTTCCTACACAATACCAATCATTCACCTCTTTTCTGATTGGCCTATTTCGATCCACATCTGGCTATATAAATCAGTTAGATTTCTGTTTCGTTCTCTTTCTGACGTATTACTCTGTTGAGTGTCAGACGAAAAGCTTAAGTAATCCATGTGTTCGTTTCATTATGTTTCCGATTTTTCTGGCTATACTGAAGTTCTGTACCATCCATAGACTATTGTATTATCACTTCATTGTTCCACAGTACTATTTTGTACAAAAAGTCAGGTTACATAAAAGGTGGTATGGCATTGATTCGACCTTGCTACAGAGAGCTCCTACACATCCATAGGAGTCAGTATGAGTGTTCTAATGCCGAAAATAGATGAGTTGAGGATAAAATTCAATATTTGGAGTGGTTCCGCCTCAGTGATTTTGCATGAATTAGCATAATTACGCAAAACCGATATAAAGGAGTTACAAGATTTCTCCACCAATATTTTAGCTAGAAGGATTTAATTTTTCTGTGGGTGCTCAATAGATAGAGCAAGTGCAAAGACCTATTTATTCAGAATTTATAAATCCATTCTTGAGTAAATAATTAATTTTCCAAAATGGTGGAAAATATTTTATGCGGCAATTAGTTTTTGACGCATGAAATAAAATTGGTGATGAGATTATAAAAAATTAGGTCATTGCACTAGCCCTATATATGTACAACAACTTCTGAAAATTGCAGCTTTCTATGTGAAGGAACCTCAGAGATATTTTGTAACTCCTTTACTCAAAACATGAAAATGTGAAACTTGAGAAAATCACTTTTTATAGCTGAATGCAGGGTATCTGCAGGGTATCTTTGCCAACATAAACCTCCTTCATTTAGACCACAGAACTCCATTGAATGCCTCATTGCTATTTTGTGTTTGGCCATGCAGACATTTTTTCCACAGATCATCGGAGCTCAAGTCACGAAAAATAGGCCCAATCAACCTCTTGATGACTGCTGGCATGTTGATTTTCTTTTTATATGTTTGAGTTTTATTTACTTTATCATTTTGCCATTTGCACCATCCATCTCCAATTTTGGGGCAAAACTGATGACAAACATTTTCATCTTGAATATCACTGCAGTGATACAAAACTGCTTCAATGGCTTTCTTTATTGAATTCACATCAGCTGTGTTTTGCCTTATTGCCATCTCATAATAATACTTGAGGGTATTGATGCATTTATCTGCTAGCCTCCCTTTTCTCGTGATCCCTTTTCCATCATTTAACTTCTTGCCTTTATAATCTTGCCTGAGTTTTCTTAGGCGTGTTCCAAGTCTCTTTTGGACATGGCCGACACATTTAAGTTTTCCAGGCAGCAAATTTCCATAAAGCTTCGGCTGAATGACCTTCCCGAATGCTCCTATATCTCCATCCCCAATGTAAGTCAAGTACCTCAGTTTGTACTTATCAACAGATTAATGGAAAATATTGACAGCACCTACTGCCTCCATGGCTCCCGTAGACTTATCGTGGTTGATTTTACACTGGTGCTGCTCTTTCCAATCATCATATTCTTCTGTACCCTTCCTTGTACTCCATAACTGGCATCCTTTACAACTTTTGGACAAAACCTGATGGTCAATGACTTTTCCCTCCGTTTGTGTTGCAACTATTACACCGTTCAATGACGTATATCCTGGTTTCTGTCACGTTCCATCAATAGCCACTTGACAGTTTTCGATTTCTGCATTCTCAGCTAAAGGGGTCTTTCTTACTTCATTGGCTGCCCTTATCATACATTCCTCTGCAACTTCTGCATATGAGTTTGACAATTTATCTTTTATTGCCGAGTAACTCTTGGTTGTCATTGGCTGTGGCATATTCATGCAGCTGTTGAACGTGTTCAGTGGTTCATGACCCTTTCCGATCTCCCAAAAAGCTAAAACTGTTTGAAGATTTATGGAAAAGCCTTTTTAGTCCAGGGGTGTTCTCGTTATTTATTGTTAAAGAAGTGTAAACCTTATGAATCCATGGGTATTTTTTACAAGAAAGCTGTAAATTCAAGGCATACCCCATTCGCTTGTTTTCATTTTGGGTAATGTGAAAACCCACCAGAATTGCAGTTTGGACATTTTCCAATGAACCCCAACAAATTCTCCAAAATCTTTGAGTGAAAGAAAAACCAGAAAAAATCACTTTCTGGGAAATCATTTTCACCAGCAATCTTAATTTTCTTAGCACTTCTTGACAGTGGTGTAGCTGTTCCTTCAGTTCCTTCAGTTGCTCACGAGGTGTACTTGGACTTGTCCCCGGAACGAGATCCGGCATGTTAGGCCTTCTTTGACTACATTTGAAAAATAACTAGGGGGGCTGTATTTGTAGAGAAGTTACCTTAAAAAATGTTTCCCTGCCAAGGCGCTAGCAGCGTGCTGTAGGCACGCAGGCAATGACGGAAGTCATTGCTTAAACAGCTGGGGGTCTAGGGGGCGCTGTAAGCCCCCCAGCGGGTCCAGGGCAGAGCCCTGGCAGGGGTCCAGGTGGCAGAGCCCCCGGAAGCTCTTGAGATTTTGCCATTTCTGAGGCCTTAAAATGGCTTTAGGAGCCTGCGTTGCTTATGTTATACAAATCATATGGAAATCGAGAGAGAGTCAGATAAGGCCTATGGTAGAAAATACAGCAAATATTTCCTTTATATGGTCTTGAATAGGCTCTTTTATACAATAACGATGGAAGAAATCTTATTACAAGCAATCGCAAATTATGACAATGTCTCTTGTCCTGAAGTAAGATGAAAATGCAAAAACAACATAGTAAAAACTGGGTTTCATAAAACAACGATCTACTCTAATAGAGCTAAATTTAATAGTGTCCACAAAGTCAACAGAAAAATCGTTCCACATTGTTCAACTCATCCACAGTCGCGCGTTTGCATTTCCTTGTACGGTTATCAGAACAACTCTTATGCTTCTGAAGCCATTTTGGTGTTGCCCTTCTTGAGTGCCACAGCTCTATAGGTGGGCCATTGATGCTGATGAACATCAGTGAGGACAAGTGGGAAGCAGACAAAGATGATCGAAGTTTGGTGCATGTTAAGTTAAGCTGCGAGAATCCACGTTCTGCCTCTGCACTACTGATGGGGATGATTTCAAGCAGGCCCTTTACCAACTTTCTTGAATTAGGGGATTGGTGGTTCGAGGATCACTGAAAAATTCTCTGTAGGAAGTTACAATATTAGTTGTTGCAATATTGAACCTCCTACATATTCTCAAAATCTTGTCTTCTCCTGCAACCCAAGGGGTTTCTTCATTGTGTGGCCACCTCTCTGGAATAAGGGCCTGGGCATCATTCAGAAATGCAGACTCTTTTTCATTTATCATTCTTGCTTTGACGTTGTCAACAAGAGCTTGTACAAATTGCCCATGGTCAAATGATGCATTTCCACGTCTGCTTGAATATGCTGTTTGGAGCTCAATACCTTTAAACATTTCTGGACTTGTAAGGAACTCAAACGAATACTTTTCCATCAAGGAATCTTAATTTTTATTAGATCATTCAATGTCCACTTCAAATAATCAGATGCTTTAATTATTGTCGTGTCTCTCTTTTGTAGGGACTCTGAAAGTATAGCTAATTGACCAAAGCAATCTTTTAGCAAAGCAATATCTTCAACAAACTGTGTTGTTTGTATTTTGCGCACTAGGCCTTTATACACAGCACTTTCTGAACATTCTGATGCATTTGCCATTTTTTCAAAATGCTTGAGTAATGCGGGATAATTTTGCCACAAAGATGCAATAGCTCTGTATGAAGATGCCACCCATCTGGTTGTCAATATTCTGCCAACCTTTCGAAGCTCGGTTTCGATATCACTATTGCTTAATTCAGTGGCGGCGCGTGAGAAATTTTGTAGGTGGGGCACAGGTAAAAAAAGGGAGGGCCTAATTTTTTTACTTCGTGTTTTTCTTGGGCAGATAATAAATTGAACGGAGTAACGGACGTTCTAATAGGCCATCTAGGATATTGATTTAAGATAAACAAATATTTGACGATAAATCAAAAACATACTTCGGTCTCTTTCTTAAATTCCTATAATCCTGTTTATTAAAGTTTTACACTGACTGAGAACTTACAGATTCGCTTCCTACACTGCTTCCAAAAGTTTGTCCCCAAAAGATTAGACCCGAGTAGATGAACTGCATGGCATTTGTGATGAGAGAAATGGTTATTTGTCATCAGAGTTGGAGTTGGATTGTTACGGTTCGCGTTATAAGACCATCGTATTTATGAACTTTTCAAAATTGAATTGGATTTCGGGGCACTTTCAAATGTGCCCCGCTCATCACAGAAAAGTCCACTGCTACGGGCTAGTCAGAAGCAACGTGACGAAATCAAACTCTTGAAAGTGATTGGTCAGAGATTACATAATGCGGGGCCAGCCCCACCATGAGATGAAATTAGCATCTGAGGTTCGTGTTTCCCGAGTCGATCAATGTCTCGTGGACAATTGGATCTATTCATGTAATCTAACCTTGTTGACACGGTCTATTCAATAGTGATTTGTGGGTGGACAGCTATTTCCTAGAATTTAGGGCATCAAAGTCGGTATTGGTTTGTGAATGTAATGCGTGCATGGAGTCTGAGATTGAGTATAGGCCAATACTGATATTCTGTGAAAGTTTCAAACGATAAAATGGCTACAAAAGAAATCATTTTATGAAAATGCCAGGTGGGGCACTGCCCCACCTGCCCCTTTGGACGCGCCGCCACTGGCTTAATTCCCTCTGCATTTTTGGTGATAGTGAATAAATAGAGTAAACCTTTGAAAAGAAGGCTTCCACTTGATTGACACAATTAACTGACTTTATTGCATCTCCAACTGCCAACTCTAACCTGTGATTCAAGCAATGCCATGTAATTATCTGTGGATATTTCTCTTTCAATTTGGTTGCGACTCCCTTGCCTACCCCTGTCATTACAGATGCACCATCACTGGTAAATGCCACAAGATTATTTGCGAGATATTCATCTGTGATCTTGTTTGCGTTTAGGACTTTTACTATAGCACAAGTTATACTGTCTGCATCTTGTCCCTGGAGCTCAACCATACTCAAAAAAATATTTTCTGGTGATCCATTTATCAATGTACGAAGATAAATGATCAAACAGGAGTCCTTTGCTGCAGATGTTGACTCGTCTACTATCAGTGATATTTTTCTTTCATTATCCACAATTTTTTTAACTAATGATTCCCTCATTGTCGTGGAAGCAACATCAATCATTTCAGTACATGACCATCTGAAATGCAACGTTCTTCCCATATCCAGCCCATTTTGAATCTGAAGACCAATCAGTTGCTCATAATAGGAGTAAGACCTGTTCTCTTTTGGAATGTAGTATGCAGTTCTTATGCATTTCTCTGTTACTGTCTGGTCATTAGTCATCTTTTATTTTGGCAGCAGTAACATGGGCTTTTGAACTATCATGCTTCAAAATTGTCTTCCTAAGATTCTTCTGGGCTAGGCTTTTGTCATCGTTGGCGGCTTCAATTTCGTTATTAACCCACTCTTTACTTAAATGCACACCTTGATCACGGTAGGCGTCAATGTTTTGCGCAGCATGACATTCTTTGCAGCCCAATTTTCCATTGCTGATGACAATCCACGGGTGCATAGATGTAAAATGATCCACCTGCTCCTCAGACCAACAAAATGGAGGTCGGGAGCGGTGCAAACTCGGGCTCGGCGTCGGTATTGAAGTCTTGTCCAAAACATTATTTTGCCCTTGTTCTTCATCATGGTTTTCGAGCTCAGATGACTTTTCTTGATCGTCCGTAGAGATGGAAACTTTTGGCTTCAGATAATCTAAAAAATTAGGGAGGCAATAGCCCCCCTAAAATCTTCAAAAATATAACTAGGGGGGCTGCGTCCCCAAGCGCCCCCCTGCTCTACAGCCCTACGTGATAGTTGATAGTTGTTAGGCAAATATACCAACTATCTTCGCAAGGTATGGGTTTATGTGCTAAGCACAAAGGGCCCACTGAATAGGTAAACTAATCGAGCAGTGCAACCCTGGTCCTTCCTCTCGATGTGACTCCGTGAGTTTTGAGGCAGCGCATAGTTTTTTCTCCAAATTCGCTTGTTTCTGCTTGCTAAAGTCTCTCAAAGTTGACCTTCTCCGGAAAAAAAACGAAAATATTTTTATAAACAGAATCACTTTTGAATCATCTTCAAGAAATACAGAAATTCTTCGAGTCTTTTAACCATTAAATCTAACGTGATCAAGAAAGGTGATTATTTCAGGGTGGTTCTTTTGATTAATTGATCTCATCAAGCCAGAGAGTTGCTTATCAAAACTTGGTCATACCAGCCCTGGTTGCTTGTTTAAAAAAATAATCTATGAAATAATTGAAGATGCCTTACTTTTCTTAAGGTAACCACTGCAATAGTATTTTCTACAAACTATAAAAATTACATTTTCTCTTGTTAGCCTGTGCCTTTTCTACCATTCAAAGACTGTTCAATTGTAATTTCATATATACGTGAATCACAACCTACGGAGAGCAGGGGGTTCTTAAACCATATTTCCAAGAAATATTGCTAATGGCAGATGAAAGATATTTCCTGTGCAGAATTCATTCAGTCACGTGAAATTGTTAATTTATAAATGTGTGAGTCAAAACCTGTGGAGAGGAAGGGGGCCTTGAAAGTATTCTTGAAATTATTGACTGATTACATCTGCGTCACAGTCTAGCTTTTTGTCTTGTCATAGGGGATCTAGAAACCGCTAAGGCGAGTTTACAGTTTGCGAGAACGCGTTATGCGAATGATCATACGAATGAAGTGATTAATCGCACGGCTTCAAAGCAAACAACTGCACTAATGTGGATAACTTGTTTTTGATAGGTAGATCACATTGCCATGATGCTCAAACCAATTCAATTTAGATTCCTGATGCATTAATCTGTAAAAACGTTAAATAGATATCATTATCATAACAATGTTGAATAAGGCGAACTTAATTCAATATGTCGAATGTTAATCAATCATAGTATTGTTCAACTTCATATCAGCGTCAGTAATGTTTTCAAACCCATCACAGTTTTTTTCTGCAGCGCGAGCCTCGGATAAAAGTGATAGATAAGCCAATTAAGCTAAAAGCAAGCTTTTTTTCCATGCTGCGCTGCAGTGGTACTGAAAGTGAGTTGGTGCTTTTTGGATACGAGTTCGCCATGCCTTGAGTAGAATATTTTTGTCTCCTGACTCATGCCACCGTTTAAAGAGAAAACGGAGAGACTAAAGCTTCCACGCTCCGAATCACGGATGCAGGAATTGTATTTCCTTTTCTTCCTGTCCCCCGCTGATTTCATCAGTGATTTCAGGCTCTGGCCTCAGTAGCTTTGTGCGAAAGAATCGATTACAAATGGTTGATGAACAGTCGATTTTCAACTTCTCAAAATTCTCTGTGTCAAAGCCGAAATTACTCATTCTGTTATTGACATGAAATATTTCTCTGACTCAACCACGCGCCATCGTGGATTCATCTTTGGTACCTTGACTTCAATTCCTCGTACTTTGGTGAGTCAACTTGTTATGCTTCACTAACTTCAATTAGTTCCTGAAAAGTTTATGGAAATTGAATTAATTGAAAATGTTGTGTACGAAAACCTCCTCGCTCTATCCTGATATCTACTTCCATGTTTCATGCTTGAAACTTAGCCTGGCTGTCTAGAGCGAATTAAGAACAAAACCAAGAAGCAACCACAAACATAGGTAAACTAAGATATGTTTACAGGAAAATTCGGAAGGTTTGTCCGTCTAATTGCTTTTTCGTTTTTCAATCACTCACTCTATGTACCAGGTTAATTTTTCAGCAAACAATGGAATGGGGAATTGGATGACGTCATCAAATTGACAGCTGCAATAGTAGCAGGTGTTGAGCGAGTGTCTCCAACATTTCAGTGAGCTGTAAACGTAAACAGCCGAGCCTCCCAAGAAGCTAGCAATTACAGACAAGAGGGAGTTCATATTATTAAAGAAAGTTTAATTATTTCTATTATTTATAATTATTTTAATTATTTCATTGGAATTTCGTTTTAGGTCACGCCACTCTTCAATGTTTGCAAATCAATAGTTATTATGATATGCTTACTAAAACGTATATAAAGATTGTTTATCGACTGCAAATTAAGCCAGATAGATGAAAAGAATCAAAACACTCATTTTGAAAATCTAAATAGCCTATCTTAAATATAAAGCTTTAAATGCTAAAGTTAGAGTATCATTTTCATCTACTGCAATCTCACCTTTTTGGTGATTAAAATATATAAATAGCTTTATTTTGCAAAAGTTGTTTGTAACAAACACTTCAACAAACCATATCCTAATAGACTCTCTCTACAAAGAAGCTTTAACTTAACTAGCTTTGCACGCCATTCTTATAGATACTGACATTGTAGTCGTTTCAAATAAACAGGGTTTTATTCTAACAATCTCGCAAAGTGAGTAACCTTGGGTTTGATCAAAAACGGGCCACATGGAATTTCGACTGGATATGGTCCTGATTAGCATCTAATCAGCGCTAATCAAGTCGATCTTCAAAATGCTAATTTTATGAATTTGAATAGTCTATCTCATAGAACTTTGAAAGCTGAACAAAATTTTCGGTTACTGCTTCTCAATATAACCTGAGCAATTTTAAAATCCTTTGACGTCTTCCAAATGAAATCACGATGATACTTTCAAAGGCATTTCAATCAATTGTTTCTGAACTTCCTGGCCCAGAAACTCGCAAATAGCACTTGTACTATAATTCTATCCTGAAAGTTTCTAACAATCTTACCTTTTTGATGGTCAAAATATATAAAAAGCCATTGATTCAATTTTTGTTACAAATCCTTGAACGAACCATTATATCTAAATAGTTTCTCTACAAAGAAGCCAATTTTTACTCGGGTATTTTGCACACCAGTCTTATTGATACCTAGTCTTCTGATTCTGATTCAATGCATAGGTTTCCTTTAAAGAACCAAAGATTACCCACTTTTCCAGATTGTCAGAAGAAAACCCTCTCTAGAGCTTGATCACTGTAGCTACGGCCCTGCCTAGCTAAAGACCATATCACCTGCTACAGAAATGACGCAGTTGGGCGGAGAACTTCATAGTAGATTTAAATGGGGTGTTGCACAGTTTTAACTGTAGGAAATATGATCAGAGTCAATAGATGTGTAAAATTGAATAAGATTAGTAGGTCTATTGACTGTTTCCTGATATGTAGGTAGAAAAACAGGATAAATGTTCAACAATTCACTTGAATAACGTGGGACAGGGTTATTCTAGCCCACTACTTGTTGAAGGAAAAACATTTATTTCTGCTACATTCCTCAATTCCTTTTTGATTTTTCAAAGTTTTATATTGGGCTGAGAAGTATAAGTAACAGTAAGGGGGGGCACGTTTCTCCACTACTCCACATCAGTGTAATCGCATATTAGCTTTACTTTATTTGCTACAAACGCATGAAATCGTTTTCTCTCGTCGTTCAAATAGCTCAAGACGACTTGGGAGTCAGTTCAAAAGAACTGTTTTACGTCATAAATCTGCAACTTTTTGTATAGCATGTATTAAACTTTTGTATCCACGGTGGCGGCAGTCAGCTCAAGCCTTGGTATAGATGGTGCATCTTTAGGTACAACCTGGTGACTTTCCCATAACAAGAGCACAATGAATTCTATTTTCAGTATCTTGCAAACGAAGGTAGTCTTCAACTCTGTAAAAAATCGTACTGGCATCAGAGAAGTGATGTAATTGCGCTGTTTTAACGTCACCAAAAGATTGTGTCAAACTCCTATCAATCCTTATGTTATTCCATATCTCAAGAGCTGCTCGCTGCTCTTGTGACAATGGCTCGACCCATCCCAGCTTTTCGATCTTTCTACCGGGCAATAGAAGAGGTCAAACTAATCCCAGTCGATCATAAATAGAGCTTATCGTTGCAAGTAGGCCACGCTGTGTCAGTAGTCGATCTTTCAATGTAGCTAATGCAAAATTCAAGCTGATCCAAAACCAAAGCGTACCAAGTGCTCTTTCCATAGATAAGCAATCACGGTTGATCCAAATTCTTGATCTCTTTTCCTTGCTCTTCTTTCGGAAGAGAACTTATGACTTTGCGATCATTTGAAATGAACTATCTGGATCTGAAGCCCCCTGCAGCAGACATCTTCGTTACGTTTGGTATAAGCTTTAAAACCGCTTTTGTTGTAGCGGTTGATTTAAGAAGATCATCGAAATCAGGGGCGGATCCAGACTGCCGCTTACTGCCGCACAGGCAGCAGTCAACTTCGGCAAAAATATTTTTTTCAGTAGGACTAGAGTACTGTCGCCATGGATGGGCCACTTTTTGAAAATCAGCATTTTCGACTGCATCCAGAAAACACCAAGTTTTCAGCTATTTTGGCCTAGTTTATTCGGAAAAAAGGCTCGAAAATTGTTGTTCATGCTATTTTGGTCATTATCTTTGTTTTGTTTGTTTATGAATGCTTAACATATTTGAGAAAAAAATATTGAAAACGCTTCACCTGAATTTGAATTCTAAGTATCGTCATTCGTCAACATTAGTTGTTATTGTTGTGAATTGCAGTTTTTGTTTTATCGATTTTCTCCTATTATTCTAAGCAAAGGCAAATAGTTTTTTTCCAACTTTGCGTCTACCAGCCTTGGTTGTTCACAATTTACGAAGACTTCCGGTGAATTCATGCTCACATTTTCACAAGAGTTCAACTTTTATGAACGATTCCTGATCGGCCAACGTCGCCATGGATGGGCCACCTGTGACTATGAGCAAACTGATTGTCCACGAGTGGTTGATATCAATGTGACTGACAATCGCTCAAAGAGATTTATTTGCGCTCTGCGGCTTGCTCAAAAATATGCAGCGTACTGCGGAGGCGTACCGGTTATTTTAGTGCGGCCCATCCATGGCGATGGCCTAAAATATCGACGAAAAAATTGGGTCTCATATTAATGGCTCGTGTGAAACGAAAAGGAAGCGAAGTTGATTCATAATCTGTCAGTGTTTTAAGAAGAGATAGAGATACATTTTCACAGATTTTTTTTTTGGCTTAGGTATTTTAGTTGTGTAAGACAATGCTGTTTAATGGAAAGTGGCCCATCCATGGCGACAGTACTCTATTCATTCGAAAATAATTTTTTTTCAGAATTTTTCGGATATGTTTTCCATTTTAACTTGTTTTGTGTTGTTTTTCGTTGAAATAATGGGAATTCCTTCACTTTCAATTATTTACATTCATCTATTTTGAAATTATTCCCAAAGGTTTGTTACGTTACAGCCTGCCAGCTTCTAAGCACTCTTTCACTGAATTGAATGAATTTAATTTTGATTACTTGGTTTCATTGGATTGAATTAGATCTGTGCGGCCCTTGCTACGAATCATAGTTCGCCCAGATTTCGCCCCATTGTCAAAATTGTATTGGATTTCCTGCCTTTACTCAGCAAAGATCGCTTTGACTGCCGCACAAGAAAAAAAGAAAAGTCTCTTGGTTCCAAAATGCTTTGTCAAATCGTGCGCACGCCTGCGTCAAATTTATGCAAATACCACCTGATGATTTATTACTGACGTTCCTTTCTATTGTTTATCTCTCGCACATGTAGCAAATGAAAGAGTCGAGTAATGAAGTGAATTTTTGAGTCTTGATTTCGAACTGACGAAGATTTCACGGCCTACTTTCTGCACACAGAAGTGTCTGAGTATAATATCGGAAGTTAGGCTCCATCAAGAAGGGAGAAAACTCTCATCTTTTACTCAGAATGTAAATATAAACCTCTAGCAGGTTGAATGCTCGTTTCGGGCAGGACAGGAGAGGGAGTTTCTTGCGTGAAGATACCAAGACATGAAGTAAAGTTTGGCTGTTTGGCGCGCGAGTGAGGTTTTTTTATTACCGTGTTACGATATAGGGAAATAAAGAAACTTTTTTCGTTACAAAAAAAAATTTTATACTGCAAATTCTCTCTTCATCACTAATCCCACATATTTATCCACATATTCCATAACTGTATTAGAATTTTCGCCCCTCAAAAACGAAAAGTTTTGGTGTGGTATGTTCTGCCCGCGGTGAACGTGGTTCAATCTCTCTCATGTAGAGATTTACTTTAATTTTTCAATTTTTTTCACAAATAGAGAAAACATTAAACTTCTAGAGCATTTAAGTATAATCAATAAAATAATTTATTGAAAGAAGTTCTGAAACATTAAGTGTGTTATCTTTTATTCAATTGTTACTTCGAAAAGGCGTAGTAGGCTCGCATGAGGGCTGGCAGGAATCCTAAAACTGAGAAAAAAGGTGCGTTTCTAGTGTTAGGAACGGCGATGCATTAGAAAATTTCCCCTCTAGTTTTAGCCCATTTGTGTGGCAGTCAAATTCTTCTCTGGGTCCGCCCCTGATCGACATAAAATTCATTCCTTACAACTTTAGCTACCTCATTTCTATAGACATTGGTGTTGTCCTCAGCTGTCTGTTTCAAGGCGAAATCGGCACATGAAGGTGAACGGACAGCTCCGAACAAGTGAGCGCAAATTTCATACTCTGCCAAGTCATTCTCTGTGTTTCCATCAGGCCACCATAAAAAACGAAGATAACTTCTTTGTGCCTTCGGAACCTGCACTTGATAAAACGTTAATTCTATATCAGCAATAACAACGACTGGATTGATGCGAAGTCAAAACTGCAGCCAGGAGATTGCTCAAGTCTGAGCCTTGCAGAAGCTCTTTATAGAGAGACGTTCCCTAATATTCACAACTGCAATCAAAAACAACTCGAATTTTCTCTGGTTTTCGTGGATGGTAGACACCGTGGTGTGGTAAATACCATAACTTTCCTTCTTCTGTATACAGTTGAGACTCTGGAACCCTTGTCTGCTGCATGTGCTTTGTGCTGCAGCTAACTCTTTCTCCAGCCTTGTTCTATCAAGCTCTGCTTCTGCTTCTTTCTCTTTTTCAAGAAATTCAGACTTAGCTTTCAGCTTTGCAATCTTTGCTCTGTTTTGCATGACGTCATCCAAAGTGCTACTTGATATTTGTGATAACCTTGATCAACTGGAATTTTTCGAACGAGCTGAGTCCTTTGAAGATTTTGACGAATGTGAAGCTGTTCCAATGTTCTTATCAAAATCTTGTATCCATTTCGTAATCCCTAGCTCCATATCTTAGACATCTGAGCAAACACACAGAAAAGCTGGATTAGCCAGCTTTCATGAAAGGAGGCGATCAAACTCTATTGCTTGCGACAATTATTTGTAGGTTGTAAAAATCTATTTTGGTACAACTTCCTAAGGTTTTATTTTGAGGAAAAGAAGGATGATAGAGCCAAAAACTGGACTAGCCTATTGAGAGGAATGTATTCTTTCTTAACGATGTAATTTCAGATAGAGTCTAAGAGACCAAAATATCGTGATAATGTCTCGTTAACCTTCTAAACGACTGTTTCAATTCTGCTCCATCATTGTTGCAACTTACAATATGACATTTCGTACAGATTTTGAGGGATGCATAGCTTAAATGAGATTTAATAATGAATCGGAAATCTGACAAAGTTTAGTAGACTTGAAAATATTACTTTAATTGACGTAAGAATTTAATCTTTGACAACATTTATCATAATGAAAGTGCGAACAGGGTATGAATCGACATGGCTAAGAGACGTGAAATTTGCTATATTTTGGTGTATGTGTAGGTGGCATGGCACCGAGTAAGTTGCTTTAGCGACAGTGGCGGCGCGTCCAATGGGGCAGGTGGGGCAGTGCCCCACCTGTTTTTTTTGCAAAATTATGTTTTTTGTAGCCACTTTGTCGTTTGAAAACTTTCACAGAATATCATTATTGGCCTATATTCAATTTCAGATTTCATGCACGCATTCCATTCACAACCCAATACCAACTTTAATGCCCTGAATTCTAAGAAATAGCTGCCCACCCACAAATCACTATTAAATAGACCAAGTGTCAACAAGGTTAGATTACATGAATAGATCCAATTGTCCACGAGACATTGATGGACTCGGAAACACGAACCTCAGATTCTAATCTCATCTCATGGTGGGGCTGGCCCCGCATTACGTAATCTCTGACCAATCACTTTCAAGAGTTTGATTTCGTCACGTTGCTTCTGACTAGCCCGTAGCAGTAGGCTTTCTGTAAAGAGCGGGGCACATTTGAAAGTGCCCCGAGATTCAATTCAATTCTGAAAAGTGCATAAACACGCAGCTCTCATAACGCAAACCGTAACAATGCAACTCTGATGACAAATAACAATGTCTCTCATCACAAATGCCATGCAGTTCATCTGTTCGGCTCTAATCTTTTGTAGAAAAACTTTGGGAAGCAGTGTAGGAAGCGAATCTGTAAGTTCTCAGTCAGTATAAAACTTATAGAAACAAGATTATAGGAATCTAAGTAAGAGACCGAAGTATGTTTTTGATTTATCGTCAAATATTGGTTTATCTTAAATGAATATTGCAGATGGCCTATTGGAACGTCCGTTACTCCGTTTTAATTTATTATCTGCCCAAGAAAAACACGAAGTAAAAAAATTAGGCCCTCACTTTTTTTATCTGTGCCCCACCTACAAAATTTCTCACGCGCCGCCACTGTTTAGCGATCTATGAAAAAATCATGGATCGTTTAAGCAAGGTAGGTTTGATATGCCGAAGTTTTGCTGTAACAGTGAACATGTTTTGTCCAAAATTATTCATTCAGAGGGTCACAACTCAATCTAGCTGAGTGGAAGGGCGATTCAATTGAAACGACATTTGTCCCATCAAAAAATATTCTCAGACCTTCTAAAAAACTGAATGGGAAAAAGGGTTTGGGAATCATTTGGAATTCCAGAACAGACAAGTTTGATTTCCTTTCAGTTAATTATAGTGTCTGCGGATCAAGGTTATATTTCCAACCCGATTTCCAAATGAGTTGTGCTTGCCACAACAACTAATTGGGATTAATAGGTCCTGTGATGAAGCAAATGCTTTTATAATCATGCAAGAAGAAAAACAACTGGAGTACTTCATGGATGAGCTTCTGAGTAGAACCAACAGTTGGAAAGATAGCATAGAAAATATCAAAGTTATATGTAGGATTTATGTTGCAAATCGTTTTCTCAAAAGAATCATTACTATAATTACATAGAGGTAGACTTCAAGAAAAGTTAACAACAATATATGTGTCCTGTCTGAAAGTCTTTGTATTCTGCTCTGCCTACTGCATAGAGCACTGTATCTATCAAGAATAGACAAGCAGAAAAGTATGATCATTACTACAACTGCTATCACAGAAATGTACGACTTGATAGGAATGAACTATCTCTCTTTCCCGCGTCAATATTTTCAAAGCAATTATTTCACCGAAATAGCGATTACTTTTGGACTCCTGGGTAGCAAGAGAAAGGGAGATTACCACTTCTAAATATTCCAATATCAAATTAATCACCTATTCGAGCTTCCTGGCTAGGGTTAATTACTTTTTCCAATTACTTTCAGGAGAAATAGCAACTACTTCTGAACCTCTGCGTTACTCAATATTGTTGCTGTTTTCAAAAACTTACCCCAATAAATTCATTTGAATGTCAAAAAGGACAATCGCTTTTCCAACCTCTCCTTTTCCATCCGACTCATTGTGAAAACGTTTCCAGCCTTGCAGAGCACAATTATACTTTGTATCTTTATCTATTACATAATCATACTTTGTATTTGAAAATTTGAAGAACTGATCGAGACGAAGAGAAAATGCACTATGGGAACAATTCATGTTGTTAAAAAAGATTCAGTGGATTTTTCAGAAGAATTTTTGAATATTTCTTGGCAAAGGCAAGCTGAAAAATCATGATTCTGTTTTTTCTGAGGCCTCAAAATGGCTCTGGAAAACTTCAAAATGGCATATGTTCTGAAAAAACTACAAGAGATACAGTTAAGGTGCATGAATGTCCTGTTATCTAATATATTAGTACCATTGTGACGAAGGAAGGGTTCCGGAAAACACCCCAGTGCCACCCTTGATATAAGGATGCGAGCTTTGTAGAATTGAAAAAGAAACGTTTATTCTCGTATAAAAATTGAAAAAGTTATTGGCATTAAAAGCCTGAATTTATCCTAAGAGTAAAATCCTGCAAGCGGAGCGAGCGAAAGCTTTTTAACCCACACCCGTTGACTACAATGTTTGACGTCAGAAAACGTCAAAAAATTCCCTTGAAGACTTTTCATATTTTCGTTAGAGATTTCCTACTGAGCTAATCCAAACGTTAGTAAGAGCTATTTTTGAACTAAACAGAAATTCGTCGCCAACCGAGAAAAAAGCAAAAATTTAATTTTCTTAAAGGGGGAGAGACTAAAATTTCAAAATCTCTAGTCCCCCCCCCTCCTCGCTATGGGCTTGGTAATCGGCTGACGAATACGTAAATTTCTTGATACAGCTTGCAATACCGAAGTCAGTGATGCTTGATAAAATTCGTGACGTCACGGACAACGACAAGCTTGAAAGTACTTCGAACTGCGATTCGTCTTAAGCTTTAGGACACAGACACGGTTAAATCGTTTTTCTCAGTAAAATATGAACTTTCAATCGAAACATCGAATATTATATTACGTGGCTTAAGAATAGTCGTACCTGCATCATTACAGAAGAAAGTAGTTGACTCAGCCCATGCATGTCACCAAGGGCCATAAAAAACAAAAGTGCTTTTACGAGAAAAGATCTGGTTCCCTGAAATTGATTGATTTGACCAGGAAATTAGCTTTAGGCTACCTATATACACTTACGTTCAGAATGTAAAGTATTGGGACACCCAGCAGCAAAATGGTTATCAAAACTGTAAACAACTACAAGGCCATAATTCTAATTTTGTAATTTACTGAATTTTGACGCAGTTGAAAAGAACTATTATCAAAAATATCAAAATAATAGGTGCATAAATGTAATAATATCATATATAACTAAATAATTTTCTTCTATTACTCTTTTTGAGAAGAAAACAAAGCATAAAGGAAGGCTAGCAAAACACCTAGAAAATTACAGGGGAAGACATTTTCCTATGGTTTTGTCAAAACATGTTTTTAAGTTTCATATTCTTAGCCCCTAATCAAAGAAACCATAGGAAAACGTTTTTATTTCAGGTGCTGGCTTTTATGAAAGGCTCAGCAAAGTCTTCCTTAGTATCAAACATCTTTAATATGAGAAGGGCTTTGGGAGAAAAATTACAGTATTTCAAAAGTAGAAAAACCTACCTTTTGGAATTTTTTATTGCCAACAATACATGCTCTATTATTGATTTTAGGAAGATGATATTTCTTTTTGCAATGTATCGAGACACTTTATTAAGGCTTATTCCTTGACAGCGTTTTATCAACAGCAAAGTTTATATTTCAAAGCAATTTCTTTGAGTGAAAGTTCCGTTACTTTGACTTTCAAAATCAAAACATTCAACTCAGCAGGAGTCTTTCCAGCCATAATTCATTGAAATTACTTGAAGATCTTCAAATGTTGATTATCGATTTTTGTGCGAGTGTTTATTTGTATTTTCAATTTTTAATTTCTCACTCTGTCTTCTTTTCCTGGCCTAAACACTTTAAAACAGTTCAAATCTACTAAGTTTTCATTTCAAACTAATGGCGTGAGCAAGTGTTTTCAATTTGGCAGGAAGTGATGGCAAATGATAATTTCGGCCTAACTAGATTGTCAAGGAAGAGACGCCATTTTGCTGCTAGGTGTCCCAATGTAATTTGAACCTTGGTGTACAACAATGAAAAAATATTTTCTTTAAGATCTCAGGGTATACACTGAATACCATGCATTACCTGACGCTACACCATTGCTCATTATTGCCAATTTTACACGTGCTATGGGTCCGTCCTTTGGATTGTCTCAGGCACATGAATACCAGTCGGTTACAGGAACTACCCCTGGCGATATTTTGAATACTTTTATGGACTGCTTATTAGAATATCATCATGTCCACCCCTTCTGCTTTAGAAGCTTGCACAGACGTGATATCGCCTTGCTCTGTGTTGTCCCTCTGCCGCGTAGACATACGTGATTTTCTATCTCTTAGATGTGCAATGTAAATTAAAACCACACTGATCATAGAGGCAGGAACAGAAGCTACCACTAGCCAGAACGAATAGCCAAGATTTGCATTGCCTTCCGTCGAAAAACCATCTGACAAATCAATTTTTCTTAGCACAGAGATCTTCAGATTGTTGTGGTACAGGTACAAGTAGGCACCTATTGCGATGACTTCGAAACACACTGAAAAGGAAATTTGTGACAAATATACTGTAAACTTCAGAAAAGGGTAAACAAGCCATATGCATATTTCTTAAAACGCACAAAAACCATTTTGTATCTACCTTCAACAGACCAACTTAAGTATGGTCACATTTTGATTTTTTTCGCGTCAAGTTGATGCGAATCGCAACAATTGTTATTTATTTCGCATATTTTTTGTTATTTTTTTGTTATTTTTGACGCTGTATGTAACTTTTCAATGTCCTTATCTCATCAATAAGGATTTTGATATGCCTAAATCCATACAATCGTTCATTGACGGCAAATTCGGAATCTGCGTAGTCGATTTATAGTACTTGTATTTTGATTTTTCTTTAAGATTTCAGTTCTTAACAAAAAGAAATTAAACAAATAGAATCAAGGGAATTAGATTCGTGTTGTCACAACATTGATAGCTTCTCTGTGTTGACACTGAAGTTTTCCTGAATTGTGGAGTCCTGCGTTCCCAGTTTCGTTATTGTTCTGATGCCTCGCGTTGTGTCAAAGATGGATTTTCTCATTTGCTCAAAAATACGATGCGTGCGCTTTATAGGGGCAGCGTCATGACGCGACGGATCGTGACGCGTGCAGTGTGAATTGAGCTTGAGGCCGATAATCAAATTCTCTTCATTTAATCAATGTTATCACGGATAAAGTGGTACTGAAAAGGAAAAAGCTAAAACTAACTATATAACGCTTACCATACGATGCAAGTATGATCAACGGAACACGGAATTGCAAGTAAACCGGAACGGAATGCACAAGTTCGTTGTAAAACGTGATGTAAACAGCAAGTATCATAAAAGACAGACCGAGGCAGCTAAAGACCAATGTCGTGCATGCTAAATCAGTTCTTGCAATCAACTTCAATTCTTCGAAAGCTAGAAAATTGGGATTAGAGATTATCAATTTCGAAATCGCAAATACGTGTCATAAAAAGTCTTTATCGTACGTATCATTATACAAAACCTTGTAGTTACTAAAACGTGAAACTGTTAGAAACGAACAGAAATGCTAAAAAACCGGCTGAAACAAGTAGGAAACAGGCAGTTGCAGCTAAAAGGACTTAATCTATTCCCACCCTAATGAGTGGATCAATACCTAATGCCAACCCGTTTCTACTCGTTTCCAACCCGTCTCTACTCATTCATGTTTAAGAAGATGCGCGTAAAACCTCAAAAACCAGTTGCAACCATTTCACACCACCCAGAACTACTATGAAAGCACCTGAAACGATATAAAACCGCCTGAAACCAACCAAAAATAGCCAACTAGAGAGCCTTGAACATACTCTATGAGTCTATCCTGGGCAAATATCTGGTCGTTTCATGATTTACTTACGAAAGAGGGTAAAAGGTAATTCGCAAAACGATGAGACTTTAGAATTCAGCAAGTATAGGCAAAGATAGCTAGCTTCAAAGGACAAAGGACTCTTTTTTTAATTTTGAAGCACGTTTGGCTATCGTTTGATATATTTCAAGTTAAGCTCATTTTACTGTATTACATTTTCTCTTTGGAATGGCATTAGCGTTAATAGTGTCCCCAATTAGCATTATTGCTAAATATTACTGACACTTTTATCAAGTTATGATAATACTAATAATGATGTAAATGGTTTCAGATTGCTATACTACACGTTTGACGGTTTATTTGATGCTTAATGTTGATTTCAAGTAGCTCACGTGGTATTGTTGTATCTTTTCAGTCTTTTCTTATAAGAATGAATTTCATAAAAACAACAATGCTGAAAATCAGTAACATTTAAGAATACTTCAAGAATATTGCTAGGCTCAAGATCTCATGACACTGTATTTGTGATACTGTCAATGTGTGTTTTTTAGCATTTATGACAAAATCTTTTCTCTATATCCGTATTTTCGGCCCTAAGAATGATTTAAGAATATTCCGCGGCTCAAAATAGCAAAAAATTAAGAATATTGAGGCTCAGAAAAATGTTCTCATAAAAAAAGAGTGTAGGCTATTTTAGGGCCTTTTGCTATGTTATTTAGCGATAGCTATGAAAAGTTGGAAAAAGCAGGGCTGAGTTTTTAGTCTTTATGTAAAGCTAAGTTATTTCAATTTTTGTCTGCTGATGCGTCATGTTTCTTGACTCAGATAAAAACTGGACCTAATTGATTATGGAAGAAGCTCCTTTGGTGGAATTTGATACCTTGTATGGCTAAGAAGGGCAAATTTGTGAAGAATTGGTAAAAATTACCCCGCCCCCTAGATGAGTTATTTCCCTTGTTTTGTATTTTGGATGTTCATGTTTGGGATACATCTTGAAGAGAAAATATTGCATATCCATCATTAAAGAAGTAAAGGGTTTTACCTATAAACATTTTGCTTGTTTGTGCAAGCAGTAAGTAACATGACTCAAAATATGGCCTTTAGATTTATCAATTTACAGAAAATTAACCTGCCAAAAAATTAGAATACAGTGGTGGTCTTACAAAATGCGGGGTCTGGTGACAAATACCTATAGATGCATTTTATTTCACAATTTTTCCTTTTATCTATGTAGTGTTCTTTGCTCTATTGCAGGGCCTACTGCGCAAGGGCCCTTTCCAATGGAGCCCCGGCCTCCACCATCGCTAAAGCCACTACTACGTAGAATACACACTAGATCCAAAAGGAGCAAAAAAATGGAAAAAGCCGTTGTAAAAAATGAGATTTACCATCAAAACATTCTGTCCTTGCAGCAAAATAGTTTGCGTAAGTCTTCTCTTCGCATCCACGGAACATCCCAAAGTATTTGTATCCTGCTTGCAACACTTGAATAGTCGAGTTGGGATGCTGAAGTTGAATTTTCCTCTCTATCACTGCTTCGATCCATCTCGGAGTTCCCAGGGAGATTGCGAGGAGGACCGCCGATACGATAGAAATTATTCCAGAGGAAAAATAATATCCATTTCTGTTACAACGCATAGCTTTGTACAGGCTGCCTACAGTCTTATCTTGAATTGAAGATTGCTTCCATCTCGTGTTATTACATCTTTTATCTCTGGCTTGGTCAAGTCTTCAATGTGGCATGTTGTTTTAGGCTGTAGCAATTGCTTGAGAAATAGTTTTAAGGTGTTACCATTAACTCGATGAAAACCTATTTATCTATGAGCTGCTATTACTAGCGAACTAGAGTGACTTCAATTCAGACTGTATATAATAAACAAGGGCCTAATGCTCGCGCATTTACTCTAAACTTGAATATTTAACTAAAATTCCGTTATCAACTTGGAACGATTTTCTCTCTCGCTCTTCTTTTATCAGCGTGATTTCGTCGTCTAGCTTGGCCTCCATTAAATATTCTAAGGAAATCATTGTATGTGAAATTTGCACAGAAGGCCTATTTTGCGGTGCTGGAATTCACCCGCTGTTTTCGATTGAGGTTTGCTGCCCTTTGTTCGCGGATAATTGTGGACAGAAAGAGAGTTTATTCTCTGGAAACGGGTTGAATCGTCAATCAAAATATTAACAATAAATTGACATAATACCTTAACAAATGACTGTGGGAAAGAATTAGAATTTTAGATAGTAGGATTTTGACTGGGGTATTTTGTTCTGTCCCCAAGAAATAAGAAAATCAAAGCAAATAATGTTGTTGTTGCATGAATCATTCGTGCAACAACAACAACGTTTGATTGATGGTGAGGAATGAGCTCGGCACGTAATTGGTTATCGGGTCTTAAGACTTCCAACCAATGAGCTATTTGATTCTGGTTTTGGTAGGTCTTGTTTTGAGCAGGGGCATGTGACCATACTACAAGCTAGGCTTGAGAGACTGCAATACATGGAGTGGAGTACTCGGTCTTTGATGGAACCTTTATAACAAACAGTGTACAATAATATTGCCTAAGGTCCTAGAGTGTTATTTTGAACTATTTTTTGTGACTGTACTGCAAGATATCCTCAACGCTCCTTGCAATATATATCCACGTTATATAAAGCCTTCCAGATCATTTCTTAAGTCCCTCAACATTTCAGAACACCCCTTCAAATTACAAAAGTCCTTCCTAATTTTCCCCAAATTTCCTTCCTCATTACTCATGAAATTTCACCACAGTATTATTTATTGAATACCCTCTACATTACTGCAAAAGTCCTTCCTCATTTCTGCAAAATAAATCTCTACGTTACGGATGACTTTCCTTCGCATTACAGTACATCCTCGATTATCCGAACCTCGATTATCCGAGCCTCGATTATCCGAACGCTAAAAGTTTTCATTAAAAATTTTTTTTTGTAAACCATTTCTTGAGAAACCAATCGAAATATCCGTTGTCTGCTCAAACTGTTGCCCAATATAAAAGTCATATTCAACATTTTTCCAAAAACAATAACTTCTTTGTTAATTAATATTGTCATTTATACAAATCGTTGCTATCGTTGTTATTATTACAAATCGTTTTTGAAATTTACAAAAACTGTTGCCTTAGTTTTGTTGTTGGTCTTTCCGTTTGCCAAGCTTTTCAATTTGCATTCAGTTTGAGCTATCCTGTGACTGTTCAGGACGATGATGATATCCTTAAGAGCAAGTTTAGTGGGTAAAATGTTCTTCCTCGATTATCCGAATTTTTTGCGTATCCGAACGGCCCAACAAAAATTTTAGTTCAACCTGTTCGGATAATCGAAGATGTACTGTATTATTCATCGAATTCCCTCTACATTACTGCAAAAGTCCCTCCTCATTTTTGCAAAATATCTCTCTACGTTACGGATGACTTTCCTTCACATTATTATTCATCGAATTCCCTCTACATTACTGCAAAAGTCCCTCCTCATTTCTGCAAAATATCTCTCTACGTTACGGATGACTTTCCTTCACATTATCATTCATCGAATTCCCTCTACATTACTGCAAAATTCCTTCCTCAGTTCTGCAAAATGAATCTCTACGTTACTGAGAGTCGGGAAATAGCAAACGCCTCTAATGGTCACTTTGTTTCGGTTGGTCCTGAACTTGCGCAGAAAATAGAAAGTAAGGCGGGTGATGATCCAATCAAACATATACCGCAAAACATCAAATCTATATTTTCGTTTAAAGAAATAACTTTGGATCGCGTTTTGTTCTCACTGAAGCAGCTAAAAAATGGCAAGGTAAGTGGAACAGATAAAATACCTACTTCCCTTGTCAAAGATGCCTCTGAACAAATCGCTCTACCTCTAGCCATGATCTTTAACGCCTCTCTCGAAAATGGTATATTCCCTCAACTGTGGAAATTAGCGAGGGTTACCCCGATTTATAAATCAGGAGCGAGAGATGATGGAAACAATTACAGGCCAATCTCCGTTCTTGGCATCTTTTCTCGAATTTTTGAAAAAATCACTCATGATCAACTTTTCGAGTATCTTGATATAAATAACACCCTCACTAAAAATCAATATGCCTTTCGAAAGTTTCATTCAACGATAACTTCACTGATTAGCAGTACAGACTATTGGTTGCAAAATGTCGACAATCGGAATGTCAACATGACTTTATTTCTGGACCTAAAAAAGGCATTTGATACTGTAAATCATCAAATCCTTATTGAAAAGCTTTTTGCATACGGAGTGAAGGGTACAGAAATAGAATGGTTCAAATCTTACCTAAGTGACAGACAACAATTTTGCTCTGTGAAAAATGCTACATTTAGTACACTAACTCTCGAATGTGGCATACCTCAAGGCTCCAGCTTGGGCCCCCTGCTGTTCATCGTGTACCTGAATGATTTCGAGGCATGCTTAGAATTCTCCCGCGCTTGCGTGTACGCAGATGATACTCACTGCAACATTGCATCAGCTAACCCGAAAGATCTTTTTGGAAATACTCAAAAAGAAAATAGTCAATATTGCTGAATGGATGAGAACTAATAGACTAAGCGCCAATCCTCAAAAAACAGAGTTTATGATAATAGGTAATTGCAAACAACTAAAAAAAGATCGACGATATCCCAAAACTAGAACTGAATAAAGCTGAAATAAAGCAAGTTCAGAAAAGTAAGTCTCTTGGAATTATCGTCGATGAAAATCCATCATGGAAGGAGCATTTAAAACAGGTAACAAGTAAAGTAAGTAATGGACTTGCAGCCTTGAAAAAAACTTAAAAACATCCTACCACAATCTACACTTTGCCAAGTATATCGTGCACTTGTCGAGAGTCATATGCGTTATGCAAACTTTACATGAGGCAGCCTTCCAGAATCAAAGCTACAAGCTCTACAGAAACTTCAAAATAGAGCTTGGTCACTGATCAACACAGCAAAACAAAAGGATTCATGGAATCATAACTGGATGGACGTAAAACAATTGATTGATTACGATCGTTCAGTTATGATGTATAAGATATTACATAAGCGCTGCCCTGAATCTCTCACAAACAATTTTGAAACAAGATCAACAATAAGAATGCAGGAAACTAGAAATTCCAACGACCTTAACATTCCAAAAGTTAGACTAGAACAGACAAAAAAAGGCTTTAACTTCTCGGGAGTCAAGGTCTGGAACAAAATCGCAGCCAATATCAGAGAAAAGCCCCCGCTCAGTTAATTTAAGAACCACTTAAAAAAACACCTCGAGCTTGAAAAATGACAACCAAACACGACGCCCTGGGAGAACAGTAGTTTTATTCTATTAAATTCTATTGTATGTATATTTTTATTCTAGTAATTTCGGTATTATAACTGAAGGGACTTTGGTGTATAAATAAAAATGTTATTATCATTATTATTATTATACTTCTCTTCCATTGTGATAACAAAGCAGTTGTTAATACATGGTCGAAACACACATCAAAATGCCCCCAAATTACCATGCTTCTGCGCAAATTGTTCTTCACTGCAGCCAAGCACAACTTAACAGTAAACGTTTCACATATTCCAGGGACTTCCAATGTTCTCGCCAATGCCACAGGTGCGCAGATTCTTTCAACTGGCCCCAAGAGCCAATCCACTACCAACAAGGATTCCTCTATCAATCTGAAGTATCTAAAAAGGAAGCTTGAGTTTCTACAACTTCAGCCAATATCAGAGAGTTCAAGGAAGACATACCATCAAGGTCAGTCTACATTTCTATCATCTTGCCACAAGCATAATATGAGTTCTTACCCATTACAAGAACTAACTCTTCGTCTGTTTGCTTCTCATCTTGCTCGTACAGTGTCATACGCAACCGTTCAAACTTATTTAGCAGCAGCTAGCCACCATCACATTGAGCTTGGATTTCCACCATGTTTTGCCCAAATGCACCTCTTTTGTCTTTTTCTTCGTGGAATTCAGCATGTCAAAGGTTCCTTCAACAGACCAAAACGTATCCCAATTACTTTAGACCGTACGAAGCTGCTAAAAGAGTATACTCGTGCAGCAGCATTTACACCACAGGACAAATTAATGGTATGGGCCACGTGTACCACAGCCTTTTTCGGTTTCCTGCGATCATCAGAATTTCGCAGTAGTTCAACAACATCATTTGACCCCCAGACAACGTTGTTAGTAAAGGACCTTGCAATATCATCAGGCATTGTCTCATTGCATATAAAAGCCTCCAAATCAGACCCGTTTTGGGATGGCCCTGACATCCAACTTGCCCCCTTACACACCAGTGTCTGCCCAGTCCACGCCTTGCAAACACACTTACCAAACTGTGCCTCAAAAGACAAGCCACTCTTCACTTTCTCTGATGGCACATACCTCACCAGATCAACCATCACTGGTATTGTGCGGAAATGTTTTTCTCAAGTGCTACCAGCCACTGTTTCAGGGTTAGGGCAGCAACAACAGCAGCAGTGGCGAACATTCCTGACTGGCTGATAAAAGTTTTGGGACGTTGATCCAGGAACTGCTTTGAAAGGTACATCAGAACTCATAGCAACGTATGAAATAGAGTTCCTAAAATCCTAGCAAAAAAAGCAGTCTCAGCGTCCATGGTTTGCTCCTCATAATTTCAAGGCACCTCATAGAACTGGGTTGTTTTTGTGTATCCTTATCAGTAGTAGGATCTAGGGAGCACCAATTTTGGCTGTACTTTTGCAATGTTATTTCGGATACGACCCCTAGACCGCTACTGAATTGCTTCTTTGCAATCGTTCTCCGTAGCCGTATGGGTTAAGTGGACTTTTGTGTTCCTAAAACTTGACTAAAATTTCTAAAATGCATTGCTTGCTGCTGATCATTTAAGGTAAAAAAACCGAGACTATTTTGATCGCTAAGCTCCAAAGCATTTTTTCTACGAAATTACCCTTTCAGATACATGAGGTTCAATTGCTTCTGCTATGAATTTGCATTAGCAATGTGTGCATTTCAATTTAGTTAGAAAACTTTCATCTTTGCCATCCTAAAAATAAGACCCCCCTACGCCCCTGCACGTATTTCCTAAGATGGACATTTACATTCACAACATCGGCTAGCAGCTTAATCAGATGCATGCAATCGCACTCCTTTATCCTTCAACGTACATCTGTCATGCTTTTTGAATCAGAATCGCATATCGAGCAAACAAAAACCAACAATATCATAGAAAACTCAATCTAGTCAAAGCACTTTTTCGTGTGCACATCGACAAAGGGATTTATAAGTCTAGCGATATGATTGTTCGGATATCGTTTGTGATATCTAAAGATGCACAATTTGTTTACGCGAAAACAACACACATCGGCATGTGCATTACAAAATCAAACTGCATTCTTACAAGCGGAGCACCATCTAATTCAGGGGCGGATCCAGCACCAACAGAAAGGGGGGGCGTAAAGCAGATATCACAGGATAATGTCAGGGAAATAGGGTATTAACAAGATAATTGTATTGTTTTTATACCAAAATAGGGTGGGCGTACGCCCCTTACGCCCCCCCTTGGATCCGGCCCTGTAATTTGTTTATTTTATTTCAATAAACACCCGCATGGAAATAGGAATGGATTAGGAGTATGCTGCTGACATTTTGCAAATTAAAGTTTTTGTATGAAAGCCTCTAGTGGCCCTATAATACCGAAAATAACTCTAGGGGTCTACTTAGCATAATATTAATGTTTGGATGTACCGTCCATGTTAGGTTGGTTTTCGATCGAAAATCTCTAAACGCGGTCATTCCATATAAATTGGTATGAAATACAAAAATAAATTGCTTTAAACTAGGTTTTCTGAATAAGAAGTAGTGAAATTAGTTTAAGACTGGCTGTTGTTGAATATTCCTCAATTTTGATGATGATTTTCTTAATTTTTTTTTACTTTTATAATGATTTGAAAGCCCATCAATAAGCGTAAGTAGGCAGGGCATACCCTGATTTTCGAAATTTTGTGACAAAAGCTGACATCACACAGATCAAAGTACTGAATTTTGATTAGTTTGTTGCAATTTAATCAAATGCAGTCTAACATTTGGAACGCTGTCTGACTTTGTAACACTTTAGTTTTGATATGAGCCTTTATCGTTAATATGAAATGTTTACATTCTATCAATAATAGCCTTACAGACCTGCTACTTATGCTGATTTGTTGCTGTTAATGAAAGATATATTTCTTCTAATTAGAGAAAATCAGTATGGCCATATCAAAAGATGGCTACAGATAGGCCCAAACGCTCAAAATTGTTTTTTTTTACGCTGCGTAATAATAAAAGCAAATATCAAAGCTGTTGAATAAAAAACTAGCTTTTATTCTGAATTTGATGCAGGTCTGCTTTTAACCTTATCAGCAACCTTTAATCTACCATTTTACATGAAGTAATTGTTTAGCATCCCGTCCTGTCCCAGAAAAAGTTGAGTGACTGTGTAGACTAAAGTCACAATCTTTTAAATTTTCAATTTCCTTCATTCAACACCGTTAATAGGGCCTAATAGTTCACAATATACCTACTATTAATCAATCCAAAATGATATCAAGAAAGCTAAATTATTGATAAACTAAAAGACTTAGCAACATTTTTCTAATTAAGAATATTATAAATTTAGAAAATTAGGGTTCCTTTTCTGTTGGTAACATTATGATTAGGTACATAATTAGATATTGATATACAAAAATATTACATGTTTCCAATATCAAACATTTCAAGAATATCGACATCATAGTTGCAAGACTACGTCTTTCTACATTTTTGGCCTTTTGATTTACTCTAAGTATTTCTTTGTAATGAAAATATCAGTGGGGACAAGAGCAACCTATCAATACCCGGAGCATAGTCCTAAGAGATCAGGTCTGAAACTAAAATAAAAACGACTATTTTCTGCTTGGGGATGCTAGGTAAATGGTTAGAATTAAACAAGAGTTTACACTTGCAGGAGGAAACAATGCAAAATTGCATAAGTCAGGTGACTAAGACCCCGTTTACGCGAGAGAGAACTGGATCGATCCAGAACGGGATCGATCCAGTTGGGGATTGATCCCAAAATATTACAAGTGTTTACACGGGATGGATCCTAAATTATGCCGCGTTTACACGGGATCAACCCAGCCACCTTATCACTGATTCCCAGACTCCTTATTAAGAATTGGGCATGCGTAGTAAGCGCGTGAATCGTCAACAACAACCAAAACAAAGTGGCTGAAAAAACTGGCAAAAAATGTTTAATTTGGACAGATGAAGAGAACGCTCTCCTTCTCAAGATTACTCTAAATTATAGAAGTTCGAAGATGTCAGAGGGACAAGACTGGGAGACTGTCCGTTCTAAGTACATTCTAAGTTGCAATATTATCCATGTTTTTCACTTTCTTTACTTCTCAAGGAAATCCAAACTTCGCACCATTTGCTGTCAAGGTGATCGAAAGGTGCCATTATGAAACCACCTCGATTTCCTTTGTCGGCTTACCTCGTTTTGCATCCGTGCCAGTTTGGGATCAATCAAGCCGTTTACACGAGGCTCTGACGGGATCGATCTCAAACTGGATCGCTCTGGCAATCGATCACAAGCAATCCCGTGTAAACGCAAGGCCGATCCGTACCAGTTCGGGATCGATCCTGTTCTGGAACGATCCAGTTTTCTATCGTGTAAACGGGGTCTAACTCTCTAGCAAAGCAGATTAAGATTGAACTGCACACAAAAAAAGAAAGGAGTCAATGAATGTCACTATGAATTCGTACATAAGAAGATGAGAAATTACACTGTTATAATCAGAACTCTCTTCCATTGCTCACCATTGAGTGGGCATATCGCCGCAACGTAGGCTTAGAATAGACCTTTTTCCCAATTACATCATCTCTATAGAAATTCATCTTGAAACAACCTAAGCCTCGACGTGATGCGTAACTTATTCCCAAAGCGTGCATTGCTCCTAGCAACAAATGGAATTGCTTTGTGAACTTGAGAGCAATGCATGCTTTGGGATTTCGCTACGCATCATGTCGAGGCTAAGGTTATTTCAAGATGAATTTCTATAGAGATGACATAATTGGGAAAGTGGTCTATATTGATATTGTTCTTAGTTGATTTGGATTTCAACTTCAATTCCTCAAAGTTTTCAATCATCCAATAGGTTTAGCCGGTTTTAATGTCCTTGCCTATAGCTGTATATTGTTTGGTATCGCCACTTGTACGCGAAATTCCTACTTCGATGCCACATAAGGTGGTTTGTCAGTTGATACTATTACTAGTGACTATGATGTTTGTGAATCTCCTATAAAAAGAAATGGACCTAGAGCATATATCTTCTTTTCAAAGTACATCAAAGAGCTGAATTTTAAAACAGCGCAGCCTCCACAGCCAACATTGAAATCATTTATAAAAACAAACAACACTATTGAATAGATTCTAAAGGAATACTAACCAGTAGGAAGCTCTAACGTCTAAATATTTAAATGCCTTAGAATCATCTTAGATTTGCTTTTATTGCTAGAATAAAGTGCAAAACTGTGAGATAGGAGACAAAAGCACACTAAGAAAATGTTTTGAAGGTGTAAAAATTTTGTGTTTACGTAATAGAAAGTTAACTTTTTAATAGAACTAAGAGGATTGAAACGGTTCAGTTTAATCAAAACAGGCTGAATAATTTACTATAAGTTTTGCTTTTCTTCTATTGTAAGATTTTTCTTTTTTACTGATGCACAGACTGTAGTTTTTCAAAAGAAAACTTTTTTCAACAAGAACAAAGAGATTTGAGACTGGCTTTCTGTAAATATTCTTGCATTTTTATACAAATATTCTCACCTTCATCTATTGCTGGAGGTAATAGTGTAGGCTCTTTAAAAAAAGATTCAATTATTAGGGAGGTAATAGTGTAGGCTCTTTAAAAAAGAGATCCAATCATTAGGGAGGTAATAGTGTAGGCTCTTTAAAAAAAAGATTCAATTATTAGGGAGGTAATAGTGTAGGCTCTTTAAAAAGAGATCCAATCATTAGGGAGGTAATAGTGTAGTTTCTTTAAAAAGAGATCGAATCATTAGGGAGGTAATAGTGTAGTTTCTTTAAAAAGAGATCCAATCATTAGGGAGGTAATAGTGTAGTTTCTTTAAAAAGAGATCCAATCATTAGGGAGGTAATAGTGTAGGCTCTTTAAAAAGATCCAATTATTAGGGAGGTAATAGTGTAGGCTCTTTAAAAAGAGATTCAATCATTAGGGAGGTAATAGTGTAGGCTCTTTAAAAAAAGATCCAATTATTAGGGAGGTAATAGTGTAGGCTCTTTAAAAAGAGATCCAATCATTAGGGAGGTAATAGTGTAGTTTCTTTAAAAAGAGATCCAATCATTAGGGAGGTAATAGTGTAGTTTCTTTAAAAAGAGATCCAATCATTAGGGAGGTAATAGTGTAGGCTCTTTAAAAAAAGATTCAATTATTAGGGAGGTAATAGTGTAGGCTCTTTAAAAAAAGATCCAATCATTAGGGAGGTAATAGTGTAGGCTCTTTAAAAAAAGATCCAATCATTAGGGAGGTAATAGTGTAGGCTCTTTAAAAAAAGATCCAATCATTAGGGAGGTAATAGTGTAGGCTCTTTAAAAAAAGATCCAATTATTAGGGAGGTAATAGTGTAGGCTCTTTAGAAAAAGATCCAATCATTAGGGAGGTAATAGTGTAGGCTCTTTAAAAAGAGATCCAATTATTAGGGAGGTAATAGTGTAGGCTCTTTAAAAAGAGATCCAATCATTAGGGAGGTAATAGTGTAGGCTCTTTAAAAAGAGATCCAATTATTAGGGAGGTAATAGTGTAGGCTCTTTAAAAAGAGATCCAATCATTAGAGAGGTAATAGTGTAGGCTCTTTAAAAAAAGATTCAATTATTAGGGAGGTAATAGTGTAGGCTCTTTAAAAAGAGATTCAATTATTAGGGAGATAATAGTGTAGGCTCTTTAAAAAGAGATCTAATTATTAGGGAGGTGATAGTGTAGGCTCTTTAAAAAGAGATCCAATTATTAGGGAGGTAATAGTGTAGGCACTTTAAAAAGAGATCCAATCATTAGGGAGGTAATAGTGTAGGCTCTTTAAAAAAGAGATCCAATCATTAGGGAGGTAATAGTGTAGTTTCTTTAAAAAAAGATTCAATTATTAACGAGGTAATAGTGTAGGCTCTTTAAAAAGAAATTCAATCATTAGGGAGGTAATAGTGTAGTTTCTTTAAAAAAAGATTCAATTATTAGGGAGGTACTAGTGTAGGCTCTTTAAAAAAGAGATCCAATCATAAGGGAGGTAATAGTGTAGTTTCTTTAAAAAAAGATTAAATTATTAGGAAGGTAATAGTGTAGGCTCTTTAAAAAGAGATCCAATCATTAGGGAGGTAATAGTGTAGGCTCTTTAAAAAAAGATTCAATCATTAGGGAGGTAATAGTGTAGGCTCTTTAAAAAGAGATCCAATCATTAGGGAGGTAATAGTGTAGTTTCTTTAAAAAGAGATCCAATCATTAGGGAGGTAATAGTGTAGGCTCTTTAAAAAAAGATTCAATCATTAGGGAGGTAATAGTGTAGTTTCTTTAAAAAAAGATTCAATTATTAGGGAGGTAATAGTGTAGTTTCTTTAAAAAAAGATTCAATCATTAGGGAGGTAATAGTGTAGGCTCTTTAAAAAGAGATCCAATCATTAGGGAGGTAATAGTGTAGTTTCTTTAAAAAAAGATTCAATTATTAGGGAGGTAATAGTGTAGGCTCTTTAAAAAAAGATTCAATCATTAGGGAGGTAATAGTGTAGGCTCTTTAAAAAGAAATCCAATCATTAGGGAAGTAATAGTGTAGGCTCTTTAAAAAGAGATCCAATCATTAGGGAGGTAATAGTGTAGGCTCTTTAAAAAAAGATTCAATTATTAGGGAGGTAATAGTGTAGGCTCTTTAAAAAAAGATTCAATCATTAGGGAGGTAATAGTGTAGTTTCTTTAAAAAGAGATCCAATCATTAAAGAGGTAATAGTGTAGGCTCTTTAAAAAAGATTCATTTATTAGGGAGGTAATAGTGTAGGCTCTTTAAAAAGAGATCCAATCATTAGGGAAGTAATAGTGTAGGCTCTTTAAAAAAAGATTCAATCATCAGGGAGGTAATAGTGTAGGCTCTTTTAAAAAGAGATCCAATCATTAGGGAGGTAATAGTGTAGGCTCTTTAAAAAGAGATCCAATCATTAGGGAGGTAATAGTGTAGTTTCTTTAAAAAGAGATCCAATCATTAGGGAGGTAATAGTGTAGGCTCTTTAAAAATAGATTCAATCATCAGGGAGGTAATAGTGTAGGCTCTTTAAAAAAAGATTCAATCATTAGGGAGGTAATAGTGTAGTTTCTTTGAAAAGAGATCCAATCATTAGGGAGGTAATAGTGTAGGCTCTTTAAAAAAAGATTCAATTATTAGGGAGGTAATAGTGTAGGCTCTTTAAAAAGAGATCCAATCATTAGGGAAGTAATAGTGTAGGCTCTTTAAAAAAAGATCCAATCATTAGGGAAGTAATAGTGTAGGCTCTTTAAAAAGAGATCCAATCATTAGGGAGGTAATAGTGTAGGCTCTTTAAAAAGAGATCCAATCATTAGGGAGGTAATAGTGTAGTTTCTTTAAAAAGAGATCCAATCATTAGGGAGGTAATAGTGTAGGCTCTTTAAAAAAAGATTCAATCATCAGGGAGGTAATAGTGTAGGCTCTTTAAAAAAAGATTCAATCATTAGGGAGGTAATAGTGTAGTTTCTTTGAAAAGAGATCCAATCATTAGGGAGGTAATAGTGTAGGCTCTTTAAAAAAAGATTCAATCATTAGGGAGGCAATAGTGTAGGCTCTTTGAAAAAAGATTCAATCATTAGGGAGGTAATAGTGTAGCTTCTTTGAAAAGAGATCCAATCATTAGGGAGGTAATAGTGTAGTTTCTTTAAAAAGAGATCCAATCATTAGGGAGGTAATAGTGTAGGCTCTTTAAAAAAAGATTCAATTATTAGGGAGGTAATAGTGTAGGTTCTTTAAAAAGAGATCCAATTATTAGGGAGGTAATAGTGTAGGCTCTTTAAAAAAAGATTCAATCATTAGGGAGGTAATAGTGTAGTTTCTTTAAAAAGAGATCCAATCATTCGGGAGGTAATAGTGTAGGCTCTTTAAAAAAAGATTTAATTATTAGGGAGGTAATAGTGTAGGCTCTTTAAAAAGAGATCCAATCATTAGGGAAGTAATAGTGTAGGCTCTTTAAAAAGAGATCCAATCATTAGGGAAGTAATAGTGTAGGCTCTTTAAAAAGAGATCCAATCATTAGGGAGGTAATAGTGTAGTTTCTTTAAAAAGAGATCCAATCATTAGGGAGGTAATAGTGTAGGCTCTTTAAAAAGAGATCCAATCATTAGGGAGGTAATAGTGTAGGCTCTTTAAAAAAAGATTCAATCATCAGGGACGTAATAGTGTAGGCTCTTTAAAAAAAGATTCAATCATTAGGGAGTAATAGTGTAGGCTCTTTAAAAAAAGATTCAATCATCAGGGAGGTAATAGTGTAGGTTCTTTAAAAAAAGATTCAATCATTAGGGAAGAAATAGTGTAGTTTCTTTGAAAAGAGATCCAATCATTAGGGAGGTAAAAGTGTAGGCTCTTTAAAAAAAGATTCAATCATTAGGGAGGTAATAGTGTAGGCTCTTTAAAAAAAGATTCAATCATTAGGGAGGTAATAGTGTAGTTTCTTTGAAAAGAGATCCAATCATTTGGGAGGTAATAGTGTAGTTTCTTTAAAAAGAGATCCAATCATTAGGGAGGTAATAGTGTAGTTTCTTTGAAAAGAGATCCAATCATTAGGGAGGTAATAGTGTAGTTTCTTTAAAAAAAGATCCAATCATTAGGGAGGTAATAGTGTAGTTTCTTTAAAAAGAGATCCAATCATTAGGGAGGTAATAGTGTAGTTTCTTTAAAAAGAGATCCAATCATTAGGGAGGTAATAGTGTAGGCTCTTTAAAAAAGAGATCCAATCATTAGGGAGGTAATAGTGTAGTTTCTTTAAAAAAAGATTCAATTATTAGGGAGGTAATAGTGTAGGCTCTTTAAAAAGAGATCCAATCATTAGGGAGGTAATAGTGTAGTTTCTTTAAAAAGAGATCCAATCATTAGGGAGTAACTAGTGTAGGCTCTTTAAAAAAGAGATCCAATCATTAGGGAGGTAATAGTGTAGTTTCTTTAAAAAAAGATTCAATTATTAGGGAGGTAATAGTGTAGGCTCTTTAAAAAGAGATCCAATCATTAGGGAGGTAATAATGTAGTTTCTTTAAAAAGAGATCCAATCATTAGGGAGGTAATAGTGTAGGCTCTTTAAAAAAAGATTCAATCATTAGGGAGGTAATAGTGTAGTTTCTTTGAAAAGAGATCCAATCATTAGGGAGGTAATAGTGTAGTTTCTTTAAAAAGAGATCCAATCATTAGGGAGGTAATAGTGTAGGCTCTTTAAAAAAAGATTCAATCATTAGGGAGGTAATAGTGTAGTTTCTTTGAAAAGAGATCCAATCATTAGGGAGGTAATAGTGTAGTTTCTTTAAAAAGAGATCCAATCATTAGGGAGGTAATAGTGTAGTTTCTTTGAAAAGAGATCCAATCATTAGGGAGGTAATAGTGTAGTTTCTTTAAAAAGAGATCCAATCATTAGGGAGGTAATAGTGTAGTTTCTTTAAAAAGAGATCCAATCATTAGGGAGGTAATAGTGTAGTTTCTTTAAAAAGAGATCCAATCATTAGGGAGGTAATAGTGTAGTTTCTTTAAAAAGAGATCCAATCATTAGGGAGGTAATAGTGTAGTTTCTTTAAAAAGAGATTCAATCATTAGGGAGGTAATAGTGTAGTTTCTTTAAAAAGAGATCCAATCATTAGGGAGGTAATAGTGTAGGCTCTTTAAAAAAAGATTCAATCATCAGGGAGGTAATAGTGTAGGCTCTTTAAAAAAAGATTCAATCATTAGGGAGGTAATAGTGTAGTTTCTTTGAAAAGAGATCCAATCATTAGGGAGGTAATAGTGTAGGCTCTTTAAAAAAAGAATCAATCATTAGTAAGGTAATATTGTAGGCTCTTTAAAAAAAGATCCAATCATTAGGGAGGTAATAGTGTAGGCTCTTTAAAAAAAGATTCAATCATTAGGGAGGTAATAGTGTAGTTTCTTTAAAAAGAGATCCAATCATTAGGGAGGTAATAGTGTAGGCTCTTTAAAAAAAGATTCAATCATTAGGGAGGTAATAGTTTAGGCTCTTTAAAAAAAGATTCAATCATTAGGGAGGTAATAGTGTAGTTTCTTTGAAAAGAGATCCAATCAATAGGGAGGTAATAGTGTAGGCTCTTTAAAAAGAGATTCAATTATCAGGGAGGTAATAGTGTAGTTTCTTTAAAAAGAGATCCAATCATTAGGGAGGTAATAGTATAGGCTCTTTAAAAAAGATATCCAATCATTAGGGAGGTAATAGTGTAGTTTCTTTGAAAAGAGATCCAATCATTAGGGAGGTAATAGTGTAGGCTCTTTAAAAAAAAATTCAATCATTAGGGAGGAAATAGTGTAGTTTCTTTAAAAAGAGATCCAATCATTAGGGAGGTAATAGTGTAGGCTCTTTAAAAAAAGATTCACTCATTAGGGAGGTAATAGTGTAGGCTCTTTAATAAAAGATTCAATCATTAGGGAGGTAATAGTGTAGTTTCTTTAAAAAGAGATCCAATCATTAGGGAGGTAATAGTGTAGGCTCTTTAAAAAAAGATTCAATTATTAGGGAGGTAATAGTGTAGGCTCTTTAAAAAAAGATTCAATTATTAGGGAGGTAATAGTGTAGGCTCTTTAAAAAGATTCAATTATCAGGGAGGTAATAGTGTAGGCTCTTTAAAAAAAGATTCAATTATTAGGGAGGTAATAGTGTAGGCTCTTTAAAAAAAGATTTAATTATTAGGGAGGTAATAGTGTAGGCTCTTTAAAAAAAGATTCATTTTTTAGGGAGGTAATAGTGTAGGCTCTTTAAAAAAAGATTCAATTATTAGGGAGGTAATAGTGTAGGCTCTTAAAAAAGAGATCCAATCATTAGGGAGGTAGTAGTGTAGGCTCTTTAAAAAAAGACTCAATTATTAGGGAGGTAATAGTGTAGGCTCTTTAAAAAAAGATTCAATTATTAGGGAGGTAATAGTGTAGGCTCTTTAAAAAAAGACTCAATTATTAGGGAGGTAATAGTGTAGGCTCTTTAAAAAAAGATTCAATTATTAGGGAGGTAATAGTGTAGTTTCTATAAAAAGAGATCCAATCATTAGGGAGGTAATAGTGTAGGCTCTTTAAAAAAAGATTCAATTATTAGGGAGGTAATAGTGTAGGCTCTTTAAAAAAAGATTCAATTATTAGGGAGGTAATAGTGTAGGCTCTTTAAAAAGATTCAATTATCAGGGAGGTAATAGTGTAGGCTCTTTAAAAAAAGATTCAATTATTAGGGAGGTAATAGTGTAGGCTCTTTAAAAAAAGATTCAATTATTAGGGAGGTAATAGTGTAGGCTCTTTAAAAAAAGATTCATTTTTTAGGGAGGTTATAGTGTAGGCTCTTTAAAAAAAGATTCAATTATTAGGGAGGTAATAGTGTAGGCTCTTAAAAAAGAGATCCAATCATTAGGGAGGTAGTAGTGTAGGCTCTTTAAAAAAAGACTCAATTATTAGGGAGGTAATAGTGTAGGCTCTTTAAAAAAAGATTCAATTATTAGGGAGGTAATAGTGTAGGCTCTTTAAAAAAAGATTCAATTATTAGGGAGGTAATATTGTAGGCTCTTTAAAAAGAGATTCAATCATTAGGGAGGTAGTAGTCTAGGTACAAAATGTATTTTTCAAACACTGTTTTCAAATGTTTTAAGCCTGTTTTTACCTGTTTCACGGCGTTTTATCCTGTTGCTTTACGTCCCTGAGCTCTTTAATCAATTCTACGCGCGTTGGTTGGCCTCTTGCTCAACGAAATTATCGTTAAATACTTATTTTGGAATATGTAAATGATTAAAGATTGGTTTTTGAGTCAAAATGTCACATAGTTCACCTTGGATATTGCCCTTTCAAAGATGTTTCTCTTCCTGGATCATACTGAGTGTCTCAGAAAAATATTTCCCTGTTTGCTTAGGCCAAATAAAAAGATGGTCAGTTTGGAATCTTACAAATACTTTGAATATACTCATCTTATATTTACTTAGAGAGAGATACCATCCTCGTGAAAATCGGCTGACAGAAATGAAAGATAGGGCCTTTTAAAATTATAGTTTCAGCTAATCTAAAAACCAGACGATTTAAGAAACTACCTCGATGCCTAAACAATCTCCAAAACGTTTAAGTACGAATAGTTTACATAACTGCTTTTTTCTTTTTCCTGATTGGAGGAATATCTTAAACCAACTAAATCAACTAAAGCTAACAAAGGAAACGTATGATGGAGTAAAACAATCCCTTATGAACATTGAATCATGGATCCGTTTTTTATTTGTTCCAAATGTGAACATTAATTAATTATAAAACGTAAATTGAAAGCTAGAAATCAATTCTCAAAGCATCTTTTTTGGGAGTTGCTCACATTCAGTAAAGCCATCTTTTAAACCTTGAAAAAGAACTTGAGACATCATCCTGTCAACTGCTACAACGCTTGTGGCACTTACTCACATTGACTGCTTTTCTTTTTGGCCAAATATTGAAATTTAAAGAAGCATTTCTTCGTTTCTGCCAGCTGATTTTCTTATAAGCAAGGTATCATTGTCTGAGTAAACACAAAATGAGTCAATTCATTATATTTGGAAGATTGGAAATTACCCATCATTTTTATCATAGGGTATAGAAAGAGATGTCTTAGAAACCTATTTTTGTATCTTTTTTTGGAAGTTTTTCACAATTTAGAGTTCACAGTGTATTGTTTTGCAATTTTTTTAGCCAACAAGGTCATGGTTGAGCGAATAGACCAAAACGCTTCTTTAAGTTCCCTATCCAGAAATATTCGTTATTCAGAAAAGATTTGATGATATTCAGCAACATATTCATGAAGGCAATATTTACATGAAAAATTTCAATAGTAAAGAGAGAGGACAAGACATGAGTTGTGCATTTTCAAGTACTGCTCAACATCAACTGTGAAACAAAGACGTACAAAGATAGGTTTCTCAACCACCTACTTCTATAAAATATCGAACTGCGTTGTGCACTTTCAGGTACTGCTCAACATCAACTGTGAAGCAAAGACGTACAACGATCGGTTTGCACACCAGCTATTTCATTAAACCAGGTTTTTATTATGCTCAAACAAACAGGGTTACTTTTTTCTGAGGTACCCGGTAGTGATTTGATTTCTCTTTTTTATTTCGTTATCAAGATCTCAGCAAAAGTGCAGCAATTATTTTGATGAATAAATTTATATGGACAAAAGAGGAAGGACTGAAAAGGACGAGACTCTTCATTTCAACAAGTAGTTTTCTAAAGTTAAACTACTAGAGAAGCGGGAGCATGTTTTTGGATCCAACATTGATTTCTACAGCATAGTAGAATATAGCGGCTCTGTTTTATTGTGATTTATTGTTCCTCAACATTTGCCAACTAAAATTCATCATCCTTTATGGAAAATTTAGAAAAAAGGACAAACAAGTAAAGTTCTCTGAAGGCAAAGGCATTTAAGTAGTGGGGCAAAGTATCCTACTGGTGGGGCAATCGAGGGGGCTGGAGGGGAATCGTACTACTACTTTATATGTTAAAGATGCCCCGCACAGCTTGCAAGCTTAGCTTTCCTAAATCACCTAAAAGCTCGGTCTCAAATCTTCCCTTCCAGCCATATTAACACTAGCAGCACTTCCAATGAAAACTGTTAATAGCCTAAATCAACTGCAATAATCTGTATTCCTTTAAACGATTTCACCGAAAAATCTGGCTGCTCAATAAATCATTATGGTAAGAAATAGCCATAGAATCGGTTTCCAGGATACGCATAAAAAGTGCAAACTCTCTTCTATGAAATGTCAACAATTTGTCAAAATTCATAGATTCGAAAAATTAATCAGATTTGATCACTTTTCCACCTGCTTAAACAACAGAGATTTTGCAGGATAATCACCAAACTGTTGGACTTTCAAACTCATTTCATTGTTCAAAAGAAATCGCTGTTCACAACAGAAAAGTTATAGAAAATAAACAAAGTTATTAAGCTTTTCTTTAAGTTTCATCAGAACTAGGTTTCAGTTCAATCTTCATCGTTTCCGAGAGTAATAAAACATTTGGCGACTTATTGCTGCTTCTTCTTCAAAAGACTACCGAAGAAAAAGTCGTTTTAATCAATCGAGACGAGCAAATATTGCCAGAGCTTGATTGGTTTTTGAATTATTTGTCTTATTGGCTTTTGGTGGGACCTCCATCTCCCAATATTTGATAATGTGCGATGCTTTTGATCTGAGAACGGTCGGAGAGCGGCTGGATTAACATTACACTGAATCGGCTTTATTCTAGGGATGGGCTCTCTATAGAAAATGACGGGAGTTAGACATCTTTGGGTTTGGGAGAAAATACCAAGTATACCTTTGGCTGCGCTACTTGATGTGTATGATTTTGGGTGTTGCTCCCGATAAGATCTGACAAATCAGTTCTAAGCCTGGCCTCGTTTACACTGCTCCGTATTTGTTTGTCTCCGTATTTGAACATAAAAAACAGTGCATGTCCACACTGCTCTGTTTTCAAATAAATACGCTATGAATACGATGAAGTGTTTACACTGCTTAAGGCAAATACGATGCTTCTAATCTCATTCCTAGACAAATATTTTCATTGGAAGAATACCGTCGTCTTCGAATTTCTCCGTATTTGGTGTTCACACTGAAAACGGAGCGTATTCAATACGCACCGTATTCGAAAGTATGCGTATTTGTGTGCGTATTCGAACAGCTCCGTATTTGAAGCGTACCAGTGTGAGCGCAAAGCCGAAACGGATAGCTTTTGCTCTGTTGAAGACTAAGCCTAGTATTTCTTATCTAGCGCGTAGGTAATATAGCAGGAATTTCTCAGAGTGAAAATTTGCAGAGTTTAGTACATCTTCAGGGCTTTCAAAGAGAAGCTGTGTCTGGCCTCGGTCTCCTACTATGCAGAGCCCCTTCCAGGGAATTTTATTAGAAGGGTCTTAAACTAAATTATCTGAATTAAAAGATGTTATTGAACAAATTGAAAAAATAGATTCAAGTTTGATCCAATCAAATTACTCTTTTAGCAATTTCAAAACTGCAACTGCTCGAACAAAAAAATAGAATTCGCAATTTGTATCTGTTTGGTATCATCACTTTATCATAATATCTAAAAAAGAGGTTATAATCAACATTGATCAACGCGTTACTTTTACAAAATTCTGTACATCTTAGGCCAAACTCGCCACCATTTTAAATCTCTGACGCTCAATTTCACTTTTATAAACATATATTTTTATGACATTATTTGATTTCATGAATTGTATGTATGTACATTTTCTTAAGTAAACAGTCATCAACAGACACAATTTCCTTTTGAACTTAAACAGTTGAGGCTTTATCATGCCAGAAGGTCTCTTTTTCTAGTGAAGCTAAGTAAAAAAAGACGCAAAATTCTTCCATTCTCCCTGTCCTGCTCTCAGTTTTATTCGTACATAAATCCTTTAGTTAGAGTGGATGGCACGTTTGACCAACGAACAGCAGCCTCATCTCTCTATACATTTTTATGAATTATACATTTTGATGAATCTAAAACATTGTTATATTTTCGGAAGTGTCTGTCCTAAAACTCTGCGATTGACAACTGACATGAATTGAAAACAACAGCAGCAAAAAAACAGTTAGATTCATAAAGAGACTGAATAACAAAACGAGGTTGATGAAAAACCATGACAAGCATCAAAACTTTAGCAGAGATACGGCACCTCTGTTTTCCAGTTGATCTGCTAAAAATCAACGTAGGTCTAAGAAAGCTCAGATATTCCGTAGACAGGTGCTTGTTTTGAAAATGCATAATTCGAGAATAATACAAGTTTGCGTAGAATAGTATATTTTATTGACTTCAGGTCAGGAAAATCAATCACGTTGCTGTGTCAGTAAATTTAATTTGTGATTGAGCACATTGTGCTTGTTTATTTCGATTAATTCCCGCTCTTTCACCTGACACATTATTTGCTAGATTACAAATGCGCACTTTTTTGTAAAGTGCGGTGTGCATGGATCTCCAAATATGGAGAAAGTCAAAAATTTCTAGCCCGACAGAAAATGAGTGGCCTAGCTAGGCCAGGTTTTGAAATTCCTATAGCTTTTCAACTAAATAGACACACACAATCGCGTTTTATGTCTGCGAGTCTCCAGAGAATTTCCAAGGCTATAATTTCCACACCCCAATCATCCTATATAAACTAATCGGGGTAATTTTTGAGAATGAGAATGACTCAATAAATGACTCATAAATAACTAATGTTTTCAAGGATATTTGAGAGTATGGAAACTTGAGACAAAACAGTCAAAAATAGTATCTTTCATCCATACTGCTCTCCACGCACGATGATGCATGGAGCTATCATCAAGAGTCATTTTTGAATTTGCGTACAACCACTGTTAAGAAGGTTAAGATGCATTTCGGGAATAAACATATATGGTTTTCAGTAATAATTTGAATTTGATCTTTTTGTTTGTTTTCAGTAGCTCAAACATAATAATATTGAGCTTAGATCTGTATGTTTCGCCTTTTCTGACGCCATTTTGTTTTTGCCAGTGGCAGAAAATTCGCAATCCTAATGCTTAGCGACAAGATGAGCTATCGGTCATCGGGAGGATGGATCAAAACAACCTGATACAAAATCAAGATAGTTTTTTATTGAGGAGGAGGAACGCACTGCTGATGAGATAGGGAACAGCAAAGCTCCGTTTTAGGCTTTCATTTTAGATACGCTTTAATCAACAAGCACTTAGTAATATAATCGAAAGCCCATTTACCTGCCACTTAGATGTGCTGAGCACACATTTATTCGAAAAACCAGGTTTTGCGTGGAAAAACCAAGTCTTTTGACGAAGGATATTGTAAAAAAACCTAAAAGCGGTGTAAAAATTACTTTTAAAAGAATAAAAAACAATCGCTAATCTTGTGCAAATTTCGCGTAGCTGCACAAATAAGGGTAATTCTATGAAACATTTCAATTCAACCATTATTTTCACATTAGCACAATAACTTTTATTATCTGTAAAGTAGAAATATTAAAATTTGCCATTACAAAATGATTTAAAAACGTATATACAACAATCTGAAATCAGCAAAAGCTTTTCGATTAAAAACCAACCTTAATGATAGATGTTGAAATGATTTTGCTAATTTTAAATTATTTAAAAAATCAACGTTTCTTCATCTGTGGCGCACAACAGTCAAAGCATAATACCAATTTGAAAAATAATTGGAGTGTCACACACACACCTAAATTTCTTGACAAAATATAACTCAACAACCTTTTATTATCGGTATCTTTCCCTTTGGGGGATAGCCCTATTGTATCTGTTTTATGTAATGTTCTGTGTTCTGGCTTCTTTTATTTTCACTGCAGTTACCGTTCAATTCAGTTCAATTCGTTGTAATTCAGTAGAACCCACTATCCTACGTCTGTGGGGAAAGCCAGTAACTATATCTACAATCACAGGACGAACTGCAACCCCACCCCACCTTACCCCACCCCAAAAATGCCCCCAACGCCGTTGAAAAGTGGTCGAAAACTGGTCATTTGGACAAAAATTGGAAAAAACCCCATAAATTCCCATCAAGATCCCCCACCCCATACTTACCCCATCGAACCCCATATTAACTCCAGTCACCCCCTGCTACCCCTTACCGACTCTCAAGCTACCCCATTGAACCCCTCAAGTACCCCTACGTACCCCAATACACTCACAAACATACCCTATCCAAGATGTAGAATGACCACTTTTCACGAAAAAAAGAGTCAGAAATCTTTGCCACAATTGAGAAAAACATGCCCTACATACCCTACATACCCTACATACATACAGGGTAATGTTCTGTGTTCCGGCTTGTTTTATTTTCATTGCAGTTATCGTTCAATTGATCTCCATTGGGAATTTTGATTAATTCATACATTTTCTTTCTCTTAATTTCCTGCACATAAGTACAATGATAAATGCAAAAAGGTGTTACTTCATGGCTGGCTTTAGAGATCGATCACATGTGCCAAACTACAGTGAAAAGAACAAAATTTGCGTCACCTCTGAGAGTTTATGTTTTTATCTTTGTTTAGTAGTTAGGTAGTTTTGCTCAGCCTTTTTTATTTGTATGACGGCACACTTATTGAGATGTAAGTCAATTTGAAATGATATGTTTACTGTATCAGTTTTACTAATGATGCACATTTGAAACTTTGAGTTTTGGTTGGCGTAAAGCGTGACTTGATAACATAGGCTGTTTACAAAATTGCCCTAATTATAATATCAGATTCGTTTCGTATCGGATTCCTCACCGAATCCGTTATAAAAATTTGTCTTGTTAACACCGTTTTAACTCTGTTCACACGGCTCAACTCCACATAAAAAAACGTCACTGAGCCTATTGTGTAGCTAAGAAAATGTTTCGGAGCAACTCAGCTATATCGTATCTGATTCATGCATTCACAAATGATCCTATTCTCACTGGGGCAGTTACTCAGAATGGCAAACGGATGAATGCCCCCGTGAGTATTTCTGCTATATTGAGTTATATAGAGTAGTGCCAGTCTCCTGCAGGAGTATTTATTCAAAATTAGGGCGTTGCAGGCTCCATTCAAGTCAAACCACAGGAAGAAGTTTTCCAAAAAGCTACCAAACGCAGTTCGTCGTCGTAGCCGTCACCAACAAGATTAATATGGCCCAGCCTCTATAAAATGTCAATGCCAGGGCTGTTTTTCAAAATGACCTTGAAGGACAAATTCACGTTGCTCAACCCGCTGGTCCAGCTGCAGCCCAAGCTGCTAATCACCAAGACGGGATGGCTCCTGTTGATGCTGAATGTTCCTGTACGTTTTTAGGCTTGTTTATTTTGCTTTGTTCTCAATTGGTAGTGTGGACAAGCGGTCCGCGTTGAATTATCTGAAAAGCATTGTTAAGTGAAAATGAAAGTCAAATGAAAATGAAATAACTTGTGGACAAGCGGTCCGCGTTGAGAACTATTTAAAAAACGAATATTTATTTGTGGACAAGCGGTCCGCGTTGAGAACTATTTAAAAAAAACGAATATTTATTTGTGGACAAGCGGTCCGCGTTGAGAACTATTTAAAAAAGACGAATTTTTATTTGTGGACAAGCGGTCCGCGTTGAGAACTATTTAAAAAACGAATAATTATTTGTGGACAAGCGGTCCGCGTTGAGAACTATTTAAAAAACGAATATTTATTTGTGGACAAGCGGTCCGCGTTGAGAACTATTTAAAAAAGACGAATATTTATTTGTGGACAAGCGGTCCGCGTTGAGAACTATTTAAAAAACGAATAATTATTTGTGGACAAGCGGTCCGCGTTGTGAACTATTTAAAAAACGAATATTTATTTGTGGACAAGCGGTCCGCGTTGAGAACTATTAAAAAAAACGAATATTTATTTGTGGACAAGCGGTCCGCGTTGAGAACTAAAAAAAACGAATATTTATTTGTGGACAAGCGGTCCGCGTTGAGAACTATTAAAAAAAACGAATATTTATTTGTGGACAAGCGGTCCGCGTTGAGAACTAAAAAAAACGAATATTTATTTGTGGACAAGCGGTCCGCGTTGAGAACTATTTTGCGTATTGTGGACAAGCAGTCAGCATTGAGAATTATTTGAAAATCATCTTTGATTGTGAATGGAAAGTCAAATGAAAATGAAATATTTACTTTTGGACAAGCGGTCCACGTTGAGAATTATTTCAAAAGTATATTTAAGTGAAAATGGAAAATGAAATTGAAATAATTACTTGTGAAAAAGGGGTCCGATTCAAGAAGCTTATGTGTAGCCAACTAGTCCGCCTTGAGAAGTATTTAAAGAAACATATTTATTTGTGAACAAGCGGTGCAGAGTGCAAACATTTAAATATATATATTCGTGAGGCAAGCGGTCTGAGATAAAACTTGTTTTTAAAATTATTGTGCATGGGTGCATGTGGATAAGCCACCTATGAAAACTTTACAAAAATATGATTTGTGGACAAGCGGTCCAAAAGGAGAAGTATTTTAGAAAGTATATTTGTAGAGAGAATGCAAAGAGAATTAATATATTGTTGGCGACCCGCGATAAACAGCCGAGAAGCATATTTGCGGAGAAGCGGAGAAGCGGTCCGCGATTACTGTTATCAAAGCAACCTATATTTTGTTGTGGACTTGAGACCTGCGATGAAAATTATTAAATTTATGGGACTATTGCCTATTGTTCACAGTGCAGTTCTTTACAATGACTTATTGTTAACTTTTCAAATTTTCACAGCTTTGTTGTCCTTCTTTTGTATTATTTCTCAAAAACCGAAGTTAAAATAAACAAAGGCTGGTTAACCCCAAATCGTGCGCTACGTTGAGGAAGATTTACTTTGAGCACAATTTTACATCTCAACGGAGAACTGGCCAGTCTCGATTCGTTCGAGTTTTTTGTATATTTTACCTAACGTATTTCATTCATTTCATTTCATTTCATTTAAAATTCCATTTTAATACAAAAGACACAAAACTTAATAAATACAATTAAATAGAATACAACAAAACGAAAACAATGCAAATCAATAATAATTAAATGTTAAATTTTGGTCTATTTGCACAGAAATGAAATTTCTTAGGAGGAACTCTCCTAGTAGTCCGGAGACTAACGAGAGGAAGGCACCCCCATTGTTGAAAACATATTTTGTGTTGGCAGAGCATTAACATTGCACTTTTGAATAAAAAGAAAACTATTTCTTGGCAGAATTAAAAGGAAACTAGAATAAATTTTTTAAGATTTCTTTTGAATGAACATTTGGACGCAAAGTTTCTTATTTCTCCCGGAAGGTCATTCCGCATTTTTGCCCCTAGGTAGCGAATGGGCTTCAAGCCATATTGAAGACTATTTTTCTGAGTAAGGAAAACATTACCATGATGAGACTGCCTTGTAAAGTGTTGATGAATGCGAGAATTTAAAGAAAAGAAATCGTGAAAGCAAGAGGGGTTAATTTTATTGAGTGATTCATACAAAGCTTAGCATTTTAACTCGAAAGATATCTTGAAGTCTTAACAGCTTGAGGTTTTTGGAAATTGGAATAATGTGAGACATTAAATGCTCATGGGATATAGCTCTCACAGCCTTCTTTTGAAGTTTGAATATAGGGTCGAGATATGAATCATAAGTTTGACCCCACACTGTGATACCATATTGTAAGAATGACATAAACAAGGAATTGTAAACATTAATCAATGTGTGAGTTGGAAGCAGACTTCGAATTTTGAAAAGTATGCCACATGTTTTGGCTAGTTTCTTAGAAAGCTCCGACAAGTGATATTTCAATTAAGATTTCAAATGATGCAGCTCACTAAGCAACGGGTTTCCATGGCAATATCTTTATCTAAAATTCACCGACATATGCAAATCAGCCCTCAGCGTGCAAATGAACGTAGGAAATTTCATACCAATGTAACATGGAGCTTGGAGTTATTGCAGGAAGTTCTTTTTGGGGGAGGTTCAAACCCCTAGGAAAGGGCGAAGAGACAATTTTAAATCAGAAGCAATAAGAGCAGCTTTCATACAAGGGCTCCCATTCTTCGGTCATAAAACCCTCGTGTCTCTGGTGTAGGCTTTGCTGTGTAAAGCTTTTATCTTAAAATTCTTTTTTGTTTTCTAAATTTCTATATTTCATTCGCCTATATTAGCGTCCATGGAGTTTTTGCCTATAACTTCAATCTGCTTCAATGTGATGGAAATAGGCTTTTAGTTACTAGCCTATCCAATTAAATGCCCTAGAAAGGAACTCTAAGTGGATACATAAGAATATACCGGGAACGGAGCAAAATGAATTATCTCATCTGTAAAGAAAAGAAGACGGAGTGTACAATAAGGTCGCTAGCTTGCAGTTTAGCTTTAAATTGCAGTGGCAATATTTCCACATCTTTATTTTAACTTATGCTCTCTTAAGAAATACATAGGGTTCGTTCAAATATCCATCAACTGCCTTTTAAGCTAGGGGTCCTTAAAATTATATTTGAGTGGTTCCCTTTAATGTCTTTATACAACTCAATATTATTATTTGCATCTTGTTCATCCTGTTACCACTTAGTTCTACCTATCCGGGGGCTTAGCTAAAGGCCTTTATACGCGGTTTCGTACTGGGTTCTGGATAGGCTGAACTGGGGGGTTTCTCTTTAACCCTATCTTTATTCCTGTTTATTTTTTTTCCTTCCTTTAGATTGCTCTTAATTTACCATCCTTCAAAGATAACTTGTTCAAACTCTCAAAAGGGAAGGTATTCGTAATAGAGAGGATATTCAGTGGTGTGCTTATGAAGGGAAACCCTCTGGTTCAGCCACCCAGAAGCCTTTGTCTTTCATTGCTGATATAACAAGCCATTTTTCAATAATTTATGCATTTTACACGTCCAAGCTCTCTTCGAGTTCTTTTTTCTGAGTTTTGGAGAGTAGTGCTTCAGTTTCAATATAACATTGCGATGTCTCTTCAGTTACCTGTGTCATTGCTTGTATTTCTTGCTCATTCTGCTAGCTCCGAAGCACTCCCTATATCTAATCCAGTCTGGCAGGATGAGGGACGGTCCCAGTGAGAATATAGAACTATTCTCACTGGGGCAGTTACTCAGAATGGCAAACGGATGAATGCCCCCGTGAGTATTTCTGCTATATTGAGTTATATAGAGTAGTGCCAGTCTCCTGCAGGAGTATTTATTCAAAATTAGGGCGTTGCAGGCTCCATTCAAGTCAAACCACGTAGGGAGAAGTGTTTCAAAAAGCTTCCCTCCCTCCTCCCTTGGTGACGGCTACTCCATAAGTCAATCTTCTTGCCAACCTGCGAAGCTCCTTCGCACTCCCCATATCTAATCCAGTCTGGCAGGATGAGGGACGGTCCCAGTGAGAATATAGAACGATACGTATAACTTCAACAGAGGAGCGATTTTTTTCTGCAGAAACGATACGAAGCGTATCGTATTTGAACGAACCGTTCCATGTGAACACGAACAGAAGGCCTATTTGCTACAGAAAGTGAGTAATCCAAGATAATGTGAATCCTGGAATCGTGCCAACTTATCAGGCTTAAAAATACGTGTCTACTACGTAATTAAACACCAAGGGTGTAAACAAACCATTTCATCAAGTTTGCATTACGAAGAGTCAAAATTAGCTCAATCAAACACGATTAAGCACGAAAATATCACGGGTGTTCTCAGCTGAGTCAGATGCTGAAAGTTGGACATGAATTATTAATGTGATGGAGCGAGCTGACGACGTACTAGAAGCTGCGTTAAGTGCGTTTATTGTAGTTGCAGAACGGAGCGTTTGAGAACGTCATGTCAGGCCTCACGTGAAAAAGATTTCAAGAAGAATATAGAACCATGTGGAGCTTAACTCTTCATGTGCTGCTTCTTCAAGTGCTGATCATAACACGTGTTAATGCAGAAATAAGCAGATTTTACAGCAAAAGAAACGCCGTGTTTCATCTGGAAGAGGAGGACTCTAGAGTATATGTCGGAATCATATCGTCAAAGGAGGTTGCTTCTCTATTTCTGTGCATCAACCATTGCGTTGCAACTTTTAACTGCAATTCCATTAATTTCAAGGTTACTGCCGGTACATCGGGGTTACACGAGTGCGAGTTGGTAGATAAAGAATCTACTGAAGTAACTGAAAGCCAAACCGGTTGGAACTACTACAAACCAGCACCCCAGGTGAGTTGTGCTAATTTATTTTCTTTCTGAACTCGATGATTCAACTTTTTCTTTCTGAACTCAATAATTCAACAACAAAAATGGATAGACAGAGTCCCGCTGTTTAAATTGTGGCCTCCCTAAACTGGGAGAAAACAGACTCGACTAGCCCTGGTTGCTTTAGACAGACTCACTCTGTCAATGGTACCACACTCAACATCATATACATGGTAGAATAAGAAAGTCATCGATGAACTTGTGTCTAATAACACACTTTATATCACAGGTGAGTTGTGCTGATCAATTTTTCTTTCTGAACTCGATGAGTCAACAAAAAAATTGATAGAGCTTTGTTTGCATTTTGCATAGAGAAAATCAAACTCTGAAGGCGTTGAAATTCGCAGTAGATTTGTTTGCAATAACCGAATTGTGTTCATAGCTGGCTCTAGATATCGAGCACATTATCCGAACTGCAGTGTAATTAACGAAAGTTGCGTCCCCTCGGAACAGAGAATTGTGTGAAGTTTGATTTGATTTGATTTGATCTAGGCTGGGCAGCGATGACATTCATAGGACTGATTTATAAAGGGCTATGCAAATAGAGATGAAAGTAAGAAAAGCATACCTATTAAGAACCTTCTTAGTAAAACTTTGTTTTACATATAACTGCTTAAAAAAAGGATAACAGATATGCAACTTATCCTGGCGGGAATAGACACTAGGTCATTGGTACTCCCATCAGAAAGGGCAATTACAACACACAGACTAAAAGACAACAAACTAAAAGAACGAAAAAGAGAAAGCTCCAAATAGAAGAGACCTTCCCTCATCAAACACAGGCAATATGAACAGTGATAAAATGTTTCTTAAACTTTTTCGCGAGATAAAGATATTTGAAAAACAAGAGGGAGAATTGCTGCTCGATGCCTGCATTGTCGATATGTTTTTGTTTGTTGCTGACATGTTTTGAAGTATACTTAATGTCAGCGGCATACGTGTTTTGATAAAGAAGGTTCATGAAAGGTTTTTGCAAGGACCCTCTCCCCTTACGCCTTGAATTAATCGTAAAAACAAGTTTAATGAAAAACGATGTATATTTCAAAATTCTACTAAATTCTAGAATGTCTCACACGTCAGAAGACCATTATGTTAGTCATAATTGCTTTTAACATTCTTAGAAAGCCAATTGACTTGATGGGGTATTCTAGAATAACTTCTACTATCTCGATCGACTTTCCAAATTCTGCTTCGCTTTTAATTTTGGTTACCTGGCTGTTTCATATTTCACATTTGTAAGTCCTCAAAATAACAATATTTACAAAAAGCCGCAGTGCTAAAAGAAGACAGCTCTATCAAAGAAACTCAAAAGTTTTCTTTCGGCACGACACGGGATTACTTGCTGCTGGTGGATAATTTCATAGCATTCACGTTCAGCCACAGCTTACGCACAAACCTTTTATCTTTATCGTTTCTTATAATGAGATCTGCTACTTTTGAGAATAAAGCGTGTATGGAAAGACTTTTCGTAGCTTGGAAACGCCATAATATTAATTTGAACGAGGAGATAGATTCAAACGGGTGATTAAGTCAGACCCATCGCAATTTTGACACGGTCTTCTTTCAAACTTTGGATCCAGCACAATTATGTTCGGGTTTATCGACGCTTTGGCTTTTCCATTATAGGTCTCTAAAGAGAAGGGTTAGTTTGAAAAATATATTGATGCTAAATTGATTTATAAAAGACATCAGTTTAACAGACACTGCTCATAGAGCATGTTTTAATTACTAGAATTTGTTGATGAAGAAGTATGCTATGAAATATTGCTGTTAGATCCGTCGCAAAACTACTTTTAACATGGCTCTGCATCAAGCTCTATCAGTTTTCTCTCTGGTTCTACGAAACATTTCGTTGGCTCTACATTATTAGGATCTGCTTACTTAGACACTCTGTGTTCAAGATCTGATTTTAGAAATAGATATGGCGATATGGGAGATTTGAAAAATTAGACAACCGATGAAATCATTGATAACTGAGTATATCGTTCTATGACAGAGCCAAAACAAATAGGAAACAAACCTTAGATAAAGTTCTAAGAAGGATTCAATAGGGGAGGTAAAAACCTGTCGTTCCGGACAATTTTCAGCCGAGATTCCCCGTTCCAGTAATTCGAAGCAAATATGATACTGACGTGAAAACCAAACAAAGTCTTCAATTTTGCTAGCCTGGAACCAAAGCCATAAGAAACAGCATTTTTTCAGCGGCAAAGAAACAAAGTGAATGCAACTCTGTTTTTGAGTTTTGGTTTTTCTGTTGCACTTTTCTGCAGCTTGGGTTCTTTTTCCTTTTAGCTGTGATGCTCTGGTTCTATTTTTCTTTTGCGAGGAATTAGTTGAGGAATTCTGTCAGTCTGTAAATTTTACAAATTCCATGAACAATTTTCCAGAACATTCATCAAAAATGATAATTTTGCCTTTCAGAAGAATTCCGTTTTTCACAACAAATATTTTTCCAATACCATCGTTCGAAGAGCCTTAAGGACCCCCACTGCAGGATAAAACTGGGGTGAATCCTAAATAGCAAACTTTCCCAAGGCTAGAACCTATAAATGATCCCAAGAAATATATAGAGTCTCATCTTATGGGTCTCGTGCTCATATTATAATGCTAGACCCTCAGATCGCAATATGATTTCATTCAGTTTGAAGCGGTTCAGAACTTCAATATGGCAAAAATACCTGACACATAGCACCTCTAGTTATAGCAACTACATTGAGTTTTATTTACTTCCCCCTTTCTGACGCACAACTACGATAAGTATCATGCAAAAAGCTTAAGTAGCTACTATGTTTTGCTATATGTTTTCGATTGTCCTTATTATTCATGTTTATTCCCCATAATTTCTTTGCTTGATTATATAAACTGTAAATCGTTATTTCCTCATTAGGAATTCTTCTTCTTCCGTTCTCAACTGGGTTTAAGTCTGCATTCATGCTATCCAATTCGATTGAAAATGATCCCTCGCCATCCCTACTGCCTCTTACCAACTCAACCCGTCCCCTGTCTCTACAGTCCTAAACATCCATGTCACCAATTGGCCTCTAATTCTTCGCCCGTTTCGAAATCTTAATCTTTAATCCATCACAATCTCTGCAATATTTTGAGGCTTTTATGAAATAATCAACCCTGAAAAAGGCCAATCCCTAAGCTAGTCCCTATGCCCTAGTTCTCTTATACATAGCCCCCCCCCCCCCCCGAGATAAAATGCAATGATAACTCCTGGGCTGTAAAAGTGAAAAAACTTTCGCTTTAGTTTCTGCAAAAGTCGAGACTGCTCGCTGTGTTTTTCATTGTATAGTGTATCAAAGAAGCGTACCAATCCTATTCTGACTTGACAACAAGAGTATTCGTGATGCCTCGTGAATTATTAATCTATGCTTTTTCTGGTACTTTATCCATTTAGCTTAGCATATCGTCAGAGAGGCTCCTTTAAGTCTTACTTCGAGGTTTTGTTCACAACTCACGCATGCGCTTCAGGTTTAATTTCTTTGAGTACTAGGTCGAATGAGGGCGAGGAAGATGTAGCTTGGGAAGTAGTATTTGCCTCTTTATCAAATAAGAAATGGATCGATTTTCTTGGGTTGGCGTTGGGAAATGAAAAAAGATTGCAAATGAGATTGTGATGATAATGATGATGATAAAAAGAAAACTTCATCTATAATTCAATTAGTTATGTTATTCAGTTAGCTATATACGTGTTGCTATCAAGAATATCTCTGATATTTTTGTGATATTAGAAATTTCTGTATTCTACTCACTTGGAATGGGGTTATCGATTTTTCAGTTCTGGGAATTGGGATTTGTAACCCTCCCCCTTCTTGGGGACATTTTCGAAGACTAGGCTAAATGTAAGAAGTGCGTTTTAACTTCTAAAAAACAGTTTCATTCAGTACAATGGATCCTTTTCATTGAGAATTCCGCCATGTACTCGAGACTTATCAAGATTCAGATTGTTTGCAGATACAAATCCCTGTCAAAATTTCTGTTGATGCATTGCTTGTATTTTATTTTCTTCTCTGATACCTGTTCAAATCTAGCTGTCCAAAGAACGCTTAACACCTGGACGGGTTACTTTCAAGGTGTAGAACGACTTGCTTCATCGTTCTTTGGAACTTCAGTGAAAACCTGCGTTTAACAACCTGGGTTTCAAGAACCTGTTCGGCTAAGATTTCAACTCAAAAATCTTGAAATTAAGGCTACAATCAGCAAAGTTGTATTTCTAAAGACTTTTAGCAATTGTTTACATGACTTTTTCAATGTTTTTCAATAAGTTCCATTTCAATGAGAGCCTGATTAGGATAAGAGGAGAAACCTTGGTTCTTATTTCTGCGTTTTATTTTATTTGAAAGTCTCATGCTTTACAGCAGTCTGCAAATCAAACATAAAACTAGTTTTGCAGACGTCATATTCTATACTTAGTAATTCTTCAATACTCATCAATTTCGACCGACCCATTCTTGTCTTGTCTTGCAATTTTAATTAGAATTCTTGATGATGCTCGTGGTGGATATCAAACGTTGATTCGATTTTCTTGAAATTGTTATCTGATACTAAACGTTCTGTAAATCAGCATTTTATCATATCATAAACTCAATTAGTTTTCATTTTCATCAATTTCACAGACAAACTGTTCCAAACCTATCAATCCTTACATATCATACTAACAATATGATAACATCTAACTTGAGTAGAGACTGCCTTACCTGATATAATAGTGCTCGATATACGCAAGTATAGAGCAATCATAAAGCAGAATGAACACATGAATAAACATACATCTCCTTCTGTGACTCTGAATTTCGTGCTTACGCATTTGTGTAGTCCGTTTGACGAGTGCGTAAGTGCGAAGCTCAGAGTCATAAAAAGGACGTGCTTGTTTCTTTTATTTGTTAATCACACTTCATAATGATAATAATACATTGTTAAATGATTTGCTACACTTTACAGGAGTGTCTAATTAACTAATGTGTTGAATAAAAGTAGACAAAAACTAAACTAGAGGAAACGTAACAGAATTGAGAAACCTAGTAGAGTAAAAGAGAAAACCACGAAGAGGGGAAAACCAGGATAAGGGTCATACCATTTGTTTGTTATACCATTTGTTTGATCAGAACTTTTGATGATGATCGTGACAGCTGTGATATGCTTATACGATTTTCCTTAATTTTGTTTTTGTTATTAAACATTCATTTCATCATTATCTTGTACAACATTTATTTATTATCTTATACGACTTTATATACTATTATTGTATGAGATTAAATTAAAAAGAGTTTGTAAATCTATTATCATTATAACACATTATATATTTATCATCTTATAAGACATCATATATTTATTGTCTTATAAGACATTACATATCTATCACCTCATAAGACATGGTATATTTGTTATCTTTATAAAACATTATATATTAATTATCTTATTGGAAATTCTATATTTATGATCATAACAGAGAATTATATACTTTTTATCTTATAAGACATTATATATTTATTATTATCATATAAGACATAGTACAATCGTATACTATCTCGTAAATCTAGTAGAGCATGCCTATCCTGGCTATAGTGCTCCATATATGCGACTACTTTATAAAGCAATAGTATAGTAGAGTAAACACATTAGTAGACAAACGAGCCCTTCTGTAGACTCTGGGTTTTGTGTTTACGCACTCGTCCCACAGACTATACCTATTGGTATATGTATTTATACATCTGTCTATTGTTATTTTTATCTGATGAGTGTGAACATGTGTGGACATGAAACTCAAAGTCACAGATGGTCATATCTACCAACTTTTGTGTTTTTTCTACTATATGAATCATCTTATAGATGAGTTATACTCATCAACTTTCAATGTCTACAATTTCAATTGATAACCAGTTCCATGACTAGCCCATTGTTTTTCACATTTTGAATATAATTTCCAATGATAAATATGAAAGGTGTTATAGTTGATTAAATTTTCTTTAATTGTGTTGTTTGTATTGATGATTAATTTCATTGATGTCTTTAAGTTGTGTTTATCGACTTTTCTACTCCCATCAATTTTAACTGATAACCAGTTCCATGACCTGCCCATTATTTCTTTTTCATATTTTGATAAGAATTTCTAATGATGATTATGAACGAAACTATAGTTGATTCAATTTCCCTTTACTGCGTGTTTAGTATGAAACATTGATTTCATCATTAGCTTGTAAGTTATACTCATCGACTTTTCTACCCCAATCTATTTTAACTGATAACCAGTTCCGTGACTAGCCCATTATCTTTTTAGATTTTGACTAAAACTTCCTATGATGATTATGAACGAAGCTAGAGTTGATTCAATTTTCCTTAACCTTGTTTTTAGTATTAAACATTGATATTAATAATATTTTGCAAGTCATACTCATTACCTTGCCCATACCCGCTAGCTCCACTCGAATCCATCCTTATCTTCACTATTTTCATAATTCATAGGAATGCTGTTATGCACAGATATTTTTTTAGGCTAGCATGTTAAACATTTCCACTCTCACTCATTCACTAAAACTGGTAGCAAATCAGTCTTTGATGTTCAATATCATGCAACACAAGCAAAGTTTCTATTGCATAAATAGGTGCAATAAATGTACGGGTACCTCTTACCCCCATTTATATATTGATGTTTGCTATTCCAGGGGGGGGGGGGGGATTTCAATATAAAGTCATACCTGACGTGCCGCTCATATGGGCGGGTTATTTCAATTGAAATTCTGTACACATGGGTTTGATACCTTGCTTGATTCTGATAAGTAGGTTGGTATTTTTCGGATTTTCTTTCTCAAATAGCCCCAGTATTGGCTATAAAAATATTGGCATTATGGTGTCTTATTGCACGATGACCAGAAACAGATCACCCCTGAAAACATTGCTCTACTAGATATCAAAGGCTATAAGTAGTTTCATCATATTAAATTATTTGATATGATTGTTGTAACAAATATATTCCTAACATTAATATTATATTTCAATTTTTTAGAACTTGGAAGTCTGCAAAGTTAATTCCTGCCCAACAGGATATAGATGCAAAGGAAAAAGCGAAAACCAACAAGGATTCCAATGCGAATGTAAGTTTTGATTGCTCATGAAAATCTTCATCGTTCATAATAATTTTTCAATTTGCCAACCATTATTTAGATTCTCACTGTTAATTCAAATTTTTGACCCATCATCTATATACTCACCGTTCATTCAAATCATTCACCCATCATTTTAATTTTTACTGTTAATTCAAAAATTTTATCCATCACGTAATTCATTCGTTTATTCTAATTTTCCGTTCATTCAACCGTTCATTCTAATTTTCTACCCATCATTTATAAATCTTTACCGTTCTTCCAAATTTTTCTAAACAGTGTAGAGTGATAGAAATACCCATTTCACCCTTTCACTGTAGTACGAGTAGTATCTCATGTGAACGACATATTTGCCAACAATAACCCAATATTAAGTTATGTGTTCACAAACCATAAAATGAATTATGAGCATGCATCAATCTAATTTACACAAAAATACAAACCGTCTTTGAAGTTAGCTTATTAGAAATAACATTTGCTTTTTTCACTGCATTGTATAAAGGAACTCGTATAAATAATAAACAATGCTGTATGCCAAAAACCAATATGGGATTAGGAGTTTATGAGTTAGATAAATTAATGCAATCAGCCCGCTTGAATTATCTTAATCAAGATATTGTCATGCAAACATACCATGCTTCAAGAGTGCACAATAGACATGATAACTTGTTTTCAATGCAATGCCACACCAGCATGATCTCCTTGTCGTAACTTGATTCCTCGTCAAAACTGTGGGAAATAACGCTATTGTCGATGAAATATAAAAGCTAAAAACAAAACAATAAAACTTATGAAGGCAGGCAAGAAGCAGGCTTGTTGAACCTTTGGGCATGGTAACATAACTATTCCATGCAGATGTCGGGGACGCTCTCTATCTGAGATATGACTTTCCTCTGCAACATTTGCCAAGCATATGCCTATGTAATCAGCCTTTTAATGTACCACACGCCATGACATGCAAAAAAGAGGTTTCATACATATAAGACAACGATTTGAGAAACTTTGAAGCTGGACTGTTAAATGAAATCTGCAGAAACGTAGCCATAGAACCGAGGCTTTTGCCACTCTCAGGTGAAGTGTTATCATTATCGTCTACCAATACTGAGGATAACGCTCGCCTAGATATTAAAGCTCGAGGTTTCTTCAGGGAAGGGCAACCGGCCTATTTTGATGTTCGCGTTGCGAATCTTCCAGCTCCATCGTACGAAAACAAGGCAAAAGAAACCATTTTGAAAAATGCTGAAAAAGAAAAAAAAACGTTCATACAACCAAAAAATAATTGAAGTGGAGCGTGGCTCGTTTACCCCCTTGGTATTCGGATTAAATTGAGCAATGTCAAAAGAATACACAACTTTGCATAAAAAAACTGGGAGCGAAAATCGCAGAGAATTTCTTTTAAACTACTTAAATCTATGATTTTGTGTATTCTATGATCTAGGACAGTCTTTTAAATTTGAACCCTATTTCAATTTTTTTTTCATTTTTACTTTTTTTCATACACACGATTTTCGTAATTATTTTTTTTTAGTCTTCTTAATCTTTACATATTTGCCTTTTAATGTTTTTATTGTATATTATAATCAATTTTTATTGAGAATGAAATGAATTTAAAATAAGATGCAGAGGGCTGAAAAATTCGATTCTGCAAATATCGCAAGTCTCATTTTACGCAATGCATCATAGGAATTTGTCCCTAAGCAACACCTAGCTACCAAAAACTAACTGATACGAAATTTTGGTATCTATGTGTTAATAAGAGAGCTTATTTCTATGATTAATTACGATGAAGGATAACAGGATGAAATCCAAATGAATCGCTGGGCTAGGCCGGTTTTAAAAAAGAGGCCATTGCATCATTAAGAAAAAGCCCCCGTTACTAGCCTTGCATGGACGGAAAGCTACCATAAACGAGGCTAAGTCGGAAACCGTTTGTTTGATGGAGTTGTCTTGTTTTCATACTTCTCGACCTGGCATACCTCCCTAAACTCTTTTCGAATCAAGAGTTTCATTCACCATGAAAAATACAAGATAACCTTCCTATTTCAAGAATCTGTCGCTGCAATTGACCAATCTCAGCTATCAGAGTTTAACCTAGATCCATATGATCTCCTTCAAGACACCGCTATGCTTGTAGGAGGATCAATCTACGCATGCGTCATCAGGTCGAGCAGTATGGATACTAGACAACTCCTTGTTTAATTGACCACTGTAGGCACCTCAGTGTTACGATGGCAGGATGTGTAGCTGAATCTCAAAGAACTCATTGCTTTTAAGAACTCATTGAAAAGCTTTGCAAATTCAAGACCGATGCATAATTTAGGAAAGCACTGTTCAGGGATGAATTTGAATAGACAGTGAATGTGGTCTAGCCTCTTAAATGAATGTGAAAGTGATTTTTTCTGTCAAAGCCACTGCGTGAAATAGATTTATTATCAAAAAAAACAGTGAATTATTAAAGCTCGGTTTGTCGTTTGGGCATTCTTTGGACGCCCTAGCCACGCCTTTGCATTCAGTGCCTCCCTCAATAAATCAACTAACATTGATATCAATTATACTAGCATTTAACGTGGTAAAAATTAGAGACGTTAATACGTTCAGCAGCTGTGCATCCTTTGGATGTTTCCATTACAATCTTGTTCTGATTGCAATCGTACATATTATGATAAGCTGCTGAGAAAAGGGAGTGTCACTGAAAACTGAAAAGCAGACTTTTGATTAGTCGTGACACATGATTGAAAAGATTTTAAATACATTGATAAGAAAATTTTAAAATATACAGTTATCTTCACAGAGCAGAATTCCTTTAATTGAATCCAGAATTTCAAAACCCGAATGGAAAGCTTTTTAGATATGCAATCACCGAAATTAAACGACGCAGCAAATTTATAGGTGCAAGACGGCCAACGCATGCGTGGAAGAATGAAAGTTTTAAAGCTGTAGTTGAATTGCATGAAAAGAGATCTTCCATATTGTATGGAAGAATCTGAACACAGGTCTGACAAATATTACTTTTAAAGGAAACTCAACCAAAAGCAGCAACAGTCTAAAACTTTTACAATTTTTTAAGTCAGAGTCAGTCAACTTTCTGAGATGCATAAGACCAGCTCATTTTTAAATAAAGCGATTGCAATATTAACTAGAAACAGATTGTCTACCAGGTCTTTGTATTCAGGTAAAATTGACAAAGTTTTAAATCTTCTCTCTGTGTCATCGATGATCGCTAAAATGTTTTAATTCTTTATGCTAAACGAAAATGAACACTCTGGTGTGGCTTTATTTATCTAAATCTTAAAACTTAATGATTTTTTGGCAAAATTTTTTGGCCGGTGTCGTGGGCCCTTTATTTCGCAGAATTATCTTTAAAGGACTACAGCATAAACAAATTTATCACAATATTATCACAAATTTATTATGGAGTTCCTGCTCCATCTAAAGCAGGAACTCCATAGTAAAACCATAGGTCATGTGTTAACTCATGTCCTAGCATTCTATTTCAGTTAGCACTATTTGCCTTGCCCTTACAAAGTGCTTAGACTTAGCATATACACGTTTCTTTTATAAGAGCATTTTTGTTAGGACACCAGGCTAAAGTTTTTGCACTTTAACACAAGTGAATAACCAACGTAACAACCAAGCCTACATATTTTTCAAACATATTTTATTAAGGAAGCGGGTGATAAGTTGATGAAATATTTATTCAAAAATAAGACCCAGACAGGCTGAAATAAGAGCCTAGTGTTCTTATGAAAAACGTGCTTTGTATCTTTCCTACTGTGTTCATAATTACAGGTTTAGACTTTAATCACACTTTGAGAATTCAATAGCCACAGCTTCATGATATTCTTATTAAGTTTAGTTTGTAAACATATCCAGCATGAGGCCTAAGCTCTTTTCAGACACGCTGTTTTTATTATTAGAAATCTCATGTCGGTCTGAAACTCAAATGGATCCCTTTGGCGTACTCAATAACTTTTATAGTACTTTTAGAGGTAAGGAGGGGAGAACTTCCCCATGTTTTGAATAGAGACCTGTCACCTAAAATGCACACCTTCACCCAATACACACAATCATACTGAAAATTGAGACATAAAGCTCTGTTTTTAGTGGCAGTGATGGCCGAGTGGCTGGGTCCCTCAACCCTTGTTCAAAGTGTACTGGGCTCGAATCCATCTCCCAACCTGCCACATAGAGTGTGAGTAGAGAATTTTCCATTTCTCTGCAATTCTAGACAAAAAAGCAAATTTAGTCACGAGGTGTGGTCACAATGAATGAGAGGGTTACACAACTCGATAAGGCTACCTATTCAGTGGGCCCTTTGTGCTTTACACATAAACCAATACCTTTCGATAGTAGGAAAGTAATTTTCCTTTCAACTATCAATGCACTGCTTTGATTAGTTTACCTATTCAGTGGACTCTTCGTGCTTTGCACATGAACAAATAACTTACGAAGATTGTACGCGTATTTGCCTATCAACTATCAATACACTGCTTTGATTAGTCTACCTATTTAGTGGACCCTTTGTGCTTTGCACATAAACCAACAACTTACGAAGATTGTAAGCCTCTTTATCTATGATGGATCTCAAATTGTTAAACCAATCGACAAGTAGTTTCAAAAACTCGAGATCCATGTCTTAAACAAAATCACAAAGCATACCCATGCACGTAAAGTTGTTCTTTGTTGATGAAACCACCATCTTTTAGCCACTTTCTGATATCTTATCGAGACTTTTTGTGTGAATGAATATACAGCAAATTGAAACTAATTTGTGAGAATTGAATGAGTAGGTTGGGAGTCGAGCCAATGACCTTTGAGTCTTCGCCTCAATCACTATACCAACTGTGCTACCAGGGCAGTCCATTTAATCAACTAAGCCATGTCAATTTCACATTTTCATTTTCACAAATAAATTTCAATTAATTTTTCAAACATCTCTTCTTCTCAAATATAAAACACATAAAGGACTCGAACGCTCAAGCCAACCCTAGTAGGACTCTAACTAACAACCTTGGTTATCGTCCATGAATCAAAATGAGATGAAAATCTTAAAAAATCATATCGATTAATTTTCAATATCCCGCATCTACTAAAATTTACTGATATTTCTAAATAACAATTCTCAAATTGCTTTTTGCAGACATCAGTCAATGCTGGAGCTCACCATGCCAAAATGGGGGAACCTGTCACGATGTTGGATATGGAATCACTTGCATTTGCAGCGCAAACTATGAAGGACAACATTGTGAAACAGGTAACAGCATTTGATTTCAGAAATGATGCATAGGATAAGTAGCAAGATCGATGAATGATGCGTTAACTGACACCATTTCACCTGTTGCCACAAGTATCTATATTCGATTCAATTCAAAGCTTTGTTTATGATTCATAAGTTTTATATTGACACTCTTTCTGACGTACTACTCTAATTATTTTAAGACGTGAAGCTTTATAGACTATCATATTTCATGTACAATTCGTTAGGTGTCATTTTCGTTCTCTTTCTGACGTACTACTCTGATGAGTGTCAGACGCAAAGCTTCAGTAGTTATTTTGTCTCATTTATTATTCATTGCATTGGATTTAATTTTCGTTTCCTTTCTGAAGTAATACTCTGATGAGAGTCAGACGCAAAGCTTCAGTAGTTATCATGTTTCATTTACAATTCGTAACGTTTTATTTTTGTTCTTTTTCTGACGTACTACTCTGATCATTGTCAGACCAAAGCTTTAGTGATCATTATGTTTGATGTACAATTTGTAACGTTTCATAATAGTTCTCTCTCTGACCTGATACTATGATGATTGTCAGACGCAAAGCTTTGATAGCTATTGTGCTTTACCATTTTTTTTTATCATCGTTGCCATCCTGGTTTAGTGTTTCATGACAGCAGTTTCGTACACGGAACACGTATTATTTCGTTAAACAACACTTCTTGATCGGTTGAAGTTAAGGAAGAGGCCAAATCTCAAAAAGGGGTGCAACTTAGCATTTAGAGCACTGATATGTGTACCCATTGGAAATCGTTGATAACGTAGATACAACGAACTTTGACTTTCGGAGATATTCTCCTCAAGGGAAAAAGATGGTTCCTATTACTTCTCCTGTCTTGGATCAATTCCCAGCTTACATACAGTAAAGAACAATAGAGAATATTTCGTTGGTGCGATATTTGTAAAAAGTTCTCAGTAATCCAACCAGAAATTAATTGTCTTCTACTCGTTTTTTCAGTTAAAACGTGTTCTTCTGGCTGTATGACTCCAGTTTGCAGTAACATGGGTAAGTAAAACCCTGTACACACAAACAAAGAAATCTTTGGTAGCTAATGTCTTGTCTGAACCACCAAATTTCTTCAAAGTTTTATTTGCTAACTCCAAGTATGGAAAAGTTAGGAGAAAATAGGTCTGCACCACCAAATTTTTACAGACTTATTGTCATGCAAAATTTTATCATGCACCTGACTGCAGCCGAATATTTGATTGGCTAGACTCTAGCAAACTTCTGCAAACTGGTTTGGTAAGAATATGCATGTTTAAACTTGTGCAAACTATTTCGCAAAAGTTTTTCAGAGTTTTTAACTAGTTCACACTAAGAACTTTATCAAACTTTTGTTTGCAAACTTGGTTTTTGCACAAGTTTTCAATTTAAAGTTTGCTAAGGTATATAGCGCTTTATTTTGAGCCTATTGAACAACTCCTAAAAACGTTGGCAAACTAGTTTACACAAGTCTGGACATGCAGCTTCTTACCAAACTAGTTTTAGAAGTTTGCTAGAGTCTAGCCAATCAAATATTCGGCTGTAGTCAGGTGCATGATAAATTTTGCATGACAAGTATTCCGTTTTTCACACTGCTTTCTCAAAGTTTGGTGGTGTTGAAAAGACTACAAACTGCCCAACTTTCGTAAATTTGGAGTTTACAAATACAAGTTTGTAGAAGTTTGCTAGTGTGGAAAGAGCTTCAGTTAAACAGCATAATTTAAAGGGGGTAGACAAAATTTCGTGGAAGGGAGTTTAACGAGTTCAAAACACATATAATGGAGCATATACATTCGTAAAAGAATCCACAAAGGAACATTTTGCGTGAAGAAAACCTCCGTGTTTCAGCAAAAATCAATCAAGAATCAGTGCAAAGCAATTTTCGTGTGAAAAAAAACTGAAGTAAATTTATCAAGATAACTTGTTTGAGTGTAAATGGCCTAAGCTAATCTTTTATTTTCAAAAGTTTCGCAGAATAAACTTATCGCAATTATGGAGGAAAAACGTAAACAACTAGAAAGTTTCTTCTTGCAAAAGTTTCCTACCTCGGCTCTTTTTTGTATGTGGAATGAAAAACACTGATTTGTTAACAGTCGACCAAAAGAGATTCACAGGGAAGCGTTAGCAGAGAACAAAGGACAACTATATCCTTGCGCTACTTAATTTATACTTTACAAGTAGAACGTTTGCTTTATCATTAGGAAATATATGTTGGTGAAACCATCACTGAATCCGAGAACACGATTCCACATCTAGATTTGTTGATAGTTTCCACAAAGGGGGATAAGTCTTGCCTGCATACAGTCTAAGATAAAATTGTTTTTGGTTTAGGGGCCGGATTAGCCTTCTCAACCGAAGGAAGAACAGGCCGAGTGGGTAATATTTTGGACCACACGATACCAACTACTGGTAATTACCATATCAAGGCTGCCGGTGCTAAAGGAGGCACACATGTCACTTCATATGGCACTTACAAAGGAACGTTTTGTGGGGGAAGTGGAGCTAGCATGGAAGGAGTTTTTCCACTTACCGCCGGGACTGTTTTGAAAATTGTTGTTGGCCACCGCGGTGGAAATTCAGTCGAGGTTCAAGGAGGACAAGCAACAACAGCAACAGCAGCCTCGCTCGGAAAATCAATTGAAGACAATGCCGGCACGGGCGGTGGAGGGGGTAGCTTTGTCTATACAGCAGCAGGTGTGTTATTAGTAGCAGCTGGAGGAGGAGGTGGGGCAACTGCCGGTTGGAATGGCGTTGACGGTAGCAACACGGCAGCTGGTACCGATTCTGTTGGTTTTGCTTCGAATAAAAGGGGATTTGGAGGAAGAAATGGGCAACCTGGCCAATGTTGCAATACAGGAAATTTTCACGGAGGAACAGGGGCTGGTTGGTTAGGACAGGGAGGTGCAAGGAATGGGGTTTCACATGGAGGGAGAGGAGGATCAAAGGCACAAAACTGGGTAGGAGGTATGGCTGGTAACATGAATTCGGGTAACAATGGAGGTCCTGCGCCTGGAGCGGTTGGGGGCTTTGGAGGGGGAGGAGGAGGGTCTGAGGATAATGGAGCCTCAGGAGCAGGAGGTGGTTACTCTGGTGGGGGTTCTGGGACTCATTCCAACCAGGCTGGAGGTGGTGGTGGATCATTTTGTCATCCTACGCTAGGAACATCTTGCTTTGGCGTAAGTGGTGGAAATAGTAATCATTATGGTTTTGTAACCATAACGAAGGTAGCTTGAATCCCTCATGAAAAAACGTAGACAAGGTGTAGACTTAATTTGTCTACACTGCTTCAAACTTAAAAAAATATCAAATAGTGACGCACGTGCTTGAGTAAAGCTAGATGGATTAGAAAAACTTTATGACCTCGCTGCTACTTTCACAGACGAGTTCCTAAAGAAAAAAGTCAATTGCTTAAAGGCTTTTGCTGATGAAATTGTTTTTGGTTTAGGGCCTGGAGTGACCTTCACGACCCAAGGAAGAACAGGCCAAGTGGGTAATATTTTGGACTACACGATACCAACCCCTGGTAATTACCGTATCAAGGCTGCTGGTGCTAAAGGAGGCACACATGTCACTTCATATGGCACATACAAAGGAACGTTTTGTGGGGGAAGTGGAGCTAGCATGGAAGGAGTTTTCTCCCTCACAGCCGGGACTGTTTTGAAAATTGTTATTGGCCACCGCGGTGGAAACTCGGTCGAGGTTCAAGGAGGACAAGCAACAACAGCAACAGCAGCATCGCTCGGAAAATCAATTGAAGATAACGCTGGCACGGGCGGTGGAGGGGGTAGCTTTGTTTATACAGCAGCAGGTGCATTATTGGTAGCAGCTGGAGGAGGAGGTGGGGCAACTGCTGGTTGGAATGGCGTTGACGGTAGTAACACGACAGCTGGTACCGATTCTGTTGGTAGACTTAAGGATAAAAAGGGAACTGGAGGAAAGAATGGGCAACCAGGTCAATGTTGCACTGGAGGGAGCTATGCAGGAGGAACAGGGGCAGGTTGGTTAGGACAGGCAGGAGCAAGAACAAGTGTGTCACATGGAGGGAGAGGAGGATCAAAGGCACAGAACTGGGTAGGAGGTGTGGCTGGTAAAATGAATTCGGGTAGTAATGGAGGTCCTGCCCCTGGAGCGGTTGGGGGCTTTGGAGGTGGAGGAGGTGGGTCTGAGGATAACGGAGCGTCAGGAGCAGGAGGTGGTTACTCTGGTGGGGGTTCTGGGACTCATAAAAACCAAGCTGGAGGTGGTGGTGGATCATTTTGTCATCCTACGCTAGGAACATCTTGCTTTGGCGTAAGTGGTGGAAATAGTAATCATTATGGTTTCGTAACTATTCTAAAAGTAACCTAAGAGTATGAAGTCACCGAAGGTTAAGGTAAGGTGCACCATCGTTCTTTGCTTTAAACTTGGTAGCAGTTTGCTAACTTGTTAAAGACAAGAAGTCATAGACTACGGCAAAAACGTTAAGAGGTATTTTCACGACATTGTGGTCCCTTGGGTCAAGGTGGGTAGCGTTTAGAAGCCACAGTAGGGTTAATCTGGTCTTGTGTTCAGTACCACTCTGTAAAGCTACACAAAATATCAGTTTACCTAGTAACATCTGGTTACAATAACCTTGCCTATTTTGCCTTGATCAACAAAGAGCTTGCAAACTATCTACTCACACGTTTTATGAGTTATGACAGGTCTGAAGAAAGGTTTTAACGGTTGCACCCATGACTTTCTATGTTCTCTAATTAAGAGTTGCGTATAAGTTTTTCATTTTGAATTAAGCTATGCAATTTTAGTAGGCCTACTATTTCAAGCTGAAATTGCTTGTAAAAATGTCTATGTAAGCCCAGCTGGCATTTCTCGGTTACATATCAATTTTTTGCCTCTATTGGCTCTTACCAACATCCCTATGCTTTTCCATTTTTTTGTGCTAGCTCAGTACGCAGAAGCTCCCTCGAAACATTGAAATTCATAATCGATTTGCAACTCATTAGATAATGAATAAACCAGAACGTATAGCACGCTCTGGGGTATCTGGTTTCGAGCAGCTATGACTAAGACCCCGTTTACACGGTAGCGGATCAAAAGTGTTGCGGATCAAAGTGTTACGGATCACCCTCCCGTCTACACAGTGTCGGATCAAAAGTGTTGCGGATCACGCCCTCGTTTTCACGGTACCAGATCAGCGGCACATCACATACACGGACAGATCAGCGGTCAGCGGTCACGTTCAAGATCTTGTCAGATTTTCTGCTCCTGTCTGTGATTTCCTAAATTTCCTTCAGCTGAATCAACGCCAACATTTCAAGATGCCACCAAAGAAGCATCGAACCATTTCCACAGAGAAAACCTTTTTATGGACAGACGAGGAAGTCTTGATGCGAATAGTGATAGACTACAAAGCCTCGAAAAGCGAGAAGGGCCTAGATGAACCAAAGGGGAAAAATCAAAACAAAACTGCAATTATGATTGAACCTCGTTTGTATGAAAAATACCCTCGCAATGAATCCGAATCAAAATTGATGCGGATCACTTGCGTTTACACGGGGAAGAGCAGAAGTGATCCGATACGAAAGTGATCCGACACAAAACGAGTTCGCTTTCGTAGCAGGATCAAAATTGATGCGGATAGCGGAGCAGAAGTGTACCGGATCACTTCCAGCTCGTGTAAACGGGAGGCTGATCCGCAACACTTTTTGTATCGGATCAAAAGTGATCCGCTACCGTGTAAACGGGGTCTAAATAATATGAGATTGAAACATATTCCTTACCCAAATATAGCTTTCTTGAATGTCTGGATAATGTTCGTGGGTATCTCAATGTTAACTTACTGATACTTTATATAGCTAGAAAAATCAGATGCAGAGCAAAAATATGGATTACTTAAGCTTTTCGTCTGACACTCAATCACTCAGAATAATACGTCAGAAAGAGAACGGAACAAAAGCATAACAAATTTTTATACCTAGATGAGGATCGAAATAGGCCAATCAGAAAAGAGGTAAACGATTGGTAGACATTTTTCGCTATGCCCTCGATTTTTCTAGCTATATTGAAGTTTTGTGTGGACCAAAGACTGGCCTTTTATATTTCATACGTCATAAAGATGTATGCTGTTTGCAGGGCTATAATAAAAGTTGAATGCATCAAAGATCAACGTGATTCATACCTCATTGTACAGCCCGAGGGCTAACTAAATGTAAGCACCAGTGGCGTAGCCAGGGTCATAACTTTGGGGGGACAAGACAGCGAGCGAAGCGAGCAAGGCATGGGGACCCGGGGGCTTGCCCCCGGGAAAATTTTTCGGGCCACGCCCTTCAGAACGTCGGAGAACATTCCTTTTTGAAAGACCACCCTAGAATGATTAGTAGAAAAGTCCTTATGTTTGACTATTTTGTGATAAAATTATGCCAAGCACAAGACATACTTAACATTTAAGCACAGAGGAACTGTTTGTGGTGACGTTTACTGGGCTTCAATCTTCAGTACTTAAATCTTTTCAAAGCTGAAAGGTGATAGCCTTTTTATATGAAACGTGAAGGAAAATCTAATTTGAGGGACACGAAGAAGAAATGTTTCTTTAAAAAGTTCATTTGAAACTTTAGTTCCAATCGAAAGCAAACCTTCTGAGCGACAAATTTAAGTTTTAACAATAAGTTTGTGTTACGTACCGAGTGTCCCAAAAAAAACGCAACAGATTCAAAAATCTCTTACGGAAGCTGTTTCAAATTCAAAATCATTATTCTCTTAATCTACAATGATAGGATTAAATCTTGGTATAATTTTCAGAATTTTTGGCGACCTGGTTGCAAAGATATAAAACAACAACCTCTATATTTGCTGTAAGGGCAAAACTGGAGCTGCCAGCAATGGTGCAAAGAGTACTGCAAAATTAAAAGCGTGGCATTATCTGCAACTTCACAGGATTACACACAAGCACACAATTTCATCAAGAGATTGTTACCAAGGGATCCCTTGATGATTCATGAGTTTCGAGGGATTCTCAGTGTTATTTCCAATTGAAAGTATAACTCTATAATAATGGCCAAGTCACTTTAGTAAAAGCAGTCTGTTCAACGTTCAATTACCTTGTGTGTTTGCGTGCTGGTCAGCAATCTTCGGTAATAGCTGGCATTGTCATTTTTATATTTTAACAACATAATCCACTGTTGCTAGTGCAGCAGCTCTGGTTTTAACCCAAGGGTAATTTTGAAGTTTGCAAACTTTTAACTCTACAACCAAGTCACCAAAAATACTAGAAATTGTATCAAAATTGATTCTAATAATTGTAGAACCAAGTCACCAAAATACTGGGAATAGATAAAAATTCATTCTAATTATTGCAAATATGGAAACGCACAGTGCATTGGTTGTATTGGTCCTTTCGCAATAACATGATTTGTTGGTACACTCTTTTTTTCTAACAACCAGTAAATATGATTTGAATCTGGCTGTTCTTAAATATTCCTCTACTTTCAGCCTGAAATATTCGTAAATTGTTCTTCCTTTTACCAATGGTTTGGAAGCCTTTTTTTGCTATCAGTAGTGTTCATTGTTTAAAAGTTTGACGCTCTTGACCATCTGACATTATCTGTGTGCTCTGCTGCCAATCCTCTTTTATTTCTCAGTCTTAAAGTAATTCCATAAAATTTTCATATTGAGCCAAAACTGGTCAGCTTCAGTTTGTTTTATGCTTGTTGTTAAGTTTTGGCCAAAATTGAGGCTCGTGTTCTTATAAAATTGTTCTCATAGAAAAGAATGTGTATTCTGTTACTTGGAATGGGAAAGTAGGGGTCAAACGTATATGTAGATAAAGCAGCTGGCATCACTGTTTCTGACATTCTTTCTGACATGACACTAAGCCCGGAAAAGCACACAGCACGAGGAGATACGCAGAAGGAAGGTTTTGTGGCAGATTTTCTTGGCCAGAGGAAGGTTGACAACTTTTCCAGGCTCATCCGATGAGCCTCAAACAAAAGTAACTGGTGTGGTCGATTATCAAAATTGCACTGAAGGCCCTAATTACCTTGAAGAAGCTATCAGGACATGTGCTTAGTTGACTGACCAAATATCTTATGACTAAAGAAATTCCTATCTGAATAATTTTGTTTGAATCTATAATAAACCTACTCCCCCCCCCCCTGAGGTGCCGATTTTATTGCAGATTTGGACTTTTCTCAGACACCAATTTTTTGATCATTGGGGGGGCGATCGCCCCCCCCCCCTTGCCCCCCCTGGCTACGCTACTGGTAAGCACATTGTACACACCAAACGTTATTGAGATCTAAATTATAAAGGATTACTTTCACGAAACCAGGCTTACATGTTCCTATTAGTTCTTATAAGAGGTTCTTAGAGTTTTCACACGTTGTTTGTGAAAAATTTTTTATTCGTTTATTCTTTGGACAAAACCTTAAGGAGAATTTAAGGGCAAATGATCGAAATTTCAGGCTGCACAATTTTTTCAATGAGCAACTGAACTTTGGTCTTAGTCCCCAGGGTTGCTTGAATTTGTGGATTTTCAGCCCTCGATGTTGCTTTAAGAGTTGCTTGAGTTTTGAGAAGCAAATAAGCAAATAATTTCCCTGTTCCCCAAACCGTTAAGTTGATAGTTTACATTTTCAAAAACATTTGAAATACCAAACATTGTTCTTTTAACAATGAAACAGGCTAGGCTAAGCAGTTCAAGCAAAGTTCCTTAAGTACTTAGTGGCTTGAGTTATTCCATCGAGCCCTGGAGTTGCTTACTGTTTTGTTCATTCCAGCCCTAGTTGCATATTGGCAAGTTGCTTATTGAAAATATGAAATTAAGTAATAAAGCAAGGCATATCATGACGTTTATGATTATTTATTGTTTTGCTCGATTTAGCACTGGTTGCTTATTAAAAAAGTGTAGCTTCTAATTAAAAGAAGCTTCTTGTATGCAGTCGTTTTTACTGTATGGATTGAAATAACGTTCTGCTCTGCAAACAGCCTTACATCTATCTTGGCCACCCAGTGCAATAAGTTTTATTCCTTGTATAATTGTAAGTTAGCTCACGTTGTATCGATAAACCATTTTCGTAGCATTGTAATTAGATATCATTATTAGTATATGCACACACGAAATTGGAACATAATATCAGCACTATAAAATTGACAAACTGAACTAAAACAACTCCCAGCTATTTATTTCTGACTTGTGTAATGCTATCGACTAAGATGTTTAGAACCTTGCGACTCCTTCGTAATACATTGGGATACAAAGTTTGTGCAGTATATGTACATGTACAAGTCTCAAATGATTCCAGTACTGGAACTTTCTTAGCAATTTGCTAATTCCAGTACAAAGACTTTCATAAGACTTTCCTAGCAAAATTTGACTAGAGTTGTTCATCAATTTTTCATGTTTTATGCGAACAAATGCATTGGAAAATTATCATACAAGGGTAGATCATATCAAAATAGACTTTGGGGGACTTTGCTCCTCATTGAAGTACGAAATCCTCAAGAGTTTTGGTCTTCTTTCGTTTTTGGTAGGAACTGCTTTCAAAACTATCTTGGGTATAAAAAACTCTGTACTGAACTTTCTTAACATTTCGGAAAGTACTGCTTTCTTACAGAAAAAATGCGTCTAGTATAGTGGTGTGCCGAATTAGTTGATTTTCAGCATTCTTCAGTGATAGCTCTGAGTACTGTTGAGGGATATCATATTTCCCTCACTACTGGACACCCCCCATACCACCCAAAGATATCCCTTCACTTCTCAGTACAGCGTAAATCCACGCTACTCGCGTTGGGTGGTATAGGAATTTGGAACAGAAGGAACCTAGCTTAGGTCCTAGTTCTTTAATTCCTTATTCTGAGATTTCTTTTGACCACTTTGTAGATCTAAAAGTTCCTTAGTTATTTAACTTTAAGTACTCATTTAGTGGATAGTAATTAGTACCGATGCAAGAAAATCATTCAAATTCAACATTTTGCAATGAACTCGTGATAAGGAAACATGTTACACATAAAGAAGTTTAGGTTAGACCCATTTAACATAAAAGTTAAAAAGAGTCATTTAAGAAGTTGCATATCTACACCATTGATATTGTCTGATACAATATTCAAAATTATAAAGTACCTTAGTGATTTTACCTTTAGTAGTAGAAGTTCCTTAAGTTTTTTGACCTTCTATATGTAGGTTCCTCATAAACACCTCCATATTAAGTGTATCGTGTGAAAGCCGACGCAAAAGTCTAACCCAAAACATCTAGACCAACTAAAACTAACGAAGACCTGAATGAATACTGTTGAGTTAGATACCGACTCTGGATTTTGGAAACCTCTTAACAGACAGAGCAGCAATATTTCACGCCATAATCTTTCATCATCGAGCTTTAAATGTAAATCTGGAGCGTATGTTCTTCTACCAGTTTTTAATCACAGATAAAAAAAACTCAATAAAATCCCACCCAAATTCAAAGAATAAGATATCGATGACCCCCAATATAGTTCCCTAGATCCTAAGTATTTTGGTAGCCCGAGTTAAGTTGATAGGAAAATGCTTATATCTTCCTAAGATATTGGTGTATGTGCGTTGTGCAAATAAAAAAGAGCCCACTGAAAAGTTAGACAATTCGAGCAGTAAGAGCCAGGTCCTTCTTCTCAATATGACGACACCTTGTGGTTCCTTTTGCCTCAAGTTCCAGAGAGCTGCTAACTTCTCCCCTCGTACTTCGTGACCGGTCTGAAAGTGGTTTCAAACCCAGGAGCCTTAGAACAAGGTTTGAGTGATCTAACCACTCTGCCATCCCTACGAAGTCAAATACTGTAGTGTAAGGGGTATGACTTGGGTATTTCACTCATCTTATATAAGGAACTGTTTATAAGAAATCGTAGGACCAGATTTTCAAAACTTAAGAAACTTTGGTAAGAGATTTTGTGTGAATCAAAAAAGTGAAGAAACTTTTGCTATTTCTCTTAACGAGAAAAACGACTGCCACACTTCAGTCCCACAGAGTTGTAGACATTTCAATATATTCCTAGTTCAGTTTGGTTATATTTAATAAGATATTTTAGCTTTTTGCAATTAAATTTGTATTAATTTTTTGCTATTCATGTTTGCCAGTGATAGAAAATAAAGAAACAGCGGTGTACGAAGGAAAGGGTTTCCAAACTTGCTAGGATACTTTTCGTACAATAATTGTGGTGAAAGCTAATAAGAAGCCCTGTTACGAAGATTTAGCATACACGTTTTTTTTTATAAGAAACCTAGCTTGGGTCCTAGTACTAAAAGTTTCTTAATTTTTCACCAGTTTCTAGTACTAAAAGTTTCTTAAAAGTTTCTTATTTTTAGATAGGCACTTAACATCAAATTTTGCACTTTTCCTCGCATATTTCTTGTATCAAAGTGAAACCCAACTACTAATACAAGTAGAGTCAACATCCTGTGCTCCTCTAAATAAAAACGTGTAGCAAACTTAAATCAAGCAAAAATGTATTGTTGACATATTACTTTCCGGCTCAGAAAGTCCTCTTATTTTTTCAGAGTTTCTTAAAATTATTGATGTAGTTCTAAAAGTTTCTTAAATTTTTGGGGCTCTAGTACTAGGTTTCTTATAAACCGGTTTCTTATAAAAAAAAACGTGTAGTTTCTTTTGAAAAATTAAGTGTATGTGAATAGGGCCACGAGTTACCATCCGGTCGTTTTATTGAAACTGAAGTTCTGCACCTGCGCACAATGCAAATATGAAATATTCGCATTCAAGCTTTCGGTCGGGGATTCGACCAAGATACTTTTCATCGGTGAGTATGCAATTCCCCCCAGAACAAGTAGATCGGCTATTCCGGTTTTTACAATAAACATAGAGTTTGGATCAGGGTTAGGGTTTTACATTAATAAAATACTGAGTTGAGATTGGGGTTATGGTTTGGGGCTTGGTATAATGTTAGGGTTTGCATTTAAGGTTAGGGAATAGGGGGATAGGGTTTTTTTGTATGGGGGGTTAGTTAATTAGTGTTTCAAAATTCCTCCGCGCATCTCGCATAGAAAAACCGGACTAGACAACCTACTTCTAATGGGTGGGATTTCGTGCTAGGCTATTAATTTTCATCACCTTACCGCGCGAGTAGCGTTGCTTGGAAAACATTATCTGCACTGATAAAGACAAAGACCTGTAGAAGTATTTGTTTCCAGCTATATCATTCTACAATGAAGAACATACAGATCCAGCAGAAGAAGTCTCGTAGTTAGTGGATTTGTTTGTAAGTCAGTAGTTGGTCGCGTGCTTAGAGCTAGCGCTAACACAGCATCCTTCGAGCTTAACTCTCGGCCTATAGGGTATTGGCCTATAGGGTATATAAAGTGTTAGTCAGGCCCAAAACTATCAAAAAGACTTTTTCTAACCACTAAAATCGTATACGGATATGAAGATTTACTACATATTTCGTAAGGCTCGTGGTAGATTTTGTTATTGGTGAAATAATTAAAGGAACATTCCTGGAAGATTTGAAGAAAAGGTCTTGCCTGGAAGAAAATGAATTGCCCGTTTTGGTTATAAATCCATTTTGTGTTGAAAGTTGGATTGAAATACTGTAAACAAATAACAAAAATAAAAAGGTGCAAAGCTGTGCCTGTGTTAAAAGTCACAAAAATGATTCTCGGAAAACCAATACCCAAATTTAGAAAGTTATTTAGATCAAAGTTTATACTGATGGCAGCAATCATAATCTCCGCGTTGCTCTTGCTGCTAAGATCAGGAACTATTCCTTTGACATCATGGAAAGATGACGAAGCAAAACGAATTGCAAATGGAATACAAAATATAAATAGTAACTGGCAAGATCCAAGGACTGTAGAAAAGCCTACGAGAATGGAAAGCAATTACAGAATCACAGAGTTTATGAATTCAATTGGAAATAAATTGTTGCAGTTCAATAACAGAAATAATAATAGAAAAAGTGCCACAAAAAAACAAATCAATAAAGAGAAGTTGCAAGCAAAGACTATACATGTAGGAAAAAGAAGTGGAAAAAGTTTCATAGAGCTTATTGATGAAACCAATCCTCAGCATTCTCTTGATAAAGATCGAACGTATAAAAGTAGTGATTTGAAAATACTAGTTCAGAGTATGAATGAAGAGCAAGCCATTATGAACAAAGATAGATTCCCAAATCGCAATAAAGATGGAGTGGTAATTGTTATTCAAGTTCACAAGAGATTGAAATATTTGATTGAGTTATTGAGCTCTTTGGAGAATGCCAATGGAATTGAGAATAGTCTATTGATTATCAGTTCTGATTGGTACTCTGATGGAGTGATGGAAGCAGTAAAGAAAATAAAATTTTGTCAGGTAATATTTTCCTCAATTTTCTGTTCCAAGTCGATCTAGTTTCATTTGTGTTCGAGCATTTTGGAACCTGTTGGCAATCTCTAGGGCCAACTTCAAACTAACAACTCTCTGAATTTAGTATTGCAATTAGAGGAGAAACAAGAAAGGAGACTGGCTTCTCTATTTATTAAAGTTTCATACTTTTGCAATCATCAGACAGAGAGAGTATAATCGCAAGAGCATGGAACTTTAAGTAACAGAAAAACAAATCTTCTTTATTGTTTCTCCTCTATACCGTTCTACCTTTTGTATATGGACCACTTGATGCAATCTTGACCATGCAATTATTATAGAGATGTTATTGTAATTATGTGTAAGAAAGAATGGTAAGAAAACGCATGCCTTAATCAAAAGAATAAAATCTCAATGAATATCCACTAAAACCGTGGCTGGATTGAAAACAAACCATAGAATACTGGTATACAGCACCTAAGACATAGCTCATCTAGGGCGAACCTGTGTCTACCGTCCAGAAATATCATAATTAAGAGGGGTCTGGTAGGATTTTCTATAACGAGGCCTTTTACTGCTAATATGCAAAACTTAAATAGTTGTGCAAGATTCTTAAATTATTCTCTCTCTACAGCAAAAAAGCTATCAGATTTCCCAATGTAATCAGCAGGATTGAATGTTTGCATTACACATTCAGCTGAAAAAACACTGCTCAATCAATATTGCTTACAAAGCTACAATATTTTTTCAGGCTATTTAGCCGGCAGAACCTTTTTAAGAAATTGTTATTAGGGGGGGGGGACAAATGATGAAAAGGGATAATAGAGGGAGTTTGGTCACGCCTGGTGTACCAAAGGCACCAACCCAATAGCTGAAGGTCACTGTCTAAAGCATCCGGGGGTATGGGGAAGTAGCAGGCTCCAGGAAAGGGCCCTGGTAGAGTTCCAGTGGCTGAACCCCTCAAAAGCTCTTGACATTTTGTCATTCTGAGCACTCAGAATACCTTAGGTTCTGTTTCTCTTCCTCCATATTCTAATTGTCCCTAGAAGCATCACTGTATAAGTAGATGATATAAGCGGCTGATGAACAACACCTAATTGACCTCACCTTTATGATTGCAATGAAATAATGTCAAAGTACTTTTTTTCAAACTAATCAGTATGAAAAGGGATAATATTATGGGGTGCGGTTCTGATTCTTGTTCTCAGAGGGCACTGACCACGAAAAATTGCTACCATTGCCCATTTAAATTGCTACTGTAAAATTGTTTTACAAATTGTGAGGATATATTGCCTATGAAGGGCCAGTCTTGAGGTACTCCAAAGCAAAATTATAAATTGAATTCTTGTTTCCTCAACTATTCTAAAAATTTAACCTCGCCAGGTTCAATTTTGTAACTTTTGTTATTTGTTGAAAATTTCAGGTTATGCATATATTCTTTCCATTTGCTGCGCAGTTGCATCCTGATTCCTACCCTGGCAGTGATCCGAATGACTGCCCAAGGGACATAGACAAAGAAGAGTAAGTATTACCAGTCCTTTTCTTAGATAAATTTCGTGTATTTGGTGATTCGTCAAATGACGTGTTACTGCACTGGTCAGAAATATTTATTCAGTGTGTCATAGGTGTGCACAATGCTTGTTTTTTAGAATTGATTTTGTCAGCAAGAAGCAACTTTTTCTTGTTTAGGCTCCTCTTTAGTCTTAACAGCGAGCCAAATTCTGTTTTCAGAGGCAAGGGCTGCTGTTTCTGTCTTGTAGCAAATTTAGTTCAACCTGCAAAAATTTTTGTTAGCATTGTGTGATGAAAAGGACTTCCAAGCCAACTTGTTTACCTCCGAGGTGATGGTGCATGTGAGGCATAGGACCTTGTTGATAGGCAAATATACCTACTATCTTTGTAAGGTATTGGTTTATGTGCTAAGCACAAAAGGCCCACTGAATAGATAGAGTAATTGAGCAATACATTGATAGTTTATAGGCAAACACGCTACTATCTTTGTAAGGTAGTGGTTTCTGTGCCAAGCACCAAGTTCCTGCTTAATAGGTAGACGAATCAAAGCAGTGTATTAATAGTTGATCGTCAAAATATGCTTACTTTCTTCATGAGGTATTGTTTATGAGCAAAGCACAAAGAATCCATTGAATAGGTAAACTAATTGGGCAATGCTACGCTAGTCCTTCCTGTCAATGTGACCACACCCTATGATTCCTTTTGCCCTTTAGCCTAGAATTACAAAGAAATGGCAAATTCCCAAATCTAACATTATGTGACAGGTCTGAAGGTGGTTTCAAACTTGGGACCCTTTGAACAAGAGCCAAATGATATAACCACTTGTCCATCCCTGCCACTGTACCATAATTGATTCGTTCATTGATTTATATCTAGGACTTATTTCCCTTCTAATGGCATTATATGACAGGAGCTATATTGATTACAAATCTTATTATTAGGAAAGGATTCAAATGCAGTAAAAAATGAATACAGAAAATGTAAAGAAAACGAGAACTGAATCTGTAAACAGAAATCGATTCCTACCCAGGGGTGTATTTACACCCAATGATTAGAAAATTTCACCGAAGAAAGATTTGCCCAAATTTTCTCATGTTAAGTTGCCCGAAGATTTCATGAATGAGAATTTTAATGAAAACTGGAAATTGGAAATAATTTGTCCTTATACATGAGTCCTTAAGAAGTTTTAAGTTTGGAAGATAACTATACGTGAAGAAGATTCACGTTTAAGGAAAGCTTTTATTCCAGACTCACTCTTAATACATATTACAGAAACTAAGCCCAGGTTTCCTAACTTGTTTAATCGTATTGTATTAGGGGGTGTCACACCCAATCCCCCCCAGTAGCTATGTCCCTGTTCCTAGGACCCTACTGGTTACTTCTGGTTATTTAAATTCTATTCTTTATGAAAATTAAACCTTTTACTTTTCCTCCAGAGCATTGAAAAAAAACTGCATCAATGCTGAATACCCTGACAAGTATGGGCATTACAGAGAGCCTAAATTCACCATGACAAAACACCACTGGTGGTGGAAGGTACGTCAATTTTATAAACTGTAGTTTACAAAATGTTTTTTCTCTTATTGAATTAGCTCACCAAAGGAGCTAAACAAATGAAAATTATCAAATTTGTTGTTGCTTATCAATCAAAGTTACTTATCTGGACATTTTCTTGTTACGAATGGGTGTTAGAAATTAGTTGATAACGTGTCAGGAAAAGGCTTTCCAGCTCCATATAAAGAGGTAAAATGAATCAAGAGGTTTTTGGTCCCTTCAAAAGAATGACTTGCATGACAAGTATTCTATAAGTCACTTTCAGATTTGAATTTTCTTCTAGGCAAATGTTGTATTTGACAAGCTCTCAGCAACAAAGAACTCAAAAGGACCTGTGGTGTTTTTGGAAGAGGATCATTATGTTGCTCCTGACTTCTACCACTCTATCATCAAGCTTCACGAATTAAAACAAAGGTAAAACAGATTTTTCTAAAAAGTTATTTCAAAATATGATTTTGAGACATGATGAAAAAACTCTCTAATAGGCCCCCCATCTTGGTGGCTTAATAGAGAATTTATGATAAGCTTCGTTTTCCAATTATTTCCTTGTCTTTTTAGTCCTTGCTCTGCCCTTCTCTGTGGTTTTCCTTTAGGCTTCATGTGGAATCAACCAAAATACACCTTTTAAAAATTAATAGTGCACTTTGTCTTCAATTTTTGAGAAACTTTTTTCCACCAATTTTCTGACCATATATTAAGATAAAGCCCTAAAAATTGAGTTTTGAGACTTTTTGCTTCCAGCTCTACAAAGGTTTTAGAACTAGGTAATGAATCTCTAAAAATTGATTGATGGAAAACTTTTCATTTATCTTTAGTGATGTGTAGATCTATTTCTCAGAAAAATAGGTAATCATAGATGGGTGATGACTCCTGTCAGAATTCAACCACCAAATCCCTTTGTGTCATAAAAGGTGAATGAAATGGTTGGCGTCAGGAAGGCCATAAAACGGCCATAAAACACAGCTTCATTACCAAACTCATCTTGCGACAAACCTAAGGACAAGTCAACCCCTGCCAGCGAAAACATCCGGAGCATGAATTCTGTTTGTATATAATTGAATACCTAGACCAGTGGTTCTGATTAAACTTCTCCCATTCACAAATGGATTTCATCTCTAGACTTGTATTCAGACTCACCCACCAAACTTATCCACAAAACTTTGACTGAAAACAAAAGTTATGCGACGTTCCATCTCTGTTGTATCTCAGACCATCTCAAAATTGTGTTCAGTCTTCCATATATTTTTTTGCTCTTAGAAATTTAATTGCTGTCTTGTTCTAGTGATGAAAGATGTAAAAAGAGTTGTGATATTCTAAACCTTGGCATGTACGTCACTCCTGAAAATTATTTTGCAAATGGGAATAACCAGGTAGGGAATACTTTTGGAATTTCAATGAAATAAGTAGAACCCACACATGAGAACAGTTTTTGAAGTGAGATAGTTTCTGTCTAATTGTGCGAGTCTGACTTTGACGATGCCTTCATTCCAAGCCCAGTGCAGTGGCATAAACTTTATTAATGCAATTAAGCTTTCTTATCCCATTTTAAGGTTGATAATTCAATAACGTATTCTCATGAGTAGGTTATGACAATGGCAATATTCCCTAATCAGTTCTCCAGGGCCAGGATCTTGCCCATTACAGACCAGACCTTATGCAGTTATGTTCTAATACATGGCTGTGGAGTAGGATTGAATACAAAATAAAAATGATTGTCTCAACTGTGGATAAACATGGAGCCAGATAGGCTAGAAAATTTGAGCGCTAATTTATTGTCCTGAAATAGAACAATAGTTAAAGTCTAGTTTGACTGGGGCCTTATTCTGAACTTTTATTTGTGAAAAGTAACTATGCTTCTGCAACTATAAAACTATAAATGAATTTTCTTTTACCGAGGTGGTTTTATTTTCTAGGTGTCATTGACTAAGTGGAGATCTTATGATCATAACATGGGAATGACAATGTATCACAGTGCATGGGAAGCCATCAAAGAGTGCTCGCAGGTATTATCTCCATGAGCCTAACTCCAAGAAAAACGAATACTTACAGTGTGTGTCAAAACACATATTTGACTACAAGCAGTCAGTAAACTCAGCTGTCCATCCTTTAGAGGGCGGTTAATGGGTGCCCAGGAAATTTGTTCTAAACTATCAAATCTTGGGGGCACAAGCTGTAGGTTCACATCAGCTTCACGCTGCCATACTCTTGCGTTAAAGAATGAATCTGCTTGTTTGATTTGCTGGATGATATGCTATATCAAATCCAATGCAAAGATTAAAGTTGATAATCATCTCAGAGCAGCTAAATGATTGAGAACGTATTTTTTAGATTTGTTATGAGACAGTTGGTAGCATAAACAACAGTTTTGTAGGCACTGTTTACTACGCAAAGCCTCCTTGAAGAGGAATTGATCTTGAGGCATCACACTACAGGTGCATATTTATATTCATGAAAGATTTCAAATATGATATTTAGTACCATTAAAAAAAATAAAATTACATGCGAGCCTAACCCGTCATTAAGATATAAAACAGTATCACTTGATAATGGTTTAAGCCCGAAAGCTCGTATATCATAATGGGGCTTGTCACTGGTAGCTACTAGATATCATTTATTTTAAATATTTGCGTGTGCTTTATGTACCGAAACATTACCTTCATTATACTCTACGCAAAAATGGATTCGATGGCCTGATCTATCTTTTGTGTTTTTTCGTATGCTCATTATTTTATTCTATTTTTCTTGATAAGTATCGTGAATTTTAAGTGCTTGATAGAAAATACTCATTCCCCAGGATTAGTTTTTAAAATCGTTCACTTGCAGCATTGATTGTTTCTTTTACTCTTTAATTTCTATTTCATCATCAATATTTACAAATGGAATTTAAAGCGATTGGACCATGTAAAAATGAAAAAATTGAAATATCAATTGAAGATTTAGAAAACTTATAGAATTGATTGCATCTTTTTTCTTGTCAAAAAGTTGAACAAAGAAGATTTATTTTGAAACATTCCTGAGACAATTTGCAGCTATTGCTGGCAATTAAAACGCTACAATTGTGACTGGGTTTAAGCTTAACAATATATGGATGCCTTCCATCAATCAGGCCAAAAAAGTCATGCGGACCCTGTCCAACCAAACCTTTTTTTGCTTTGCTCGACGAGTTTTACAGGCTTATTTAGAAGCTTTGTTGGATCTATTTTTTTTGCCTCAGAGGTTTCCGACAATTTTTGTATTCATTTATCAGGTAATTTTATTCTTTAGGGATTTTAATCAAGGTTTTTATGAGGTTGTTATCTTCTCATTTTTGATTTGTCAACATAGTCTTAGGGGCAGTTTTAATTGTTGTAATTATTTAAACTTGATTTTTAAGAATGAAATGAATTATTCAAAAAATTTTAGAGGATCGTTGTAAGAAAACAGAAAGAGATATGCCAAAATGATTTCCAATTCGTTCTCAACGGACAAGAAACGTTCTGATCTGCAAATAAAGAATTCTGACATCAATGTCAAATTCACCTTTCGTCCCTTCACATACAAACAGGTACTTAAAAATTCCGATCTCTCTTTATGATCGAAACCTTCAATGTTGGTTTCTTTCTCTTCAGGTATTTTGCACACACGACGATTACAACTGGGACTGGACACTAATGCATATTAGTTTGACTTGTTTGAAGCAACCTTTTCATGTGCTGTCTATGGATCTACCTCGCGTCTTTCATATTGGACAATGGTAAGTTCCTTTGTGTTTGACCATTATCTTTTTACTCTGTACTTCTTATAACAAAATATAAATCAGATGTTAGAATAGTTAAAGATGGAAATAGATAGGGTAGGCAGTGTAAGAGCCCATCGAAACTTTCAATTTACTTTAATTTACATTTTGGGAAGGTAAAACGCCTTGTAAATACTTAAATGTACAAAATCATATTGTCTGCTACGAAAATCAGGTGCTAATGCCATTGTAATTTTCTCTCTAAGAATTCATAAATCTATATCAAAATCCACGTTTTTGAAAAATAAGTAAGGCCCGTAGGCTGAAGCTGCCTAAAGGTCTAACACAGCTCTCGGCGGTCCAATAGTTACGGATTGATGCCATCCAGACTCGATCTTGAATTCCTCAAGAATTTTTGTTTCCTTTCGGTTGCGAACTTAAAGATTTACGATGATTTTGAAACGGAATCTCACTATTTTGCAGTGGAATGCACCACGATGGAAACTGCGATACTAAGCAAGTTATCGACACTTACCGTTCACTGATAGAACGAAATGCAGGCGCATTTTTCCCTGAAAAACTCGAAATTGGCAATACTGACGAAGGTAATCCTCGTTCTGGTGCCGAAAATGGCGGCTGGGGAGACAAACGAGACCACGATTTATGCAAAAGTTTTGTTAAAAAGACAACGCTGGCTGGCTTTTCAGGTTCCTAGAGTTGTCGATGCATGGGGGAGTAGCATGGGTTGATAAGGGTGAGTCTCTCTGTGGGGGCAGTGAAATGGGCAACAGTCGATTTCCTTCTAGTTCAGGGGATTTTCTTTATTCTATTACTATTACCGTGAGTTATACTTCTTATTTGCCGACTTGGAATATATACGCCTGCAAACGAATGGCCTAAACCAACAAAACACAAGAATTTTAATTACTGAGAACGAGGCGAATCACGTGGGTTACTACTTCCAATATTAAGACACTGAATTTTAGCCTTGCCTAGTCAGGTTGGCCTGAACAACATAATGTCAAAGTAAGACAATTATTGGTTTTTAAAATATGGTGGTTTCTCATTTTCATTTCATTTTAAATATTTTCTATTGAGAGGGTAGCACTTTTAGCACAAAAGAGCTGACTTACAAGAGGCCATCCCTGAAACAATACTAGTTAAACTTAATTAAAAACTTTGATACTACATTAATTTCACTATGCAGAATAATCTTATTGAAAACTAAAAGGAAGTTTTTTGGAAGTCCTTTTGAAAAGACTAAGGGAAGATACCTACTTGCTGAGGGACTGTTCTAGATCTTTGCTCCTCAATGAGATTATGATTTTGACAACCCAATGTTTTTTAAGGATAGCTATAAACCTTGTAAGGTATAGGAGGGGTGTTTGGAAATATTAGTAAAAAGATCACACAAATAGCTTAGGGCCAACTTAAACAAAGACTTTGAGACCATTACTTGAGACTCATTTTGAACTCACTCATGGATAGTCTTCCGACCAAGATGCTCAATAATTGGTTTACTTGGGGCGTCAAATTTGCTATATGTGACAACTCTGGCAGCTCGGTTTAGAAGTATCTGTATCTTATTGATTTTAGTTGAACCAGTCTAATCCAAACTGAGCTGCAGTACATAAAATGGCCATCCGCAATACCTGCATAGATAGTTCTCAGGATTAAGAAAATGTTAATATCCACCCTTATCCTGATGCTATCGTGTATGGCAAGATAGTATAAGATAACTAGCACTCGTGTGTTATCTAAAGTTTACCTTGTACGAAGACGATAAGCAATGGTCAACCAGATAATGTTTGAATGATTTAACACTCCTTCTTCAGTTTTCAAAAGCAACGAAATCATCGGAAACGGTGCAAAAATAAGCAGAAATGGCTAGTATTCAAATGAAAATGCCTTTTTAAGATAAGCAATGCTTCTAATGACATTTAGCGATAAAAAACCAAGCAGCTTAAACATTAAACGATTTAAATGGCGTCTTACGAGGCTTAGCCACTCGAGATGAAGGACCAGTACTGGTATTGCATTATTGAGTGGGCTCTTTGTGCTTTCTATCCTGGAGCTACTTCTGTTACAATATAATGGTTGAATCTGAGTCTTGCTTAAAACAATGCACGGTCTTAAAACATGGGTAATTTTAGGCCTTCATTGAGACATGATGAAGTTTGGGAGTTCCTGGAACAGAATCTCAGTTGCACATTCTCAATGAAAAAGATGAAGCACTTTAGAGTTTCATCCTACTTTTTTATTTCTATGTTTATAATGTTTTCTACCATATCACTCGGTTTATAATGTTTTGCCTTGTGGATTGAATTGTATGTTTCTTTAACTGTATGTTGAATTTATGAAATAACAACAGAAGAATAGTCAACTTTTTATCTAAGACAATATATAAGCTGGAAAATATCGGAAACATAGTGAAATGAAAACATAGATTACTTGAGCTTTTCGTCTGACCCTCAACAGAGTAAAATATCAGAAAGAGAATGCAACAAATATGTTGAATTATTATATTTAGGTGTGGATTGAAATAGGCCAATCAGAAAAGAGATGAATGATTGGTATTGTGTAGGAAAACCAACCAACACCCTCGATACAGTCAGCTGACCTACCAACGTATTTAATCTCTGACGTATTACTCTATTGAGTTCACTATGCTTCCAATTTTTCTAGCTATATCTAAGTTCTGTAATGATCAAAGACTGTTACCATATATAAGACCAGTTCATAATTATTAATCCAATATTACTCTATTGAGTTCACTATGCTTCCAATTTTTCTAGCTATATCTAAGTTCTGTACTGATCAAAGACTGTTACCATATATAAGACCAGTTCATTTATTCGTTTATGTTCTAGAGCAGAGCTCTATCTAGAAGTGAAGATAGTGCAAAGTACAATGTATTGTGGTGAAGGTAAAACCTACAAAAACTGGGAATACTAAGTTAGTCCTATAGTCTGTTTGTCTTCCTCAACTTTAACATATATTTGTCTTGAAGCTTTCATTTGTCTTGAAGTTTGCATAACATCATTCTTTGACATTGGAATTTTCAGGTAGTTTTGCCCCCTGGAATAAAAAATGTGTCACAAAATCAGTAGTTTGACCCGGTGTCAGGGGAAAGGAAGGTGGAAAGCAGTAGATAAAAAAGCATCCGCCTTCAGCAGCAGTTTACGGGTTCAAGAATGCCAGACTTGATTAATTTCAAGGGGTCCATAAAAGATGGAAAGTATAAAAGAAATGTGAAATTTAGTAAAATATAAAAACTGACCGATAGCCAAAGTAAGGGCTGTTTTACTTTGACCTACGCTTGAAAGAGTCTGGTTTTCTTTTTTGACTTGCAGCTTCAAAGGAGAAACCTGAAATTAAAATTCATCAGTAAAATATTAACAGTTAGCCGAGGAAGCCTCATTTTGAAGCGTTTTTCGAGCATCAATGTTTCAAAATGGCGTACGTCCTTGGAAGAGTTTTCTCGGAAATCGTTCCTCTTCAAAAACTACCGAGTTCGGCTTGAATTAGGCCCATTGACTTTTGGTAGCGAGGCGTTGCTAAGTGACATTTTCCCATGATGCATTGTATGGAATGCTATCTATTGCAGAATCCTCTGTTGCATTATCGAAATTTAGGACCCAAATCCTGAGCATATTATTGAAATATGATTATGCATTAATGTAAGCAAATTGTGCTAACTAAATGAATCAGTTGTGTTACTGAACTAAATGATTTAAATTTCTGCTAAAAAACGCTTATCTTTGAGGGGCTAAAAGGTTTCCATTACGGTTGAGCTACGGTAAAGGATGCTGACGGTAAAATGTAAACCGTGTATTGATTGAAAAGAGCCATTCCATTGATTGAGCTCTCTCACAGGAGTCAATCAAGTATCCAGTGCTGGAGAGGATGTTTAAGAAATAATTGTGAAGAACAGAAACTATGAAAAATTGATCTTACACGAGAAACAGCATTGGTATGACGAAGACTTCCTCTTCTGATCTGAAAAATAAATCGGGACAGATTATTGTGTTCAGTGTTACAAACATTACCACAAAGGAAGAAAATAAACTGAACGTTTCGTCGCTCAACGAATAAATGCGATGTTTAAGACCAATACTAGGAGTTTCTAAACGAGGCAGGGATGTTAACATAAGAAGAAAGACACAATCAGTGATTGTTAAAGTCATCATCATCATCATCATCATCAGGTCGACCTAGGTCGGCATTGCATGACGCGCTTTCTCCAGTCCTCTTTGTTCGACATGGCGTTATCAAGCTCCTGAGGGTTACATCCTGTGTCATCCGCCAGTTGGTCAATGTATGATCTTTTAGGTCGTCCAGGTTTTTGTTTTCCGTGAGTTGGAGTCCAGAGGAGGACGTCGCTAGCGAGTTCATTCTTGTTCCTCCAGACGTGGCCGGCGAATCTCATTCGTTGTGTTCTGATGGTTTGGCTTATAGGTGGTGTGTTGCCATATAGTTCTTCGTTTTGTCGTGTGGTCTTTCCAGGACACATTCAGAGCTGCTCGCAGCATTCGTGTGTATGTGCCATCGAGTTTGTCTTCTAAGCTTGTTGTGAGTGTCCAGGCAGTAGAGCCGTAGAGAAGCACCGACTCAACCGCTGCGTGAGTCGATTGTTAAAGTAATGAAGATCAAAAGCCTGATATGGTTTAGACATGTTTGCCGAAAGCAAAACGCATTGCTTGTATGCACAAGCTTCAAGCAAAATTTTCCACACAAGAGACCAAGAGGAAGACCGCCAAAAAGATCGTCAGACCTAATCAGAGTGACACAAGATTCTTCTCGCAGCTGAACGCAAGACCAAAGATCGCTTGAAAGGGGTAGAGTCAGTCACAAGAGCTGGAAAGGGTCGATAGACCGATGCTGCTAAGTCAAGTAAGTCTAGTATTACATACTCACTTTGTGCGCACTCGTGTAGTATTTTACGAAAAGCGTGCAGTATTGATTTTGAAATTTTTTCTGCAACCCAAAACTATCAGATGCTTTTCTATTCTTTCACCCTAGGATATCATTTTAGCTAAATTGCGGACCTAAATGCTTTTCTACTTTTTCACCCCAAGATATCATTTTAGCTAAATTGCGGACCCAAATGCTTTTCTGATCTTTCACCCTGAAATATCATTTTGGCTTACCTAAAGTTTCGGACCCAAAAATATCGGCTTTATGAAAAATTACAGACCCGAAAATATCGGCCTGATATCCCCGTGTATAAAATTCTCGAGTGCACCCCTCTCTGGGCTTCAAATAAGTATTTCATTTACTATGTATTTATAAACGAATAATGAACTAATAAGAAATAGTCACCTCCGGATTTTTCAAACAGTGGAATATGAAAATGAAAAATCCCTAAGAAAGAATAAAATTAATTTAACAATGGAATGAATAAAATACACCATCAACACTTTATCGACAATCTTTGACAACAGTTTTATAAGGAACCCACTTTAAGCGAAACCGACTCGTTTACAATAGCTGAAAGACCACCAGAAAATTCACGAGGATGAACTACTATCCACTTACCTGTAAGCCATTGAAAATGGAAAATAGAATTTGCATTGATTTAGTAGCTGAGCCAACAGCAAACAGCCCAAAGACCCAGGTCAGTCCAAACAAAGGAATAAGTACCAAAAGTGCTTTGATTCCAATCCTGGAATTGATGAAAGAAAGCTTGCAAGAATACTGTGCTGTAAAAATATTATTGACAGCCCTGTAACCTACTTTACACCCACAAATCCCTTCGTCCAACTCTTCACTATCCCTTTATGAAAACGGTTGCATTTCTCATCTATTCTTGCTCTAAACAGAACTCATCTACTTTTGCAAGAGAAAAATATGGAACTCCATTGCTACACAAAATGAAGACTTTAGGTTTAGTAGATTCCTCAAACTACGGCGAGAAAAGAAAACAAATACAAATTATCATTTATTTTCAAACTATGATTTATTTTCAAACTAGTTAGATAACTAACAACGTAGGTAGTGGCAATTGACAGCTTCGTTTTGCATAGTAATGATAGATGGAAAGACGGATGCATAAAACGGGGTGAGTTGGAGCATTTTGCTTCTGAATTGGGGCACTACCCTAGTTGTGGTATCATCCTTTCTGTTTGGTGCGAAGCTAAAAGTGGGAGCTCTGGCTCTACCATTAAAGGCCTATTGGGAAGGCATTATGCGAGCTAGTTTTATAGTATTCGATATGCAAGATATTTGACTGACCTCGATGTTCAAGAAGGGATACATTTAGAGATGAAAAGCTTCACGATTGATATTCCAATAAAATATGTATTTCAAATCAAGAAATTTCAAATTGCAAACAACTTTGCAGAACAAAATCTAGACAATATACCTTATTCGTTGTCTGTCACTTTTTGTTCTGTTTACTCTGACAGAAAGTGTCGCCTTTATTGCAACAGCAACCACACAAATATTGAACTAAAATCGAATAGATACCTTTATGAACCAGTTCGCTATAACTCCCTATTTTCGTCTTGTCTTCGTTACGGCATCACTGCCCATGGTTTAACCTTTGATACATATCTAAAGCCACTCAATATCCCCCGAAGGAATCTCTAAGATGCATAAGTTTTTCTCATTTTTTTGATACTGAAAAACTGAAAACTGTCTGTAAATATTCAAAGAGCTTTTACCGAAAGTTCTGGTACTCTTAACAGATGTTTAATCAGAGATATTGGAACGGGGGCACGTGCTTGCCTCCAATTTTTTTTCATAAAAGAAATGAAATACTTCCAACTGATACTCCAATCTCCGCTAAAAGTAGTTCGAACACCTTTGCTTTTCTCAAAAAATAACTACTTTCGTAGCTTTCCTTGCATTTTGTCACTAATCATCCCCCCTTCCCCTCAAGACAATGTTTTTTCAAAAGGAGCTTTTTCAGACTACAACAGAAACTTTCCAAGTGATATCATTTTTGTTATCAGAAAGCAAATTTCTAAGGGGGCGTAGGTAGAATGTAGGAAACTGTAAAAATCATGCAGGTGTACCATGACTTTTGGTGGGGATTGAACCTACATCCCTGATCATAATGATTCGTTAACATAGCAGAAATATTCATTTATTTTCCTTGTGACTTTCTGTCTGGTTCTTAAATAATCTAGCTTACTCTGAATCAAATAACTTTGTTATTACATGCATAGGGGAGATTATAGAGGACTGATATTAAAAGGAAAATATAATGCTTACAATCAATATGAGTATCATTGGACCAGTGAATGTCCATATCGCACCAGTCTCTATTGCAAGCCAGCAACTAAGGGAAATGATTAATGTATTATTTGCCAGAATGTCTATCAGCGACATAAAATAGTTGTAGTAGAAGTGTCTTGATCGAACATGAAAAAGATCAAGTTCACTTGTTATTTTCAAAAATGAATTAGATAGAGGCGCTTCAACGGATTGGTCAGCAGTTTTCATCTAGGACACAATCACCCAAGGAGATGTGTGCATAGTGATATGGAGTGTGTGCTGTAGCTTTGAAGGACTTTAGCAATTATGTGAAGGATGTTCCGTAACGTAGAGGGGTATCATAAGTAACGTAGGGAATGACTTTCAGTAATGCAGTGGATTTCCGATACTTTTTCATATTACTTATGATATTCCTCTACACCCTCCACGTTACTAATGAAAATCATCCATAATACTGTATACTCTCCAAAATTCTGCAAGATATCCCTCCACGTTACTGATGATATCCCTTTACATTGCTGTACGCCCTCCTGATTACTAAGCCCCCTCCACCTTTCTGCACACTGTCCACATTACTGCGAATTCCATATAAGTTACTGAAAAATCAACAAATCTCTGATATTTGTTAGACTGAAGGGTACAAAAAAGTCGACTTACACTTTGCTACTTCCATAACTTTCATGCATACCAGCAAATGAAGTTGAGACAACAACTAAAGGGGTACCTAGAAAACACATCATGAAAATTAACAGCAGTCGATAACTATGAAACGTGGTAGCTATCTATAAATATTTCTAATCATTTTGGATAATCTAATAGGAGATTATTTATCTTTAAAAACACTTGATGATTATCCAATGTTATACTTATTAATCATTTGCAATTTTTTTAAATCGTTTTGATTATCCAATGTGCTAAAAACACGTAAAAAACATGCGGTTGATGCCGGTTTACCCATTGTTTTTATTGCTTGATTGACAAACTCTTTACGTTGCAGGGTCTGGGGCAGCGCGGTATAGCAATCCTCCCGGGGATACTCTTTGATTGGCCTAAGTACTTGTTTTTTGTTCAGGACTTTGATGAACGACAACTTTAAAAGTTGAAGAAACATCGAAATACGGTTTTCACCGTAAGAATGAGCACACCGAGTTTTATTAAGGAAATAGTAAGGAACAACGTTCGTTTCATAGGATCTTTAAGATTTGTTTACTGACGTGAAACGCGGATATTTTTTATAAAAGGCTAGGATCTGTTCTATGCTGAAAAATTGAAAATATATATTGGCTACGGATACGGAAGCCAAATGTAAACAGCTATGCGGTTTAGCATTAGTTTTTATAACAATAAACCAATACCTTACAAAGATAGTAAACGTATTTGCCTACCAACTAACAATTTGATACAGTAAACCTCACTTTTTCATATAAAAAAACATGAAGAAAAGATAGGTGGAGGGTTAAGGACTTTGCTGAGAAACTTTTTGTACCATAACTAGTATGAAAGGCAAAGAAACTCTAGTATTCAGCATAGTTTTTTACTGAAGAAAACAAATATTCAAACCCTTGTGGTCCGATTAAGATTCTGCAATTATTCACACGTCCAAGTTTATTTAAACTAATAGCAACGACAGAAAACTAAAACTCACCCCATCCAAAAACGAAATATTTTCTTCTTTTATCGTTTCCAGGTATTATTCTGTTAGTCATTAAAGCAATGCTGATGCCTTCAGCGAGCATCCAAATGCCAACAGCAAGATAGATATAATGTAATAAGAATGCCATACTTTTACAAACGACCTGAAAGATAATCAAAATGGCAAAGTCTTCGTAATTACTTACACGTTTGGAACAAGTGCTGAGAAAATTGTTTCTCAGAAGGCAACATTCTGAGTAGGTCCTGTCTCACTTTATTTCACCTACTTCGCCGCAAGCATCCAAAGGATCCGGCACAAAGCCTAGTATTGTGGACTTTCTTCGTTTAAATTCTGAGTAGGTCAAGTTGGTTGACAGTCAAAAACTAAAATCACAACAATTGAATAAAAAGTACCCCTACTATCGTTTGTTAACGTATAGCCTTCCTCAAGTTTTGATCGAAAAGAGGCCATGACACCTAAAGTAGCGACTTGAATATGCAAAATATTTTTAAAGAGCATAAATTTCACCTCTGTAGTATTTCTAGAGAGATTGTCCTTTTTCCACGCTTCCCTTCACTTTTTAGTACCCCACTGCGCGCTGATTTTAATATTATAATGGTTATTTTCAGGACAATTATGGACCGTCCCAGTTGATTGCCTTTAATATTTGCAATTACTAATCACGTCCAGTTTCAATATAGCCACAAAAATTGGAAGCATAGTAAAATTCACTATGCTTCCGATTTTCTGGCTATTTTTAAGTTTTGTACTGATGAAAGACTACGTCAAGATTAAAACATCAAAATAAGCAATGACCGACCATGAATGGGAGACTGCTCTTTGATGACAAATGGAGCAATCTTCTAATGACTTATGGCGATATTTCAGTAATCAGAAACATAATCGCCTAGAGGGTTAGCAATCAATAGGAATGGCCGCTTACCCTATTTCCAGTTGACTTGATGCCAGACAGAAATATCGTTTGTGCCAGCAGGAGAGAAATGCACAGATTCAGACGGATGAAGTTGCATTCTTTTTTCAATATTCTACAATTTAAATTGAGTGAATTTGAGAAAGAAGTATCCTCGGAGCAGATATTTGGTAGACCACTATGAAATACTAGATGCATTTGTACTTGTATACTGGATGCCATCGTGGCCGGCTAAAAAACAGGGCGAGTCAGGCTTAAAAGAAATGCATTCACTAGGTTGAAGGTATCCCTTCTTCCTGTGATGGGAGAAAGATTGATTGAAACTGGAGCTTCTTTGGGCTCGCCATAAAATTAAACTTGTGGTCGAAACTTAGTTACTTTTTTGCTACTTCAGCATACATGGCTGCTGGAGTCAGAACAAAATTATCGTCGCACGGTCGTTGACTGGGGAAAAACAAGAGAGTCAATAACATATTAAGGAACTTTTTCTAAAATGCTTATATGAAACTAAACCCTTATCCCGCAGAAAATCGCTAGTTTCCAGCATAACTTCATCCATTTTGATTCCTTTTTTGCAAGAAATGGAAAATATTTGAGGACTTTTTCTTTTTAGGAATTTTGATACTTGAAATGGCGGGAAGGAGAATGTTTTGCTGATTTAATCTTTTTATCCCGAGGAAGTTCTTGACAGTTTAGGACTACTTTTCTGGACTCTGCATAGCTTTGTGGTCAAAACCCAGTTTATTTCTTTGCTTATTGTTAGGAAAACGGCAGTGCTTAAGATCTCTGTCTATATTATACTCTCAGTTGATGTTGAAAAGGAGTGATGGATGCTAGTCAGGTGAGAAATAATGTCATTTTGGATTGTGCACTCTTTGTTTAGGATTACTTCAGTGTCTTCTTGTACCTTAACATTGCAATAGAATATGTTTCAATAGCGAAAAAAGAGTGTGATATGTAAATATAATGGACAGGGACTTTCCTTTAGCTATCTGACCACCTACCTAACCTTTGGTTTCATACTCGACTTGTACTAAATCGTCCGTGGAGATTCGATTAGGACTTTGAAACATTCTAGATTTCCACTGGAAGTGCCATTTTTGATGACGTCAGTCACTGTCCTTTTTCGAACTAATGCCACTAACTCTTTGTGTATAAGTCTGACGTGTTGGAAAATAGTGTAGTTAGACAGCACTAGATTAGACCTTTCGACTGATATATCATTTGTTTGATTTAAACAAAATCTTAGCAATTCTTATGACGTCATCGATCCAATGAACAACACTGTCCACATTGATCGATAAATATTTCCCCACAATTGGTTTAAAGTCTGGTTAAGAGGCCTTTTCATTTTTTTCTTTGGTGGTTCTTTTCAACTGTGACCGCGTACAAATCTATTACTTTCCAATGTCTCGTATAAATTTTCATTGTTGAGCAATAACCAATTGGAAATAAGCAAAAGCTCAGTGCCAGTCCCTACTTTAAAGATGGACTAAGATGAATGTTGCTTACCTCGAGGATGAGTGTGTGATAATCGTAATTACGAGGCCAATGTATGAGAATGCGAAACATACATAGGTCATGACTTCGAGTTTAAACGCATCAGGCTTCGAAAACTGAAAACACGAATAGCATCATTATTCCTTATTCCAGGATAAATATTATAGACTACCCTTTAAGTTGTTCAAGAAATCGTATTTTTCTGATTAAGTTCTATCCACCACTGGGTATATTATCTCGATAGGTTCCAATTTCGTTGTCTCTCTATCTTGCCACTCTGACCACTTTCAGGCCGTAGGCACACCATCATGATGAACTTGAGAACATGACCTAAGAGTGTTGTGCAATACTGGTTCTAACTGGATTCTAACTTGAAGACCCTTAAGAAACCCAAAATCTAAGAAGGACCGTAACCTGTGTTCTAAACAGTTCAAATATGCACAATTATGGTCCGTTCTAAGATTTTGAGTTAAGAAAGGTTTTGAAATGAAACTAGAGAACTAAGTATTGCGTAAAACTATGATGTCATGTTCATATGTCCAGTATGATGCAGCCTACCGTTTCAGTTGCAAAGCATCAGTAATCATTGTGTTTAACTATGTTTCAGATATTCCTTGCCGTCCTCAACTTCTGTATCAATCAAGCAATTTTACATCTAGCCCTATTCTAGCAAACTTAATGCAATTTTCTCGGATATGATATGTCCTCTTAAAATAGCGTGCGCCTGTCATCTTAAATGGAAGTTAACTTGATCCCATGTTGACTAAGAGTGGCAATTCATTCATCCCTTTCTCAACCACCTGCAAGCTTTATCTAGCCAACCTTTAACTTAATTTTTGAGGTAGTTTATAACTTCCCAAAGTTATGCAATCTGAAGTGGCACATTTCAAATCGAATTGGCTCTATAACCAATTGGACTGAGGAATTGCAACTGAAGACGTTTCATTCGATTCTACCAACTTAGATTAACGTAATTCTGTCCCCTGAGCTGGAGTCAGGAAAAATTACGGTCGCACGGTCATTGACCGTAGGAAGGTTAAGAAAAACCTGAAAAATTGAGGAACAATGTCAACATATTCCCATTAAATGGTACGAAAGTGCCGTTTGATAGCATTGCAAAGTGACCAACTCTAGCTACATTGAAGTTTTTTTAATGCTTTTAGGATTATTAGGTGTAATAATGTTTAACTATCTCTGCATGCAAATAAAAACTTAGCCCTCCTGGTGTATAACCTAACCTAAGTCAGGAAGAACATTGGCTGCTGGAAATTTTACCTGGATGAAGGTTGAAGACTTTTCTGAACTCTGCTCTGAGCATCCCTTAACGCATCGGATTAAATTTCATATTTCGCAAAAGACTGTTGTATGATATTTCCCCGATTTCTTAACGCTAGGGGACCGATTTGCAGTAATCCGAGATGGTAGAATTAGTTGGACCACTTTCTGATGGTTGAATCAATCGAAGAGTGGTTCATTCCTACATGAAAACCAAATAAATTACCTGTTGGAGTTTCTTGTCCGGAACAACTTGCATTAAAGAAGCAAATATAGTCAGGTGATAGCAGTGGCATATTGTGCGGCTTGCATTGGTGAGTACTGTATGACAACCATCTTCCGACCAAGAATTATTTCTGTTGAAATGTAAATTGTGCCATGCAGCAGAATGCATGTAGATGAATAATCAATATGTGTTTTCCTGATTATAAGCTACCCTTGATAATAAGCTGCCATATATCATACTGATATCAATAAGGCTACTGTATGACAACCATCTTCCGACCAAGAATTGTTTCTGTTGGAATGGAAATTGTGCCATGCAGCAGAATGCATGTAGATGAATAATCAATATGTGTTTTCCTAATTATAAGCTACCCTTGATAATAAGCTGCCATATCTCATACTGATATCAAATGGGCTACTGTATGACAACCATCTTCCGACCAAGAATTGTTTCTGTTGGAATGGAAATTGTGCCATGCAGCAGAATGCATGTAGATGAATAATCAATGTGTGTTTTCCTAATTATAAGCTACCCTTGATAATAAGCTGCCATATATCAGACTGATATCAAATGGGCTACTGTATGACAACCATCTTCCGACCAAGAATTGTTTCTGTTGGAATGGAAATTGTGCCATGCTGCAGAATGCATGTAGATGAATAATCAATTTGTGTTTTCCTAATTATAAGCTACCCTTGATAATAAGCTGCCATATCTCATACTGATATCAAATGGGTTACTGTATGACAACAATCTTCCGACCAAGAATTGTTTCTGTTGGAATGGAAATTGTGCCATGCAGCAGAATGCATGTAGATGAATAATCAATACGTGTTTTCCTAATTATAAGCTACCCTTGATAATAAGCTGCCATATCTCATACTGATATCAAATGGGTTACTGTATGACAACCATCTTCCGACCAAGAATTGTTTCTGTTGGAATGGAAATTGTGCCATGCTGCAGAATGCATGTAGATGAATAATCAATTTGTGTTTTCCTAATTATAAGCTACCCTTGATAATAAGCTGCCATATCTCATACTGATATCAAATGGGTTACTGTATGACAACAATCTTCCGACCAAGAATTATTTCTGTTGGAATGGAAATTGTGCCATGCAGCAGAATGCATGTAGATGAATAATCAATATGTGTTTTCCTAATTATAAGCTACCCTTGATAATAAGCTGCCATATCTCATACTGATATCAAATGGGTTACTGTATGACAACCATCTTCCGACCAAGAATTGTTTCTGTTGGAATGGAAATTGTGCCATGCTGCAGAATGCATGTAGATGAATAATCAATTTGTGTTTTCCTAATTATAAGCTACCCTTGATAATAAGCTGCCATATCTCATACTGATATCAAATGGGTTACTGTATGACAACAATCTTCCGACCAAGAATTGTTTCTGTTGGAATGGAAATTGTGCCATGCAGCAGAATGCATGTAGATGAATAATCAATACGTGTTTTCCTAATTATAAGCTACCCTTGATAATAAGCTGCCATATCTCATACTGATATCAAATGGGTTACTGTATGACAACCATCTTCCGACCAAGAATTATTTCTGTTGGAATGGAAATTGTGCCATGCAGCAGAATGCATGTAGATGAATAATCAATATGTGTTTTCCTAATTATAAGCTACCCTTGATAATAAGCTGCCATATCTCATACTGATATCAATAAGGCTACTGTATGACAACCATCTTCCGACCAAGAATTGTTTCTGTTGGAATGGAAATTGTGCCATGCAGCAGAATGCATGTAGATGAATAATCAATGTGTGTTTTCCTGATTATAAGCTACCCTTGATAATAAGCTGTCATATATCAGACTGATATCAATAAGGCTACTGTATGACAACCATCTTCCGACCAAGAATTATTTCTGTTGGAATGGAAATTGTGCCATGCAGCAGAATGCATGTAGATGAATAATCAATATGTGTTTTCCTAATTATAAGCTACCCTTGATAATAAGCTGCCATATCTCATACTGATATCAATAAGGCTACTGTATGACAACCATCTTCCGACCAAGAATTGTTTCTGTTGGAATGGAAATTGTGCCATGCAGCAGAATGCATGTAGATGAATAATCAATATGTGTTTTCCTAATTATAAGCTACCCTTGATAATAAGCTGCCATATCTCATACTGATATCAATAAGGCTACTGTATGACAACCATCTTCCGACCAAGAATTATTTCTGTTGGAATGGAAATTGTGCCATGCAGCAGAATGCATGTAGATGAATAATCAATATGTGTTTTCCTAATTATAAGCTACCCTTGATAATAAGCTGCCATATCTCATACTGATATCAATAAGGCTACTGTATGACAACCATCTTCCGACCAAGAATTGTTTCTGTTGGAATGGAAATTGTGCCATGCAGCAGAATGCATGTAGATGAATAATCAATGTGTGTTGTCCTGATTATAAGCTACCCTTGATAATAAGCTGTCATATCTCATACTGATATCAATAAGGCTACTGTATGACAACCATCTTCCGACCAAGAATTATTTCTGTTGGAATGGAAATTGTGCCATGCAGCAGAATGCATGTAGATGAATAATCAATATGTGTTTTCCTGATTATAAGCTACCCTTGATAATAAGCTGCCATATCTCATACTGATATCAATAAGGCTACTGTATGACAACCATCTTCCGACCAAGAATTATTTCTGTTGAAATGTAAATTGTGCCATGCTGCAGAATGCATGTAGATGAATAATCAATATGTGTTTTCCTAATTATAAGCTACCCTTGATAATAAGCTGCCATATATCAGACTGATATCAAATTGGCTACTGTATGACAACCATCTTCCGACCAAGAATTGTTTCTGTTGGAATGGAAATTGTGCCATGCAGCAGAATGCATGTAGATGAATAATCAATATGTGTTTTCCTGATTATAAGCTACCCTTGATAATAAGCTGTCATATATCATACTGATATCAAATTGGCTACTGTATGACAACCATCTTCTGACCAAGAATTGTTTCTGTTGGAATGGATATCAAATGGGCTAGTGTACAGAACTTTAGATACTCTAGCTTAAGACTTTCCAATCAATCGGTTATAGTCTATGGTTTATGTTCAGTTTTTAGAAACACTCTTATCGACTCAGTGGCGGTGCCAGCATTGAGGGAAAATTAGGGCGTATTCAAATGTAAAGACCACGCCCTTACCCCTCCCCTCATTCAAAATTTGGGGGGGGCTGGTCCCCCACGGTCTCTGCCGATGCTGCTACTGCCTAGACATGCTGGCTGCACATGCTTGGTTTTTACATTCATGAGAAATGGCAATTTTACTGAACCACTGTGAATCCCTGACGACATACATTGAGGATATACCTCAAAATGAATATACTGAGCTAGCATGAATATCATTTTCGAGAATTTTCCCCTCCTTTCCCTTATATTCTAGCTTGCCCGTTGATTATGCAACTAAATACCATACTTGGTGTTCCAGAATGCACAAACAGCTCGTTGATTATTTTTCACCTAGGAAAAAATAAACTTTTTGATTTAACAAGATAACTACCTTAGGTGCCAGAATTTCGGTTTTAGAAATATGAGATCAATTGTAGAAACGAAGCTATGTTTGCATTAGACCAGACTCTCCTATGCTTTAAAGTGATAGTCTAGTACCAAGGTGCCAGAATTTCGGTTTGAAAAATATGAGATCAATTGTAGAAACGAAGCTATGTTTGCATTAAACCAGACTCTCCTATGCTTTAAAGTTATAGTCTAGTACCCAGGTTGCAAGATATATGAATGAAATCAGACAAATTTTGCTAGTCAAAGAATTATAGATTTCAGACACACGAGAAACAGGCATATGCAAAGCAATTTTATTCACTGTTTCCAAGATAAGAGATATTTATCCATCTGGCTGCCATTTGGTTTGAAAGTACGACGTCTTACTATTTCGCATAGTTGGATTTGAGCATATGAGTAAGCTAATTTATAAACTACCTCTAGCAATGTAAATTGTTTCACTTTTTTGAATTCTCAGTAAATTCAAGATTTTCAAATTCTTTAGGAACAAAGCAAAATTGAATAAAGCATATCAATTTTATAACATATCGCTGAGTGGTTCCGGACCATCGTTCATGAAACCTCAAACCATATGTTTAGACCCCGTTTACACCAGCACGGATCCAAATGGATCTGTACCCAAACTAGCACAGTTAGGCCTCCCGTTTACACTAGACCTGTGGATCCGTACCCATTTGGGTCTGCGATCCATTTGGGATCGCTTACCTAAGGTGTACTCATTTGAATCCGTGCTCGTTTAGGTCTAGTGTAAACGGTTGGAACCGTTCCCAAACGGGTACGGATCGAAGTCGAGGCAAATTTGTCTGCGTTTTGTAATTAGATTTGGGTCAAAGTGCTGAAAACGGGATCTGAAATGGATCTGTTCCAGTGTAACCGCTAGCAAATATGGGCATGGATCCAAATTGGATCCGTTCCCATTTGGATCCGTTCTAGTGTAAACGGAGTTTTAGTCGATTATGCCTCATATAGACGAAAAAGGCTTCCTGATACCGCAATACAATGAAGTATGCAAATTACCGAGTACACAATGCCAAACTCGGTCAAAGTAAGGCTTTTTGCCCCCTAGTCTCTACAACACCACTCGCTACAAGTTGTATCTGCTAATGCACACATAGAAATAAGATTAATCTTAAGTTACACGTACCTCGGTCTTGTGAGTGAATGTAAGAACGACAGGTTTAGTGAAATTCAATACAGAATTGTATACTATTGAAAATGAGATCACTTCTGAGTTCAGTGTCCATGTTACTGATCTGTAATCGCATGAAAATTAATAATACAAATTATAATTGGATTTTCATTAGGGGTCGTTCACGCTAGGGGGTGGGTAGTCTTGGCTGAATTTTGCCGCGCTATACAGAAATGTCATGTACGGTAGCGTGAAAACGCATAATGAGAGGGGTGGATTTTCTAAAAAGGAAAATTCAGTGTGCCGTTATCATTGGACAGCCCATTGATGTTCAAAAGGAAGTAGAATAATTAGAATCATATTGTAGTCAGAAGTACAAAACATCAAGCTAAAGTCTTTTCCAGTCACTGAAAGTGGTTACTCAGCTCTACAGCTTAGGCTATGTTCATACGTTAAAGTTGTAATCAGAGAGTTACGATAAATCTTGGAAATGTCCAATTGTCTTTCAATGCGACTCGACTGCTGCCTAACTTTAGTGTATGGTCCAAGGACGAAGCTAACTGGTTAATGTGACACAACCTCGGTGGCTCTATCGCACGATTCGACTCTTTTGCGTACTTGACCCATTAAGAATGACCGATGAACTGGCAACCGCAGTTAAATCACAGTTGAGATGAACTAAGTCACTTCAAGTTTGATTTAATTTTCTACGACACAACTATGACGTGTGAGCATAGCCTTAGAATAGGATCAATAGCCTGGATTGGTCGCTTCCTTCGAGATGAAGGTGTAACCGAATTAATTAACAGGGGACCCTGGGTTCTGAGAGGCCCATAAATCATTCGTTACATTTATTTAATCATTACAAACTCTCTTTCAGGGGAATTTAGACCCCTTTGATAAGCCTTAGGGCCCAGCTGGTCTCTCGACGTCCTTGATTCGCAGAGCTAGGTGGAGCGTTTTCCAGATTATTCTATTTAGAAATCTTTTCAGATGAAAACGAGGAATGCAGCGTGATGTTAGCGATAGCGATTCACGAATAAACACAAAACATTTCAAAAATACGAAACACGGAGTATAAATCCAAATAACGTTCCACGATAATACTATGCAGCAATGATACAATGATGATAATGATACTAATAATAGTAGTGTAAAAACACAACTGTTTAAATGTTAAAATTTTCGATTATGAAATCTTCATCAGTACTACTACTATATTTCATCAGACGACTGATGAAGATTTTATAACGAAATTCTAAGATTTTAACAGTTGTGATTTTATATTTCTTTGTTCTGTTATCATAGATGGTGGTTTCTGCTTTATGATGATAATGATAATACTAATAATGATTAAATACAAGAAAAATAATGATATTACTCACTGACTTCGTTGAAATAGATTATTGCTTGCTTCATATGCCATACCAACAGTTGTAGCATATTTGGATCCATTTGCTCCTCAAAGAGAAACGAGAAAAACGTTTTATTATTCTTCATATAAAGATGATAGTACAAATCTTTATGCAGGGTATACATTTCAACATATAAATGCTGTTATCAATATGTGTCCTATAAAGAAATAACAAGAAAGTAAACTTATAATAATTGATTGAATTTAACATAATTGAATATAATATAAAAACCTAGCAGTAATTACATAGATCATTTGAAAGTTACTAACATATCATGTTACATTTTTCAACTAAAATGTTTCTTTGCTAGTTCTTCATATTGCTGAAACGATTCAATATTATTAAGATGGATAGGTAACTCGTTGTACCGCTTTGCACCCATGAAAAAGAGAGACTTTCTAGCATATTCTGTCTTGATGCATGGAAGTCTGATCAAACATTCAACGTTTCTGGTTTGTGTCTTTTTTGCAACGCTGATTTTGAACGCTGATCAGGATATATCTTCCAGAACAGCGTAGAAAGACATTTTTCAATAATACTCCGAAAAAGGCGATCGCAGTATCATTTATAAGATCGTTCACACTACTGATCTGATCTCAAAAGAAGACTGGATCGAGCATCTGTAGTTTTCAAATGAAGTCACTGGCGGCTATATTGGTAGGTTCAAATCAGTACATTGAGATTCCATTTGGGTCTGCTTTTTTCTTTGATGATGGTTGGAATGTTACGAATGCTCAGCATGAGACTGAATAATCGTGCAGCTATTGTTAGCAAAGAATCAAGTCAATATAATATCTTTGACAGCCATATTGGGAGGCCAAACACAAGCCAAGCAATTGGCTTCAACATCTGTATCCAGAGACAACAGAATGCTCGATACAGTCTTTATTTTGAGACCAGTGTTTCATGCCAAAAGACCATGTCACTTCTTCATTCCTTGGGGCTGATATAGTGCTGAGTGGTGACCTAGGGATGATGAAAGATCTACTCCTCACCCGAATGGAAGATTTCTTTCGGAATCTCTATCATGGCTGTCCTCTTCGTGGAGCTAAAGTTTGCCTCGTGGGAGCTAACATCGAATTTGCGGATTTCAAACTCTGTAACGATACAATGTAAAGTGGTACTGTTTAGAATTGGCTTGAAACAATTCAGCGAAGTTGCTTGACAGCATATGTGGCATGGTAGTTTTACTAGTAAATCAATCTGTGAATGATAAACCCTGCAGTTGAAACCTTTTCTGAAATTAAGCAAAGGCACAACATTATCCTATGCAATGCGTAGTCCATGAATTTAGCATACCAAGACAAGTTAGTTGAAATCAAAGTTAAAATAGCCTTCCTTACTAAGATATCTATTCTCGATAACTTCGTGAACTTGTGCTTCCGTGGATTTCTGCACTATCTTGGCTGCCAATTTTCCAATATTATCAAGTACAACTGCGGAGTTTTCTCCTTCTCCCATTTTCTAAAAGTAGAAAGGTTGATATTTCTATCAATTTTTCATATCACTTATTGTAACAAGAGGCATATAAGATTCTTTTTTCTTTAAAACACTGTCTTTTGATATATGACATCACTTTAGAGCAATATTTGGGTTCTCAAAATCATAAGGCTTTGTTTTTAAGATGTCAGCATAGAAATATTAGCATGGAGCCTGTACTGAAACATAAGAAGTACCCCTTGGGCCGGAAGTCGACTAGGTACCAAACTATGTCAATAGATTTTATAATGACGTAACTCTTCTAAATTGCTTTGTTGGAAATATTAACATGAAGAGATCTATTGACGTGATAGTCTATTCACGCTTGTTGTTGTTGCCGTCTGTAGAATGAATGACGGAGAGAAGAAAGATTGAAGATCTACTTCCTTTGAAGAACTAACTTTTGATTTGATAACTATTTAATACATTTATATATTTCATGGGTAGATAAGTTTCCTGAATAACCTTATTTAGTAATATTTAGTTTTAGGTGCTGTTTCCCCATAGGTATATAAGTTACCCCTTTCCTATAGGTAGTAGTGTAGAGCTGGTGGAGCTCTTGACAGAAGGCTAGCTCAGAAGAGTAGGAGAATCGAAAGTTAGAAAGGTTGCCGTTAACAACTTACAGGAACCTCTCTATCATGTGGCTCAAAGTCTCTTTGGCGTGCATTGCTCGAAATGATCATTTTCTAACTCGAATTGATTATTATTATGAAATCCAGGGGTGGATTCAGGATAGTTGGGAAGGTTACTATGTTTATCTAATGATTTTTGCATGGGAGAATCGTCTATAATTGAGGTTAACGTATTATGAATCTGGACAAATATCGAGGCGTGCACTCATTACACCACTTGGATTTGGCCCTGAAAAAGGTTTATTACATATGCTGCTGAATACGCAGATATTATTATCCTTTTTGCAGATACTCTTATGGAACCAAAAGAGTGGTGTTTCTACTTGAAATCTCTGCAGCTAACACATACTTGCACGTAAACTTCAAAACAACAGACATGGAGTGTTGAACTAGGAATGGCACATCTTCGAAAAGAATTAATCAATTCAACTATCTTTGAAACGACTTATATCCCTCGAAATTTGAAATCAAAGCCGGGAGAGTACAAGAGAGCAACATAATTTTACATCAACTCTTGAGAGGACCTATATAAAGGTAAGTTATTGGTATTGTTTTATATTACATTTATCCGATTTATTGTCTTTATTGTTGCTCGTAGTGTTTTCGCTATGTTTTGAATTTTTCATCGCACATACCTAAAGGGCCATCGTGAGACCTGGTAGGGCAAAAAATAAAGACGCACAGACGCCCCCTAGGGTAATGCTTTGCTTACCGTGTCATAATCGGCTTTGAAGTTTCCCAAATATTGTGATTTTGAAAATAACTCTCCTGTGCCATTAATAAGAGGTACTTCTTCTAAAACAGACAGAATTCCACAACTCTAAAATGCACACAAGAACCTGAGTGGACTTTGAATGGGTGGGGAGTTTGGCTTGACTCTTCAGCGATTTGAGGACTCCTGTTCACTTCTGTTCAGTATCTTAGGATGAAAGTCTAGAGCCGTTTACTTGATCAGTCTTCTCTGTACAGGCTTCACAGCCAAATCAGGGCTGACATTTAGCAGACGTCCAACTGGTCTATCTTGAGCAAACATAATAAGCAAGGGCGCCCACCCATTTATTAAGTTGCAAAAGGGCGTCTAAAATAGCATGAACCTAGCAAAGATTAGCCCTCGTACAGACTTAATGGGAACTGAGGAGGAGGGAAAGCGAGAAGGACAGTGAAAGACAACGACAAAAATTCTGCTTGCTTTCCCTCCTCCCCAGTTCCCAAAATGCCTGTACAGCGGCTGAGGAAAACTTGAACTCACCACCTTTGAATAGGTAAATCGGTCATCAAGGCCTCAACGAGGCACATCTCTAAACAAAACCTAACCTTTTGTATGTTAGGGAGTATATATTGTAGGGGACCAATAAAGATTGGTCGTTTATTGAGCGTATTCCTTGTGGATATGAGGTAAAGTATGAAACAGCACATACCAGTTTCACAGCTACAAACAACTAATCTCTTGTTGCAGCATTTGAGGGTATCTAAGAATGTCTGCTCCTTCTTCAAAACAACACATGTCTTTCCGTTATCATGCAATTGTGAATTATTCCAAAGGTCGCTATTTCTAGGAATTCTAGTACCATCATTCCAAAAGTAACCTTTTTTGCCACCGATCTGTAATTGAACGAGAATTAAGGCAATCGCCAAGATAACAGAAACGATGCCAGTAGCTCCTTTCAGCATTTGAATGGTCACCAATACAAAATTATATCTACACAGAATACGTATATTTTGGTACGAATTGATAGACAAATAGATGATACTAGAAGATTCGGGTAAGCCAAAAATTCGAGATAATTGTGAAGAATTTCTTCATTTTATCTCTTTCTTAAGATAATATATACAATCTAAGACCACTAAGGCCTTTTTAGCCTATGGTGATTCCTTGTGACCCTCAGATGATAGCATCTGCTAGAAAGGCTTAAGTGTGCCAGAACTGTGTATGTTTTTTTTAAGAATGAAAAAAATAAAGAAATTTTTCCATCTATCTCGACTTTTTGGCCTATCCAAATCTTTTAATATTATCCATAATACGTATATATATTTCTTCACAATGGGAGGAGCAGTGGCCCCCACTCTAGCCACGTATCTCAGATTGAGGGATCATGCCTTGTCTTTTCGTGGATTTGGGTCTTTTTCTTACAACTGGATTCCCAAATAGCCAGGAGTTAGATTTAATGAAAGTGAAATATCGAATAACAAGATTTTCTTCACTTTGACACATAATTTTCTACTCTTTGTTTTTCTCGATAAATTTGAACCTGGTATAAGATGAAAGTTGAGATGGATGAAAAAAATAGAGAAAAAATAATTCAAAAATAACTCAGTTATGACGTCATTGGATTGATGACGTCATAAGAAATGATAGATCAATCGAAAGGTATAATCTACAATATAAATCACACAAAGAGTTATAGCGACATAAGTTCTGAAAATAACAGTTATTAACCTCATCAAAAATGGTACTGCTGGTCAAAATTAAAAATGTATCCAAGTCTTACTCGAATCTTCATGGTCGATTTGATTAAGTCCAAGTTAAGCATATAAGGTTAGGCTGTTTGCTCGATTATTACAGGAAATTCCCTGTCTATTGGTTTCTTACCGATGTATTTACAGAAAAACAAATTCCAGCGGCCTAAACACACATTAGAGTTTCTTATGGGCTAGATGATGTAAGATCGATTTAGTCATTGAGTTATTGGGCAGTGAAAATGTTCATCAAACCAATTTTGAACCACCTCTGTCTAAATTTTGAACCACCTCTGGAATAACAATTGATTTCTGTAGGTTTGATTTTCGTTCTCCTTCTGACGTATTACCTTGATGGGTGTTAGATGCAAAGCTTTAAACTTTTTCATGCTTCGCTTTTACCGATTTTCCTCGAAATCCTCAAGTTCCAGACTAAACCAATAGGACTTATTTCCTTAGAACAAGGCGAATACATTACACAATTATGATATGCTATCTAACAAGGAGGGTCATAAAGGGGTTCCAGGGAACAGGGGAACATGCCCAGAATCAGACAGGGAACAAAGGGAACATGGAACGAATCAAACAGGGAACAAGGAAACATTGACAGCAAGCAGGGATCAGGGAACACAAAAGATCAACATTTCTTCACAGAACAATGAGGAAACATTCGCAATTTCTATAAGAAAACAGGGGAACATGACCCCTCCCCTCCTTTATGACCCTCAACAAGGGGGTCGATACACTTACAAGGTCGTCACAAAATTGTCTGACATGCGATACGTTTAGAAGAGGGACGAAACCCTTATTGCACAGCATACCTTTTTTCTACGTGCACCCATCCAGATACCTTTCGTGAGGGAGGCTATACCAAAAATCAATGAATCAAGGGCGGCTCTGTCTTTAGTGATCGGCAATTGCATCTGGGGGTGCAATCTCTTGCAGTATTTCCAGGCTTCTTCGTTCTTGGCCAAATGGTTGTCAGGAATTAAAAGGCAGATTGAAGAGCTCTTGAATGTCCAATTGTAATCCAGTTTGCAGCGAAAATGTGCTAAGAAATAAAGAGACGTTGCTTAAAGCAATGTTTCCATATCGGTGATCAATCGGTCCCTAGATTTAGGGTCTTATAGCAGCTTTAGTCAAACCCCCTTCTATTTGATACTGTTCGATAATCTACAAAAACACCTCATGTTATTTTGTTTTGTTGACTCTGAAGCACTATGACTTTATAATATCTATTGTGTTTGAAGAACCAAAATCATTTATTTTTTGTTCTTCCAGAGGAGCATATGCATTGCAGGTATCTTCAAAATATTGCTAACACAATCATAATACAACAAATAGCAACCAATTCACTTACCATATGTTATGTCTTTATTTATCTACAAGGGAAAAGAGGTATAGATGATTATTTGTATCAAAAAGAAAGCTCACTTAATTGTTTTTGCAGGGCACTAAATTTCGAGAATAAATGATTACACTGTCTTTAAAAGCATAGTGGTGAGGCCATTATGATGACGTTCATTTCTCGATCACATTTAATCATTCTCTGAGGAAGCCTTGCTTAGCAGGGCGAAATATTAGAAACAATTAATTAATCAAACTTATTTGTGTGTTTTTTGCATCGCGGTGTTTCTCAACCAACTTCTTATTAATTTCTTCGCCGTATTCAACGCAGCAGTTAGTTTAAGTGGTTTTTTCTTTCCTATTAATTCATTATGATGACGTCATAAGTCATTTTGATGACGTCATAAATCATGTAAAACAACGTCATAAATCATGTTGAAGACGTCATATATCATTCAATGACTGAACTAAATTTTCTTCTCAATTTGACATTTGACAACTATTAACTCTTGAAAACTACTGCTTTGGTACTTAACTTGATCAGCAGTTGATATATACTACTGAAAAGGACAAAAAATTGGAATACCGAAATACCAACCAGAATAGATGACAACCAGACGAGCATCATTCGAACGTCCATGTTTTGAAATTGGTACTAAAAGAAGAATATACAGTTCAGAAAAAAAGATATCTCCATCTACGAGAATGTAAAGCGTACAATGCAACCCAATTCTAAAAAGTAAGGGCCACAGCATTGGTCCTTGAGTACTTTATTTGACAGTGTCTGTTGAGTACGAGTAAGGAAGGCACGAGAGTTACGCTTCAAATGTATACATAACTGTTAGCTTACAAAGCCTTTGTATCGGTTTTCCGATAGACTGCTCAATACATAGAGTAGATTTATATACACTAGGAAGAAAGAGACACGTAAGACAAAACTTTCCATCTTGACAAGCTTGTTTTCGTAGCTACCCCCTCATCAGGAGATGTACAGATGAAAATATTCCATTGTCCATGTATAGGAATACCTTTATCTGTACATCTCCTGATGAGTGAGAAACCGGCCGCGGTGAGAAAAAGAGGGGGCAGAGGAGAACGTTACTAGGAAGGAAAAAACAAGAAAGGCTAGGCAGAATTGACTAACTAGCGAACAGAGCTTCTGTTGCTACTTACTTGAAAAAACATCCCTAGGGAAGGGAGGGAGGGCATTTAAACAAGCTCTCAAATCCTGCTAGTCTGCAAGGCTCGAAGGGTGATTTGGTGCTGGACCACGCTTTAAACTATCTATGAGCCCACAGACCCCTAGCTGCTGACAATTGCCAACGACATCACATTTACATTACCCTAATAAAGGTAGAAAACATTATACACGGGTGATTAACCTCGGTAACTGTCAATAGTTCTCATCCCCGCAAGACTTCGCTTTGAAGATGTCATCTGCATCTTAATAAAACGAAATACAAAGTGAACCCGTAACCCGTTTATTACGCAAATAAAACTGTAAATATTTCCACTCAGATAACAGAAAGACCTCCTAAGATAAACACTCCTCTTTGAATTTCATTCCGAACTAATTACTAACATTTGATTAATCTAAACTTTGAAATCACTTGAAAACTCAGGTCGTTCACCTGCTTTAGTTTACCCTGACAGCTGCAGTGCGAAAATGGCCATCTTGGAAGTTAATAGTTGTTCTTATCAAGTTTTTGTTAGTGCAATGTTTGACATTGAAGTTTGTAAACTTTGACTTTGATGAGCAAACAAAACCAACGATAAGTGAGCCTTTAATTCGGTGCTCTTCATATAAGTTCAATTTTTAAACATTCTCTTCGAGGCTCTTGGTATTTTGTCTGCCTTTTGCGATTTTCTTATTACGTTTTTAAATTGGTGGTTGGTCTTAGCATGTTCATGTTAGTGCAATGCTTGATGTTAAAGTTTGTAAACTTTGACTTTGATAAAGGGAGCTGTTAGCTCGCAAACAAAACCAACGATAAATGAGCCTTTAATTCGGCGCTCTTCAGATAAGTTCAATTTGTAAACATTGTCTTGGAGGCACTTGGTATTTTGTCTGCCTATTGCGATTTTCTTATTACTTTTTTAAATTGGTGGTTGCTCTTATCATGTTCATGTTAGTGCAATGCTTGATGTTAAAGTTTGTAAACTTTGACTTTGATAAAGGGAGCTTTTATGCTCGCAAACAAAATCAACGATAAATCAGCCTTTAATTCGGCACTCTTCAGATAAGTTCAATTTGTAAGCATTGTCTTGTCTGCCTTTTGCGATTTTCTTATTACTTTTTAAGTATTCTTCCTCAAAATTACTTTGACTCTTCGCTTTGTTCCATTTTTTCATTTAGAAAATGATGTGAAGCTCACCAGTGCTAATCATTCTATACGCTTACCGAGTAGCAACGTGTAGCGATTCGCAATGCTTCCAAATCGTTTATTTTGAATACAGTCGACTCCCGCTATCTCGATTACTGGTTATTTCGAACTTCCTGCTATCTCGAACAAAACCTATTTCCCTTGCTTTCCTTTATAGTTTAGTACGCAAGTAACACCCGTTATTTCGAACACCGTTTCTCTAATATTTTGCTATCTAGAACAAAGTTTTTTCCCGTGAGCTAAAGAACCCGTTGTCTCGAACAGTTTGACAACGAATTTCAATTTTACGTAATCAAACGCAAACAATTCAAAACGCTTTTTAAATGGACACAAACATATTAACCTCTGTATATAGCTACGGCGATGGCAACTTTTAACTTAAAAAAGAAATGAAAGTATTTTGCAAGGAACTCTAATCCCTTGGCCCTCTCCGAGGTTTACTCAGTTGCCTGTAAGTACTGCTGTACAGAAACTAAACTCATCTGCCCCGAGAAAGGAGAAGTAGATAGTCTTTACACATCTCACATTCGTTCCTTTAGGTAGATGTCCGGTAATTGTATCATTTTTCTTCATGCAAACAGCATACTTGTCGACAACGTTGTACGGTTTCATCAAGACTCTCAGTTTTTCTCCAGTTTTCGGCTGCCAAAATGACGGATAATAATGGCACCTCTCAGGAACAATGATTAGCTCTCTTACCTGCTCTGTGGTGTTTTTATTCTTAATCATGGCTTTTAGCAGCAAACATACTTTTCATGGTTTAATACACTGTTTATACTTATAAAGCTCCTATTTTGGTCGATGAAAACTTCGACTCCGGTTTATCTCGAAATACTGTTATTACGAAAATTTTTTCCTTTTTCGTGGGAGTTCGAGATAGCGAGAGTCGAATGTACTTTACAGTGAGCTCCCCACGATTTGAGAAGTTTTTCATGATTCCCAACGACTTAAAAATGATTTGCATCGATTTTCAAATTGTATTTGGCATGATAGGCACCACTAATCGTAACCAGCCTTTGATACGCACAAAAAACAAGAACCACTGCGATATTTAAAGATTCATAAATACAAATTGCTTTCACCTTTATGTATTCAACTTTGTTATTTCATATTTTACGTAATGGCCATAAGGTAGACTTGCTTTTTGCTCTTCGTGATATCGTCTTAGTTCTTTAAGTAATTTGTATCTTCAAGTTGTCTACTAAATTGTAAGTTTTTATTTGAATGAAAAAAAACATTGTCTTAGGAAGCTTACTATCATTCTAATTTTTGAATTCAAGATCAAATTGTGCACAGCATGAAGTAGTTTATTGCGAAATACTCGATTTTATGTCCCATCACAGCCTTGTGGCCTAATTTCTGTAGTCATACGGTAATCACCAGAAATGCCTTTTCTATGTCTACTGTCAAGACTATGGGAAATCGGAATGGTTCCCAATCTTACTGACTTTTATCATTATCCCCAAGGTCTGTACCGATCAAAAACTGTTCTACTTGTCATATAAAGAGAACAAACAAAAGAATTACAAGGAAGCAACTTTATATTACCTACCTGGATGAAATTGCTGCGTGTTTGAATTTCACTCTATGCTGAAAGCGTTTACAGGCTGGTCTGAAAGAATGACAAATAAGAGATGAGATGTTTTGGTTTTTCTATAGTTAATGATTACTTACCTGTATAAACTGTGCCGAGCCGAGGTCCTTTTGTGTCATAAAAACGGCTTTCTCCTTTTCGAAGAAGTATATGATTAAATAGATTTAAATTGCAGGTCTTTCTTTCACATTTAATATATTGAAATTGAAAAATTGAAATTAAACGTAGAGTGCTGATAAGGAAAAAGCCAATGAGCGTGGTCCTCAAACGTCACAAAATCTCACTGATTAAAAGTAGATCTTCTTTTCCGGTTTTTAGGTTTTAGGTGGGTTTTGATGAACACCTCCCTAGTTACATTGATTTATAAGGCATGGTTTTACATGGGTAGTTGAATTATACCAGAGTAGACAATGTTTCATGAATTAATGTTAATATAACATGGCTTTGAAGAAGGATTTAATCCGAAACACGAATTAATGCCCCACTGTTTATAAGCCTGGAGTTGTGTACACCTTAAGGTTGCTGTGCTAGCTTATTGTCATGGTTTAGGCTAGTGCTTAACGCGCTGACGATATGGCCACCACAACCGGGGTTTGACACCCGATGGTGGCATGTCTAAATGGCAGTAACCACATTCCTAATTCCGTCACTTAAGCTTTAGTTTTTAGTCACTCAACTCAGATGGAATGAGTCGAGTACGCCGTTAGTTTCAGCTTTCATGGCTATTTTAAGGTCACGGAGATAAAAATCCGAAAAGCTTGAAGAAGTGACTAAAACTCTCTTCATCCTAATGTTCTAAATATTTTTCTAGAATTTCGTAAGGTTAGAAACATGGAAATCAGTCACGAGAGCCTGAGGAGAAGTAGTGACGAAGGACTTAGCCAGAGGGGGAAGATGGGTCAAGAAAGGTCTATACATATTGTGCGTAGATAAAACGAACTTTTCATGGGCTACTTTCCCCAAGTTAGTGCTAGGCTAGTGAATGCTTAAAGTGGTCTCTTCTAGCTTGGTCCCTGGAGCTTAAAAGAGGCGTATAAATGTAGGTATAAGAGAAGAATACCACTAACTTCTCAACAGTCGGCTTCAAACCGGTCTCGCCCCAAATCAGGGCTCATCTGTGTAGCTAGACTGATGAGAACTCAATGCCAACCTTAAAAGGTCGGGTATTGAGTTGTCAGTGGTAATGCGTTCTTCCCAAACTGATAAATGTAGGTATCAGGTCATATTCTACTAAGACACACGTGTGCAATAGAGGCTTGATTCTCTTATATTAAGCCTAATTCTAAAATTCAGAATTTAGGAACGGATCATAGATAATCAATCATTTCATCGAAGTTATGGTTCATGCTTGGGTTTTGATGCTTAGAGTAAATATAGAGAGAAGCGTTTCGGTACAAAGAGAATACAAGTAAAAAATTTCAAACTTATCATATTCAGTACCATAGAATATTATAATAATAATTGACGAGCTTTCGGGCCAAATCCGTTATTCCAAGCCCGAAAGCTCGTTAATTATCATTATGATATTCTAGGGTACAGAATATAATAAATTTGAAATATTTACTTCTTTTGATGCTTAGTACGGTTAGTACGGTGTTCAGATGGCTAGGTGCAGAAGTATATTATAATAGCTTATTATCACGGCACGTGTTTCAGTAGACTATGAACTATTAACTGAAACTTATATGAAAGCCTGTGTTGTAAATTTAGGGTATATTTAGGACATAGCGATTGCGATGTCTAACGCCGCATCACAGTGCTCGATGTACGAAAGTACAAAGCGATATCGAAGCGAAGATGACAGCGTTAGCCTGAAACTTTAAGTTACAGAGAGCCAGTCTCCTTTCTTGTTTTTCTTCTAGGATAACATTTAAACTTAAATTTTATTTTACTTTTATTACTCATGCTGTTATTAACTATGGCTCTCATTAGTTAGCCTAGTGCTATCAGCTTGGTCTACCCTTAGACAAAGATTTTATTATCATTATCACATTACTGCAGTATCAACCATAAAAAGCAGTTAAAAGCTGAAAGAGAATAATATTTCGAATCATGAACAAAGGAACATACCTGAGATGCAGAGTTTTGTCTTGGAGAACTGGGCCATTATTGTTCAACGACCAATGTCGACAAACTTGCCTGTGCTCAAATGAAATTGAAAACTATTGAAAACTGCTGCTTATCTATCAATAGGAGATAAAATATTTATCTGTAGTGTTTACATCTTATTCCAGCCTCAAACAAGTTTTCTTAAGGCAATTAGAAAAATGGTCTCAAAAAACGATGCCCTCGTTTTAAAAGCAAACATTTCTGTGTAGATTTGTAAATAGACAAGCTTTTTGAAAGGAGAAAGAAATACTTTGAATAAGTATGTGTTTAAGTATTATTTAAAATGCGTGAAAGAAGCTGTTAGAGCCTCTCCGAATGGAAAAGCGCTTTATAACTTATTATTATGTTTGTAGGCTTGTAGTTTTATTAAGCATTCAAACATTTGATGTAATTTCCTGCAATTTTCTGCTATATTAGGTGAAGCCCACCAAAACGAAGCCTAACGTTGTCAAATGTTTACTGCGCTTTGGGCATAAACACGTTTTATTTCTTATCATAACAGATACATCTTTGTCTTATCAAAAAAGTAGTATATTATCAAATAAAAACAATCCGATCAAAATTATTTTACGAGTTTCGTCCCATCTATTATCTACTCCTTTCGATCAGTTTATTGGCCGTTTACTTATCTCTGAATCAACTAATCCAAATGCAGTGAGTTGTATAAAGATACCATTAAACTTTACCGGCTGCAGAGCGGGGGAATCGTGCAACCACTATTTCAGGGGAGAGGGTTGCGGGGCAAAAACGGAAAATTTACGACAAAATTAGAAACAATACATCAAAAGCTCGAAATTTTCCGAAAACTAAAAAAAGGCTGTCAGAGCCTCTATGAATCACAACGGCGATTTTGTCGTTTTTGAGGGATTTATCATTTCATTTCATTTTCATCCATATTTTTAGTTGATAAAATTCAAATAAAAAATAATGATTCAAACCAACAGGTAGCCTAATATTCAAGATATTACAAAAATATATTCATCATACTGGACAAATTTTAGAAAAAGAGATCCTCTTAGGACAAGTGGAAATATGGGACTTACAAAGTTTGCCATCGCAGCCGCGCATTTCGCTGTTAAATTTCTGAATTCCATTGATCCCTTTTACATTGTCCCTGAGAGCATTCAACTCAAATTTCTACATAAGATACTAAAATTCAATATTTTATCAAAACTAATAGCAGGATTAGTACTAGAATCTAAACTAGGTTTCTGAAAAAACTTGCTCCCATAAGATTATTCAACTGTTTCGATATATCCAATAATTACTACATTTATAATTCATCATCCACTGTTTTCAATTGACCTCAAAACCAAAATCAAATTTCCTTTATCAACTCTAATACGCTAATTGTTCTCACTTTTAGGCATTTTCGCTCATATGAACAGGCCCTTATATGATAATCTACAAATATATGGAAAAAGAAGGCTTAATGTTTTCATTCCTTTTCCTTTGCAATTTAACCATAGCTCAATTAGTGAATTTTGCAGACCCCTCCACCGAAATTTTTTAAGTAGCATCCTTTGTACCTACACAGCTGGTAATGGAAGAGCTGTTACTTGGATCTTATGAAAATAAAGTCTACGGGTTCAATGATGGGTTTGAGTTAAGCCGTTTTTGATGGGTTCAAACTGTGTTTCTTTTTCTTTCAGGAACTAAGCTGTTCTCTGACCTCATTTCAGCGGGAGAAGAAGAAACGGTTGCCTTTGATTCCGCAGTTCTGCAACAAGAAGGAGAAAGCTGTAAGCAAAATGGGTAATAACGTCTCAGAGCCTGTCGACCAGGAAAATTTACCTTATTTGCAAGTAGTACGGACCAACCAAAAAGCTCAAATGAACTGCATAGCTAGAATTATACTCCTGGGATTGGTACGGCAATTCAGTTTTCGTTATTTTAAATTCCACAACATACAAATACTCTACTCTAAGTCTAATCAATACAACAATTTGAAAAATACAATAGTAACTTAGAAATACAGACACGAAAAGTAAAAGAAGGATACATAACAATAGAGAATTTGTATGAAGGGGGATTCTTAAGGAGGGACTCCCTCAGTAGCAGAGCTAATCGAGGAGAGAGCACCCCCTATAATAAGTGCAACTTGTCTTGCCTCAGAGGAAAGTGGCATGTTTTGGAGAAAAATCTGGTAAAAGCTCAAAAAACTTTGGAAGGCTGGTATCAAATTGTACCCAGCTCAAGGAAGAACTCTAAAAATCAAATCTGCGTATTTGAACCTGCATATCGCACCGTTCGCACCAAACGGCACCCCAACCTGCATACCACACCGTTCGTTGGAGTGCCGTTCATGAACGAAGACTTCCGCAGTACATGGTTGTACGTTTACAGTAGTTGTTTGCCATTCCTAAACTTCAACCAAACCAAAATAAAAATATTGCTCTTTGTAATTAATCAAGGTGATTTTGCAAGTTGCTGCTTGTCAAAATATTTGAAAAAACACTGTCTAAGCATAATTTCACACGGCTTCGCGCATTGCTCTGTTGAAAACGAGGACGATTGGAAAATAGCATATTTTGCGATTCATTAAAGTTATTTGGAAGAAGGTTCATGCCAAAGGAGGCCTTGCATCCACACTGAAAAGTAAATATGCCATGGGGAAGCACTCTCTACAAGACATATAAATATTCTCAAGTTCTTTTTACGTCTCTCAGATTTAGAAAATCACAGATATCCGAGGAAAGCTTAGAATGTTTACCAAAATCTTGCTTACCTCAAGCACGGGGAAAAGAGAAAATACAGGAAACAGTTACAAGCTTAATGGACATGTTGAGATAATGAGTGTACAATGCTACTTTGACCAGAATGTATTCATATACTTTCATATAATAACCTACTATAATCCTAATGATTATCTTATTCCTAGTTCACCTGGTTTTGGTATCTAATTTATGGCTGAATCTGCCATTGGTGCAATGTGTAATGCTGGGGCCGCTTTTGCACCGAAAGGAGAAGGGAACACGCTAACAGCATAAAAAGTTTGCAGACAGGTTGATCTACGCCTATTCCAAGAGGTGTTTAAGATAATAGTCTAAAATATTACCATCGAAAATATTAATTATTGCCCCCCACTGTATGGTAGGGCATCAAAGTAGAGATCTTCCCCTACAGGTGGTGACTCAAAACAAAATCCTGCCAAAGTCATTATAGCCATATTGGGCAAATAGAATCACTCAAAAAAGTTTTTCATTGAAGTCAATAAAACCTGGGAGAAAAGCCTGGTGGTTAGCCTGATGGTTTTTCGTTCAAATTAGTCTAAAATAAATAGTTGGCTTTAAATCCACTAAGAACTGTTCAAGGAGTAAGCTTATGTTTTAAAAGTCTTAGAAAACGCATAAAATCACTTAAAGATTATCCTTCAAAATCAACCGGAAATTGGAAAAAACTGATGGTTAGGCCATGGGTTTAGGTGGAAATCGCAAAACATGAATCGGTTCAAATAAACTTTTAACCTACTCAAGACAGTTCCGTGAGCAATATCAGTCTGTAATAACGTTGAAAATAAGCTAAAAAGTGTTTTAAATGTTTAAACCATAGTTCAAGTCCTCCTAAGGTAAGACTTCTGATATCTAAGAGTTAATAGTATTTGTGAAAACGATATAAAAGTAATACAACACTTATCAAGAAAGCTTGGATGGCCAAGTGGGCTTAACCATGGGCTATAACTACTCTGACGGTAATTGGAGTCATCCGAAGGGAAGAAAATTATTTCGAAGCTTGATAATATCTGGAAAAATTATGCAAAAGTGATACTTCTCTTGTAAAAAGAGCTCGGGTGGCCAAGTGGACTTAGCAATGGGCTATAGTTTTACAGACCGTGGTTCGATCCCTAATAGAAGAAGACTTTTGATTTCTAAGGTTTATAATGTTTGGTAATAATGGTACAAAAGTAAAACACCACTTAACAGGACAGTTGGGATGGCCAAGTGGATTAAGCCGATGGCTTCAAATGTTCTGACCGTAGTTCAACACCTCATAAGGTAAGACTTTTGATTTCTAAGGTTTATAATGTTTGGTAATAATGGTACAAAAGTAAAACACCACTTAACAGGAAAGTTGGGATGGCCAAGTGGATTAAGCCGATGGCTTTAAATGTTCTGACCGTAGTTCAACTCCTCATAAGGTAAGACTTTTTCTTTCTAATGTTTATAATGTTTGGTAATAATGATACAAAAGTAAAACATCACTCAACAGGAAAGTTGGGATGGCCAAGTGGATTCAGCCGATGGCTTCAAATGTTCTGACCGTAGTTCAACTCCTCGTATGGCAAGACTTTTGATTCCTAAACTCTGAGTAAAAATCATATCAACTTCAAACCTATTCTGTCGGTGAGCTCCGGGTGGTGTACAGGCAGAGTGCCTGTATCACAGTCGAAGGGTCGAGGGTTCGATCCTGAGATATACGGTTGTATCCTGAAGCGAGCCAAAATCCCCTTGGCATTCCAAAAAGTGGCATTGGCTCCACAGGAATTGTCGAGAGGGGCGCCAGGGGTCGGGGGTCTCCCCTGGCGGCTCCCCGAGGGAAGATGCAGGGGGGTTTTGAACAAATTTTGAAGAAAGTAATTTGGTGAACTTTTCTAACAAATTGCTAATTATTCTCTCAATACACCTTTCCTTATTTTCTGTAGTTTCTTCACATTCTTGCTGTTGTTTTTTAGTTTCTTTAGATTACTATCCTTCATTTAGTTAGCTTTTTCAATTTCAATAATCTAAAGAATGAAATGAAACTGAAGAAAGTATAAAAACTAACTAAATGAAGTACAGTAATCTAAAGAAACTAACTGAAACAGTTGATTCAGTTTCTTTCTTCAATTTCATTGATCTAAAGAATGTAATGAAACTGAAGAAAGTATACAAACTAAATGAAAAAGTTAATTCAGTTTTTTTCTTGCATGAACTTTTTCAGTTAGTTTCTTTAGATTACTGTACTTCATTTAGTTTGTTTACTTTCTTCAGTTTCATTTCATTCTTTAGATTTTTGAAATTGAAGAAAGAAACTGAATTAACTTTATCAGTTACGTTCTTTAGATTACTGTACTTCATCTAGTTAGTTTGCATACTTTCTTCAGTTTCATTTTATTCTTTAGATTATTGAAATTGAAGAAGCGAACTAAAAGAAGAATAGTAATCTAAAGAAACTTAAAAACTATAGCGAGAATGTGAAGAAACTACAGAAAACAAGGAAACATGTATAAAGAGAATCATTAGCAATTTCTTACAAAAGTTCAATAAATTACCTTCTTCAAAATTTGTTCAAAACCCCCCTGCATCTTCCCTCGGGGAGCCGCCAGGGGAGACCCCCGACCCCTGGCGCCCCTCTCGACAATTCCTGTGGAGCCAATGCCACTTTTTGGAATGCCAAGGGGATTTTGGCTCGCTTCAGGATACAACCGTATATCTCAGGATCGAACCCTCGACCCTTCGACTGTGATACAGGCACTCTGCCTGTACACCACCCGGAGCTCACCGACAGAATAGGTTTGAAGTTGATATGATTTTTACTCAGAGTTTAGGAATCAAAAGTCTTGCCATACGAGGAGTTGAACTACGGTCAGAACATTTGAAGCCATCGGCTGAATCCACTTGGCCATCCCAACTTTCCTGTTGAGTGATGTTTTACTTTTGTATCATTATTACCAAACATTATAAACATTAGAAAGAAAAAGTCTTACCTTATGAGGAGTTGAACTACGGTCAGAACATTTAAAGCCATCGGCTTAATCCACTTGGCCATCCCAACTTTCCTGTTAAGTGGTGTTTTACTTTTGTACCATTATTACCAAACATTATAAACCTTAGAAAGCAAAAGTCTTACCTTACGAGGAGTTGAACTACGGTCAGAAAAATTGAAGCCATCGGCTGAATCCACTTGGCCATCCCAACTTTCCTGTTGAGTGATGTTTTACTTTTGTATCATTATTACCAAACATCATAAACCTTAGACAGCAAAAGTCTTGCCTTACGGGGAGTTGAACTACGGTCAGAACATTTGATGCCATCGGCTTAATCCACTTGGCCATCCCAACTTTCCTGATGAGTGATGTTTTACTTTTGTACCATTATTACCAAACATTATAAACCTTAGAAAGCAAAAGTCTTACCATACGAGGAGTTGAACTACGGTCAGAACATTTGAAGCCATCGGCTGAATCCACTTGGCCATCCCAACTTTCCTGTTAAGTGATGTTTTACTTTTGTAACATTATCACCAAACATTATAAACCTTAGAAAGCAAAAGTCTTGCCTTACGGGGAGTTGAACTACGGTCAGAACATTTGATGCCATCGGCTTAATCCACTTGACCATCCCAACTTTCCTGATGAGTGGTGTTTTACTTTTTTATCATTATTACCAAACATCATAAACCTTAGAAATCAAGTTGAACATCTCAAGCCATCTTTTTCTCAAAGCAGTTTCTTCCATATATTGTTCATCCACCTCGAGTATCTGAGAATTCTTCCACCCTCTTATTGACAATATCTTTTCAACTTATCTGATAAGGAGACAGTGAGTGGTAACATCTTGACACATATAATGGATCATTTCAACCAATTTTTGATTGTCAAGCATGCAGGCATATCCTATAAACATTTGTCATGTTACCAACATGACTTTTCTAAGTTTAATGAAGGAAATCTCCTGATTGATTTTGAAAACCTTGATCTAGCATTTTTAAATGACAGTTGTTTGGACATAAATGCTAAGTTAAACAGATTTTTATCTATCCTTGATGAATTAGTTGAAACTCAAGCTCCTTTGAAAAAGCTAAAACCAAGAAAGACATTAAATTTAGAAAAAAACCATGGATGAATGGCAAAATACAAAAAATGATGCGCATCAGAGATAGATTATTTTGAAAGCTGAAAAATAATGATCAATCTCTCAAAGATCTATACAAAAAGTTTAGAAATCGAGTTTCAGATTCCTTGCGAGAAAGTAAAGCCAGCTATTTTTACAATTATTTTCATAAAAACAGTAACAACATGAAACAATAATGGTCAGGAATTAAATCAGTCATAAATATTAGGCAATCAATAATGTTATGAGTAAGCTTATGGACTCAAATGGTAACATTTCATCAGATTCAACAATTGTTGCAAATATCTTCAATAAGTTTTTTGCAAATGTTTCTCATAATATCACTAAAACTATACCAAGATCTAATAAGTCACCTGTGGACTTCATAGGTGACCGAACTGGTAATTCTTTCTTTACTGCACCCTCTGTTCCTAATGAAATATCTGAGATAATCTCTCTCCTGAAAACTGGAAAATCTCTCGGACCAAACAGCATTCCTATGAAAATCTTAAAAGCCCTTTCTCCACTAATATCTTCACCTCTTTCTCAAATTATAAATGAATCATTTCAGTCTGGGATATTCCCAGACAAGATGAAGTTTGCCAAAGTAATTCCTCTGTTTAAGCAAGGCTGTCCACTGGTTGCATCTAACTATAGACCTATTTCTCTTCTTTCTGTCTTCAGCAAAATCACTGAAAAAGTAATGTATGAACGTCTTTATAAATTTCTAGAAAAGGAAGAGATACTGTATACTTTACAATTTGGATTTCGCGCTAGTCATTCTATTAACCATGCCCTGGTTAGTTTAACAGAGGCCGTCAAGAACTCATTGGACGATAGGAAATTGGGTTGTGGAATTTTTATTGATCTACAGAAAGCATTTGATACAGTAAATCATGAAGTTCTTCTGACAAAGCTTGAACACTATGCAATTCATGGAACAGTCTTAGACTGGTTTAAATCATATCTCACAGGTTTCTGTTTCGTTCTCTTTCTGACGTATTACTCTGTTGAGTGTCAGACGAAAAGCTTAAGTAATCTATGTATTCGTTTCGCTATGCTTCCGATTTTCCTGGCTGTATTGAAGATTTGTTTGTACCATCCAAAAACTGCTCTATTTCAGCAAATATTAATAAAATATATATCATTGGAATTTTCCTACCAAGAGAAAGCTAGTGCAACCTTTTTCATCTCGCTTTGTGGAATATTTGCTGAAATATCGGTATTCAAACATTTTCACACCTATCTGCATTTACAAAAGGTGTCGAGTGACCAACACAGGTATCGTCATACACACTTTTTTTGATAAGAACCAGATAACTTTGGTAGAGGTTCAGAGGTTCTTATTTTTTCTATTGTTCTAAGCAATAGGCTTTCGTTTTCTCTTTTTTATCCATCGAAAATCGAACCTCTGCATCCTTATTAAGTGTGTTCTCATAAAGAAAAAAAGAGTGTTGAGAAAAATACGATTTTTAGGTGCTCAGGTAATATTTTGGAAAAGTCAAATAGGTTAAAGTGAAATATTTCATCTTTCCTGGGATTTGAAGTATTTTCTATCTGCCCCCCCCCCCCCTCGTAGTGAGAAAGTTAAGTGGCAAATGTTGAGATACTTGTCCAAACCAGCTAACCCTTCAAATTTTCTATACAATGTAAGAATAACTGGGCTGTTCATTGCAAACATGGCGGGAGGGATTCATATTTTGAATTCTTCCAGAGACTACCTTTGCCCCCCTAAAGCCCTAGCACTTTCGAGATCAATTTTTGTCGTGGCTTCGAGCAAGCCGGGTTGGAATCTAGTTGATTGGTAAGAGAGCTTCAGACAAATAACGAGTCCAAGGTTAACGATCCAACGAAAAAGAAAATTGTTTCTTACTTCGTCCCTGGAACTAGGCGTGCTCATTCTTCTGATGAAAACTTCTTTTCGATATTCCTTCAACTCCTTAAGTCATCATTCATTAAAGCGTTGGTTAACAAGTGCCTACGCCAGCCAAAAATTGTCCACTCGAGAGCGTGATCGGACCGCTCTGCCCCAGACTTCTCTACGTAATCAGTTGGTCAATGAAAGTTTTTATACGAGCTGCAAATCGCACCTACACTTGTTTGGTTTAAGATTCCGTTCGACAAGTTAGAGAAAGCAGATGTATTCTCAAAAAGTAGCCAACGCTGCTGAGACATTTCATTTCATTTCATTTGATATATTTACTACTGGGAGGGTAGCACTTTCAACACATAGGTGCTGATTTACAAGAGGCCCTCCCTTAAAACAATACGAAATAAACTAGATTAAAAACTTTAATTACAGAGTGATAATAATACATCTAACTTAAAAATAATACATCCTAAGAACTAAAAGATTTTTTCAAAGTCTTTTTGAAAAGACTGAGAGAGGATGCCTGCTTTGCCTCGACTGAGAGGCTATTCCAGGTCTTGGCTCCTCTGAAAGAAAAAGATTTCTGGCCACCCGTTGTTTTCTTCAGGGGTAGCCGTAGATCACTCTCTATATTGCGAAGGGTATAAGAGGAGTGTTCGCAATTCTTCGTGAAAAGACCACACAGGTATTCCAGAGCCAAACCATTCAGGGACTTGAAGACCATTGTTTGTGACTCAACATTCGCTTTAGGAAAGAGCTGTAACCATTTTTATGGGTTCCTTAAAGCCCCAGACCCCCTGGTAACTTCCTTAGCTTGCCCCCTTCTCGATGGAATACTTGAAAACAGACCTGACAAAAGAGACGAGGTCGTTTCATTTGTCTGTTTAAGTTTTTGAATTTAACTGTGAAAAGGAAAGTTTACTATTTGTATGCCTTTAATACTAATGCAAAACAACTAAAAATTATCAATAATGTTTCAATGTGCTTGATCATCACTTGAACGTCATTAGCTTCAGATTTTGCCGCAATTCGATTTGATGGATACTGCAATGCTTCGATTAAACTCCCAAGGTGTTAAGCAGACATTTTGAGATTTTAGGGGGTCTTGAATTGTGGTGGTCTTCCATCAAAAATTATATTACATTTTGTATTCTTCGAATACGGCCCACTGCAGAAAAGAGTGTGTATTAGAGGGGTCATTTATTGAAAATATAACGAAATAGAGGGTCCTTATTTGAGGGGCGGGGGCGTTTAAAGAAAGGGTTTTAATCGAAGTATCACGGTGTTTATTAAAGTTCTGTACGGTCAGCTGATAGGTTTTTAGCTTTGCACCTTTTCAGAAAGCACACGGACAAGGTCCAAATAATTTCGACGAGCGAAATGACAGACGCCCCAATCAACAGCCCCATGAGGCCACCAAAATCGCACAGGAGCTTTTCTAGGCCGTACAACTCATGCTCAATCACGTTCTCTGTCGTGAAGTCTTCGTAGTATACGCTCAGATGTATCAGATTCTTCAACCGATCAAGGGTCACTTCATCGGGGTTGATATTGAAGAACTGAGCAAGACCCCTTTGAACCCTCCAAGTACTGAGAAATGAACGTGTCCAGGGTCTGGTAGAAACCTCTGTCACATAAAACACTTCCTCGCAAGGTACGGGGCAATCGCACTTGAAAAAGTTCATGTTTTGAAAGATTTTTTTGAAACATTAGTAAAAATGCTGTCTCCCAATATACTTATCAGTGTTGGGGAAATCTTTTAGAGGCATAAACGGCCTGCCATGGGGGAAAACACTGCCACATTCCTCGTATACGAGATGAAGAAGGCAAGAGGATTGGCAGTTTTTGACGGTATAAGGGCCTCCAATCACCTGTTTTACCGATGTATTACTGGAGCAATTTGCTGGAAAAGGTGCCAGCTTCCTTTTCACCACCATTTTCTTTACGGCCACTTCAATGCGCTGTCCGGGTGTCAGAAGGATAGCTCCTTTCTGGGACAGGCCTAGCAGCTCATTAGCAGGATGAACAAACAGTTTTAATCCTTGATTAAAATTTCTCAGCGAATGAAGATCATAAATATCGGGTGACTCTGGTTCTCCTTTGAACAAGAGCATATCGACCCCATTGAGCTTTTCATTGAAGGTCTGCACAGCGGATCCGTTGCTGTTAAACGTGAAGCATCGTTTCCAATTGCGAGCAGGCAAAAAATGGCGAGGGAAGCGGCAATCCGAGTCGAAATCGTAAACACAAGAAAATGAAACGTTGGAGAGGAACAACTTACAGCCGTATTGAAAGAGGTTTGAGGACGTCATGCCATTCTGCTGCGCACAGCTCGCAGGGAAGGGAATGGATTCGTCGCCATGACTGTATTCGTCACTGTCACAAATGGTGAGGCTGGGGAGCGGCAGGCGAGTTGTAGAATTCTTCGAAATTTCAAGACGGACTTTCTTCTGTTGAAACTCCTCCACCCTTCCCATCAGGAATAAAGTCAAAATTACGCAGCAAGCTAAAAACAACACTGTCCAGACTACTTTTGGAAAGACACGCTTGGAGAGGAAAATTCTCGGCAATCCGTGAATGGTTATTGAATCCATGCTGAAGGCTGAAAACGCGTGCTGTCATGAAGAACGACTCGCAAGCAATACGGTCCAGAAAGAGATCGGAAATCGATATCAAATCATTAATTTTTAATGTGGCAGATCGGCGTAAAGCTACTGGTAGAAAATCACGCATTCTTTACAAATTGATTGCAAGGATAAAAATTCACGTGTAACTTTTCTTAGACTGTTAGTTTTTTACAAGTCTCAACAAAGTCAGGTCTGTAGCCATGGACTCGCACAGGGTGGTGGGATGTAATTTGAGTTAGCTAATTGCCATTCCTAGAATTTTTCAAAGAATGGTCTTCTAATTGCCCAATGGTGCACCCTTTAGAAAACAATTAAGATAGGAGAAAATATAGATAAGAATAAGCATTGAACATCATATCATGACAAATATAGATGGCCCTAAATTCTGAAATTTTTCATTCCTATAGATTAAAAATCCGTTTTTATTTTTAGCCTTACCCCTTCCCCACGAAAAGGTTTTTACAGACTTCAAACTTTTGCCACCCTGGCTACGAGCCTGAACAAAATAATTTCGACAGATGAACTGTAAAGTTTGTTAAAAGAGAATTGGTTTCAATTCTGAAACTGCACACTTAATGCATGTTCAGAAAAAGCCTTTGGTAGGCCTTTCTCTAACAGCAGTCGAGACAGCATTAAAAACATTACCAACTTAGCCTCATTTTCATAAATTTCAATGTAAGCAAGGCTAATCCAATAAGCTCTCCGTATAAACTGGAAAGGCCTCTGCGAAGGAGCCTTAGCTATCTTTGTGTTCTACAGTTGTAGATTTTCTTTGTCGCTATCGAAAGCGATTCGTTTGTGCGTTAACATAATTTTTAGCGTTTCTGAAAAACTGCGTTTGTAAATATTAACTGTTGAGAATGCTTAAAAAACTGGTGTTTTTATTCCGTTTGTGTGTATCAAAGTAAACATATCTACAAAAACGGAGATTTTCTCCTTTTTATCATACATAAGTGTGAATAAAAACACAGTAGTGCGTTAAAAGCCGTACTTCTTTTTGACACTTGAAACAACGTCTCGGCTAAATACTAGCAAAGTAGGTAGATTTTGATTGAAAGGATACTCATATTTTATCAGTGAATGAGAATTTTCAACATCTATTCTTTCAGCTATTGAATCTAATTGAAAAAAAACTAAAGCATTTTCCATGTTTGTAAAAAAACACAGATCGTTTCTATGAAAATGTTCTTGAAAACATATATTCAACCTAGGCAAGGTCTGTGCAGTATTGTGTGGAATGTTCTGTGTGGAGGATATTCACTACCGTTCTCTACTAACTGTTTATGTCTATTGGGTTTTTCTCCACGTTTTCGACCAATCAGCTCATTTGTTTACTTTTTGATACGCCAGTTACAACGCGCAGAGAACAATGGATTGTTTAGGAGGAAATGACTATTGATCTGATACAACGTCACAACTCAACACGGAGACCCAAAGTAGTGGTGGAAAAGGTAGAGTAGGGAAATAGCAAAGATTTTGTCACTTCCCTCTCCTTAATGTTGCCTAGAACGGGAATAATCAGTCAACAAAGCTCACTTAAATTTTCCACAAATTCTTGCTCATTTTGGCTAAACCCATTGCCACTTCAAGAACATTTTTGCAAGAAAAACTGGACTTTCTCGCCTACATACTGTTTATATTTTAGCTTTTCGATCTAATAACAATTTTTATCCATAATTGTAACTCTAATCTTGCCAAAAACCAAACTTTCACCCCTTTCCCCCTTTCTTCCTCATCTTAAACTACACGCCAGGGAGTATGAACGCTGCGACTTCGAGTCGCGTACTTTGAAATTCTTTTGCCTAGCTCTTGTTAACCATTCTAATTGAGAAATTGACGTTCCTTCAAGTATTCCAAACAAGTCAAGCTCCTGAGACAAATCATATCAAAAAAAATTTACACATGTCAGTTACACGAAATGGAGAATGTCTTTTCACCTTGTTTAATCCACTACCGAAGGCTTTGTCCCGCCCCGCTTTCCCGCTTTGTTCCGCCAGTTCTTAAAAAGGTGGCGGTGCTGTACATGGCTAGAGACAAATCTCGTTTAATAGTGCAACGAGCTCTTTTTCATCCGGAGGATCTCGTGTGCCGAACGCGGGATCATCGTCATCTGAAAATACTTCCTCTTCGCCATCTGAATCGACTGCCAAGGGCCTCTCTTCTTCATCGCCAGAAGCAGATCGTTGATAAAAATCCGAGTTAGCTTTTGCTGCTAAGGTCTCGATCTTTCTTTCCAGGTGATCTTTACATGAATGACACTCACTCACACGTGGGAGATCTCAATGTAAATGGAACGAATGTCCACAAGATAAGATACGCCAGGGAGGGCTCAACGGTGGAAATTCTTCTTATCAGATTTCCTGAAAGAAAACTGTCAAACATGAATTTATCAGCCAGTTGGTTGACAAGGCCAAGATAACAAAAAGGCGATACAGGCAAGGAAGTAATTTAATCTTGTCTACTACTAGGCTAAAAGGTAGTATAGCAACGCGTTTCTTTAAAGGGAACAGGGATTGCCGAGTGGTTAGATCACTTGACCCTTGTCCAAAAGGTGCCGGGTTTGAAACCACCTTCAGACCTGTCAAAAAGTGTGAGGAGAGAATTAGTCAGCTCTCTGTTATTCCAGGCAAAAAGGCAAAAGGAATCACGAGGTGTGGTCACATCGAGAGGAAGGACAAGGGTCGCACTGCTCGATTAGTTTACCTATTCAGTGGGCCCTTTGTGCTTAGCACATAAACCTTGCGAAGATAGTAAGCGTATGTGCCTATCAACCTATCAACTATCAACGAACCTTAGCTTAAGTCCTAATGAAAGTTCGTTAGTCTTTTGCGAGAATCTCAGTACAGAAACTTTCTTTATTACTTAAACCAGAGATTCCAGTTCTATATACACTTTTCTTATAAAAACGTGGATGATTTGACATCTGGCAAAGATATGAGATATTTTTGAAATTGACCTGTTACAGAGTATATTATTTATCACATTAAAATCATAGGGTCCTTTCTCTCCGTCAAGCAGCTCCTTCGATAAGCCCCCCTTAAAATCAGTAATTATGATATCGTTCTGGGGCTTGATAGAAATTTTGAGGAACAAATAGTATTGTGGTTTGTGATTTGTTTATTGTATTTATTCGTTATTCAGTTTATTTTACCTTTCAGGGAAGGGATCATCTTGACATGAGAAACCCAATGGCATAACTTTGTTAGACACAGTCTGATCGTTTCCAAACAAGTTGGGCAGGATCCAATTGGTGATGTCTTTCGGCTGACGTGAGGTTCTGTCCACCTTCCTTGCTTTTGCTGGATTGCTCGATAATTTCTTGAAAACTTGAATTTCAGAAGCCTCCAATTTCAAACTCTGCATTTTGCCGGGGCTGTAAGTGTACCTTTTAGGTGGAACGACCCAGGACTTGAACTCATAAAGCTCGTGCTTGCAAGCATCTGTTTCTCTGACTTGTAGCTGTATCTGTAAGTAAGTATATGTTACGTATTTCTTAATGTTATGGTTATCTAGTAACGTGTTTAACTCTTCTTTATCTGACTTGAAAAATGAAATGATTTCATCATCAGCAGTAACTGAGTAAAAGAGTAATACGGAAAGCATTAAACTTATATATCATTTATTTGTCTGGTGGGTAGCCCTCAGTATACATGACCAAAACTGCCATTTAACTTGGATGTGAGTCATTTCTTTGCATTTGCATCACGTTTGCTGGAGCATTGTTCTCAAAGTTTCTTCAATTTGTGAAATCAGGTGTTATTGATGAGGGTTGCTTGGCACAGGTTCATAGTGAACTTCCTTGATACGAGTATGAGAAGTGCTTGGATGGTTCGTGTTTTGCTTTTGCCCATTGCTGTATTTTACGTTTTGAAGGCCAGCAAGTGCTTTATGTTTTTTACGAACTGGATGGTTCCTTCATTCGATAAGTGCAAACCGTCATATCTATTTGAGGGATTACGCATGTTGTTGTGTGATAGTAGTAAAGTCATGTTGATTTGCTAGGACTTGAAGACCCACCTACATCTGATTTAAAGAGTCTCAAAATATTTGTTTCTGCGAATTGCCTCACAAGGTAATATCGACACGATAAATAGCTTTGCGTTTCGGAATTTCGCTTTAGCGGTAGTTACCAGGTCTCGGACTTTGTTTAGAACTAAATTGATTGAATAACGGGCAAGATTGTTTGTCCCAGCATACACTACGATTTTTTCTGGCTGGCAAGACAATGGAATTCGACAAAAGAAGTCTTTGACATTTTCAATCTTGCCGCCTCTAATAGTTTTGATATAGATTGCCCTAATATAGTTGACTCGGCGTGTTTTCATTCCTCTCAGAATTGAATCGCCGATTAATAACGTCTTTTTACACTCAAGGTTAACTGACTGGGTTTCCTTGTCAGCAGAATCTCTTGTCTGATGTTCGTCTGCAGTCCTTTGTTGGTTATTTTGAGATAGTGCCTCCTCAAGCTTGTTTCTATGTGAAACATCCGCATCTTTGGGGGGTTGATGATTTTGACGTGGTCTTTACTATTACAACATATCTATGAACAATAGGTCACTTTTCGAAAGAGAATATGTAATTCATCAAGAAATTCAATGTCACACCATCCGGGGGTTTACTTGCTGCCAAAACTTGCAACCTCAAAATCTTATTGTCTGTTGAACAAAGGAAAAAATACATTATTACCCTTTGGTGTAGGCCTTCAACTCATCAAAATAGAGAATTAAGAGAGAGAATAATATTTGAAAACATACCTTGCTACAATTCTCAATCTGGATGACTGTAGGCATTTCGAGAAATCAGCAGATCGCAACGCCTTTTGACCACGACAGGACATCCAATCATTCCGTCTAGTAGTAATTTTCGTGTGGGCAGCACTATTTCCACTACAAGTAAAAGTATGTGCAAATTGTTTTTGACATGATTTGATTCAGGGTAACAGGTTTACCTTGTTGGAATCTCAGAAGGAACATTGATTATAATGGGTAACAATAGCTGGGCAAAGGAATTTCAATGCAAACTGGAAGTGTTGGAGAGCCCTTATAATCTCCAATTACGCTCTGAAGAGGGATAGATAAGCCAACATAGAAAAGTGTAAGAATAAAAGCAACAGATCTGGGGTGTAATATACCCTTATTCCAATGGTATCTAAAGACAAAGGAGATCAAGCCTACACATATTGCACGCACCATCAGCCCTTGGGCGCCGTTAGTAATCAAAGTGTCTATATTTACTGGCTGCCAAATCCTAAATGACTAGCAGTTTTTTGCACATCCGCTATGCAAGGCAGCTTAAAAACTACCCACACTCTGCAAGGTCAATAAACTAGAATTATAAGTAGTAGGTTGAACCATAATTTTTAATGTTGATCTCCTCCAGCACAGATCCACTCAACAGTGGGGGTGAGAGTAGGCTTTCTGGATGAAATATTCATTTAGATGCAAATTTAACTCAGCTAAGTGATTTTTAAGTGTCCCATTTGATCTTTGGGCATGTGTAGATAACTGCCAGTCAAATAGTTTTTGAAAGCAGTTGCAAAAAGAAGTGCTACCGGTCAAAAAGCCATTGTTGTTGATGCTGGCTGATCAGCGAATAGTAATCTTTCTTTAACGCAAGATAATATGCAAATCAAAATATTGTAGCAATAAACAGACGACCATGACGAATGAAAATTGAAATTTGAATGGTCTGTATAGATGAGAGGACTGGCCAATTACAAATGAGGATGCAGTAATGGGACTGGGCCCACTCCCTGGGCCTAACTTAGGCCACATTAAAATTAGTTCTACGACACAGCTCTACGTCTGATACTTCGCTTTGACCCCAGCAAACAATGGGCGAAAATCTTACCTCCTACGGTTTCCGAGTAGAATCACGAATTGCTCTTGAAGCTTATGTCGTCTATCTACACGCTCGATACATCTCTATTTCTAAAATTTTAGAGCAGACTTTTGGGAGCCGAGAACTTTCCCTTAAATTCTAAGTTTGCACGTCTGCTGCGGCTGAAGATAGTTACGAATAGTTAAAAGGAGATTTTGGTTATCCGCTAAACATCGGACCAAGTGACACAGGTAGGGCTTGGAAAGGGTTTAAAGCCTGGCGCACACTAGAGCTTTCTGCTTAGCAAAAAGTCATTCGTGGCAGCGTGCTAAGCAGAAAGCACAAGTGTGCGGCGAACGTTTTTGGAGTTTTCTGTCACTCGTGTCGTTTTTCACAAATATTCAACATGTTTGATATTTTCTGCCACGAATGACGTTCTCCTCTGTGTGTGCGCTGAACCAGAAGCAGCAAGCTTACAACAACTCAGCAAAACGCATGCGCATCAAGGAAATTAAAACACAAACAAAATGGCGGGGCAAACAGAGCAGAGTGAATTATTGACAGATGTAATTTTAGAGGACAAAATTGCTGATATATGGCCAGATTATCAATGCCTTTACGATGTCACATCTCCAGATTTTAAAAACAGGGATTTGAGACAAAAATCATATGAAGAAATGGCAGAAAAAGTGGGAAAATCAGGTAAGACAAGTTTCAAACAACCTAAACCTGTGCTGAAACCCCTTCTTCGTTATATTCTTTTTCAAGTAAATTAAACAAAAATTGTCTGCTGTCAGATCTTATAAAACAAATTGCTTCACTGGGTTTCAGTGTGGATTTGAAAACAAAACTTTACTAGGTAGCCTACCTAATTATTTTTCAGTTGCAGGCCCTGAAATGAGAGGCGCTCGATCGAGCGCGAGCGCCTCCACACTCGCCTCGAAAATTCTACTGGCTCGATTAATCGAGCGCCTCGCTGATCAAAAGGTGTTTTGTCTTAATACTCCGTAAATACAATTTGTGAATTTGTTGGACATAAAAATTTAGCCCAGATCTTCCTATCATCTCTGTAAAAGAGCGATAAACTGTCTTCCTTTCCCTTCTTTGTTGCGATCGTAAAGTTTCCAAGCGCTTCCCAAGCTGTATACGCCATTATCAAGCTGCCTCGCTTCTGTGTTGATTGCTATGGTGATTTGCGTAACGCACGTGTAGAAGAAATAAAATGGCTGCAAGCTCTACCGGCTCTACGGTAGAGCTGTCAACATTCAAATCCTGGGGGAAGGAGAATGTAATTGGGTATGATGTCAAAACTATCAATGACAAGCAGCATGTCACGAGAGTTTGGTGCAAGCTTTGCCGGAAGCATTCGAAAGATATCCAATCACATCCAACTTGCAAAGGCCCTGCTCGAAGGGCAATGCTGGCCTACGTTGATGGGACGTCATACGTTGCAAAGTGCAATGTAATGCGGCATTTAAGCGGAAAAGCGCATTTGATTGCCATTTGGGCAGAGCAAGGAACAACATCTGAGCAAAGACTATCTGAAGATGCAATAGGAGCTCATCAAACCAAGATTACCACTTCAATTGACAATGCTGCAAGAGAGGCATATCGAAAAATGTTTACAACGGCGTACGAACTTGCGGTGACTCCGACGATGCCCCTCCAACACTTTGAAGTCTTAATTAAATGTCAACGTAAAAATGGCGTTCGCCTCATAAAAGGAAAGAGTGACAGTCATGCCTGCAAAGAATATATACACTATATTGCTGATGCTGTAAGTGAAAAAGTAGCAGTTATTCTAGGATCAAGCGACTTCATGTCAGTTTTATCTGATGGTTCCCAGGCCCGGAAGACAAAAAAGGAGAAGGAGCTCATTTTAGTAAGGACAGAAAGGAATGGTATTCCTGTGTATTTTGTTTCGTCTCTGTTGGAAATGGCAGATTATGGTGGAGCAAATGCCAACTCCATTAAAAAAGCCATTGACCAAGTATTCTGTGAGAAGATGCACCTGGATGAGGAATCTTACCTGAAGTCAATGGTTGCAGCTACAGCTGATGGTGCCAGCGTAAACTTTGGAATTTATCAAGGGGTGTTGACTCAGCTCAAATCAACAAGACCTTGGCTACTTACTATCCATTGTGTAAACCATAGAGTTGAGCTGGCAGTCAAGGATGCCATGAAAGTGAAGCCATTTGAAGATGTTGATCAATTTTACCAAGCAAATGCAACTCTTCTGAAAAGGTCAAGTGATCTTACTGCAGCACTTTCACGTACTGCAGCAGCAATGAATATCACATGCTACAACCTCCCAAAAATAACAGGGACAAGATTTGTAAGTCACAGAAGAAGAGGGCTGCAAAGATTGCTCCACATGTGGCCAGTCTTCATTACTGCATATGAAAATGTAATTGCAGAGAATAAAAAGAAAGCTGAGACAATTGCGAAACTTAGAGGCCTCTTGATAAAGTTCAGGACTGTGAAGGTTCTCTACAATGTCTGCAGTTACTTAGACCTCCTTGATAAGATCAGCCCAATATCTCTAGTTTTTGAAGGAAATGATTTGTTGCCATGTGAAATCCAACCTAGTCTTCTGCTTACTTTGGAGGGACTTGATGAGTTAACTAATGCGAAAGAAGTCAATGATGTGCCCATTGATAGCAATTTGCTTTACTTTTCATTTGAGGCAAATGATGGAGATGCAACAGCCTCTATGTCAAGAGAGTATCAACAATCTGGGAATGAAAAGAGAAAGGAAAGAAATAAAGAATTCATTACTGTCACTGTTGGTGGGATGCAAATGAATGGAGCTGAGTTTTTGATTTCAGACACCATTGGTGCTGTTGCAATCAAACTAAGAGAAAATCTCATAGATAGATTCAGTGACTTTTCATCAAAAGTATACCAAGATATGAAATGGCTTGATCCCCAGAACTGGCAGTATGACAACAAAGAATATGGAAACCAACAAATTGTTGATCTCAGCAACCATTTTCAAGTGCCACTGGAAAGCAAGGGATTTCTCCTAAAACAGGCCCTAATAGAATGGAAGAGCTTAAAGAGGATTGTTCCAAAGTATTTTTCACCAGAGACATCTGCCTTTTCAATCTGGAGGAGCTTGCTTTGCAAGAGGAAGGATGAATTCCCTAACATGTGTTTGCTAGCAAAACTGCTACTGACAATTTCTGGATCAAACAGTTCTGTTGAAAGGGGATTTTCTATTCTAACCATGATGTTATCAGATCATAGGCTATCCACTTCCCAAGAAGTACTAGAAGAGAGGATGATCATTTCAGCAAATGATAAGAACTGGTCTGACACTGAAAGACAAGAAATAATTGATGTTGCAATTGATGCCTACATGAAAAAGAGACGCCTAAAACAGACTGAACTATTAGAGCCACCAGAAAAGATCCAAAAAGTTACTTGTGACAAAAGGAATGACAGTGACAACACCAGTGACAGTGAAAATGAGTTTGATGGAATTAGTAGTGTTGTCTCATCAGAGAGTGAGACAGATGATATATGATACTGTGACATTATGATACAGAAAAATTACAGTTCTGCAGGAAATCTTTTATGTTCTTTGTTCTTGAATTGTAAAATTTTGTTTCATTTTCGTTGTAATGTTAGTGAGAACATTTCAAAGTTTATTGACTAAGTTACTTGACTGAAGAGATTGTAAATGTTTAGTTCATTTTGAAGAATATACAGTTGATGATTCACTGTTGTAAATACTGTTTGTAATACAGTTGAAGTGTTACTATTGATGATGTACTGTATATTCTTGTTGTTTCAGTTTATGTTGTTTGATTCTTTTTCAATGATTGATTCTATTTTAGCTGCAGTTTTTCTGAAAAACAATAACCATGGCTCGTTTTTCCAGAACTTACCATTTGGTTTCCCACAAAGACAAAAATGATCTAGGAGCTTGATCAAGCGCCTCAGTGAATTGAGGAGCTTGATCAACCAAGCACCTAACTTTTGCTCATTTCAGGGCCTGTTCAGTTGATTGGGTAAAAGCTAAATTGAAGACATTGCGAAATAGCTATACCAAAGCAAAAAAGCCTGGATCCAGTGGTAGTGCCAGAAAATCCCTGACCAAACGGGCTGCCTGGTTGCTAGACAAATTACAATTTCTTGCTCCACATGTTGCAACAAGGACTTCTATTTCAAACATTGATACTGTGAGTATATGATATATCTATATATATGTGAACTATTAGTTGCTTAATTTAAAGTGCAATCATGTTGTCCTGCCAAGAGACAGATCCTTGATTGTTAAAGTAATCAGTAAGGATTTCACGCTGAGCTTTAGCATTTCTGGGTGCATTGCGATTAGGACCGCTTTGTAAACCAACAAGTTTTTGGTGATTTCTCCATACTCCTTCAGAAATTGTGTGGTCAGCACCCTCTACATCTGCAGCAGATGTGTAGGCTGATTTGTTGTTCTCTACCAAGTAGTTGTGCAGACAGCAAGCAGCAAAAATGACATAAGTCAATTTATCTGGACACATTTTTATTGTTGTTAAGAAAACTCTCCATCTGTGAGCCAGGATTCCAAATGCATTCTCCACCACTCTTCTGGCACGTGATAATCTGTAGTTAAATACACGTTTTTCTTTCTCCAAGTTGCGATGAGGGTAGGGTTTCATCAGATTACTTGACATGGGAAATGCATCATCACCAACTATGTGGTAGTTCATTGGAAATGCTAAGTTACCTTGAAGACATACTGGAAGAGGAAGATTGAGTGAATTAGACGCTATTGCTTTTTTCAATGTTGATTCGCCATAGACCCCAGCATCACCTGCACGCCCCGCTGCTCCAATATCTACATAAAGAAATTTATAATTGGCATCCACCAAGGCCACAAATAAAACACTGAAAAAGTGCTTGTAGTTGAAAAATGCTGATCCACTGTGACTTGGCTGCTGAATGGCGATGTGCTTCCCATCAATAGCTCCAATGCAGCAGGGATAATTCCATTTTTTCTCAAAATCTTCAGCAACTTCAAGCCATTCATTTGATGAAGAAGGGGTCTAAAAAACAATTTATAGTAATGAGGTTTTTAAATTTCAGGATGCATGTTCAACACCAACATCGGATATGAATGTGGAGGAAAGATTTGAAGAAGATAATGAAAGTGCAGAAAACACACCAAGTGCATCAATTGACAATGATGTGGAAGAAACACCAAGGTCAACAAAAGAGCCTCTAAAGTTAAAACCAAACAGAAAAAGGCAAGCTGAAGAGGAATTCAAGCTAATACAAGGATTGGCACACTCCATAGCTGAAAGAAAGGCAAAGACACAACAAACAAAAAAACCAGCTACTAATCATGTTGAGTCATTTGGTCTTTATGTGACACACACATTGTCTGAGCTTGACACTAGGACTCAACACTTAGCTGAACATAAAATTAATGAAATTTTATTCAAGGCACAAAGTGGCTTGTTAGCTGAAGAATATTCATACGAGACTATGAATATGCCTATGCGACCACAGCAACAGTTTCTCCAGCCATATGGCATGCAGTATAGCATGACTGGCATGAATCAGCCTATAAGCACCAATTCTCAATTTCATGTTGAGGAGCAGTATTCAGTGACACAGAACAACTCTATGCATCCTAACTCCAACACTCCAAAAGGTAACTGGGGACTGCAAAATGCACAAGGTGCTGCCACACAAGCAGATAGGCACAAAAACATTCAACAACTCTAGAATAAAAGACAGCCATGACTGAAAAGCAAAGGGGTTATTTTTTTCATTACTGTCTGATACATTGTTGAATAATCAATGTTGTGTTTTTGGGATTACAAACCTTTAAATATTGTTCTTTCATTGATATATAAAGTGCTTTGCAAGTTTCTTCCACAATTGATGAAATTGTTCTTTCTCCTACCCGAAATTGAAATGATAGACTTCTGAATGTCTCACCTGAATTAAATGAAGCAATTGAAACATTTCAAAATTTATTCAAGCATGTCCACTTTACTTTACACTTCATATGAACTTATGTCGAAGTCTTTAAAGAGTTTTTTATGTCCACTTGTACGTAGGTTATGAGTTATATTATATTTTGACAAGATCTAGAGAGCACTACTGTAGCAGGTAAACTGCTAAAAATAGGTCAAACTGTGTCCAGGTTCCTTTGTGATAGATTGGGGCATCTCATGGCAAGTATCATTTTTGAAAAGAAAAAAATTCCTGGAATCAAAACTGACTGCATACCTGTAGCAAGAAACCGCAGAGTTATTGAGAGACGCTCAGACGGCTTTATTGCACTTCGCAAATGGGTATCTTGTTTGGAAATACTTGGACCAACTAATGCCAAGATTTCATTCAATGCTTCTCTACTTAAACGATGATATTGTCGAAATCGTTCGGGATCTTCAGCGTTTAATTCACGAATTAAGTTTGCATGCGATCCTCTTGTTTCCCTTCTCATAATCCAGCTTCTTGACCATGCCTTTCGCTTCGCAGCTCGTAAACGCCTAGTACGCCGTCTCATCAGCAAAAGCAAAAGCAGTACTTCCTCTTCTTCTTGTGCACATTCCTCATCAGTATCTCCAGCTATTTCAGCCATTTTGTTTGTGTTTTAATTTCCTTGATGCGCATGCGTTTTGCTGAGTTGTTGTAAGCTTGCTGCTTCTGGTTCAGCGCACACACAGAGGAGAACGTCATTCGTGGCAGAAAATATCAAACATGTTGAATATTTGTGAAAAACGACACGAGTGACAGAAAACTCCAAAAACGTTCGCCGCACACTTGTGCTTTCTGCTTAGCACGCTGCCACGAATGACTTTTTGCTAAGCAGAAAGCTCTAGTGTGCGCCAGGCTTAAGGGTTAACCTTTCTAAAGCCCTTCTAGACTTGCTCCACGAGTCCTTGTTTCCCTGCGTTCTCTGATATGCGGACGTCACTCCGGGTTTCCCTTAGTTGACCGGAGTGCACACAGGGAAACAAGGACTCGTGGAGCAAGTCTAAAGCCCTTCCTGCGTCACCTGGTCCGATGTTTAGCTAATTAATAAAACCTTCTTTTGACTATTCGTAACTTAATTAAAGGGAAAGTTCTCGGCTCCCAAAAGTCTGCTCTAAAATTTTAGAAATAGAGATGTATCGAGCGTGTAGATGGACGACATCAGCTTCAAGAGCAATTCGCGATTCTACTAGGAAACCGGAGGAGGTAAGATTTTTGCCCATTGCTTTTCAGGGTCAAGTCGAAGGGGCAGACGTAGAGCTGTGTCGATTGTAAAAGTGATTTGAATGTGGCCTAAGTTAGGCCCAGGGGGTAGGCCCAGTCCCACTAACATCATTGATCTTTGGTTATTCGTTTCATCTATACAGACCATTCAAATGTCAATATTTACAGTTTATGGTTATCTGTTTATTGTCACAGTACTTTAATTTGCTGATTATCTTGCTCTTAAGATTTACCTTCCTTATCTACCAATTTATGCAAACTTCAACAAGCTGAAGGTTATTGCATATAATAAAAATGAAAAAAGAGAAAAATAAAGGAAATAAGATGATGTACCCCTCTGAGTAGGAAATTGTTGACAGGGAATGCAGCACATCCCTTTCTATTTAGTCGTGTATTGGCAATGTTTGGTCAATCCATTTTGGAGGTTATTCACAAGATTTCAAAAGTTGTTCCTGGAATTGGTCACAATTCACAATTCACAATGAAACGAGCATAAAATTTCCTACTATTAGGGGTAGATCAATATATTTGCTGGTTATTTAATTATCTAATTAGTGTTAGTTTGCAAGGTTCCTACCTAGGGTCTTATAGGTAGGTACGAGAAACTGTAAAGCGGGAGTTTCCGTACAGTTGAACTTTGCAGTTAATTCTAAGTTCAACAGGTAGCTTGATTGAAAAAATTTGCCAGCCATTAGGTAAAAGACTTCATTTTTAAGTTATAAACATTAAACTAACGTCGATCCATAATCGAAGTAAAATGAGTGTGTGCCGTTCGCGTGTCAAAATATTTATATGCATTCGATGAAAATATGCTCAAAATTAAACAGATCGGTTATTAAAGCAGATTTTAGTTAAAAATGATAGAATAGGAATATATTTTGCCAGGGAATGAAAATGAAGATTTGAAAATAGATTTAAGTGAATTATTTTACACTTGCAAAAGTGTACGGAAACTCCCGCTGGTGTAAGGAAACTCCCGCACTAACTACTAGAGACTTGAAGTCAGTTTGCAGCTAATCAAAACAGAGTTGAAAGTTTATACAACAAACAAAGATAAAGTATGGTGTATTGAACATTGTGGAAATAAATTCATGTTTGTTTGAAAAAATATTCAGAAATAGTTCCGGTCAAACCTTAACTGTACGATTTCTCCCACCTCGACCCTACCTATTATACCTACCAACCGGTAGCTGGCAACTGGATGGCTTTTAGAAAACTATTTGACCTGCAGTCATTTAAACATATGCAACGATCCAATTTGCAAACATAAAAATCCCTTATTTCATTTAGATTTGCATATAGATAAATATTTCATCCAGAACGCTTATTCCAACCACTCCGTGATGAGTGGATCAGTGCTTTAGGAGATCAATGTTGAAATCATTTATTCCACTTTCTATTTATGATTTTAGTTTCTTGACCTGATAGAATTATAGCAGTTTTTTTTGCTACCTTTCATAGTGCATGTGTAAAAAACTGCCGGTCATTTAGGCTTTGGATAAACCTGGCCGGCTGACCATCAAATAGACACTTTGATTATTATGGGTGCCCGAGTACAGATGGTGCACGTAATATGTGTAGGCTTGATCACCTTTGTCTTTTTCCATACCAATGGAATAAGGGTACCTTACACCCCAGACTTGCCGTGTACATTCTTTTAAACATTTTTATGACGGCTTATTTATCCTTCTTTAGAGCTTGATTGGGGTATCATTTTCTACCTAATTTTTGGTAGATACTCTTGCTAGAAAATAGTTGAGCCTTTAGCGTGAAAGAGTGACACTTGGCATAAATGTTTGATATACGGATTTTGTTGATTCGAATATGGTTTCCATACACTGTCAATGAAATTCTACAATTCTGCCAAGCTCTGTAAAGGAGCAAGAAAATGTTTTGCAAACCTTGGAGTTTTCTGTACAGTTTTCTTATCCAGATTCCCACATCCGAATGGTCAGAAAGATATACATCTGTCAATCAATGAATTAGACCTAATTTGATCAACCTTAGCTAAGGCGGAGTCTACAAGCTGTTTGGTACAACAACCCCGTGCCAGAACCATGTAGAAATAACCCTGAGTTCAGATAATTTCATCCAGTTTTGTATCTTGTGTAGCTCTTCAGATATCTTGATTGTATGATTTTGTGCTCATGAAAGTAATTAAATTTATTCCAGAAGCTATTTGCAAATTGTTCAAGACCTCAATTAGAGTTCAGAAGAAATAATGCTGTTGCTGCTGCTTTCAAGTAAGTTAAGCCATGTTGTTTCAGATTTTACAGCTGTGTGACATTAGCTCAACTTCAGGCCCTGAAATGAGTAAAACACAGGCGCTTGGTTAATCAAGCTCCTTCATTCAGCTAGGCGCTTGATCAAGCTCCTAGATTTTTTTGTTTTTTGATTGGAAACCAAAGTAAGTTCTAGGAAAATGAGCTTCTTAGTTTTTATTTTTATTAGAAATGAAGTCTTTTCTCAAAGCGATAGAACTCAAATGAAACAATTTTTTCAAGCTAAAACAAGAAACATGAAGAATCCTTTTAGAAATATATAATTGTTTTTCTGTATCACATGCTACAGTGTCATATCAATATCATCTGCCTCAGTCTCAGACCAGACAAAGCTGCTTTCATCAAACTCATTTTCACTGTCGCTATTGCTGTCACTGTCATTCTCACTGTCACAAGAAACTTTTCTGACCTTTTCTGGTTGCTCAAAATCTTCAGTCTGTTTAACACGTCTCTTTTTCAAATATGCATCAATCGCAACATCAATAATCTCTTCTCTTTCAGTGTCAGACCAGTTCTTATCATTTGCTGAAATGATCATCCTCTCTTCTAGCACTTTCTGAGAGGTTGTTAACCTATGGTCTGATAACATCATTGTAAGAATTGAAAATCCCCTTTCAACAGAACTGTTTGATCCAGAAATTGTCAACAGCAGTTTTGCCAGCAGACACATGTTAGGGAATTCATCCTTTCTCTTGCAAAGCATACTTCTCCAAATTGAAAAGGCTGATGTATATGGGGAAAAATACTTTGGAACAACCTTCTTTATGCTCCTCCATTCTGCAAGGGCCTGTTTTAGAAGGAATCCTTTGCTTTCTAGTGGGACTTGAAAATGATTGCTGAGATCAGCAATTGGCTGATTTCCATACTCCTTATTGTCATACTCCCAGTTCTGGGATCAAGCCGTTTCATATCTTGGTATACTTTTAAAGAAAATTCACTGAACCTATCAATCAGATTTTCTTTTAACTTTGTTGCAACAGCACCAGTGGTATCTGAAATAAAAAACTCAGCTCCAGCCATTTGCATTTTATCAATAATGACAGTGGTGAATTCTTTATTTTTCTCCTTTCTCTTCTCATTACCTGCTTGTTGATACTCTCTTGACATTGAGGCACCTCCATCCTTTACTTCAACTGAAAAGTATCTTAAATTACTGTCAATGGGCACATCATTGACTTCTTTGGCCTCAATTAACTCATCAAGGCCATCCAACGTTAGGAGGAGAGTAGGCTGAATTTCACATGGCACCAGATCGTTCCCTTCAAAAACTAGAGACATTCGGCTTATCTTGTCAAGAAGGTCCAGGTAGCTTCAAACATTGTAAAGGATCTTTACATTCCTGAACTTCAACAAGAGGCCTTTAAGTTTTGCAATCATCTCCGCTTTTTTTTATTTTCTTCAATGATATTTTCATATGCAGTAATAAAGAGAGACCACATGTGGAGCAATCTTTGCAACCCTCTTCTTCTGTGACTTACAAATCTAGTCCCTGTTATTTTTGGGAGGCTGTAGCATGTAATATCCATTGATTCTGCAGTACGTGCAAGTGCTGCAGTAACATCACTTGACCTTTTTAGAAGAGCTGCATTTGCTTGGTACTGATCAACATTTTCAAATGACTTCACTTTCATTGCATCTTTGACTGCCAGCTCAACTCTGTGGTTCACACAATGGACAGTTAGTAGCCAAGGTCTTGTTGATTTGAGCTGAGTCAACACCCCTTGATAATGCCAAAATTTACGCTGGCACCATCAGTTGTAGCTGCCATCATTAAATGCGTGTAAAATTCCTCATTCAGATGCATCTTCTCACAGAATACTTCATCAATGGCTTTTTTAATTGAGTTGGTATTTGCTCCACCATAATCTGCCATTTTTCCAACAAGGAGGAAACAAAATAGACAGGAATCCCATTTCGTTCCGTTCTTACCAAAATTAGCTCTTTCTCCTTTTTTGTCTTCCTGGCCGGTGAGCCATCAGACAAAACCGACATGAAGTTGCTGGAACCTAGAATTACGGCAACTTTTTCTCTTACAGCCTCAGCAATGTAATGCATATATTCCTTGCAGGCGTGACTGTCACCCTTTCCTTTGATGAGACGAACACCATTTTTACGTTGACATTTATTTAACACTTCAAAGTGTTAGAGGGGCATTGTCGGAGTGATGGCAAGTTCGTACGCCGCTGTAAACATCTTTTGATATGCTTCTCTGGCAGCATTGTCAAATGAAGTGGTAATCTTGGTTTGTTGAGCTCCTGATGATGCTTCGTCTTCAGATAAACTTTGATTAGAGGATCCTTGATCTGCCCAAATTGCAATTAGATGGGCTTTCTAATTTAAGTGTCGCAAAACATTGCATTTTGTGACGTACGGCGTTCCTTCAACGTAGGCCAGCATTGCCTTTCGAGCTGGGGCCTTTGCATGTTGGGTGACTTTGAATTTCCTTCGAATACTTTTTACAAAGTTTACACCAAACCTTCGTGACCTGCTGCTTGTTGTTTATCAACGTCAATTCATGTCCAATGATATTGTCTTTCCCCCAAGATTTAAAAGTCCTCAACTCTACAGTAGAACCAGCAACACTTGCACTGGCAGAAAAGCTGGCAGCCATTTTATTTCTTCAAAATCTGCGTTGCGGAGCCGCGCAAGTAATCATAGCAATCAGCATAGAAGCGTGGCATCTTGATAATGTCCTCTGCTGTCTTACGCGAACGCGACTTGGAAAGAAAAGCTCAAGAAGATTTTACAATTTAAAAAGAAAATTATTGTAGTTTTATTGCGGATAAAAACATATATTCAGACTAAATTTTTATTTCAAATACATTGACAAATCATATTTAAAGGTAATTAAGATAAGCATCATTTTAAGACACTTTTTATCATCAAGGCGCTCGAATAATAGAGCCGAGGCGAGTATGGAGGCGCTTTGCGCTCGAGCCCCTCTCATTTCAGGACATTCTTGATATAAACTCACTCATTCACTCACCATTTTATTGTTTAAAGGTTTTATACAGAATTACTGGGGTCGTTTCTTGTCGTTTACTGCGTTTTCAAAATTGGTTATTATTTCTTATTCAGAACTGCCCAATTAGTGCGACTGATTGGTTCTGGAGTTCTAGCTGCTGGTGCAACGATTGGTATTGGTATCTTCTATGCAGGAAGAGATGACAAAATAAGGTCTGAAATCGAAGATAAACTGCCAGGCTCGCAGACGGTTCTCACTGCCATTTACGGAGACCGTAAGGAAACCAATAAAGATGATGAAGCATCAAGTTTGCTCCCGTTGAATAAAAAGCTACAAGAATTGTCAACCTCATTAAAACAGGTATAAAGGATGGTTTTTTGACAGATTAAAAATGTTTATAATTAATATTAATGATCCATCATTTGAATATTTACCGAATGGATGAAGGTACAAAAACTTTCATGTGAAAAGCCCAAGACTGTACCTTCCTCGTTATCGCTTACCTGCCTGTATAGCATCTTGAAATTTTGGGCATGTGCTGTGCTTATCATAATTTTCTAATGATTTTTGCTTTAGAAATTTGCTTGTCTAAAACACTAAAAATTACTAAAAAGGTTACATAGAATCAGCATAAAATCACAATAACTATGATACATAAAAAACTAATGGACAATAGCAGGGATGGCATAAAACAGGTCAAAGTAGTCCTTTTTTCATTATGGTCCCTTGTCTATGCCTGCATCACAGTACTTGATGTACAGTAATACAGATCAATAAGTAGATAAGAAACAAGAAAAAAGACTGGCTCTCTGTTTCTTTAGTAAAACAGAGCCTGTCTTCTTTCTAGTTTCTCGTATAGAAATTTACTTTTTATTGTTTCTTTTCTGGAAGGGTGAATCCAAAGCAGAAGATAATGCACTTGAAGATATTGGTAATATTTTGATATCTGTTTTGATTTATCCCTTATACAATCTTTATAAGATAATTTGGTCAAAGTTTTCAATGCACGAAGCTTAACTATTTGTCATATGTCAGTCAGTGAACTGAATGCATGTCTAACCTGTTAGCTTAACTATTGCCCTAAAGCAGTACTTCCCAACTCTCAATACAAGGGTTTATGTCAACAATTTCATCGCTGTTCCTGAAAGTTTTGGAGACCACAATATTGGTTGTACCCTAAAGTGATTCATTTACATCAAACGATTTTGTTAGATCAATGATAAATCATTATTGACGTCAAGTATTTTATTTTTAGTCCTATTTGTTATCCATCGATCCTGAATATTGACTTAATGTAGGATTTTGGACCTTTATCTTTCGACAAACCCCTCGTATAGAAATCTAAGGAGTACCCACTTTGGGTATCCAACCAGATTATGATTTTAGCAAGGGCACAATAGCATTCACTAAATGGCCACGCAAGTAAAGTGAGGTTTCAATTTGTTGATTTCACTCATTTGCGTTTCAGAATGAAAATTTTCCATTTCGAAATTACAGCCCACTAGAAAACCTATCCATTTTAGGAATTTTGGTTCTAGAGCTACATCTCTTTCACCAAAGCTCAACTGGTGCACCTATTTGTGCTGTCACACATTGCTTTGATTGATATTTAACGCCAGTTGTTATGCATTTAAAGATCCCATTAAGACGATGGTGTATCCTTGAAGGGTAACCTTTGTGGGTTTGAATCCATGAACGGTCAAAACCATGAACTACAAGCTGTCGGCCAACTCAGCTGTCCATCCTTCCGAGGTCGGTAAATGAGTACCCAGGATATTCGTTTTAAAATATCAATTCAAGGGGCACAAGCTGAAGGTCCAGATCAGCTGCAAGTTGCTATACTCCGAACCTGCGTTAACAAATAAATTTTCTTACTTGCTTACTTGCATTCCGATGCATACAAGCTAATCGAGTAGACTACCAGATATTATTTTACCCCTGGTATGTAGAATCTAACATGAGTGTTTCCGAGGAAGCTGGTATTTTATTTTCACAAATGTGTTTCTAGTAGTGGCAGAGGAGAGACCGCGAAGCAGAAATGATGTAGTTGTCATTACAACGATAGACGACCAGGCTGCTGTGTCATCTGTCGACCTTGATATTGGAAATGCAACCACGGTGAGGGAAAAAAGCACGCCGAAGAAACCAAAGAAAGAAAAGAAAGGTTTGATTTCATATTATGCGGGGATTTCCGATCGGTTAGATCATTTGACCCTTGTTCAAAGGGTCCCGGTTTCGAAACCACCTTCAGACCTGTCACATAGTGTGAGGAGAGAATTAGCCAGCTCTCTGTAATTCCAGGCAAAAAGGTAAAATGAATCACGAGGTGTGGTCACATCGAGAGGAAGGACCAGGGTCGCACTGCTCGATTAGTTTACCTATTCGGTAGGCCCTTTGTGCTTAGCACATAAACCCATGCCATGCAAAGATAGTAAGCGTATGTGCCTATCAATCAAAATCATCGAATGAATTTTATTTGACTTATAGTTTAGGAATACTCACCCTGGGTTTCAAATTCAACACAGCAGGTTCCGCATATAAGAAAGCAGTTTTTGAATAAAGGCCTGATTATGTTTCTTATTTCAAGGTTCCTTTCTAGAATCAGTGTAAAAGTTTCTTATTTATAGGCTTCATATTGTTTCGAGAAGCAACTATGCTTTTAGTGTTGGGCAGTGCCTGGTTATGCCAGTTTACATTATCTTTTATCAAAGGGACTTTCAAATAATCCTTCTATTTATATTGATTGCCATAGAAGATTATAATGATAATCAACGAGCTTTCGGGCTTAACCCGTTATCAAGCTTGGAAGCTCGAAAGCTCGTTAATTATCATTATAATCTTCAATGGTACTGAATATGATATATTTGAAATGTTAACTTTTGTTCTTTATGTACCAAAACGCTTCTTTTAATATTTACAAATAGAAAAGGCCAGGCTTTGTTACTGGTAGAGTAGGGACGAAGCTAGAGGCTCTGGAAAAGGTGGAATTAGTGACAGCTTGTGGGCAATGAACCTTAAAAAGGGTATCTTAACACAGTATATATACGAGTTACGATTCTCTTCATAAAAGGGGAACCCCTTCTTGCTTCGTCCCTGGGGCGGAATCCAAATTTACTTCACCACTGCGTATATTACGAGGTCTTGGTGTATTTGTTATACCTATTTGTGCTACAGTAGTTTCAGTTTTAGAATCACCGTCTACTAAACAACCTGTCATTCTAAGTTGGGTGCATTCATTTTCATATTTTATTCATATTTCAAATATTTGCATTGGGGTTCACCCTTGCACCATGCAGCTGGTTCATAGCCTATAGGTGTACGCAACAGCACCTCGCTATCTCTTTTAGCTCTGTATGCCATTAATTGATTGCGCGTTTTGCAAATGAAATAAAGAAGTGCAATTTACTCCGACAGCTAAAGAAAAGAAAGAAAAAGAGCCAAAAGAAGAAAAGAACGAAGCTCAGACGGAGACAGCTGTTGGAGTGGAAGGGAAAGACCAGACTTTAGCAGTCGCTACTGGCTCTGAATTAATCGAAGAAATAAATAAAGAAAGTGTTCCTAAGGTAGCCATTTCATTTTTTATTTGAATTACGTTTAAAATCTCGCAATAAATACACTAATTATGATAGCAATGAATACATCAACTATAAATACACTAAGTAAAATAACAATGAATACATCAAATATAAATAAACTGATTATAATAACCATGAATATACCAAGTATAAATACACTAAGTATAATAACAATTAATGCGCCAAGTATAAATGCAATAATTATAATAACAATGAATACACCCAGTTTAAATACACTAAGTATAATAACTATGAATACACCAAGTATACATACATTATGAATAGAGACGATACCCTGGGAAGCAAAAGCCCATGACTATCTTCCAATTTTAGAAGGACTCTAACGAAAAGGCCTTTTGGATGACTGAGGCTTTCTTCTTGAAACATCAGTGTTGCTATTATTCCGTACTGTACAGTGTGTTTGCAGTAGTACGGGGCCGGCTCAGTAGTATGGAATGATATTGTGAATGGTTGTGGAGACCCCCCACAGTTGAAACCCTCTATACTTCCCAGATTTATAACCAACACTATTGAATATTCACCAGGCTGTTTAAAGCGAGCCCCAAACTACTAAACATCCGCCGCACTACTACACACCCCTGTATTACTGTCATACTGTCCTTACGTTGTACAGGATGACTATCTATGAATTAAAGACGGCTACTTGTGTACCAAAATATCTACTATGGTCATGTGTAACCATTGTCTAATGTTTGCTTTTCGAGTGGCTTGACCGTGTGACTGAGGTGGAGATAGTACCTACCCAGCCACTGTCCCTGCTTTGATAGAGCACTGACATGCCGTGGGCTGCGTCACTGATCATGCAGCTATTCCTAAAGATAATGACGTCAATAAAGCCTCTTTGGAACCATATGGGTAGGATCATCTCCAATCTGTATTGTAAGAATAAGCTTGAGATGAAGCTTTGAAGCTCGTGTAGATTATCTAGAAAACGAGAAAATTAACGACGTGGTTGATTCAAACAGGGGTGGAAAATATAGCAGACCAGGGCATTAATGGTCTCAGAAATGTCTCGGTACTTCAGAAAGTAAAAAGTGAAAAGAAGGAACAAAAGATTGAAGAAGAGAAGGAGCATGGGGAAAAGGGGAGAACATGAAAGAAAGTGTGAAAACTCGAAATAATTTTTCAAACATATTCATTTCATTCTTTAAAATCAAGTTAAAATATAAACAATAAAAACTCTAAAGTAACTGCTCCTGAAGCTATATTGACAAATTAAAAAGAAGGAGATTACAACCTAATAAAATAAAACCTTGAATAAAATCCCTAAACTAGAAACTAGAAAAAAGTAGAAATAATTACAGCCTGCATATCAAAGGGATTTTCAGTAATTTTTGATCAGTCTGTTTTGTTTATTTAACTCGATATACTTACAGATATCATTATGAAATATCCTACGGTCCCATAAAGGTGAATATTTTTCAATCCCTGGATTCAGATGATGAATTCAACGAACTTGATTGATCGAGGTATTAACCAGGCGATATACCGTTTACGACTATCTACTACTTTCTAGCTTGATGACGCAAAAGATGATGCAACTCCTGCATACTGCGAACTCGCACCTGAAATCACAGAAAGATCACCTTTGTCAGAACAGGTTGTGGATGAATCAATTACTGTGACAACAGAGCCTGAACCTTCACAGGTTGATGTCATACCACCTATAGATGCAGAACAAGTTCTAACGGAAGATCACCTGACTAAAGAAGAGATAGGTCGAATCAGCGAAATGGTTGATGACACATCCATGGAGGTGTTGATCGAGACATACGCGGATAAGCTGCAGCTTCTGCGGGAAATGGCAGTAGAGAAGCAGGCCATGGCCGCCTTGCAGGTCAGAGAGTACATTGCGCAGCTAGACACAGCACTGAAGATGGAACCGAGTGAAGAGTTGTTTGATGGTGTTTGGAAAGCTACTTCGGAATTGGAACACAAATCGCAGGTTCGTAAGGCTGGGTTGAGCGATCCGATGATGACGTTTTAAAGTATTTTGTTATTTTTTTCGGTTCAAAGATGATATCTAGGATAGTGAGGAAAATTTGAAACATAGCGAAACAGAATAACTGCTGTCATCAGGAAATAGTCTGACACTCATCTGACACTCATCAGGAAATAGTTTTTTTTCCACCGGGCTCCTTCAATTAGTTCGTCTCACTGGATTCCTGGTGATTTTTCTTGCTATATCAATCATTCACCTCCTTTCTGCATTGCCAATTTCCATTAAACTCTGGGTATGATAATTCGTTAGGTTTCACTTTCATGTTTTGCTATTTTTTCGATTTTTTTGACCTTCCACAAGTTTGGTACAGATCAAAGATGATGCTCCAACTCGACTCAGTTTCCTAATCGCACGGTCTGTCAAAGTAGTGTATGATCACTTACATTTGGAGTAAGGTCTAAAAATTTATGGATGTCTTTATTTCAAGATGTTACGCTTCCCTGACTTTTGTTTGATCATTTTTCCAGGCTCTTGTTAACGATGCCAAAAGCATGGAGTTGAAAATGCAGTCAAGCATTGACGAGCTGCACGAGATGATACAAACAGTGAAGAGGAAAACAGAAAGCAAGATTGCCGAAGAGGCCCAGGAAGTTATCAACAATGCCTCAAGTGAACTACATCGAGCGACGGCAGAAATAAAGAAGGCATGTGATGATCTCGCAGCTTTTGATAAGTCAACTTACATTGCAAATGCTAAACAGAAAATCGAAGGCCATGTAGAGGAGACGTTCTCTGAACTGTACCAAGAAGCGAAGGAGTCAGCCGACCTACCGGTTAAAGATGTGATTATGGCCTATGCGCTCAAAAAGATCGACCACCTCAAGAATGCTATCGAGAGCGTGAAAAAGGAGGAGAAAGAAAGAACTGATGTTTTGTTGAGGCTATTACGTGAGGAAGAAGAGGCGAGGACACAAGCGAGGTTGCAAAGTGAGGCTGTAAGATTAGAGAAGAATTTTGAGATTGAAGCTGAGAAGAAGGTATGTAGGTTACCTACCTTTGTGTCTATTATCATTATCCCTTTAAGGCCCTAGAAAAACTGGGGACTGGGTTTACGGTGGCACACAAGCCCTAAGCTACCAAGAGGCTGAAAATCAAAACTCGGTGACGTAAACAGGAAACAATTGGAGCCCCTGTTTCGGCTTAAGCACGAGCTGATTCACACCAGTCTATCTGAAAAGAGTTCCGATGAAACGCCTTTGGCAAAGAAAGGCAGGAGAAGATAGAGCCATATACTGCAGAATAAATAGGAACCTTGGAAATTCTAATTTGATAGAAGGGAGTAGTGGGTGGGGGGAATTATTTTGCTTGTACCACGTTCCAGGTATCTATCTATCTATTAAATCTATATTTAATTGACATTTATATTCATCATAATAATGGATTCGTCTGTATTGTAATTTATGGTAGGGCTGAACCCTATGAAAATGACAAATATGACAGAGAAGGGCCTACTTGACATTGCTAAGCCTTATGTTTGCACAGACCCAAGAATTGCTAAAATTTGTATATGAAGGTGAAAAGCTCTTATCTGAAGCATTCCTAAAATTGTTCACTGTTTTCCTAAGATAACCAAAAGAGAAATTAGGCGAAACAAGGTTTTAAATCCATGCTGATTTCCATCAAGGCAAATTCACCGGCCGATCGATGATATTAAGTCGTTATCAAAACGGTTATCTTTGGAAATCAATTCGTTTGGAAACTAGAATTAAGATTTTTGTTCTCTTCCGTGGTTGCCTCTTGTAATTTTCGTACCCGCAACTTAGACAAGTATTGTTTGAATGAACCGTTTATATTGTATTTTCAATAGGAAGCAGAATTAACTGGCTATTATGAGAACGAGATCAAGAAGCAGCTGAAGAGACAAGCTGCGGCACACAACGAGCTTCTGGATGACAAACTGAGATCACAATCTGAGCTCCTGACTTCCGAACACCAGAAAACTCTCGACAATGAGATCTCAAAGCAGCAAGCCATTCATTTCGACGAACTCTCGCGGGTAGCCGCGCATTTGAAGGGTGTTGAATCCGTTATCGATTCTGTCGTTGATGCTGCTTCAAAGAATAGAGAAGCGAAGGAGCTTTGGGTGGCTGTGCAGTCTCTTGGCTCTGTTCTGAGCGAAGAAGCCGGAAATGGAAGGACAAGGAGCCTACTACCGGAAATGATGTCTATTCATAAATTGGCTGGTGAGTATTTTTAGATTTCCTGCATTTTCTAACAGTGGAACTGCAGCTTCAAGCCTAGTAGAGCTGCACAGTGCACACAAATCAATTTTTTGCTATCAAGTAATGATAGTAAAATTGATGAGAAGCAGGATTTGGAAAATCAATCGAGTGGTGGCGTTCTAGAGTACAAATCTAGAGGTCGTGGGTTCGAGTCCTACTCGGGTCATTTTCAGTCTCACAAATTATCTCGATTAATGATAGTAACGTTTTATTTTCACACTAAAGTCCCTTTAGTTAAAATACCTGAATTGAAAGAATAGGCTAATTCACAAGTAAGCCATTGGTTTGAAGAATGGTTTTTTTAAATTAGTCCCTTTCTTACTCTCTTATAAACATATGAAATTGGGCTCTCGTATCATCTTAATAGAATAAGAACGTAAATAGCATAGATTTGAATAAAATGATATTACTGTTATGCCAGGCTATCCTGTTTCATTGTCATTTTCAAGCTCCAGGTGTTTTGTCAAGTGATTCTTAAATGGACTGAGCGAGGATTTTCTCTGATTTGGCTGGGTGTTTGCTCCAAGTTTTGACTCCCGAGAATTAAAAGCCTTTTCGTATGTTCAAGTCTGAATTATAATTGAAAGATCTTAATCAGTCAATAGTTTTACGTGCTACCAGATATGATTCTATGAAGCACTTTTTGCATTATTACAGTCGTAAATCTAACTAATAATCGATTATTTATTAAGATTTCAGTTCAACCTTAGCAATAACAAGCCTAAAATAAGGGTTTATTTGAATTAAGCAATGAAATTAGTATTGCTCCTACTGACTTTAAAGTATTGTATTTTCAACGATTGAAAACATCGATTTCGATGGCCAAACATTTTTAGGCTCTTCTTCTATAGTCTTTATTTTCTCTCTTTGACGAAGCTCTGTTCGTTTTACGTTGAAGAGTGTTAACTGCCTAACGGGCCTGTTTTCCTTACCAAACTATTTAGATCTCTAGCTGGGATAGCATGTGTAAAGGTACATAAACTGATAGCTATTTAACGGTCTCTTTGGACTAGCAATGCGATATGAAAACTCCAAATAAGCTTCTTTTTCATTTCTTTTTAGAAAATCGGCCAAACGTTAAACTAGTTTTAAGCACTATTCCTGAGACGGCAGCAGTGCAGGGAGTTAACACAGAGGAGGAGTTAAAAAAGCGTTTTGCAGGCGTCAAGAACATCTGCAAGCGCGTGGCTATGGTTGGCGACAAAGAAGGCTCTCTTTGGACTTATGCACTCTCCACCATTCGCTCATTCCTGTTCATTGAAACTGCCGCAAAGCATGATACAGTCAGCGATATTGATGTGGAATCTATTAACACTTATGACGTATTGGTAAAAGCGCAAAGCTGTATAGAAAACGGTGATTTGGAGCTTGCTGTTAAATTCATGAGCCTGCTAAAAGGTGTGCCTAGAAAGCTAGCCTCTGACTGGCTTAGGGAATCTAGGTCGTATTTAGAAGCGAGGCTCGCCTCCGACTTTCTGTTGGCCTATGTTTCTTCTGAATATGCGTTTGAAAATTAAGCTGAATTGTAGAGTGGAAATTGTGAATGAGTTGTTTCTCTACTAGCTCCAGACGTGGATTTGTGCTTAAGTTTAGGTGTAAAAGAAATTGTCATTAATTATGCTGTCAGTATTTCTGATGTTTGTGTAGTTCTGGGTGAGGCGAATATAATACCGACTGACTCGGAAAGATTTACTGCTGCTTGCTGGGCTTCATTAGAACCATATGCGCTCAAGATCAAGGTTCTTTGTATCATCGTACAGCCGAGGAAGAAACTAGAAATTTTATTGACCCGTCACAACTTTTGAAATGGCTAACGCAATGTGTGGGGTTATGATAAATCTTTGATATTAATGGGATGTAGTGAACATGACAACAGACAAATATCTAAACTAACTATTGTAAAACATAAAAACCCCAAGTAGGATAAGAAACCAACAAAAGAAATGTAATACACGTAAAAAGCAGCGCTTTTACACCAGCCCACAGAATTCTTTGCTTACAAAATCGTTCATTCTGAAATTGATAAAATCTCAAAAATCTGTTGGAAATACTCAGCATATTTTTATGGGGCACTGGTATCAGCAACCCCGGTCATTGAACTCAAATGATTTCAAATATATGGCCCTAAAAACAGGTACAGCTTTCTAGCTCACCCCGTGGAAACTTCCAATTACCATTCTGATTCCATTAGAGTTAAGGTAGATCTCTATTAGACGATTTTGGACGATTTGCATACAAAATTGAGATAAAAAAGCAGTTTTAATCTCCATTTGTATTCTGCTTTCGTCTCGAATAATCGTTTACCAAAAGAATGCAAATCCTAAGGCTAAGTCAAAGACTGTAAAAATCCTGCAATTCTATTGGACGAAACTCTTTGCGAATAAATTGCCAGATAAGAAATTGAAAGATTCCTACTTTTCGTCAAGCGAATTTTTTTGATGAGACCATCTGAAATATTCTACTGCGCATGTGTCGTCAGGAATCTTCCAGTCCTCGCGATTGTTCTTTATACTAGTTATGTTACCACACATTTCAGAAGACAGAATTATTGATTTTTGATATCGTCATGTTTAGGATGCAAACGCCAGACTGTTGAAGCAAGTTTACGGTAATCTCGAGCAGCTTTCCAATGATTTCGCTGAATAGCCGTTTCTGTAGGACCCAGGTGGGCGCTCGTTATATAGACAAACGGGAGGGAGAGGTTCAGTACGAGAATTTTACAAGAAACTAAAAAATATCAGAATCTAATTTCTCAAAGATCCCAAAATATCAGAATTCTCATATCTTGTATCCAAAAACATCGAAAATTGTTATCTGCTAGACTAATTTGATTTACCAAAAAATATAAGAATAGCCTTGACCATCTATGATATCTTTAAAATACAAATTTGTTACCCCAAAATGTCCTTTTAAACAGAAATATCAGACTGACCTATGTCTATAATTTCTCGTACCGAGTAAACTAATGAGAGCTACTTAGTTACTACTTCAATCTTGGACATAATATATTGAGACAGCTTCGAATTTATAAAAAAATAAGTAATTTGCTAGTACACCCCCTCCCCCGTCTAATCAACGTTGGATTGTTGTAGGAAACTGGGGAAATATTTCTCTGACTTTTCTGTACTGCTCTTGTCAAGGATAGAGCTGAACTGCTCTTGTTATTGATAGAGCCGAACTGCTCTTGTTTTTGAAAAGTTAAGATTTTTATAGTTTATATATGTTGACTTTCTTATAATTTGAGTTTCATTTATTTTCGTCGTCCGTTGCCGAACCGGCTGAGCCCACACAGTGAAACCCCCTTGGAAAGTGGTTTTACACTTTACTCAACATTGACATTTGGGGGGATGCAATTTTCAATCGAATATCCTAATTTTTTCAGTTATTTCATAATTTATGTCCAAGATTGCAGATACACTGCTTGGCATGGTTTTTGATTAGGTGTTTAGATACACGTCCAACCAATTCGGTGCATAGGGGTAATCACCGCGAGTTACCTATACCGAACTATCACTTTTAAGCCCCCCGGCGGCTTATCTGATTCTTGAGGTTTTAGAGGGGGCTTGTCAGAGCGAGTGCTTTTTAAGGAAGGTTCGGGGAATAAATTTTTCACTCTAAAGCATGTTAAGTTAGAAATTTGCAAAAGTACTGAAAACAAAATAATTTAGCTACCCCTAACTTTATATAATTATCACATTTTACTTTAGAATCTTTCCTTTATGAAGAGGGGGGCTTTTACGCGTTTTAGGTTCATTTTATCAGGTGACAGGTTTTGGTGCATGATTTAGACAACCAACGTCTCATCTCAGTCGATACGAGAAAGTTGAGATGCAAATGTGCGGAAGTCAAAAGCGTTCTAATTAAAAATGGAACAGAAGAATTCTTGCTTCTAACAATAATTGGTAAGTTTTAAGCATCATCAGAGATTAATTTGATTCTTACTCTTATCTATTCACCAATTAATGCAAGCTTCACAAAGCTGAAGGTGACTATTGCATGTAACAAAAACGGAAAAAGAAGGAAATAAAGGAAACGAGAGTTAGATAATGCACCCCTTTAGTATTAGGGAATTGCATATCATGTTGCTGACTCTGGACTAGACTTTACTGGGATAGGCCTAGACATTTAGCTTGAAATAGGCCATTCAAAAATGTAATAAAATACACAATGGGCCTAACGTGATCTGAGTTAAGCTCTCCATAAGCCCTATCAACCTTCCAACAAAGTCTCTTCAATTTTAGAAAAAATGATAATATTATCACTCAAGGCCAAGAAATTTAAGACGTGCAGCATTCCTGGAATGACTTATGTGGCATTGTGGTAAAAATTAATGTATGCTAGCTAGGATAATGTGTTATTGATATTATAGAGTTCTTGCATTTTCTAGGATCTTTATTTATTGGATCCTAATTTCTCGGATCTTAATTTGTTGGATCTTAATATCTCGGATCTTGAATCTTAGATTATACTATCCCACAGCTTTTGTGAGTTACAACTTGCTCAGCAAGCATCCAAGCAAGCATAATTAGTTGTTAACTCATGTCAGGATTGTGGCAGCTTTACAGTTGATGCAGGGGCGTCGTGGCCGGAGGGGCAGAGGGGGCCATGGCCCCCCTATCAGAGCAAAATCTGTAGATTTTTCGGAAAACTTGTGCGATTTTTCCAATTTTTCGGAAAATTTTGAGCATCTGATCCCTTTTGGGAAATTTATCGTGTTTGGCCCACCCTAAAATTGAGGTCCCACGACGCCCCTGAGTTGATGCGGACCTTCATCTTTTGCCCCAAGAATTAATATTCTAGGAACGAATATCCGGGGTACTCATTTACCGACCTCAAAAGGATGGATAGATGAGTTGGCTGACAGTTTGTAGCTGTGGCAAAGCCAGGATATGTTTGACAGTGGGGTATTATGATAATAGAGAGGGGCAAGCGAGCATATTGATTGCGAGCAATTGATGAAAATTTGAGTTATTTTTTGTCCCTCAGAATGGCTTTCAGACCCCCATAAGTATATTAGTTCAAACTGACAAAAAGAGGAAGAAATTTGGGTAAAAACAAAGATTTACACCAGAAATTCTAAGAATTTGAAGAATTTCTATTCAGACAGTCAGACAGAAAAATATGACTAAAAGATTTCTTTGGGAGGGTCAACTTGATAAGTAGGGCATTGCTCCATTTTGCCACCCCATGGCTATGCCACTGGCTTGTAGTTCATGATTCTGAGTGCTCATGGATTAGAACCCACAAAGGTTGCATTTCAAGAATTAGATATCCAGCGCCTTTACCACTGGGCTACACCACCTATTTTGCCTAAGCCCTTTTAGCTTGGAACTGCAAATTAGTTCACAAAATTTACCAAATGCTAGGGCAGTGATAACTGCCAATGCTACTAGTGAAGTGAATGCTGTTTGGATGAACTACAATTCAAAAATTATCTTTTTATACCAGATTATTTTCTATTTAGGATATGTAATTCGGTGACAGAAATGGCAGAAAACACAAGTTCTGAAATGGTGGACACTCGCCTTGACAGTCTCATTCTGGAAATAGAATCTAGTGATGCTCCTATTGGACCAGTCCTCAGGTAATGAAGATGTTTATCATCATATTGCAATGTCGCAAACACAGTCAGGGTAAAGGTTTTCTAAAAAGCCTCTCTACAGCTTCCAGATAACTTTAGAAGTGTCCAGGATATTATAGATTGAAATTTTTGGTCAAGTGACCAGAAAAATAACTATTGTGCAACATTCTAGTAATACACACACACAAACAGGATGCCCCTGCCACTTCCATTGTTTATCCTCAACTCTTCTCAATACATGCCCGTAACTACCTCAGTCAAATGCTGTCTCCTTAACAACTTTTCTATAGACTCTACACCCACCCTTTCTGCAACCTCTGAGATACTTATCCGGTCCCTCAATGTTACTCCACACATCACCCTCAGCACCTTCCTCACTGTCAAAATAAGTTTATTCAATTATTTCACACTCACAGTCACACTCCAATTTTCCATCCCATATCCTAGAACTCTTCCGTCACATCCCTTATACAATCTTCCCTTCTGTTTTAATACAGTCTTCCACACTGCAAACCTCCTAATTCCTTGAAACTCCCGCAAGCTGCCTTCAATCTGCGTATTTCTGCTCTCATACATCCTCTACCATCATTCAACACATTGCCCAAATATTTGAACACATCATCTCCTAATAAAACCCCCCGTTTTTTTGTTCTTATCCTTCCTTCTCCGTTCTTATCCTTCCTCCCATTACACATGTTTCACACAAACTCCCTAACTCTGCTCAAATTGCAGAACAATTGGTATATAAAGATTTGCATCATAAACGTCTGGATTACATCATAGCCACATTGTCTACATTCAAAACTGCAGCATATGTTTGGTAAAGAATAAATGTAATTGATGACTTTCCTAGATCGGTTAACGAGGAAGGGATTCAACAGCAGTTCTTGAGTAAACTGGAGGAGCGAATAAAAGCGCATGATAAAGAGATTGAAAGAATGTGCAACTATCACTATCAAGGTTTTGTAGAATCTGTCAACGAACTCATCAAAGTAAGATCTGATGCCAGAACCCTGAAGGTAAATATTTGAAGATTAACAACCAGCCTACCACCTACCTGGCTTTCCGTGTTGTTTTTCTCCATGTTTTTCATATTAAATTTTCTACCCTGGGACTAGCTATTCATATAACTACTACTGATGTGTGGTATTCATGAACTACTACACTGTTGTGCGGTATTAATTAACTTCTGCACCAGATGAGGTACTTGTGAAGTGAAGTCTTATGACTGCCTGGCCTTCCTAATGCCAATCCTCTTTGTCCTCTCTCAAAACATGCAGAAAGACAGTGAATGAATTCTGACCCAAACCAAAGTACACATGAGAATTTTATCTAGTGAGCAGTGAATCGCCCTCTTCAATGCTGCCAGGTTGGCTTATTCTTTAGTGGAAGTGCCCAATAAGGTTGGGATTCCATTCAACTTTGACAGATAAGGAAGGCTACTTATCGCCCATCTCAAGTAACTGAGAGGAATCGTGGTGGAGAAAGGCATTCACCCTCCTCTAATAGCAAGGTCTGATAAGTTACATTTATTTTGGGAATCTTTACATTTACCTGACTTGTCACTTGTGTTATGTTATCTATATCCCCTTTTTGTTTACAGATTCAAGTGAAAAAAGCAGACGATCAAATGCAGGTTTCTGGCAATAAGGTGCTTATGTCTTATGCAAAATTATATTGTCCCTCCAAGAAAACATTTCCTGTTTTTCTTTATCTGTATTTTGATATGGAAGTTGTTATTTTACTAATAGTTTAGTTCTATTCAATACTTTGGAATACTGAAATATTTATAAGTAAAATAATAACGTGAAGCATTTTCATTTTTATTGAAATATTTAATACTTTTATAGCTGGTAGATAGACTGAAAGAGCTTGAAAGTTACCGAGTTGTGCAGAGGAACATAGCAGCCACCATTGAAACCCTCAGCCTGTCACTCCCAGGTAAGTCATATACTGGTTGCTACTGAAATAAACATTATCAATACATTTCTCAAAAAGGTAATGAACAATATCCCTCTTGTTCTATCCAGATTTCTGGTGCCCGTTCCCAAACGTAGATTGGGTATCAGAGTGAGTTATTCAGGACGAAGAAGCAATTTTGTATATAATTTTGAATAACCTTGCCTATGATGTGATTAAGGATGTTATATCCATATAATTTCTTATTCTCCTTACAAAGATTCCAGTATAAAAATTGTAACAAGAAGTCTAGATAAGAGTCCAAGGATATCCCACCATAGGACGATTAGGCTTTCATGAAGACTTTCTGAGTCTTATATGTAACCTTTCAATGGGATATTTTTAGGTGTATTTGACTGGTTTCAGTTTCAGTTAACATTGATTGATTAACGTTGAGGGGAGGAATCTTCGCAGTTCTCGCAGAATATGCAAAATCTTACATTCAAGAAAGTTTTTCAGTAATAGTTTTACTGTAGGTTAAGTGCTTTGTGCCCTTCTGCTGGGGGACTTTGTGGTACAGAGAAATACCATTCCATTCTCATAAGATGACCTGGAATCCCTCTCTTGATATTCTTAAGGATTGCAATAATGAAATTGACTAATGAGATGCAATATCTATAGTGGTTCCCTTCCAACTAAAACACAGAAGTTTATTCTCAGAAAATACCCTAAATTGCTCCTTTTGTGAAAATTCATTCCCAAACTTTTGCCTGATTCCGGACTCGCAGAACATTCTTCTTGTTAAAGACTCTTTCTTTAAACTGGTATGTTTATAATGATTTGAAAGGAATCTTAAATTATCATTGAAAATTTGTCATAATTTTGTTAAATAATCAAACTTTCTTCTTGTTAAAGACTCTTTCTTTAAACTGGTAAGTTTATAATAATTCGAAAGCAATCTTAAATTATTGAAAATTTGTCATAATTTTGTTAAATAATTGAAATCTTTTAGAATTTGATGCAAATTGTTGCAAAGCGTTTCGGACCGGCTTTGCAACAATGAGTAAAGGAAGATCCCATCGATGGCCTTCTTTCTTTAGACGCCCTTCCAAACGTTGTCTGTAAATAAAATTTTGTATTCACGATTTTGATTTTTAGTGTTGGAAATGTTTGCAAAGCTTCGGGACCAAAAAGCAAGCAAAAAGTAAGTGTGACCAAGATTAGTATTTTCGGACGGTTGTTTCTAACAATTCTACAAATTATAAAAGCAGTCCTACACTACCATTAAAGCTCTATTTAGCTTCTAGGGCTTATTTGATAGAGGATGGCGAAGAAGATCAGAAACATAGCAAAACAGATATATCTACTGTAGCTTTGCATCTGATACTCATCATAGTTGTGGGACAGAAATAAAACGAAAACAGGATCGAAATAGGTCACTCGAAAAGGAGGTGATTGACGGGCATGTTGAGAAACAACCAATTATAAGCGGGTGGTTCCCATCAAAACAAGGTATGGTTCTTCTAGGTAGGTTTTTTATGTATTCCTTATTCCAATTACTCTCCTTGTATCCTTGAAAATATAATCATATTCATTGATGGAATTTTAGGTATTACCTTGCGTTGAGAACACTGGAACAACTGGAACAAACGTACCTGGCCAGAAGCAGAAAGTAAGCTACATTACCTCCATTCAAAAATATCTAAAATTGTTTACATTGTCTACATTGCTTCCATCAACTCTTCTATATCAAAATGTGTATCAGAAACTATCAAGATTACAGGATATATTATTGTTAAATTATTCACAAGCATTCAAGACTTGGGAAATCATGAAGTTTAAGAAATAAAGAAGCTATTTGATTATTCAGAGGTTTATTTAACAGTTTTTACTGGTACTTGGCACAAGATGAAGAGCAACGACGCACAGAGCAGTGTGGATCTTTTAACTTACAAATTTACGGGGAAAATCTCCATCATGGAAAATCCCCAGTTTCGTCAAAGGATTCTTCCCCCAGTTTTTCAGCGCTAGCCAAATTTTCCATAGTATGAAGGTGTTTTGCACTAAAAGCGTATTTTTGTCACATATTCTTACCCTGATGTATCATATACCAGGATGCAATAGGCCTTACACCGTTGCTATCAACAATTTGGCATTGGAATATCCTCTGTTTATGAAACATCAAGAACTAACGACTTCAATATAGTGGGTCTGCCAGCATGTTACGGGGCTCTAACTTCTGGAAGAAGCACATAGTAGATAACATACAGAAACGGCCATCAACGTTAGTGCCCTGCTGTAGACTTAGTATATACGTATTTTCAGTTTTTACGGGACCCAATGTGCTCTCTTGGTGATCAACACACTGGCTGTCCAGCAAACCTGGGCATACGATGTACTGTGTTTGTCAAATTTTACGAGTTGCTGCGCAGCCAATGTGATGATAACTGGGAAGGCACATTGGGTTTCGCGATCACATACTTATATTCTGCTCGTTGTTCTTGAAACTTTTTGAGCACTGTTCGTGTATCTTGAGCCATATTATACCGTTTATTTTCAGTTTTCGATTTACGGAGATCATGAAGAGCCAACTGCCTTCCTTTCGTGAAGGAATCAAGCAATCAGCCATGGAAGATCTAATGGTAAACAACCACTCCCAAATTATCATTTCAAATTCGTTTATCGTTTAGATAAGCGATGGCCGAATAAGCTATGGAAACGTAAATCCCTAATTCGTTTGATCTTCATTTCAAAATCGTAGCTACTTGTTTCATATCTTTTCACATCTTCCCAAATCGTAAAATTGTTCCAAATTTTTCAAATTATTTCTATTCGTTTAATAGTCGTCTTGAGACTGGTTTTCAGCGATTTTTCCATGAAATGTCAATCAAGCTCAATTTGGTGGTGTTTGTTTTCACATTTCAACTATTGATATTTAATACTTGAATACCCATTCAAGGGGCCTTTCCAAAACAAAAGTGCAGCAATAAAATATGGATCTAAATTACATACAACATTAATCAAAAATACTATCTAAAAGAATCTACATATAGTTATTACCCAAAGAACCCCGATTACATTATTCAATGAATATATTACAAAGTCATTGAAATCTAAAATTACTCGTTAATGAATAAAACCCTAGAAAAACCCATTATTATATAAAGCCTTAATTACGGAATTACTATCAAAAAATTAGTACGATATCAATTCACAGGTAAGAATTGTACTATTTTTTAGCACACAGATCAACCAAAATGATTAAATTCAAATCTGAAAATATGTTCACCTATTTATAACTTTGTCCAAGCAATGGCTACTAATATCATGCTGGGCTTTCACAGGCACAAAGTGAAAATATCTCGTGGATTCCAGTTTTGAAAAAGGAATTATTTACCTAAACTAACCATCATGAAATCAACTTAAGACGATGAATCTATGCATTTTCCTGAATTGAAAATAGTATGGATATAAGATCTTTGTTTTTGCTTCCTACTTCGTAAATGTTTTGGCCCTTCTGATTGTTTTAGAAAAACAGAAAACATTTTTGGGATGCTTGAAAATGGGCTTCATTGCCTGGTAACTTTTCTGCAGATTTACCGTTTCTGTAAATCCTCAATTAAGCCCCCCCCCTCATGAGGGAGCACGATTGCAGAACAGTGTGTTATTTTGAGAAAGCCCACACAGGACATAGTTATAGAGTACAACTTCACCTGAAGACAAAATGGAAAAAAGAAACACGGGTTTTGTGGTTATTATTACATTTCGTTTGAGAAATCGCCTATTTTGTTATTTTCTAACATAGTTGTGTAAGAAAATTTTGTCGTTTTCTATGTCAAACTTTGAAGAAAGTGACAAACTTCTGAATAAGCTCCCTCTCAGTCAAGCCCTCTACTCAAATAAACCCCAACCTGAAAATTCATTTTTCTCTTTCATACCGAGCTTCTCATTTAAAATAAATGCAGTAATAAATTGCAATCCTTCACTTTTCACAGGCGTACACAATTTCATAATTGGTAAATGCTAGATAATGACATAAATGATTTTTATTCTAAAATACCGTTATTAATTTCAGCTTTTCTTAGAAAATGTGAGAGCTAAATCAGAAAAGCTTGGAAACATTGCCATGAAACAGGTATGTTGAGCTTTGAGACATTATCTCCATTGATAACAACATGAGTCGTATTTATGATTTTAAGGTTTGATCACAATAGTTTTAGTCTGCCTCTGTTTACATTATAGGCCTCCCCATTTAAGGCGCACAATTGCGTATGCACACTTCCAAGAAATAACGAGCAATTTTTATTCCCATTACTCGATTTAGCCGAGTGCCCAAACCACATATCTTGGATAATGGGTATTTCAAATGTCAAGCTACGACTTTTCCACAATCTTCCAAATGCCTGTACTCCTAAACGACTGAAGCAAATTGAAAGATTATGTTGAAGGATGTGCCTTGAAGTCCGAAATGGGAAAGTCTTTGTCGCAGAGATATTTATTGTGCAAAATTTGTGCAACTCTGCCTTAAACTTTAAGAGATTGCCGATTGAGGGCTAGGAATAAATTTGCTGTGTCTTGATTATTCTAGTGACTTCTCCATATCTCCTGCTTCTGTAGTTTAAGTAACTGAATGTGATTTTTTCACAAAGGATATAAAGACACAGATTTACAACACTCATCAAATTTTTCCAATAAAAATTTTGAAATTGATTTTATCTTATGTTTTCTTAAATTTAACTTGTTGCATTCAAAATATGTATTATAAAAATTTTGTCATATTGTTTATCAGTATACTAAAACTTTTTAAAGATTGATATATAACCAAGGGTCCCGTTGAAAAAAGATGCTATGAGGCACATGGTTGACCACTTGCCTGTTAAAATACTTCCAGAGAGGCCTGTTAGACCAACTGTGAGTGACAGGTGCAAAATTGACGTACATGGCTGACGTTATCTGCAGGATGATGAACAGGGCGAATATTTGACTATTGGGTTTTTAGGCAAGACAAATCCTAGCGGATAGAAGTTCTTCCATTCATCACTTCCGTCACAACAATCACATATTGCATCATTGACACGAGATGACGGAATGTATTTCTTGTCTTTCAAGCAGTAAAACCTGAGAGAAAATATAATTATCAAAAATTTTCAAATTGTTTTAAAATCCATCAAAATATCATTTTGGGAAATGTCTAGAAATGCCTCAAGTTGTTGAGATAACGAGGTGGTTTGACGCAATACACAAACAAGGTTAATGCTGAGGTTGATGCATTGCAAATAAGAGAGCTTTTAATTTTTAGCCAAATAAAATTTCAATAAAGAACTTTTTAACCCTCTGTTAGATCATGGAAGGGGGATTGGATTTTAATCAAATAGGAATAAGTCTGTCATCTTTTTCTGCAAGTACAGCAACCAAATTTGATGCTAGATTGATTTTACTTTGAAATTCATACCGAATTTTATCCGACAGTGAAAGTTTTTGCATAAATAATCATAAATGCAAGATACGAAACAGCTAAACACTTCAGTCAGGTACAACCCTTCCTCATTAAACAGGCCAACTTTGATGTGAATATACCTGTTATTGCTGCAAGCAGACGTCCCCGGCTCATCAGAACCATCTTGACAGTCACAGTAATCGTCATTTACAGCTTCCATTGAAATTATTTTCTCTTGATTGAGACAGGTGAATTTCCCCCTGTTACCTGTGTAATGGCTAAGGTGTTCAGGGGCAACTCCATGTGGGGCTAGAAAATAATTCAAATATCAGAAAAAATGTGATGCAGCAGTGGTTTGCGCAGCCTCTGAAAAGTGGAGTGATACTCAGTGTTTTCAAGAGAAATTTCGATATTCCACACCCCTAAACCCCCCTTGGGTAGAAATTGTATGCATTTTTGCAGAAATTTCTTTTTCCATTTTCTTTTTAATTTTCCAAAATTATAATGGCTTCTTTTCCTCTATTATACTCAACAAAAAAATTAAATTTCAGGCACTTTCAGGTTAACCCTCTTAAAGCTGTAAGGGGCTGTTCAATCAATATGTTATGCTGAATTTGCCACCTTTACCCCCATTTGTCACACTGATTCAGGCTATTGTATATGACATTGAAAATCAACATGAACTACTCATCCCCTACCAGGGTGCATTTCATGAAACTATGCCAAATCATCTTTGGCAAACAACTTTCCAGAGAAGAATACAATCTGTTGTTGTTTTGGCATATAAAGCAATATCTTCAGTATGGACTTAACATTGAACGCATTCTGGATCCCGTTCAGCTAGGGACTTCATACCTCCACAAGACTAGCACAATTGTAGTTGATCCTCTCACAATCCCCCGCACATTTTAGAAAGAAATCATTTGAATCTAGTATGAACTATTAAATGATTGTTATCAATTTCAGCGACTGATCCATCTATTTGGGAGGGAATAGTGTAAGTTACTTGGTAAATAATAGTCTGAGTTCAAGAAGAGTTTTCGGAGGTATGCGGTCCCTAGCTACATGTTTGGTTCCCCTAGCGTGGTGCGGTAAGAAAGTTTGCTACAAGGGCTAGATTGCAGTTTTATTGTGGGCAGCCTCCTCTGCAGTTGTGCAGTTCACAATAAACAGATCCACCTATAGGGAGGTGATGGTGTAGGCTCTTTTGAAATCTTATTTCCCTATGGTTGTTACATGCTAAACTGACATCCTCCCATTTCAAGAAACCAATCTTTGAAATTCTTACAAGGAACCTCTCTCTTTAAATTCTTTGCTTTTCTTTTCTTCCCTATAAGCGACATTTTGGGTTGTTGTTGTTGTAGTTGTTGCTTGGAGTTTATCTGCCTTGTAATTCTGTTGTCCTCACCTGCTTTTAAATCCTGGATTTTAACGACTCCTTTCAGTTTTTTCCCTTCAGATGAATCAGATTGTTGTTCTTCTTGACCTGTATCGATGTCAACGACCAAATTGTGACCAAGTTTCTTTATTATACCGGTTTTCTTTGTGATTGTTAGCTGAGGTTGTTTAGGCCTATTAAGTTTAAATTTCGCAGAGCTTTTCTTTTGGCTTTCTGTGCTGAGTTAGATGGCACTGAAATTCAAATAAAATCCAATAGACATTGTTACTAAAAATGATATTCCAATTAGTAATACCAAGGATCTCTTCCTTCGAATTCTTGTCGTTCTAAATATACTCGAGAAGAGGTGAAGCATTTTTCCACCATTACACTTTTTGAATTCGATTGCGTTTGTTTTCTCGTGCGACGAAATTGAGCTGAATTCATTACGGAAGAGAGGCTTTTTCATCATCATCATCATAATTGCAATAGAAATTACCACCCATGCCATAAGCGATTGATTTTGTAGCAAGGGGGTTCTCGGCCAAAATTTGAACAGGAGTGATTTACCCAATGTTAGATGCAGGATTTCGAAAATCAATCGAGATAATTTGTGAGAATAAAAATGACCCGAGTAGGACTCGAACCCACGACCTCTAGATTCGTACTCTAGTGCACTACCATTGCGCGAACCGGGGCTTCGAGAACCCATGTCACTTCATTTGCACAAATTGCACTACCTCTCAAGTTTACTCGTACAACTGTATCCAGTGGTGGGACTGCGATGGTCTTCCTGGTGTGAAGTTGTTGCCCCTCAGCAGGTCCTGTGTACATAGTTGTTAAAGACCCCGGATAGGTTCGTCTCTGCATGCGTCGAGGGGTGGTGCAATTTGTGCGAATAAAATGGCTGGAGCTGGAGCACTAAAGAAGCGCAAATATAGTTGTAGGGCTAAAAAACCTTTTAAATTTTTCTTGTGTATCTCTATATAAATGCATTTTAGGTATTTTAGATACTTTACATTTCCTTACTGCATTAAGTGTTGTCTCAGAATACGCATAGGAATCTTGGATCATATAATCCTTTATGCAAGGAGGCAATTCACAGTTATCCTGATATAGAATTAATTGAATGTGGTATATTACCTGAAAATTATTGGTGATCTTTCTTCCTAAACTGGTGTCTTACGTCACACATCGACACGCAATCAAAGTAGTCACAGTCGCTGTCCTTGGTGCAATTTGGCTGAGCCAAGACTTCTTTTCCTCTGTCATCAGTCAGAATTAAATCCACATCAATCAGTTTAACTCGGAAATCATCAGTTACGCCAAAATTTCCTTCTTGAATATCACAATGATGCAGTCTTATCAAACTTGTTATTCATCGTAATTATTATCATATCATATATTAATTCATATCGTGATTATATATACCAAGCGCAGTGTTAACAATTATGCTTTGATTCTTTCCCAGGCTCACCAACAGTACAGCCTGACACTTCTTCATGGAGTTGATGTGTGTGCTGTGGACAATGATGAGGTATGTACAATTCCTTAGGTTTTATTTTAGTTCTCTTTTTGACTTACTACTATGATGAGAGTCAGACGCAAAGCTTTAGTGGTTATTATGTTTTATTTACAATTCCTTAGGCTTTATTTTAGTTCTCTTTTTGACTTGCTAAGATGAGAGTCAGTCGCAAAGCTTTAGTAGCTATAATGTTACGCTATGCTACCTTCTCCTCGCTATCCTCAAGCTCTGTACCTATCAAAGACTGTTTACAACTCTGTCGAGTGTCAGACGCAAAGCTTCAGTATTAATTATGTTTGCAATTTTTCTAACGCCTCTGATTTTCCACGATACCATTTTTTCACCATTTGTTTGATTTAAGAATGGAAATGAGCCCTATTACATGTGAATTCGGCTGTATTTATTCATTAAATGACTGAATTGAATTTAAGAACTAAAAACTATGAAATGAGAAATGGGTAAGAAACAAGAAGGAGACTGGCTCTCTGTCACTCAAAGTTTCATGCTGACGAAATCATCAGTCAGACCTTAACGATTTACCTCCCGATTTAGCCAATCATTTATTTACAAGGAGTGATGGAAATTAGTGTTACATTGGACTTGATTAGTCACTTCACGCTCTATGTTTCTTCTAGCTATTGTTCTTTCTTCAAATAAAATTTATTTTCTTGTTGGCATTGGGAAATAAGCTCGGAGCGTTTGTTTAAGAATGAGTAATCGTTTGAGTTGATAACATTTGCGTTAACATTGCTTGCGTTAAAAGTAACTATTGATATTCTTTCTGATTTATCTTAAGAATTTATTCACAGGAGCTTGACCTTTGCCCTGCTGACCTCGTTGACTTCTCACCTGTTTACAGATGTCTGCATATTTTTACCGCGCTGGTAAGTGGGCTATCACGTGATTTTTTTTCTTTAATTTCTTCCCTCCATGTAGACAAGACTTGATAATGGCGTTGGTAGGTCTGTCCGTTAAGGTATCCCCGTTAGTAGGTCCGTCATGTTAATCGATACATATGGTTTAATGGTCTTATATGACCAATCAGAACCGTGTTGAATTAGTTGATTTTACACAGGCAGAAAATTTCGTAATTTAGCTGCCCATTTTGTGTAAGCACATTTTCAAATGACATCATGCTTATTCTTTGAAAAATCTAAATCTTTAAAAATTCTGCTCAAATTCTTCATTGTTGTGATCTCGAATGAAGAGCCTCTCGAATGAAGAGCCTCTTTCGGCCTTCTTCTAGGTCTTATTTGAAAAAAATCAGAAAGCAAAAGCTTTGACGTCAGTATTGTCATTTCATTTAGATAAAAAGCAGACGGTATGAAATAACTCGAGAGATGAGAAAATCCTTGAGTATAGCCAAGAGCTGCAATGGAAAATGTTAGGTTCAACCTGTATTTTACCTATAATGCAAACTGCTCCAATCTTTATAGCTGATCATGATACCTATACCCTTACCATGAAAGATACAATTACATGAGGCTGATATACTATCTTACAAGGGGATGACTACACTTACAAATGGGCGGTATACTACCTTACAAGGGGATGGCTACACTTACACAGGGGTGGTGTACTATCTTACAAGGGGAAATATACTATCTTACAGAGGGTTGATATACTATTGGTGCGCTAGGAGTGGTAGAACAATTGGTGTGTCATCTCACTACGGCGGATAAGCTTACAATAGGATGGTAATTATTATCTTGCACGAGGTGTCTAATGCTAGTAAGCTGATATACCACCACGGGTGATCAACCTCGGTTTAAACAAACGCCTAGCCGTCAATTAGTGAGTTGTTTACATGAATATGAGATGTTGTTGTTGCATGCAGGGTGAACGAGAATATTTCGAAAGACACTACAAGAAAGAGAGGAAAAAACAATCTCGCCTGGCATTTGATTGGCAAGGAGCTGGCACGCACAATATTGTAAGCTACCCTAACTTTCCTTCTTTCATTTCACATTTCCAAATTGGATTTGCCTGCAAAACATTATCTGAATGTTTGTTATTATTTTTCAGCAAGAAAGCTTGGATGCATTTCAGGCATATTTCCACGTGATTGTAGGGTGAGTAACATAGAAATTCCTTACAACGTCTTCCAATGACTTAGAATACTGTTTGCGCTAGAAAAGTGAACACGTTTGATAATCAACTATTAATTAAATACAGTTTACACTGCTCCGTAATTGATAAAAAATCTTTCCTTTTTGGCCTTTTGTTCACACTGATACGCTTCAAATACGGAGCTTTGTGAACGAGGCCATAATTAAAACCAGCGTGTTATGAAAGCACTTTTTCAGAGTTTGATGATTTCTTAAATTACGTGGTAATTGCTCCGTCTTTCACGTACTAATCGTTGCTTGTCTAGCGGAAAGGTTAAGTACTTATTAGGTAATGTTTAATGGCAGTATGATCTGTAAAAAATGTCATTATAATAGATAGGTTTGTTGTATCACAAAACTTGGAAGGAATGGTTTTTTGTATCAACAGGTTTTTCCTCGTGGAAGACACAATCATGAACACAACACAAGGAGTTGTAACGCGGTATGAAGACTTTCACACGATTTAAACAATTCTTCGTTTTGTTGCTTTCAAACCAGCGATTCATATTCAACTCTGAGAGACTGTGAAGTAAATTGTGATGAGTACTAAGTGGATTAAGTTGGAATGAGTTGGAATAATACCTTTGAAGGGTATATTCTCGTCGGCAGCTCTCCAATATTGCTGCAACACATTTAAAGTTGTTCCATTAAGATATGAACGTGTCAAGCGCAAAGCCCTGAACAGAAATTACGATTTTAATGAATCCTTATATATTTCGATAAGCTGCTTTCAGGCAGTAGTAATTACACTGTGATACAAAGATAGCGGTATTTGCCTCTTTTGAATTGAATGGTTCGAAAATGAGGCTAACTAGCAAGTTTTTGTTGTATTCTATGATGGTAGCTGCACGAAAGAGGCCTATTGAACAGTTCCATTGAGAACTGGAACCTTTTATTAGAAATTTAGTAAGCGCTAGTAGCTAGCATGGCTAACCCAAAGTACATGGCATTTTTGCAGAATTTTCTCATTTGATGCGAAGTTTCTTATTACTTTATTCGATTCGGGTAAGTGGCCGAGCGGCGGAAGAAGTTTGCCAATGTGCACCTAAAGAAATGCTTAGTTCTGTGAGGTCAATATCTGGATGGGTGACCAACTTACTCCACCATTCTTTGGAAGGAACGTTAAACTAGGGGTCTCGTGACCCTATGCTGGAAATAAGGCCTCTGGTTTTTCAACGTTTCAACTAAGTTAAACGTTAGGGATCACTGAGTAGTTAGATCAAAGGGTCCTGGGTTCGAAACCATCCCTTGTTCAAAGGGTGCCGGGGCTCGAAACCACCTTCAGACCGGTCACATAAATTGTGAGGAGAGAATTTGCAAAGTACTTGTAATTTCAGGCAAAAAGGCAAAAAAACCACGTGGTGCGGTCACATCGAGAGGAAGGACCAGGGTCACACTGCTCAATTAGTCTACTTATTAGGTCGGGCCTTTGTGCTTTGCACATAAACCAATACCTTACAAAGAAAGTGAGCGTATTTGGCTATCAACTATTAATGTACTGCTTCGATTAGTCTACCCATTCAATTTATCCTTTGTGCTTTGCACATAAACCAATACCTTACAAAGATAGTGAGCGTGTTTGCCTATCAACTATCATATCCTATCAAACGTAAACTTACTTACTTTTTATTGCTGCTTTCTAGAGGAACTTTAGACGAGCTGTGGGAACTGGCTGTCCCCAAAATACGATCAGACTTGACTGTACAATGTGTAAGTACAGGATTTTCCCGCTTGATATGTTTGTTATGACTGACACGATGTGAAACCTTTTGCAGCGATTGTGGAACGATATTGAAACGATGTGGAACGATTGAAGAACGATTTTCAATCAATATTTCAATTTTTATAGAGCGATTCTTCGACGTTCTGCTACAATTACAAAACTATCTAAAATCTATTTGCGTCTATTTTCGTTTTTATCAACATTGCTACTAAAAAGAGTTCATATACGGTTAATGTGTGAATGATTACTTGTTGTTTTGCAGTGCACTTCCTTCACTCCTGATGTTACAATTTGTATTTATCATTCAGCTGAAAATTGTTATTTGCAGGCAAATCTTAAAGATCCCTCAATGATGCTCAAAGTAAAGGAACTCGTTGTTTGGTTCAGTCATACTCTTGCTGTAAGTGTGGTTATTACTGTAACTTTCAAGGAATATAAATTAACATGCTTACCAAATCTAGTATGAAATTCTAAAACTTCAATCAATTGAGCATCTATCTAAAAGCCATATTATTGAAAAACATGCCTCTAGAGGAATTTGTAAGCATTGCTATAGAAGCTCCTACGATAAAAATGAGTAGAGTGGATTAGATCCATTTTGTATTACCCTATGGAGTGATTATTTTACTTTTCTTTAGGGGTATGGATTCAGCGTTACTGCTCTGTACGACCTTCTTGTTAAAATGAGGTAAGTTATGTATATGGCTTCCACAATTATAGTATACCTTAAGAAGGTCACGAAAATGGAACTTTGCATACCTTAGACCATCACGCTAATTTCATCTACTAGGCAAACAATTAATCCTTGAGTTTTCTGATGTATTCAACTCCAACTATCGCCCACTGCTGCACTTTTCGTTATTTAGCTCCACTTCAGAGCCTTGAATAATCAAGATTCATCAGATATGGCCTAACACGTTGGAAATATGTTCTCATTAGTGAACTCTCCTTTGTAATAAACCACATCCCGGTCTCGAACTTGGAATCTTGCCCATCATAATTCATTGTAAAATCCACAAATGAGAACCTTGGTTTTAAGAACCTTTGGCTAAGATTTCATCACTCAGGAAGATTTATTTCTGGCTCTAAACAGAGGAGTTAAAGAATTCTTAGTCGATGGTTTTCCGAGACTCGTCACAGAAGAGCTTGTCTCATTTTAGTAAAGACCTGATAAGGTCAAACTGAAAAAAAGTACACTCTTAGCCGTCTTTTGGTAGGGGAGTTAAACTAGGATTCCAGTAACCTTACTGGAAATAAGCCCTCTGGCCTTTTGCAAGTTAGCACATTAGATATCAACGATAAAAGTAATATCGAAGTTTTCTAGCACAGCCATATTATTTCATGCACACACGATCATTGGTTAATTTTTTACCTGCGTTCTTAACTTTTGTAGTGATACTAGATAGTCATCGGTGGTTATTTTTGTTTTTACTTAGGCCGAAGGTTTTGAGTGTTCGTTTGTTTTGTTACGCTTTATTCTGATAATGGTTTGATTGGTTTTTCTTTCAGGGATCAGTATAACACTATGTTGGCTGGAAAATGGACGACAATATTCAGGTTAGTGGTGAAAGATTTACCTCAAATTATGCCCCCTTTTGACAGATCATCAAATACATATCATTTGTTAATCTTAGAAACCTTAGTCAAGCCATGGATGTCACCCATATTAAGAAGCAAACATTTACTTCTTCTCCAACAGTACATACCTTTAAACTATCAAAACCCTTAGCACTTCGATAGCTCTAGGTACTCAGTGGGTCATTTGTATGCTTAGCAAATTTTTAGAGCATATTTGCTTTACCTCACAAAGATATAGAGTACATTGTTTACCTCACAAAGATATAGAGTATATTTGCTTTACCTCACAAAGATATAGAGTATATTTGCTTTACCTCTCAAAGATAAAGAGTATATTTGCTTTACCCTACGAAAATATAGAGCATATTTGCTTTACCTTACAAAGATATAGAGCATATATGCTTTACCTTGCAGAGATATAGAGCATATTTCCTTTACCTTACAAAGATATAGAGCATATATGCTCTACCTAACTGTAGATTAGTGACTAGTGACGTATGTAGTTAGTCTACTCAGGTGTGTCACGTGACACAGGCCGCATGCGATGGAAATCAAGATGGCTACCAGCTAAGCACGTTTCACATACTTCGGCTACAAAGACGCTATACTTACAAAGATAAAGGGGATATTTGCTTTACCTCACAAAGATAAAGGGTACATTTGCTTTACCTCACAAAGATAAAGGGCATATTTGCTTTACCTTACAATGATAAAGGGCATATTTGCTTTACCTTACAAAGATAAAGGGCATATTTGCTTTACCTTACAATGATAAAGGGCATATTTGCTTTACCTTACAAAGATAAAAGGCATATTTGCTTTACCTTACAAAGATATAGGCCATTTTTGCTTATCAATATTAGCTTGTTGATATTTTAATCTTGTTCATGTAAAGCAATACCTTACCTTACAGACATATAGAGCGTATTTGCCTATCAACAATCAACGTTTGATATTTTGCTCGTGTTCTGACTATGTGTTTTTTTCAGTGAACTAGGCTCAAGTGATAATTACACACCACAGGTCGTTGAAAACGAAGAAGAGTTTGAAGTTCTTGCCGAATATCCTGACCACCTATCAGTTTCCAAGGTATTGACGTGTTGCATTTTCTAATGTAACATTTTCTAATGATTGCTCCTTTTGTTGAAATTCGATGATGAAATTTAGGTACGCCTTCAAAATGGTGGGTGCGAAATCCCTCACATGTATTTTGTTTTTTATTCCGGTTTTCATGTTGATGATTTAGAAATTAGATCTGTAATCTTCAAGTTTTGCATCTACCAAACACCATGACTAAACTTACATTTACAAACATTCAATGGAACTTTGTGTTGGCATGAGTCCCAGCCTCGTACATAATGGCAGAGAAAACCTGAAAACGAGATTAAAGTTATTGAAATATTTTTTCTATAAGAAAACTAAGGAAAATCTCGGCAAAACTGACCAATATGCTTTGAAGCAGTGAATTTACCAGCTAAACAGCTGAAAAACAGCTGAAATGTCATTTTGATGGAGAAGCAAGCAGAAAAATGGGGTAAAACAAGAAAACTGAAAAGATAACAAGGGATATTTCCAACCCCTTAGGATAAGACCCAGCAGGATAAGACCCCCAGTTATGATTTTCTAGTGTAACTTTTAAATTGTTCTTCTTGGGGTGTTTTCCACTTTTACATAGCCGAATAGGGGGTTGGGACAACCCTCTCTGTTATTGATTTCCTTGTTTTACCAAAATGTTTTGCCTTCTACTACACCAGTAGACCACCGTTAGGTACAAGCAAATTGTAATCTGCTAGACCCCTAGTGGGTATTGTATTATTGAAATTGAAAAATAGAAATTTTATTACTATTTTATAAGGTGCAAATGTACCTGCTACACTGGATTAAATTCTTAAAATTTTTCTTTCCCCTCCCGTTGCCCTCAGGTGTGATGTAATTCCAGCCCTAAAGACGATGTTTTCATTTTTAGAATGGCTTCCCGAAAAGATATCCCTTCTCAAGATACGTACCCAGTGCCTTCTCTGAGGTGAGTACCTGTCCGGATTCTTTTCCTAACTTTGAATTCTCTGTAAATAACAAGATTTTGAAATGAAGTCCTTCTTTCAATAGATGCCCTCCCCCCAAAAAAACACAATTTGAATGTTATGTTAGACAATTGTTTGCACTCAGAGTTTGAATCTGAATTTCAAGGGCTTTGAATGGGATAAGCAATTGTTATTATCGGTTATTCTATAGCAGTTTAGGTAGACACTCATTTATTACCCTTATAAACCTTCATTTATTACAACAAAAAATTCGATTAAGCCCGAATAGCACCCTCTCTCTCTGGTGAGAGAGTCTATGGTTTGCGGAAATACTATTATGAGGATAACGAATATGTAGAAATAGAGGATATAATTAGGGGATGATATATTGAAATAGAGGGAAAGGAGCCTGCATATCTAGCTTGGGACATTAACAAAGGTTTAGACGGAGGTAACTGAAGATATCAAGGTAGATTAGTAGACCAATAGTTCCTTTTTAGCTTTAAAAAAAGTTTTGATTGCCTATTTTTGTCAGTTTTCTATAAGCCCCATCTGAAATATACCCCCGTTTTGAAATTGAATGCCCGGCATTTCATTCGTACCGATGTGATGCTGATTTCGGTCCTCTCTCGACAGGTGAAGAAATTCATTTTAGCTTCCACTAAATTCAACGAAAATCTTAACATCAGGTAAAGTTATTAATAATGTCATTGACAATGGTCCTTATATTCCTTTGGCTTGTGGTTATACTCAGCATTATAGAAATTAGGAATATCATATTTATAAAGCTATATCTGCCACCGCAGTTGTGGGTTTTTTATTCATATCTAAACCTTACTTCCTTATTGAATGAGAATTGTATATTTTTCAAGTGTTTAATGCTCCTTGATTCTTGTAAGTAGATTTTATTGGAAACGCATAAATGCTTCTCTGTGCTGTTTAGCTAAACTTCTGTTGGATAGTTTTACATCTGAGAGGTTGTCAGTTGAAATCCTCTTACCAACATAGCTATGGATAGTTTTAATTTTGGTTCTATTGATGAACTTGCGCTCATAGGCCAAGGTTATCTTGAAAAGTAAACACGTTTCGCGATACATATCGAATATTATATGAATATTGAATATATATCAAATAAATAACGAATATTGTAGGAACTAAGCTACAATAGATTGAATCGACGCCAAATAGACCGACTTAGATATGGCTAGTCTTCAAAATATTCCACGTACTTTTGAGTAGATCTTTTAAAAACATTTCAAATTCCATACATTCATGTAAGCGTTTAGAATCGAAAACACAACCTCTTAGTTAAACACCAAGTGACTTAGTGATTGTGCTATACAGCAGCCGAGTTTATTTTGTTGGTGTGGTAAGTAATTTTTGATTTTTCATTCCTCAATAGAGAATTTTGCCTTTTAGAACAGATAAGTGCAGTTCTGTGGAACACAGGATGGTTGAACTCGATTAGATTACCACCGTCCGTATAATATATCTGCTTATTATCTGCTGAAAACAGGCCTATCAGCAGAACTGCACTTATCCGTTTTTAAGGTCAAAACTCTCAGATGAAAAATGAAAAAAGAAAATCATAAATTTATTCTCTGAATTTTAGTCGCACCGAAGTCGACCAAGCCATCCGAAAATCGACTAATTTTCTGCTCACCAAAGTTTTGAGTGGTAAGTTCTGTAAATTGTTCCTGTTGACTTTTTGAGTGATTTTACAAAGTTGCTCTGGATATGAATAAACGTGTTCCTACAATATCATGGTAACCATAATTTCAAGATATAGTTTGATTCAGGCACTGGAAACTTGTTTAGCATTTTTTTCTTCCCCTTAACCTCGTTCCGGTGGTGATGTCAGGAAGGACTTATGTATTTGAAACTATGGACATTCTACCAGAGAAAGACAGCATCGTCAGCAGTGTCGAGGTGAGGTTATAGGCAAAGTCCAAGGTATGACAACATACGATAGTTGAAAGAAAAGTTTTGAATTCCGGTCGTTCGAAATATGGGAAACCCCATGACGTCAGACGACATTACACCAATGTGAAGCTGGACTGCAGTATGGAAACACGACTTCAAAATTTAAATTTCACTGTCTCACAGTTGATGCTGAGCACCAATCAAAGCTCTCCGTAACAAGAATCAAAGAATTGCGTAACAATTTATCATAAGAGGGTGAATTATCAAATCACCCTAGATAGATTGCAAAAAAAGAGAAAATAGATTTTCGACTAAATTTTGATTAAGTCTGTCCCTAAGACTTATGGGACTGCTAGATTAAACTGAGATAAAATCCGGGGCGATTTGTGGTCAGTTTAATTGCTACCAAATTGTTTCTATTTGTAATTTGCTCACTTAATTATATGGTATATATAGAGCATTTAAGGTCATAATAAGGACGATTAGTAGTTATGCACCAGAAACTGCTTATCCCCATAAAATGGGGATTGATGTTGCAGCGCAAACGATTTTTTATTTGAAATCTACTAACTTGGTGAAAAGTCGCCAAGTTCACCACGTGGCTGTACCATGGGATTGACGCTCCATAGGTATGGTAATGGAATCATTTCCTTACTACAGCTGCAAAATATGCAGGCCCTTCATCCAAAACCTTAGATATTCATAGTTTTTTATAGATTTATAACACGGATTTTATAGAGTTTTTTTTATACAATTCTATTTAAAACACTCATTTTCACGTATGGATTACAATATACAATATACAATATACAGTATATAGTAGTAGTTTTTGATGCATTTTAAATTTTTATGTTTTAAAATAGTTGGCGTTAATTAGTAGTTATTTTTACTAAGATGTAGCTATTGCAAAGCCAACTTTAGAGAAATGTATTATTATCATTATTATTATTGTATTATTTTTAACATTATCATTATAATATCGTGGCTACTTGAAAAGTTGAGTTTTTAGTTGCTACTTCAGTCCTAAAACACGGCTACAATTTTTAATCGAGCTTGATAGGAGTAGCTTTCTAATTCAACGTAGGCTTCAACTCTTCGTCATATTTATTAAATGTTTGAATGATTTTGTGTTTTTTGCGTAGGCTCATTAAAGACGTTGATAATGCATCCTGCATTGAACCTGGCGCAGGTAAGGGAAATTGAGACATCATATCCTGTTGGTGCCAGAAAGAGCATACGGGCTGACTAATGGAATTACTTCTTCATAAATCCAAGAGCTGTTAATTACAAAATATAAGGCGTTAAATAAAAGCAATGCAATCAATAGTGAAACAACGAACGAGGATAAATGAATACATGACGCCATGTAATCGATTAGCTAAACAAAACTGTATGCAATAGAATGCCAATACAAAAGGCACCAAATAAACAGTGAAACTAAAAAGTCTTAGGTCTCCATAATATATCGTCTTCACGTTAATACAGACTTGATTAAACTCGAGCGTTTTCGCTAATCATTGAAAGTAATGGAGTCAGGGCCTTACTGAGAATGAAAAAGACGTCTTTGGGTTTTATATTTCATATTCATAACAATAACTGACTATTTACAAACTATATACAACAACATTTCGATTTTCACCTGAGACTAGCTTACGGAAATCACACGAACACCGTTGTCTTCTGTGTGTGCTCTGTTCACAAGTGATAAAAACATGGTTATAGCGTGATTGCAACAAGAGGTTTGGGAACGAGTTACGTGCAACCAGATATACCTTTACAACATACAGTAGAATCCCGAAAACTCGAACAAGCAAGGGACGATCAAAATAGTTCGAGTTAACGAATGTTCGAGTTATCGAGGCTCTTTATAACATGAATAAGGCTCAAGGGGACTGCCAAATCTGTTCGAGTTAGCGAGAATTGGAGTTATTGCAATTTGGAGTTATGAGGATTCTACTGTATATAAGTTTACAACACATTGACCCTCTACAATCAACATGTCTCATCTTTTTTAGCTCGTGCAGATATCTGTCAATACGATGCATCTAGAGCACGCTTGCCCAGAGCTGGAGAGGTTCATTTCAAGTGTCACCGGGTGAGGGTCAGGGGCGGATCCAGGAAAACGTCTGACTACTGCTCAAATTGGTGCAAGTAACAGAATTATTAGTTCTTTTATTTCACTGACTAAATTGGAAGAAAGAAAATGCTAGGCCTGAAAATCTGACTAAGCTCGAGCAGTAGTTGATGTTGTCTGGGTCAGCCCTTTAGGGTCAACATTGTTAGACCCCGTTTACACTTCAGACATTCACCTGGATAGATATCTATCTGTTAAACATTTATACAGATAGACTCTCCTCAAACTACCAAATTCATACGCTTAAATCTGTTTAGTCTTTGCGATTAAAAATAACGTGCCTCCTTATGAATCCGTATAACTATTTATCCGGATTAAAGCGTTTTCATAAGATAGACTTTGTCTGGATAAATACCTATCCGCTTTTCTATTACGACCATATTTGTACGAATAAATTTTGCAATGTAAACGGAGAGCCTCTTTGTGTAAATCTCTCATTGATAAATATCTGTAGATATGTTGTGTAAACGGGGTCTTAGTTTTATCATGCTGTATTATACATGCGAATCGGACTAGTAGGCTTAAGGGCTTAAGATACGATCAATGATGGATTGTTCTCCTCAGTGAATGATGTGCTGGAATGAAAAGCGTCCTGGTTCCAAAGCCGTGCTTGCGAATGTACTCTGAACAGAAATTTACCTTTCATTGTTTGTTCCTGAATCACGTGAATTTGTGCATTTTAAGCCCCGTTCGCACTGCTCCGTTTTTATTTGCTCCGTATTTGAATTTAATCAGAGCAAAACCTATCCGTTTCGATCTTGCATTCACAACTGATACACTTCAAATACGGAGCTCTTCGAATACGCAAGCAAATACGCATACTTTCGAATACGGTGCGGATTGTGAACACCAAATACGGTGACATTTTAATACGATGGTATTTTTTGATAGAAAATATTTGTCTAGGAATCGGATTAGAAGCATCGTATTTGCCTGCAGCGGTGTGAACACTTCATCGTATTCATAGCGTATTCACTAGAAAACGGAGCAGTGTGAACAGGCACTGTTTTTCATGTTCAAATACGGAGACAAACAAAAACAGAGCAGTCTTAGTAACTAATGTAACGCACCTACCCCATACGTTCATGGACGAACAATGAATAGTACGTTTCTGTTCTGAGTACTTTTCCATTCGTGACACCGGTATATTTTAAGACAGGAAGGGACAATTTGGGAAATCGGTCTCCCTAGTGGCAACTGAAGACGACCGGTCAGTCAGAGGAAGAGGTGGCTGGACTCGTCATCGATAGGTCATGAAAATCACCAAAGGACATGTTTGGTGTGGAGCGTGCACGAGTGAAACTGAAATTTTTGATGAAAACATTCGTTATTTCCCAATTCAGCTATTGCCTGCTGACCTGCATGTTTCATAACAGAAACTTAAACAATGATAAACAAAATACATGAAAGGGCATTAAGAATTGCCTAAAAGAAGGTTTCTAGTTTTGGAGATCTATTGGAAATCGATGAATTGGTAGCTGTTCATCAGAGGAACATGCCGTTGCTTATGGTTGAGATCTATAAAAAAAAACTTTATCTAAATCTTACTTTCATGAAACAGATCCAGATATTCAAAAATTGCACAAAGACCCATAAATGCAAAGCATGCAACTGCTGGCTATGCAAAACATTTCATGCTAATCTAGGTTTTTTCGTGTAAATTTTTTATATTTGGCCTTAAATAGTAACTCTTGCTATTATCCTTAGCCTACTTTCAATTTAAGAATTGATAATAATAATGCTGATAATAAGATTGTGTTTAGCAATAGAGCGTGTCGTGTATGTTTACTACTTGAAATCCGTGCACACACGGGCATTTGCTCAAGACCTCTCGTGTTTATTGTTTGTATTGTTTTTGATATGATACATGACACTGAACTAAGATTGCTTGATAATGATACCAAAGGACCCTAATGGGTTGAAAATTTCTTATTCAGCTCATAACTAAACAACTTCTTTGATTTTAAGAGCCACAGAAGAGAGTGTCAATGTGACGAAATTATATGGTAGCTCAACATTTAAGGTGAGTGTAATATTTTATTCCGGCTAATTCGAAACAAAATTTAGTCTGTATTTTTTACTGTCCGAAAACTTTACACACTCTTACGCTATATTGATCCAAATGCTGGGCTTTTGCATAAACTTAATGGATATTCTTTGGAGTGAGTAAACTTCATACCTTTCTAGAACCATACCAATATCTATGAGATTTTGTTAATAATTTCTCAATCTATATACAGTAGAATTCCGATAACTCGAACAAGCAAGGGACGATCAAAATGGTTCGAGTTATCGAATGGTCGAGTTATCGAGGCTCTTCATTACATAGATAAGGCTCAAGGGGAATGCCAAATCTGTTCGAGTTAGCGAGAGTTCGAGTTATCGCATGTTCGAGTTATCGGGATTCTACTGTACAGCGGAGACCCTTACCTATGGGCAGAAAAATGGCTGAAATAACCTGCTGTTATTCGTTAGTGCTCGATGTGCAAAATCACAGAGCGATATAGAAGAAACAAGAAAGGAGACTGGCTCTCTTTAACTAAAGTGTTTTAGTTACAGAGAGCCAGTCTCCTTTCTTGTTTCCATTCTAATATTCTATTCAAATTATCGAACACTTCTTGGGTGAATCGAAATACAGACTAAGAAAATAGAGAAAACTAGTCGTAATGATGAGGTTTTTGAGAGGAGGGTTTCCATCAATCAATCTAATCCATTTGCAGAGCACTAATCCTAACACCACTAGAAATTCATTCTGCAAGACCCAAGGGAAAGGAGGCTGCTTGCCTTGCTAGAGACGTTGACAAAAACGAGAAAGTCTGCTCATCTGAGAAAGCAACAATAAATGGTCTCCTCCAACTGCCACAGAATATGCTAGCAAGAAAAATTCAGCTTCCAAAAATAAAAGAAACACAAAAAGCTTGTTGATTTTGAAAAAAGTTTCTTTGCTGTTAGTATTGAACATCAGGATTTCTAGCAGACGTAATGCTACGAAATGATGTTAGCGACGGTATTTGAGATTGATCGTTTTGCTCGTATTTTGCTTGTAAATTTAGAGTTATCTCTTACTTGTATTATCTTCCTTTTTTTGATAAGTTTATGAAGTTTATATATAGCTTCATATTGTCAAGTAGATTAACCATTTTCGAAAGAACCCCTGTGATTTCTGTCAATGCAGAGCCATCACATCTTACACAGTGCACGAGTTCGAAATTTAGATTCATAAACATTGTTACAGAAATAAAACTCTTCTAAGCTCGAGAAATTTGTTCGTTTTTCTTCCCTAGGATGTGCGAGCAGAAGCAGAGCAGAAGATTTTTGACAAGCTGAATTCAAAAATTGACGAATTTTTCAGCCTTTGTAAGATTTTTGCACGCTTTTTATCTTTTGTTTGTATCCACCTTGATGCTCCAATTAAATTCCTCCTCCCTTTAAATGCCTCTCTCCTGAAATTCCTCCTCCCTTTAAATGCCCCTCTCATTGAATTCCTCCTCCCTTTAAATTTCCCTCTCCCTAAATTCTTCCTCCCTTTAAATTCCCCTCTCATTAAATTCCTCCTCCCTTTAAATGCCCTCTCCTTAAATTCCTCCTCTCTTTAAATGACCCTCTCCTTAAATTCTTCCTCCCTTTAATCCCCCCCCCCCCCCATTTCAATGTTTTTCCTTTAAATGTTCTGATGACGATAAAGCTGGGAGAGGAGTCTTTCTAACCGTATGAGTTTTGTTATTGTAAGTTGTGGATTATTTCTTGACAGCGAACTACAACTGGATGCCATCCAACAAACGAGTGCACGCGTGTGAATACTTGGTTGATCTTATTGCCTATTTGCAAGGCGCGTTCATCAACTTCGACAGTCTGCCAGTAAGTTCCTTTTACACAGTTAGGCTCGCGGAGCTGGTTTTTCAGATCGAGTCCTATTGTTTACAAAGATTTCATATTGTTCTGCTATCTCTTTAGCAATTGCGTTGTCTAAGACCGTATCGTAGTGCTCAATCTGCGAAGGTATAGAGTGATATAGATGAGAAACAACAAAGGAGGCAGGCTCTCTGTAGCTCAAAGTTTCATGTTTACGCAGTCATCAGACAGAGTATACTCTGTCAGGAAGCCATTCTCCTTTCTTGTTTCTCATCTATATTGTTCTTCTACATTTTTTTAGGAAATATGTCTATGTATGTAGTTTCTTCCTATCAGGTGCTATATGTTGTTCTGTGGAACTAAAACCACCCAGACTCGCTGCTGTTAATAATTTGGGTAGTCACGAGAAAGGACAGGGGAGGGGACAGGGTTACGGTTACGGTTACGATGAGGGATGTCGTTGCAGTGAAGATAAGGGAAGGGCTACGGTTACGATGAGGTATGTCGTTACGGTGAAGATAAGGGAAGGGTTAGGGTTAAGGTTACTATGAGGGATGTCGTTACGGTGAAGATAAGGGAATGGTTACGGTTACAGTTACTATGAGGGATGTCGTTACGGTGAAGATAAGGGAAGGGTTAGGGTTAAGGTTACTATGAGGGATGTCGTTACGGTGAAGATAAGGGAAGGGTTAGGGTTAAGGTTACTATGAGGGATGTCGTTACGGTGAAGATAAGGGAAGGGTTAGGGTTAAGGTTACTATGAGGGATGTCGTTACGGTGAAGATAAGGGAAGGGTTAGGGTTAAGGTTACTATGAGGGATGTCGTTACGGTGAAGATAAGGGAATGGTTACGGTTACAGTTACTATGAGGGATGTCGTTACGGTGAAGATAAGGGAAGGGTTAGGGTTAAGGTTACTATGAGGGATGTCGTTACGGTGAAGATAAGGGAATGGTTACGGTTACAGTTACTATGAGGGATGTCGTTACGGTGAAGATAAGGGAAGGGTTAGGGTTATAGCAAGAGGGTTTTTGGATAGGGTTGAAGATGGTTCCAAAAAGAGGCTTTGAAAAGATTGTTTTGATGCTTTCAAAAATTTGCTAATAAAATGTGTTAATGAAAACTGAAACTCTGTGATGCGTGCATATCTCGTATAGATAATTGCGCAACACACCAGGCCGTGATGGGAAAGGAGTCGAACCATCATGGCTTGAAATACTTAAACTGAATTGCGGTCCTTAGGTGAAATATGGATCCTCCTTTCTTTCTGAAGACCTAGATATTTTCTGGAAGCATTGGTGCCGTGGTCCGCTATATTTTCAAGCCCTAAGCAAACCTTTCTGTGTTCTTCAACAACTACACTGGAACTGCCAAAGGGTGGATGAAAATTATGGAAATTGATCTGATTTTTGTTCTTTCCAGGGAGATGTGGCAAAGACAGCCTGCATGTCCTCCTGCAAACACTTGGCAGATAAATTGAAAAAATTGGTTACCGATGATGAGGTTAGGATTAAATGAGCTTCAATTCTCTACCTGCATTTCTTCTCCTCTTTTTCGCTTTTTGGCTCAGTTTAGAGTCTTAACGAGTCAGCCCCATCTCGTGATTTTGATAAGTTTTTCAAAAGCAAGATAATTCGGTTTTATGGATCAATGTAATAAGAAACATTTCATATAAAGTAATATCAAACAGACTCGGGTCATTTTCATTCTCACAAATTATCTCGATTGATATTTTATTTGAAGGTGAAGCAGATGAATATGAATGGACTGAGAGCATTTGACGTTGATCTGAAATGTTGCGAAGGTAATTCTTTCGGATAACTTGGAAAATCCACCGCTTTTTGTAAAACCATTGTTTTTTTAGAAATAGATATTCGGGGAACCTATTGTTGTACGTCTTTGCTACACAGTTGATGTTGAGCAGTACTTGAACGTGCACAACGTATGCCCTAACCTCTCTCTTGACTGTTAGAATTGAACATGTAAATATTGTAGCTACCTACATGAATATGATGCTGAATATTGCAAAATCTTTTCTAAATAACGAATATTTCTGAGTAGAGAACTGAAAGAAGCAAGCAGCGTTTTGATCCATTCGCTCAACCATGACCTTGTTGGCTAAAACAATAGGAAAACAATACACTGTGCACTCGCAATTCTGAAAAGGTTGCACAAGAAGATCCAACAATAGGTTTCCAAACCATATTCCTGTATAAACTGCGGAAGAACTATGATTTGAATTATATGCCCCTACGATCAATGCCACGATGAAACCCCCGTTCTTTTTACTGGCTAATATTATCATAAACATTATCACAAAATTAACATAACATTATCATATTATCATTATTATATTATCTTAAACAGGTTCCTATTAAGATGGAGGTTTCTCCCGGGGCTCCCTGACAGTTCGGGGCTTTATATTGCAAAGCATTAAAGTATATGGATAATCGTTTGCCTTTAACGAAAGAAAATTCTCCCCTGGCAATTTCAGGCCGGTAGTTGTTTTCAATCGATGACCACTTTCCCAAAGATCTAATATTGAAATGGTTAAAAAACGGGCCTAGGATTGATTTCTTTTTATTACAGATTTTGTTGCTTCGAAGCCGGTCGAGGGTTTTGAGGATGGAATGCTAGAAATGACGTTTGTCGAGCTGCGGCAGGTAAATTTTCCAAACCTACTACCTCATGTTAATAATAATAATAATGATGATATTAGTTAGAAATACCGGAAACATAGCGAAACGAACACATAAATACTAGCATATGCTAAAAGACTGTGCCACAACGAGAACAACCATCTCGCGCCTCTAAAACTAAAAGATCACTCAAGCATGACTCTGCTGTCGGTCAACATTTGCTCGACAACCCAGAATGTGCTCAAGCCTACAGTGAGAATTGTTTTCGAATGATTGGCAGAGCAAAATCTACATTTCACTTAGGTATTTTGGAATCAGTCTATATAAAAACCAGGGACCCCCTATTGTGTAGACAGAAAAAATTCGCTTTCGCCTTAGGACTCCTAAAGTAATCCTATTGGTCAGCTCACTGTATCGTAGGTGTTGATTGGTTTTCCCACACCATACCAATCATTCACCTCTTTTCTGATTGGCCTATTACGATCAACATCTGGGTAAATACATCAGTTAGGTTTCTGTTTCGTTCTCTTTCTGACGTATTACTCTGTTGAGTGTCAGACGAAAAGGTTATGTATCTATGTGTTCGTTTCGCTATGATTCCGGTACGAGTTTATATTTAAATTAAGTTATTATATTATATTATATTTATATTAAGTCGATGACTCCTAATAGAAGAAAGAAATTTCTAGATTTTATCTAGAAATTAAACTTTGGTACTATAGATTCAAAATTGTGGAACATTCTATATCAAACTTAAAAACATTTGACATGATTTTATCAGGTATGGTCGAAATTATGTTCTGAAATTGTTCACCCTTGTAATGTATTCAAATCTGAAGGTATTTGCCGAGACAACATTCAAATTTGGGGCGTAAACATTTTTTTAGAATATTTTCTGAAAGTAAGAATATCACTAACCAAAGTATCATCTTTCGAAATATCTCTCTATAGAGTGAAATAATGTGAAATAGTTCTGTTTCAGTCAATACTTGGCAATATGTATGAAGTTTCTTCCTTGAAAATTTGACGGATTCATCTGCCATGATTTTGGGAATTACACGTTTTAAGTTTACAGTACTAACTCGACAATTTTCCATCCATCTAATTCAAAATATCATTTAAGTAAACTTGAGGATAAGCAGGATTTGGAAAATTAATCGAGATAATTTGTGTGACTGAAAATGACCCAAGTAAAACTCGAACCCACGACCTCTATATTCGTACTCTAGAGTGCTACCACTGCGTAACCGGGGCTTCGAGAAACCCAGGCCATTCCATTCACACAAATGGCACCACCACTCACTGAATGCAGAGACGAACCTATCTGGGCTCTTTAACACTACACTAAACCTGCCAAAGGGCGACGACTTCCTCACACCAGGAGGACCATCGCAGTCCCACCACTGGATAGAGTTGTAGGAGTTTACTTGAGGATAAGCAGGATTTGGAAAATCAATCGAGATAATTTAGTCTCTGCATTCGATGAGTGATGGTGCAATTTTTATGGATGAAATGGCCTGGGTTTTTTTGAAGCCCCGGTGGTAGCGCTCTAGAGTATGAATCTAGAGGTCGTGGATTCGAGTCCTACTCGGCTTATTTTCATTCTCACAAATTATCTCGAACAATCATTTATGCTACTCCCTTGCCACACAACTAACTCAACATAAAAATATGCATCTGTCACTAGTTTCGCTCATCTCAAGATTTGCACGCATGATATACAACCATACACGACGCAGTAATATTGATTTTAAACTAATTAATGTCAGTTGATGGCAGTGGAGTGGTCATGGTTCACATAGGCAACATGGCTGGTGGTTATTTGTACTTACCTTAATAATTTGACATCATTATTTTCTTTAAATCATATCATTTGATTAGGATCACATATTAATACTGATGATAGTATAGAACACCCTCCAATTTACTGGTTGTATCCCCCAGAGAAAGTACTCATGGTATCCCCCAACAGTACTTAATATCCTCAGTAGTACTGTTGGTCCCCCACTAATTGTATCTCCCTATAATGCAGAGCATCCTCCACAGTACTGATGGTTTCCCTCTCAAGAGTACTGATGATATTGCTCAACAGTAACCAACATCCTTCACAGTACTACACGAACATTACCAGAAGGTTGTGTTTGCTTAATTCATTGTTGGTCAGGGATTCATTTTAGGTACCTCACGAAAAGCTTCATATTTTTCACTTCCTACATTTCTCTAGATTCTAGATTTGCTCCTTGAAGGAGACTGGGCAACATTCTGTGCTGAATATTCAGAGCACAGGGAACCAGGAAGTAGGAAATTCGCCCGAGTAACACCTGGACTCGCAGCAAAGTTGTACGACAAGTAAGTTCTTTTCGATTTTCCCAACAATCTTGAAGTAACAGGGTTACGTAGCATGAAATTGGCCTGGAGATGTGCTGCACATATAAGGGATTTCTGAACGAATAATCGCTAAACATAGGCTCCCTGTTCCTCTCAAACCGCATGTAAATAGGTTAAATTTGTTTATTATCACGGCTCTATTCATAATGCTGGGCATCATTTCCCAAAAAATATGTACTTCAAATTCGTGGGTGTGCTCACGAAATTTTCTTTTTCACCCTTCCATCCAGCGTCAGGACATATACCCCCTAGGGGCGTTAAAATGAACTTTCTCTTTGTACCTTCGTTTTTCTCTCCCTTCAGATTGACGGATACGAAGAAAGGTCTTGTTGTTAAAAAGATAGACAGAGACAAGAAGAAAGTCAAAGACTCGATCATTAAGAAGTTGAGGGAGCTGGAGGCAGAAGGGCGTTTGTAAAAATCACTCACTGAAACTCTATCATCCTTGCGAGCAAATTTGAAATTCATCAATTTAAGAAAACTCACATCATGTTATTGCGCGCAGTGTATTTTGATTCATAATCTTGAAATTTATTTCGATTTTCTTAGAACTGATAAACATGGGCTCGAATAAGATGAGGTGGTGGACGGTGGACGAAATTTCCGAAATATGATAAAAAGGGAGGCACTTAACTAGAACCTTAGAATTACAACGTTTCCATAGTAAACCCACAAATACTAGTATATCCTGGCCACTTTTGACCAAAAACAATTATAAACTATCATGCTTTTTTCCAATTTTAGGCCAATTTTTAGGGTGATGTTGTTTGATGATTTTTACCGTCTAAAAGAATGCTTGGATGGCCAAGTCAAGGGCTTTAAAATTGTGCGGACTTAGTTTGATTCCTCGTCTTTAAGACTTTTGATTTTCATGACTTGTAATGTTTGGTAAAAATAATATACAAGTAATACCTCTGTAGCCGAAAAGGCTTGGATAGGCGAATGGACTAATCCAAGGACTTAAGATGCTCAGACCGTAGTTTGATTCCTTGTAAGACTTTTATTTCTTAAACTTTGAATGAAAAACATATCATTTTCAAATATCTTCTGTCTGCGAGCTAGGGAAAGAAAACACAGAAGTACAGAAGGGAAGCAAAAGGGTTAGAAAATGTAAAATCACATTAATCATCAACCATAAAGATTGATTATTTACTTATGTATTAAAATCAATTGAAGAATAAAGGAAAGTGAATTCGCTTACTGTGCATTGAACCTTCGGGCTTTTTCCATTTCTTGGCTAACTTTGAAATAATTTGTTTGTGATTTTATGCATTTTGTCAGGCTATTACAACCTAATGTTGCTCCCTGATCAATTCAGAGTGGATCAATAGCCTACTTGGAACAATATATTTGGGCTAACCATCATTTTTGGCTGATTTTGAAGGAAACTTGTTTGTGATTGAAGTTGCGTAAGTGGCGGTGCTATCACGGAGAAGGAACTCTTCTTCCAAGTGGAAGTTTTGTGTATGACAGTGCTTTCACTTAGACAGCATTTTCTGATCATCTAAGTTGTGAGTTCCAATCGCTCTGTTTAGAACCTCTTCAGGATCCTTTTCTTCTTGTATTTGAAATATTCTAATTCCAAAAATTATTTAAGATAATAAAATGAATTAAATTCCTTCCTAGTCCCAATTGCATTGTTCAATGTTCGAGACTTGAGCAAGTCATGCCTTCTCAGATGTATAAGGTTTGGTAAAATGATGCAAAAGTACAACCTCTCACTCAAAAAAAGGTTTGCATGGTGGACTAAGGCTATAGCTGGAGATTTTATGACCGTAGTTCGATTCCTTATAAGTCAGGACTTTAGATTTTTAAGATGTATAATGTTTGGTAAAATGATACCAAAGTAATACTTCTCACGCACAGAGAGCTTGTGTGGCTAGGTGGAGGTTCATAAGAGGTGTTTGGCTCCAAAATCTCTAAAACCGTCACTGTGCTAATCAAAAAAGCTTTGAGCTGAAGTGTAGACCCTCGAAAAGCAGAAGCGAAGTTGAGAAGTGAGAACCTTAGTGTTGCCACTCGTAGTAGAAGAGAACATCTAGCGGATATGGCTCTATATATATATTCGAATGTATGTAAAGTTTCCACTACATTGGCAGGCGATTCTAGCTCACAGAAAGGGGGCGCAACTTGTGTATCTAAGGATAATTTCATAGGAGGATAGAGTATCATTCGGCTAAGTGCATTGTTGCAATTCCAAAGTAGGGAGCACACACCCCTTACCCCCCTCTCCTATAACAGTGCTTGCTGTTATTTATGAGTAGGTCAAAGCGTAACAAAGAGCGTGATAACAAGCGTGCTACTCGTGTAGAGATGTAGAACTGACTGTTCAATAAATAAAACACATACATTAACATAACAACACAACATGAGGCTACATAATTAGCATGAATTAAGGAAGCAACGGCATACATTATCCTGTTACAGTCCTGGATACGGCCCTGATTAAACAGCAGCAATAAATTGCCATTTGCAAGTGTCTAGTGTTTACTTTATTGAAACACCTGGGGGTAGGGTCTTGGGAGGAGAAACCGTACAGTTAAGGCCCCGTTCAGACGATACCGGATCCATTTCATTTCGGGTTCCATAAGTAATCCGATACGAAATTTCTCCTGTTCACACGATGTCATATTCACTTTCGTTTTCTGTTCACACGACTACGCTCCGCTCCATTATATGAATCTATCGTGTTAACTAAGGTTCGACCGGCTATTACTTCTGAATATTTCTTCAAACAAATTTGGAATTACTTCCACATTGATCAATACAACATACTTTATTCTGATTTGTAATATACATTTTCAACTCTGTTTTGATTAGAAGCACACTGACTTTAAGTCGTTAGTAGTTGGTGCGGGAGTTTCCGTACACCAGCAGGAGTTTCCGTATATGCAAGTGTAAAATAATTCACTTTCATCTATTCTAAAATCTTCATTTTTTTTCCTGGCTAAATATATTCCTATTCTATCATTTTTAATTAAAATCTGCATTAAAACCAATCCGTTTTATAAAGAGCAAATTTTCATGGAATGCATTGAAATTATTCGACTCGGGAACGGCTTACACTAATTTTACGTCGATTGATGGACAGACGTTTGTTAATGTTGTTCGTTAAAGTTTAAGTGTATATAACTCGATGAGGAAAAGCTCTGCAGCCAAGAAAATCTTAGACAGCAAAAGTATGAAGTCTTTTACCTGATGGTTGGCAAATTATTTCATTCAAGTTACTTGTTGAACTTGAAATTACAGTAGAATCCCGATAACTCGAACATGCGATAACTCGAACTCTCGCTAACTCGAACAGATTTGGCATTCCCCCTGAACCTTCAACACTACTTACATATGAGTATACCCCCGATAACTCGAAACCCCCGATAACTCGAACATTCGCTAACTGGGACAATATTTATACCCGCTGCGGCTATTTTCTCTCGATAACTCAAATTTTTTGTGCCAAAGTACTAACAACAACAATAACAACGATACTTTAATCACAAACTCTTCATTGAATGAAGCTGTTTTTTTAGAATAGAGACAAAGTTGTTAGTCTAGTGACTTAAAGGCTGCATACGACAATTAAACCCTTTCCATCCCCTTGATTGCACTTCTTTCCACTGACTTTGGCAACGCACTTGGCTTCAGAAGGACTTCGAAGAAAGGAGAAAATTGTTTTAGAAAAACGGCCAGTATCTTCTTTCTTCAAGTGTCCCGCAATATCTGCACCTTTTAAGACACATAGAGCATACTTATCTAAAGGGTTTTCAGCTTCAGAACGGACATTATTCATTTGCTTTGACATCTAAATCTCCTTATATAGATTGGCAGTTCATTTTGTAGAACGATATCGGATGAGAAACTTTTTGTGGCGGTAAGGGCATGGTTGTTATCCTAAAATTCTTGGCCATGACCAATTATCCCCTACTTTTTCATGAACGATGGCCTTTCTTCTACACTCATTTTTTTATAAGAACAATTTTATAAAAATACCAGCCTCAAACTTGTCAAAAACTTAAGAACAATCTTAAGCCCTATTCACACGACACAAACTAACCCGGGTTCGATCTGGGTTAAACTAACCCGGGTTAAACCCTGTTGCGTTCACACACAAAATTGCTCGATGCGTGTGTGAACAAGAACCTGGGGCGAACCTGGGTTAAGCTCAACGCCCGCATGTGCAGTGGTATTTTTCTCTTCTGCTTCTCTCGCGTCCTGAAAAATACCCTCCCTCCTCCAACTTTTTGGCCATCTTCTAATATATCGGCCTTTAGCGGGTACAGCAGTCAAGAGATCGTTGTATTTTTTCGCCTGCCTAGATGTCTATTAACAAAAGTACATCCTCGTATTCCCAAGTTGCTTCTCGATCAGTTTTTTGTTGACTCATTTCTTGTATTTTGAATATTTTGATTGTGTAAGTTTTATTCAGGAACAGGCCTACGTACCTTTTTCAAGTTTCTTTTTGTTTTGGAAAAAGAAAAGTGGCGCGCTCAAGATACACGCATGCGTAATACGTAATCTAACCCAGGTTCGCCCCAGACTTGCGTTCACACGACACTTTTCTAAAACTAACCCTCTGGAGATGGGTTAGTTTAACCCGGGGCGAACCCGGGTTAGTTGCGTTCACACACCAAGAAACTAACCTGGGTTAGTTTAACCCAGGTCGAACCCGGGTTAGTTTGTGTCGTGTGAATAGGGCTTAAGAACAAACCGAAGCTGACCATTTTTGGCTCAATATGAACATTTTATGAAATAACCATAATACCGAGAAGTAGCTAATTACAAAACAAGCAGATAGGAAGCACAAAGACAATGTCAGATGGTCAAGAGAGTCAAACTTTGCAACAATAAACACTACTGATAGCAAAAAAGGCTTCCCAGCCATTGCAAAAGTAAGAACAATTTAAGAACATTTCAGGCTGAAAATAGAGGCATATTTCAACAACAGCCAGCTTCAAATTAATTTTTCTGGTTCTTATAAAAGAGTATGATTCAATTGTGTACATCACATGGTTTTGTTTTAGACAATAGAACTAAAAAGAATTTTATTAAAAACACAACCAACCAAACCAGATGTATGTTTATGAGTATCAATTGAGGCTTTTCATCCGTCTATGAAGTGGGGTAATAGTTAAAATTTCAATGTAGATACGAGTCTGTAAAGAAGGTTTTGAGACTGGGTCGAAATAATGACGTAGGACTAGAAACACGAATGAAAAGTGGAAGTGTATTCCAAATTTTGGAGCCGAAATAAATTATTGTTTTAAGACCATATAGGGCAGTGTTTTTTGAAGGATTTAAAGAGATCACCCCTGGTTACCTGACGAGTGCCAATCCTATGAACTGATGAGTTTGGAGTAAAATAGTTATGAAAACAGGTTGGAGATACTTTTCTAAGAGCTTTGTAGACAAACGTTAGAATATTGGAATGTATTATGTCTACATTAATATCTATTAGCAATGTGGGGAAAGAGTCGTCTTGAATACTCTTTTTAAGGGAAGAAGATATGTTGCCTTACCAGATACAGACTAGTATTAGGGCTCGAATCTCTGTCTACTATACTGAAATTTACGTTGTCAAAGATTTAGTTTCTTCATCACATTCGGGTCCATTGAATACTTTTGAGTGTGGCCTAGCCTTACACCTTGCACCTTCCCAATGTTGGTTCAAGAATAATACATATTGCTTAAAAACTAATTCTCGTGATCTGATTGGCGCGACAAATATTGTCGCAAAGGGCCTCGAGTGTGGCCGCTTTTTCACTTTTTTTTATAACTGAGCGGTAAAAAAGTGTCCTAGGGAAAAACCTAGGCAGCAACAACAACCTTGTAGATGATCTGTGGGAAAAACCAAACACTAAGACCCCTTACTTACGGGGATAACTCAAATTAAATCTGCATATAATTTACATTTATTGCGAGTCCTTAGCTGACCGGAGTGCACACAGGGAAACAAGGACTCGTGGAGCAAGTCTACATCACTGATCGCAATATAAAGACTGGATCGAGCATTCTTTGGTTTCTGGAGTTGAATGTTTGAAGCCAATTGCTTCGGCTATCATTTGACTTCCCAATATTGCTGCCAAAGAAATTACATTGACTTGATTGTTTGTTAACAATAGCTGCACAATTTTTCTGTCTCGAGTTGATCATTCATAACATTCCAATAATCATCAAAGAAAAAGGCACGCCCCAGTGGAATCTCGATTTATTGAATTGGGCATCCCAATATGGCCGCCAAGGACTTCATTTTAAAACATCCGATGCTCAATCCAGTCTTTATTTTTGAGATCAGTTGTCTACATGTGGACGCCACGGGCAGCTGGGAATGGAGCTGCCTCGTTTCCACGCAGATTGTTGACATTTTCAAATAGAATTTAAGTTGCACAACTTGGGAAAGAAGGGCGATTCCCTCACTCCCATCGATTCAGGCATTCGTTGTAGTAAACCAGGATATTTTCAATTCAAGTGTTTGCTCCTGTACAGAAGTCCTGCTTTCGCTTTGGAAATGAAATATTACGAATAACATAAGTCAAGTCAAAAAAATAGATTGAAGATGCCAATGCTGGAAATATATATTCGGTGAGTGAATGCATAGCACTGGTTTACTATGATAATGATATATTGAGTTGATGTGTTGAAGTACGCAGTGCAGTGAGGAGACTAAACTTGCATAGTGTAGTTTAGTTTTAGTATCGAAGGAAGGCCTTATACGTAAAACTGTTTTCCACACAACATAATTTCGAACTTGTTAGGCTCTTACTAGACGTGGAACATTTCTATTAGTTTACCTATTCAGTGGGCCCTTTGTGCTTAGCACATAAACCCATACCTTGCGAAGATAGCAAGAGTATGTGCCTATCAACTATCAACTATTCTTACAAGAAAGGAGAAAGGAAGGGGGCTCCAAACCCAAGTATTGCGTCAAGATAAACCCTTTGTTTTCTTTCCCAACAATTTGCCAGCCTATTTGAATTCATATCATCTAGCATATTACTCTTTTTAAGATTAGGTGTGTTTTTCCACCAACCGATAATGGCTATCTCTAGAGGATGGCCTGTTGTAAAGTGATTGATCTGGGTAAGGGGGAGGGGTACTTTCCCCCCTCTAACAATGTGGTCTGGCTTTTCTAATGCTCTTCAAGTTTTTTAAGGAATATCTTTGTAAGGAGTATGTAGGGTAGCGAGAAGGCAGAAACCTAAGGGGTAGGGTGGGTACTTTCTCTCAAAATTGTGTTTGACATATGTAAGACTTGGGCCAGCCCCAAAGGTTCCTTTAAAAAACCGTGTATGCCTACCCACGGAACGATACAGGTTTTTTTATAAGAACATTTTGCTCTGATTTCTGCCTGCCTGTCTCTTATCGGAGGTGTTTTCGCTGTTATGTCTCGATCGCTTCGTGTCGTCATGTAACTCATGACGTTCTCCATTCCCCATTTCACTTAACTTTTTTGAGAACTATCTTCCTTTCCCTCCTCCATGTAAAAGAAAAATCCCGGAGCTAGGTAGGCCTAGGTTAAAGGAGTTACAACCGTAACATTGAGAATGTTTCTAAGTTTTTTATTCGTTATTTTCTAACCAGTTCAGTACAGATTCTGGAGTCCATATTTCCATATTTTTCATGACTCAATAAGCTTGTTGAAAGTCGAAGAAACTTAGAAGATTTAACTCTATGCTGATTATGTTATGTGAAGAAAACAACAATATGAAATAGAGGACATTTTTGAGCATTGTGTGATGACCCTGGTGGGATTCCCCATTTGAATAGCCTCGCAATCCCCTCACGAGTGTTCACCCAGACTCTTTCTTCGCGAACAGTGCTTCCAATTCAAAGGAAATTTCCTTAATTATAGGAATTTTTACAATTTCAAGGAGTTTTTGTGAGACTTTGAATGGGTTAAATGAATTTTGAGAAAACGAAAAGAATGGAGAGAATATTAATATGTTCAGGGAAACGTCGAAAGCAGATGTTGAAATGAACGCTAATTTTCCTTTTAATAGAAACATGCAATGCAACTAAACGTTGTTAGTACGAGTTCAGCTCCAATTAGAGGCAGTCGCGCAGAAAGCAACCAAGTAGTGACGTGTTTAGGAATGTTTTGAAAGGCCCTACCCCCCAAACCCCTTAGAGAAACATTTTATTGCATTTTTTTAAAGATCCTAAGAGTCATCTTATGAAAAGTGATGGTTTGGTTTTATAAGCAGGCTAAGATCTATGTTGGTACAAACCCTGCTCAATATACCCTTGCACTCTTTTTTAAAAGAACAAACTCTTTGGGAGCCTCAAATTTTAGCAAAACTTAAGAACAAGCTAAGAACTAACTGAGGCGGACCATTTTAAGGTCTATATTATGAATCATACAAAATGATGCATTCATGAGACTGACAATTAATTATAAAACAAGCAGATTAACAGTGCATATATCATGTCAGATGGTCAAGACAGCCCACATTAGAACTAATAAACGCAACTGAAAGCAAAAACAGGTAGCCAAATCATATAAAAGAGAGAAAGATTTAGGAACATTTCAGGCTGAAAATTGAGGAATATTTAAGAACAGCCAGCTTCAAATACATTTTACTGGTTCTTATAAAAAGAAAAGAGTGTTACCTGGTAGAATCTTGCTTTGTTGACAGACACAAGCAAGGAGGCTGAGAATAGGGTTATTTTCTTCACCCAATCATCAATTGGCTATAACACAGACTGGGGTTCTGCCAATGCTGATCTGCAGTGTTATGTTAAGGTTTATATTGTATAGCATCCATAGTATTGTAAGTAACCACAGGAGATTTCCTGTACGTCTTGAATAGAAACACGCTGTATGCATGTGATTTCAGTGTTCATTTTTCCATCAAAGTGGACACACGCACATGCTTGATTTCTCTCTGGGCCTTCTCTAAGAGCCTTGAAATACTACAGCAGAAATTTTTCCAATTGAACCCTAGTGTAGGTAACAGTTTCTAGCCCCTCCCCCCCAATAAAAAAATAGTCCTGCATTACTACTGCTCTGGACTAGTGAGAAATGTGTAGAGGGGTGGGGTTTCAAAGGCAGCCTCCTGCAACACTTCAACCATATCCTATTTCTTCCAAAGTTTTGAAGGCTTCCATCAATTATGTATGCAATTGAGCTGTTGATAATAAATCATATCACCTATTGTGTCAATGACTTGCACAACTTAAGAAAGCCAATCAGCAGCTACCCGCAGTTTAGAGGTTCCTCGTTACCCACCATGTCCTATATGAGAGAAAAGAACATTATTCTTTGGCTGCCAATTGTCTAAGGTTTTTCTAGATGAATGAGCTTGGAAATAGTGGTAGTTTACACGCTTTTTTTATAAGGAGCCTGCATGTAGAAGGTCGAAAAACTCAAGGAACTTCTACTATTAAAGGTCCAAAAGGAACTTTATAATTATAATGTTATAATCAATGGTGTAGATATGAAACTTCCTTAAGGACTCTCATTAAAGAGGCCCCCCATAGTACCCCTGGATAACGGATTCACGCGTCAATTTTTCGTTTATCACGCCATCACGGACCTTAAAACAGAATTTTCACGATCTTTTCCATCTAATTATGCAAGAAAGTTTTTTTTAACGAGTCACGCAATCACGTACTTGAAAACTCCTTTTCACGGAATAACGCCCTCATTTTCAACAAATCACGTTGCACGAAGGATTCTTTGATCACGGATTCACGAACCGAAAATATCTAAATCACGAAATAACGCGCGAAAATATGCCGAATAACGCTTCACGTACAAATATGGGGGGGCCTCATTAACTTTTACGTTGTATAGGCCTGGCCTAAGCTTCTTTGTGTTGTAACATGTTTTATTATCAGAGTTTTTTGCAAAATCTTGAATTTTAATGATAACCCTTTTTGTGTTTACCTGGGGAAAATTTAAGAATCGATGGACTATAAACTTGTAAAAGGAAAACGTAAGGCCAATGGAGTGCTCCAGGTGTGGCGTAAACGATAGCACGGTTGGGAAGAGCGTTTGTAAACCGTTTATTTTGATAAAAGCTTCCCTGTAGTAGCTAAGTCTTCCCAATGCAACGTTAAAATAAAAAGCGCAATCTGCGAAGTGCTATGGCTCTGGAAAAATCCAAATTACAAACCCTCTACCCCCCAGGAAGATTAAAAAGTACATAAATGTTTTACGCATCGCTTATTTCTAAAAGTTTTGCAGAGGAACTTTTCTTAATTTTAATTCTACACCAAAAACGCGAGATTAGGATAGGTTTTAGGATTTCGTAGTTCAAAACAATGCAAAGAAATGGAATGGCTAGAGAACCATATTTAATACTTCCAACCTTGAACTTTCTACTCGCAAATTTCCCCTTTGAAAGCATTCACCACTTAAGCCTTCACAGCGTGCTGACATCCCCGACTTGATTTTCACTTCACCAACTTCAGAAACGCGAGGTCAAAAAGATGAAAACGGGAGGGTGGTCCGCCATCTTGTTCTACATCTGCTGCAGTAATCCTCGAGTCGCTCAGTAGCAAAACCAAATCAAAGGCGTTTCCCTCTTTCCCCGTGTGCGTAACGAAATTTCACTCATTACTCTTTTCATAATCACTCGAGATTAAATCAGGGATCTCGCAGCGGCGTATCATCAGATGGGAAAATTAGAATTAAAAACCCCATATAAATACCATTTCCCCATTTCAGATATTCAGAAATCAACAAGTTGGTGCATTGGTGTCAGATGTAGATTTCTTCACTTAACTCAGCACCAATCGATTTTTCCTTTTCTTGTGCAATTTCAGACGTCTAAATTCATGGTAAGCGAATACGTGTCGTCTGTACCTTAGTACATGTCGTTTGTACCTTAGCACGTGTCGTCTGTGCCTTAGTACATGTCGTTTGTAAATTAACTCCCTTAGATACCTTCTGCCATCCATGTCTACATCTTTGTAGACTCGTACACATATTTGTATCTAGAAATCAGTGGAGCCGAACAAAGATACCGTCAATTCGATAGTAGTTGTAATTTACTACCTACTTTATATTGTCCGTATCGTTATAGTTTTAAGTACATGTTCGTATATAGATATCTATCGAAAAAGACGCCACCACTACCTTTGTAGCTGCAGATGTATCATATGTAGCATCTGGTTGTTGATGAGACCAAAACACATCATATTGTCCGATTTTGCGTATAGAGCTGCATGTCTATGTAGCTTAATAGATAGGTATGGTTTTCATTGTGAGGAAACAGTATTGTCCGTACAAATCGCATCTAAGCATCTGTTTGTAGTTTCAGCTTGAGTAAGGCAAGTTCCCAAACTCGTAGATATGTCTTAGAAGTGGTAGTCAGTTTAAGCTGTAGATACTTAAAGACGGCTGAGAAAAGAGAGCTTTCCAATTATTGGTAGTTTAAGATAAATTGATTCGTATTGAGCTCTAAACAGTCTCTGTGTGACCGAGTAAAGATATCGCCCTCGTTTTTCGGTACCAATTTTCGTACTGGCGAGTCAATGAAGCTTAATGGAAAACGACAAGGGGCATTTCACTACCTTTCAAAGCGTAGGAGAGTTTACCTAGAACAAAAGTATTTCCGGAGATTTTTAAGGTATTTTCATTAGAACGATAGGATTTTAAGAAAAAGTGTACGGGATTTTAGGGAGTGAGTTGCTCATCGGAAACGATATTGTCCGCACTTATTTATTAACATAGATTAAGGTGGTTAGCACACCGGTTCCGCTTCATACACCGGTCCCGAGGCCTCGTCCGGTAGAGCCTTGACGGAAGCGCAAAAATTGCGGAAGGCAATGTGTGATTAAAAGCCTTGGCGCTATGCTGAAGATTCCCTCTCCCTCACACCTGTGCAGAATCTAACATCATTCTCGCTATATTATGTAACATAAAACATGCAAAACGTTGATGGTCCTATTTTAGATACTTACCTAAAGTCCGCAATTGAATTGCATAATTTCAAAGGGTTGTTTGTGACCTAACTAACATTCAGGGGCTTCCACAATAATCAATTAATTAAGCTACACAACAAGTTCTTAAAAGAAACTCATCAAAGAAAATCATCCAATCGGGCTGTCCAGTTTCTTACGCAAAAGGACTCGACTTATATGTTCTCTTCTTCCATGCGGGAACTGTTTGCAGAACTCTGACATTTTACAAGTCATCTTTAAGACTGCACTTCCACAAAAAGTGCAGTTTCTCTATATCGAAGGCTCAGCAATAGGTTTAAACAGAACAGTGTCCTGAGATCGAGAGTGGAGTCCATCAGTGCGATCTGGTCACTAGGATAAGCACTTATTTCTCAACCCTGATAGCTAATAGATGTGCTAGCCAAGTACACGAAAAAATAATTGATTATCTGTTCGTACATATTACCAGTTTTCCACTACGCTAATTGCCGCGCTGTGCGAAGTGATGAGACCACACGATCGCAAAGTGGAAATCACTTTGGAATCACCTTTGCGGAGAGATACATTTGCATCGTGCGAACGTATTTGCCTTGTGGAAACTCGCTTTGCATATCTTACAAATGTCTTACCCTGGCGTAACTTGAAAAAGCAAAGGGTTTTCTATGGTCGAGTTACATAACAAACATCTAGATAAGTTTCACAATTTTAAGAATTGTTTTTATCCTATTTTATCCTCGAGTTTTAATGATTAATTAATAAATAGATGAATTAACTGATGAGTGCTTAAGCACGAAACTCAGAGTAACAGAAGGACATGCCTGTTTTTAATGGGTTCATTCTGCTGAAATAGATGTATTATGAATTAGCCAGTGCTTTTGATGTGAAGCTTGTAGCTTGACTAATTGAAACTTACTTATCATGCCCACAGTGATAGAACGGCAAGGCAGGAATTTACTTATTCACCCAAAATACATTGGCTTGGTGTCCTGTTATTCTTGTTCTCAGACAATTATCACCTATACCATAATTTACTGTGCCCTTCTCGATCTCTTGCATGCGCGTAGTCGCTGTATCTCAAGTAGCATTAAGGGGATATAGAAAGTAGCGCAACTTCTGGATGTGCCCAGTTAGTTTAAGGTAAGGTGAAGAGGAAATCCAACTCAATGAGAGCAGCCAATTCATTTTTGGCTGAGAGGTTACTGCAGAAAATTTGATTCTACGTAGAGAATTGTTTGACAATGAGAATAACCTTAGATGAGGTTCATGACATCCACCTTATTAATGAACTTTTGCTCGCACAGAGCAATAGAGGTGGAAAAATCGTATTTCATCGATTTTTGCTGGAAGTATTGAATTTCTAGAATAGGATTTGAACTTCGCTAGAAAAAGAATTACAACTCAAACTTTCTCTGTATATAATCCAAATTAAGGGAGGATGGAGAATTTTATTTCTTATTATATCTTTGCTACTATAGAACTAGTTGTTTGTGCTACACCAATCATATATTTGAAAATCTGTTTATTTTTTCCAGAATTACCTAGATACTATGGCTACAGTTAGTCGGAAAAGGTAAGTCTATCATCTAGCTTTTTCCAGTGGCTTCTTCTCCGTGGGTCTATTACATTGTTTCGGAAGCTGCGTCCATTGCAACGATGGAAAAATATCATTCTTTCAGCGAAGTCACAATTCAATATTTCAATTCAATTTCTGCTGTTCAAAAAAACTCATTCGCCAAACTACATTTTTGCCATTAATTCTTTAAATATTAGGTTCGTTACGTAAGTCCCAGTTGAATGGAAATTGAAGTGAATTTTAAGCGTCTTAAAGGTTAATTTTGCATTAAGACGTTTTAAGACTGTAGCGCTCGCAAAAGTGATTTTAAGGCTTGGAAACAATATCTAATCGCCCAAACTAGTTGTTGCAGCGTCAGGCAGTCGTCATAGCTAAATGTGATAAGTTAATGTAAGAGAAACTCTATATGACGATTCTGATATTTTGCTTCTGTTTCACGCAGAAATGGCGCAAATTGTGAATATCTTTGCAAGAAAAGCCGTTCCAAGAGCCCGAACGATGACCAAGACTCAGAGGAAAATAGCAGTGAGACATACTCTGGCACTAACTCGTCATCCCCCTTAGACTCAGGATACAGAGAGACAGTCATTCGAAGTGCGTCGGGAGGTAAATGTGATTTTATTCTCTGTTTTTTCCAAGATTTTTATCCATGGGAGACTGCGAGTTGAATAAGGGTTGCATACATTCCCATGCAGGAACACCATCTGAAATATCTGTCCTCTAATATTTTGCAGATTTATCTCAAAGAGATTGTGTCAGCCCCTCTCCAGAATTCCCTCAACGCAGGAATGTAGCTAGAAGCTCTGTTAATAGGAACCATTAGTACTTTGAGCATTCTTTTTTCGATGATGGCCCATGAACAATAGATTAAATCATAAAATGCGTAAAGGCTATTCTTAAAATGGCTCCTCTCTCTGACCACGTCCCTGTCCCCTGTCTCAACGTGTTAAGGAATCTCTATCAGTTACCCGTTTTCTATTCTGAGTCATTTTTCCTTTTGTTGGTTTAATGGTGCATAAACTCATGAATTGCTTCTCCTAGATTACCAAAACTTTTTAATATGTGCTATGATATCTTCAAAGGCTACTCTATCCGATTAGGCTATAATGTCCTTTTCTCCATCAAACTAATGTATTCCTTGAGAACTACCTACCTATCCTTAAACTTGAAACAGCACTGTATTTTTTGGCCTGAAATAGACTTTGATTGTAAAGAGTATGTTTTGATTCGAGTATCTGATGCCAGTATGAATTAAGTGTCAAACACTACTCCCTCTTTGCCCTGGATTTGGACTGAATTTGTTAACAAGTCAATACAGGCCCAACCAAGCACTGACCCGGGCTGCTTATCAATTCTTCGACTCTGAAGATGTGAATTTTTAAGTCTCAAAGGATATGTGCAAGTCACTTTCGCCTGTACTAATGATAATTTCAGTGCATCATACTTTGCATGTTCTCCCTCTCTTTGAAGTCGACTGCATGCCGCAGTTTCATTCGACTTGTGTCTGTATCAATTTCGTTTTCAAGGTTGAAAATTCTGGAATCAAGCATCTAAGATGGAGATTGATTTATCTGTGTGAACCTGCTTGCATATGATTTAGTTACCCCCATTATTGAGTCGTTTAAAGCTTGGAAATATAGATTTATCTGTTTTAATAGAAGACTCTACGTCGACGGAGCGAAATGCCACGAACAGCAAGAGTCAGATGAAATTGTCAAGTCGGGTGAGAATCCTTGAACAAAAAGTGAACTGGATTGGCAGCGAAGTGCAGTTGATCAGGCAGATGTTAGAGTTCATGACTAAAGTCATCCCGACGACTTCGCAGTTTTCTGTCGGCGCAAAAAGCAACGATGGTCTCAAGTACATTATGAAGAACAATGGTTCAAAGTCGAGTGACTCGAGCGATTCTCAAGATACAACCTATAAAAGCTACAAGTGCCCACGTCGGGCGTCCTCAAGCAACGCTAACCAAAAATTCCTCTCAGGGCAACAGGACATCAACTCGGAGACGTTCGTCGTGAATGCCGCAGCACAAGAAGAGCTGATGTCCCAAAAGAAGGAAAAGAGCCCTACTCAAGACCAAGAATGTAGCAAAGATGCCAGTGACAGAATACCAGTCATCAAGCATGATGTCCTTGTCAACAATTCCAAAACTCTTGGCCCATGTGCACCTCCCAAACAGCCCTCGAGGCACTGTACCAAAGCGGTGGACTTGAACAGCATTTTGCCCAAGAATGTATCTGCCATTGATATCATACACCTATGGGAGTTCGGCACAACCGATATTCTACCAATCAAATTGTGGAGCAAGGAACAGATGGCAGCAGGTGGGGAGCGACTCTCAGTTTGGCAGCAAATCATCCTACTCTTCAAGGAAGAGTGCGGCGGAAATCTGAGAACCTTCGTCTGCAAGTACTCTGCATCGAATGGTGACATAATGAGTGTTCCTGAAATCATTGCCCGTAGCCAGCTTGGCAGCAAGTCGAGCAGCAACTCTGTGTCGGCTGATTACCAACGAGCAAAGGAAATGACTTCCGCCAGCAGCGTCAACGAAAAGAGACAAAACGACAAGTCTGCATTCAATTCTGTGAAGAGTGAGAAGAGTTTTGATGAGTTCCAATCCTATATCCTTCCAAGAAAAATCAACGGCCTGAAAGTGTCCGCGAAAGACGTCTTGCAAATCTGGGAAAATGGCTACGGTCGCATCCCACCTGTTAAGCTGTGGACTCCGAATCAGAAATTGAGACAGCAGAGCAAGATCTCCCGCTGGAAGAAGATTGTCGACATCTTCAAGACGGAATGTGGCGGTGACCTCAACACGTTTGAGCAGCGCTACTCCAATGAATCAGGAGTTTTGATGCCAATCGCTACAATCATCGGCAAGTACGAGCAAAGTCATACCTCTGATGCCACAGAGCTGAAGCCAACCATGAGCAGCCTAAACCAAGGCTGGCTGAGCGATCAACAGAGTGGTAGCTTGCCAAAGACAGACAAATCTAGGAGGGGCTCTTGGAAGATTCCTGAGGTGGAAGGACAACAGAGGGATTTCCCAGCAGATGTCATTATGGGGAGCTCAAGCGGGGGCAGTTACGTCAACAACCAGCAGAAAATGTTTTCCACCGGCTACATGTGGAGGGAAATGATCAATAGCTACAGCAAGGAAGAGTTTTGTCGAGAGTACATCAATAGTCACATTAACGAAGCAGTTGACGGGGAACAGACGCCAAAAGACGAAAGCCCCAAGGAGACAAATGAATTCGAAATTGAAGAGGAATCCCGATCTTACACAGACAAGCCTCAGCCAGATAACTCCGAGCTACAGGCAGAAGAAAAGGATAGTAGCTCAGGTGTGCAAATAGTAGTACCGGATGGCCACGCAAGCACCCCTCCTGTCCTTGAGAGATGTTCCAGCGCACAGCTCTGTGAAGTGCAGTCGACTTCTGTTATTACCCTTCCAAGCAGTGCAGTCAGTCCTTTTACTGCCATCAAAAGTGTTTTGGAAGGAAGCCTTAACAGACCACTCACTAGCGCAAATTCTTCCGAGTCAGCTGAGAACGAAGCTGTCCCAGGACAATTTCTGGTAAAGAAGAGTACAGAAGATATTGCTGTTGCTGTTGAGAAATTCGTTGAGTTGAAAGGAGGACGACACCCGGTTTTCCCCGACGTCACAGATGTGTCAGAAATCATTGAACTATGGGAGAACGGAAATAAGATCACTCCACCGATTAGGCTGCTTAGTAGTGATGTCATCGAAGCTCATCCGAAATTGTCCATGTGGAGAAAATTTATGGACATATTTTATTACACCTGCAATTCAGATAGAAATACCCTTCTTCGCAACTTCTCCACCGGGGATGGGAAGTTACCGCCTGTTTTCAAGATCGTAGAGAATTACTTTAGAAATGTGGAACGTACCATTCCTCACATACAGGCTGGTAGTAATATAAACTCATTCCACGATAGTGCATACATGCCGATGGAGAAGAAAGAATTCAAGACAGTCAACCATCCTCTTTATATTTTGCCAAGGAAGATTAACGGTCGCAAAGTCTCCGCCAAGGATGTGATTAACATTTGGAACCACGGTTTTCGAGAAATCCCGCCCATCGGATCGTGGCTACCACAACACAAAATTCGTCAGCAGAGCAAGATTTCTCGCTGGAAGAAAATCGTGGAGATCTTTGAAATCGACTGCAAAGGCAGCATGGAGGTGTTTGAGAGGAAATACTCGAGCAAAACAAACGAGCTCTTTCCCATTGCGGCAATTATCTCGAAATACGAGCTAGAAAAGGACGCTGAAAATGGCTGCGTGGCCGAAACAAGTGCAAATAGTGGATTCTTGGGTTCTTTTTAAAAGCAACTTATTTATCAATTATTATTGGCTATATACTGGGGTATATATTGTTAACTGGTGCTGCTATAACTCATCGTCTTGGGGTTGTGAACACTGATCACGCACAATAACACTTGAGTAGCGCTTGGCCGTGAACAAAGAAAAATCTGCACGATCTCAACAGTGGTTTGGCGTGCTCCACTCATCCTGTGAATATTATATTGAATACTCTTGCTAATTGATGTTGCATCGGATGATATAGCAATAATGTTAGGATTTGTAATCTGACTGTGGCTGAAATTAGTTCATATGTTAGTGTAATTATGTCAATACTTGGTTCATTTAAGGTACAAATTGCTTCAAAATCTGTATGCAGACCCTTTCACTTTAATAGCTTGGACAGTGGTCCATTTAGAGATAAAAACACACTTCGTGTAATTCACCTACAGTTGGTCCCTGCACATGAGAAATTATCCTGTAAGAAACTACCGCGTGTTGGTCTGAATAGTCCTCTGTCAGGATTTGTGCCATCATTCATATTATGAGTATTCAACTACATTACTGACATTTACATGGCATTGCCTTGATTTTTGACCCACATTTGACCATGGAAAGTCCAGATTTTGAAGCTATTCCTACATGTCTATTTTGCTGTTTGTTCGAGCGAGGACTGTGGTTTGTAAAACGCACTGGGATTTCGATCTAATATTCCCTAAGGATTTTTTCCTAAAACACCAATATAAAGCAAATAAGCGAAAGGTAGAGATATCCTTTTTTACTGTGCAAAAAGGTACAATGGTTAACATGTTACGATCTTGGTAAAAACCGGCTGAGACGGAAGCGTTGAAATTTCAAAATTATGCACCATTCCCTTCAATATCAATGTTGCTTGATGTTTGTTCTGGAGGACTGTGTGATGTCAATTTGTGAACATTTGCAATCAACATTGGTTAAGGGGAAGAAGTAGGGTATCGCGGAAGATTAATTTTTCGCTGCTACATTTGACCCAGATTGTTTGTTAACTATTTCGAATTTACCAAAATCAAATTTTGTTGAATGAATAGCAATAACGTTGCCACATTGGCCTACTTTCTGTGCTGGTTCTAGAAATGTGCTTGGCAAGATTCCGCATAAAGATGATCAAAAAGTGATCTGGTTTTAACGCAAAAACTATCTTGCTTCCGTGCTCACCATCCTGATATCTTAGGCCTTGTTCAAATACCTGCTGTTTTTTGAACGCGTGCTGTAATAAATTTTGCAATCGTTTAACGACACATCGTGCAACGTTTTGAAAACTGTAATTGAAGGGGTTTTAATCGCGAACCTAAACCAATCTCGTTTTTCAATGTTGCTATGAATGCTAAAAGCAATAGAAACCCCGCCTTTTGGGTTGTTATTACAACTAGTAAATCCTGGAATCCTTTGCCAACGAACTTCAGTCCTTGCTCTCGATTAAGGTACACGACAATTGAATATGTTCAGAGGTTGCTTGACTTCTTCATAATCATCCTTTCTAGTCTTGTGAAATGAAAGTTGCAAACACCGAGGGAATGCTTATCAGTACAGCCATTTACTCAGAGGTAGACTTCATAGGTAATCTGCCACGTGTGCTTAATCTGCCATCAGTGCTGGGGTTTAGAGTTTGCCTCAAGATCTCATGGGTTCCACGCTTGTGCTTCTTAGGCACAAAAAATGCGAATAATGCATATGGTGAGAAAACCATGTAAATGAATCAAAAGTCAAACTGGTTTGGTATGGAAATTGTTGCACATTAGGTGGAGTCAAAAAGCACTCGATGCTAATTTAGCTCTGCTAAAAACTTTCGCTGACAACTTGCGTAAATTTAACGAAACAATCTCAATATTGATAAAGCTAAACGCCCACACGAATGAAGAAAGCATGATGGATCGTGTGAATGTACCCAAGTAAATCCTCTTTAGACCTGGAATCGTTAACTGGATGATAATCCACTATCATGTAAATATGGTATGATCGATTCAGAAAGATCCAAAAATGCCTCCGCTAAGTACTGCAGCCCACAATGCACCTTGGGTTACTTACAAAATTGATGTGGCTAAGAGGTAAAAGTACTTGCCATCCGCCAAACACGTTGGTATCCGAGAAGCATCTGCGTCATAGCAACCTCTACCATTATGATTTGGCTAGCATGAGTATTTATGGTTGGAACGCAAGGCCTGAAAACGCCTGAAGATCAGCTTCCTATGTTTCGCAAGAAGGCGTCAATTGTGATCATGTTGTTGTACGCACCTGTATTTCACAAGTTTATTACCTTATTAATGTATGTATTTGTAGTAGATTGAGTTTTAGGAACTCAAGCTAGCCATTATTCTATCTATTGATTCACCGAGACTGATTTAATAATCCTCATCATCGTTATAAATGGTAAGATTATTGGTGCAAGATTTATCTAGTTAATCAGTAAAGAACGTAATTGGGAGGAAATGCTTTTTCTTGACTCGTACTTCTGAGGCTAAGGTTGCATCCACACGGTAGGGCTGACACCTACCCCTGACCCCTGTTGACCCCCACGGAAAGTAATATGTTGAGTTTGTAGATACTGTTTCTGGGAGATTAGCGCAGGAAATAAGCTTAGTCCCGTGGTAGGCTTTATAATGGTTTTAAGCTAAGGGACTCTGCGAGCGCATTAGAGTTGTCTTAGAATTTTTCAACCTTTCAGGCTGGTACTCACTTGGCGGTTATCACGATAACGATTACTGCGACTAGATTTTTCAAATATCTGGGTGATTAGCGTTAACATGCACCCATTATTAATTGCTCATATCGGAACCTGGCTCCTCACACAAGGAAAAATGGCTCCTCAATTAAGGAAAATGCTTCTTGCAATGATGAGTGTTGTTCATTGTTAAACGATTTTGAGTACTCAAATTCACCCTCCCAGCTAAGCAATTTCTAGTACTGAGCTCGAGCTAAAATTACTTATAAAAAATGCGTGTAGCTACCTAAAATCATTACGATTTTTTACATATTTTGAACAAAGGATTTGACCGCATGGGATCACGATTATCACGAAATGATATCAAAAAAAGGTTGATACAATTCTGCGATAATCGTGATACGATTATCACGATTAGAACAAATAACGCGATAATTCTTCATGTACTCACTAACGATTAAAACGGTTAAACGTAAAGGCCGAGATACACGATGGAGGAAACTCTGTACTCTTCCCTAATTGAATTCATGGGCTTGGATCAGTTATCTCAGTTTTTTTACTTCTCATTAAAACAGTTGAAAAACTCTTAATCGGTCAACCAGAGATTTATCAACATGAAAAATTCTTCCTCCAGCCATTCTCTGTTGTTTTTGCTAGGTCTTCCCGCTTTTTCGCACGACGTTTTCTGGAAGTTTCAGCTTAGGCTTAGGCACGGCAAAAGGTTCGTCGCTAGTTTCCTCGATTTTCTTTTCAATCGTTGCGCTCCATCCAGGATTGTACTTCATACAAAGAATTCGTCGTTATCCTTTGAAGTTTGTTATATACTCGGAAAGATTTTATTTTATTCAAGGCTTCGTAAGATATTCTCCCATCATTTTTCAATATCTTGAGCAATATTTTTGGTTTGATACACAATTAGATATCCGATTAAACATTCTGTTAATGAATAACTAATAAAATATCTAACAGAATTTCTCATCGTGTAAAACAGGAATAAGGGAACAGGGAGGTACGTAAAATCTCTAAAAAAGGAACGTCGAAATAGCTCTATCTATCACAATGGCGTTTACACCAATGAAAAGGGCTACCCTTCTGCAACCCCCGACCCAAGGTCTTAGGTTCCCTGAATCTGCAAAATAGCCTAAATCAAAGTTTCATCAGAACGTGGATTTCAAGATGGCTTTGCTGGAAGGTCTGATTTCTTTTGCAGTCTGACTGACTTTCGCAAAGGTCTCAAACACTTTGTAGTGGTCGGCCATTTTCCTTTTCTGGAATTTCTTTAGGCCTTTTAGTAAGTTGATTTGTAGTATTTTCCTTAGTTAGGCTATTTAGAACAGTAATGGTAATCCAAGTCGGCTTTTCCTGTAGCGTCAGTAGGAATCACGAGGTGTGGTGAAATCGCGAGGAAGGACCAGGGTCGCACTGCTCGATTAGTTTACCTATTCAGTGGGCCCATTGTAATTAGCACATAAACCCATACCTTGCGAAGATAGTAAGCGTATGTGCCTATCAACTATCAACTATCAGCTTCTTTAGACCATGACTAAATGAAGGAATAAAAAATACCAAACAATATGCAATTGAAAAAGCAAATCTTGAGGAAGAGAATGATGCCTGATTTGCGATATTTGGATTTTCCTGAACCCGAAGAAATGACTTTTTGTCTGAGCGGATATGAAAAAAATTTGGGTTATTTTGGGGGGGGGAGAGGGAAAATACATCACGTCATCTGTCATTACTTTATTTGTCCACCAAGGAATGTAGTATTTGCAACATTGGGCAGAAATATCATTTTCTTTAATTCCTCTAGATATTCTTTTACAAATGCAACATTGTTCTATATTTTTGACGTCATTATGACGTCATTGTGACATCACAATGACATTGTGGTGATGTCATTTTACAATTCACTTATACAACCCCAAAAACAAAGAAAACTTTAAAATAATGCAAAATTTTGCTCCATCAATGCATTCTCCTGAAGTTTTTGGGAAAAAAGTGAAATAACACAACTACAAGGTTTGTAATGAGAAATGGATAAAAACGTCATTGAAATTCTGCTTTGACTTTATCTTGAATATAAGAGTCATCCTCAAACATGGATACAATGAGGAAAATGCCTGTCATTTTTACTTTATTTGGCATGATATTCCCTGAAGCATGGTGCTGGGCAGAGTGCAACATCACAGTCAGGGCAAATGTAAATAACTTGTTTTCTGATACCCTTAGAAAAGCATGTTACATCGTCTCTCTTGATATCTAACATTTTTATCTCTCGAAACTATCTCAGGAAAATGTCTATCTGGATATCTTCTCTCAAATGGCCCATATGATGGTTTCCCTTTCCTTTTTCTGGAACAATGGTTTCCAATCAGTAATTTGGCTCAGTTGCGAAGATAGAAATATTTAGCAGGGGGCAAAGACCAAAATTTTCCGACAAAGAGATGTGTTTTTGGGCGTGTCCACAAGGACACGCCCGAATTTTGGTAATTGTTTGATAAGAAGTTTCCGGACATACACAGAGTTTAAACATGAAAGATGACACTTGAGAAAAAACATGAATCGGAAAATCAAATGTTTTGGTGATTATCATTTTCAAAAGGTTACAACAGAACAAAAACTAAAATAGAACATCGAAAACAAATTGATGAATAGTTTAATTGAACATTTTTCTTGTTTTTGCTTCAAGAAAGGGTTCTTGTTGAACAAATTCACCTCACTGTAACTTCACCCACATCGTGAAAAAGAAAATGTTTTTAGTTGTTGTTGCTGCTGTGGGGTCTATGTAAAGATCCAAGGATCCAAAAAGACATGTCAACCAGTTGCATTGAAATATTTGGAAGAGGTTTGACGTCAGACTCAAATTTATAAGTGTCAATTTGAATGGACGCGAGGTATTAAAAGTTTAAGCAGCTGAAAGCTCGTTCGTCATACATACTCCTTCGTCAGTATTTGTAGCTATGCATTGCTAAGGGGTATATTCCTATCATGAACTTCGTCAAATGAGATCTAACATCTTATTGAGAGCAGTTTAACGTTTACTTTGAACCAATTTGCGACTACAAGATCTTGCTTATTTCACCACTTAAATTCATTATTGGAAAATTGTATCATATTGAAATTTATTTTAGTGCATCTTAGCCCGATGTAAACTTGATAGTTTACTTGTTTCATCACTTGCAGTATCGAAATGAGATCTGACGAAAGACTCAGTAAAGACTATACCGTCATTTCTTGATACAGGCAGATGGCCCATTCTTTTCATTATATGTCTCTTCTTCCGTTCAAGTGTAGCTACCAGTGCGTATAACTTGTCTTGCTTTCTTTGCATTCAACAGACTAACCAAAGCATGTTTGCTGAGGTCTCCTAGCCAATCGGTTTTTCGGTTGCTTCTGATTAGCTTCGTTAACACATTCACTTTTCCACCTTAAATAAGTAGTATGTTGTACTGCGCTGGTCAGGGTATATTCTGCTGGTAGAGCCCTGCATATTTTTGAGCTAAGACTTTTGCAGATTTCACTTATTGTAGTTATATGTCACTTATTTCACTTATGTCAGTACATGTGGGCATATTTCATAAACGATTCTTTCTGATCATTGGCCCATGTCAGAGGATGTGGACATCGGAGTCTTTTATGTTCACCAATTTTCAGTATCTACTTGCTATGCATGCATGGCAAGGCGTGTATCAGCAGGATGCTCTAGGTGAACCATAACCTTGGTCGTCACCTAAGTACTTCACGAGACGTTACGTCATTTCTTTTTTGTCCCATTCTTTTGGAACTCTTGCTATTTGTTGCCCTGCAGCATAAGCTGATTAAGACCATTTACCTTCTATTTATAGCTAAGATTCACGTTTATAGGCGTCCTTTTTCAGTCTTGTTTGAATTACATCAGTAATTTTGGTGACTTCTGAAACCAGATAAAACTATTTAGCCATACCTGGTATGTCTCTTTATAGCCACCAACAGCAAGGTGGAAAATGTTTTGGCCAATCAGGGCATTTGTTTACTAATGATTCATCCAATCAAATCCCTCCACCTTACTAATGATATCCCTCCACCTTACTGATGATATCCCTCCAGTTTCAGTTTCATTATTATTTAAATTCACCACATACAATTTAAAGTTCCTTACAATACATATATTAAGTAACAATACACTACATAGAACTAAATACAATGATACAGAAAAGTAATAAAATATACAAATACAAAAAGGAACTAAGTAAATTGTATGGAGGGAATTACTTAAAGGAGGAGCTCTCTCAATAGATAAACTAATCGAGGAGAGAGCCCCCCTATCTCTAGATTTATCAAATAAATTTATAGGAGGTTTATAAAATCTGTTTGCGTAATTTCAATTAAAAAGATTCTTATGTTCATCTATCGACTTTGTTTAATAAATGGCTTTTCAATTTTGATTTGAAAGAAAATTTTGATGGGGGATTTCTGATGTCAGCTGGTAATGCATTCCAAAGTTTAGCACCAAGATATCGAAGGGAACTAAGACCATATTGAAGACTATTTTTTCTGGGACATATATAAATCACCTTTTCTGGCCTGTCTTGTGGCATATTGATGAACAGATGAATTAAATAAGAAAAAGTCATGAAAGCAACTAGGTGAAGTTCTGTTAACAGAATCAAAGACAAAAACTAAGAGTCTGAGCTCAAAAATCTCAGAAAGCTTCAGAAGTTTCAGGTCACTGAAGATTGGAAGTGAAGAAGACATACGAGGCTGAAAGGAAGTGGCTCTGACATTTTTTTTTCTGTAATTTGAAAATTGGATCAATGTATGAATCATATGTCTGACTCCAAACAATAAGACCATATTGTAAAAAGGACAGAAACAAAGCATTGTACAAGCAAATTAAAACATTTAATGGAAGTAAGTTTCTGATTTTGAAGAAAATCCAAGACGTTCTAGCTAACTTTTTGGAGAGTTCACTAGCATGGTATTTCCAGCTTAGATGTGCATCCAACAGGAGTCCCAAGAATTTAACAAACTTAACTCTTTTAATATGTTTTTTCCCTATCTTGATATATGAATCATCTAGAGAAACATTTGCAGAGGAAAAATGAAAAATGATATAGTTTGTTTAACTAATGTTTAATGATAATTTATTTGCATCAAGCCATTTCTTTATTGATCTAAGTTCTTTGTTAACAGTTTTAATCAAGAAAGATAAATCTTTAGATTCGCAATAGATGTTAGTATCATCAGGAAAGAGATAGAAGCAGAGTTTTTTTGAAGCGTTGGGTAAATCATTAATGTAGATCAGGAAAAGTAAAGGACCCAGTACAGAGCCTAGAGGTACACCACAAGTTATTGAGAGTAAGTTAGAGTTACTACCATTAACAGAAACATATTGCTTTCTATTAGATAGGTAAGATCTAAACCACTCAAGGGCACAACCACGTACTCGTAATGTTCTAATTTTGACAGCAAGATCTTATGATTAACAGTATCAAAAGCTTTTTGTAGGTCAATAAAAATACCACAACCAAATCTTTTATTATCTAAAGTGTTTCTTATAGCCTCTGTTAAACTAACTAGAGCATGATCAATCGAGTGGTTTTCCTGAAATCCAAATTGTAAGGAATAAATTACTTCATGTACTTCAAGGAATCTATATAGTCTCTTGTACATTATACTCGAATACCTTACTGAAAATAGGAAGAAGAGAAATTGGTCTATAGTTGGAAGGTAGATCAGGATTCCCTTTTTTGAACAAAGTTATCACCTTGGCTACCTTGAGTTTATCAGGAAAAATACCAAACTGGAAAGACTGGTTCACAAGGAGAGCAAGAAGTGGTGAAATAGAGGTTCCAATGACTTTCAGTAATTTTATAGGTATACTATTAGGGCCTACAGACTTGGATGGATTTAAGCTGTTTATCAGGTCATTAACTTCTATGAAAGTTACTGGATTAAGAAAAATTGAACTAGAAATTCTGTTTGATAAATAGTCAAGAGGGGATTTAGGAGTTTTGGGGATTTTTTTAGTTATTTCTTCAGCAACTTTAGTGAAAAAATCATTAAAAATATTTGATATTTGGCCTGGTTCTGATGTTATATTTCCTTCCTTATCTTTTATTCGGTTAATTGAACATGAATTAGAAGATTTATGAGAAATAATTGTCTTTATTCCTGACCATAATTTTTTCATATTCTGACAGTTATTGGAAAAAAAGTTATGAAAGTAACATTCGAGATAATTTGTGAGAATGAAATTGACCCGAGTAGGACTCGAACCCACGACCTCTTAATTTGATCTCTAGAACGCTACCATTGCGCCACCGGGGCTACGAGAAATCCAGGCCATTTCATTAACACAAATTGTTGCACCACCACTCACCAAATGCAGAGACGAACCTATCCGGGCTCTTTGACACTAGTAACATTCTTTGCTTTCTTTAATTTCATTGGATACACGGTTTCTAAATTTTTTATACCATTTACGGTTATCATCGGTTGGATTTTTCTTTAATCTTAGCAAAAGTTTGTTCCGGATTTTCATCATCTTCTGTATTTTTAGATTTATCCATGGCTTATCTTTCGGTTTTGTTTCTTTCCTACTCCTCTTTTTGATTGGTGCATGCTTATTTGTCAAGGTGGTAAGGTCTTTCAAAAACCTGTCAAATTTTTTGTTCACATCCAGCTAATTGTTTCCTAAGTAAGAAAAGTCAACGTGATCCACCTTACTAATGATATTCCTCCACCTTACTGATGATATTCCTCCACATTACTGATGATATCCCTCCACCTTACTGATGATATCCCTCTATCTTATTGATGATATCCCTCCACTTCACTGATTATATCTCTCTATCTTACTGATGATATCCCTCCACTTTACTGATGACATCCCTCCACTTTACTGATGATATCCCTCCACCTTACTGATGATATCTCCACACCTTACTGATGGATGATATCCTTACACCTTACTGATGAAATCTCTACACCTTACTAATCATATCCCTTTACCTTACTGATGATATCTCTACACCTTACTAATGATATCCCTTTACCTTACTGATGATATCCCTCCACTTTACTGATGATATCCCTCCACTTTACTGATGATATCCCTCCACTTTACTGATGATATCCCTCCACCTTACTAATGATATCCCTTTACCTTACTGATGATATCTCTACACCTTACTAATGATATCCCTTTACCTTACTGATGATATCCCTCCACTTTACTAATGATATTCGTCCACCTTACTGATAACATCCCTCTATCTTACTGATGATATCTCTACACCTTATTGATGACATCCCTCCACCTTATGATTTCAACTGAGGGGTTTTGAAAGGGGCAATTGATCCCAAATCCCCAGCAATGGAATAATCAAAAATCCAAATACCAATGAGGAAAATCGTAAAATTCGCAATATTTACGTGCTTTAACATTTCGATCGCAATTTGACTTTTTCGTTCCAAAATCTCTGTCCCCGGATGTCCAATCCCATTTTCTGATTTAAAAAGAAATTTACCCTTCCTTAGCCTATAAACTTACTAGAAAAATGTCTATTTCTGGATGGAAAAAGATTAGAAAAAACTTCGACAACCATTCAGACAGCATTATAAAAAGCAAAAGTTAATTAGGAGAACCGTTTTCTTCAATTAAAAGATAACTGAAAAGTATCTAACGACCAGAATGCGAGTCTGCAAAGTCCTGAAAATGATGTCTTGTTGCGTCGTCATTCCTCCAGCTTTAGATTCAGCAGAGGGAGCCATCTAAAGAGTAAACTATCAGGTATTTAACTGGCTTTGCTGCACCGCTTGATTATTTCAGATGGCTCAACGAAAATGAATGGCTGTGACTACTTATGAAGAATTTGATGTGTCTTTTTGATTCATTGGATATGATCAATAGTTACCCTCATCTTTGTCCTTGAATAGGAAAAAAAGGAAGCTTTAGGCGCTGCAACGGATCCTCAAATAGAAAACTCAGAAATCAGTGAAGATGGGAACACCATGCGAAAGAAAAGGCCACGATGGAAAGAGAGTGGTTGAAAGAAAGTCGAAGTAGGCCCAAATGAAGAAATCAACCTTGGCAATGATGTACAGCACAGTGGAGGGATATCTTTCGTGAGACGGAGGATATTCCACTGTAGTGGATAAATACCCTCCACCAAACTGATGATATCCCTCCAGTATACTGATACCTTCGATCGTACTGATGATATCCTTCTGCCGTACTGAATATCTTCCACCGTACTTCACAATGCAAAAACATTACCTAGGTTTAGAATAAACGGTAGAGGCGAGGAGGGTGATAAGGAAAGCATAGGAGGTTGAGCGGAAGAGCAAGATATTTCCGATGTTTATATAGAAGAAAATGTGTGGGCATTTCTGACTTCTCTTCAAGTGATGATTCGTTTGACGAATGGCTGCCATGAACTAACAATCAAATAAAATCATAACTGTAATAACTGTGTTCAGCTTTAATTTCAAACCGGTAGCTCCTATTGAACTGTTTTATTTACTTTTATAAAGTGAAAACCGAAAAACCGTTCCCTCGTCAAATTCCGATTAAAAATTCAAAAGAAATAGACTGATACAGTTAATGTCTATCCGCCATTTTGAATTTTTCCACACTTTTCTATGCCCCGCTATACCGGACAAAATTATACTGCATAATAAGCTCTGTTTCTATTCTAAATATAAACCATAAGTATTGACATTATAAGGCCCAAATTTAAAACATTTATCTATAAGGACTGATTTAATGGTTTATAAAGTCTATTCTTTCTATAAAGATCGACATCATAAAGTGTAGTATCATAATGTGCGTTTGTGCGTTTTTGAATATTAACTAACAATAAATTTATGAACAGGCCAAAAAATACAGGGATTTCCTATTGAAAGTCAATTTTTCAAATAGTTATATCTCAGTTAATATTCAACATACAGAGGTGATTTTGCATCCATTTGATGTAATTTTAGAAGCTCTTTCACATTATGGAGCCAAACTTCCAAAATTCTAAAAATAGATTTTTTGTGACGTCACACTTTAGTACTCTATACAAGCATGATAAACCACGACTTGTCATTGCCACCACTTTAGTACAGAATTAGCTCATTAAGACATGATAACACCATCACAGTAAAGATATAATATTAAGGGACGTAGGAAGAATTTCAAACTAGGGAGGCGCAACGCTTCAAGGGCACTAATTTCTGAAAGAAGGGCCATTTCTGAAGATAAAAAGGGAACTTCTTTATTACTTGTAAAATTTTGGGGGGACTTGTCTCTGGTGCCCCCCGGTCACTGACCTTCCTCGTGATAATATGATAAAAATCACAAAGACCCAACAGGACAATATTTGGCAGTAAACTTGAATTTCTTGATTCAAAGATTCAAGGTGCTGGAGTCGTCAAATATTTTTATTTTATTTTGTGCCTCTCCATTCTGAAGTCTTTTATATAGTTTCTGCACCTTTCCGTATTTGTTCAACATCTTCTCCAATTATTCAGCCTTTATCCAATTTTTTATGTTTTTGAACGAATCTTCATCGGCATAAACAGGATTTTTGTCTAAAAATTTTCCTTCCTGCCCCTCTTCACAAATTCCTTATCTACGACACTGTCGGTAGCACTAACAACAAAGAAATGATATCTCATTCATCATGGTAAAGTTTCAAAGTCATTATTATTTCGGGCCTCAAAAGCGTCCCTCGCGTATTTGACAACAGCTTGAGCAAGGTTTGGATTTTCTGTTAAGAGGATGTAAATCATCTTTTGCTAAAAGTTATTCACCGTGTTCCCCAGAACTGATTAGCTAAGTTCCCCTGTTCCCTGAAATCCCCCAGGGGGCCTCTTTTAACGAGTCTTTATGATCGGCACAGGCTTTACAGAAGAAGAGAATTCCTCTTTGATTCTTCATGCGCATGCGCATCAGCTTGCTCGAACGCTGACAAAAAACACCGGATTTGAGGGGGGAAAGAAACAAGATGGAGGCAAACAATGGGAGCTCTTCCACTGCAGCCGACATTTCTAACGGAAACATTCAGCAGCACTTTACTGTTCCTTCATCATCGGCTCCTGCTGTAAGTATAATTGCCCAGGATGCCAATAAAGGTCTTTATATCGTCGACCCTTCGCAGCAAAATACGATTCAAATGTTTGGAAACACAGCAGACCACAGACTGATGTCTTCGTCCTCTGGCAACCCGATCGAACTGACAACAACAACAAATAATGCTGGTCAAGCTGTTGGAGCACAGACTATCGTGGTAATGTATCTCTATTTTGATTTACGATTATTCAATTTTCAGGCTAATCGTTCAAGGGAATTACACCCTAAACATCTCATCTAGGTCTAGCAAGATCTTTGGGGCACAGAACTAAGTTGAAGATTCGATCTGGCCCAAGGTTTTGGTGCAAAATCTCTTAGTTAAGTGCAGGTAGTTTGGTAGTGCAACGGTTTAGTTTTTAGCAGAACGTGTGACTTAAGTGGTTTGATTTTGTTTAGATGCACTGAAGGGAAAACACACAAATTGATTTTTTCACCACAAGCCCATCGCATCTAATGGACGCTATCTTATAACCCTAACCCCCCCTGACTGCGTGACCTCCAGATTGATATTAGTTTAATATTACAGCTAGGGCCGCACACCTCGATACGCGGATTATCCTTCGATCGGAGGGTTTTCTTCCGATCGAAAGAAAACGAAAGTCCTACGATCGAAAGAAAAACCTCCGATCGAAGGACTGAAAACAACAAATCGAATTTGCGGAAAAACTCCCGGTTTTGCGTGAGTAACGGACCTCATAATCAGATTCAGCACAAAATTTCAGGGGGATTTACCGTTTCAAAAAATAATTTCACCGTTGTAGTTATTTTTTAACGAATAAAATAAATATCGAGGTATATTTTCATGATAGCTTTCTTTGCAAGACTATGTCTAATCCTGCTTATAAAGCAAATTTAGTCACCTTCATATGAGCTTTATTCCCGAATTCACATTTTTTTTTATTAGGAATATCTTAAGGAGAAAATACTTCTTGGTGTTTTTCAGAAAAACTAATATATTTTTTGTACTCCTGTTTTGTATATAAATTTAGACATAGGCAATTTCAATTCAACTATATATCATGAGAAAAGTAACAATATAATAAGAATAGATTAAACAATGCAGAAGGGAAATATTTTATACATGTTTTTTTCTATTAGCAATGAGTCAATAAATTAAGCAAATTTAAGCAATGGAAATCCAAATATATTAAGCAACTTTAAGGAATGAAAATCCGAATAAGTTAAGCGAATTTGAGGACTGCAAATCAAAATCATAATTAAGCACCTTGAGGGCTGACACCACCAAAGCCCAATTGGCTCTTTCAAGGTGAGTTTTCTTATGGAATATATTTCATACTAGGGCCATCAAGAGCAAGGCTCGGCCTCGGTTAAAAATAGGGTATAGGAATTGTTGCAGCTCCCCCCTTCCGGACAATGCTGTTTCATACCTCTCTTAACTAAATTGATTAAATTTCTCAGAGTAACATTAAGAAATTTGAATGATATGAAGTATTTTAATTACCTGTTTTACTCTGATTTGCTTCATCAATACTGCAATCTTCCACCAAACACTCTTCGTAGTTACAGAATCCGGGCTCATCCATAAAAGAGTAATGGACATTCCCAGTTTCATAACTGGTGGAGCTGGTTGACAGAGGAATATCACAAAACTGGATGGAGTTTCTGACCCCTCGTCAAAGTCTGCATCTGTCTTAGTTAGTATGTTGACAAGATCAGACGGTAATTCCTTAGTTTTTTCTCATTTTTTTCATCACTTTAACTGGCTTCTTTAGCAGCTCAACTGTACAATTCAGTTACAGCAGATGCAGGGGCGGATCCAGCATTGTAGTTTGGGGGGCCATTTAGAAAAATCAAGGGGAAAAATTTTTTCGGAGCCACGCCCCTCAAACCAGCTTAGAATGCTGGCTACGCCTTTTCTGATTATTCTATGCATCCCAATAAAGAATGTTTCCGTCATTTTTTTACACAAATTGCAATTTCAATATTCTACAAGAAAGTAAGCCTCCTTTCGAATAATGCAAAAAATCCTTATGAGTGAGTGATTCTCTGAAACTTTAGCTAGGCTAAATCATGAAGTAAAGGAGTAAGTTTCTATGAAGGACCTTTTATAGAAATGCCATGCACATCAAAGACAAATGACATCAAAGACAAAGACATCGAAGACAAATGAACTGAGCTTGAGATAAATTTCAGTTTCAAATAACTTGGCTTCTGACTTTTGATGGAAACGTTTCGTTTTTCTGGGCACCTCAAAGGGTCCGGGCCCCAGGGCAATTGCCCCTGTCATCCCCCCTCTTGGTGGTCCCGTATATGGTTAATATTTTGGGCTATATTTCTATGGTTTGGGTTTGGTCAATTGATTTAGTTTCGAATTCATTTCCTAAAAAATATATGATATACTTAAAACTTTACATTTTTGGAGATTCTCCCAACCTCCTGAGCCGTAAGATGATATATGATTAATTTCAATGTTACGTACCGTGGGTAATGTTTTCTTGTTACGCTGTTATGTTCAAAACATTACCTAGTTCATTTAACTGTCTAATCATTATGTTACACTTCGTTTTAGGATCTTTGAAATATTATTGTTTTGGGGGCCATGGCCTCCCGGCCGCCCCCCTTGGATCCGCACCTGAGCAGATGTTTTTTCGTCCCTCATTAAAAGCCAGTTTTGGGTTGGTGATGATAGCAAATACATGCTTTTTTCTCTGATATCATTTTTCAAAGATTCATGTTATTTTGAAATAGGAACTCATTAAGAGCTTTTCAAGGCCTATTTTCTGGATATCCAAGAACAGTCAAGGTTTGCGCAATTTACAATATTCTTAAAAAACAAAACAAGCGTACCAGCATTGCCTTAACATTTTGGCTTTTGATGATATGTACTTTGACAGTGCTTTTTAGATAAGTTGCTTAGAAAAAACGTGTGTATCAAAATCTCGCAACTCGTTTTTTATAAGAACAATTTTATAAGAACGCGAGCCTCAAATTTTGCCAGAATACATCGAGGCTCACAAATCGAAGGTCAATATAGGAATAGTACAGAATAGCCACGAGACTGATAAATATTTACAAAACAAGCAGATTGACAGCACACAGATATGTATATCAGATGGTGAAGAGAGTCTCTATTGTACCAATTAACACAACTGATAGCGAAAACAGGCTTCCAAATCATTATAAAGTAAGAACAATCAAAGAACATTTCAGGCTAAAAATAGACAAATATTTAAGAACAGCCAGCTTCAAATCAAATTTACTGGTTCTTATAAAAAAAGAGTGTACTTAATTTATATAAATTTCAGATCTTATATAGAATTTAAGAAAACTTGGCTACATCTCTACTGAAAATATTTCTCTTCCGCATTGTTTAATCTATTCTTATATTGTTACTTTTCTCATGATATATAGTTGAATTGAAATTGCCTATGTCTAAATTTATATATAGAACAGAAGAAAAAAATTTATTAGTCTTTCTGAAAAACACTAAGAAGTATTTTCTCCTTAAGATATTCCTAATAAAAAAAATGTGAATTCGGGAATAAAGCTCATATGAAGGTGACTAAATTTTCTTTATAAGCAGGATTATACATAGTCCTGCAAAGAAAGCTATCATGAAAATATACCTCGATATTTATCTTCTTCGTTAAAAAATAACTACAACGGTGAAATTATTTTTTGAAACGGTAAATCCCCCTGAAATTTTGTGCTGAATCTGATTATGAGGTCCGTTACTCACGCAAAACCGGGAGTTTTTCCGCAAATTCGATTTGTTGTTTTCAGTCCTTCGATCGGAGGTTTTTCTTTCGATCGTAGGACTTTCGTTTTCTTTCGATCGAAAGAAAACCCTCCGATCGAAGGATAATCCCCGTATCGAGGTGTGCGGCCCTAGCTGTATTAGTTTGATATTAAACTGGTCCAGTTTGACAAAAGTTCCTTTTAAACAAGCATCTGCTGTGACCAAATGGGACGCTGTGTATATGTTTGATGCTTCTAAATTAATATCCAGACTTTTTCTTATCACTTATATTTGAGTGATTTTCACTCCGGAGTGAAATGGAAGGGTGCTGCTACACTACGACGCTCCGCTTGCTCCTATGCGATATTCCTCCTCATTTCTGGCCCACAGTGCAGTGCAATCTACAATTTAGTAATGAACGAGCAAAGGTCTTCACATAATTGTTCAAAGCTTTCTTTCGTCATGCGAAAGCTTTCTTTCCATTCGGCAGAAACTGACTGCCCCTCTTAAAAGCAAGCCACCAGCTATTGCTTCTCCCTTGGCGGGGATGGCCGAGTGGTTCGATCACTTGACCCTTGCTTGAAGGGTCCCGGGTTCGAAACCACCTTCAGACCTGCCACAAAGTGTGAGGAGAGAATTAGCCAGCTCTCTGTAATTCCAGGCAAAAAGGCAAAAGGAATCATGAGGTGTGGTCACATCGAGAGGAAGGACCAGGGTCGCACTGCTCGATTAGTTTACCTATTCAGTGGACCCTTTGTGCTTAGCACATAAACTCATACCTTGCGAAGATAGCGAGTGTATGTGCCTATCAACCTATCAACCTATCCCTTGCCTTTGCCAAAACCTTCGACGAGCTTTCTCTTTCTTTTTTGCTTTGAAATGACTCGAAGTCGATTTGACGAAAAAAATATCGCTTCTTCATATCTTTGCCTCTGCCTCAAGTATAGCTGAATCGTGCGCTGATGAATTAAGAAACATAGTTGTAAAACACTTCTCAGTGATGTAAACAAGGACATCAGAGTCAAGGCAAGTTGCATTTCTTCATTGTCCATCTTGAATTCAAGCGCCAAAAGACAAGCAGAAGTTCAAAACGAGGTTTTTGAACAAAGTGTATCAGATTCATGCGATCACATGACAACGGAGTGACTCCGGAGTGAGTTACGTATCGGATTCATCCGATTACACGACAACACTCCGCTACGGAGTGACTCTGGAGTGATTTTCGTACCACTTCCAGAGCGGGGAGGTTTTCACTCCGCTAATCGTAGCATTATGTATCGGATTGATGTGAAGTAGTGTAACTGCAACCCCTATCCGATATGAAAGTCACTTCGCTCCGATAGCAATTTGGTGTAGTGTAACTCCAGCCTTAGGCCACATTTTATGGGAATTACAAAATTTTTCATTATGCTAAAACTGGCAGTGCTAATACAAGAATTTACTCGTCCTATGGATGAAACTTGGAAATTTGTAAAAAATTATTTTCCAATAGAACAAGCTTTTCTTGCACCCTTTTTTGTATTTTTACGGGATTATCAAATTTCATGTTCATAGGTTGGCCCACAAAGTTACCTATTTATAGCTACTTTGCTCAAACTGATGAGGTGCTACAACAAAAATTTACTCTCGCTGCCCAAATTGACTCCTTATGATGCAAATGTTTTTTGTATTGTATTGTAATGTATATATATTATTTATTGTTAGTTTTAACAAAGTGCAATTTCACTTTTTTTTTGCCGGGATCATTCGGCAGGGCAAAATTTCTAAAATAAAATGAAAATTGATATTTCGATTAAAAAAGATAGTCAGAATAAAGCTAGATTCAGAATAAAGCTGAAAAGGGCAAGTTTGCTTCGGGGCTGGATGCTGATGAATATGCTATTTTTCTACAGAAATATCTGAGACAGCTATTAAAGGGGGGAGGCAAACTCATGGACATATGGGCCCTTAGAGTTATTTTCTGGGGACAACTGCCCCCAACTGCACCCTGTAAGTCCACCACTGGTTTATGGAGCCAAAAACATTTGATAAAAGAGTCCTTTATGTCTTTGAGCATTCCTCCAGGTCGCATTTTGTTTCAAGTCCATGCCAAAGATTAGGTCAAGTGAACATATTAGATAATGAAACCTATTGTTAAGCAAGTGCCACTGCAGATGTTTCATTGTGAGGCTCTAGAAGACAATTAGACAAAGAAAGGAGCAACAAGCAAGCTGAAAATAATCATTTCTATTTGATATTTTCTATTTTGATTTCTATAAACCAAGTTTTCATGGAAAAATAGGCCTTTTGTGATTTCGGGTCTTCATTTGGCTTGGTCTCAAAGCACTGATGTCATATCTCTCTAAAAAACATCAAAATTGTAAACCACAAGTAATTTTTCTTACTTATATAACAGTGTAGACATTCGGGACTGAGTTATCAGTTTGATTATAAAAATAAAAGACAAAAGCTTCATATCTAAATCTCATTAATTTATTTTTGATGAGTTCTGAATATGAAGCTTTTTTTCTAGTTTTTTTTTACCACATAACTGTGTATTGTATTGACTGCCCAGATATCTGTATTTCACTTGATTTATAGCCTTTTCCATTTAACAGCTTGCCCTTTTCCAATTCTCAAATTTCTTTGTTTTCATTGGAGAAATCTGATGACTGAAAAGACTGATATATGTTAATTACACCCTCAAGGTGGCTAGAGAGATGGCAGTATCTTCATTTAGACTTTCCTATGTATTTAATAAAATGATTTTATTTTATTGACGTTTCAGTCAACTGAAGAAAATTACCAAATGGTGGTAGTTAGATTGAAGAAGTTGCAAGGTAAATTCTTTCAAAACATTTCGTAAAAGATAAATCATTTGGACAGATAGATGACCATGGTTTTCCAAAAATCTGCCTTTTAGATGAACGGACAGCAAGTCCTAGCACAACGGTTGCCCGTTGCCATGGAGACATTCGATGAACCATTGTATGTGAATGCCAAACAATATCACAGAATCATAAAGAGACGGCAAGCCAGGGCAAAGTTAGAAGCAGAGGGAAAAATACCCAAACAAAGAAAGGTAATGGGATTTGTTCTGAAATTTGAAATGGACAAGTTTTTTCTTTGTACACTTTCTTCAAATTTAAGCAATATATTTGTTGATTGCAATCTGTACTCGTTGGGGAACTTGGTTTTCTTTGCACCACTGCCTTTAAGAAAAATACTGAATTCATGAATCCCTTCCAGTGGCAGGAGGGGGCACCTGCCCCCGCTTTCTAGCAAAAATTGTGCATGCCCTTTATACAACAAGTGTCCCGATTTTCAATTTAAGTGTGTGACTTCTTTTTACTCTATGTTTGAAAGAAGCCAAGAGAGCCAAGTAGTTAATTATGGTAGGCAATATTTTATTGCACAGCATTACTCTTGTAGCAGTTGTGTAGTAGTCTTGATTGTTTTTCATGAACAAGTGCCCCCTTTTGCCCCTTTCATTTGCCAAATTTCATTGAAAATTAACCAATTAGAGGCCTTCAGAGAGACCCATTTCAATTTTTAAAAGCTTAAGTGCCTGTTACAATATCCATTTCAGTAGGGCATGTTTCTTATTACACCAGCTACTACTGAACTATTGTTAGTTGTAAAAAATGATTTTACCTTCATTCTTTTACCTTACTTTCTTTTACATCATAAATATAAGAAAAGCTTTTGATCTGTACCGAACTTGAGGATAGCAAAAACAGTGATAGGTAAATTTAGACCCAGGCCATCTCAGGGTGTAACCATTCATTAGGTCTCATTTTTGTTCTCTCTCTCTGAGGTACTATTCTATTTAGTGGCAAACAAAAAGCTTTAATGGCTAAATAGATTTTCGCTACGTTCAGTGGCGGTGTTAAGCTTGCTTCAATTAGTGAAGAAAGGCCCTACAAAAAATGAAAAATGGAAGAAAAGGTATATAGAAAACTGGGTCAAACCAAGGGCCTAAAGAGATAGTTGGCCCTGGACCTGTAAGTCTCTAAAACGGCCACTGGCAATGTTTCAGCATATTTGGCTGCCCAAAAATAAGATATTTAAGTCATGTGTATGAATTAGCAAATCTTCTGCATTGATTTTCAGAAATACCTTCACGAATCGCGTCACCAGCATGCATGCCGGCGGGTGCGCAGTAATGGCGGAAGATTTACAGGCAAAATTGGGGATGAGAATTACGACGAGGAGCAGGCCATGCTTGAAGCACAAAACCCAAACATGAGAGAAGGCATGTTTGAAAAATACGGAGCTCCAGCTTTACAGAATAGTACATGAATCAGAGCCATTGCTGTAGGAAGCTTATTTAAGTTTATCCTTGCATGCCAGTGACAAGTATGTAAATAAACAATTTCATCGTTAGGCGAAGGAATTGCTACACAATCATACCCGTTCTCAACTACGAACCACATTCTTTGAGCAAAAAGATCAGAAATTCCAGATCCCAGGCCGGAAATGCTAAGATCAGTGACAGTAGTTCCTACGGGGGGCAGGGGTTCCTTCCTAAATTTTATCATCCCAACCAATCATATACACAACAGTAAAAACGTTTCAGTTAAATAACCATCCTCAGTGCTAGATGTTGAAATTTTATCATTTCAACATCTAGCACTGAGGATGGTTTTTAACTGAAAAGTTTTTGCCAATTCATTACTGTGGTATATGCTTAAAGATTATTCAATAATGGCAAGTTTTGATACATTATCCCAACCCATCTCTGTGATTTTTCCTACTACAATGATGGGCAAGATTTTTTGAAGGAGACAGATCTCTCCAAAACATTGCCCTACTAAATATCAAGGGCTTGTCATGATCTGTTTCTACTTAACAATATTTAGGCTTGTCATGATAAGTGATGGATGACTATCATACCAAATATTGTATCAGAAAAGGCCTAGCCTTGAATCGATTTCTTGTCCCGTAATTTGGGTTTCTCTTAGCTTGAGACTCCTTAGTTTTTGTATATAACGATCTTGATGTCTCATAATTGTTATATCTATATCATATTATAGAACTATATTTATTATGAATGGCGAGGAAAATCTGAAAAATAGCGAAACAACTACTGTACTGAAGCTTTGCGTCTGAACTCATCATGGTAGCGTTTCAGAAAGAACGAGAGTAACTTACGAACGCCTGGTATTGTTCCATGAGTCGGTTGAAATCTTATTCAGAGCCATTTGTTGTTGGCTAGTTGGCCAAAACTCATTGACTGACCATAATGGTTTTCTGACCATAACAATTTTTGGCAGATTCTTGTAGAAAGTGTTGTAGGCGACTTAATGCATCTTCTGGTGCCATTTTTGCATTATATTGTTCCATGAATCGATAAAAAGCTTGAAAACATCTTTGCTGAGATGGCCTTACTAAGCAACCAACTTATTTGGGGGGGATAGTCAAAAGAATTCCTCAGTAAAATTCGTTTTGTCCATGTTTGTCCCCGTCCCGCTAAAGTATGCGGATGTGCATGGCATTCGTTTGTGCATGGGCTGAAGCGCTGATGTGCTTCGAGTTTCACAAAACATTAAGCGCTTTCTGAAACAGTTAGCACATCCTGAAACACAACTGCGCTTTACCAAAACTTTTTATGAGACAAAACAGAAACTAGGTACTATCGAGGGGGTGACAAACTCAGTTTCTTAAATCATATTGTTGAGTTTAGTCCAGCTAAGGATCGAGACGGCAAGACGCCAGGGTGCTTATTTCATTCTCGGGTCTAGGAGTCCCTTTTGCAAGGGGTTTACTTTATTTTGTTAAAAATTAAACAGTTTCTTTAAATAAGATATCACTTCATCCCCATCTTCAGTCGTGTCATTTTATAACTCATTAGGACAGGCTTCGTATGATGAACACGCTAAAGTGGGCTCTTATTCGAGGTGTTGCTTGTTCAAAGGGGCGCTTATTTGAGGCTTAACTTGCGGTATTATGGTCACGGTACTACGGTTATGGTATTACAGTTACAGTAAAATGGTTTATTACGGTGTTGAACTTTTCAATTTGAAGAAGCATGGCAGAAGAGAGTTGGGCCGCAGGTGTCCGCTCTTTGTTTTGTTTGCTCGGCACAGGATTGCCCTATCGTGATAATTCTAATTTTGAGTAAAAAAATGTTTTACAAAGAACCGCTAGAGCCATAGCACCCTCCATCCTTCTCACCCCTAGTTGCCCTGTATCATCTTAATACGCGCCTATGTAAAAGCAGAAATAGAGACAAAAACTAATTTATGCTGTGACTTATGACAGCTTCATGCTGATGCATTCATCAGAGAGCAGAGAATAACCTTATTCTCCATTCCCCTTTGTGTGCAATGCATTCTGGATCCTGTGGTTGCTGAATTTATTTTATGTTCTACTATACCATAGTATCGAGTACTGTTTTTCTATAGTCGTGACAAAGATAAACTTCTCTATTGATTACAACTAAAAACACGAATCTGTTCAGGAACGCCAGAATCAAGTTCAATTTCAATAAGAACCAGTTTAAGCTAAGTGGAAAAATTTGGGTTCTTATGAGCGGGTTTTACTAAAGTTTGTCTGACGAGTGTGGAAGCCCGAATTTCTGAGTCACAGAAAATCATGTTTGCTTTTTGAGTCTCACTCCTTCTATGTAATTGCTGTAAGCGCACATCGAGCTCTTTAGCCAGGATAGGCACACGCTCCTTAAGTTTGATATGATTGTAACTGTTGTGCTTAATGAAAATTTGTATACACCCCAACCTACAAGTGATGGTAAGATTATCTCTCTCTTTCGAACTGTTTCTGTGTCTTCTACAGAATTTTGGTGAACACCCAACCGAGGGGGTTGGGTCGGAGTTGACTTATGAAGACGACCTGGTATACAAGTGCCTGCCCGGGTAATGGGGTTCTTGCAATATTGTGCCTTGGTTATGTTTAATGAGATCTGGGCAATGTTTCATTAGATTTCAAAAGGCTTGCCCTGGTTATTCATCTGATATACCAATATTCTTTAAAAAACAGCCAAGTAAACTGAATTTTGGGCTTAATCTTTAACTTCGTACCATGGTTAAAGGTAAGCTTCTTTGAAATACAGCTGTCATTATGGCAAATTGTTCCCGAGTTATGGATCCATACTTTGCACTGTGATATGAACAGGTATTCTAAGTAGTTCATCTATACGAGTTATTAGGTACTGACACTGGGCGTCATCACGCGGACTTAACCGCATCAGAAAGAACAATAGAAAACGTCACAAAAGTTTAAGTCGCATTTTTCTCAAACTTCCGCCGGAGAAACCCCCAAATTTTTTTACATGAATTCCCGTTTCTTGATGCGTAGAACCCAAATATCGCGTCAAAATAGCGGCCCGGTTCCTGGAAATCCAAGAAATCGACGTTTTAGCCCGTTTGGGCTTCAAAATTTTCAAGAAAATAATTTTTTATTAGCCAAAACGGGCTAAAATTAGCCAGAACGAGCTAATTTCAAAAAAATTAGCCCGTTCTAGCTTAGTATCCCTAGCTGACTGATTCCTGTTTTTTCGAGTAATTATTGGAGCGTGTCTAAAGACATGCTACTCGTTTAGAGGTAATAAACTGTATGATTAAATGCATAATTATAAGAAACTCTATATATATATATTTATACATGCGAGGTAAAGTAATGACTAGAATGGTATATATGGATTGACGTACAAAATCAATAGGACTACATCCTATTATCCTACCTACATCCTACATCCTATTATCCCACCCCCTCCCCCCCGTCGAACGCAAAACGCAGGATCCAGCCATCATTTGGTTTTGCCCATTATGTCCCCAGTATGTCGGAGTCTGGGAACTGATAATTATCGATATGGCAACCCTGGTGTTACAAATGAAGCCTTGTGAATGGCGCTGAAAAGACATTGTCACAGCAAAAGCAGGTCAGGCAGTTACTATACCACTGCACTTGCTGTTGATTGTGCACGGAACTTATCTTAGAAGTGAACCATCCCCTCATCTATCAGGAACGATGTCGAGGTATCAGCGGGAGTCCTCTTCGTCGTCCAACACTTCACTATACCTCCGAAATCTTCATCAAGATGCCAGGTGCGTTTATTGAGTAATTTAGGCCTGATTAGAATTAGGATTAGGCCGATCTAGGCCTCATTTGAGTCCGCAAATTATTGTTTCAATGAAATGCTCACCCCCTATAACCTTGGCGGGGATGCCCAAGTGGCTAGATCACTCGACCCTTGTTCAAAGTGTCCCGGGCTCCAAACCATCTTCAGATCTGTCACAAAATGCGACGAGAGAATTCGCCAGCTCTCTGTAATTCCAGACATAAAGCCCGGCGCACACTAGAGTTATCAGCTGAGCTGTTTCATCAAAGTATGCGGTGTCTTCTTTTGCGATTTTGGGCACGCATGCTATCGGCGCAGGATATTCAACATGTTGAATAATTTCTCGCACGAGTGAACTTTTCCTCTGAGTGTGCGCGCGCCCTGAGCTATCAAGATGGCAGAAAGTTCTTCGCTGGTTGCTGAAGATCTGCAAGAAGATAAGCTGGCTGATTTTTGGCCTGACAACCCATGACTTTACGACGTATGGTGTCCAGAATTCAAGAATCGGGAGTTACGGGATAAGGCTGTTCAAGAGTTAGCTAAAAAGCTTGGAACTACATATGTAGGATGAAGTTTTTTAGTCTACCTGTTTGGCGGCGTGAAACCCAAGATTTTACCCACACCTTCCGTTTGGCTGCTCTCAAGGGTCTTCACCGCAGTAATAAAATGAGGAGTAAAATCTCTTCATCTTCTAAAGAGCTCGAATCTTGGCCTTCGTCGACATCCGCCATTTTTGTTGTGGAAAGAAGACACCGCACACTTTGAGGAAACAGCTCAGCCATCATTCACAAGTGACGCTCAGCTCAGCTGATAACTCTAGTTTGCGCCGGGCTTAAGGCAAAAGGAATCACGAGGTGTGGTCACATCGAGAAGAAGGACCAGGGTCGCACTGCTCGATTAGTTTACCTATTCAGTGGGTCCTTTGTGCTTAGCACATAATCCCATACCTTGCGAAGATAGTAAGCGTATGTTCCTATCAACTATCTTACTTCCTTTTATACTCACTCCTTTTACTTAAAAACTAACAAAGACAATCCGTGCCAAAAGTCTTGAAACACTTGCATGATTTACACAGTTTCCTACGGATGTACATTTCGCCCCCTTCCTCCCTTTACAATGTTGTTCTGATCACCAAAATTAGCCCAGCAACATTCAGCTAGTGTTTGGTTAGTCTGATGAATTTCGTTGGGGAGGGAGGTTTAATTGGATATAAAATGCTAGGAAGGCCAAAAAGGAGTTATCTGTCAAGAAAAACCAGCAGGGTGTTCCAACTACTTATGGGAGGGATTGTACAATTTAGTATCAAAGGAATGTTGAGCCAGGGCGATGAAATGGCTACCAAAGCATTCAGAACTCATACTAGGCCCTGATCTAGAAAGCAATATAAGACCACTTTACATGATACAGGAGTGATTTTTCTGGATGAAATAAAAGCAACAGACCTCATAAGGGATGGTAACGTGACAATACATACATATATAGGTGATTTTACATATAGGTGATGTTATATTTTGGTGGTGATAGAAATATCGCAGGTGTTGATTTTTGCTTTTGTTTGATGCCGCAAATTTTAAACTTTTGATGCAAAGATTTATAAAGCACACAAAAATCAGCCTACGTTCAAAGTGTTACTATTTCGGCGCATGTATTAACTTAATGAGCGTCCAAAGTTTACAATGTGATAAGGGGTTTTACTGGAATTGCGCAAGTCTCATGTTTCGATCATAAAATCCAGACCAGCAACTGCAACAGTAAACTAAACTAGGGAGAATGTTAAAAAATGGCCAATTTAAGATTAAAATTGTCTCTGAAGTTCAAATGTTTTTTTCAAAAGATTCGCCATTTCTCTCTATGTTAACTTATGGGCCAGATATTATTCTATCATTTGATCTGGCAAAAATCAAATCAGGCGCAATAAAAGTTGGAGGACATTAATAAGATAGTGAAAATGCAGCAAATTAAGTGCTGCAACCTAATTTGCTTCAAAGACAGGACTTGTTGATGATGATTCAAAACATAAATTCCATTTCAGTAGTGCTGGACATGCAAATATGCTTGTATTCTTTATACACAGTATTTTTTTTTTCATTTCAACAACACTATACTATTATACATGGTTTAAAAAATGAAAATCTACAACAATACAGAGACTTAACAACAAAACAATGAACAATTACAACAAACTCCTGATTGAATGAACCTAAGACCCACCTTCTTTTAAGGCTTATTGTCTCTGCTTTTAAAAGCTTCTTTTAAATATTTGGCCAAAGACAAAAAATGTTACCATACTTTTGTGTTAGCATTTTAGTCCCTTCCAAGAGTTTGGAGAGTTGACAGTTAAATTGAATGATATACATTTTTGTAATTTCAGGCCAGAAGAAATACGGAAACTGTTTGGGAGATATGGCCCAATTTCAGATGTTTATATCCCACTGGACTACTACACTAAGGTCCCAAGAGGATTCGCTTACGTACAATATCCTCTTCATATTATATTCACTAATTATCTTATATGTTAATTTATTGTTTTGTTGCTGAAACTCAAGAGTTATTCCCACTCTAGATAAATAGCCTCCGATTTGAGATAATCTCAATTTAAACACTAAAAAGAAAAAAATTTACTCTTTAAAAGTGCTATCTACGCAAATAGCAGAAAAATTTACTTAAATCAACTAAACAACTACAAACAGGCAAAAAATATTTGGTAACAAATGTTTTGCACAAAATAGTTTAGATTTTTGCCTAGAATTGATGGTAGTTGACTGTTTTTAACTCTTAACTAATGTTCTAATGAACAGCGAGAAAAATTGGAAACTTATAAAACAAAATTAAATAATTTCATTTGACACTCATTATCAGAGTTATACACGAGAAAGAAAATAGAATTCAAACCTAAGAAAATGAAGCTAAAATGCAATTCTTGTACGCAGGGGTGCTTCAAAATGATTTTCAAATTTCAATGTAGTTGAATTAGGGCATCAATTGACTTCATTTTTGAAATTTTGTTGACAGGCGTGAGCTTGAAATTGAATGTCAAGGAATAGAACTTCATTTGCTTGAAGGAGAATCGAATTTGAAAGAAGCAAAGGGAAACAAGGAGAATATGATTTAGACGAGATATTTCACATGATAAAAGCGTAAGAGAAAGAAGCATCATTATGGATAATGGTATTAGAGTTAGAAAGGGTCTTTTGCAAAGAAAACATTTTGAAAATTATTGTAATGATATAGAGATCAAGACAGGTGCCACATAATGGAGATATTTGAGAGAATGGTTTTTATGATGTAAAATGCCATTAAATTCAGAAAGAGTTATCGACAAAGAAAGGTATAAGAGATCATTTGAAAGCTTTAGAAAGAGAGATTTCATAATGGTTTTAAGATCAGAAATTGGTATTGATAAAGAAGGTATTATAGCTTATTGTAATGATATAGAGATTAAGATCGGAAAGAAGTATCAGTAAAGAAAGGTATAAGAGATTATTTGAAAGCTCTAGAGAGAGATTTCATTATGGTTTTAAATCAGAACAAGGTATAAGAGATTAAGACAGAGATGCCACACCATGGAGGTATCTGAGAGAATGGTTTTCATGATGTAAAATGCCATTATAATCGAAAAGAGGTACCGGCAAAGAAAGGTATAAGAGATTATTTGAAAAATTTAGAGAGAGACATTTCATAATGGTTTTAAGATCAGAAAATGGTTTTGATAAAGAAGGTATTAGAGCTTATTTTAATGATATAGAGATTAAGATCGGAAAGAGGTATCAGTAAAGAAAGGTATAAGAGATTATTTGAAAGCTCTAGAGAGAGATTTCATAATGGTTATGAAATCAGAAAGAGGTATTGATAAAGAAGGTATTAGAGATTATTGCCATGATATAGAGATTAAGATTCAAAAGAGGTATCAGTGAAGAAAGGTATAAGAGATTATTTGAAAGCTTTAGAGAGAGATTTCATAATGGTTTTAAGATCAGAAAGAGGTATTGATAAAGAAGGTATTAGAGATTATTGCCATGAAATAGAGATAAAGATCGGAAAGAGGTATCAGCAAAGAAAGGTATAAGAGATTATTTGAAAGCTTTAGAGAGAGATTTCATAATGATTTAAGATCAGAAAGAGGTATTGATAAAGAAGGTATTAGAGATTATTGCCATGATATAGAGATAAAGATCGGAAAGAGGTATCAGCAAAGAAAGGTATAAGAGGTGATTTGAAAGCTTTAGATAGAGATTTCATAATGGTTTTAAGATCAGAAAGAGGTATTGATAAAGAAGGTATTAGAGATTATTGCCATGAAATAGAGATAAAGATCGGAAAGAGGTATCAGTAAAGAAAGGTATAAGAGATTTTTTGAAAGCTTTAGAGAGAGATTTCATAATGATTTAAGATCAGAAAGAGGTATTCATAAAGAAGGTATTAGAGATTATTGCCATGATATAGAGATAAAGATCGGAAAGAGGTATCAGCAAAGAAAGGTATAAGAGGTGATTTGAAAGCTTTAGATAGAGATTTCATAATGGTTTTAAGATCAGAAAGAGGTATTGATAAAGAAGGTATTAGAGATTATTGCCATGATATAGAGATTAAGATCGGAAAGATGTATCAGCAAAGAAAGGTATAAGAGATTATTTGAAAGCTTTAGAGAGAGATTTCATAATGGTTTTAAGATCAGAAAGAGGTATTGATAAAGAAAACTTTAAGAGGTTATTGTCATGATATAGAGATTAAGACAGAGACGTGGCACGATGAAATGATTCTAGAGAAAAAGGTAATGGAAGCAGAAAAAGATAAAGACAGAAAGATATAACAGATTTCGACAAAGATGCCACATATTAGAAGTATTCTAGAGAGGGGTGTTATTATATATAATACCATTAGAGTTGGAAGAGGTATCGACAAAGAAAGGAATAACAGATTTCGACAAAGATGCCAAGAGAGAGAAAGGCATTATTATGTATAAATGACAAATGAAGGAATGACATGTCAATGCCATGGTAGAGATTTATGCAAAGATATCACAATGAAGACATGATATAAATATGTATCATTTGTGTGATATTACATTAGAAAAAAAATGCTTTCACAAAGACAAGTTGAGATTATCGATGATGTGGGGATGCCTTATGATTAAAGCATTACGAGCCAAGATATAGGAGATGCTTCTTACGTTGAGACATGCGGTGCTATTTGATAAGCGTCATAGAGATATCGAAAGAGTTGTGATTATTTGAATTAGAGTTAGAGAAATGAAGGGTGGTGCCACGTGGGAAAGTCCTGAAACAAAGCCATGAATGTTTTACATTATTGGCGAAGGTTTCATCTAAAAAAGATTTCAGAAAGAGTTAAAGAGTTGTTCTGATATGTGTTGGTAATAAAGAAATGGAGAGAGTAGCTTGTGTGAGAGAATGTGCTGGACCATTCGCATTAAAAGGTATAGCATTATTGAATGTATTCATTAATTATGATATTCTTAACACTGTCTTATGTATGACGACATTCGAGACGCTGAAGACGCGCTCCGGGATCTTGACGGGACCAAGCTATATGGAAGGGAACTTGAAATTCAATTTGCTGATGGGCAACGCAAGAGTAAGTCTCTAGATATACCCCCTGGCAATACATGTATCTTAGTACAAATGGTTATAACCAGTGCTGGTTTAAGGGGGCCATGTCCTCGGGTCTCGCGATTCATTTATGTAAATAAATACTTTCTGAAAACTTGTTTAGAAAACACGATAGAAACCTCAAACTGCTCGGTGGAATGGGTTATAAACCAAACACTGTTGTGAATAGGTTTACCAATCAAGTTCCGTTAAAGTTGTGCCTGGGATATTGCCGAGTGTTCAGATCACTCGACCCTTGCATTCGAAATCATCTTCAGAGCTGTCACAAAGTGTGAGGGAGAGAATTGGCCAGCTCTTTGTAATTCCACGCTAAAGGAATCAGGAAGTATGGTCACATTGTGAGGAAGGACCAGGGTCACACTGCTGCATTAGCCAACCTATTCTGTAGGTTATTTGTGCTTCGCACATAAACCAATACCTTACGAAGGTAGAAAGTGTATTTGTCTATAACCTCAGACAAATTTAACAAATTCTCTTAACAAATTTAGAGACATTTACCTTAGAAGTGCCAAAATACATACTAAAATTCAGGCCATATATTCCAATGCAGATTATTGAAATATACTAAGAGAAAATGTTTGGCCCGCGCTTAAATATATAGCTCCTTGTGTATATGGGCTTAATAATAATAATAATAATAATATTCGAATATTTCAACAGGATAACCTATCAGTACAAGATATACTGTTATCACTAGGGTCCTGAAACTTAAGTATTTACAATTTAAAGTAAGATATCTAAAAATATTTATGAGTCCAGTCCAAACCAATGATAAAATAGCTTTACATGTTAAAATGTTTTTCTAAAAATCGTCTAAAAAGAAGTCTTGATTCAGTCTTCCTGGCAGTGAGTGGCAAATCATTAAATTCCTTTCCAGCCAGATAATAAAAACCTTTGCATCCAAATTCTGTCTTTACTTGTGGTAGCTTCACTACATGTTGGTCGTTTCTGGTATTTTTCCCATGAGCCTTTATGACGAAATAATCTTTCATTGCATCACAGGCATTGCCATGTAAGGTGTCAAACACCAAATTATAGGACCTCTTTTTCACTCCTGCTTCAATGCTAGGCACACGCAAGATGACAGGTGCAGCCCTGGTCGACCTTATGACATCAAGGCTTCTACGCTCAATACTTTCAATTATTTTCTTGTATGATGCAGACCATCCGAGGGAAAGCGAGCCACAGTATCAAAAAACAGGCATTATCATGGTGCGATATATTTTCTCAGCACTCGTAGTGTCAATGGAACTCCTGATTCGTCGAAGTAGATTTAATCTTCCAGTAGCCTTTTTATAAATCTTATCTTTTACTGTATGTTTGATTTTGATGAATTTTGATAACTGTATATCATTTTTTAGCACCAGGACAAATGAGAGGACGAGAAGGCAGATCACGCAGAGGGTTTTTCGGCTCTGGAGAGGGATATAGTCGGAGCAGGTAGCTATTGATTGACCATTTCATTAATAAACTGGTAACTTAAGCTGGGTAGGGTACTTTTCTTTCTTAGAGCTACCAATTTACCTTTTGCCAAGTCCTTGATATTTTCCATTGTTATTCTCAAATCTTACTTCTCATCATTAGTTTTTATTCTTGTAATATGATGAAGCTTTTTGGATTCATTTAATTTCATTTTTAATCATTTATATATGATAAATCATATCAGTTACAATAAAATGTTACTATTTTACACTGGGTCATGTTAAAAAAACATACACAATAATGCTAATTATAGGAAAAATTTGTTTTAAAAAGCATGAAAATAATAAGCAAAAAAACGAAAATTAAAGAGGCAAGCGCCCAATAATAGAGATGTTGTAGTGCCTAAACCTGGGACGAAAGTAAATTCATGGCTCCTTTTTTCATTTCAGGCGCGGTAGAAGTTATTCTCGGTCACGCTCAAGAAGTCCGCGGCGAAGAAGCTACTCTAGGAGCCCTAACCGCGGCTACAAGGGTAGAGACTCCTATTCCAGTCGCAGGTATGACAGGAATCGCTCGTATTCGCGCTCTCGTTCGCACTCTTTGTCGCGATCTCCCAGTCGAGAATCGCACTCCTCGGAGAAACGCGGCACCAGCAGGTCTTCTAGACGCAAATCTTACAGCAGAAGTCGCAGTGCTTCGTCAGCAAGGAGCGACAACAAGGACTGAATGAGACTTTTCTTTTATTTTTTGTTTTAAATTGTTTTACATTTGTTCATGATAAATTTCATCGCGTAAGTTTTCTACCTTGTTTTCTTACCTTGTTTCATAAAAATGCTTGTTCATCGGTCTCACTGGACTCTCGGTAGTGATCGGCTGGTTATCACTATACCAATAATTTACCTTCTTTTCTTTCATTTTGGCCAATTCAATAACCACCCCTTCAAGGGGACCAATTGTATGTTACTTTGTTAATTTTCATTTTCGTGATCTTTCTTGCATACTACTCTGATGTGTGTGTCAGAGAAAAAGTTTCAGTAGTTATCTTGTTTCCGATTTTTCTCGCCGTCCTCGCCAACTTTTTTGTTTTTTATCAATAATCTAGAAGGATAATGGGTGCGTGGATCTGTTTAGGGGGATAAGTCACTAATGTTGAAGTTACGTTCTGTAAGGATTCCGTCTATAAGAATCTGGGTTTTAAGAACTTGTTAGGCTAAGATTTCCTCATTTTTAAAGGCAAATTTTAAGTTTAAGGCTCCTACCAGAGAAGTGGAATTTATGGATACTTTTTATGGTTTTCTAACCGGTTACGGAACTCCAGGAAAAGTTTCATTTCAATAAGATCCTATCTAACCAAAGTGGAAAAAACCTGGGTTTCTACTGTGTACGACATTGCTTTCACTTAGAAAGAAATTTCCTTACAAGTCGAAAGTGCCAAAATGACATTACTTTCGCTTCCAAGGAAATTCAAGGTATAAATTGATTACTAAATCTATTAACGTTAGGTATACATTGATATCTACTTCTATTGACATTAGGTATACATTGATATCTACTTCAATTTACGTTCGGTATACATTGATTTCTACTTCTATTGACGTTAGGTATACATTGATTTCTACTTCCATTGACATTAGATATACATTGATTTCTACTTCTATTGACGTTAGGTATACATTGATATCTACTTCTATTGACATTAGGTATACATTGATTACTACTTCCATTGACGTTAGGTATACATTGATTTCTACTTCCATTGACATTAGATATACATTGATTTCTACTTCTATTGACGTTAGGTATACATTGATTTCTACTTCCATTGACGTTAGGTATACATTGATTTCTACTTCCATTGACTTTAGATATACATTGATTACTACTTCCATTGACGTTAGGTATACATTGATTACTACTTCCATTGACGTTAGGTATACATTGATTACTACTTCCATTGACGTTAGGTATACATTGATTTCTACTTCCATTGACATTAGATATACATTGATTTCTACTTCTATTGACGTTAGGTATACATTGATTTCTACTTCCATTGACGTTAGGTATACATTGATTTCTACTTCCATTGACTTTAGATATACATTGATTACTACTTCCATTGACGTTAGGTATACATTGATTACTACTTCCATTGACGTTAGGTATACATTGATTACTACTTCCATTGACGTTAGGTATACATTGATTTCTACTTCTATTGACGTTGGGCATACATTGATTTCTACTTCTATTGACATTAGATATACATTGATTTCTACTTCTATTGACGTTAGGTATACATTGATATCTACTTCTATTGACATTAGGTATACATTGATTACTACTTCCATTGACGTTAGGTATACATTGATTTCTACTTCCATTGACATTAGATATACATTGATTTCTACTTCTATTGACGTTAGGTATTCATTGATTTCTACTTCTATTGACGTTAGGTATACATTGATTACTACTTCCATTGACCTTAGGTATACATTGATTACTACTTCCATTGACGTTAGGTATACATTGATTACTACTTCCATTGACGTTAGGTATACATTGATTTCTACTTCTATTGACGTTAGGTATTCATTGATTTCTACTTCTATTAACGTTAGGTATACATTGATAACTACTTCCATTGACGTTAGGTATACATTGATTTCTACTTCTATTGACATTAGATATACATTGATTTCTACTTCCATTGACATTAGATATACATCGATTTCTACTTCTATTGACATTAGGTATACATTGATTACTACTTCCATTGACGTTAGGTATACATTGATTACTACTTCCATTGACGTTAGGTATACATTGATTACTACTTCCATTGACGTTAGGTATACATTGATTACTACTTCCATTGACGTTAGGTATACATTGATTTCAACTTCTATTGACATTAGGTATACATTGATTTCTACTTCTATTGACGTTAGGTATACATTGATTTCTACTTCTATTGACGTTAGGTAAAAATTGATTTCTACTTCTATTGACGTTAGGTATACATTGATTTCAACTTCTATTGACATTAGGTATACATTGATTTCTACTTCTATTGACGTTAGGTATACATTGATTTCTACTGCTATTGACGTTAGGTATACATTGATTTCTACTTCCATTGACGTTAGGTATACATTGATTTCTACTTCCATTGACGTTAGGTATACATTGATTTCAGCTTCTATTGACATTAGATATACATTGATTTCTACTTCTATTGACGTTAGGTATACATTGATATCTACTTCTATTGACATTAGGTATACATTGATTACTACTTCCATTGACGTTAGGTATACATTGATTTCAACTTCTATTGACATTAGGTATACATTGATTTCTACTTCTATTGACATTAGGTATACATTGATTTCTACTTTTATTCACCTTAGGTATACATTGATTTCTACTTCTATTGTCGTTAGGTATACATTGATTTCTACTTCTATTAACGTTAGGCATACATTGATTTCTACTTCTATTGACATTAGGTATACATTGATTTCTACTTTTATTCACGTTAGGTATACATTGATTTCTACTTCTTTTCACGTTAGGTATACATTGATTTCTACTTCTATTGACGTTAGGTATACATTGATTTCTACTTCTATTGACATTAGGTATACATTGATTTCTACTTCTATTAACGTTAGGTATACATTGATTTCTACTTCTATTAACGTTAGGTATACATTGATTTCTACTTCTATTAACGTTAGGTATACATTGATTACTACTTCTATTAACGTTAGGTTTACATTGATTTCTACTTCTATTAACGTTAGGTATACATTGATTTCTACTTCTATAAACGTTAGGTATACATTGATTTCTACTTCTATTAACGTTGGGTATACATTGATTTCTACTTCTATTAACGTTAGCTATACATTGATTTCTACTTCTATTAACGTTGGGTATACATTGATTTCTACTTCTATTGACGTTAGGTATACATTGATTTCTACTTCTATTAACGTTGGGTATACATTGATTTCTACTTCTATTAACGTTAGGTATACATTGATTTCTACTTCTATTAACGTTGGGTATACATTGATTTCTACTTCTATTAACGTTGGGTATACATTGATTTCTACTTCTATAAACGTTAGGTATACATTGATTTCTACTTCTATTAACGTTAGGTATACATTGATTTCTACTTCTATTAACGTTGGGTATACGTTGATTTCTACTTCTATTAACGTTAGGTATACATTGATTTCTACTTCTATTAACGTTGGGTATACGTTGATTTCTACTTCTATTAACGTTAGGTATACATTGATTTCTACTTCTATTGACGTTAGGTATACATTGATTTCTACTTCTATTAACGTTGGGTATACATTGATTTCTACTTCTATTAACGTTAGGTATACATTGATTTCTACTTCTATTAACGTTAGGTATACATTGATTTCTACTTCTATTAACGTTAGGTATACATTGATTTCTACTTCTATTAACGTTAGGTATACATTGATTTCTACTTCTATTAACGTTGGGTATACGTTGATTTCTACTTCTATTGATGTTAGGTATACATTGACTTCTACTTCTATTCAGGTTAGGTATACATTGATTTCCACTTCTATTCAGGTTAGGTATACATTGATTTCCACTTCTATTGATGTTAGGTATACATTGACTTCTACTTCTATTGATGTTAGGTATACATTGACTTCTACTTCTATTGATGTTAGGTATACATTGATTTCTACTTCTATTCAGGTTAGGTATACATTGATTTCCACTTCTATTCAGGTTAGGTATACATTGATTTCCACTTCTATTCAGGTTAGGTATACATTGATTTCTACTTCAATTAACGTTAGATATACATTGATTTCCACTTCTATTGATAATAGATATACTTTGATTTCTACTTCTATTGACCTTAGGTATACATTGATTTCTACTTCTTTGACGTTAGGTATACATTGATTTCTACTTCTATTCAGGTTAGGTATACATTGATTTCCACTTTTATTCAGGTTTGGTATACATTGATTTCCACTTTTATTCTGGTTAGGTATACATTAATTTCAACTTCTATTAACGTTAGGTATACATTGATTTCTACTTCTATTGACGTTAGGTATACATTGATTTCTACTTCTTTGACGTTAGGTATACATTGATTTCCACTTTTATTCAGGTTTGGTATACATTGATTTCCACTTTTATTCAGGTTAGGTATACATTAATTTCAACTTCTATTAACGTTAGGTATATATCGATTTCTACTTCTATTAACGTTAGGTATACATTGATTTCTACTTCTATTGACGTTAGGTATACATTAATTTCAACTTCTATTAACGTTAGGTATATATTGATTTCTACTTCTATTAACGTTAGGTATACATTGATTACTACTTCTATCGACGTTAGGTATACATTGATTTCTACTTCTATTGACGTTAGGTATACATTGATTTCTACTTCTATTCAGGTTAGGTATACATTGATTTCTACTTCTATCGACGTTAGGTATACATTGATTTCTACTTCTATTGACATTAGGTATACATTGACTTCTACTTCTATTGATGTTAGGTATACATTGACTTCAACTTCTATTAACGTTAGGTATACATTGATTTCTACTTCTATTAACGTTAGGTATTCATTGATTTCTACTTCTATTGATGTTAGGTATACATTGATTTCTACTTCCATTGACGTTAGATATACATTGATTTCTACTTCTATTCACGATTGGTATACATTGATTTCTACTTCTATTGACGTTAGGAATACATTGATTTCTACTTCTATTGACATTAGGTATACATTGATTTCTACTTCTATTCACGTTAGGTATACATTGATTTCTACTTCTATTGAAGTTAGGTATACATTGATTTCTACTTCTATTGACGTTAGGTATACATTGATTTCTACTTCTATTGACGTTAGATATACATTGATTACTACTTCCATTGACGTTAGGTATACATTGATTTCTACTTCTATTGACGTTAGATATACATTGATTACTACTTCCATTGACGTTAGGTATACATTGATTTCTACTTCTATTCACGTTAGGTATACATTGATTTCTACTTCTATTGACGTTAGGTATACATTGATTTCTACTTCTATTGAAGTTAGGTATACATTGATTTCTACTTCTATTCACGTTAGGTATACATTGATTTCTACTTCTATTGAAGTTAGGTATACATTGATTTCTACTTCTATTGAAGTTAGGTATACATTGATTTCTACTTCTATTGAAGTTAGGTATACATTGATTTCTACTTCTATTGAAGTTAGGTATACATTGATTTCTACTTCTATTCACGTTAGGTATACATTGATTTCTACTTCTATTGAAGTTAGGTATACATTGATTTCTACTTCTATTGACGTTAGATATACATTGATTTCTACTTCTATTGAAGTTAGGTATACATTGATTTCTACTTCTATTGAAGTTAGGTATACATTGATTTCTACTTCTATTGAAGTTAGGTATACATTGATTTCTACTTCTATTCACGTTAGGTATACATTGATTTCTACTTCTATTGACGTTAGGTATACATTGATTTCTACTTCTATTGAAGTTAGGTATACATTGATTTCTACTTCTATTGACGTTAGGTATACATTGATTTCTACTTCTATTGAAGTTAGGTATACATTGATTTCTACTTCTATTGACGTTAGGTAAAAATTGATTTCTACTTCTATTGACGTTAGGTATACATTGATTTCAACTTCTATTGACATTAGGTATACATTGATTTCTACTTCTATTGAAGTTAGGTATACATTGATTTCTACTTCTATTGAAGTTAGGTATACATTGATTTCTACTTCTATTCACGTTAGGTATACATTGATTTCTACTTCTATTGACGTTAGGTATACATTGATTTCTACTTCTATTGAAGTTAGGTATACATTGATTTCTACTTCTATTGAAGTTAGGTATACATTGATTTCTACTTCTATTGAAGTTAGGTATACATTGATTTCTACTTCTATTGACGTTAGGTAAAAATTGATTTCTACTTCTATTGACGTTAGGTATACATTGATTTCTACTTCTATTGAAGTTAGGTATACATTGATTTCTACTTCTATTGACGTTAGGTATACATTGATTTCTACTTCTATTGAAGTTAGGTATACATTGATTTCTACTTCTATTCACGTTAGGTATACATTGATTTCTACTTCTATTGAAGTTAGGTATACATTGATTTCTACTTCTATTGACGTTAGATATACATTGATTTCTACTTCTATTGAAGTTAGGTATACATTGATTTCTACTTCTATTGAAGTTAGGTATACATTGATTTCTACTTCTATTCACGTTAGGTATACATTGATTTCTACTTCTATTGAAGTTAGGTATACATTGATTTCTACTTCTATTGACGTTAGGTATACATTGATTTCTACTTCTATTGACGTTAGGTATACATTGATTTCTACTTCTATTGAAGTTAGGTATACATTGATTTCTACTTCTATTGACGTTAGGTATACATTGATTTCTACTTCTATCGACGTTACGTATACATTGATTTCTACTTCTATTAACGTTAGGTATACATTGTTACTTCTATTGACGTTAGGTATACATTGATTTCTACTTCTATTAACGTTAGGTATACATTGATTTCTACTTCTATTAACGTTAGCTATACATTGATTTCTACTTCTATTGACGTTAGGTATACATTGATTTCAACTTCTATTGACGTTAGGTATACATTGATTTCTACTTCTATTAACGTTAGGTATACATTGATTACTACTTCTATTCACCTTAGGTATACATTGATTACTACTTCCATTGACGTTAGGTTTACATTGATTTCTACTTCTATTGACGTTAGGTATACATTGATTACTACTTCTTTTGACGTTAGGTATTCATTGATTTCTACTTCTATTCACGTTAGGTATTCATTGATTACTACTTCTTTTGACGTTAGGTATACATTGATTTCTACTTCTATTCACGTTAGGTATTCATTGATTACTACTTCTTTTGACGTTAGGTATTCATTGATTACTACTTCTTTTGACGTTAGGTATTCATTGATTACTACTTCTTTTGACGTTGGGTATTCATTTATTACTACTTCTTTTGATGTTAGGTATACATTGATTTCTACTTCTATTCACGTTAGGTATTCATTGATTACTACTTCTTTTGACGTTAGGTATTCATTGATTTCTACTTCTATTCACGTTAGGTATTCATTGATTACTACTTCTTTTGACGTTAGGTATACTTTGATTTCTACTTCTATTCACGTTAGGTATTCATTGATTACTACTTCCTTTGACGTTAGGTATTCATTGATTACTACTTCATTTGACGTTAGGTATTCATTGATTACTACTTCTATTGACAATAGGTATACATTGATTTCAACTTCTATTAACGTTAGGTATTCATTGATTTCTATTCTATTGTCGTTTGGTATATATTGATTACCTCTTCTCTTGAACCTTGGTATACATCGATTACTACTTCTATCAACGTTAGGTATTCATCGATTACTACTTCTTTTGACGTTAGGTATACATTGATTTCTACTTCTATCAACGTTAGGTATACATTGATTTCTACTTCTATTGATGTTAGGTATACATTGATTACTACTTCTATTCACGTAAGGTATACATTGATTTCTACTTCTATCAACGTTAGGTATACATTGATTTCTACTTCTATCAACGTTAGGTATACATTGATTACTACTTCTATTCACGTTAGGTATACATTGATTTCCACTTTTATTCAGGTTAGCTATACATTGATTTCTACTTCTATTGACGTTAGGAATACATTGATTTCTACTTCTATTGACGTTAGGTAAACATTGATTTCTACTTCTATTGACGTTAGGAATACATTGATTTCTACTTCTATTGACGTTAGGTATACATTGATTTCTACTTCTATTGACGTTAGGAATACATTGATTTCTACTTCTATTGACGTTAGGTATACATTGATTTCTACTTCTATTGACGTTAGGAATACATTGATTTCTACTTCTATTGACGTTAGGTATACATTGATTTCTACTTCTATTGACGTTAGGAATACATTGATTTCTACTTCTATTAACGTTACGTATACATTGATTTCTACTTCTATTCACGTTAGGTAAACATTGATTTCTACTTCTATTGACGTTAGGTAAACATTGATTTCTACTTCTATTGACGTTAGGTATACATTGATTTCTACTTCTATTGACGTTAGGTATACATTGATTTCTACTTCTATTCACGTTAGGTAAACATTGATTTCTACTTCTATTGACGTTAGGTAAACATTGATTTCTACTTCTATTGACGTTAGGTATACATTGATTACTACTTCTATTCACGTTAGGTATACATTGATTTCTACTTCTATTGAAGTTAGGTATACATTGATTACTACTTCTATTAACGTTTGGTATACATTGATTTCTACTTACATTGACATTAGGTATACATTGATTTCTACTTCTATTGACGTTAGGTATACATTGATTTCTACTTCTATTGACGTTAGGTATACATTGATTTCTACTTCTATTAACGTTAGGTATACATTGATTTCTACTTCTATTGACGCTAGGTATTCATTGATTTCTACTTCTATTGACATTAGGTATACATTGATTTCTACTTCTATTGACGTTAGATATACATTGATTTCTACTTCAATTTACGTTCGTTATACATTGATTTCTACTTCAATTAACGTTAGGTATACATTGATTTCTACTTCTATCAACGTTAGGCATACATTGATTTCTACTTCAATCGACGTTAGGTATACATTGATTTCTACTTCTATTAACGTTAGGTATACATTGATTTCTACTTCTATTAACGTTAGGTATACATTGATTACTACTTCTATTCACGTTAGGTATACATTGATTTCTACTTCTATTAACGTTAGGTATTCATTGATTACTACTTCTTTTGACGTTAGGTATTCATTGATTTCTACTTCTATTGACGTTAGGTATACATTGATTTCAGCTTCTATTGACGTTAGGTTTACATTGATTTCTACTTCTATTGAAGTTAGGTATACATTGATTTCTACTTCTATTGACGTTAGGTATACATTGATTTCCACTTTTATTCAGGTTAGGTAGACTTTGATTTCTACTTCCATTGACGTTAGGTATTCATTGATTTCTACTTCTATTGACGTTAGGTATACATTGATTTCTACTTCTATTGACGTTAGGTATACATTGATTTCTACTTCTATTGACGTTAGGTATACATTGATTTCTACTTCTTTTGAAGTTAGGTATACATTGATTACTACTTCTATTAACGTTAGGTATACATTGATTACTACTTCTATTCACGTTAGGTATACATTGATTTCTACTTCTATTGACGTTAGGTATACATTGATTTCTACTTCTATTGACGTTAGGTATACATTGATTACTACTTCTATTAACGTTAGGTATACATTGATTACTACTTCTATTCACGTTAGGTATACATTGATTTCTACTTCTATTGACGTTAGGTATACATTGATTTCTACTTCTATTGACGTTAGGTATACATTGATTTCTACTTCTATTAACGTTAGGTATACATTGATTTCTACTTCTATTGAAGTTAGGTATACATTGATTTCTACTTCTATTGACGTTAGATATACATTGATTACTACTTCTATTCACGTTATGTATACATTGATTTCTACTTCTATTCACGTTAGGTATACATTGATTTCTACTTCCATTGACGTTAGGTATACATTGATTTCTACTTCTATTGACGTTAGGTATTCATTGATTACTACTTCTATTGACGTTAGGTATGCATTGATTTCTACTTCCATTGACGTTAGGTATACATTGATTTCTACTTCTATTGACGTTAGATATACATTGATTACTACTTCTATTCACGTTAGGTTTACATTGATTTCTACTTCTATTGACGTTAGGTATACATTGATTTCTACTTCTATTGACGTTAGGTATACATTGATTTCAACTTCTATTCACGTTAGGTATACATTGATTTCTACTTCTATTCAGGTTAGGTATACATTGATTTCTACTTCAATTAACGTTAGTTATACATTGATTTATACTTCCATTGAGGTTAGGTATACATTGATTACTACTTCTATTCACGTTAGGTATACATTGATTTCTACTTTTATTCAGGTTAGGTATACATTGATTTCTACTTCCATTGACGTTAGGTATACATTGATTTCTACTTCCATTGACGTTAGGTATACATTGACTTCTACTTCTATTGACCTTAGGTATATATTTATTTCTACTTCTATTGACGTTAGGTATACATTGATTTCTACTTCTATTCAGGTTAGGTATACATTGATTTCCACTTTTATTCAGGTTAGCTATACATTGATTTCTACTTCTATTGACGTTAGGTATACATTGATTTCTACTTCTATCAACGTTAGTTATACATTGATTTTTCTTTTTTAACATTCGGTTTGCATTGATTTCATTTTTTTTGACGTTAGGTATACTTTGATTTCAACTGCTAAGGACATTAGGTATACATTGATTTCTACTTCTATTAACTTTAGGTATATCTTCATTTCAATTTCTATTAACGTTAGGTATACATTGATTACGAATTCTTTTTACGTTAGGTATACATTGATTTTTACTTTATTAACGTTAGCTTCACATTGATTGCAACTTTTATTCATGTTAGGTATACATTGATTTCTACTTCCATTGACGTTAGGTATAGATTGATTTCTACTTTTATTGACGTTAGGTATACATTGTTTTAAACTTCTATTAAGTTTAGGTATACATTGATTTCAACTGCTATTAACGTTAGGTAAACATTGATTTCTAGGTAATATTATATTTCATATGAATATATTTGTGCAAATAGGTAGACAAGGGCTTTCTTTTAACAATCTTCCAAAGTAGGCAACCTTCGGTTTTTTTATGAAACATTTGCATTTCAGGTCAATAGAAGCAGAATGCAAGGTTGGCCACCTGGAATTTTGAATGTAGATGGTCCTAATTAGTATTTGATTAGTGCCGTTTAAACAATGATGAAAATGCTCATTTTCAAAATGTCAATAGCGTTGAGAGTATTAATTACTGAACAATATTTTCATTCACTGCATCTCAATATAACTTCTAGGGTTTAAGCTAGAGCTATTGGAAAATTGGGTGACATCATTAAATTTTTCACATCGATGATCACAAAGACATTTCACTCAATCATTACTGCTTCTCAACTATCTTCTCCTTTTCCATGGTCGTTGAATACTCTTTCTTCACTACGTTCCTATCACCCATGTTGGTTGGCAACTTCTACTGCACTTTTTCCTCTTGCCCAAGGTTGCTGACCACTTTTCCTTTACCATCCTCTCTTTTTTCTCAGTGTTGTTGGCCGCTTCTACCTCCTATTGCTCATGCTCCATATCCAGTTCTTCTCAACTACCTTCCATGTTGCCCATGGTTGTTGTGTACTAATTCTTCACTTACTTCTTTATGCCCATGCTCGTTGGCCACTTCTTTTCCACTGCCTTAATCTTACTCATTGTATTGGCTACTTATTATCCACCAGTTTCCTCCATACAAGATTTCTGGCCACTTCTGCTCCACTGCATCCCTTTTGCCAGCGGTCGTTGGTTGTTTGTTCTCCAGTACTTTCGTTTTGCCCATGATCGTTGATCACTTTATCTTCGCTACTTTCCTCTGCTTCGTGGTTGTTGGCTAACTGTTCTCCAGTACTTTCCTCTTGCCCATGATCGTTGATCACTTCTTTTCAACTGCCTTCCTCTTTGACATGGCCGTTAGAACCTTCATACCCATTACCTTTCTCTTCCCTATGGTCGTTATCCACTTCTTATCCATTAGTATTGGAAATATTGCCTCGTATCCGAGTATTAAATGCTATGGCGTTGCCAAGTGCTTCGTCATTTTTGCTACTTGGAGGCTGCTGCTGCTAGGCAACTATAACGGATTTTGTTCGAAGTTTCGAAATTTGAACCAAGAAAAATTTTGAAATCTTCCAAAAACTTTAGCTTTAAAGTCTTAAATTCAAGTTACTTCTTTGGAGAAAGTTAATAGAAAATCAAACAGACTTTCGAAGTTTGTTTGATTTTCGATATTCTTATTTGAAACGAGATAGATTGTGCTAGAAGCTAGATGCCAAGCAAAAATGCGATAGCATCGTTTGTTTCCAGCGAAGGCCAAGTCTGCAAGATTGGAATTTTGATGGAAAAAACAATATAACAGTTAAAACAAAGATAAAAGAATTATAATTTACCTTCGAACTACTGAGAGATGTTTCTTTGATATTTTCAATGATGTTCCAACAAATTTTCTCTCTTGAAGATGTTGAATAACAAGCAAAAATAAACCAGCTATTGCAAACTGTGATAGCTCCGAATCAACGAAGAATTTAGCGGCGCAGGGCTACTTATTGTGCGGCTTGATTGGATGTGATTGTTACGTCAGTAATTGGTAATCTGACGTAATTCAAATGATTCCCAATCTAAATTCAATCAAAACTTTGCGACGCCACATTCGTAAAAAATTATTCATTAATACTTGGCTGTTCTGATTGTAAAGCACATTGATGAAGATTTTGTAATGTGGTCGGAAATTTCAAGATTTTAACAGTTGTGTTTTATAATAATGATAATTGACTTTATTTTTGTGTCAAAGGTATTTGGCATTTCTACTAATTGGGGAGCACTGTCAGTAGCTCTCAGTTACTCTCATTACACCTTGTTTAACTCTTTAACTCTATAACTGTGTGACATAAAATTTGATCATGGCAAAACACACGTGGAAATGGATCTCTCCTTGTAGTTTTCCAAAAGTGAGATGTGAGTCAGGAAGAAAAACCTTTCGCTTTTCAAGGAGCGTCATTATACAATAATTTACCAAGTGACGTCAGACATGAAAAATACTTTGTCAATTTGAAAAGGAAATGAGCACTTTTGTTTTTGTTTTGTATGTTTCAATAAAAAATAGAATGCGTGTGGTACATTGATTGTAGATAATAAAAAATGACGTATAATAACTTTAAGTACCATGATTTTATAAGAGCACAATATTTCGAGCTTATACTCGTTATCAAGTGATAAAAATCAGTTGAGCGTTAGGAGAAAAACAAGCAGTAGAAGAATCGAAAGCTGCGTTCGAGAAATGGAAACGAGAAAAAGATAGTGAATGAAAGATTCGAAAGAGAACGTGAGTGGAAATGAGGCTAATTATTGTAGAAATGAAAATTGTTTGTTAAGGCCTGAAGGAAAAAGAGTTTTCAAACTATGAATCAAACGTTTCTCGAGAGTTTTGTATGTTTGTTTTTGAATTCAAAAATTTTGATCCTTTTACGTTAAAAGATTTAGTTTCAACAGTACCCTTGTTGATAACAGCAGCATCTTTACTGAAAAGGTTATCCTGTATGGATATGGTATAGTATCATTGTTATTATTATTATTATTACCCCTTTCATGTGACACCGGCAAGCCCTATTGAATTCCTCGGAAAACGAAAACAAAGGAAGACAACAGCAACAACAACACATAAACCGTGACTAACAGGAAGAAGTGCTCTTACATTCTTCGACTTTGATGTCAATCGCCCTGGAAACTGGACAGGCCACAAGATGAAGGCGATTTCTACCGCCAAGATGTTTCTGTTTTGGATGACAATCTTGTGTTTGTCTCTCGCCATTAGGGGCCTCCATTTTGACTTGAAAGTAGATGATGATGAAAGATGTTTTCTAGAAGAACTGGAGGATTTTGATTCCATGCGGGGTAAGATTTATATTTCTAAAGCGATTTCCCCCCTGTTTGTGCGCCCTATGTACTGCTGGTGAGGGGTAGAGGGCAGATAACAATTTTATCTACAGAGGCTTTTTTACCCATATCATCAGACAGACTTTCAGCTGGCTAGAAGTGGAAATCAAGGTTTATCAGTGGGGTTTTTCTACCTTGTTTTAAGCAGTCAGGTTGGAACATACTACCACCCACCAGGGATAGGCTGACTGGGCCTATCGGGATACTTGAAAATTTCCTGCTGAGCCCCTAGAAAAAGCATATGTGTGGGCCCTTCTATTCTTATGGCACCTACACTAATTCACCCCTAAACTAGGTTGACTATGGACATATGTACAGGCCAGACTTTGGAGTGTGGAACTTGCACGCCTAGGGTAAACAATATAACAATGTGATAAAACAATAGAAACTGGCTCATGCACGCGCAAGATCTTGTCGGGAAGGGACATACTTCTCAGACTGGTGCACAGGTACAAAGAAGAACCATATCAAGAAAGTGGTGGAATGTTCGCGAAAGCTGCATGCTGTATGCACAATAATGTCAGTACCCTAACAGCTGGGAGTCTAGGGGCGCTATAAGCCCCTTCTTAGAAGGTCTAGGGGGCAGAGCCCCCAAGAGCTCCCAGTATTTTTTATCATTTCTGAGGCCTCAAAATTGCTTTCAGGATCCTTATGATTTTATAGATCCAGAAACTTGGAATGGCCTTATTGGAACCACTGATCTCTAAATGAAGACTTTATTTAGAGATCAGTGCCTTGAACACTACCCAGATTTGTCCCTGCAAAACAGCAAAAAACAATGGTTGGCAAATGTTAGGGATTTCTTTTTGGCCAAAATATGAAAAATAGAAAAAATGATGCCAAAGTCATCATTTAAAATAAAAAAGGAAAAGTAGCATATTGAAGTTGTCCTAGTTTAATGTTGCCAATTGTAGGAGCAAATTACTAATTCAATACTTGCTTTTTTTGCTGGAACTTCTAGGGGAAAATTCTTACTTTGATCCCACTTGCATACAGTTGATATTGCTCGCAATGGTTCTTATAAACCCTGGGATCCCGGATAGATATATGAGGTATTTGAAAAACTCTGCCCAGACAACCCAGACAGTCTCTCAAAAGAGGAAGTGTCAGGGGAAGAGAGGAAGTTTGGTCAGCCTACCTAACTTTATTTTCTCAGATCTTTTTTTTGCTCCCAGTACACCCCTATGATGTCATGATTTACTACAGTGATCATAGTATACTTTGTGTTGACAGGGTAAGAACAAAGAATACTAAAATAATAACTTTGAACGTAGCCACATTGGACCTAGCTGTAGAAAGGACATAATAAATCAGGAAAAAATATGAGATTGCACTTAAACCTACATGTTCCCTCCCTAGGGCATGGGGTGATATTGATCCGCTGTTTTGGTCATTTGAGGTAGTTCCGCGTTGTAGTGATTACTCTCATTGGCCTCCTCAATCAAAAAACGGTATTGAGGTAGAGCAGGGCAACTAACCTCTCCTAAAATGCCCATGTCTACTTTTGTGCATTCATACCCAAAGAAAAATACGCCTTAAAAATAAGGCAAGTAGCGCGATGTGCCTTGGCTCTTTACCCTCTTGCAAGCAGCTTGACTAAATGTAGGTACCTAAAACTTCTCTCTAATAAATTCAACTACATTTATTTGGCCCAATATTCCAGGTATCTACAATGTGACATACCTTGCACATGATGGAGAAGAGATTGGTGGTAAAATGCATCTTGAAGTCAAAGACCCTGAGCAGAAAGTAATATTGTCTAAGAATTATGGTGGTCAAGGAGTTTTCGCATTCAACAGTGAAGTACACGGGATGTACCATATGTGCTTTAGAAGAGTAGCTGACTCCAACTGGGGGACTGTGGTGAGTGCCATTTAGCAGGGAAAATTTCTTTATTCTTCTTTCACAACTTAGAGATCCCATTCAATTTTGTTCTCTACCAAGGAGCCACATTCATGTGTATATAAATCATCAGGAATCCTTGAAGGACCATGAATCTTCAAGTATTAATATGATAGACTTATAAGTGAATAAGATGACTTATTTCTAGCAGGGGAAAGGAACCTCTAGTTTAATGTCCCTTTCGGAAGGAGGCAATTCACGTTTAGTCAACATATGTAATATCACCCATCCAGATGTTGACTTGACAGAACTAAGCTTAACTTCAGCTGCACATAGCAAATCTTCTGAGCAGCTTGGCCTATCATTCTAACCTATAAACACAGAGTAAAACATGCTTTATTTTGTAGCGTATCAACTTGCACTATGAAGAATTCCCAAGAGATGAGAATCCTGAAAGCCGCCAAAAGGAGGAAGCTAAAGTTCTTTCCAGCGCCGAAAAAGCAGTCCAACGACTAATTGATGAATATCTTGTAATTGAGCAGCATCTGAAGAAAACAAGGGTTGGTTTCATTTCAGATTCAGTAATCCATTACTGGTCATCTAATAATACCCTAAAACCTTCGCGAAATCTTTTCAGAATTGTTTTGAAATCATTGTAAGTTGTTGCAAATCGTTCTTCAATTATAACCTACAGAATTATTGACCTTTCCTTGCTATTTCAAACTATAGACCTTTTTTTTATTTTTCAGAAACGGGAAAAGAGGTTCAGAAAGCTGAGCGAGACCACCAACAACAGGGTCATCTGGTGGGGGCTGTTTCAAGTTGCTGTTCTTGGATGCACTTCGTATTGGCAAATGAGGCATTTAACTAAATTTTTCATTCACAAAAAGTTAGCCTAAAGATTCCTTTTTACGCACGTTTATATTACAAGTGAAAGCAATTAAAACTAATTCAAGACTGTCAAGGACACCAAGGATCACCCTAAAGTGCTCAATTTTCTCGAACTGGTCTGTTGTTGCTTAATTTTTGGCTTCTTTTTTGTAGAATAGGCTATTCTCAAATTACTGTAACAGTACCTCTCAAAATAAACCTTTCTACTAAGAGCTTAACTGAATTTGATGCAATACTTACAACTTAAGTAGAGGAAAAGTTTAACTGAAGAGGTCAACAACATTTATTTGCTTTATACCACGAGCAGGTCACGACTAGTGTTTGTTACTTTTACATGAGGAATTTTTCTAATAGTCTTCCCTTTGCGCAAAAATTCAGCATATCAAGAATAACAAAAAGCATAGCAAAATGTGATGACTGCTTTAAGTTTTGAATCTGACACTCCTCAGAGTACTCGTCAGAAACAGAATGAAAATGGAACATATTGGACAACATGTGCCCTCAAGCTTAGGCCAAATAACTTTTGCCAATAAGATTAATCCCGAGCAAACATCTTACGCCACTGAGACTCAAAAAATACTCAAACACAACTCTGTTATAGGGTCAACGAAGAATGGGCTAAAATTTGGTAAGGTATAAAAATACTGAAGGGCTTATTCAAGGTTAGTGTTTGGTTAAGTTCAGGGTTGGACCTTTTTAAATAATTGACCTGTTTTATCACACGTAATGATTGGCTATCCCTGCACTATGTCAATCATAGATCTCTTTTCTGTTAAGGCGATTTCTTTCCCAGAGGATGATTATTTGTTCTTATTGTTCTTGTTCTGACGTACCACTGCATTGTGTCGCACACACATAAGTTTTGCTATGTTTCCCATTTTCTCAAAGTGAACTGGAAAAGAAGGAAACAATTCAAATGAACGTTGTCTCATAAAAAATAGCCTTTAAGTGTGCTTAGTCACACAAGAGTCTTGATTAAGTTGTAATGTTTTTCTAGCACTATTTGCTACGCACAGAATACTAAAAGAAATTGATATTTTGTAACCCATTATCAAACTTTCATATCACAACTTGAAATATTCATTACAACAGTATTCACAAACTGTCGGCATACAACAATGTTTACAATGTCAAGATTGTTCATCACTCAATTCAAATCTACTGCTCAGAAAACCGTATTTCACTATACATATGTGTCAGGTGAATGCTTTTGATTTACAACTGGTTGGGTTGCAGTTTCAGGAGGTAGTGTCTAACAGTTCCATCTGAAGCTTTTCCTGATATCCACCTGTTTTAAGGAAAACACATGTTGTCAAATTAACTGGGTTTAGACCTACTCTTACATAAAAAATCATTGACAAAACCCTTACGCCACATATTTATGCCAAGTGCTCTGCTTTCTTACGCCAAAGGGCTCCACTATTTTCTAAAAATAGTACCAAAATAAACCAAAAACAAATGATAATATGCAAACCACCCTCTGAAGAGAAAAAAATACGCTGGCGAGTCTGTAGGTACAACACAGATTAGTGGTGTAAGATATCTTGATTCTACTTAGTGTCCACCCTAAAGAACAATAAAGCTTTTGCCTGGTGTTCACAGCATGCAAACTTTCAGCCTTAGTCTTTCCAAGATCCACCAACTTCCCCAGTATAAAAACTTTGGGGATTCTTTGATATTTGCCGCCTCCTACTGTTTTTCATTGACGATTTCCTTGATCCTTGCCAAACAAGAGGTTTCTCAGTGAAATCAGGGGAGTTGAAAGGTTCGCCGTGAATATAGCCATCTATTTAAACATGAATATGGAGTTTATCGAGCGAGGGTGGTAATGTTACGTTACATAAACGGCTCGCCTTACATAAACAGACCTCACATATACGGCCTGACATATAGGGACCTGACATATATGGCCCAAGTCAGAATAGAGGGAAAAATATGTAAATTAGTCACAATAGATTTCTATCATCTGGTGGGCTAATTACGAGGCAAAGCTTGAATTCAAAGTTGGTATGAATTACTAATGCGGGGGGCAAATTTAGGGAGTATTATGGGGGTAACAATAAAAAACAAGTGCAATTCTCTGATTTTGTTGAAAATTTTAGGGTAAGGCAAGCTTGGGGGACTGATCTCAGATCTGCATACCCTTTTTCTAAATTTTTAAATCTGGGGCTGTATATGTAAGGTAACGTTACCACCATGGTTGAGGTTAGGTATCATGAATTGACATGTTATGGCCTGGCCTGGGCAAATGAAACAAATAACACTTGCATTCAAGATATTGGGATACCTAGATAGCAACAAAATAGCTTCCAGAACTATAAAAAACTACAAAAAGGTATGATTATATCCGATATATTTTGAACGGAAGTGTAGATTGAATTTAGAATCGCATACCAACGAGATAACTTTTTTTGATTTCTCAGAGTCTTTCCAAGACTTCTGAAAGCGACCCACAAGAGAACGGCAGTATGCATTTTATTCCTCCATCGTGAATGTCTTCTGTGCTTCTAAATGTTTTCAATTTAAACTCTTTCACATTGACTGCAACTACATGGAGTAAGGTGGGTGCTTATTTCAATTTTGCTTTTTATTTGGTGAATTTTATGCAAATACAAATTTAAATCTGAATCTTGAATTGGGAAATGAATATGAAACTACTGAACTCAACTCAATGCTTTTTTATTTTCTTAATGCAATTCAATTCTCCCACACTCGGGAAGGCTTGCGTTATTTTTGGTGCTGTTGCTGTTGGTGGTTTTTAAAATTGTGATAACGCAACGAATCGCTGAGAGAATATAAAGATTTTTATTTTCACAAGTAGAATTTTATGGAAATAGAGAAGGACAAGAAATGAATGGAAATTCAAAACCTGCGACTTCAGCCAGACGAAGTCTTAGTCGAGGAGGCCTTGATGAGAGCAGGAACTTTTTTAAGAAATTGTTTGTGGGGGGCAGCAAATTAAAAAAAGGGATAATGGTGGAGTTTGGTATTGTCATGATGTGCCAAAGGCAGGCACGCAATGGCCGAGGGCAACAGCTGGGGGTCTGATACCGTTGGCGTGATGGCGTGTGGAGCTCGTAGTGTGAGCTGCCGCTAAAAAACTGTTTGCTGCGGCTAGAATGGGCAGTATTATTTAATTTAGAACTTAACATGGCTACACAACGTTCTCTATTTTAAGGTACAGTTGTTTACATGAATTTTTGAATCTGACATTGACTATAAACTCATTTTGAGTGAAAGCTTCCACGCGAACTGGAGTAGTAGGCCTAAATTTATGGTGGCCTAGGCCTAGAGTTAGACCTCGTGACTTTATTTAGGCCAACATGACAAAATATCAAGATTACTTTGACGCCAAGTTCGCCGAGATAAGGAAAGATATGGCAACTAAGGATTGTATACAAGGACTACAGAATATTATTGTAAAGCAAAATGAAAAGATTGAAGTACTCGAGTCAAGATTGGCTGTGATGGAAAAGTATGTTTTGCAACTGGAAAATGGGCTTGATGATCAAGAACAATACAATAGGCGTTTATGCCTTCGTATTGATGGTATTGAAAGTGAGGAAAACGAATCAGCGGAGAAGTGTTTTACTAAAGTTAATTCTGTTTTTCAAGAATTAAACGTAAACGTCCCTGATAACGTAATCGATAGAGCCCACCGAATTGGACGCCCAAAAATTGCAAATGGGAAACGCGTCCAAACAATGATAGTAAGATTTACAACCTGGAGGCACAGAACTGCCATCTATCGTGCTAGAAAGTGTTCCAACAAATACAAGATAAGGTTGGACCTTACGAAGAAAAGACTCAACACAGTGAAAAATTCATCAAAACTACTTGAAGGAAGGAACATTGGATTTGTTTTTGCCGATATAAACTGTAGAGTTTGTGCAAAGATACAAAATAAGTTCCATTATTTTGACAGAGAAGAAGACTTAAAAGAGATTCTTTCAGGTTTGAGCCTTGATAATGATAGTGATAACGAGGAGGGATCAGAGACTGAAGGGTAACTGTTATTAATTTCTATTAAAATTAATCGTTCAATATCTATATCTATAATAATATCTATTTTGAGTTTGACTTCAGTTTTTTCAATTTTTGTTGTTTATATCCAATATCATTTTTTTTGTAACCACCATTGTCTAACTTTAAATGTACACAGGAAGAAAGGAAGCTAGAAGTGTAGGAAATAACAAAACCACTTACTGTTTCTCAACCAAAATGTGCTAAACAGATAATCCCATTTTGCCACACAATCAAAGCCAGTTGGGCAAATTTTTTCTAGTTTCAAGTTTCTAATATCTTTTTAATTTTCTTAGCATTCTAATTTTCCTTTCTCTTCTCCAACAACCAGATGATATCCTTAACTAATAAAATAGATGAAATAGTAGCAAGTATAAGTTCTGAGTCACAAGAAGTTCCAAAATCAAAATTCCCCTGTGCCATTTGTAAAAATAGAGTCAAACATAATCATAAATCAATTTTCTGTGATCAATGTAATAATTGGGTTCACATAGAATGTAATGAAATTTCAATAACTGAATACAAAGATCTCCAAAAGGAGCCTCATGACATAAAATGGGTTTGTTTGTACTGTTCCATACTAAATAACTCTGTTACCTTTCCCTTCACCCTGGTTTCTGACAGTGCTTTTCTAGATGAAACTGATTTTGAAATATCCTCCAGTTTCAATGTAACTCATCCATCTTTTGAAATTGCATCCAAATTGACAAACTTACCAAATCTTTCTGACTATGATATTGATGAAAATATCAACACTAATTTGAACTCAAAATACTATTCCGTACAGGAACTGGCTTCATTAGAAGTTTCCAATAAAGACTTTGCCATTTTCCACATGAATATTCGTAGCCTTCCTCTCCACTATGAAGAACTTCATGCTCTCCTGTCTTCTCTTAAAACTGAATTTCGAGTTATTGGCCTTTCTGAAATCAAGGTTTCTACCAATGTTCCTTTAAAATCCAATGTAGACTTACCAGGTTATAAATTTTACCACACTCCTTCACATAGTGCTGCTGGAGGTGTTGGCATATATGTTAAACAAAATCTTGCTGCCAACAAAAGGGATGATCTGTCTGTCAGTGATGTTGACTTTGAAACTATCTGGATTGAAATTGACAATCCTCAAAGTAAAAATATCTTATGTTGCTGTGCATATCGTCATCCTAGTTCAGATATCTCAAAATTTACTGACCACCTGCAGGATACCCTATCCACTATTGCTGATGAAGATAAAATTGTTCATATCATGGGTGATTTCAATATAGACTTACTGAATTATGGGGACCATACTCTTACAAATGAATTTATCAACTTGATGTTTTCTGCACATTTTATGCCTTCTATACTACACCCCACCCGCATCACTGATACCAGTTCCACACTCATTGATAATATTTTCCTAAATAACACCACAGATTCTGACATTATCAGTGGCAACCTTTTATCCATGATCTCTGATCACCTTCCCCAGTTTGCTATCCGAAAAGGTAATGCACCTGATTATAAAAATATGTCCTATTTTGCTCATGACTACAGACAGTTCAATGAGAGAAATTTTATGTCTGATTATGCTGAGTTTGATGTATCCTACCTCAACGATGAAAATACTGACTTAGATGCAAAATTTGATACTTTTCTACTTAATCTCCACATTCTTATTGAAAAACACTGCCCTGAGAAAAAGTTGAACAAGAAAATGATGAAGCTTAGGGACAAACCTTGGATAAATTTTCAGATCCTGAAAATGATGAAAATCAGAGATAAGCTTTTTAAACAGTTTAAAGTCTCAAATTCATCTACCGCTTTTAAAGTTTATAAACAGTTTCGCAACCGTGTTGTCAATGAAATCAGAAAGAGTAAAAAGAATTATTACCAACAGTACTTTCATGAAAACAAAAGCAATATGAAAATGCTATGGAAAGGTATCAAAGATATAATTAGTTTGAAACCAAAAAACTGTGATGCATTTTCACATCTAGTTAGCGATGATGGCTTAAAGATATCTGAACCTGTTAATATTGCAAACGAGTTTAATGAGTACTTTACAAAGGTAGCCGATGAAATAACTAAGAAAATTCCACGCACCCGGAAATCCCCATTATCTTACCTATCTAATCGAAACCTAAATTCTCTTTTAATTTCCCCATGCACCACAAATGAGGTATCTTCAGTAATAAAATCATTAAAACTTGGCAAATCGTCTGGACCCAACAGTATTCCAGTCAAACTATTGAAAATACTTGACGATTCTATTTCTTCGGATCTTTCAGTACTGATAAATGAATCCTTTACCATTGGTGTTTTTCCTGATAAACTAAAAATTGCGAAAGTTATTCCAATATTTAAGAAAGGAGTTAAGACTAAAACAAGCAATTACAGACCAATTTCTCTGTTGTCTATTTTTAGTAAAATCTTTGAAAAACTTATGCAGAGACGTCTTCAAGAATTTTTAGAAACATCTGAAGTCTTATTCTGTATGCAATTTGGGTTTCGTAGTGGTCACTCCACAGAACATGCATTAATTTCTTTAACTGAAAGTATTAAGACAACACTTGATAATAACAGACTTGGATGTGGAATTTTCATAGATCTTCAAAAGGCCTTTGACACCGTAAATCATGAAATTTTGCTTAAAAAACTAGAACATTATGGCATCAGAGATACAGCCCTTGCTTGGTTTGAATCTTATCTTACTAATCGCAGACAAATGGTTTCAATTAATGGGTATAACTCCTCGATGTGTAGTATATCTTGCGGTGTCCCACAAGGATCAGTTCTTGGACCACTTCTCTTTTTAATTTATATTAATGACCTACCTAATGTCTCTAGTATGTTGTCATTCTTTCTTTTTGCTGATGACACAAATATTTATTTTGAAGCTGTTGACCTAAATACTCTCACCCAAACCATTAATAAAGAACTGAGTAAAGTTAAATCTTGGCTCGACTGCAATAAACTGGCGCTAAACATTGATAAAACCAATTTTGTTCTTTTCCATTCTCCCAGGAAGATAATACCTGACCAAATCAACATCAAATTTGGCTACAAAAAGGTTTCAAGGGCCAAGTATGTTAAGTTTCTGGGTGTATTGTTGGATGAACACCTCAGTTGGAAGTATCATATTACTGAACTTCATAAGAAGTTATCTAAAACTTCCGGTATATTTTTCAAAATACGACACTATATTCCTTTGCAGCCTCTTATTAGCCTCCACCATTCATTATTCTCCTCTTTCCTTAATTATGGTATCACAGCATGGGGGCTAACATACGACACATACCTAAAGCCACTTTTCCTGCTTCAGAAGAAAATTTTGAGATGTATCAGTTTCCAAAACTTTGCTGCTCCTTCTGCACCGATTTTTCATTCACTAAGAATACTTAAACTGGAAGACATGATACATTTTAATATTTTGACTTTTGCATACAAAGCTATAAATAAATTATCACCTGCTTGCTTTCATAACTTCTTTACGCCTAACTCATCTGTTCACAGGTTTGGCACTCGTCAAGTAACCAGGGGTGACCTCTTTAAATCCTTAAAAAATACAACTCTCTATGGTCTTAAAACAATTCAGTATTTCGGCTCAAAACTTTGGAATACTCTCCCACTTTTCATTCGAGTTTCCAATTCTGTCTTAATATTTCGGTCTAATCTGAAAACTTTCTTCATAGACTCGTATTCAAATTAATACTACTATAAGATCAAACCCTCACTGCTACTTACTAAGACATCTGGTTGTAGGTTGCTTTAATTTTAATAAAATATCCTTTTAGTTTTTTTTGTTCTTACTGGGGGGACTCTCTCTCGATTAGTTTACCTATTTAGAGAGTTCCTCCTTAGTCAATTATTTTTAAATACAATTGTGTAACTGTAAGCTTATTTGTTAATTGTGTCTTGATTGTTAGTTGTTCGTAATAATGTTATGTAATTTAGTTTTAATGTAGTTTTAAAGTTGTATTGTATTTGGAAATAATTGATAAAACAATGAAAACTGAAACTGAAAACTGGTCTTGGGGTGCTGTAAGCCCCCAACGGGTCTTGGGTAGGGGTCTTAGGGGCGGAAGCATCCTGTAGCAGGGGCAGAGCCAGCATTATAGTTTGGGAAGGGCCATTCAGAAAAAACATTGAAGGGGGCCAGAAGGCAAAGCCTGAGCTGCTGAGCTTTTGATAACTTTCATTTTCAAATAACCTGGGTACCAGAGCGTGAAGAGAGGGGGTATGTTAGATCATTCATGTTTAGCTTCAAAGTAAAATTATCATGGAAAAATGAATCACTTAGAGCTGCTAATATATGTGTGTGGTTAATATTTGGGTCTATATTTCTAAGGTTCGGGTCTGGTCAATTGATTTAGTTTCGAATTAATTTCCTAAAAAATATATGACATACTTAAAACTTTACATTTTTGGAGATTCACTCAACCACCTGAGACGTAAGATGATGTATGATTAGTTTTAATTTTTTAGGTACGTGGGTAATGTTTTCTTGCTACGCTGTTGTTCAAAACATTACCTAGTTCATTTAACTGCGTCATCATTGCATTGTGTTTTTATAGACGTTTTGAATTGGCAGGTCACCATGGGTTTATGGAGGATGTTGGGGTCCAGGTGATTTATAGATTATTAGGTGAATCTAGGGTTAGGGAAGGTTTTTGGCAATTTAAGTTGGATAGTTTTGCACCTAAGGGCCTTAATGTCAGACTTGTAGATTCTTAATATTTGCGTCTCTTGTCTTTTCTTTTTGTTAGCACGTGTTGCTCGTTTTGTTCTTTGGTTTTCTGTGTCTTTTTGCTCCTATTCTCTCTGTGTATTTACCGTGGCTCTTTAAAGGGCGCGCTGCTATCTATTATTAGGTTGTTTATTTTTTTATCATTACGCTTTTCCATTGTGTAGCGTTCTCATTGTTTTTTCATTTGTGTTAAGCTTTATTTTCATTTCTGAGGTGTTACAGCGGCATTTCCCAATCCAATTCCCAAATTCTTCACTTTTTCTGTACTTGTTAACTTATCTTTGTTTTCTCAGCCCAACCTTTGTTTTATTTTTAGTTTAACCGTTATTGTATTAAATAGGTCCTTGTTTCGGTTTATCTCCTTGAAACCCTATGCTTTGTAAACTAGGTTTTTAAGTAAGTCTAAGAATAGTTACTGATGAAGATTTGTATCGGAACGTTTACAAGCATGGTTTATCTTTGAATTAATCGTTTCTTGTCAAGGTGTAAGAAACAAAGGTTGAAAAATGAATTTTTAAGCAAGGAAAAACTACTTGCTAAAACAAAAAATGCAATAGCTTGTGACAAATCTGATACATCAAAAGATTTGTACACTCTTCACTATTGAAATTTACCATAAAACTAGAAATCCGTTATGCATAAAATACTTAACAAGACAAGGAAAGGAAGGAAATTCATCACAGGATTTTTGTCATGACGCCTGCTGTATATTCCGATCTACTCTGATTCTTTTATACTAAAGGTCGAGAGACACTACAAAGAAATACACTCAGAATTCCGTTTCGTACTTCATGAACGTAAATTCTCACAACTTTCTTAAATTATTACCGTCTCCAACCAGTCGACAATTACAACTGCTTAACAATCTTAATTCTATCCTATTCAAGTTTACACAGTTTTACGTCAATGCAAATTCTAGCCAATAGCTTTACAGATTATAGGAAACGGATTATTTTTTAATAATAAGTGCGGCTCCAATCACAGAAGTTACAAATTTCAAATTACAAATTTTATGATAACAAACGTCAAAGTCAGTCATTAATTGGAAAAAGCCTGATGGTTAGTCCATGGTTTTTTGTCAAAGGTTGCCTAAAATAAATGATACAATGCCAGCAATGACACAAACATGATTCATGATTAATGATTCAAACATGAATTTCTGATAAGTGATATATTACTATCTAGAACGTGCTGAATCCCTCTTCACTAATAAGAAAATTCAAATGTAAGTGGGAACTAGCAATGTTGATATTCAGCAGAGCTTACAATTTCTTTCAAGTACCCAAGAAGCAAATGAGCCAGTAAATCTTGCGCCAAGAAAGAAGAAAGAGCCCAGCTCGAGAAAGAAGAAAAAGAAAGCCACTAGACCTGGATATGGTAATGTGGACGGATCACCAAGTGAAATGTAAGAATGCGAGCAAAAATGTCAGAGAAAGTCGTCACACCGCACAGCCTTCAGGGGTTTCCTTCAGGAGCAGATCCGGCCTAACCAGTCTGGTTCATGTGGCTGACCGGACCAAGATTTTCGCTTTCAAAATAAGGAAGTCATTCTTTTTTACAAAAAAGACAATACTGCTTCATAAGGCATTAGATTTCTATGGTAAATTTCAGTTGATTTTTATGTTTATCTGCAATGAAAATGCAACAAATTGCATTTTAGAGAATCTAGATTTCAAAGTTTTTCTTGGGTGTGCCCCGAACGACTGGTTTATCTCAGGCCGGCCCAACAATGGACAGCTTCCGCTGGGCCTCAGGAGGTCTGGGTGCTATGAATAAAGAAAAACTCGGTAATGAACTATCCTTTAAACATTTTTGATAAAATCTTCTTCAGTAAACTTTTCCAACAATTGTTAGGATACCTACCTTGAACCTAATTCAAAAAAACACAAGGCTACGAAGATATTAACCTAAACAGGAATTTTAGCTCAGCCTTCATTGTATTAAGTGTAGGAATAAGGTTTTTTTGAAACGGTGAGTCTGTGACGTGCCTTGGAGAAACTGTTAGTAATCAATAGTCAAGATTTAAAATCCAAAGCCTATTACAGGCACTTATCTTCATGATGTTCAGCTGCCTTTTGACCGCTTCGCGAGTGTCCTTCATTCCTAATCCATACACAAACGGGTCTGCTACTGCATTCACGAGTGAGATGACAGAAATTAGTCTACGAAGACGCTTGTTAACGCTGCCTTGATTACGATCACTTGAGAAATGTATGGCCATAAAGAGCGCAGTCGGCAACATGAAGATGATGTAAGCAGCGAAGACGGCGCATGTGCTGCAAGCTATTTTCAATTGCCGTCTCCTCAGATCGTTGGCTTCTCTCTCCCTGCCGAAGTGAAGCCTATCCTGAGCACGGACTTTCTCTCTGCTCAGCAAAAACAACTTCACTTGTGTGAAAACCACAATTATTGTGCTGCTAAACACAGTCGCCATGAATAGTAATAAACGGCCTAGCGTAAGCGTTGCTATATCAGCCGTAAGATGCTCGGTTATAGGGTATATGGTTGCAAGTCCAGTGATCCCGCCCAGCACCCATATCGAGCAAAAAAATGCCCTGAGGCGTTTCTTCGTCATGATTTCATTGACTCTGAAGCAGTGGAAGCAGCTGACGTACCTTTCGATTGACAGAGCAACGATACTGCCGCTCGAGGCTACGACCGTGGAGAAGTAGATGAATTGCATTATGTTTCGTATCACCAGGCAACTAGTCTTAGCCGTTGTTTTCACATTAAACATTAATGAGGCCATTGTTACAAGGAGCATCGATAGCAGCTGAATGCTATCTGATATAGACAGACTCAGCAGGATTTTATGGCGAGGCAGTCTCAATCTCAGGCGAGATATCAAACATTTTATGATGAGGAGGTGGAATGGTGCACATAACCCAATTGTTGTGATAATGCCGCCTTGAACAGGTGAGATACAATGGTGCTCACTGGTCTGTGCGGATGTGTCGTTGATTGCCATTATTGCTTGTCTCAGTATGGAAATACCACTGTGTTGAATTTACTGCTGTTTCTGGTACTGTTGCGGTTGTTGTTCAAATTTGGATACCGTTATCGAGATTGAAATCTCTGCTGAATAGGGAGTAGATCTGTACAAGATAGTCTATGTAAAGTTACAAGAAATCATGTCTAGAACCAGCTTGCGTTTCCCAAAGAATACAGTGTGTCTTTATAGCTCTTCTTCTAAGATTCTCGACACCTTTTTCTGTACCTACCATAAATAACAGTTTGTCGATGAAGTATCCATTTTTGCTCTCTTTAATCCTAGAATTGTCTGCAAGAATAGTCTTTATCGATAACGGTGTTAAGTCTTGCTATCTCTAGGATAGAACATGCAGCATTACGATTTGAGTCAATTTCTTCTTTTCTTCCATACATCCAGTCTGCGTTCCTCTATCCAAAAGATGATTTCAGATTAAAAAAGCCAATGTGTGATCTTCTATAAATATTCCTTCCTGGCCAAAAAGTACACAAGCTGGAGTGTTTCTAAAAAAGGTCCGGATTCGTGTAGGACACTTGTGAAATTTGTCTCTCAGCTGTCTCAAAAGGCGTCTCAAGTTTGAAACAGGCTTTGCAAATATTTGCTCGCGTCTTCTTTTTTATCAGAAGTTTTTCATTAATAGCTCCATCTGGACTCGAACGACTTTATAAGAAATTCATCTTGAGACAAAGCAGGATTTTGAATCAGTCGAGATGATAAATGTAAGTGAAAATGACCCACGTAGGACTCGAACCCAGGACCTCTAGATTAGTACTCTATAACTATATTGTAATGCTCTGGTGCTAAGTACTACTCTAGTACTAAGAACTAAGCACTACGTACTAGATCGACAGTGGTTCGAGTCTCGGAACGAGTTTTGCTAATGCGCAACCTAATGTTCATTTAAGGCAGAAAACTCTTCTATAACATTTGATTACTTGCTACACGCATTAGGCATAGTCAAACCCATTGTCGAGATATCGACCTCGTAATGATCGGAAACATCGTAGGGGTGGTTTACAGTTGTTAACATTTTCGCGAGCGTATAAACCGTACACTAAGCGGGGCGGAGGGGGTCTGAGGTTTGCGGAAGCTTTCTGAAAGCATTAAAATGTCGATTTCCTTTACTTCTGGCTGCTTTTTAGCTTTTTTACTCAAGTTTTACCACTTTTACTGTGGCTTTTTGGCTTTTTTAACTATTTGCTTGGATTCGAGCATGCGCAGAGACTCCACTAAAGAACAGGAACAATGGCGGCTGAGATCGATGTTGACGCATTCAAGTTATTATTTCTTGGATATAGTTCTTCTCAATCAAAATATTATTTTTTTACAGTTTTGGGAGGGGGAGAGGGTCCTGAAAAAGTTTCCCTTTTGAACGCTCGTGAAAATGTTGTCAATTGTGAACGCCCCCTTGCTGAGTGCCTTGTTTAGATATTTCAGGCTTTTCTATTAGTTTCTCTTATTTCTAACAAGTATGGTGGATGAATAAGTAATAAACGACTCTTTTCAGTCTGGGTTTTCTCACAAAGCTGATGAATCTCATGGAGCTTACGAGTCCCCCGAAAAGAGCGATTACAAGCCTTTCTCGTTCATCACTGATGACAACGAATACACGGGGGGCAGCCATATTGAGAAACATGTAGTTTCGGAAGAATAGGATGCTTTGCCAATGGACAAACAAATATCTACGAACGATGATCATGATCGTGTCTTAAGTTTTTTTATCACCAAGATGGGACACCAATTGGGGATGATGTTTATGTTGGTGGTGAAAACGGTCCTAATCACCAAGATGGGACAGCAATTGGGGATAATGTTGATGGTAGTGACATAAGTGGTTCCTATCACCTAGATGGGACATCAATTGGGGATGATGTTGAAGTTGGTGGTGAAAACGGTCCTAATCACCAAGATGGGACAGCAATTGGGGATAATGTTGATGGTAGTGACATAAGTGGTTCTTATCACCTAGATGGGACACCAATAATGGATGATGTTGATGATGGTGACATAAGTGGTTCTTATCACATAGATGGGACACCAATTGGGGATGGTGTAAATGATGGTGACATTAGTGGTTCTTATAACATAGATGGGACACCAATTTGGGATGATGTAAATGATGGTGACATTAGTGGTTCTTATCACATAGATGGGACACTAATTGGGGATGGTGTAAATGATGGTGACATTAGTGGTTCTTATAACATAGATGGGACACCAATGATGGATGATGTTGATGCTGGTGGTGAAAACGGTCTTAATTACCAAGATTGGACACCAATTAGGGAAAATGTTGATGGTAGTGACATAAGTGGCACTTCTCACCTAGATGGGACACCAATGATGGATGATATTGATGATGGTGACATAAGTAGTTCATATCACATAGATGGGACACCAATAATGGATGATGTTGATGTTGGTGGTGAAAACGGTCCTAATCACCAAGATGGGACACCAATTGGGGATGATGTTTATGGTAGTGACATAAGTGGCACTTCTCACCTAGATGGGACACCAATGATGGATGATATTGATGATGGTGACATAAGTAGTTCATATCACATAGATGAGACACCAATAATGAATGATGTTGATGATGGTGGTGAAAACGGTCCTAATCACCAAGATGGGACACCAATTGGGGATGATGTTTATGGTAGTGACATAAGTGGCACTTCTCACCTAGATGGGACACCAATGATGGATGATATTGATGATGGTGACATAAGTAGTTCATATCACATAGATGAGACACCAATAATGAATGATGTTGATGATGGTGACATAAGTGGTTCTTATCACCTAGATGGGACATCAATTGGGGATGATGTTGATGATGGTGACATAAGTGGTTCTTATCACATAGATGGGACATCAATTGGGGATGATGTTGATTATGGTGACATAAGTGGTCCTAATCCCCAAGATGGGACACAAGTAATGTTTGATGAAAGGGAAAGACATGCCTGTAAAGAAATCGATATTCCATCTTCAGAACTACCAAAGCAAAGTCATAGTCCACCGACAGTTCTACTGAGCTGTGTTGATACCCCGTTCTCGGAATTTTTGATCAAGGCTGATAGTATACCTGTTTTAGAGCGTCAATATGTCGACCCGGATGATATAGTAGTGCCTAAAGAAAAGCATCTTCAGAGATCGTCAATATAGACTCGATCCACAATCTTGAGAATGAGACTGGAGACTGAGATAGAGGCAGTAGAAATATGAGTTTTCCAAACGAATTGATTGAAGGTTTGTTGGAGGTCAGAATAGAAAAAAGCGGACATAAACCCCCGACTGAAGTTTCGTATGACTTGAATCCGTATCAGGACGAGCAGACAGGGATCTTTCTTGAGACTCCAGAGTCCAGAGAACACCATCTGCGGTAACTTCTTTGTAGTGTGTATGATGCATCACCACAGTTGTAGGTGGGGGCATGCAATATATTCCCATTTTTAGGAGGGGCTACAAATACACTCTAGTGTTTCCTAGGTGCAAGCAAAATCACTGAATTATTCGGAAATTCTTGCAATTTTATCATTTTTTCGGAAAAATTTAAGCGCTGACTCGGTTTTCGATGATTTTTCATGTTTGATCCTGCTAAATTTACGCCCCTGCGGTCTTGTTAGAGAATATATGCTGAGTTTAGAGTGGAATAATCACCAAATTATTAATGGCTTTTGCAAAAAGTTGGAAGTTTAAAAGATTCAATTTTAACACTTTGGATGTCAGTTCGTACCATCTACTAATTCTCATATCCCCAGTATGCGACGCAGACCATTGTGAAGGAGCAAACATTGAATGAAAGGAAATAACATTCCCAGTTATATTCATTTGTCTTTCTACATGGTGGTCTGTCTGAGTGGTCTGTCTGTCTGAGCATTTGTTTCATGCTTGCTGTAGAGGGTTCTCATTGGTTCTCATATGTCTCTCAGAGATGTCCCTCCACTCAGAGCTGTGCTTCTCGCGTAGTGTATTTTAAAGTCACCATTGGTAATCTTATGAAAGCATGTTTGAAGTGGCCATCCCTTAGCATTCTTATCATTGATGGTAGTATTGGAGTAGTTCTGTGCTGATTTTTCTATGCCTATATTTTTGTTGTCCCATTTTGGCCAACTGTGAATCTAATCGCACTCCTTTACAACCACATATTTCCCAAATATAGTTGATGTGACTGTTTCTGGAGTCGTCTGTCTCCAGCTCTCACGATTTTTCCAAAAAATCTCCAGAGCCATTACATTACGTAGTTCAGGCCGAGTCTGTAGGTTAATGTCCACTTGAGACATGTACCAATATTGAAATAAGCCTCAACTACCAGGTCTGGAATCTTGTATGAAACCACCTACGTTTCTGGCAACACTTGAGGGGAGACTAGCCCTAAACGGCGATTGTATGGCTGCTGATTTCAAGAAGTTATTATCTAGAAATTTGGATCAGAAACGAGAAAGAAGACTCTCTGTTACTCAAAGTTTCATGCTCCAGCAGTTATCAGACATACTATAATCTATTTGTACTCTTCGTGATTGATTAGCACTACCCTATACACTTTCTGGAAACCTGGATCTTTTCCTCTCTGAAAAGCAGCTCAAATATGTTGTTTGGTTTTCAGGGAGGAAGGAAATAGCCGTCATTTACGACTACCTGGATTTTAGGTGCTGAATGATAAGGCCCTGTTTATTCGGGGGGGTGGCAATCCCTTGAGACGCGAGCCTACCCAGTTCGCACAGATCGCACTTCTTGTTTGGTGAGATCCAGCTGTAGTGAGCTGAAAACTCTCCATATGAGCTGAATTCACCCGGACCAGCCTGCAAGATGAGCCAATTTCTTTTGAATTTCTTTTGAGTTTTGATTTTAGCACTACCAAATGTTGTTGACGTCAGTATCAAAAAGGAGGCTGGCTTATTGGTGTGGGAAAATATTTCTCCATATGAAAACAGATTGAAAATTATCCCACCAAAGAGGGATAGGTCGGCATACAGAGCTGACCCATCTTATATAAGCAAGGCCTAAGGGAATTTCTTTAACAGTAGAGAGTTTCTTATCAAGTCAATTCTGTTTTTGTCTCAATTAGTACATATCGCAAATTGTTATGAGTGACTGAAACTTTCTTGGTCAGCTAAGTTCATCAGATTTTAATTCTTTTAGTTTTGACTTTGGAAAGTGACAGGGACACATTTTTCCTTTGGAAGTAGGGCATTATGTAGTAGGGCAAAACACAATTTTGCAAGGGTTTTGGAAAGCCCTGGTGACTAATTTTGCGAGTGCATTGACGAGGGCGATCGCCCTCGTAAAACAAAAAGGCTTGAAGGCCATCCTGATAGAAAATCCAAGTTTTTCGCAAGAGATGAAAGCATTTATAGATGAAAGTGATGAAAAACCGTAAGAGTCTACTACCCCGGATAGATATAGAGGCTGCAATCTGTTGTCAATACTTCATCCCCTATGGGGGCATTTGAGAAGTGTGTAAAATTTACTGTAGTCAATGTATTAAAGTTTACTGTAGACAATGTGTGCAAAATTTACTGTAGACAATGTATGTAAAATTTACTGTAGAGTGTGTAAATTTATTGATGAATTTGATCAAAGATTGGCAATCGGTGTGAAGGAGAATTCCATATCTCAAGATTCAGTTTCTTTTAATGAAATGGGTAAAATATCAAATTCCTGAGTTTTCATCAACGTTTCCCGTGAGGAAGATTCTTTTCATGTGATTGACATAGGCTTTCCAGCGGTTAAATGTTTTGCCTATCAAGCCCGAATTTTGCAATCGTGAGAATTTCTCTTTCAGAGTGCAAAGATAAAGTATGACTGGGTTGTTCTTCGCTCATCAGTGCGTTTAGAAAAAGAAGACATTTACTATGACGATAGCTCAGGACAAAATCCATGTAGAGTCAAGGTATGGAAAACATATTCTAATTCTTTCATGACAGAGATTAGGCCAGAAAAAGCAGCCCCAATGTTTAACAGGTGAGATATCAAAGACATCCTGGGATCGACTAGAAACTACGGTGTGGCATGTTGATTTTCGGCTTGTGCACAACTATGGGCCATGTGGAGTAACCTTGTAACCTTGAGTTGGGGATGTGCCCAGGATGCCGTTCAGCTGGTCCGAGAATTCCTACTCGAGGGTCGTCAAATTGGGTCAGAAATCCAATCAAAACTCTAGATGTCTCACAAATCAGATTCTAGAAATGTTGTCAACCGTCGTTCGCTCTTTAAAATCTTTCTTCACAACCTTTCTAACCACAAAACTTTATTTATTTCCAGTTGATTAATCAGGGTGTGTTAAATTGGCTGCATTATTCATACCACAGGGAAACCAGAAATTTGTTTAAAGCTGGTTTCTCTTTTCATTTGCGAGGAAGGAGAATTTTTGATTTAGGAAAGGAATAGTAAATGTTTAGCGAGGGGCAAGATATGAGATGATGCTTGTTTCATGAAGGGTCACGTCGCGTGCGAATGGCTTTTTCGTCGATGTTCTTCAGGTCACGTCGCGGTCACCAGTTTAGCGAGGGGCGAGTGTTGAGTTACTCGTCCCTCAACTAAGAATTTGCATGTCTCGCTTCTCTCTGGCTCTCTGTTCTCCGTGTGAGTCGTTGTTGCACGTAAAACACTTCGGCATTGGATAAGTTCTCCTGAAGGGTAGACATGCAAATTCTTAGTTGAGGGACAAGTAACTCAACACTTGCCCCAAGTCTTCAACAGTTATCATGTTTCGCTATATTTCTGACTTTCATCACCATTCTTCACGGGAAAAGCCTGTATCATGCCCGGCGTATTAGATCCTGTCCACAGTGTTCCGTATTCATTTGAAAACAGATTAAAAATGTGTCCGTCTTCGCTTTGTGTTTAATTTGCTTCACTCTGGAAACGGACACTCTTGTGCGTCATTTATTTTATATCGATACATCTAATAGCTTCAATTAAACTAATCCAGATCGATAATTAAGATCAAGTCCAAAATTAATTGAAACAAAACGAACACAAGCTACATTGGCAGCTGGGGCAATTCCAATTGTTGATCATACTTTTAAATTATCCAAATTTTCAGCTGTTTTTATTGTACCAGGCAGATTATTCAAGATTTTAGGACCTATTGACTGCAGCAAACTCCTTGACCCAAATGTCACTAGATTTTTTCGGTAATGCTCCAGCTTCAAACCGTACCTAGATGAATAAGTTGAATATTTCTCTCTGAAAATATCTTTTGTCATGCCGAAACAAAGATGTAATCAGCTGATATATCCTTTCCCGTCATAAAAGAGTGTTTTAGTAGCTAACATTATGAAGTGTATTAGTAACATTTTAAACATAAGATATCATAGTCACTATTAATGTATAGCAGATGTAACTAACTAGCTATGGTGAGTATAGACGCTGATCAAGAGGAGGGTACGGGGAGCGTGGCCTCCCTCCCTAGCTGCATGATCTGATTTTTCTAATGCAATGTTAAGGAAAACAACATATCATGGTTTTTAACATTATAAACGACAACAAACAAGTATTATATAGCTATAACTGTAAATAAAACTATAATCGATAAGGTTGCCATACATAACTCACATATAATTATGGCAATCAATAGCAATATAACTATAATTGCTATTGATTGCCATACATAACTCACAACCTGTTTCATGAATAGCCCGCTTGCTTTTTAGATTTTTTTTTTTTATTAATTTTATTTAAAGTTGGTATAACAATAGCTAATCGTAATTAATAGGGTTACATAAGCTAATTCAAACCAACTAACTAACTAAATAATCGAAGATTACAATAATAATTGTTGTATTAACAAAACCATAACGTCATAACTGATTAAATTTTATATATCTAATTTGACAAAAAACGCCGAAATAGACTTTGTATGGGTTACATTGACATAGCCTATGTTTGGTATGAACTCTGTGCAAAGCCTACAGTTACATAAATTCCTAATCTCGTCATTATTATCAATTGTTTGCTGAAAGCTTGGCACAGAAGTACAGTTCTTCGCGTCTTTTGGGAGTGAGTTCCATATTGAGCTACCTTTGAAGGTTATCGTGTCAGTGCCATATTTATTTGTGTTTGGCCTGATTAGCTCAAAGTGGGATGTTCTCAGATTATGAGAAGACTCATGAGTACAGAAAATCTCTTTCATAAAAGTTGGATTCATGCCGTTTATTGTTTTGTAAATTTCCATCAATAGTTTTTGAATATTAAGCTGATGAATGGTTGTAGACTTGTCCTGTTGTAGTAGTTCGGTAAAGCTAGAGGATTGGTCATTATAGGCTATCCGTAAAGCTCGTTCATGTATGGAATTAATGAGACTATTACTCTTTCTGTTGCAATACATCCATACAAGGGGGCAGTAGTTAAAATGCGACAAAACAAATGTTTTCATAAGTAGGATCCTTTTGTTTGATCCCAAGTAAGGGGCTAGCCTCGATAGTGCACTGAGCTTCTTTCCTGCACTTTTGCAAATTGATTTGATGTGCTTATCGAAGGTTAAGTGACTGTCGAAGGTTATTCCAAGTAGTTTAGCTTCGTTTACTTCTACAATTGGATTGTTGTTTATTGTTATCATTGCTTTATCACTTCTTTTATTTTGTTTTGATTCAACAATCATTAGTTTGCATTTATCCTCATTGAGAAGCATTGAATTTTCCTTGAACCAATTATTCAAAATCTCTAGTTCTTCGTTGAGGTTTGTAACGATTGGGTCAATGTCTTTACTTTTTACCCAGATTGTGTTGTCATCTGCATAGTTACATAGTTTGCTATTTTTCATAAAAAGAAAAAGACCATTTATAAATATATTAAAAAGTAAGGGGCCCAATACTGAACCTTGAGGCACTCCTTGCTTAATTTGCATCCATGTGCTGTAACTAGAGTTTATTTTGACTCGTTGAGTTCTGTCATGAAGATAACTTTTCATTAATTTTAGTGCGTTTTTGCCGAAGCCGTATGCTTCAAGCTTGGCAATGAGCAATTCATGTGGAAGACAGTCAAAAGCTTTGGAAAGATCCATAAGGACCATTCCATTTTTTAGTTTTTGATCCACGTTTCTTTTCATATCCTCAATTAATCTTATTAAGGCATGTTGCGTTCCGTATCCTTTCCTAAAGCCACAAATGAGAGGGGAAAATTTATCCTCCATGTGTCTGCAAATTTGGTTTGACAGTATTCTTCCATAAATTTTACAGGCCGACGGAAGGACACTAATAGGACGGTAGTTGACTTTTGATGTTGTGCTGCCTTTTTTATGGATTGGTGTTACATTTGCACATTTCAATTCTTGGGGGAATTCACAGTTAGTGATCATTTCATTAAATATATTGTTAATGTGAGGTTTAATACATTCAACAGATGCTTTAAGGAGTTTAGATGGGACATTATCTGCACCTGTTGCCTTTTTTACATTTAGGATTAGTTCACTGTTTGTGTATTGTAAAAACCGTTATATTCATGATTTCATTTTATCAGTCACAGGAAATCCTACGAAATTTTATTAAAAAACTTATAGACAAGGAATTTCTAGTAACTATCTGACAACGTGTCTAACCTTTGATTTTATGCTTGATTTGTATCAAATCGACCATGGAGATGACTTTAAAAAAATTTGGATTTTGGCCAAATTGGATAGCCATTTTGCATGACGTCAATAACTGTCCTTTTTAGAACTAATGTCACTATAACTATTTGTGTTTCACGCCTAAAAACACTATCTTTAGACATAATGATTTTTCCTCAATGTGAATGACTTCGTTCTAGTCCTTCTAAGATAAGAGTTCTGATTACTAAGATTGATAATGTTGTTTAGCAAAATAATATTGTTTAGCAAATTTTAACGAAATTTGTTAGGTAAAACTGATATAAAATTACATATCTCTTTAGATCCTCGTATGGTTAGACTTAAAATGTCTAATGTTTGGTAAAATTGATATAAAAGAAATAACTCTGTCACAAAGAAAGCTCGGATGGCCAAGTGGGCTAAGCTAGGGGTTGAAGTTGCACAGACCGTTGTTCGATTCTTCGTACGTCAAGACTTTTTATTTCTAAAGTTTTTTAATGTTTGTTGAAAATGATAAAATAGTAATATCTCTCCAGGTAACAACGCTTGTGTGGCTCAGTGGGTTGAGCGAAAGGGTCTAGATGCTCAGAGTCTAGATGTCTAGATGCCATAGTTCGACTCCTCGTAAGGTAAGACTTTTGATTTCTAAACTCTGAATAAGAATGATATCAACTTCAAACTTATTCTGTCGGTGAGCTCCGGGTAGCGTGCAGGCAGAGTGCTTGTCTCACAGTCGATGGGTCGAGGGTTCGATCCTGAGATATACTTGGAGTGAACCATCCCCTGGCATTCCAGAAAGTGGCGTTGGCTCCACAGGAATTGTCGAGAGGGGCGCCAGGGGTCGGGGTCTCCCCTGGCGGCTCCCTGAGAGAGGAACTAGGGGGTTTTGAACAAATTTTGAAAACGACGAAAAATGAGTTAAATAAAGAAACTGAACGAACGAAATGATAACTGATTCATTTTCTTTGTTTCGTTTCGTCAGTTAGTTTGCTTTGCTCAGTTCGTTCAGTTCGTTTGTTTTCTTCAGTTAGTTTGTTTTCTTCAGTTAGTTTGTTTTCTTCAGTTCGTTCAGTTTCTTCAGTTCGTTCAGTTTCTTCAGTTCGTTCAGTTTCTTCAGTTCGTTCAGTTTCTTCAGTTCGTTCAGTTTCTTCAGTTCGTTCAGTTTCTTCAGTTCGTTCAGTTTCTTCAGTTCGTTCAGTTTCTTCAGTTCGTTCAGTTTCTTCAGTTCGTTCAGTTTCTTCAGTTCGTTCAGTTTCTTCAGTTCGTTCAGTTTCTTCAGTTCGTTCAGTTTCTTCAGTTCGTTCAGTTTCTTCAGTTTGCTTAGTTGCTTCAGTTCGCTTAGTTCGTTCAGTTCGTTCAGTTTCTTTAGTTTCTTCAGTTCGTTCAGTTTCTTTAGTTTCTTCAGTTTCTTTAGTTTCTTCAGTTCGTTTAGTTCGTTCAGTTTCTTCAGTTAGTTTAGTTCGTTCAGTTTCTTCAGTTTCTTTAGTTCGTTCAGTTTCTTCAGTTAGTTTAACTAAACTAACTGAAGAAACTGAACGAACTAAACTAACTGAAGAAACTGAACGAACTGAACGAACTAAAGAAACTGAAGAAACTTGGACGAACTGAAGAAACTAAACTAACTGAAGAAACTGAACGAACTGAACGAACTAAAGAAACTGAAGAAACTTAAACGAACTGAACGAAATGAAGAAACAAAGTAAACTGACGAAACGAAACAAAGAAAAACGAATGAGTTATAATTTCGTTCGTTCAGTTTCTTTATTTAACTCATTTTTCGTAGTTTTCAAAATTTGTTCAAAACCCCCTAGTTCCTCTCTCAGGGAGCCGCCAGGGGAGACCCCGACCCCTGGCGCCCCTCTCGACAATTCCTGTGGAGCCAACGCCACTTTCTGGAATGCCAGGGGATGGTTCACTCCAGGTATATCTCAGGATCGAACCCTCGACCCTTCGACTGTGAGACAAGCACTTTGCCTGCACGCTACCCGGAGCTCACCGACAGAATAAGTTTGAAGTTGATATCATTTTTATTCAGAGTTTAGAAACCAAAAGTCTTACCTTACGAGGAGTTGAACTACGGTCAGAGCATCTAAAGCCCTAAGCTTAATCCACTCGGCCATCCCAGCTTTCTTGATGACAGAGGTATTACTTTTATATCATATTCACCAAACATTATAAACTATATAATCAACGGCCCTTGGCTTAGTCCATTTTGCCACCCAAGCTTTCTTCGTATGAGGGACATTACATCTTTATCATTTTTACCAAGTATTATAAATCTTAGAAATCAAAAGAATTTCGTAATCTAAATTTTCGTGAAAAGAATTAAGAACTACGATCTCTACAGATAAAGCCCTTGACTTGCTCCACTTGGCCACGCAAGCTTTCTTAATGAGAGTTATTACTTTTATCGATACTTTTCTATCACTTTTAGCAAATATTATAAATCTTAGAAATCAAAAGTCTTGCCTGACGAGGAATCGAACAATAGTCCAAACATCTAAAGCCACAGGTTTAGAATACTTTGCCATGAAAGCTTACTTGTGAAAGAGGTATTATTTCTATATCATTTTTGCAAACCATTATAAATTATCATCTTCCTCTATCCAAGCTTTCTCTTTGAGAGAGGTAATACCTTGATATCATTGTTACCGAGGGGCGAATCTTGGCTGAAAATCTTTAAAAATCTCTTAAAATCTTAGAAATCTATAAAAATCTTGGAAATCCTAAAAAATCTCTAAATATCTCGCAAACTTTAATTGAAGTGATTGGCCCCTCGATGTCTACCAAATATTGTCGATCTTGGTAATCAAAACTTTGACCAGAGCCTTTTTCAAGAAATTATTAGTGGGGGGGGGGGCAAATTAAAAAAAGGGATAATGGAGATTTCGGTCTCATCATGATTTGCTGAAGGTAAGCAAGCAATAAAGCTAAAAACCCTGGAGATCTGGGGGTGCTGTAAGCCCCCAACAGGTCCAGGGCAGGGCCCTAGTAGGGGTCTAGGGGGCGACGCCACTGGAAGCTCTTGACATTTTGTCATTTTTGAGGTCTCAAAATCGCTTAAGTTTCCTTCGGATCCTTAAGTTTCTCTTGCTGCATATGCTAATAGACCAAAGAAACGCCACTGTATAAGTAGCTGATATAAGTGGCTGATGAACAAAACCAATTGACTACACCTTTATGATTGCAAAGAAATGAGGTCAAAACAGACTTTTTCAAACTTATCAGTACGAGAAGGGATAATTTTATGGGGTCAAAAACGCCATGGCTGGAGGGGCAAAGTTGGAGAATGGGAGGGCATTTGCCCCCAGTATTACTGCTAAAAAAGGCTCTAACTTTCACCCTAGCAGGACTCAAACTATGGTTCGAAAATCCTAAATCCATCTGGGCTGATTTTGAAAGAAAATATTTTAGTGCTTTTATACGCTTTTTAAGGCTATTATAGCCCAATTTGTTTGATATATAGCTGAACAGTCTTAAGTGAATTCAAAGCCCATCTGGAACAATTTATTTTGGCAAACTTTGACCAAAAACCATATGTATCACCATCAGGTTTTTTTCAAATGTTTTGCAGATTTTAAAAGAAAGTATTTTTGGTGATATTATTCGCTTTCTGGCATAATATTGCCCCGAGAAAAGTCCAGAGTGTTTTGAATGAGTATTTTGCAACCATTTTGCTATGTTGATAATTGCTTCTCTGTCAAGACCAAATCTCCAATTTTGCATCAAAAATGTACCATAATCGATGCTTGTTATATTGAAACAGTACAATATGAACTTTTTCTCAATATCTGTAATTTTTTATGATCTTAAATATCCTCGACCTGGCATTTGATTTTCCTCTTTTTCTAACAGATTTGTGAAATCTGAGGATGTTATCAATTCTTGTTTTCTTGTTTCACACCGAGCAGGCTTTCTCTGCAGAATCTCGGAAGCACTTCCAGCCAAGGCACCAGGATCCGGGCACCAACATTGCAAACCATTTTTAAGGGTTTTTTCACATTACTCAACAGTAATACTTGCAGAGTTTGAAATAGCAACTTTGTCAAAATCATCAAAATAATTTCTGGGTGAGATGTTTTGATTTTGAGAAGTGAAACTGACAAGCATTTCACTTAAATAAGATTGCTTCGAAATATAAACTTTCATGTTGATAAAACGCAGGCAAGGATGAAGTTTTTAAATGGAATGCCTCTATTCATTACAAAAATGAAATTACAAATCTCTGATGGAGCACGTATTGTTGGTAATATAAAATTCCAAAAGGTATGCTTTTCTACTTTAGACATGGTGTTAATTTTCTTCCAAAGCTCTTTTCATACACGATATATTTTTGAAAACTTTCTTTATGCTCTATACGAAGGAAGACTTTGCTGAGCTTTTCATTAAGGCCATCACATATGATCTTATCATATTTGTACACCTATTTTCTGATCTTTCCGAGAATATTTTCCTTTTCAACTGTGTCAAATTCATGTACATTGCAGAAGGAAATTAATTCCTGACAGTTGTTTACTGTTTTGGCAGCCATTTTGTTGTTAGGTGTCTCAATAGATTTTGTATGGATGGGAGTGTAGTTCCTCGCAATTGAGAATTTAGGGTTAAATAGATGTTGCCAGATCGCCGAGTCGCTCATACTTCTACGCATGCGTGGCGTTGTTAATTTATCTTGGTCCCACATTCTGCCTGAATTAAAAACTTAGTTTTATAATATTAAATTAACACAAAATAAAATGGTAAACAAATTCACAGATCCACTCAATAGTATGTTATTCGTACATTTCTCCGAAGGCGAGATTTATTGTCACAAGTGTCTTCACTTATTTAGAAATTACAGTTCTCTAGCGTGAGCAACTCAGTGATCTGGCGATATGTGGTTAAATCGCCCGTCATTTCTAACAACAACAACAACAGCAAGAAATTAAATGAGTACTAGACTACTTTCACATTTAATGTTGTGGGTGATTTATCAAAAAATAAAAAGTGGAAGTGCTGATTGAAAACCCTGCAGTGTACTCATTCTGAGTGGAATTTTCAAGTGCTTTCTCCCTTAAATTTACTTTCACTGTGTCAAGGAATGATTTCTTAATATTCTCCCTCCGTTTCTTAAAATTTCCCAGTCCTTTCCCTCGAGTTTCCCTATCAGTGCTTTCTCCATCAAATTTCTTTCCACTGTGTCAAAGAAAAATATTATTGATATTTTCTTCCTTTTTGACTCGCGATTGCGTAGCAACGCCGAGAAGATGCTGTAGATAAGGAATTTCATGCGGCTTTTATTTGGTTATTGCTTGGTCTTACTTTCTCTTGTCAATGAGGCTTCAGAAACTGCCGTTATCCGTGTCAATGACAATTTTTATTGTCATTCCACGATAATCATTGAATTCTATATTCTCATCTGAACGAGGCAGATCAGCATCTTGCACTCGTCTCTTGGATTTAGCAATGAGACAAATAAAACGAGTCCAAGAAATCGCTCATCGTGAAAATGAGGTTAACACTAAACCGACTTCACTCATAGTGGTTTAATTGCTACACAAAATAGGCTTTGTATAGTCTCTTGTATAACAATTGAAAGCAAAAATATCTAAAAAGCTCCCAAATCTGCTCCAATTGTTCAGTTTCTTATAAATGTGTAATATCAAGTATACCCTTCCAAGTTTTCATGGTGTAATAACTAATAGTAGTAAAACCTTATTTGTGTTTCTTATAAAAGTTGTTTTACTTGAAGAATATATATTTTCAAACTCATAGTCATGCAACATTTAAATTCAAAAAGATTTGTAAAGCTCAAAGAACAAGAAGTTGAGAAAGCTTTTTGTCCCTACTCCCTAATCTTCACCCATTCACCCTGTCCCTTTTCCCATAAAGCAAGGGAAAACAATGAAAAACAATAAGTGTGACGTCAGATGAGACAGAATTTCATTTTGCAGAGAGAGGACATCGTGACTTTATCATTTTTTTATGAACCCATGTAATTGATGCGTAGATCTCATAAGTCTCGATGAGAGAGAAACCGCCACAGAGACTTCCGAGGGTCAAGTAGTGGTTCCATGGCACAGGGAAATATACCCAAAATTAAAAAGGGGACAAGGAAACATTGACAGCAAGCAGGGATCAGGGAACACGAAAGATCAACATTTCTTCTTAGAACAATGAAGGAAATTATACAATTTCTACAAGGGAACAGGGGAACATGACCCCCCTCTAGATTGTCTCCAGAACAGGTGACTTGTCCCAAACGGGCGAGTTTCTCTTACTGCATTTACTCACTCTGTTCTCCTTTTCTTGCCATTTTGACAGCTTCACGAAAGACTACCTCGCCTTGAGGTCGAGAACTTGACGTCATATAGGCAACTTCAACTTGCAAAGAAATTTCCTTCTAAGTGAAAGCACTATATCATATGCAATTTCCACTTGTAAAGCAATTTCCTTCCAAGTGAAAGTACTTTAATGTAAATAACTTTCACTTGTAAAGAAATTTCCTTCTAAGTAAAAGCACTGGCACACACACAACTTCCACTTCTAGGGAAATTTAGAAATGAGAGAGGAATCACTTTTTTCTAATTTTCAATAAACATTTAAGTAGTCTTATCTTACGAATAATCGAGCTACGGTCCAAACCAGGCAATATTAGGCTATGATAGCCTTAACAACGCCTAAAATCACCAAAAACACTTTCCTTCAAAATCAGCCAAAAATTGGAATCTACTCAGGAGTGTTCAGGAGCAACAATAGACTAGAATAACATAATAGAACTTTTTTTAGGTTTTAAAAACTCTAATAATATGGACAAAATCATCCCACCTTCCACGAGGAGACCCGAGAGGCTAGATAAAAATAGCATGCGTTTATATGCTGGGAGTTGGAATGAAATTCAGCACAGCGAACTGTTTTTATCTCTTTTTGTTCCTTCTACCTGATGAAAAGTTTTCCACATAAACAGAAGATGATGGAAAATACAATGAATTGTGTTGGATGGTGGGCTCTCTCTTCTAAGCTTGAGGGCTACGGAGGGCTACAGAGTGGGATTATCTTGTCTATATCTTGTCGAAGCATACCTTAAAAATACATACAGTGTTCTTTTCAAATGATAACTCCTGTACCAGAGCAGCGAGGTATTGCCATAGGTAGGAAGCTACCTGTGAACTAGACTCGATGAGAAAAGTTAAGATGTGTTCAATCTTTCTTGTATCTTGCAGATGGATGGGTAGCTGTGGGGGGCGGGGGCACTCCTTTTTTGTTAAGTTCATCGATGTAAATGCGCATCATCCTCGCTCTGTCGTCAGCAATGGGGTCGAGTAACAAATAGCGTTTATCTTTCTGTAAAGAAAATGATAACACATCGATATTCAAACACACTTCTGTATAGGTGTACATTTTTGTATAGCCTTCGCTATACATAGATCAGTCGCATAGAGCTTAATTTACATGCTTGGCCAATATCACTTTGCCTCTCAGGCTTATGATTTTAGGTCTACACAAGTTCAAACATTTATTGAAAAAAGTAGTTTATTTAGACATGATAGCCACCAGTTATCATGACAAGCCTTTGATATATAGTGAGGAGTTCACACCTCTCGATCCGACCTTTGCATTAATAGGAAAGAAACCATATTTCTCATTGCCCAATGATGGGAGACGGATCTCTCCCGCAACGTTGCCCCACTAAATATCAAAGGCTTGTCATGATAAGTGGTGACTAGCATGTCGAATATTCTGTCAGAAACAGCCTTGATAAGACCAAATGTATTCACTTAGTTTATTTAGATTAATAAAATACATAATTGCACAACTTCCATCCATAGATCACATCCATTCGTGCTAGTTAATCAAATGCCAAATTACAAAGGCACAGAGCGATCATGAAGTTGAAAGAAGACTAGAAAGTACTTGGCATCACTCAATCGGCCTTTTGGGACGGTGTCTGGTTTGCGCTGCTCGGGGTGGAGTTTTGGCTCTGTGGCCTCGGGCATCTTTGGTTTGCAGGATTCCTATACGAGGTTCTTTAGAGACCCAACGAACAATCAGCGACCTATTGCTTTGTGTTTTTTTGTCTTCGTTATTTTTACGTTCTTTTCATTCGATTTGTCGATTGTTAAAAAGAAATTGTTAAGTGCCGTCCATAGGCGGGACCAGATGACGTCATGTCTATTTCTGCTATGGACGGCACAGAATATTGCATTGTATTTGTTTTCTTTTAAATTTTCGTTGATATAAAAAAAGTACTTAATATCTCTGTTTCTCTGAGCTCCAAGTTTTTATAGTCATCCTTTCCTAGTTTGATCATTTCGTAAAATAGATATGAGATTTTGGAAAAACATAGCTTCTACAAATACATCGTTAGTACCAAATGAAATAATCGTTTTTCACAAAATGAATTCCTCCAGACAGTGCATCTTACAATTACATTTTTGATGACAAAGAATAATTCCGTAAACGTCTAGGCGTTTTCCTGACTGAGGCAGTTAAATAAGAAAGAATTCAACAATGCTAGAAACGACAAACCTTTAGAATTTCTGTAATATTCTTCATGTGACCAGGGTTGTCTTCCAGTTTGTCTTTTGTCCTTTCATGAAATGTTTGCGCATTTATTAGAATCAAACATCGAGGTTTCACAAAAAATGTTTTACATTGCACACACTACCTCTCTTCATGGAATCTAACGAAATTTGAGGTAGTAGTGGTGTTTGGGAGTAAAATTTTACTATGTTACCAGACAGTCAAAAGGGTGGCAAGTTAAATCTTGAAAATATTTTTGCCAAAATATCATCCATCCGTTGTAAAATATTCAAATCTGAAGGTATTGGTAGAAACAAGATCTAGATTTTGGGTTTCAATTTTCTTTAGAGAACATCTTCAGAAATTAGCAATATTTTTGAAAGAATAAAAAATGTGTTCTTTTCTATCAATACCTGCAACAGGTATAAGGTATCTTCCCTGGAAATTTGACAGAAACATCTTGCTTGAAAAGTTTTTGAAAATAATACGTTTTAAGTCTACAGTGCTAACTCAACCACTTTCCTTTTAAAAACCTCCTTTCTTCGAGGAGATTGCTTGCAGCAAGTACCGAGTCAAAAATCCCTTGCGACCGCTCCGTCACATGTTCGGATGGGTCTTCCCTGCCTGGAATCTGCAGCCAGAATTCCCTCAGCAAAAGTGGTCTCTTAAAATTCTTGCTGATGTAGCTAATCATGTTGAACTGTCTCATAAAATTTAGGCAGCAAGGTAGAGAAATGCTTTACACCAATCAGCTCATTTGTTCATTTTCCGCAGCACCAATCACAACAGGCAGAAGAAAATGGATTGGGTAGGATTAAATGAGTTGATTTGGTTTGACGTCAGGAGAAAATTTTTCACCACTACTTTGGGTCTCCATGTTTTTTCTGACGTTGTACCAGATCAAAAGTCATTTTCTCCTAACCTACCCAATCCATTGTCCTTTGCGTGTTGCGATTGGTGCATCAGAAATTGAATAAATAAGCTGATCTGTCAAGAAAATGTTTTCGCTCAAATAGTTACAACAACCGTAATTTCTTACCGATGTGTTATTAACTTGGTTTCTCTCAACAGGTTTCTGAAATCTCCCTTTGCTGTGATCATTCTTTCCCTCATGTAATCATTGAATTCGTGCTCTCGTTTCTGCAAAAAGATGAAATGAAAATCATTAAAAAATAATTGAAATCTCTAGCGTATAACACTCTATCATCATTCACAGTAATAATACGAGAGCCTAACTATCTAAGTTTATAAAATTCTAATAGATAAATTCAAAAGTAAACTATGCTTGTGTTAAACGTTTCGATATATATCTTCATCAGTAACTCTTGAATGAAGATGTATATCGAAACGTTTAACACAAGCATAGTTTATTTTTGAATTTATCATTCACAGTAGATACTAATAAGAGTAATAGCTAAAAAATAACATAGCTAATTAAAACCTACTACTAACTAAGAATGAATTAAAGATCGACATAGATTGTACATGGCTAAAAAGCAGAGATGTTATTGAAAGTTTATTGATGATTATACCGAAAGTTTGAATACAACTAAGTCAGGAAACCAACTTGAGTTATTTATCATGTACATAGTTTACAACTGCATTTTTCACATGTCTAGTTTTAATGAGTGTTTTGAATTTGCAAATAGTTTCAGACACTTTGACCTCATTCACAATTGTGTTCCACGAAAACACCCAATAGATGCTACACTTTGTTTTCCGTAGGCAACATTTTTATACTTCGGCACTTGCTAATTCTTAGATCATATTTTGAATTTTTTCTCTGAAAATTTCTTTCATGGAAATTGAACTGAGGTCATTATTTGTTTACTATACTACAGAAGGTTCCTGGGAGTTTTTTAAGGCGCTGAATGAAAGGCCAATTGACCACTTTGACAATGACATCAATTCTTTATAAATTCTTCTAGGAACATCATACCATCGATACCATGTGGATCCAAATCCCAAAGGCGTGCACTGCTCTTAGCAACGCATGGATTTGTTTTGCAATTGTACTGTTAGCATAACGGTATGATGAAGAATTCTTGCTCTGCAGGGAATCACATCACTTGCCTCACTTTCAAGCATATTGTACGTCATTGTGAAAGGGGTCTATTGGCCCAGTAAGCCCCTGGGCTAGCCCCAGCAGTGTAAGAACAAATGCCACTTTTTGCCCTGTGGCCTGAGTCGAAATGGGGACCCTTTTAGTTTTTCTAATTGTAAAAATCTATTGTTTTATCTTAATTTTAGTTCATGCATATTTTGAAAAGAAAAATAATGGGGAATAATTTTTGGTTTTTGGTGACAATAAGTTTTTGCATATCTAGATAATAATTTATGGGGCCAGCCTGGGATTAATATATTATACGGGCAGTAGTACGAACGATAATCTTCGAATAAAACTTGCCAGATTTTGGGGACCCCTTTTCATCTTTTTCCCACCAGTAAAAAGACCTTTAAAATCCCTTGGTAGATCTCTCAGTATAAGGCTTTGAATATTATTTGATTTATCATCCAGTATATTCATTTGAGTATATACTTGGTCAACTTCTATATTTATTTTTGATATTCAGTGGGGCGAGTGGCTAAGCTGCTTAAGCAGTTTGCTATGCAGCTGAACTCAAACTTGGCCTTATGAGGTAAACATTTGGATAGGAAATCTTTGAGGTGTTGACTAAACCACTCTCCCCACCTTCCTTCGGAAGGGATGTTAAACTAGGGGTCCCGTGCCCTTGTTGGCATTAAGACCTCTAGCCTTTCACAGGGTAGCACACTAAATGTAAGCAAGCTCAACTTCAACTCTGAATATAACAATTCGTTGGCTTTCATTCTCTTTATGGTGTCCTACTCTATTGAGTGTTAGATGCAAACTTTCAGTAGTTATTATGTTTCGCTATGTTTTTAATATTCCCCGCTCGCTATCCTCAAGTTCAGCACAAATCAAAAACTATTCGAATCATTCTTGAAAAGGGCAAGAGTTTTTCAGTTGTAAACAACAAATTAGTTTGACTTAAATCGAACTCAACTAACAATGATACTTGGCATGCCCCAACGTCAATATATCCTATTTTCAAAGCTAAAAAGAAAAATAAATTCAAAGCTTTAAATTACACTTACGTCACTATTGCCAAATCTTTCGTATCTCAGATCATGACGTAAGTTTCTTTTCACATCTCTCAAATTCACATCAAGTGGAATCTACAAATAATCTAAAATCCTCAAACAGAAACAACAACAACCACTTATTTTGCCAATTTTTCAAATTTTCTACAGCAAACTTAAATAGAGGCGTGTACTTATAGTTTTTGAGTCCACCCACCCCTCTATTTATCCTCGCCACCTATTTTAGCTCTTAATCAATTAATTTCCTGCACTTCCTTTTATTATCATCCCCAATAACAACAACAACAACAAAGCATTTTCTACCAATAAGTCTCCCTTGATGCACCTTGTTGTCTTATAATCTTTCATTACTAAGACCTGCAACTATGGAAATTGACAAAATATTTAAGATTACAATTTTGACTGCTGGATTTAGATTCTAAAACTAAACTTAAGTCCAGACATAAATTTTGCGCATCCCTATGTATGATATGATTAAACTATACTGACATATAAGATTGCGGACAAAGATGAGTACGCTAACCACTACGACTGTGGGTAGCACGCTCGCTTGCGTCTGCCACAACCCAGATTCGAGACACGGTGGTGGCATATGTAAATTGCAGTAGCCTGCTCTAATGTAATTTCATTACCCGTGTTAGACTATGCCTTGTGAATTATTGCTGACTTGTAAGATATGGAATTTAGCTATAAGGGATTTGACCACAAAACATAATGTTAGGGCGAATTTATGTCCTAACATAACTTTTTATGGTCGACCCCTTGTTAAAGTCCAAATCTTTAAGTCCGTATATTTTCGATGATATCCAACATAGGGTTGTGAGGATTCATGTTTGGGCAAAAGTTTAGTTCAAGTATCTATTCCAGCAGTAAAAACTGTGATTAATTTCCATTATTACAAGTCTCAGTAAGGAATGGTGGATTCACAAAGGATTCTGGGAAAATATCCCAGATTCCTTTGCGCTAGGGGAGAAGCACAACAATCTGAGGTGATGATGTTGATTTCAAAGTGGTCCATTTTTAAATCAAGTTACGTGCCTTAACACAATTTTTCGAATATTTTGAAGCAAGGATATAAAATATGATCTTAAACCAACCTCTGCTTCCTCAAGCATCTTTCTAAAGTGCTCTCGTTTTTTCCTATTCAGCTCTTTGATGTGTTCTGTGAAAACAATTTCCTTTTCTGGCTTCGATAAGACTTCCAGGGCCTCCCAGCGTGGGTCTCTCCTCAGCGCTCTTCGCGTCTCTTTCCACGTCAGCTCTGGGTCTCGAACCTGCAAAGAAATACATCTTGAAGAGTCTCGCTATGGATCATAAGATTCAGGCTGAAAGGAACTGTTTACAATGAAACACCAGGAGATACTTTCGCTGTACATCGTTGGACGCTTTCTTTTTCTGAATTCCAAACGACAGACTCAAAGTTTCAACCATGTAAAGGAAGGTTTGGATGTACCCATGCTTCTTACAAGGGCAATTAGATTATACCAAAGCAGGCTACTGCAATTGATATATGACACCACCGGGTCTCGAAACAGGGTTGTTTCTTCTTACGTACATAACTTATTTGATAAAGCAGGTCAGGGTAAAAGGTAGAATAAAAGCTGATATGTACCTTCTTAAATGTTTGGGTTCTAGTACTGAGATTCTTATAAAAAATGTGGAAAAAGGTATGTTATGAAATGAGACCTGTTGCCCTTTGGGAAGACCTGTTTACCACAACAGAAACATCTTTTAATATCGATTAATTCCCTCTTATGTCACCGCATTGGTGGTTCAGTGGTAGAATTCTCGCCTGCCACGCGGGAGACCGGGGTTCGATTCCCCGCCATTGCAAGTTTTTTTTTTCGATCGATTTTTTTACTGAGGAAAATTCACCTCTTTATCTGCGGTTATATGGATTTTCCTATGATTAACAGCTGATTTCTTTTTGAATTTTGAATTAACATGATTTCATGAAAAGTTGAGTCGGAAACGAAATCAGCTCCTTACCTTCTGCAATCAAACATTCAACATGTATCTCTCATTTAGATAGGCCTTTAGATATATAATAAAGGGGGTCGTGGAGAGAATTGGAAACACGACAAAACATTAAAACCACCAAAAGCCTTCAGCTTGACATCAGAAACAGAGAATCAAAAGGAGAGACGCAGTAACTAGTGGGGCCCCCCTTACTTCTCTTCTTTTGAAGAAAAATCCATATAGGCAATGCATTATCTGCATGTTGTTATTAATTCTATGGAACACAATGGAAGGCTTAACGTACTTAATGGTCCCCCAGAACTTCTGACAGCTCCTGGTCATTCCTGATCGAAGAAAAATAAAATGACTGCAATTGTCCACTCGGTGTCAGACAAAACTCTTTAGCAGTTATAATGTTTCGCCATGTTCCAGATTTTTCTCGCCATCCTGAAGTTAGTACCGAGAAAAGACAGATATATATGATGTGAAAAGCATACCATATCCGCCAGAAGCGCCTTGAAGTTCTCGACAGCTTTCTCCTGCAGATGAACTCCTCGTTCCAACTGTCGTTCCCTGTCGATCTCTTCTTTCTTCGCCCGCACCTCTTCTTCTCTCTGCTTGATGCTCGCTTCGATGCGGTCTTGTTTATTCTTTTCCTTCTTGTTCTCTTCGTCGTTCCGCAGTTCCTTCAACTGTTCTCTCACTAGATCCTCGTCCGTGCCTTCAACCTAGCAAAGGATTTATGAGAATGGTGACAGGTAAAATGTACCAACACAAATATACATCTGAAAGTTACTAAAGGATTCCAGTCCAAGTTTTCCTGAGTGAAAGTAAAATTGAAAAAGCTTTCTAAGAGGTATGTACTGCATTCACCAACTCAAAAAGAAGAAAGATTTCATGAAACTCCTATATTATTTGATATAAATAACAAGTGTAGGATTCCAGAGAGTCTTTTTATTCTTTGGCTTATTACCAAAGATAGATTAAGATAAACTTTTCTTAGTGAAAATAAATATAAATGATCACTTACTTGCATTTTTTCGACATATTCCTCAAACAGGGCCTCTCTCCGATGAGAGCCCTGCACGGCCTCGTAACGAGGATCACTGCTAATAGAAGCTTTCACTTTCCTCCATTCTGAATTCTTATCCAAGCCTTTCAGCTCACCCAAAAGTTGAATGAAGTCGTTTTTGATCTGTAAAAGATCCATAAATATCATTTCAAGAAAACGAAAAATGATGCAGCAACAACTAAACGACAACAATTAAATCATCTTAACAAGCAACGAAATCTGTTCTATAATGTAACAAAAGTAATGATCTTACGACGTACACACAAAACGAACTTTTTTAATACACGAACGCATACAATTGATGAGCAATTTGTATAACTCACCCTAGACACTCAATTATTGATAGTATTTCAAAAGTAGATGTGGCTTATATTATCAACTTTTATTCAAGAGACACTCAGTTGAATAATACTGCAATGTGCTGCTATGGTAAAACCAAACATTAAAGTCAATTCATTCAGTATACTGCAGCTTTCCTCTCAGCTGTACCTGACGCTGCAAGTGGAAGGAGTCATGCTCCTCGGTTCGAAACCAATTTCCCTAAAAATAAGCCTAGCCCAGTTGGAGAACATAAAGTTAGACTTTTCGAATCAGAATGGCTTAGAAAAATAACTTAGAAGGATTTTTAAAGTTTTTAGGGTGTTTAGAGGCTCGGCTTTTTAGAGTGACCACTATGAGTAATCTTAGTAAACTTATCCAACAATTCTTACGGTTTCAATGAAATCCCTAAAAATCTTCATAAATGCTTTTGTTCTTAAAAACATCTCACACACCAGGAGACAGAGTAATACACCCTTCAATCATGGCATGGCTTCCTATGAATCGGCAATAGCTAACACCAAAGCGCTTCACTTAATGCTAACTATTACATTCAATGTAACGAATATGAAATTGAAGCTTTATTTACCTTTTATCGCCACAAATTGCTTTATAATTGAACATAACACAATTCAGTTGTATAATCTGTGTATAATGGTGTAACATTATTAAACACATTATCATCGAGTGAGGGGAGTCAACAACAGCAGATAGAAACTCAGATAGTTAATCAGAATACGATTCCAAATCCAAATCATGTTCCCTCGACCACTGATAAGCAGGGGAGACTTAGCTACCCTGCAAATTTACATGAGCAAGTTATATTTAGAAATCATATTCGCCATGATAAAATGATTTTAATCTAAAATATTCATAAAAATATAAATAAAACTTTTTGGGTTTGCCATCTTCAGTTTGACCACTATTGTTTTCCTTATTTCGATCTGAAAATTATTTTCTGATAAATACGTTTGGAATTAAGAATTCACTTATATCTTGCAAGTTAATAGCTCGTCGGATTTGAAGTGATCAAAACTTCAACTGGTCAGTATTTGATTCCGTAGAGGAGTAGAAGACATATGGAAAAGACACTGAAATTTTGCATGCGATGAGAAAGAAATATAATTTGATGTTGATACTTTCCCCCTACAACATTCTTCTACATCAGAGTAAGTTCCAAGAAGAAATAGCCGGAGGAAACATGATTTGAATCTAGCATCGTAGAAACTTTAGACATATCCAATTCATGAATTGATTATAAAGAGGTTGCTGGTGATGAATTATACACCTTTTCGTGTTTGATCTCAAAACTCTCACTTTCTCACTCACAGTACTTCATTCAATTAAATATCACATCTTCGTATTACTGGGATGCAAGTAATGAAATCCATTTGTACTAGCCACACGGAAATATAACAGTATTCTAATAATTACTGGAATCTCTCTACCTCGGATAACCCTCTGCGGGCATCACACACAATTCACGAAACGGCATATGAAAATCTCACGTGACCTGCCTCTCATGGATATTGCTTTAGGCAACCATTAAAGGGAATAGACTAGCTGAAACGACAAGTTGCTTTAAATAGACTCAAAAAAGCACATTGTTTCCATCATCACACAATAAAACTGAGTGAAAATAGTTGATGAATACAATTATGAACTTAGCGCATCAGCTCTTATTTGTCAATTCCCTTCAAGCTCAGCAAAAGAGGAGTGTGTATGTCAAAAAGGTGTAGTTTTCAGTGCTGTCGCCACTGAATTATCAGGCACATCCCGAATCGCAACCCAAACCATCACAAATCGCTTCAGCGCTCACACAATGCAGAGAGAACCTAATGAAATTCATTAACATTTGCACTGGCCCTTTCGACAGGCGAAGACCATTAAAGCCAGCCATCAATTGCTAGTGGTGAGAAGTAACTCCGATTAATTGTTAGTCAAACGCTCTCGAATCGATTGTTCTTGGAACAAACTAAATGATCTTCTTTTTGCAGCCACTAAAACCGTTTTGGTTTTATAGGCTTTTTCATGAAGAAAATTGCACGAGAGCAGCAAATGGCTCCTGTCATTTGGTTTACTAGCTCTAGTGCCTGCTTTACCTGTGGGTATGCAAGTGATCACTCTGGTTTCAACGACAAGGCCTGGTTATAAACAACACCTTGCCGACATACACACCTCCCTGACTGATTGGAAGCTCAAGCTCTCACATTCACTCTTATCTCGAGGAGAGATTCTCTCAGGGCAGGTCCATACGATGCTAAAGAAACTGGTAACAAACCTTCTCTTCGCGGGCTTTCAGCATTTCACGCTGATTCTTTCTGAACTCAACCATGAACTCGTTGAACAATCCCTCCCTCTCCTTTGATTTCTCCACTGATTTGAACCTGGCGTCTTTGCTGGCATTCTTCGAAAACTCACTGAATGTCGTTCTGCAAAGACCAAATAGACACTTTTAGTGATCAGGACATGACGAAGCAAGTAATTTTTTGGCATTACAACAGAAATGCATTTTATCCAGATATTTTCGAAAATTGGAACACGTTTTTAAGTCACTTCAAATAATCAAGTAAAGATTCTATTCAAATAAACTACAAAAATTAGATGCTTTTACTTCTTTTACTACAATTTGCACACTAACTCAACCCTTTTACTATAATTTGGACACTAACTCAACCCTTTTACTACAATTTGGACACTAACTCAACCCTTTTACTATAATTTGGACACTAACTCAACCCTTTTACTACAATTTGAACACTAACTCAACCCTTTTACTACAATTTGGACACTAACTCGACCCTTTTACTACAATTTGGACACTAACTCGACCCTTTTACTACAATTTGGACACTAATTCAACCCTTTTACTACAATTTGGACACTAATTCAACCCTTTTACTACAATTTGGACACTAACTCAACCCTTTTACTACAATTTGAACACTAACTCAACCCTTTTACTACAATTTGGACACTAACTCGACCCTTTTACTACAATTTGGACACTAATTCAACCCTTTAACTACAATTTGGACACTAATTCAACCCTTTTACTACAATTTGGACACTAACTCAACCCTTTTACTACAATTTGAACACTAACTCAACCCTTTTACTACAATTTGGACACTAACTCGACCCTTTTACTACAATTTGGACACTAATTCAACCCTTTAACTACAATTTGGACACTAATTCAACCCTTTTACTACAATTTGGACACTAACTCAACCCTTTTACTACAATTTGAACACTAACTCAACCCTTTTACTACAATTTGGACACTAACTCAACCTTTATGCAGGCCGATAAACCAGCTAAGACCGAGAATGGGATTGCCAGAAACATCTATAACAAACCAACAATGCAAACTGTACGCTCCAAGCCTAAGTTTATGAGTTATTGGAAAGCCAGTGTGTTGATGACCGAGAAGGCACATTGTGAGTCTTAATCAGATCGTTATATTTTGCAGGCTGTTTGTAACTAATTGAGTACTCTTTGTGTATCTCAAGCTATATATACCATTTAAAGTTTCCCTCATTGCTTATCAGGCAATTTGAGCACTGTTTGGTTCTTGATCACCAACAAATCGCACATGGCATGCACAAGTTTAAGGCAGTGCAAGTGTGGTGATCACTGAGAGGGCACACTGGGTCTCACGATTCCACCTTTATAGCAATATACTAATGAGAAGAAATTGGCATCTCTACAAGCCTATTTCCTGACCCTTCACATATCAGGAGAGACATACTCTGATCCTCTATGTTCATATAAAAAGACCTTTTTTCCTTTAATAAAAACAATACAAATTCTGGTCCACTCTTAGGAAAACTTTGATGATAAGTCTTGCTAACCTTTCACTGGTCACAAATTGTTGAATGAGCTTTTTGTATTCTTCTTTCTTCTCTTTTGCCTTCACCTTCCTCTCGCGCCTTTCCTCGTCCGCTCTTGACCGTACAAATTTCTCAAAACACTGCTTCCTTTCCTTCATGTTTAGCAGTAAATAGCGAGAGTCGAAAACAATTTTGTGCAGCTCTTTCTCCCACGTGGAGAAGGCAGACACCTGAAATGTAAAACATGTTGAAGTAAACCTGAGGAGCTGACCCAGTATTCACCAGTTGAACACTTACTAAATGGACAATCTCTTTGTTCTATATTTTAGAATATGGACAGCGTCCATGCAAGATGGTCATCTGCGCCATCTAAAAACTTGTAAGACGCATGGGGTTAATTTTGTCAATCGCAGCAACGGATCCATCAATTAGGGAGGAAAATCGTGTAATTTTCTTACGTGTTTCTCGTGTGTTATTTACCCCATTTTACAAGATGGTTATGATGTAGAGAATTGTCTAAGTTCTAAATCATCAGGTGCTGCAGATGACCATTGTGCACAATCGCATGGATACTGTGCACATTCTACAATCTAGACCATATAGCCCAGTTGCCCATTTAGAATGTATCAACCCGGTACGATATTTCGCCCAATATTCTGCCAGTCCCTTTTTCTTGCTTAGAAAAATGATCTTAGCATAGGATAACGTTTCTGCAACCATTAAAAAGGGATTCAGAATGTAAATCTGGGTGGGTAATAAGAAAAACATTTGAGAAATGTTTATGTTTCATGCCCCTAACACTTCCTTTTTTTAACAATGGATGACACCCTTTTGGAATTGTTCATAAAATGTACAAGGGCAAGGCTGTTTTGTAACGTTGAGAGATATTTACCCGTCATTTTCAGGATTAACTTTTTTATTTGCATCAACAAACACCCTAGTCTATTGTTGGTGATTGTGAGATCCATGTGGCTGTCCTCCTTTAGTAAAGGATGGCCCACAACGCTTCTAAACAGTAGCTGTCGGTGGCAGGGAAGTATCTTAAATTAGAAAAAAACACGACTCACCCCTTTCTCTAGAAGAAGAGCCCAGAATTCTGTCATCCGGTCCTCAAGACTCGTAGTTAGCTTCCTAATTTCAGCATCACGTTCCTTTTTCAATTTTTCATCGACTTCCATTTCGACTCCTTGGTCTTCCGTTGTCTCCTGCTTGCTTTCACTTTCATCTTTGATTTCCATTGGCGCATCTTCCAGCCTGAAACAATTGAGCTCTTATTAGAAATAGGAACTAGGAAGCATTCAAAAAACGTTTAAGAAATGTTTCAAAAATTACTTCTCAAGATACCGAGACACCGGATAAGTGCGGTTCTGTTGAACACAAGAATGCCTGGTACCAGCAGAGAATAAGCAGTGAGGTAATGCAATTGGCAGTTATCGAGCTCATAAACCCCTTAATTAGAAACCAAGTGCCTTAAAGATTGTGCTATAAAGCTCAAAAGTAAGGCTGGGAAGGAGCCAAGTTTATCTATTTGGTGTGATAAATTATTTTGAATGAAACATCGGATAAGTATGGTTTTGTTGAACAAAGGAACGCGTGGTACTAGCAGAAACTAAGCTGCAAAGTAATGCAGCAGAGCCGCACTAACATATCCGTTGTAAAAGTAAAAACTCGTGATAAAAATTCTAAATATTTCATCGCATCAACTAGATACACTTTGCTCTTCCCAGCCTGTATTTTAATGCATGTTTATTTGACGTGTAGGGTAAATAAATTCAATAATCTGTGATGACAATAAGGTCATCAATAGGGTAGAGAATAAGATAGGAAAACGCTATGAATACTTTGTTTTCTTAGAAACAGGCTCTCCATCTACGTCACTTGGCGCTGGAGTAGGATCTGCAAAATAAACATACAAAACTCTGATAATTCTTTAGGAAAAAGAAAAGATTTTACATTACAGACGTATTTTCAGTCAGCTTTAAACCATTAAAATAGGGACAGAAAACTTGTAGGAAACCTATTGAATAGCTACAAAGATGGTTTAAGAAATTGAATTGCAAATAAATATGAAATATGTTTCAACATATCTATTTGTTCTTGACTAAATAGAAAGGTAAGGGTAAAGGTGTAATTCTATAGTTTTGTATATAGTTCCAGGAACTACTCAACTGACTTTACATGGTACCTCCTCCAGTCATTTTTCACATACTAGGGTACAGCCACATACGCACTCATAACTACTGACCAGGTGCCCGTTTATACAGCCGGGTGGAGAGAGAGGCACAGTCGTGTTCATATTTTACCCAAGGATGTTATCCTCATTTCGCAAGGGCTTGGTTTTGAGCCCACTTCTTTTCAGTTGCGAGTCCAACGCCTTACCACTACACTATCAATCGAGTACCAGCTTATATCAGCTTCAATTTACTCAGTATGAGGTTTCATCTTAAAAATTAAAAAATCTTGGCACATAAATTACATCTCCATAATCAACTATCATTTACCTTCGCTTTTCTTTGCATCGGGTCCAGCTTTAATGATCTCGTTAATTTTAGGGTTTTTCTGGAGTTCTGCTGGCCGATCCCAAATTGAAGTCTTTGATGTTGGGTTGAAGAAAAAGTATTTGTTATCTGCAGTCCATACAACATGCCAGCCTGTTCCTGGAATCGGAACACTGGCAATTGGTTGTCCAGGGGCTTCATCCGCAAGTTGTTTGTCTCTTGCCAATGAATCTTGAAAAGATTTTTCGTTTTGAGCTAAAGCGTTCTCTTTCTGGAGAATTTTCTTCTCTTTTTGAGGGACAATGTTTTCTTTTTGAACAAGTTGAATTGGTTTGAAACCTAAAATTATACAAAATAACCATAAATAAACCCTTTTGAATAAGAGCCCCTTAAAGAGCCCCTATCATGACCTAGGCGGCTTTTTCCAGGTCGGGTTAATAAACCCTATTTGACTCAAAAAATCACACAGAATCATTGGAATAAAGGAATGAAATGCAATCAAGGGTGAGAGGCCGGCTAACCTATGTGCCTAGCTGGTTGGGAAATTGTGTTGCTGAACAAATTCTGCAACAAAGCGCAGATTGGTACAAGCTGATCTTGTATTTCTACTCACACTGCAGGCTTATTGCAATAAAAACCCAGGTATTGGGAAGAAGTGGCAATTACATACCTACAACATGAGATAGCATTGCATCCATGGAAGTAATCTAAGGCAGGGGAAATGAGCATAAAAACCGTGGGGAACAGGCCTATCCTCCATAGTAGTGAACATCCTCCACACTACTGCACAGACGTTCCCCAGGATGTTTTAGGGCCTGTTTGAGGAAGTTTACCTCCTTTGAAGTGAAGTTTTTTCATAAAGACGCAAAGATACCAGTGAGGTGAATTAAATTCGACCGTTTTTCAATGGAAAATCAATGATAGGTTTTTTTGCTCTATAGGCCCTTAGACTGGAATGAAAACAACTCAAAATACTCTCACCTGGTTTATCTCTGGTTTCATCAGTGTTTTCAGTGTCTTTTTTGACTGCATCACTTTTTTGGTTGTCAACATTTTTCTCCTCAGACTTTTCTTTAGGTTCTAAAAGAACATTCAATATGGTCAGGAATACTTAAAGACAATAGAGAAGATAGCATGATTGAAAATAGAATTTATCAGTTATAAGGCATGATCCTATTGGCCCACAGATCCTGTCTCCTGTCCAGCAGACTTCTCACATGACACAAATCAATAAACTTTAGCATATTTTCGGGAGGTCACCCCTTCCAAATACTTGCAATGATTTTGAGTGGTCCCAGAGGGATAAAAGCATTGCTATTGGATATTCTGATTGGAGCAACATCTTTGAAATATAATAAACAATTGGACGCACATAGCAATAAACGAAATATTCCAATCAAAATAAGCTAAATAGCCAAGATTTTGGAAAAAAATTATGATAAGAATAATAGCCAAGATTATTAAAATAACAAAGTAGACGGAAAAAATAATAATTATTATGATAATATTTTTCCCTTATCTTGGCTACCCTCTTTTTTCTTTATAAGAATAAATTTTATAAGAATATTGAGGCTCAAAATCGCCAAAGAACAATGGAAATTTAAGAATAAACAATGAAAAAGTTGAGGCTCAGGAAAATTTCAAGTATTCTTATAAAAAAAAGAGTGCATTTAGCCTATTACAATTGGAATGAATTTTTGAAATACCTTTTGTTTCTTCATCAAGCTCTTTTGGCCTTTCCCAAGTAGATTCCAGTGTCTTTGAATTATAGTAATACACTCTACCATCCGGTAATCTATGCTCAGTCCATTCTGCCACAGGTATCTGCAGAGGTACCTCCATTTGCGGAAAAGGTGGCAATGCCATTCCTGGAAAGGGTGCTGGAGCATTTGGTCCTCCCATTTGGGGGGGAGCTAGCAAACCAGGTGGGGGAACTGGTGGTCTAGAAATGGGGAATCTAGGGGCATTGCTAAAAAGGAAGGGAAAGATTTGTTAGTTTCAGTTGAACCAATGTTTTCCACAATTAGGTAAAATCGGATATTAGAAAACTTATTCCTTCTTGATAGATTGGGAAAGAAAAGCTAAAGCATCAGAGACAAGGCAGTCCTGTATATTTCACTGATGAGATTTCTGGGATTTTAAACAAATAGGATGGCAAAGAATAAGAAAAGCTTTCCTCTTGATAAGAGCACCTCTTGCAGTTCCTTTTGCTTTTTTTAACTTGCTGTTGGCTGACAACCATGACTTTTAGGTCTAACCACTAGGCTGCCAAAGTTCTGAGTCCTGAAAATGACTAATCTAAGATAACTTCACTTCTAAAAAACTCACTTTAGCGGTGGCAGCATTCTCGGCTGCATCCCAGGTTGCATTCCATGTGGGGTGAAATGTTGACCATGCTGAGGAAGATGGGGCCGTTGCATATTGGGCTGAATGCCCATTGGTTGCGGTTGTTCAATATCAGACAGTTGATTATTGTCCATATTTTTAGCAGGAACTGGTCTTGAATTGAAATTACTTTCATCCTGACTCTCTCGGGCTATGGCTTTCGAAATGATATGTTCTCTATCCGGGTGCACTTTCGGTCGGTTTGACTGTGGTTGGCTGGATTCTTGGCTCCTCTTTGGATCCTCTAATTGAGTTTGATTATCATCTTGATTTTGGGGGGCTTGTTGGGGCACTGGTGCTGCAGGGGTTGGAAGCAGGCTATTATTTGCTGGTGTTTCCGGCTTCTCCCACTTTGTCTCTCTTGTTCGTGCGTTGAAGTAGTAGACTTTTCCTTCTGCTGATCTTGCTTCTAACCACATGTTCCCTTCTTTGTCGACTATTGGTGGGGCAGGTACTGTTACATTCTGATTTGGTGGGGCTGCATTGGGTGGGGGCAGAATACCATGCTGGCTGAACGGTGGTGGATCATATGCAGGTCTTTGAGGCTGAAGCAAAGAGTTAATCGATATCTATCAAATTAAACTCAACCCTAACCCTCCCTGGGTATTTTGAGAAAATCAGTTATAATTTCATGAAGAAACATACAGGTAACACGCGGTAATTCTACACAATACAGTATAAACTTATTCTAGAATAACAGTGAAAAAGTTGTGAGATAATTCATAAAATTCTTCTGATCTTCTTAATCTTTATTTGTATTTGTTGTCAAATCTTTACAATTATTGCCACACTACCTCATGATCAGTGCAGGACAACCGAGAGGTGGGTAGCTGAGGCAACTGCTTTGGAAAATAAAGGGTTGCCTTGTCCATTAAAAGCCCCTTTTGATATCATGGAGCTGGACCAATGAAAGGGCAAAGAAAATTGAACTTTCTTTCTGTCCATTTCCTATCTCCAGTAAAACCACAATTCATTAAATCAGCCAACCATTTATGGCAAGATATTTTCCAATGTATGCATCGCCTTGAAGATATTTTGCAGATTGCCAATTAAAGTTATCTTACAGTAGAATGGTATTTTACGCTGAGGCTCATCAAAGGCTTCTTGTGCATTACAAAGAAAGATTGCACCACTTTGCTGTTGGTGTAAGCATCTAAAACGAGCTCACCCACCAAAAAAGACTTTAGTGATGAAATAAATGCCTTTACACTCAAAAAAGGTTAGATAAGTGAATCAATAGACAAATGTCTCCTGGCAAAAGTACAACATTCATCCATAATAATTCATCTTTGAAAAATCGTTATTCTGTGTTTAAAATGAAGTGTCATTTTATTACAAAGTTACGGTCACTTTAGTGCAAGAACAGCAGCACCTAAACCATACATATGTAGAAGGAGAAGTTAAACAGGGCTTGATCATTTAGAGGCCTAAATAAAATGTTGTTGGAAACTCAATAGATATGCCAAAATCTATTTTTTCCAAGAATTCAAATAACAGCACCGTAGCTTTGAAATAATTATTGGGGGGAAGCATTGCTCAAGAACAATAGAAGACTAGGGACCTTGCTGTGCAAACAATAGAATTTTAGGATTATTGAGGTGCAAATGCCCCCGTACCCCTACCCCCCGCTTCCCAGAGGCCAGGATATGCAATTAATGAACGGTTTATGAAAAGTTTGATCAGGTGTGAATTCTTCAAGATACCCCCAGCCCCATTGGGCCTGGTTCCATAATATACCCCAGGGCCTGGGCTGGCTTTCAATGGCCCTGTCTATATAAATCAAATAATATTCAACATTTCATCAAAACTTACTGGAAAACCAGGTCTCATAGGCATTCTTTCTTGAAATGGTGGCTGCATCGGCTCCATTCTTTGAGGTCTAGCTTGCTCTTCTTGATCAGGACCTGGAAATCTAGGAGGAAACTCTTGATCTTTAGGTTCAAACTCAGCCTGGTTAGGGTGACCCTGGTCATCTCCCCACAAAGGGGGTCTTGGCATAAGTGGTCTAGGTGGTGCCACAGGTGGCCTCCTCTCCATCTCTCAAACTGAAAATAGACATCAATTCAACCAGTGAGTTAAGACTTCAATTTGCACTTTCCTTCCAGTGCTTCTTAATCTTACCATCTTTCAAATATTCGTCCACATGAAAGCCCATTTTTCCCTCACTCTCCTTAACTCCTTGTACAGTAATAATAATGGTGCTAACCTCTAGGGATTGACCTGAGAGCTTATCGCGGAATTAAAAATCAGAAATATCAAGGGGACTTGCGGTTAATAAGCAATTACTTTATAAGCAAGGCATAACTTGACAAGACAAAACTTAAGCCATTCTAGTACTGGATAGAGGAATGCTAAGCAATTTGAAAAATTTAGTTCTGATCCAATTTGCAATAAAAATCATTACTGAGCTCAAGCTGAAATTGCTTATAAAAATGCATGTATTTTAAAGATTCTGGCCATTTCTTTTAATTCATTGCCTAAGTTTTATGGGAATGACAGACATGCCAACGTCCTCAGTATAAAACTGGGAGATTCTCTCATTTTGTCTTTCATCTTTAAAGAACGAATCTAGAGTTCTTAGCAAAATCAGAAGAATTAGCCGGTCAGTAATGAGAGGGTACCCAATAGGCCCCCTGATTCCCGAATTCCCGCCACGTTTTTAGCCAAATTCCTGATTCCCGACCATAGTTTTGAACGAATTCCCGCTTTTCTTCTAGAAGTGCATTTAACCCTAATTCTATCATTTTTGCGACTTATTGGGGGAAGGCTAGAGGTGTGCGCACTATTTATGGGTCCAGAAATGGGTGCCTCGGTGGGTATAATGAAAAATTAAAGGACTTCACAGTAGGTGGATATGTAGCTACACTGTTCTTGTATGTTATTTTGGCTACACTGATGCATTGTCCCTCCTGAAATCAAGAGAAACCTTCAGGCAGGCTAGAACGTCAAATAGCCTCAATTTTTTAACAATTTTCCTTAAAACAACTAGACTGGGGTACTAGACTTTATCTCACTTTATCCCAGCAGTTTCAAATTATCGTGACATTTCATTTTCAACAAAATTGAATGATGATTTAGAATGACTTTCCAATTAACTTTTATTCAATATCAGTACAATTGACTGAACATTTAGCCCTCTGCACTATTTTGTTCTATTATAATATGTGGTATATTTCTATTCTGTGCAATTGCAATGGCGGTATCCCTTTGTCTTGATAAGTGTACGAGTCAAAAAGGCGTCACGGAGACCGTGCTTTTTCCTAGATCTCCAAAGTACTGCATATTGGGTTAGGATATCTTGAGTCATAAAAAGAACCATACTTTTTCGATTAGCAACAATTCATTATGCAACATTCCTTGAAGTCTGCAAGGAATGTGCAATTACACGCTTTTTATTTTATAAGGAACCTACCTTAAGGCCTAGTACTAAAAGTTCCTTACATTTGTATTGTTCTATTGTTACAGGAAACAAAAAAACAAACGAATCCATTGTATTTCACAATAAATTCTAGTTCTAGGTTCCCTATAAACAGTTCCTTATGAAAAAAGCGTGTAAAAAATTTCCAGGGGTCGGGAGAGTTGTTTACCTGTTATTTCTGAACTTTTAAAGGAGATAGAGGGTCTGGTCCTTGAGTCCCGTTGCTTATTAAAAAAACACTACACGCATTTTATTTTAAAAGCAATTGCTTTATAAGCAAGTCAGTAATGGACATGACAAAAACTTAAGCAATTCCAGTACTGGATAAAGGATTGCTAAGCAATTTGAAAATTCTAATTCAGATCCAATTGCTAATGAAAACCGTGCAGCAAGCTATTGAGAAGTAGGTTAGAGTGGATATCAGTACCCTGGCACATTTTTGTACGCAAGATACTATTGACAATCGTTGTACAAAAACTTCTGAGATAGTATTCTAAGAAACAGATCTTCAAGTATAAAAAGCTAAGCAATTGCTAAGCAATTTCAAGTACTCAAATTTGCCCTCTAGCTAAGCAATTTTCAGTACCGAGCTCAAACTGAAATTGCTTATAAAAAATGCGTGTATTTCTATTGTGTAACACCAACCCCTTGGTTGAATTGAAACGAAATCACAGAATTATTAAGATATTGATAAGTTGTTGAGGTATAGCTAGTTGAGCATGCAATGTTAGATCATAGAGATTGCTATGTCACCACGAGATAACCATATGAATAGGCTGGCTCTTCTTTGTGGTTATAGCATGGACCAGTGACGTAGCTAAGGTCTGTGTGGCCCCTCGAGAAGTGGGAGGTCTGGGGCCCCTTGCTAGTAAGTTTTTTAGTTTAGGGCCCCATATCCTTGGGGGCCCTTATTGGTTCGCCCTAAAGGTAACCACCGTCGGGCTACGCCACTGGCATGAACGGACGATAGCTGATTTACAGGACAATTTTAACAAGTTTTTTGCCACTAGCTAATTCATTTAAGCCATTTGATAGTTATTTTAGATTCTCTTCCCAATATGGTTCTTTGTTTAAAGAAGGCTAGGCAGCGGAATTCGAGCCAATCCGGGCCAGGGATACTAAGTCAAAGGGTAAATCCCGCTTCCCGAAAGCTCTTGCAGATTCCCGAATCCCGCACACAAAAATTTGACGATTCCCGATTCCCGAGTCAAAAAAATGGTCATTCCCGCTTCCCAAAAACATATTGGGTACCCTCTAATGAGACAAATGGGAAGACATCAATGTTTTTTATAATCATATTAAAGCAAGTTTATGGACCGAATAGAGATCTTTCATAGGACCATATTTCGAAAAACATGTGGGGTGATGATCCATCTGCTCCCATGCCCCCTTAATGTTTGCAATGCACTATGCAACTGAGCTAACTAGAACCTCAATAGCCAAATTTACCGTCGTTTAAAAACTGATCCTACTAGGTGCTAGGTGCTTTGTGTGCATGCGTAGTGCAGACAGTTCTCTCGTGCTTACATGACATGGCCTATTATTGCCTCTCTTTTCTTGGATTGACAGTCATAAAATTAGGACAAAACATTGCAATTAGAGAAAATGAATAACACATGACAAATTACACTTAAATAAGCACAAATCAATGATACTTACGTTATATTATTTTGAATTGCAAGCTTTGATTAACAAAGGAAAGATTCTCTAGCGGTTACCACACCAAGGTTCTCTCGTTCATTGAGAAATTAAATTGAATTGCAAAACAGCAACAGCAACATTTGAACTAATGGCACCACATATAGGAATATCTTAGGAAAAATAGGGAAAAATTACAGAATTGAAGAAATTTCGAGAAAACCTTGTTTAAGCTCCTGCAGTGAGATCTCATATTTTTAGTGAGAATCTGGTACATGGGGTAAGCCCCTGTCTAGAATCACATTTTTGAAAAGGGTAAAGGTTGTTGAGTTGGTGAAAAATTGCTTGTAAATAAGAGACAGACAGGCTGATGTTAGAAGTGTTCTTAATAAGTGTAGACTTATGATTCTGTTTCTGTATGTAATTTCATATTTCTAATATTGTGAAGTTAAGAGAAATTTCAAAATTTCAATTCAATTCAATTTCTCTGAAACACAAACTAGTCGAGTCTATAACACAGGCTACATAGTTAGGAAATTACTAAGAAGAAAAAAGAGACTCAAAAGACAAAACTCTCTATTTTGACAAGCCTGTTTTGTGGTTGGCTACTCATCAGGAGATGTACAGATGAGTGGGAAACCACGAAACAGGCCTTGTTGAAATGGAGAGTTTTGTCTTTTAAGTCTGTTTCTTCTTCTTAGTACATAGCTCTTCTTTATGCGTTGAGCACTTTTACGGAAAACCGATTCACGGACTTCGTAATATGGAAATCATATTCTAATCAAGATCCCCCGAGTGGTTAGATCACTTGACCCTTGTTCAAAGGGTTCCCTGGTTCGAAACCACCTTCAGACCTGTCAAAATGTGTGAGGAGGGAATTAGCCAGCTCTCTGTAATTCCAGGAGAAAAGGCAAAAGGAATAACGAGGTGTGGTCACATCGAGAGGAAGGACTAGGGTCGCACTGCTCGATTAGTTTACCTATTCAGTGGGCCCTTTGTGCTTAGCACATAAACCCATACCTTGCGAAGATAGTAAGCGTATGTGCCTATCAACTATAACTATCAACTCTTCTCTTCACAATATGCATTACGCTGGGATTACGCTCTACATCTATGTTTCAAGTGCGATCTTAAGGAGAGCCGAAATACAGAATTGTAATCATGCATTTCCATATTATATATCTTCACATCATTCATATCTGAAATGAAGTCCAATGCCTTTAAAGTATTGATCTATAGCTTCGTCCATTCTCCTGTTCATTTCATCAGTGAAATAGTTCTTCCAGTCCCCGACCTGCCCTTTTCGCATGAATCTCCCCTCAGTAGGGCTGGAAAAGTCTGTTTTTCTCGCCGCTTCAAAATTAACAGTCTTGTTGTTTTTCATCTTGTCGAAACTCAAATGCTGAATTAACCTTGCAACTTGGTCATCGCTCAGCTCTTTCTGCAGGAATTTTGCCACTTTCCGAAGACTGCCTTCCAGATCTTGTTTCATGTCTTCAAAGAACAGCAAACAGACATTTCGATGATCCCTCTTTTCCCAAGCCTGTGAGTTGATAAAGAATATAATTTTCTTGTAAATTGTGATGGATCTAAATATTAACAAAAGGTCTAGTATGGAAGCTTTCTTGAGGCTAGAGGGGGTTAGGGGATTTTCAAGTTTTTTCACGGATGGAGAAAACATGAAATGGCCCCTTAGACGTTTGTGCATCCAGAGACGCTAAATTCCCGATCGTAATTGGTGTAATATGCTGTTTTGTGAATTATTACAGCCTAAAACTTTTCATAAAATAATAATGATACAAACAAATTTTGCCAAGGAAAAACAGAAAGAAGGGCCCCAAAAGTGGTATTTTTTTCTTCAATGTAGGGAACAAGGTAAGGGGTTTACTGGGATATTTGGCCTAGCAGTCAATGCCTTAAAATCCCTTTGGGTAGCTGTGATGGTGGGAAGCTTTCGTGTGCATAACGGTCAGTATAGGTTATACAGTTTATACGGTAAATAGTATACGGTATAGGGTTTAGCATGTACACGATAAGTTATAGCTTAAGAACAGCTTTCTATTGGGCCCCACTATACTCCTTCACACAACTGATTTTGCCGACGATACGTCCTTATTCTCTGTTGTAAATGATCCGGAAATAAGTGCTTTGAACTTGAATGAGGATTAAGAGACGGTAAAATTATGGGCCTTGCTTTGGAAAATGCATTTTAATGCTGAAAAAACTGAAGAAGTCATATTCTCTTATAAAAGGGAAAATGGTTAAGCCCAGTCACCCAACTCTATTGTTAGGAAGCGACCAAGTTGTTCAAAAATGGAGCACAAGCACTTGGGATTGATACTTGATTCCAATTGAATTGAATTTTCAAAGCCACACCAGACAGGCAATTTTAAAAGCTAGAACAGGTATTGGTATGATAAGGTATCTATAAAAATATGTATCCAGAAATGTACTTGACCAAATATATAAGCTTTACGTGAGAACTCATCTAGATTATGGTGACATAATATATCATCGGTATGATCCGAATATGCAGTCTCATTTTACACAAGTACTTTAGCAAACTCAGTATTCAACAGCATTAGCTGTGACAGGTGCATGGAGGGGCAAAAGTACGCAAAAACTGTACAACGAATCAGGATGAGAAACCCTATACGATAGGAGGTGGTATCGACGCTTGAGCCACTTCTTTAATATGAGAAAACAGAACTCACCTCAATATTTGGTTGATGAAATTTCCGATGAACGCCAAATAACATATAACCTTAGAAATCACCGTGTCTTTGACCAAAATATTGTACGGACCAATCGTTTTGCGAATACTGATTTTCAAAACACATTTTACGAATGAAATAAACTTGACAAAGAGGTCCAAAATCCTGAATCCATTGCTCGGTTTAAGAACAAGTTGCTTTCTAAGATAAGACCAGAGGGAAATTCGGTGTATGATATTCACGACATTTTAGGCGTTAGACATTTAAGCAGACTACGTTTACAATTTAGTGCGCTAAACGAAAATAGATTCAGGCATAATTTTGATTCCTTGACCCTAATTTGTTTATGCGGAACAGCAAATGAAGATAATGAACACTATCTCCTGTACTGCCTTTTGTATGGCATGCTCCTTGGTCAGCTCTCGGAAATTCCCAGTTTAGATCTTTCAAATTATGATTCGAAATCCCTATGCACATTGCTTCTATATGGGTCTCTGCATTTGAATATAATTGATAACAGAATAATTTTAGAGGCTACAATACATTTTATTAAAGCAACAAAACGGTTCTACTGAATGCAGCACCCCTTATTTAATTTTTTTTCTTTCTTTCTCTCTTTCTTTCCTTCTTTTCTTTAAAAAAAAATTGTCTGAAGTTGTGTTAAACTTTATATGCTAGGTAGCAATTTAATGTAGTTTAAAACGTATTGGAATTGCTATCTATAGAGGGGACGCGATGACCCTGTGTCTTTTCCCTCTGTAGCTATAGCCATCAGAAATATCGGAAACATAGCGAAACGAACACAGATTACTTAAGCTTTTCATCTGACACTCAACAGAGTAGTACGTTAGAAAGGGAACGAAACAGAAACCTAACTGATTTATATATCTAGATTTGGATTGAAATAGGCCAATCAGAAAAGAGGTGAATGATTGGTATAGTGTAGGAAAACCAATCAACATCCACGATACAGTGAGCTGACCAATAGAAAAGCTTAAGTAATCTATGTGTTCGTTTCGCTATGTTTCCGATATTTCTGGCTATACTGCAGTTCTGTACCATCCAAAGACTTTTCTTTTCCCTCTATTAATAGCACCTCATGTTGTATATTGTTGCCAGCTTAAGATTTTATCTTTATATAAAAAAACACACAACTGATTGGTCCAAGGATTGGCTAAACGCTCAGCTAATCACCATACCTTACAGGTGTACTTCCAATACGAGCCATACAACTGCATGCCATCCATAAATAAGTCGAAGCTGGTTTGAAAGTCACCAGTGAAACCGTGAGTCTTCATCAATATCTCATGGTGGAAGTAAGACACCATGGTGTCCTTCGGGTTCCTCAGGCAAATGATAACCTTGCTCTTTTCAAACATGTCGTCGTTCAACAAGCAGAAGGGCAAATGAGATTTGAGAACTCTGGGTGACTCCATTTGCCCAATCGCCCCGAAAGGGGTGGTCAGGTTCACCATTCCGGACACTGTGTTGTGTTGTTCGGACACAAAGTCATCCAACATGTGGATATCGAGGAACGGGGAGCGTAACAACAGGTTGGTTTTCTTGGCAGCTTCAACATCAGCATTGTGTAGAATGCACCACGCCATTTCTTGCGACCTGAACATTAAGTAAAGTGAAATCACATTTTCTAGAAAATCAAGCTAAAAGAAGTGAAGAAACGAAAACCTAGATGGCCCTCTTAAATTTGGACTGGAATGCAGCAGCTATAAGGAAATAGGTTATACGCTTTTTTTATAAAGAACCTTGTCGAAGGTCGAAAAACTTGAGGAACTTTTACAACTAAAGTTCAAATCACTAAGGAACTTTATAATTTTGCATATATTCATTTTGTGTAGACATGTAACTTCTCTAATGACTATTTAACTAACTTTTACGTTTTATAGGCCTAGCCTAAGCTTCTTTGTGTTATGAAATGTTTCATGTTTTCTTATCACGAGTTTAATGCAAAATGTTGAATTTTAATGCTTTTCTTGCGTCCATACTTATTCCTATCTACTAAGTAAACACTCAAAATCAAGGAACTACTAAGGAACTTTTAGAACTTCAAAGTGGTCAAAAGAGGTCTCAAAATAAGGAACTTAAAGAACTAGGCCCTGAGCTAGGTTCTTCATAAAAGAAGCGTGTACAGAGGATATAATACTCAGGCACACTTTTGTATGCAAGATACCATCAACATTTGTTGTACAAAAACTTGTGAAATAATGTCGTAAGAAATAAATCGTCAAGTATAAAAAGCTAAGCAATTGCTAAGCAATTTTGCGTACTCAAATTTGCCGTCTAGCAAAGCAATCTTGAGTACTGAGCTCGAGCTGAAATTACTTATAAAAAATGCGTGTATTGCTATTTTTGAAGGGGGCATCCAAAAATATAGGTAGGCAGCAAGAGCTGTATGCTGTAGGCCTGCATACGTACCACGTGGTTCCATTCTTTGGGAATGTCAAAACATAGACATCGTCATCTCGAACCTTGAAGTTGAACAGATCGTGTTTATACTTCTCATAGGCCCGAGGTAAAATGCATTCTCCAGGCTCCGTTCTTATAAAGACCTGTCCTTGTTCTCTGACTGGTAGGTATTCTTTAGCAAGACGTCCCTGCTCGTCTTCAGTCAAATGTTTTATGGAAATATTGGCCATATTTCATTATAAAAACGAAAACTGCAATCGTTTGCAATTGTCTAGTCTACGTCTGAAGTCTGAACCTTTATCTACAAATGAAAGAGCTCATTTTCAGGAATATTCTCAGATTTCATTTATTCTAGTGTTTAACCTGTCAGAATAAAACATTACACGCTTTTTTTATAAAGAACCTGGCTCAGAGCCTAGTTCTTTAAGTTCCTTTTTTAAGACCTCGTTTGACCACTTTGTGGTTCTAAAAGCTCCTTATTCGTTCCCTAATTCTAAATGTTTACTTAGTAGATAAGAATAAGTATCGAATCGACGCAAGAAAAGCATTAAAATTCAAAATTTTGCAATAAACTCGTGATAAGGAAACATGAAACATATTACAATATCACACAAAGAAGCTTAGGCTAGGCCTATAAAACGTAAAAGTTAGTTATATAGTCATTAGAGAAGTTTCATATCTACACCAATGAATATATGCAAAATTATGAAGTGCCTTAGTAATTTGACCTTAAGTAGTAAAAGTTTCTTAAGTTTTTCAACCTTCGACATGTAGGTTCCTTATAAAAGGCTCTTTATAAAAAAAGCAGTATGTTGTGGTTTTACATAACAGAGCAGGAGAATTAATGCTTTTGTCAAGAGATAAAAAGAAAAAATAACCACGAATCTAATTGTGATCGTCAGTCGCCAGTTAGTTTTCTCATTGCTTTGCTCGAAGGGGAAATCACTCCCTAAAATCTAACTACACTTTTCCCGAAAATCCTATTGTTCTAAGGAAAATCCCTGGAAAATCACTAGAAATCCTTTTGATCTTCAAAAATCTCGTACGCTTTGATGGAGAGTGAAATTCCCCTCGGCTTTGCTATCACTCAACGATTTTTCAAATTGAGAGAATCGTATGGAGTGCCGTTACTGACAAAAATACTTTCTATAATTTTTTTGTACTTCTCACAAAGAAACCTACTTCCTTCAAATTTTTCACTACTTTATCCGCATTTTTGTTACTTCTTTCAATTTCAATGTACTTCTCATTTATAACTCTGTTGATTTTTGCCTACTTGTTGGAAATTTTCAGTACTTCCTCAGATATCTTATACTTTCCTCGTTTTGAAAACGAGGGTAGAATAAAAAATGCACTTGTTTTTAAAAGTTTTTTGCTTCCAAAATTTTCTATACTTCTTAATATTCTTCGACTTTCAGGTCAACATAAAAATCAAGAGTACAATCAAGAGTAGATCTATTTGTAGGAGATACAACTTTGCACTTTCTTCTTTAAGTATACAACCACCCTGGAGAACTTCTGGCAAGAAACAGGATGTTCAGTATTGTGGAGGGAAACCACATGCACTTTGGTTATTACCTCTACTACAGTGATAGTGGCTTCCCTCCACAGTACTGAAGGTATCCTTCTTCGTTACAGATGATATCCCCCACAGTACTGGACATCATTCGATGTAATGATTGTATCCCTGCACAATACTGATGATATGCTCCCACAGTACTGTACATCCTCTGCAGTACTTGATGGTATCTCTCCACATTACTTACTGTATTCCTCAGGGTGATAAAATTATGACTACGTTGACGCACGTATTGCCATAAAGAGGTTTCTAGCCTCTTTTTCAATGTAACTTTGAAATTTGGGAACACTTTCAACCTGATGATAAAAAGTAAGAAGTAAAAAAACACACATGACCAAAAAAGCAACATCTAGGCCACTGCTGCTGCCCATGGACTATTAGTTATTCAATGTGCCAGGAAATACATTGCATGAGTTGTCAATAGTAATTGGTTGTGCTTTGGAATCTATTCAAAGAATGTTTTAAGTTTTCAAAACAGCAGAGTTTTAGAATAGTTCAGTGTTGGCTTCCAGAAATGCAGCTGGCAAACGCAAGATGTGCCATAAATCGAGGGAAGCAAAACTCCCAAAAAGCCATTTTCTAAAATGTTGGGTTTCTCATCAATTAACCTGGGGTTTCACGGGATTCCGGAGTAAAAAATCTCAATGGATTCCAGGAAATTCAAGAGGATTTAGTAAGTTTTTAGGGGATTCCAGTGGTTTAAGATTCACTGGGATTCTTGGGTCAGAACACAACACCATATCAATGAAATACATTTATCGACTGTGCATCACATAAAAGAGGCCCCCCCATAGTACCCCTGGATAACGGATTCACGCGTCAATTTTTCGTTTATCACGCCATCACGGACCTTAGAACAGAATTTTCACGATCTTTTCCATCTAATTATGCAAGAATTTTTTTGTTCTAACAACCAGAACGCGTCACGCAATCACGCACTTGGAAACTTCTTTTCACGGAATAACGCCCTCATTTTCAACAAATTACGTTGCACGAAGGATTCTTTGATCACGGATTCACGAACCGAAAATATCTAAATCACGAAATCACGCGCGAAACTATGCCAAATAACGCTTCACGTACAAATATGGGGGGGCCCCATAAAAGCAAATAGAGAATCCAATGGTCTGATCCATGTTAACAGTAAGCCTTTTATTTCTCATTTTCTTGCACAAACTCTCAATTTTTTAAGACCTTGTTGGATGTGATTATAAAATGCCCAACTTTCAATCATCACAAAATCATTTACAATGAATATCTATTGCATCATAGAGAATCTATAGAATATGCTGCATCATTTTCAGCTATTTTCTCTATCAACTCTGATCATCACCCTGAGGAACGTGGAGGGTGCTTAGTACTGTGGACTGTAGAGGATGTTAGGGGTTACCATCAGTACTTTGGAGCGATACCTTGAGTACTGTGGACTGTGGAGGATGTTGGGGGTTACCATCAGTACAATGGAGCGATACCTTAAGTACTGTGGAAAAAAAGCCAAGGGAACTTTCAGTATTCCCTCAACAGTGCTTGTGATTTCCCTCCAAGATATCTAATAGTATCCCCTCGCAATACTGATAATAGATCTTGTTGAACACTCTTCACAGTAATGCAGAGACGTTCCCCAGGGCGATCATCTTTATCGACTGATTACAAGTTTTTTACATGCTGTCAAAGATTGCATGTTTCTTTTTTGGGGAATACGGTAGGCTTGTTGCCTTGCAGACTTATTGCCACGTAGGCTTGTTGCCATGTAGATTTGCTGCCACGTAGGCTTGTTGCCATGCATACTTGTTACCATGTAGGCTTGCTGCCATGCAGACTTGTTACCATGTAGGCTTGTCGCCATGCAGACTTGTTACCATAGCTTATCAACATAACCTGTTTACCGTGTCATCGTGCATCCTACACAAGTCATCCAGGGTCACAAAAACTTCAATTCACTGCGTGGCTCGTGTCATCCAAACATTTGCATATCTAAGTCTTGTTTGAAGAATACACTGTTACGTCATGAGTTTGACAATGTCGGAAGTATATCACTAATGTTCACAGAATCTTAGTGACCTGTTTTCTAATTCATTTCGAACTAGAACTGTTTCTAGACTTTCTACTGTAAAGCAGTGGGGGAACAGCTTTAGTACACGCTTTTTTTTATAAAGAACCTTTTACAAGGAACCTACATGTCGAAGGTCGAAAAACTTAAGGAACTTTTACTACTAAGGGTAAAATCACTAAGGAACTTTATGATTTTGCATATATTCATTTGGTGTAGATATGCAATTTCTCTAATGACTATGTAACAAACTTTGACGTTTTATAGGCCTAGCCTAAACTTCTTTGTGTTACAATTTGTTTCTAGCCTGTGTACAGAATATAACACTTTCAGAAGTACTACAGTTTTTCAAAGTACAGTGTCTGTGACGCAGGCTATTTGTTTCGTGTTTCCTTATCACGAGTTTAGTGCAAAATGTTGAATTTTAATTCTTTTCTTGCGTCGATACTTATTCCTATCAACTAAGTAAACACTTAAAATTAAGGAACTACTAAGGAACTTTTAGAATTACAAAGTGGTCAAAAGATGTCTCAAAATAAGGAACTTAAAGAACTAGGCCCTGAGCTAGGTTCTTTATAAAAAAAAGCGTGTATAAGGGGATCTGATTGGTTCTTCCTTCTAAAGAATAAAGAACATAAATGAAATAGATATTCGAGAACACAGTACTTCAGGGAATACCAAAAAAAAAACCAGAAAAGATCTTGTGGTTTATCCAATGGGAGGGAGTTTAACTAAAGTGCTATACAACCCAGTGCAGATCAAGCTGTTCAAGTTCTTTTTCTGACTACACGTATCTTTTTTATAAGCAACTGCTTCATAAGCAAGGCATTGCTCGACAAGACAAAACTTAAGCCATTCTAGTACTGGATAGAGGAATGCTAAGCAATTTGAAAATTTCAGTTCTGATCCAATTGGTAATGAAAATCGGGCAGCAGCTATTAAAGAAGTAGGTTACAGTGGATATTAGTACCCCCACACTTTTGTATCCAAGATACCATCGACATTTTTTGTACAACAACTTGTGGGATAGTATTCTAAGAAACAAATTTTTTAGTAAAATACGCTAAGCAATTCTTAAGCAATTTTTAGTACTCCAATTTGCTTTCTAGCAAAGCAATCTTTAGTACTGAGCTCAAGCTGAAATTGCTTATAAAAAAGGGGGTAAGTTAATTGAGATGTTCATATACCCTGTTTGGCCTCATTTGTTAAAAACATCCTAAACCTTTAGGTTTGTAAAATCTAGCACTGAACTTTCGTTACTTTCTGACGAATGACGTTACTATACTCTTATAATAAAGTTTTTCCTTACAAAAACATTTGTAGTAACAACTTAAAATTATCTTATAAAAAACGTGCAGTGGTTGTGCTTTTCAAGGCTTTTCAGCAGAAACACTAAGCGAGGGCAATGGACGCTATGGACACAAACAACACGCGAAAGGAAGGAAAACAATTAAAACTGATGAAAGGAAATCGTAGCAGGGAGTAATCTCGTACAAGTGTTTGAATAGTAACACCCGAGGGCATCTGTGAGCAGAAGCCTCTCTTTCACTCTCAAACGGGAATACGTAGTTCTGTCATACCAACATAATGAAGAAACAGTTGAGTGTTTACACAAGCTAATTTATCACAAATCCTAACAGTTTCGAACAGTCACTATTAACTGCGTCACAAAACTTCCTAGCAGTCCATTAGAGCCATGCACACCGGGTGCGCCCTAGCAAGTGGGCAGACATCCGGTCCCCACGTTGGAAACAAATCTTAAATGTCGCATTATTTTGGTGATTGCTTTATTAAAACATTCTTAAAATTCAATTAGAAAGTCAACAATGAGCGACAGATGATTTTTCATTGTCAAAGAGGAAAATTTTAAGCCTGGAATCGTATAAATGCGGCAGGCTGACGGCAGACTGCAGGACCGTCGCAAACTTGGAGCTGGGAAGAATTCAACTTGCATAAAAGATAAGCGAACATTTTGGACAAACAGTAAGTAGTTATTAGCTCTCTTCCAAAACACCTTATCCTTTCATTAAACTCGAAATGAGCGTGCCTATTCTGACAATAGTTCTTGATCACGTGAGTATAGATAATATACATAGAGTATTGCTTAGATTTCAGCCGTCCATAGCTAATTTGGGATATTTTCTCATTGGTATATTTTGTCTGATGAGTGCAGCAGCACGAAAATCAGAGTAGCAGCGAATACGTTTCTTCGTTGAGTGTAAATCTCATTGTAGCTTATTTTTTAAACACTTTTACATTTGCAACCATTGAACCTTCTTGGCTATTACACTTCATTTCTTTTTTAAGAGCCTGAAACGATTGCAAGTTTTCTTTTAGATTTCGAGTACTGAAAGTTTCGTTACGGCATTATACTCTGATTTAAAATTGAATCGAGAAGGCGTGATGTGATTGGCCAGCAGTTCCTCGTCTTGATGATTTCCCATTGGTCAGATATAGATAATATCTAAATTATGGGCATATGCTTAATTTGAGTCGCATCCTTTCAACGTTTCTTCAATTGAAAAATTGGGTTCATAAAACTATCTAAATGATGATGGCTAATTTCCAGGGTTAGGCTCTTGAAGTTCAAGCAAGCATCCTTTGCTTTTACCAACAAAACACAACTTACACCCAAAATGCACTGAAACCAGAAATAAGCAAGCAAGGGAAAGTTCATTATAAGTGCAGTAGCCATGTTGGCACCGAAAAAAATTGATTGCGTAATCTATAATCTGGCTCCTGAAAGGGCCAGAAAAACATTTTGGGTTGAGTAGCCCTTTAAGAGTTGGGATAAAAACCAGATTTGTTCCATTGTAAGGTTTGGGTTGAAAAATATTTCTCAAATAATATTTTGACCAAAATTGTGCCCAAATAACTAAAATTCAGAAACACACTCCTAATAGTTAACAGCCCGTAAGCCAACAACATATTTCGCAAACGATATGCAATAAACCTTTACTATGATTTCTGTTTAGAAATGCGTGCACTTGGCCTTCTCGTCTCACTCGGCCTACTTGCAAATCTAATGGTGACACATCAACTAACAAATTCAAGCATATCTCATGGTCTAGCTGGTGAGTAATGTGTACTTATGCTGCATGCTTTATGCTTTATGCTGTTTTCTTTATGCTTCATTCTTTTACACCACGAGTAATGGTGTAAGAAGGAAACCTCAAGTTTGCAATAGATTCATAGTTTTCTTATCAAAAACGATCATCTTGTTACCGACCTTTCGAAGGCAGCCAAGCCCCACAAACTTGCGTCCCGAAAAATTGATCTTTGTACGATTTGATATTACCTACGTAACGAACAACGGAAAAATTACAGATAACCATTCCAACGCAATAACAGAGAAATGACTTCACGGCCTCAGCGATCAGAAAGCCTTGTATTCCTGTTACGTATATGCTGTATTGTATCTTGAACAAGCTCTTGTTTGCCTTGTACAGTTCACCGGATATCTCCATATTAACGGCCCAAGTACGTACGGAAAACATAAATCTGGTCTGTTAATCCTTGCAAACAACCTTCCACGTTTTTTATAAGAACAAACTTCATTCATATGCAACACTAGGCTAAAATCTTTCATTACTTTTAGAATATTGCATAGCAACTTTCTTTCATGTTGCCTATTCCTTATAACCTCGGTTTGTTCGTTATGTCATATAGCCTCGCTTGGACGTAAGAGGACTGCCTGAGCTCATGGTGATTTCACAATGGCTGCAATGAAAATGTTCCTATGAATTTAAAAACTGTTTTGATAAGCGTAAGGCAAGTTCACCAACACAAGTTCAACAAGCCCTTGCCAAGACAAGTATTAAAGGCACGTCTTTGTGAAGGGCAGGGGGTAATTAATTGTTGAAAAATCACCTGAAGAAGAAGAAACGAGCCAATTGTTCTCATAAAAAACGTTTGCATTTTGCGTAGGATCTTTGCTCAAATAGTGGGAGAGAACAAAAACATATTTTCTTAAACAACGAATAATGTGAACATCAATTCCTGCAAAAATATTTTCTGATTTCGATTCTCTGAAAAAGGAATTGCCTTGTTTATTTGCAGTAGGTCATGCTACCGATTAAAGTTCAACGCTATTTGATAACAATGGTAAGGAAATTGCTATTAAAAGGGAGTAGTTGCCAGTAGTTCTATCAGTTCTTCTGCTCACATAGATGGGTCGTGATTTTCAAGAGTAGAGCAACAAGATATATGTTTAAAACTAAATGGCGAAGATAATTTCATTAGGGTTTTTGGTACAGGTTTTGGTGTTCTATCTGCAAGGTAACATTTTAATTTCATTTGATTTTTGAGTGTTTATTTCTACTCACAAATGCAGCACCTCTTCATGATTATATAAGATTGCATTGCAAAATGTGTGCCAGGATGAGGCCATAGTTCTCTCTAGTGAACTCGTTAAATCCTGATGAACAAAAAAAGTTAGTTACTATCAAACAGACTTTCATCCTGCTCTTCTTTTTGGTGTTTTTAGTAATTAATCTTATTCAGTTGTTGACCATTCGGTCTTCGTTCCTAGTGAGCCAGTCACCAGTCAGAAATTGCAACATTATTTTATCAACGATTATAACAATACCCCTGCTCAAGGAGCATAGTGAGCCAAATACACGTTTTTTGTTAGAAGACTTGGCTCTGGACTCAGCCCACCTTTTTTTATTTTGGAGTGAGACGAAAGTATTCAAATTGTTTAAGTTGTTACATCAAGTTTCATGCTTTAAACGCAATCCTTAGACTCTCACTCTGGTATACACGCATTGTTTTTTATAAGTAATTTCAGCTTGAGCTCAGTACTGAAAATTGCTTAGCTAGAGGGCCAATTTGAGTACTCAAAATCGCTTAGCAATTGTTTAGCTTTTTAAACTTGAAGATTTGTTTCTTAGAATACTATCTCACAAGTTTTTGTACAACAAATGTAAATGGTATCTTGCATACCAAAGTGTGCCGGGGTACTAATATCCACTAAAACCTACTTCTCTATAGCTGCTGCACGATTTTTATTGCCAATAGGATCTTGACAATAATTTTCGAATTGCTTAGCATTCCTCGATCCAGTACTGGAATTTCTTAAGTTTTTGTCATATCGAGTACTGAGTTGCTTATAAAAAACAATGCGTGTAATATTATTTATTGATCAATATTCAATATAATTCGGATGATGAATAATTGTTTTTTTGCCCACATTTTTACAGATTGTAATGATCTTTAAGCAAATGCATTAAAAAATTCAATACCTCTTCATTTCAGGTCCATTACGGATTGGTTCATTGGCTGCATCCACATGCTCGGATGTGAGCAACTTCTGTCCAACTGGCAAAGGCAAGGGATATTGCCAATCTGCCACTCCATATGTTAGAAGATTCATGGTGACGTACTGCAAACAATCATGTGGAATATGTCAACGTCAAGGTGGGTTACTTTTGTGAATCCCAATATTATAATGATAATAGTTCAAGTAAAGCGGACCTATTCTGACAACAGTGCTGAATATACATTTGCCTCCAATATGCAAGGAAATGTTAATGAGGCTAAACACTTTTTTATATAAGAACAATTTCATAGGAAAACCAGCCTCGAATTTTGCTTAACAAGCTATGAAGCTAGCCATTTTTAGCTCAGGAAAATAAGTTTAAGAAATAACCATAAGACTAGGAAATAAATAAAACGAACCTATCTGTGGCACCTTTTGATTGTCAAACTGGACAGGAAAGTAAAAACTTTCGACAATTCAACACAAATGACAGAAAAAACAGGATTCCCAACCATCGTAAAAGTAAGAACAATTCAAGAACATCTAAGCCTGAAAATAAAATGAAATTTAAGGACAGCCAGCCTCAAATAAAACTAACTGGTTCTTATAAAACAAATAGAGTATTGCATCTACTGTTGTGTGGATAGACATCTACTGTTGTGTGGATAGACCTAGATCGTGTACGCCTGAAGGCTACTGCACTACAGTACTATCCCGCCACTAAGAAATCGAATGTTAAAAACCAGGCATCCTGGTTTCTTTTAAGTTGAGAAGAAATAGGTGAAAAATATAAAAGTATATTCAGCAGGACAGCCAACGAATTTGTAGAAATGCCAAATCTTTTGAATCAAAATCATTTCCTGGAGCAATTGCTCAAGCTGAAAACCTATTCTGTGAATATAAATGCAATACTATCTGGCAGATGCACTTCTTTCTTAAAAGTAAGTGGCGGGTTAGAACTTATTGAATTCGATTTCATTCGTAAAATACAAACTAAACTGTAACTTATTGCTGTCCTGATTTAAACTACAGTAGTTTCAGTGTCTGGCAATTCAATTTAATGGCAATAAAACTCATTTTTAAAGTCTGATGTTAGTATTTTTGGGCCTTACCTTACCATGAGTTGAAATTGTTGAAGAATGTAGGAGCCGAGGAGAACAAGCTGAGATTCTCATAATTTGCAGCTCCGCAAAGGGGTTACAAATTAGCTACACTATTTTTCCAATTAGAACCATAAATGGTTTGAGGCAGGCTGTTCTTAAATGTTCCTCTATTTTCAGCCTGAAATGTTCTTCAATTGTTCTTACTTTTACAATGATTTGGAAGGCTTTTTTTACTATCTGTTTTGGAGATTGTTGCAAATTTTGACTCTTTTGACCATCTGATATATCTGCGTGTTGTCAATCTGCTTGCTTTTGATTATTCGTCAGTCAAATGGGTATCTCCTAAAATTCTTATATTGTCCTTAAAATGGTCAGACTCTGTATATTCTTAGTAATTTGTAGCAAAATTTGAGGCTCGTTATTATAAATGTTTCTTATAAAAGAAAAAGAGTGTAGACATAACATTCGACCGTTGATGACGTCAAACTGGTTTTGTTGATAACATCTGGTAATCGAATCATGAGACCCACTGAACTCACGTGAAATCATCTCAACCTTCATTATTACTTTCAATATCAGGTCGATATTAATCAAGCTACATGCGCGATATGTAAAGTAGATTAGCTGGCCAGTCGATTCATTGACGCAAAATACTGAGCATTTGGAGTACAAATTGTCTCTTAATCTGAATTTGGACCATGAATTTAGACCATGAATCTGGACCATTAGTTTGCCATAAATCTAGACTAAGACTTCGGACCATGAATCTGGACTATGAATTTAGACCATAAATTTAGACCATGAATGCGGACCATGAATTTGGACCATAAATTTGGATCATGAATTTTGGACCATGAATTTGAACCATGAATTTGGACTATGAATTCGGACCATGACTTAGGCCCATGAGTCTGGATCATGAATTCTAACAATGAATTGGACCGTGAATCTGGACTATGAATTTTGACCGTAAGTTTGGATCGTGAATTAGGACCATAAATTTGGACCATGCATTTTTGGACATGAAGTATGCAATGGATACGATGAACCATAGAAGCAAGATAGAGATAAGAAATAAAGTTAATTTTGCGTCTTGAATTGATATACTTCAATCGAGACTTGTGAGATTCAATTTGAGTGGATAAACCTGACCTAAGCAGGACTTGAACCTTAGACCTCTCAACTCCAGGAAAAAAGGCAAAAGAAGTTACACGGTGTGGTTACTTCAAGAGAAAGGACCAGTAGGGTCGCAGTGCTCGATAATTCTACGTATTAAGTGGGCCCTTAATGCTCACAGCATAAACCAATACTTTGCGAAGTGTCTATCTACGTCTATTTAATTTCTATCTCTTGCTTGAAAATAAATTAAAAGCTATGTCTTAATTATTCTATTTCATGGCTTCTTTGTTTGAGACAAGCCCTCATTTCAATGCCAATTTCCAGATTTATTTTGCAAATCTACTCGTGAAATGATTCTTTGTCTAAAACAGAAACGCACATTATTGTTGTGGTAGTTCTAGCACTATTTGCTGATTAATTTGTTGTTTATTGAGAATAGAGTACTAAAGTGTGACGTCACAAAAAATCTATTTTGAGAATTTTGGAAGTTTGGCTCCATAATGTGAAAGAGCTTCCAAAATTACATCAAATGGATGCAAAATCACCTCTGTATGTTGAATATTGACTGAGATATAACCATTTGAAAAATTGACTTTCAATAGGAAATCCCTGTATTTTTCGGCCTGTTCCTAAGTTTATGAACAGGCCGAAAAATACAGGGATTTCCTATTGAAAGTCAATTTTTCAAATGGTTATATCTCAGTTAATATTCAACATACAGAGGTGATTTTGCATCCATTTGATGTAATTTTGGAAGCTCTTTCACATTATGGAGCCAAACTTCCAAAATTCTAAAAATAGATTTTTGTGACGTCATCACTTTAGTACTCTATTGAGTGTGTCATTTATCAACAACTACTCATTGCATAAAAAAACAGGTTCGTACCAAAAATCAACAGAAGCATTCTTTACTGGGTTGGGCCGGGGCAAGTTCGACATCTCAATGCAAAGTAGTAGTATTCTAAGCCAAAATCCTTTAAAGGACTGAGGAATATCAATTAAAACAGGTTTTAGTTAGAGCTGGCTAAACCCTGTACTTTTACATTTACCATTTACTGTGGAGGTCTTTTGCCTTTTGTCTCATCTTTTTACACTAGTCAACGTTACGCTATGTTAAACTGGTCTTGACCGTGCACAAAGTTTGTTTGAATTCATTACATTATGGCTATATGAGTCAACAGAAAGGTTTTACAATGTTATTTATTGGAATATCTTAATTTGAATGATCTAAATCTAGAATATACTAAAAAAGCAGTAGAAAAGAGACATTTGGCTTAAGTTACTCAATCATGGTAATTTAGACAAAAGAGTGATAGAACAAAAGTTTGGTGGATTGTGAAAATTGAAAGAGTTCATCATTTATGCCTCATGCTGGCACTGAAGAGAAATAAAACGTTGATGATTCTTCCCCAGCCTTTGCGCAAATCAAAAAGTTAACTTCCCATCCAAAACAACTGACAAAAACTCTTACCTAAATATGAGGTGTGTGATGTGTTGTTCAGATTTTTAGTTATCTGGGCAGGTCCATTATTTCATTAAAATGAAGAAGAAAATAATTGCTAGTATTTCCGAGTCAAAATGAACATTTGCTAGGGTTTAAGATTTAGGGTTCAAGATTTTGAGACCGTCATTTTTTTGGGCTTGAGATTTTGGCCTATCATTTTTTAAGGTACACAAGAGATCTGCCCAAATAAGCATCGCAATCTTAAATTTTATAGAGTGCCCCCCTGGGCTCGATGTATGAAGGTACAGAGCGATATAGAGGAGGAAAAAGAAAAGAAAACTGGCTCTCTACACCACAAAGTTTCATACTCAGGCGATCATCAGACAGACTATGCTCTAATTCTTTGATCCTTCAAGTTCTATCTTACTAATGGAAGAACCAGTTTTATCAGCAAATATCTCAAAATATCGTGCCTTTCTCTTCACAGCAGCTCCAGAGAATACGGTGAAGGATTGCACCGATAGCAGTATGTACTGCGGACACGGCCAGAGGATGGGAGAATGCAACAGTAACATGGATTACGTCAAGTCCTTTATGAGACAGAATTGCAGAAAAACATGTGGTTTTTGTGCAAGTTAGTAGACGATTTTCGTTTTAGGCATTTTAATACAAAAATAGATTCTGAAATAGATTCACCATCTTACCATTACTTTTGTGCCATGAATCATGTTGAGCCAGTTCTCTGTTGGCTCAATGACGTATCTGACTATGTCTTTTTTCTTGGCCTGCATATTCTGAAACAGAAAAGTTATTTATCTTAAATTCATATTTTTTCTGATATTGTCAATTCACAAGGCATTGTTTCACTGAAGAGGAAATTAAATGTTACAAGAGTAGGCTACTGCAACTGCCATATGCCATCACAGGGTTATAAAACCGTGCTAGACCACGCCTTATCAATAGGTGCTATTATCATGGCTCTGAAGAAATATTTTATCCGAAAAACGAATTCATGCATCATTGTGGACAAGCCTGGAGTTGTAAGGTTACGGTGCCAACTTATTGTCCTGTTTTTGGACAGTGGTTAGCGCACTCGTCATTGTTGGGTTCAAGACCCGGTGATGGCATGTGACAATTGCAGTAGCCTATTTTACTCACTTTCACTATTTACTCGGTTATTCAGTAATTATCATCACAGAACTTAGGCCTAATGGTGGGACCAACGAGTCAATGGCACATGCCCGGTGCCTGCACATGTACTGGATAACGAAGTCCACGCAAGTCTGTATTTTGGCATGAATTTCTCTTCGTGATTTTAGAATGACTTATGATGTTTGCCTCCCTCTTTTCAGCAAAGATAGCAGTATGCAAAGACCAGTATAACTCGGTTAACTGTAAGAAGTACAGATCTCTTGGATATTGCGACAACATCCAGTACAGGAATTACTTCACCAAATACTGTCAGAAGACCTGCGAGCTGTGTGATATTTCCAGTGAGTAGACCTACGCTTTTGAATAAGATAAATAAACCGATCCCTTATGCTACTGATGCAGTCATACAGTAATAGTAATACACAATACTTCTAAATAGCCAGAAGTATCGGAAACACAGAGAAACGAACACATGGATTGGTTAAGCTTTTCGTCTGGCACCAGATCAAGCAAAACATGTTTTCCACCACTGGTCCGTGATTTTTCTGCTTGAAAATGTCCCAAAAGCTAAAGTTTCTGGCACACAAAACAAGGATAATATCAACCTATCATGGCTGAAAGCTAAATTCACCCGTTTATCAAAAATTTCCAATCTGCATTAACGAGAGTCTTTCGAAGCTACCACTCAAACTGAAAAAGAGAAACACTGACCGATTATAGTTGTTAAAAAGATATTTGATTCCAGAGAACTACCGTTTTGAAATTGACTTAACACGATGAGTCTATGCAAAGTTCTTAATGGAAAGCAGCATGGGTGTGCATATTGTTTTTGCCTCGTTTTCCTTTTTTTCAAAGATTTAGAATTTTGAGGAGCAGCAGAACCTGGAAAATCCATTGAGATGATTTGTGAGAATGAAAATGAAGCAAGCAGGCATGAAGCAGGCTTGTAGAGATGAAAGGATAATTTCTTGTTTCATTTCAACTAATACGTATTATATCTCTATTGTTACGAATTAACTCTACTCTTAAATATCGAAACACAGACTCCGATAACTGTTTTGCATTTCTTCACAGAAACATACAAATGCGGAATAGCAAAAGCCCGACAGACAAACTCAGTCAACTCGATCGTTGCGGGGGATACGGCTGCCAAAGGAACTTGGCCCTGGCAAGTGGCTATCATCTACAAGGGGAAGTTCAAATGCGGCGGCACATTAGTCAGCACCCATTACTTCATCTCAGCAGCACATTGCTTCCGGCAGATGGACCTCAAGGACTACTCCATCGTCCTCGGAGAGCACCACAGAGCAGTGTACGAAGGAACAGAACAGACACTGACCGTGAAAAGAATAGTCCGCCATCCGGCCTGGAAAACGCAAGGGCCTAATGACATTGCGGTGGTTGAATTGGGAGCCAAGGCCGTCTTAACAAAGTATATAACGCCTGCGTGCTTGCCTCGAGCTGGTGAAGAGGTTCCAGTGGGAAAGAAATGCTTTATGAGTGGTAAGATATTGAATTCATTTTCTGTGCAATGCCTGAATAAAATGCCTCCAAATATCAAGTTAGTTGAATTGCAAATTAAAACTGAGGAGTGGCCGGTTCAGCCTACAAGCTTTGTCTGGTGCTTATTCTTTCCACATCGCAATGGTACATGAGGGTCCTGAAGGGAGGCACTGATCCGAATTCCCAGCGCTGAAATAATCAAACATCCCAATCCCAATGAGGAAAATAGAGTAATTCGCAATCCCATACTTTTTCATTCGCCAGTCCCAGTCCTGAGAGGTCCAATCCCATTTTCCTAGTTACTAAATGGGCAAATTTCAGTTCCCAATTTCCAATTTCAAAAAGCTGTTTATGAGCAGATTTGATAATATTCTTATTCTAACGTTTAGGCTGGGGTAAGCTTGGAGCTGGACTAGACTCTGCCCTCGCCCTACAACAAGCCCCCCTGAACATCGTGAGCTTCCAGGATTGCTTGAAGAAAAACAAACACTTCCGACGAAAAGTAACGCCGACCATGATCTGCGCTGGTGACAAGGAAAACATATTTGCTTCTGGGTGCCATGGTGATAGTGGCGGACCGTTGGTGTGCGAGAACGAGGCCGGTCGCATGGTCCTCCAAGGAGCCGTCAGCTGGGGTTCGTCGGTTTGCGATGCTCTGGAACATTACACGGTGTTCACAAAAGTAAGCGCTTTCAGGGCCTGGATCGACTCAGTTATGACCAATTAGATGCTTTGCTTTGTAGGCTAAATAGAAATGTTGGTTACAGTAAAAACCCTCGACTAAGAACCTAACTTTTTATGAGTCAGCCTAAACAGGTTCTTGAATAAGTTGTAGTAAACAGCTGTAATAATAATGGTCAATTGTTATCTGTAAGTCTTTAGATACTCTTTAAATACCATCATTATTGTTGGTTAGCATTAAAACCCTTTCAACCTAAAATTTGTACTTGTTGCCCTTGAAATATGGTCATATTTTAAAATCTTAGGCTAAAAGGTTCTTAATTTTTAGGTTCTTAGTTGCTTGTTTTTACTATACTTAGGACAACAATTGTAGGCTAACCATTGGCTTGAATACAGTAGGGTGTTTGAGTTAGTTTTATAGAAATCTTTCAGTTGTTGAAACCAGTTTAGGAGTATTTAAGTCAGTTAAGCTGAATCCCTTTTCATTCAAGACAAGCTTGAATGGCCTGTCATTGTCGAAATTCCTCCACGGGGTGTACAACAGGGGTGCTAGTCCGAGATAATTTTTCCCTTTCCTCCTAAAGGAATACCCCAGTGAATAGCAAATTAACTTAGAGCAAATGGTTTTCTTTTAATGAACTTATTAATACATCTATTTATATATTTATTTATTTATTCAATCAGATACTGAATATAGAGATAAACTATTATTGCAATCTGTTGAACTAATCAGTTGTAAAAATTAGAATTATTCCAGCCATCTAAAGCTAAATTATTTCACACTTATCGAATTAATATGAAACAAGAAAGATTTTACCGAATTTGTCTTATTCGTCAAATGCTCTGCACTGTCTATGGGATCAGTCATAAATCACTGTATGTCCAGGCCTAGCCTCGATTTCATGCTAATGTAGCGGGGGTCTACACAGCTATGATACTAAAAAAAGGAGTATTAGACAAATGTTGCATGAACAAGTTCAAAATCGATGAAAATACTGACACAAAAGGCAACGGCTAGGGAGTTTAAACGTTAGTATGAACCTAAGCAAGGACAAAATCGATGTATGACTGACCATGAACTGCTTGGAACTAGGGAGTGGGCTGTGGGGTGCACTAGACCTACCTACCCAGAGGATCAAGCTCTCTAAGTCAGAAACGTAAACAGGGAACAACATTCCAACCACTGTATTGGCTTAAAAACAAGCCAATGCACACACTTACATCTAAACCGGAGCCAGATGGTAGGCCTTGGAAAGGAAGGCTGGGAAGTATTCAGCAAAAATTGAGAAAAAGGGAAGCAGATAGGAGAGGGTGGGTGGAAATTTTCACGATCACGTGGCACTTGCGGTTCGTCTCTTGATCGCATCTTCAACACGAGGACACATTGTACCTCTAATACACACAAGCAGCCACGAACGGCATGCATATGGACTCTATGTAAGAATATATATATTCTAGTGAACCTAAAAAGATGAGTGGGTAACCACGAAACCGGCTTGTCGAGATAGAGAGTTTTGTCTTTTGGGTCTCTTTCTTCTTAGTTTATATAGCTCTATTCTATGTATTGGGTACTCTTATGGGAAACCGATACACAGACTTTATTTTCTAGTTATACTCTATACATCAACACTGGTGTACATCAACTTGCTCATGTTATCTCAACTAGGCTTTTCAGATAAATCTCATAACAGAATTGTTATCTTTCATCAAGCTGCATTATCTTTTTGCGAAATACTTGCAGTGTCGAAGTACGCTTTTTGCATTATTCAATTTTCAAATTAGTTTTTTCAGCAAAGAGAGTAGGCTTTCCGTGACCCATTTCACTGGAATCTGATCAACATCGGTCTGCACATAAAGAGAACGCACCTTCACGAATAGCGCTTGCAGCAGAATCAAACCCCGGTTTATCGCAAACTCAATTCTACCTAAACTGATTGGAATGATTTCGATTGCATGGATACTTGCGCCTATGCTTGTGGCGAAGAAGAGGTGAATAAAACTGCGAGTTTGATATTATCAGTCTAACTAAATACGAGATATTGCTATCCAGGGTTCAGAAATAGGTGCATGTCATCCGAGCACAGAGGCACAGAGGATTTCTTTAAACGTCAGCTTCAACACTTCAGACCAGGTGAGTGGGTAGAGTTTTATTCAGCCTATTTAAATACCGCTCGTTATATATGCCCTACGTTGGCAGGGAAGAGAAATAAAACGTTGATGATTTTTGCCCAACCATTACAAAAATCAAAGGGGTAAATACCAAACCAAAACAAAAGTCAAAAAGTCTTACTCAACCTTAAGATAATTGTCTCTGATTATTCAGTAACTTGGACATAATTTCGGCCAAATCATTTCATGAGAAATATCCTTAAACCTAAAACCTTCCATGGAATAGCATCATTTTCACCCAACCTCTAAAGAAGCAAGAAAATAGATAACCCAGCCAATTTCTCCTTGGTGCAACCAGCACCAATAATGAACAGTCCCTCAATCTTTTTAACTAATTATATTTTCAGAATAAATCTGATTAACATCGACATTTCTTTCAACTGTTTGGATCTTTGAAACCCGGGTGATATCTTTGAAACGGTGCCTGAATACTGGGTAGGCATGCACTCACCAGGTGTGGGTAATCAAACACAATTTTGCAACGTAACGAAGATCAGAAGGGTAGCAGAGATGGTACTCAGGGGCATTCTATGAAATTCAAGATAGGCAGGGTCATTTCCACAGATTTTTTGTCTACCTCAAAAAATGACAGGCCCAAAATTTTAAACCAAAAAAATGACAGAATTATTCTCGAGCCAACTCTTCGAACTTTAGTTCAGTAACCCAAAGGATAAGGCTCCAAATTTAAATGAACCCTAAGGAGAGCAGCAATTTTTCAACCCCTTTAAAATGACGCCAATTTAGAGAAGGCCAAACAATTAAATTTTCATAAATCTCAATCAAAAAATGAAACGAGCATCCCTTTCAAATTTTTACAAGTGCCCACCTCTTGGGGTCCGAAGGGGATTGTAGATACCTTCATGCAATACATGAACATAAAAAAAACGTGTTCGATTTCAGGAGCAACAACAACCACCAAGCTAAAGAGAAACAGAAGATATGGTTCTCACTTTCAAGTTGATGATTGTGCTAGGATTCACAACCCTGCTCGTATGTGACCTCACAAGTCCAGTTGCCTCGATTTCAGCCGCTCAGAGATCATTCAAGTCCATGCTAAGGAGGCTGCGAAAGAGACACCCAAATCTGGTTTTGGTAAAGAGGCAGGGAAAGACGGTGATTTCTGGAGATAGGAGGTTGTCGTGCATCAGATTCGACCACGCAGGGCGATGCACCAAATACCGAATCATGTTTTTATGGGGGTGAATGCAGCGAGCATATCAAGATTTTTCATGTCAACATAGAAAAAAACATAAACCATGTGGTCACTCAATAATTAGAACCAGCAGAAACATTATCTAAATTAATGACGTATGTATGTAGCAGATTAATTAATACACCGAAAATATACGCCCATCGTGCATGCGCTGTGTACCGTATTTGATCTCCAAAAAGATGGAGGGAAGTGCATCATGGGCAGGGTTAGTTATTTTCATCCAATTTCCCTAATCCATAAATCAATCAAGGTCGAAGATAACGAAAAGGCGCCCGGCGAGCTTAAGATTCTGTTATGCTTTTACCAGAACTCAATTCAAAATGTTGTTTTTGTGGCTTTTTTATCCCCAGCAAACAAGCAAGCAAAGCAAAGCACTTTTTCAGTAAGCAGCTAGACATTTTACTCTCCAAAGTTGTTTTCGCATTTTTCTCATTATCAAAAACTACCTAGGATTCCAACATATCAAAATTTAATTGTATGAAGGTGCCATTAAATAGTATTGTAAAGTGGTAAATAGTGGCTGTATTGAAGTCTTATTTGATGCTTTTTCTGTCTTAATGGTAAAATGAGTTTTCCTTTGTATGCAAATTGCAACCCAACCTTGTATAGATAGATAGGCAAATACACTAACTATCTTCGTAAGGTATTGGTTCATGTGTAAAAAACCAAGGGCTCACTGAATAGGTAGACTAATCGAGCAGTGCGACCCTGGTCCTTCCTCTCGATGTGACCACACCTCGTGATTCCTTTTGCCTTTTTCCCTGGGATTACAGAGAGTTGGCTAATTCTCTCCTTATGTGACAGTTCTGAACGCGGTTTCCCGGGACCCTTTGATCAAGGGTCGAGTGATCTAACCACTTGGATATCCCTACCTTGTGTTTTACCCGGAAGAAGGTTTGAGTCTTGGAAAAAAGCAGGATTTGGAAAATCAATCGAGATAATTTGTGTGAATGAAATGGCCTGGGTTTCTCGAATCTCCGGTTGTGCTCTAGAGTACGAATCTAGAGGTCGTGGGTTCGAGTCCTCCTCGGATTATTTTCATTCTCACAATTTATCTAGTTTGTGCCTTTCCTTGACACCGACTTCCACTCCTAAGGAGATACTCTGCATTGCAAGCTACCAGCGTAAAGAAAGGTTGGCATGATTCCTTACATTAACCGTTGCAGGATCAGCCATTTTGATTACCATTGGCTCCTTATTGACCTAAAGCTTATGAAAAAGGTGTAATTTTCTCATTTCTACCAGTGGCATTATTTCATTGCTTCTTTTGGCTTCACTACGGATCATTGCTTATTGCCTTAAGATGCCTTGCTATTCTTGAAGAGTAGAGATTACAGAAAGCCTTTTACCATAAACCTTGTTTTTCATTTTTGAATCAATAAAGTCCATGAGTGTGTGTATTTCTCAAAAGAAAATTTTGGATGACGGATCCTATTTCATGCAATGCATTATGGGAATAAACCCCTTAGCAACACATAGCTGCTAAGCGACTGCAGCTGCGAACAATCTAGACCGTTGCAGTATTGGCAGTTATGCGTTGCTAATGAGCTTTGATGCATTGTGGGAAATGAGATCTGTCACCCTTTGCAGAATCGTCAACAGCATTAACTATCAAATTGTGGCGTGGCCTATTTCTCGAAACGAGCTAAGTTCTTGGTGGCCTTGTTCGAGTAGGACTTCGAAACAGCCCAGATGAATAACTTGGGTACTTCGGACGTGTCGTGATTTTGGTTCAACTATGGGTCTCAAATTTTCAAAAAATGGTCTAAATGTGGGTGTCGATTTCATGAATTTGGTATAAATAAGGATTATAAAAATGAAATTACAATTTAGAATGGAGCCAAATAGGAACGGGGTTGGTGGTGGTATATGCTTGGTCTCTAAGATTTTGGTGTAAATATGAATATACATAACATTCATTTTTGTGAAGACCACATCAAAAGTTTCCTTCTCGATTCATTCATACAAAATCTCCCACCAAGGTTCCTCGAGTTTTGAAAATCTGGTCCTCCGGTTTCGAATATAAAGGGGTTCTTATGGAGAAAAATGAGCGTACATCCGTCCCTTTCATTGCATGAGATTGCATTTTAACTCGATTTATTTACTTGCAGATACCTCGGTGAAGCTGCAAACAAATAACAATCTTGGCAACAACAATAACATCGTGATTTCCCTAAGAATTCGCTCCAGTGGGGGATTTACTTTCATCGATTTTAATTAAATTACGTTTAAGATCGACCGAATTTCGCGATAAAGAAAGCAGAGCAATGTCTGGCGGATAATTCTCTGCTGAAGTTGTCACAATGAAGCATATGTGTCGTTTAGGGATCATTACGAAAATGAGATTAAGCCCACCGCATAGTCAGCCAAGCGGAATTAACTCCCATTGGTTTCAATGGGCAAGTATCAACATTGGAGTAGATACGCATTGTGGCCTCCTTAACCCTATTGATGTTACCAACTTCAGACCACAGTACATTAAATTAAAAATTGAATTGAATTAAGAACCACTTGCAGTTGTCCAGGAAATAACAGACAAATATTACACAGATAGCAAAAACACAATTCAATATATGTTTGGACCACTAAACCGTTTATGCTCTTTAGCTTTTTTGGAGAGCCCTCGAACCCCTGCACATCGAAATCAGCTTTTCATCCGTGTATTTTATGCTTTAGACCTATCTATATTTTTGTTACTTTGCTGACAGTAAAGTAATATTTTTCTTTCTGGGAACGTAGGAACAGATGAAGAATTTTCAGCAAATCAAATGCAATTCGTGTAACAGACGTCCCTTGAATCTACGTTGTTATGGTATATAGAAGGCCTAGTGAAAATTCATACGGTCTGTCAAAAAAAAGCAAAATTAACAAGGCCTAACACCCTACTTCACTGCTGCCAAAGGGGGATTATTCCAATATGGTGCTGTAAGGTTGCTGAAAACTGCATAAAATCATATCGGCAAGAAAATTTAATGTATTTGCACCTTTGAATTGAAAACTATGCAAATTTTAAATTTTAACAAAATCAAATCGAAATATTCTGCTAACCCAAAATAGTTTCTAGGAACCTTAGTTCCCAAGTTTCAATACTCTTTGCAGCTCTGTGTTACAGTGTTGATATTGCTATGTGAGTCATCCAATTCAATGTCAGGTGTGCAACAAAACACAGTCCTCTAAGTCTAGCCAAATGTAAATGTCATAACTAAACTAATACGTTTTTACAGCTTTATAATTTTGATTATTGTGAATTTGTCCCCCTAGTCTAAGCAGGCGAGGTTAAGAAGCACGTTGTTTTTATAAATCACAAATCATGTCCTGCTTGACTATTTTATGACCAATATTTTCCCGTTGGATCTCTAATAAACGTACCTCTAACGCAGTTCTTGCAATTTTGATACTTCAGATCGCTGGAAAATGCAATTTTTAGATATCCCCACTGATTCTTTAATCAAAATTGTTCCTAGTGGTAATCCCACTGCTCCCACATAATTCGAGATTTCTGGCATCTATAAGTCTGTCAATTAATCGATATGAGCTACACTTGTAATTTTATTTGAGTTGCATGGCAAGTTTGAAAGATAGATCAAAAATATTATTATCATTACACTCATACCTTCAGTACAAATTCTGTTTACTTTTCCGACAAGATTAGAAATTTTCCCACAAACTTGATTATTGGATCAACATGGGGGTTTCTGCCCCTCCTGATCACACCTTATCTACGCCACTATCTTTAGATTTGCCAGAGACTAGGGCAGGGAGGTACTGTGCCCCTTGTGTACCCCATATTTAGCTTGATACTTCAGTTGACGTTGAATACTGCAGTACAATAGTGCTTGTGTGATGATAACGAGGTTGTGGGTATGAGGAAGCATGGTAACGAGGGTGCGGTGTTACGATGATGGGTAAATCGTGCATAATAAGAGATAGGAATAAAGTTTTCGAGATTTCAAATAAAACATTTTGAGGGAGTGTCGTAGACTATTGATGTTTTTGAAAAGAAGAGAGATGTTTGGGTTATAATCTTCCCACAACAAGGCCAAGGCTGTCACTATCTGTTCATTTGATGATATTTCATTATTGTACGTGAGACTACTTTCAGCTGTTGTTTGCAGCTGTTGAATATCATTCGATCCCTCAGCTACACTCTTTTTTATAAGAACAATATCATTAGAAAACGAGCCTCGAATTTTGCCAAAACTTAGAAGCAAGCTAAGAACAAGCTGAACTGGCCATTTTTGGCTCTTTAAAAGAAGGGTCAATATTCAAAACAACTATTTGATCACACTGCACTCTTTCTTCTTTATAAGAATAAATTCTATAAGAATATTGAGGCTCGACATTGCCAAAGAACAATCGAAATTTAAGAATAAACAATGGAAAAGTTGAGGCTCAGGAACATTTTAAGTATTCTTATAAAATAAAAAGATTGTATATTATTTCATTGTTAAAAGGAGCATATTTGGTATTTTAAAGGTTTTCTTACATTAACACCATCAATTTAACGGTTTGGAGTACAGGGAAATGTCTTTTTTTTATTTCAAAACTTAAGCAAATTTGAGAGCTGAAAATAAAAAACATTTAAACTACTTTGAGGGCTGGGGCCAAGGTCCAATTACTTATTAAAAAAATGTAACAAACCAACAGTAACATTAGGCTTGCAAAGCATTATAGAAATAAAGAAAATTAAAGGAAACTTCAACCTGAAAATAGAGGGAAATTTCAGGGCAGTCAGTGAAGGATCTCAAAAAGAACAGGAAAGAATTTCACCTACCTCAGTCCTCTGTTTTGAATTTCTTAGGTGCTCACAGCGACCCCCACAGCACTGAGTTCCCTGTGAAACCTAAAAAGATAGATAAAAACATTTCTCATCTTCCTCAATAAAACCTTTTCAAAATATATTTAGATGTGCAATAATCCAGCACAGTTGTGGAAAGGACAATATTTTGACAGGTCGAGAAAAGAGGACACCTTCTATGAATGGGACGGACAACGAAAACAAGGAACGGTGGATAATACAATTACAAACATTTGTAACGCCTCAGCAGTTTCTTAGCTCGAGACAATCACTCCGAGATAAAGGTTTTTGCATTCAGGATTTAATGATTAAATGCTTCTGTTCTTTACATTCTCCACTTACATTTTTCAGCAGAGTGCATTATTTCGTCTGTAAACACAACAGAGTGGAAGGAGGCTTGCGAGGACGTTTCAGTTCGTGACCAACTGGAATCACCAGACATGGAAGCCTTGAAGAACCAAGAAGAAGACCTGAAGGGCAAGGTACATTTTATAAAACATCACTCTACCCTTGCCCTGCACACCTTTTCCTTACGTTCGTTAAGCTGTTCCCTATATTCCAAAAACAGCTCCTTGGAGAAACACATGATTTACGGGGAAGTTGAAGATGGCTTCTAACTTGGTCGCAGAAGGCCGAATTTCGTGATGTTATTCTTGCTATAATTTGTGCGATGATCTATTTCCATCTCTCAAAGAGGAAATACAGGAAATAGAGTTCTTAAACTAGCGGTATTCCAGATAGCTTATCGGTTAGGTTATTTTTAAAGGGCAAATGTTGAGATATCTCACGCAGCAATTGTGTCAATGTTTTGCCCTTCTGCTTCGAATACAAAGCTTTGAATGATGAAAAAACGTAAATGATTTACCAGTTGTCGACTTGATGATTTGCTGCTTTTTTTTATAAACCTTATCAGTGGCAGTTTCTTAACTTTGGATGCAAAGAGAATTTCATTTTGGATGCTAGAGAATGTTTAATAAGCTTGCATTTCATATCGCTTTGAATCAAAACCATTGCGAGTATTTTGGACTAGGATTTTGAATCTTCTATAAAGGATTTGAAACTGAAGGGCGAAAGAAAAACTTGTTTATTGTTAATTCAGAAGGCTAAGTGCCAAAATATTGGTTTTAGCTAAGAAAGCGAGAAGCTGCAGATTTTTGCTGCATTTCTTATAAAAACTAGGCTGCTTAATAAATATTTGTCATTATTCTCTCAAAAATTAATCATGCTTCGACCCTCATGTGCACAAACGCTTGAAATTCCTTCCTACCCTTATCAAAGGCACTGCTCCTTAATCCAATTACGAAGAAATACCAAATTAATAAGAAAATGCGAGACTAGCTATGAGCTTCGTCATGGTATCTTACCACGGTTGGAAGTCACTAAAGCCCGAGCAAATCTCCGAGGCAAACATTCGTAATTGCTGGATCGGAATAACGGGATTAAGGAAGCGAGCCCGTAAACCATTGAACGAATAAAAAACAAATTAAACGTTTAGGACGTTAACACCGAAACATGGTTAACCAATCTGGGTTAAGCCACCCTGAATTCAATTCAATTACGGGCATTGATTCCCAGAAATTGATATTTGACGGGGGTAGCTTTCGCTGATAAAGATCGCTAACCATCACCGTGGTTATAAGACAGCTTTTGCTGAACCCTAGTGTCTTGCAAAGTGTTGGATTATCCAGGGGAGCTGGCCTGGGGAACTAATCACTACGCCCTGGTACATTACAGTCTTCTATAATGTTGTTCACCTATTCTTGTATACTCTTTTTTATAGGAACCAGTAAATAAGCTGGCCTATTCATTAATACGTGGTCCTCTTTTTTCAGGTTGAGATGTTCTAACATTGTTCTTACGTTTATACTGATTTTAAAGCATGATTTTGCTATCATTTGTGTTCAATGTTCGAAAATTTCGACTCTCTTAGCCCTATCTGTGTGCTGTCGATCTGCTTGTTTTGAAGTCATTTTTCAGTCTCCAGCGTATTTCGTAAAATTATTTTATTGAGCTGAAAATGGTCAGTCTCTGTTCGTTCTTAGCTTTCCCTTATGAGGCTTGTCTTGTTACAAAATTGTTCTTATAAAAAAAGAGTTAGTAAGAAACTAAAAATTTGCAGTACAATGAGTTTTTCTCTGATTTTCGTTTACCCTACAAATGACTTAACAGGGTACACGAAATAGCAGTTCTTGTACATCACAAACTTAAACTATTTCACAATTTTCTGCAAGTCGTAATGACGACATAAGGCCTAATTAGCTGCTTTATTTGCAAACTTTTTCAGGGGAGCATACCCTGAATCCCCCGTTGCCGGGTGCACCTCTGTTCTGTCGCATCCACTTTTTAGACCCTCACTTGCCCCTGGGTTAAAACTGCGGTTTTTATTCACTATCATATTTCACTAACAATACAGACGTTCGTTAGAGGTTTCAATCTCTTGTGAGAAGTCCCACGTAAGAATATATTGAAAATGTATTTTGTATGTGCGTCAGACAACCATGGACCACAACGCGCCGTAATCTCTTCCCGTTGTGTCTCTTCTGTGCTTTTAGGCCTATACAGACCGTTTTGAAGAATTCAGTGAATTTTCTCAAAAAACACCTTGGTTCGCTTACAAAACCTAATTCTAATGACTGCTATCGTATTTCCCTATTTATGACTCGACAAGTTTAGTGATGCTTACGTTTTCAATCTATTTAAAACGCTTTTTGGTTGGGCCTATTCTTGTATGACCAAAAGAAGATATCTTTGACCCTTCACATTGTGTTCTTTCCAGCTAACAAAAGGCTCCTTTCTAGACATTTCTCAAGAAGAACAAAGATATCTGAAATCGACCAAAATGCTTTGGTTATCTTTCCAAATATTGATTTTCACCGTTTAAACAAGTGGTCAGAAATGGCGCGTTACACAGCTGTTCGTGGGAAGTTTATAACATTCAAATAAATGCAAGGAAAAGCATGCTTTCTTGGCAGAATTGTTCATTTTGCACAAATAAACTTGAAGGAAATTTATCATGAACTTAACTACTGCAGCTTGTTTGGTTTTTAAATTGGAGAGGTAGTAGACTTGCTATAACCATCTTGCCCCCTAGGCATCCCTTGATGTATTGCGTTGTTTGAGAATTCGCCAAGAGTACCGAGATAATGTTTCCTGAATTCCAACGGGCTAGGGGGGATTTGCATAATTCCAACATGGCAGAAGCAACTGGAAAGTGGTCAATTGGTAATTTAAATTCATTAACAATGAAATTAAGAATGTAATTGTGGTAGCGGAGGTTAGTTCTGAGTTGCTATCTTGATGAGAACGGCGAGCATGACAAGAAAATCTATAATACTTATTACACTAATCACATTACTAATTCGTGGTGGGAAAATATTTCAATTTCAAAATAATATGTTGTATAGGCGATTTCTCCTTCAGTAGTAAAAGCTATTTCCACTCTCTACTTGAAGGTCTTCACGAACCGTTTCCTCATTTATCAAAATCGTTTAGGCCGTTGCAAAACTCACCGTAAAGAAACGCAAGGCGCGGTTCCTAATTAAATAAATACGATATCTCATCACTCTGATTAAAGCAGGGGGCTTAAAAGGGGGAAACAAAGAACAGAATTCTGACAGAAACAGAAATCTGCCTCGATAACAGCAATGTGTCAAATATAGGATCGATATTTATTTGATTCAATTTACTAATTATAATGTTTATGGTAATACGTACTGATCCTGCGTTAAACCTCTTGCTGTAACAAATCTCCATGGAGAAAGATTGACCATTTCATATAACTGTCGCCAGGAACGGGTTACTTTCAGCTAAGATATTCAACTCTCTCGTGCTTCATCCAGAACTAATATTCATCTGACGTGAGCCTATTGAGAAATTATGTGATTAGTTCGGGTGAATCTGCAGGATGAACGGTTTAAATCAGTTCTCTATTCTAACGTGTCTTATTTTGTCTTGTGAAGAAAAACATGAGACAAGTCCAACAGGCCTTTCTACCGACTAGCAAGACTGGTGAGGGCTGAATGAATCGAAGGGCCTAAATTCCCCTGGAAGAGAACTTTTGATCAATAAACACGGATAACTCAACTTGTAACCTATGGTAACTGCCTTGATTACCCCTTTCCCTCCATTCTCTGATGTCCGTGTTATGCATTGTTAAACATATGTTGAGTTTACGTTTATCGGTTACATCTCCGCCATTATGAATTTCTGAAACTTCTTCTCCAGCACCCGATAATGTATTCAAATTCTACATACTAGAAAAAGTGTCCATTATAATGTTTAGATATTAAAATGAAAGAGCCGTGCACCGAATTTTCTACTCAGAGTAAGTTGAATGCAAGTTCTAGTCCATGGGTGCCACACGCTAAATGTTTCAATGGCTGAGAAAAGCTATTTTATCTGACTCTGCTACCTTATCCTCGTTTTCACGTGAAATAGTTTGATAAGGAGGATCATCGGCACAGTGCAAGCTAGAAATATGGTTTTTAAAAACACTTGTGACTCTTTTTGTAGGTTTGCTTGGAGTTACAGAGAGCTAGTAAATTCTCTCCTAACACTTCATATAACAAGTGTTAAGGGGCTGAAGGGGGTTTCGAACCCACGGCCGTTCGAACATGGGTCAACCACTCGAACACACTGCTATTTGTTTCCTATCTCCCATGGTCCTATGATAAAAACTGAGCCTTGTGTATTCACAAACGCAGAGTGCTTTTTCCGCATGATGTAAAGGCCCCTTCTTGGACTTAAATCCTCCGGAAAGACCTGGACTCTGCGACTCTGTTGTGCAGAGAATGGTGGATGCAAATCACATTGATCTTCGCTGTCAACTCCTGAAAATTTATCTTCTAAGCACCTTAGTTCTTAAGCTGGCGTGCAGTCATCAATAGCCTCATTTTTATAAATAACCGTTTTGAGAAACCGTATTAGACCTTATGGTAGCGTATTTCAGAGTCTGAACATATTTAGGTCCTGTAGCGCCTTTGATTAAACCAAAAATTGAGTAATCCACAAAATCTCTTTATGCTATTTTTTATTTGGTTTTCCCTGGAGCAGTTTTTTTCCGCATATTTATAGTGTTCTAAGGAGCGAAAAAAACATGTACTGAATTCCTTGAAGAGAAAGCGCCAAGAGATTTGCGTGTGACACTCATAAGAGTAATGTTTTTAGATAGCAGTCGCAAAAGATATTACTTTATCTCGTGTTTTTATGATAAGCTGTAATTGGGCAATTTCGTTTTCCTAACCATCTTTTTAAGGTGTATTATTGAAAAGGCTGCCGATATTTGAAATGAAAAGAAAAATAGCAGGTTAATTTCTCACTTTTAGGGTCTTTAAAAAGATGGTTAGGAAAACGAAATTGCCTAATTACCACCCATCAGAGTAGTACTTCAGAAAGAGAACGAAAACGAAACCAAATGATTGGTAGGTGGGAAACAACCAATTATCGCGGGAAGTTATGTGAGAGAAAAAACAATCTTTGAATATCTTGGATGGGTGCAGATTTGATAGAGCTTAAAAACACGCTTTGGGTGTGAACGCAAAGATGAAGAAACTTGCTTTTTGCATCATAACTAAAGTTACGTTGCAAGAATTTCACCAACTGTAGTTTGTAACATAGTCTTTAGAGGAAGCTGGTATGGAAACTTTTTCTTTGAAATTTCCAGTGGTTTTTTTGTTAATGTGCACTCTCGTTCTACTCTACTAGCACACAAGTCAAATGACTTGATGCAATATTGCATTGTTTTCTTTTGCTAATGTGCACTTTGGTTCTGCTCTCAAAGTTCTCCAGCCGAAGCAATAGTGAATATAATGGCTATTGTGCCAGTTGCTACAGCATATCTCTGATAACCATGCTTTTAATGAGATGTGAGCAGAGTGCGATGAATGAACTGAATTAGTCTCCCAGTGGATTGTGAAACTCTCATGCAGAACATCTCGAACACAGCTATGCAAAGGAAGCAGTGTAAATTAAACACTTAAGCTCGTTCTTACGGGTTCTTACTAGGACAATGTTGACCATGTTTTAAACGGCTTGATATCTAATCTAAAGCACAGAAATAATTAGTTTTTAGTTAATATGAGAGCGGTGGGCTTACACTTTCACCTCTGTTTTCTACATTAATTTTCTCGGGTAAAAGCAAATAAGTTCTTAATTAACAGTCACTTTTGACAAATTAATCAACTCAGCTAATCCACATTCACTCATATCTACCGCAATACACGAGTTTTTTCGTAGGAAATTCCCTTGTAAGCAACAATATGCCTGCTCAATTTTCTCAAGGAAAAAATACTCAAAATTAGCGCACATTATCATAAAGTTTTAACGCACAGGTGTTGGCCTAAAGACTCAATTAAATGTTGATATTTTTGAGGATTTGATACAATATTTATCCAAAGTTAATCAAAACTTTAACCTCTTTATTGATGAAATATTTTCAAGCACAACTACGTTTTTAACCAAAGCTATACTCTCCACCTCCAGTAAATCTATTCGTTGGATTTCATTTGCTGACGTACTACTCTAATGAATATTAGACGAAAAGCTTCTGTCTTCGGACGTTATTTTAAGCTATGTTTCCAATTACCTGTATATCATATGACTTGTGATTAAATGATTTTCCTTTATCATTGGTTTGTTCTTTTTTTATAGCTTGAAGATGCAGTGACCATGCCAGAAAGAAGAAAGCTACGCGGTGAACTGCGAGAAATTCGTCGAATGATGCAAGAACTTGATTTGAAAGGTGACGAAAATTCCAACACAGTGACAGAAAACATGAATGTCATCTCACCCAAGAAAGACCTAAACTCAAGTAAATCAGCCAGGTTGACAGAAAAAGATACCAAAATCCAAGCAAAAAACTCGATTAATGAAACAAAGTCAAGTGTAGAGACCTCCAGTAGGAAAGCTGAGCACGAGTACAAGATCAATGACGATTCTGTTGATTTGAAACCTAAAACTGCAGACGAAAGGGCGAATAGACGGGCCAAGAGGCAGGAGAGAATGGCCCGGCTTGCGAAGGAGCAAACAGAGGACGAGAAGAAGGAGAAAGCTGCAAAGGTGCTTGCAGAGAAAGGCCTGAGTGGTGGCAAAGACACAGAAAAAAGCCAGAGTAAAGATGATAAAAAGTTAGAGAGAGATGGAGGGAGGTCGGGTGTAAATGATTTCGGCGAGTCAAGGAGAGGAGGAAGAAATGAAGACAAGTCAAATAGCGATAGCATGAAAGACAATAAAAAGGCTGGCAAGTATAGTGAAAGGTCAACAGCCAATAGTTTCAGTGACACAAGAAGAGGGAGAAGGGACGAAGAGCAGGAGGAGGAAAAGCCTTCGAGGTATGAAAGTAAGCAAAATGCAGAGAAATCCAGCAGCAGGAGCCCACCAGATGAAAAGCCATTAGATGTTAAAAGGACAGAGTCGCAACTTGATAAGAAGAGTTCCAGCAGACTAGGAAAATTTGAGACTAAAGTGGAGACTGTGAAAAAAACTCAAGTTGATGCCCCGAAGTCATTTGTTGAGAAAACAGAAAAGAAAGAGGAGAGGACTTTTATCCAAGGAGGGCAGAAATACGGAGGAGCCCGACAGACGATTGAAGAGAAGACCGTAGTTGAGAATGGCGAAAAAACAACTGTAAGCACAAGAACAAACTCGAGGCTGTCTAATTCAATGGAGAAGTTTGGCGGCTCTGGGAGAATTCAGGTAAACAGCGTGCAGAGTGATAAAACACGGGCTGCCAAAGCCGTAGGTAATGCTCTGAGTGTTGGGCGGATCAGGGATAAATTTGCTACTGCTGAAAAGGTATGATGTCTTTCTTTTTAATCAGCTTTCAGTAATGCGGAACTGTGAGTGCTAGGGGCAGCAGGGCCGGATCCAGCACCTAAAGAAGGGGGGGGGCGTAGCACATACATCAAAGTATAATGTAGGGGAAATAGGGTATTATCAAGCTAATTGTATTGTTTTTCTACCAAAATAGGGTGGACGTACGCTCCTCCGCCCCCCTAGCAGTTATTCCCTACCATATTTTGTGAAAGAAATTAACAACCTATCTATGAAGGAATTCGTAACAATTTTGTTGTGTTGCAGTATCCACACTATAATCTAAAGTAAATGTCAACTTAAGTAAAAATTTACCCCTCAAGTTGTAAAATTTCTCTTCTAACGAATTTCCAATCTAGAAGCAAAATTTCTGTAGTTCGCAACACTCTCCCTTTTAATGGCAAAATTGCTCATTAATCTCAAAATTACCCTTCAAGCAGCACAATTTTTTTCTTTGTAACAGAATTATTAGGTATGTTGCAAAGTTTCCTACTGGCCGCAAACCATCCTTAACAATTAACAGCAAAATTTCCTTTCTAGCATCCACAGTTCTGTAACCCTACTTCAACCCAATGTAGAAATTAATTTTCAGGTTTTTACCAGTATCCCAGTTATTCCTCTTTTATTTTCAACGGACCAATATGGCTAACATCGGATAAGGCTTATCAGGCCAGGTGCACTTTAGTTTGCAGAGTTTTCACAGCGACAATTACTGGGTCACAACATGAAGGGTTTGGGTCCATGCTGGAAAATATTAATGTTACGCCAAAGATCTTCAGGGTGGATCAACATTTAGAACAATAGAAGAAGAACAATTTCTCTATTGTAATTCAGACAATTGGCGTGGCGTAAACCTTCAATGTAGCAAATACGAAATTTCAAGGGGGGGTTAGGGGTTAAGGTTTGAGTCAGAATTGGCCTCAATTTAGTTTCCTATCGTAAGTAATTCTGCATGCCTAAAGTGCACTTGTTCCCAGCCAGTCTGCATTCTAGGCCCCTTTTGCGCCAGATCTGTGGCGAGCGGTGAGCTTTGTGAAAACTCGCCAACCTTTATTTGGCGAGTTTTTTTGAGTGGCAAGTGATATTTGCACAACAGAGACACACTGTTGGTAGCCAAAAAAAAATATAAGGCGGTCTGGCGAGAAATTTTTTCTAGCAAAATTTTTGGTGAGAATCTGTGGTGAGTGAAAATTGCAGAATGCAGTCTGGGTTCCCAGCTCACCCATTTACCAGGCGCTGATAATTTTAGGCCCCAAGTCTTCAGGTCATTTTGCAATAAATAGACACATGCCCGAACTTTTGTCACTGCTTAGCCCTGTGGCAAATAAATTATGCACAAAGCAATGAATATGCCTTACCTAACCACAGTAAAAAGATGTCCAAGTTGACTTTTTGCATATTATCGCCGCTTCTTCGAGTTCAACCTCCATTACCGATAGTGGTAACGCTTTTTAGCATAGCTCAGAATAAGGTTTTTTGGAAATTTCCTTTCACTTTTTTCTTTCTTTTCCTTTGAATAGCCTCCGCAATACTGCCGGTGTCCTTGCAAAGTATTGATAGTACTGTGGGGGTACCATCAGCAGTACATTGGATGGTGTGTAGGAACATTCCCCAGGGTGGTGGCCATGGTATAAAGCAAATACTTTTCCTTCTCTGAATGTTACTTTTTCATTTTTAGCAAGCTCCCACGAAGGCAGTGGACATGGGACTGAACTTTTCGAAGAAGTTCGATCAGCCAGGCAGTGGCTACACCGTCAAGAAATTCAAAGAGGTCAAAGTGGAGGAAAAAACTACCACAACTAGTACATCGAAACCAAAGGAGTTCGGTACTAGCTTTGGAGCTGACAAAAAACAACAGGTTAGGATGTATTTGGTTTTAATTCCTGAATACGTACAACTAAGTCTTTATTCTAGTCTAGCACGGGTAGACACGAGTAGGAAAAGGGCAGAAACGAGTAGGAAACGAAAAGAAACGAGGAGGAAACGAACAGAAACGAGTATGAAACGAACAGAAACGAGAAGGAAACGAACAGAACCGAGAGGGAAAAGGACAGAAATAAAAAGAAACGAATTGGAAACGAAAAGGAACGAGTAGGAAACAAGCAAAAACGAATAGAAACGAGTAGGAATGGGCAAAAACGAGTAGGGAAAGAGCAGGAGCGAGTAAGAAAAAAGCAGTTATTGCTGGAAAATCTATAACTAATGTCAACCTTCTCTATTCCTCGTCATTTCGACTCGTTTCCTACCTGTTTTTACTCGTTCTTAATCCTTTCATATGGTTTTAAATGCGATCCAATGTCTGGTCAAACGGTGATAATTTCCAGAAAGATCCAAAATCTCGCAAGATGACTTTTCGATTCTATCTAAACAGTCAGAAAAGAAAACTTTCAGAAAATAATTCATTTTCGACTCTAAAGCCCTCTTTCCTAATCAGCAATTTTCACATTTACGATAGACACATTGCGTAACTCTCTAACTCTACAGTATACGCTTTAGACAAATTTATGAGAAGACGGGCCTATATTTAGGGCTTAATTTGCGAACAGATGCCCTTATTCTTATCAGTATTGATATTCTCTTCATATCATGTTTTAGACGCAAGAAAAAAGTAGCTTGCGAGAAACTTCTACCCCTGGGTAAGTTTATACTTCATATCTATTCATAATATGAATTCATTCATTAATGTATTTATTGGTTGTTATATTCAACAATGTTCATTACTAACATATCACTTCTTTATCTACTCATAACAATTGATTCAAACAACTATTTCAATTTGACCGATCATTTATGGCCAGCCTAGTTTATTCAGAGGTTACAATGTTGAAGCATAATAGAAACATCGTAGCTAGATTGAAATTTCTAGGAATATATAGTCTACATATGAGCATTTGTCATTACCTCTCTGTACATTTTTGCTGCAAAGGTGTAAATCCCCCAGCTTGGAAGGGCTGGGTCAACAGAATTGTCGAGGATTATCATGACCCATACACGCCTTTTTTATAAAGAACCTAGCTCAGGGCCTAGTTCTTTAAGTTCCTTATTTTGAGACTTCTTTTGAACACTTTATAGCTCTAAAAGTTCCTTAGTAGGTCCTTAATTTCAAGTTTTTACTTAATAGATAGGAATAAGTATCGACGCAAGAAAAGCATTAAAACTCAGCATTTTGCAATAAACTCGTGATAAGGAAACATGAAACATATTGTAACACAAAGAAGCTTAGGCTAGGCCTATAAAACGTAAAAGGTAGTTACATAGTCATTAGATAAGTTGCATATCTACACCAAATGAATATATGCAAAATTATTAAGTTCCTTTAGTAATTTGACCTTTAGTAGTAAAAGTTCCTTAAGTTTTTCGACCTTCGACATGTAGGTTCCTTATAAAAGGTTCTTTATAAAAAAAGCGTGTACCCTATCTATCCACTAGACCACTACAGTAAATTGTGACTGGCATGGTGAGCTTGTGTTGTATTTTCAGATCGATGTACAAGAAAACGACCCCAGCCCCCCATCCCAGACATCAAACTGCCCCCGCCGCTCCGGAAGGTTTAGCGGGGCTTAGCAAGCCGAAAGCCAAAGCCTCGTCAGTCTCCGACAGGATGGCGTTCTTCAGAGAGGCTCAAGAGCAGGAAAAGGCTCGAGCTGAGAAGCAGAAGCAGAAGGAAGAGCAGAGAGCTCGTCTGGCATCCGCACCGGCCGCGACTAGCCAGTCTTCCACTGAAAACCGCACAGCGTGAGTTGTTTCACTGTACTTTACCACCTAATGGTCAATTCTAAGGGAGAATGCCTTCAGTACTATAATGAGTATACCATTAGTACATCGGAGGGTGTTGAGTACTGTTGAGGGATACCATCAGTGTGTTGAGGATATTCAGTACCGTGAAGGTTTATCATAAGCCCGTGGGTATCACCTCCACAGTACAGACGATATCCTCCACAGTACTCAACACTTTCCGTAGTACTGATGATATCCCCCTAAAGTACTGAACATCCTCCACAGTATTGAAAACCCTCCATGGCATTGATGGTATCATCCCACAGTAATAATGGTATCCCCCACAAAAACGACCAGCATCCTCCACAGTTTGAACACGCTCTACAGTGCTGCATAGACTTTCCCAGGTGATTTATTCGCTCAAGTCTCTTCGATTGATTTCAGTAAGAGTATTTTTATAGGTCGTAGTTTTGTCGTTGTGAATTAAGTTCAACTTGAAGCGACTCAGTTCATCTCAACTGCGCTTTAACTACGGCTTCCAGTTCATACGAGGAAGTTAATGGGTAAAGTATATGCAAAATAGTCAAATTTTTCTACAGAGACATCGAAGTTATGTCGCATTAATCATTCAGATTCGCCCTTGGTTCTTACGCTAGTTCATGAGGTTCGTAAGTTATGTAGCAGTTGAGTCGTACTGAAAGACACTTGGACATATTTTTACGATTCATTTTAATTCGCTGCGACAAATTCTCAACGTATGAACATAGCCGAGTAAGACATTTCTGCCCCATATGAAATTTGAAAGAGAGAAAGTCTGATCTGAACAGAGACCCACATAGAAGAACATGTAATTGATGAAATTTCATTTTAACAGCCCTTGTCTGAAGAAACGCGATGTGAAGAAGCCTGCAAGAAGAACCATGTCAATATCTTCTATCGTGCTCGATTGGTGCAAGGAAATGGTTAAAGACTACGTAAGTAGCACGTTATTATTGTATATCTTTCTAATTTAATCTTTTTCCAGTACTTATTTCAAGCCTTACTAGAGCCTGCAAACACTGATATTATTGCGTGGCCCTGCATGATTTCTGCGTGATGCGTTATTTGACGTTTTTCTGGCGTGAAATCGTGAATCTGGCTAAATTGTTGCGTGGAAGCGGGAAACAAGCTTTCCACGTGACGCTGGAATTCTCCATTTTTCGCAGAGGACTGCGTGAATTAAGGATTCAATAATGACAGGAATTAGATCAGGCTCCTTTCTAAGTCCTATCCATAATTTTCGTGCCCTTCTTTTATCCATTTCCTAGGGTTTTTCAATGTAATATGAATTCTGAAAGACGGAAATTAGCTATTTTCAGCTCCTGATTGCAAAGCAATGCCAGATCTTGATCATATCCGTTTGTGATTGCAGGGGGTGAACATCACCAATTTCAGTGGAAGCTGGGCCAGTGGATTGGCATTTTGTGCCCTCATTCATCGATTCAATCCAGATAAATTTGATTTCAAAGAGTTGGATGACAACGACAGACGTCGAAACTTCAACCTGGCTTTCGATACAGCATTGTGAGTATTTCTACGAGAATTTAGGGAATTCAAAATCTTACCAACGCCAAGAGCTTTGCTCTCTTCACTCTAGTTGTAAGATAACTTTTGACAAGGGGCAACACACTAAAGAAAAGTTATAGACATTCAAAGGAAAAAACTTCTGAGAACCTAGTCAGTCTGATCTTCAAATAACTAGGTTCTTCTATGTGGGGTTTCAATATAGTCTTGTATAACAACAAAGAGTTAACAAAAACATCAAGCCGGAGTTGAGGCCTTGAATTAAGTTTTTCGACGACAAAAGCACACAAGCAAATCCATACCCCTGACAGATTTCCTGTTTTGTTGATTGGCGTCCTATCCTATGATGAGAAATTGGGTTCGAGACCTAGTAAGGGTATATCACAATTTAGGCAGCCCACTTGTCAGAAAATACTTAACCACAGTGGATACGCTGGACGCATCTTTTTCAATTTGGATGTGATTTCAAGAGGATTCATCTTTCCTGCGAATTCACACGTCTTTTTACATCGACAGCGAGGTGAAGAAAATCCCAAAGCTGTTGGACGTGGACGACATGGTACGCATGTCCAAGCCCGAACCAAGAAGCGTTCAGTGTTACGTGCAGTGGATATGGAGTGTGTATGGCCCGACCTCAGGCTATGGACCGAGCCAAGATGAAATCAAGCAAGCGGCTATAGGTTAGAAACTAGAATAAATCATTGGTCTCATAAGGGTCTGGATCGCATTCGTATTGTTTTGAGGGTCATATTGAGTACAGTAAAAACCCGCACCTAAAAATTAAGAAGCTCTTTGCCTAAGATTTCAAAATTTTGACCGTATTTTAAAGGGAGAAATTACAAATTTAAGGTTTGAAGGTTGTTAATTTTTCCAAACAATACTAATGTTATTTAAAGAGTGTCCAAAGACCTACAGATAACCATAAACATCATTATCACTACTGTTAACTACAATTTATTTAAGAACCTGTTTAAACTGAATCTTAAAAATGTAGGTTCTTAGTTGCGGGTTATTACTGTAGGTCAAATCGAATTGCATATCTGATTTGTAAGGAGTTGGATACAAGTTCAAAACAAAGGGTGTGTTCTTCTAAACCTTAGGAACCTGCTGAATTTCGAAGACAGAATGCTACCAAAAAAAATCTATGATTTAGAAATGAGAGACATTTTTCGCACTTTGGCTCGCTCCCAGTCCCAATCATGACATGTATCCTAGCAACTGGCAAAATGCCAGCCACTTTCTAACTGCGAATCTCTCGATAGTCTCGGAAACCTAGTGATCTTGATACCAGATGGTTTTCCAGAGCTCCAAGAAGGCGAGTGGGGCATTGGTTTAGAAGAATACACCCACTATAAATAGCAATTTGCAAATGAAGTAGAAATTGCCTTCAGGAAGTCGAACCAGTCATTTTGAGACCAGTGTCATAAACTAATGCATAACTTTGTATGTTCGTAACTTTTTAGATGTCTAATGCTTGCTTGATAGCATCTTTTTTGATCATCTGTTTATAGTTTTCAAAATTTTTACCACGAATGTATAGTTTGATGCGGAATTTCAAGATATTTATTGCTGCTAAGGAAGTGGCTACGAAGTACTCGAGTTGTTCAACTATGGGGAATACCTCAATAATGTGGAGGGATACCATCAGTACTGTGGAGGAATACCTCAACATTGTGGGGGTACAATCAGTGATGTTGACGGATACCATCAGTACTGTGGAGGAATACCTCAACACTGTGGAGGTACCATGAGTAATGTGGGGGAAACCATGCTTACTGAACATCCTCCACAATACTGGACATCCCCGACAGTACTGAACACACGTTTTCCAGGGTGAAAATATTTTCTTCTATTCACTGGAATAAATTTAGCTATATGATTGTGCGAAATGTTTTATTATTAAAGGGACCTCAGTAAAGAATGTTTTGTAAGAAGTTTCCAAGATATCAGTTTTGTAGTGATGATATGAATAACCAGTCCAATACTTTTGAAACGCAAGTGAAATTGATTTTTTCCGAAGAAACTGATGCAAAATCATGAAACGTGATCCGTTTCTCAAAACTTCGTCTTGTCATGGGTTCGCCCCATGGGTAGTCTGGGGTCCGGGTAATCACCCTCAGTTCCCCAAAAAGCCACTTTGGCTTTTGCCATTTAATCCCTTCTCCACTTCCCTACATGTATAGATATTCACTTCTCGCGTGTTTAGAGTAATTTTTAAAGCTTTGTCGCGATTCTCTATTACACAATAAATTTGAATGTTAAACATTTAAATCCCGACCTTTCTTGTAGGGATCATTACAAATTGTAATACGATACTAATACGATACCATACGATACGATACAAAGAGTTGAGCTTGTAGCACCGTCGAAGAACCTGTGTTGAATAATATCATCATTTCTTCTATGATCATCTCCCGAGAGTCTTGTGTTTTCTTTTTACACTCTACTGACCCAACCAATTCTACATTCGATGTGCTTTATCTGACTCTTTATTACACGATTGCACGCTTTTTTCATAAGGAACCTAGCTAAGGAACTAGTTCTTTAAGTTCCTTATTTGAGACCTCTTTTGATGACTTTGTAGTTCTAAAAGTTCCTTAATAGTTCCTTAACTTTAAGCTTTCATTTCATTTAATGGGTAGGAATCAGTAATGACGCAAGAAAAGCATTAAAATTCAACATTTTGCATTAAGCTAGTAATAAGAAAACATGTTATAAAACAAAGAAGCTTGGGCCAGACCTATATAACGTAAAATTTATATCTAAATATAACGCATATCTAAACCATTGATTATGATATCATTATGATTATAAAGTTCCTTAGTTGTTTGACCTTTAGTAGTAGAAGTTCCTTAAGTTTTTCGACCTTCTACATGTAGGTTCATTATAAAAGATTCCTTATAAAAAAAGCGTGTAAGTCAGTTAAACGGGCAACTACTGCCTTACATAAAACGTGTTTAAAAGTGCAAGTTGTATGTAGTTAAAACAGCAACGGTTGCACGTGTTAACGGTTCAAAAGAAAATTAAAACAAATATGTTCATATCAATCAAAATAACTTGTGAGAATGAAAATGATGATCGAACCCAGGACCTCTAGATTAGTGCTCTAGGGTAGTAGGACACTGGGGCTCTCGAAAATGACCCAAGCCTGCGTAGTTACTCAGTTTTAGCCAACTATAGTACCAATCTAGAGATCTTGGGTTCGAGTCCTACTTGGCTCATTTTCATTCACACAAATTATCTCGGTTGATTTTCCAAACCCTGCTTCTTCTAAAAACTTTCATATTAGTAACTTTTTCAAAACCAAGCACAAAAAGACTGTTTGCCGTCCCATCCAACCTGTGTTCTTGGCGTGGCTAGGAATGAAACATCAAAGATTCATATATTTTGCTTCTGTTCTCCGTTTTCCTAGGCAAATCTATCAACACCTAAGTTGCAACAAGTGCATTTTGTTAAAGGCAGTATAAAGATTTGAAATTGAACATTTCTCGTCCTACTAAAGAGCCCAGCTTAATACGACAAGTCTAGTCCAAAACAAACCATACTGTAAATCCTCGAATAAGCCCCCGTGGGATTATTTGCGAAAATGAATTTTTGGTTTAGGGCTTATTCGAGGGGGGCTTAATTAGAAGCCTGTCATTTTCTTCAAAGGTTGAGATGAAAAAGGACAAAATTTTCTTTATCAACTATATAAAAAATGATAACAAAATGCTATTTCTCTAAAAAAAAATGTAATAATAACCATGGAACCAACGTTTCTTTTTTCTATTTCATCTTCAGGTGAAGGTGGTAATACTTTGTAGCTATGTCCTGTGTGGGCTTTTGAAATAACATATTGTTCTGTAAACATGGTTCCCTCAAATATGGATCCATGAGGGCTTTTACGAGGGGGGTATTTGCAAGAATGAAATGTTAGGTGGGGCTTATTCGAAGGTGGGAGCTTCTTCGAGTAGTTACGGTATCGAATATTTTCATGGCTTTGTGATGTCCTGAATATCAGGCAATATGACAGCCCTGTACTTGCTTTGCAGTGCAGTCATAAAATCAATATATTTACCTACTTTGAAATCCCTCACTGGCTCTTCTTTGAGAAACACAGCCAAGTCTTTTCGTTGGGAGTGCAAGAAAATTTCCTTCTGCAAATGCTTGAGCACCGCCAAACAGAAGTACACCTGGTAGTCTATTCCCATCAGTAGGCAACAGCACAAGTAGCAGCAGACATCCCCCCAGTCTAGACAGTTCCAAAAGCATTGTTTCAGCCAATATTGACATATCTGACTCGGGGGGTAGCCGGACATGCGGAACGCCGAGTAAATCTGTGGCATCTCCGCTTGCAGGATCAGTTCCAGATTGTGGCAGACTGACGAGTAAATGCAGTGAATTCCACTTGAGTTCAGCTCTTTCGGCAAGTGGATCTGCAGAGAAAAGGGAGAAATAAGCATTCTTTCATTTTGTATTTTCATTCTTAAACAAGAAAAATAAAAATTGATTTGTTTCCCTCACAGTCTGAATATCCTCCACAGTACTGAGATGGTATCCCTCAACAGAGCTCATGGTATACCCCGAAGTACTTATGATATCCCTCTAAAGTATTAATTTTATAACTTCACAGTATTGAACATTCACCACACACAGTACTGATGGTATCCCCTAACAGTACTAAAGATCCTCTACAGTACTAAACATCATCCACAGTACTGAACATCCTTCACAGTACTGAAGATCCTTCACAGTACTGAAGATCCTTCACAGTACTGAAGATCCTTCACAGTACTGAACATCCTCGATAGTACTGAACATAATCCACATTACTGAACATCCTCCACAGTACGGAACATCCTCCATTATACTGAACATCCTCAACAGTACTTAAAAACCTCCACAGGACTGAAAATCCTCCACGGTACTGAACATCCTTCACAGTACTGAACATCCTTCACAGTACTTAACATCCTTCACAGTACTTAACATCCTTCACAGTACTGAACATCCTCCACAGTAATGAAAATCCTCTACAGCAATGAACATCCTTCGCAATACTGAACATCCTCCACAGTACTGAACATCCTCCACATTATTGAACACCCTCAACAATACAGATGGTACCACTTCCTTGTTCTTAACATCCTCCACAGTATTAATGGTTTCCCTACAATACTGAAAACCCTCCAATGTACTAATAGTATCTCCCAACAGTACTAATGTTATCATCTAACAATAGCTATTGATGATATACCCCCACAGTATTGAAGATCCTCAGCAAGCAGAGTTGGCAGCGAGAAGCTTGTGTGGACCTGCAGGTTGTTCCCTCAGGAATAATATTCTAGAACGAATTTCCTGGATACTCATTTAAAAATCTGAGAAGGATTGACAGCTGAGTTTGCTGACGGCTTGTAATTCATGATTCCGATCCTTCGTGGATTCGAACCCACAAAGGTTGCCCTTCAAGGACTAGAAATATAGCGCCTTAACGACTAGGCTACACCACTGCTGAATTACTAAACATCCTTCACAGTACTGAACATCCTCCACAGTACTGAACATCCTTCACAGTACTGAACATCCTCCACAGTACTGAACATCCTCCACAGAACTGAACATCCTTCACACTACTTAACATACTTCACAGTACTGAACATCCTTCACAGTAATGAACATCCTCCACAGTACTGAACATCTTCCACAGTGCTGAATATCCTCCACAGTGGTGAATATCCTCCAGACCTCCACAGTGCTGAATATCCTCCACAGTACTGAACATCCTCCAATTTTCTGATGAAAGTTCCCACAGTATTGATGATATCATCCCACAGTACTGAACATCCTCAAATATACTGGACATCCTTACAGTACTGAACATCCTCTACAGTGCTGAACATCCTCCACAGTACTGGTGATATCATCCCACAGTAGCGAACATCTACCACATTACTGAAAATGCAAAGAAGTTCCTAAGGATGATATTTCAATGGCACTTGTTGCACTCACTAATACCAGCCCCTGCAAATTTTCTATTCTAACACTCGAGTTGCTTTTCACACCGAATCAACAAATCCACGTTCATTCAGATATCCTCGTATTTTTCACGAATGTCATCAAAACTCTTTCCTTTTTCGTTCATCATGCAGAGGACGTGCAAAACACTGGCTGGTCGTTCTCTCAAATCATGATTGGCAAATAAACACAAATCGACTTTTGAAGATGGTTAAAAGGAATGAAAAATCCTGAATTGAATTCGTCCTGTTTTGCATCGATCCTTCGAGTTCATAAACAAAGCCCATGCCATGCAGAAATTATTCTCAAGCATACTTACCGATGCATGAAGCCTGGCAGTCCAGAGGTATCCTGATGCCACCAAAGTTGAGAATCTGTATAAGAAATGCCAGGCCTTGTCTGTTTTGCCATTCATGACGAGATAGATGGAGCCGAGAAACCAGTCGAAACCCGGGTAGCCATTCTGCAAAGAGTGCATCGGGGAGGGAGAAGATCTCTGTTGGCTGCTAAGGAAGTATTTGCATTGCTTCAATAAATGTTTGAATTCTTCATTCACGTCAGAAGCATGTGGAAGCAACCTGTGGTGGAGAAAAGGGATAATTGGTTTATTTCTTTTAACTGAAGTCGATAAATCAACAGGGAATTATGCATACTTAGGTCGATGGCACTAGATTTAATGTGATACAAAATTCAACACTGTCTGAAGGCATTCAACTAGATCAAGCTTGGGGAACAAAGTCTGTGCAGTACGTTGGATCTTATTCAGTACTGTATGGGAGATACCATTAGAACTGTGGAGGGATAACATCAGTACTGTGGAGGGATAACATCAGTACTGTGGAGGGATAACATCAGTACTGTATTGTGCAAAGTTTAACTTGTTGCATTTGAATAACAATTGGTTCAATGAACTAAATACAAACGCTTTGTATATGTAAATTCACGCGTGGAACTGTTGTACATTGTTTAACGCTTTTTAGTTCTCCCTTTGGGACTTTCACCTCAACATAAATAGCAGCAATTTTGTTGAGGCAAAGGGAGAAAGTTTGGTAGTTGTAGCACTGCTGCTGTTTGTAACGAAGTCCAGGATAAACAGTCTGTAAGTTAATTTATTGATTTCCTTGTATTTATTCATTTAACTTAACTATTAACTACATTTTTCCCTTTATATTTCTTGTTGTTATTTAGGCCTACATTGTTGTTATTTACGTCGAAGAGTTTCTTAAATTTGTATTCTGTAGTTATTTGTTAATAATTTGTGTAATTTATTTTATAGCAAACCACATTCGTGATACTAAAACCCTTGGTTTATTTGCTTTGGTTTTCTGGGTTTGGTTCGCGGTGCGTTTGGGCAGTTTTCCCCGATGCTTTGAGATTCGTAAATTACAAGTACTGTGGAGGGATAACATCAGTACTGTGGAGGGACAGTACTGTGGAGGGACAGTACTGTGGAGGGATAACATCAGTACTGTGGAGGGATACCATCAGTACTGTGGAGGGATAACATCAGTACTGTGGAGGGATACCATCAGTACTGTGGAGGGATAACATCAGTACTGTGGAGGGATAACATCAGTACTGTGGAGGGATAACATCAGTACTGTGGAGGGATAACATCAGTACTGTGGAGGGACAGTACTGTGGAGGGATACCATCAGTACTGTGGAGGGATAACATCAGTACTGTGGAGGGATACCATCAGTATACTCAAATCACTCAAAAACTTCCTTGCTTTTTGACCAAAAATCTTTTAAAATCTTTAAAAATCCTTTATGATCTCAAAATTCTCTCGAAATTTGGCCTGAGAATCTAAAACAATCTTAGAAAATATCAGCAATCTTAAAAATCGTTAAAACTATAAAAAAATCTAAAAAAATCTTTAGAAATCTCGTACACTTTTCTCGAAGTCATTTACCCTCGAAATGGGCCACTTACCTGAGGCTCACTCCGTATCTGACGACAAGCTCCACGCCCAACTGATCGATGTCAGAGAGGGGAATACTCTGCAGCAATGTTTCATTACCGGAATACTCAACCAGAGGTAGAATCGATTCTTCAGGGTCTTGGCTTAATGCAAAACAAACTTGCTCTAGTAGTTGACAAGCTGATTTCAAGCCAACCTGATATGAGGCAAAAGTTTCAAGCAAAAATCACATTTTTAACGATATAACCAGAAACTTAATTTCAGTAAAAACAATGATCATTATATATTATCTTTACTCACTCTAGGGTATTATGATATTTCGCAGATAATGGCGGGAAACTATTTTTTGATCCTTCGACCGGCGATACAGTACCCAGTACTGTGCAAGAATTCTATCAGAAGTGTGGGAATACCATCAGTACTATGCAGGGTAGTATTTTGGATGGATATTTTCAGTATTGTGAAGGGATACCATCAGTACAATGGATTGTGTTCAATACTGCGGAGGGATACCATCAGTACTGTAGAGGGAGACCAATAGCACTTTGGGTATTTCCTCCACAGTACCCCCTCCCCCTCCTCATAGTACTGAACACCCTAAACAGTTCTGATGGTATCCTCCCTCCAGAACTGACTATTCTCCATAATACCGATAGTACCCCCCACAGCACTGATGATATCCAAAAAGTACAGAACATCCTCCACAGAACTCCAAGAAGTTCCTTAGGGTGATAATTGCAAGTCGATCTTTGAAAATTTCTACAATTGCAGGTCGTGGCAAAACCCTTTCGAAATCGTTCGAAGTTGCGAACGGAACGATAATTTATGTGCAGTGACTCGCTAACGTAAAACGACTTATCAACGAAATTCAAGACTCACCATTTCTGACCCTTTTCTCATTGATGAAACGAAAATACTTCTGCATTGCGAGAGCCATTCCCTGGACTCATTCAAATCTGCGAACGAAGTAGAGTCGGTCTCAGCCAGGAACTTGCAAATCTCATCCTGCTGCTCAAATGCAGTGATAACGAGGCTGGATTCGTGGCTCGTATAGTCTGTTGGGACAGGATAGGCACTGAATAAAGGCCAGGGGTAAGGCTTCTCTGCATCCTGCAATCAAAACAAATGTTAAAGACAAGGTTGGCAGGCTGGTGAGAGCCCCTGGTTGTAACCGAGTGGCTAAAACAACAACAACAAAGACAACAACAACAGTTTTAACCCCATTGTTTTAGCTACTTGCTTCACGAGTCCTTGTTTCCCTGTGTGTACTCCAGTCCACCTTATTGCCTGAGTCAGTAACGAGGACTAGTGAAGCAAGTCTAGATTTCAACTGGCTTATGTTCTGCCACCGTATGCTCTAAGAAGCTAAGGAGCTAGATACGTGGTGTATGAGTGTGACGTTAAAATCTAATGACTACTAATCGGTAGAAAAAAACAAGAAATCTTTGCAGGCCTGTTTAGTAATTGCTAACTCATCAGAAAATGTACTAATTGGTATATCTCCTGTTAAGTGGGCAACAACGCAACAGGCTTATAGGGATGAAAGAGTGCTCTATCATGTCTTTGCTACCGATCAGTATAATCGCTTTACTCATGTGTCAAAAACTGTTTTCTATAATCAAAGCATAGACTTCTGTATTATGACTGAACAGTCTTTGATCGGTACAAAACTTCAATATAACCAGGAAAATCGGAAGCATAGCGGAGCGAAAACATAGATACTTAAGGTTTTTGTAGGATACTCAACAGAGTAATACGTCAGAAAGAGAACGAAACAAAAACCTAACGAATCATTATACGCAGATGTGGATCGAAATAGCGAAATGAGAAAAGAGATCAATGATTGGCATAGTATAGGAAAACCAATCATCAACCTCGATACAGTATATTAATCTATGTTTTCCCTTCGCTATGCTTCCGATTTTTCTCGCTTATATATTATGACTGCAAATTTTTTCCGAATTCTCTCATATATTCTGATCAATTTTGACCGGTTGTTTAAACCGGTCAAAGACAAAAACATGTTATAGCCAAAGGTACTGGAGTTGACCGGCTTGAACACAGCCCTGGTTAATTAAGGACACCAACTGATCAACCCATAAAATCATATTGGCAAATCCTTTCATAATCATAAATTTTTGTTATTGATGCCTGTTGAGGTTTGATTGTAAGGTGATGGAAACAATTTTTGGGCCAATTCATAGAAATATTTCGACGCAACTGGGTCTATTGCGTTCAAACTTTGCACCAATCAGAGACTGCTCGAAGCAATAACAGTTAAAACAGCCAGTTACCTCAGTCAGATCTCGAGGGGGCACGAACCTCTCGGTAGGCCCACCGATCAGATAGGTACGAACCAAAATCTGGTTTCTTTCCACAGAGCAGTTATCCACGATGAACCCACCTTCTTCCAGTCTGTTAGCTGAAATTCAAACAGTTGATGAAATTATAAGACCATCTCTAACCTGCTTGGTCTTACTTCTTTTGGTTTATTTTGGTTTAGTCTGCTTCATTACTTAGCCAAGGGTTCGCACCGAAGGGAATGAGATGGGTCAAATAAATTTCCCACACTATCAAGCCTGGGTAGAAAATCACTTTGCAACGAAATTATCGCTAAAACATTTCAATTCTTATTTAATACTTCATGACTAAGTTTAAGTAGATACAGATCTCGTAGATTTGTGCAAATCTATATGGCGGAGGGGGCAAGGGAGGTTCAAAATCTTAGGTAAATAATACTATATAGTAGCAGCCTTTGTTCTTAAGCCCAAAGTGTTTCAGCACTGCTAAGATACAAATATATTCCACCAACTCTCAAAACATAAAAATAATACTTTCTGGGTGAATTACTTAGTTGCTACGTAAAGACATTTATATAAATTGATTGTGGTAGGGTAAAAACTATTTTTCTTATTCTCATAATTGGCTGAAATATTTGTTTTCTATCAAATGGAATTTTCTTTGGTACCAACTTCTGTTTGAATGGACAGCCCTTATTAGAACTCTATCTTTGGGTTTTTCTGCCCTTCTTAGCTAATCATGGTAGCAATTAATTTGATTAAATCGTAATTAATCTTTGTAACCAATTTGAGCCGTATACGCTAATGCCAGTAGGCTCAAAGAGTCATGGATTCGAAACGAACTTCAGTTCCGATCTGTAATATAAAGTGTAGGAAGATAATTTGTCTTTGGTGAACTATCACTGCACTGTTCGAAGGTAACCTATTCTCCGGGCTCTTTGTGCATGAACGAATGCCTTACAAAGATAGTAAGTATTGATAAACCAATGCTTTACGAAGATAGTAACTGCATTTGCCAATGAACTATAATTGCAGTGCTTGGATTACTTTATCTATCCAGTGTGCCCTTAGAACTTTGTGCATAAACCAATACCTTATAAGGATAGTAAGCGTATTTGCCAATCAACTGTCAATACACTGCTTCGATTAATCAACCTATTCAGTGGGCCCTTTGTGCTTTGCACATAAACCAATACCTTACGAAGATAGTAACTGCATTTGCCAATGAACTATCAATGCAGTGCTTCGATTACTTTATCTATCCAGTGTGCCCTAAGAACTTTGTGCATAAACCAATACCTTGTAAGGATAGTAAGCGTATTTGCCAATCAACTATAAACTGTCAACATAACAATTAAAATATAGTAACGATGGAATATCAAAATAAAAAACCCACCCTCCTGAATTCGAAGAAGGACCTCTTGGAAGCCATACTTGGACTGCAGCAGCAAAAATGTATCCAGACAGGAGACCAGACTGCTTAAAACTCGAAGTCCAAATAAATGGGATCGCTCGAAATGAAACAGGAGCCTCATTTTTTCAGCGCTATCCACAAAAACCAGGCTGCTAAGAAGCTCTTGGAAGATTTCTGGAACTTTCGGTGCATTGTCGCTCGTGACTGTATCGCTGCAAACGATCCCATCCGAAGTCGACTCGATTTCGTTGACGTCTTGGAGGTTGAGTAATTCGTAAACGCTTGGAAATGCAGACAGCAGGTTGATGAGGGTTGTGAAGTACTTGCGACAGTTTTTGTCGCTAAAGTCGTCCCAATATGGAGTCAGGACCGTCTCTTTGTAGTCGTTGTTCACACCTTCCAAGCAACTCCAGGTGTTCTGGAGAAGAGTCTTCACGAATCCTGAAAAAAATCCCATTTTTACAGAACTGAAATAAATCGAAGTGATTTATGAGAATGAAAATGAAACGAATAGGACTTGAACCCACGACCTCTAGATTAGCACCCTAAAGCATAATACCACTAGGGCCCTCGAAAATGACCTAAGCTTGCGTAGTTGCGCAGTGTTACCCAATTAGAAAACCAATCTAGAGGTCTTGGGTTCGAGTCCTACTTGGCTCACTTTCATTCACACAAATCATTTTGGTTGATTTTTTAAACCTTGCTTCTCCTCAAATAAGACATTCCGTGGAATAAGTCTGAGCATGAATCAAATTCTTTTACCTGATAAAGCACTCTACCAGCTCCAATATTCAAATGCCCAACTTCACTGTTTCCCATGAGCCCATCTGGCAAACCAACTGACAACCCTGATGCATCAAGAGACATGTATCCGTCCCCTTGACACAACTCATCCATAACTAGAGTTTTCACATGGTAGATTGCTTTGGCTAATTCTGAATTGTTAATCATCATACTTTTACTAATTTATTAAGACATATGATTTTTCCAATAAAGTTCAAACTTCCATATAAGAATCACTTCTTTTATTAAGAGTCTCTGCCACAGAATCTCAGCATTTTATAGTACAGTTTCTTGACATTTCTCACTGAACTGCCCTGAAGAAATATGAAATATATTGTGGCAGCTTAAGATTGTCAGAGATGCATAGTCATGTCACTTTAAACCATCCATTCCAACCTGTTAGAATGTCCTTAATGATAAGAGGCCTTTCATGGTAAAGCTGAAAAATTGTGGTTCATTTACGGGGCTTTTGTAAAAAAAACCTGCAGACAAGCCCAGACACAAAGGAGGCCGGATAGTACTCATAATTGTAGCGGGGATGGCCAAGTGGTTAGATCACCTGACCCTTGTTCAAAAGGTCCCAGGTTCGAAACCACCATTAGACCTGGCACAAAGTGTGAGGAGAGAATTAGCCAGCTCTCTGTAATTCTAGGGAAAAAGGCAAAAGGAATCACGAGGTGTGGTCACATCGAGAGGAAGGACCAGCGTCACACTTCTCGATTAGTCTACCTATTCAGTGGGCCCTTGGTTTTTTGCACATGAATCAATACCTTACAAAGATAGTAAGTGTCTTTGCCTATCAACTATCAACATAATCTTGTAATCCTAACATAAATCTAACAAACAGCCAGAGTTAAAATAGTGTTGTAACCTTACTCTATTCATTGTTGGACTAAAAGTCAAGAAGCCAATACCAAGATGGCAACTGGTAAGATACTCAATGTTTTGAGGTATAATGGCATGTAATTATTGTAATAAGAAATTACCTGTCTTCTCAACAGCAAGAATACCAGGGGCAGTGGCAGTGATTTGTGTAAGCATTATCCCGTACCCAAACTTCTCCGTCTTGCTCACTTGCAGGTTCTGCTGGTATCTCCTGTTCATGTATTTGGCACACTCGTCCATCAAACCCGACTGCTGCACCAACAAAACCCCCTTTGGCGTTGACATGAAATTCAGCAGGTTGTCAATTAGTGATTCAATGTAATCCAGCTGACTCTTCTGCATTTCAATATTTGGCTTTGGCTTCGTAATGGTTCTAGAAAATTCCACAAGCCTATCCTCCTCCAGAGTAGTTTCCTCTTCTGCCTGGAAAGAAGTCAAAGTACCTTCTTCACTGCCATGTTTATAATAACATTAATTCATAAGGCCAACACAGGGAAATGAAATCTACCAAAGTACCTCAATTCTGGTATGACACAATCAGGTTTCCTACCTAGGCTTTACATACCAAAAGCAGACGTGCTAACCACTGTTCTAAACCAGGACAAGTTAACATGTCCTTAAGGTGTTATCTAGCTCCAGTCTTATCCACAGTGAGATATTAATTTGTGTTTGGATTAAATCCTTCTTCAGCGCCAGGTAACATAAATTGATGAATGCATATTTTATTGGGTATCTTTGAAATCAGGGATGGATCCAAAAGGAGTCTGAAAGGGAAGAAGTTGATTTTGGGGTGCTGAAACTTAAAAATCTGGGGCAGCAAACTTCCAAAAAGGGGATGCAAAAAGCTATTTAGGTTAGCCTGGAGGGTATATGCCCCCATTTGCCCCTGAATCTACCACTGTTCAAAATGAAGTAACAAATACCTGAGACTCTGCTGATTTCGCAAAATGCAAGGAGCCTGGCAGACCAGGTGTTGATTTGCAGTCGGGACCATTTTCTGAATTGGCATCTGAGATTGTTAAACCTCTTTGCCACTCTTCATCTGAAATGGAGCTTGACCCTGCAATTCCTAGATCAGTTTTCTTCCTCAACTCTTCCAAAGCTGTTTTAATATGAACACTGAGACAGTAATTATTGAGTATAATCAGACCTTCACACGTGTTGTAGAGCTGTCTGCAGACAAATAGAAACGCACTGATCACTTTTTGGGACGGCATTGGCTCTAGTTTACCAGCTAAAGATTGTTTAGTGAACAACGCAATGGTATGTATGGGGGCTAGTCTTGTCCTTTGCCATCTTTCTGGTTTTTCACCATACAACAATTGCATCCTCCCATGCTCAGTTGCTGCTATCACAGCCAGCACATCGGCGATCAAAATCAATGTGGTTTCGTGACTCTTTATATCGCTATCATGCGGACTGATGTAGCCATCAAGCCATCTCTGAACGGGCACAAGCAACATGGACGTTACGGTATCCTTGCAAATACAATCCACGCACGTGTCTGCAGTGCCACTTGCAATGTTCTTCAAGATGTTAGTTGCAAGTCTGGCGGGCTCAATTTCATCAGAAGACATGTCAGAGCTGCTCTGTAGTGACATGAATGAAATCACTTCTACAAAAGAGACGACAAGGTCTGGAATTGTAATTGTTTCAAGTCGGTCTTCAAGCTCTAGAGGGAACATCTTGCGTCCTTCTTTATACAAGATGATGTGTCCCAAGATGCTAATTGATTGGATGAAATAAGCACACTGGATTTCAGCTTTCGAGTATACAAGGCTATCTTCATCTTCTTTGTCGATTGCAGGAGCATCATCATCCATAGTCATTGTGGACTGGACCTTGCAGTGTAAGGCAAAATCAATACAGCTTTTACAAGCCTCTTTCAAGATGAATTTCGACTCGCTCAAATGCCTTATGAGCTCTGCCCTGCTGTAGTTGCCATGCATCCACTTGCAGAACCAAAAAGCTGAAGGATCAATCAAAGACAAGAAATTTGATGGGCCAAGTAACGCTTGACTTTGATTTGTTGCGATCGACTGAGGTATGATACCCAGTAAATTTACAGTCGACAAGAGGATTTCATCAACTAGTTTCTCCGGATATCTAACCCAGCATAATGGTAGTTCATGCTGAAACTGGTTTAATAAGCGGAACTCTTTCAGTAGCTTAATATTGCGTTTATCACCAAGATCTAAACCAGATTCAGCCACCACCATGTGACTTGTAGAGTCTCTGAAGTAGCTTATGAGATGACTGGTCAGGCTGGTATAGATTTCTTTGGTAACATGACCTGAGGGTGTTGCAAACATCTTAGCATGGAAGTTTAGACTTTTGTCAGACAATACAAATTGATCAGCTTTTAGTGCAGCCAAGAGCCCTGCTTTGATCCTGCTCCAATATTCACTGTTCACCAGATCTGTCTGCGGGATTTGGGATAACGTGTTCAAAGCTTCGAGCTTTTTGGACAAGCTAGAATCAGGCGACAACTGTTTTGCTAGTATCCCATATTTTTCAGGAGACATGAACATGAAGTCGTCATTATCGAAGGATGATGTCAAAAAAGAGTCTTCCCCGCATGAATTGGGTCCACCATGGGAAAACCTAACGGGGCGATCTAGAGAAGAAAATCCAAATGATGAATTAGTGCTGGTATCAGACAATGATTGAATGATTTCATTTGCTGCAGACTTGACTTGTGACACAGTATTTTGGATGATATTATTAAAGGCATCAGACGACAGGATTTCGGCATGTTGCGAAGATGTTAGATTAACGTCACAGCTTCCTTCTTGCACCAGTCGGTTCACTGATGGGCCAAGCTCTTCTTCCAGATGCTTTCTAAGCATTTTCACCAGATCATACTTGTGAAAGTTCTCGTCTGTCGTTTCCAAATTCAGCAGGATGTCTTCAATGGCCGCTGCCGAGTCTGCTTGTCGAATCAACGGGTCAAGGTTGTCAAGAACCTGACGCAATCCATACACATACCCATTATCAGTTTCGTCTTCCATCTTTAGTATTCATAGGATGCTTAAAAATCGGAAAAGAAATTCAAATTGTGAAAATCTTAGCTATCTTTAGATATCAGTGAAGTGCCAGAAAATTATACAGTGAAAAATACTGTGAAAAATCGATAGGCCCTTACCAAAACATTCGAATTCTTCTCGCCCCGTTTTCTCCGAAGAAACTTCTAACCAGATATCATGGAAATCCAACGAAAAAACCATCTCTGCGTGAAATTCGATCTATCGACATGTAGAAGCTAGAAGCTCAGTTCTTGATAGACAACCAACATTCTAAATTTCATGGCAAACAGCTGAAGGAAGATAGAAGCGGTTAGTGAATGATGTCAACAGGTACAAACCAGTGTATACAAAATTCCGTAACAATTATGGTCCGGTTTTTACGTTTTACGAATTTGAACCATTAACCTTCCTTCTTGCAAACCACTTCCCAAACCCTAGGCGCGGATCCAGCGAAGAATTTGACTGCCGCACAAATGGGCTAAAATTAGGGGGTCAGGAAAATTTTTGAGGCATCGCCGTTCTGAACCCTGGAAACGCATATTTTTCGTCAGTTTGAGGATTCCTGCCAGCCTATGACTCCTTTTGAAGTAGCAATTGAATAAAAGATAACACACTTGTTGTTTCAGACCTTTGTTAAATGAAATAAATTATTATACTTAAACGCTCTAGAATTTCCGATATTTTCTCTATTTGTGAAAAAGTTAAAAAAAAATTAGAATGAATTTCGACATGAGAGAAAATAAACCACGTTCGCCGCGGGCAGAACTCACCACAGCAAAACTTCTCGTAATTGAGGAGCGAAAATTGTAATTAAAGTTATGGAATATGTGGAGAAATATGTGGAATTAACGATAAAGAGAGAGTTTGCAGTATAACATCTCTCATACAACGGAAAAAGTATCTTTATTTCCCTATATTGTAAGACTGTAATCAAAACACTGACTCGCGCGCCAAACGGCCAAACTTTACTTCATGTCTTGGTACCTTCGAGCAAGATACTCTCCTGTTCTGCCCAAAACAAACATTCAATCTGCTAGAGTTTCATATTCACATCCTGAGCATAACATGAAAGTTTTTTCCCTTCTTGATGAAGCCTACTTTTTCAAATTATCCACAGGCACTTTTATGTGCAGAAATTACTAGGCCATGAAATCTTTGTTTCGTAAGTTCGAAATCAAGACTCAAAAATTCACTTCATCTCTCGACTCTGTTCATTTGGTACATGTGCAAGATAAACAATAGGAAAGGACGTCAGTAATAAATTATCAGGCGGCATTTGCATAAATTTGACGCAGGCGCGCGCACGATTTGACAAAGGATTTTGAAACCAAAGGACTTTTCTTTTGTTCTTCGGCGGCAGTCGAGGCGATCTATGCTGAGAAAAGGCAGGAAGTCCAATACAATTTTGACAGTGGGGCGAACTCTGGGCGATCTATGATTCGAAACAAGGGCCGCACAGATCTAATTCAATTCAATGAAGCTATAAGTACTCAAAATTAAATTCATTCAATTCAGTGAACGAGTTTTCAGAAGCTGGCACACTGTAACGCATATGAATATGAATATAATTCATTGAAAGTGAAGAAATTCCTATTATTTCAATGAAGAAGAACAGAACGCGAGACAAGTTGAAATGGAAAACATGTTCGAGAAATTCTGGAAAAGAAATTAATTTGCGTATGAATAATCCTACTGAAAAAAATTATTTTCGCCAAAGTTGACTACCGCCTGTGCGGCGGTGGCGGCACTCTGGATCCGCCCCATTTAATTTATCTATAAATAACCAACCAGTAGAATTTGTTTAAAGCTAGCTGTTCTTGAAAATTGTTCTTCTTCAAGCTGAAATGTTCTTAATTTGTTCTTCAAATCAAACAAAAACTCAAAAATATTTTTTCAGCATAAAATTAGTTAATTACAATATACTGGTTAATATGCAATAATTTGAAAGTTTACAATATAATAATCAATTTTGGTTACTAACAAATGCAATGTTCTAAATAGAATCCATAAATGAAGGAGGTGATTAAAAAATTCTAAGCTGATGGACACATGGAAAAAACTTTAAGCAAGCTATCGAGCCATGTGTCCAATTTGTTCTTACTTTCATAATGTTTCAAAAGCCTGTTTTTGCTATTTGCTGTGTGAATGGTTGCAAATGTTCAAATTGTTACTTCTCTGACATAAAAAATGGCTTACCTCTGCTCTGCCTGTTCTCAGAATTTGGCAAAATTTCAGAGAATTCAAATACAAAAATTTTGTTATGCATCTTTATTATCTCCATAAAAACCATAACGTTATTCTAACTATAATTTTTATAATTAACTATAATGTTCTGATTAACTCGTTGTTGAAAACTTGGCTCTGCAGAAAAAATTGAAATTAATTGTATAAAAACCGGACACATCTTTTACGGAATATGATTTCCCCTGATTCTGACTGTTGATATTTATCAATAACGTCCATTTAGCAAAAGAAGCCAAGCCTCACTTCCGATAGCACAGCCTCTCTTGAAGGACTAGATATAAACAAATAAAAAATAAAACTGAAGTACCCATGGAAACAATCATGACCAAAATGGTCACAATGAGGGACGATGTATTAGAACTGTCGGTTGGGCTGCTACAATTGTGGGGCAGATAGCCCGTGCAGAATTTCTCTCAAGTAATCATGATTATGAATCCTGCAACTCCCATGAATAGGCAAAGATTGCTAATAGCTGCACACATTCCAACACACCACTTCTGCTAAACGCGTATTTGGAGGAGTTGGTCGAGTTTTGGGGTGTTAAATCATAAATTTTCAATTCAAATTCTGTAAAATGATCGTATTAGAATATTAGTATAATTATTTCCTGTAAACAACGTAAACAATTTGTTAACTCCACTGCTTGTATTTTAGATATTTAAAGGGCACTGGGCTCGAAAACCTCATGGTTCATCTCAGTGTCCTTGACAACATTTATTGTAATTTCACAATAATTTCATTTACTATTAATATAATAATTTGTTGATGTATATTCTTAAAACTATAACCTGTAAGATTGTTGTTGAATCAAATGAATTTGATTTGATTAAAAGCTAGTTTTTGATATTGCTCAGTTTATATTGACTATTTTCATGAACAAGAAGGCTGAGTTACATGAACCATGTTTGACAACACCTATTTTAGGACCAGGTTGAACGAGAAACGAAGCTAAAGTGGATTTTATCCTGCAAATAAAGAGCTTTCTACACTCCAGAACTCGAACCAGTCCCCAAAACGCGGTTAGTCAAAGTGATGTACTCTCCCTATTTCATATTGATGTATTCTCCTCAAGTTTTCTCCCTATTTCACATGAAAACTTCCGGTTTGTCCGTTAAAGATCAAAATCACCGCCATTAGAAAACAATTAAAGGCGCTAAGATAAGAGAAAGACCCGTTTTTTTGTATTGGCGATGTTGGCAGGTCTGTTGTTATGCGTTGCTAAGGAGCATATTATCATCATGCATTGCGTGACTCGAGATACGTCATCTTTTGTTTTGACAGCTATTGTATTGTCGTGTAAAATTTCATGTTAGCTGTAGAGAATTCTGAGATCAAGTAGATTCCAGGCCTCTTATTAGCACCATGGGTCGAGATGTGCTAAATTAATGTGAAAGATAATATATGAAATCACATTGAAGTGGCAGATAACTGCAACTCAGTAGTCAATTCGCAAGCATTGGAGAGTTACGCGTAAATGGAAGCGTCGTGCTATGGGAAACCACTGTGTATTGGTTAACAGAATGGAAAGAACGGGTACCCGTCGTCGCGTTGGTTAATGGAGCATCCTAAATTACCAATTCACAGAGTTCCGCGTGCTTCTGTTAATTAATTTCTTAAGTTTATTTACCTTAGAAATCTTCCAAAGATTTGCTGCCTACAAATACTTGTGCAGTGGGTGAAGACAGTGCCAGGGATAACCTGCAACCATCACTTGCCTTTTATGCAGGACTACACGCATTTATTTTTATAAGCAATTTCAGCTCGAGCTCAGTACTGGAAATTGCTTAGCTAGAGGGCAAATTTGAGTACTCAAAATTACTTAGCAATTGCTTAGCTTTTTCTATTTAGAAATATGTTTCTTAGAATACCATCTCACAAGTTGTTGTACAACAAGTATCGATGGTATCTTGCATACAAAAGTGTGCTTGGTTACTAATATCCACTGTAACCTACTTCTCAATAGCTACTGCAAAATTTTCATTGCTAATTGGATCAGAAATGAAATTTTCAAATTGCTTAGCATTCTTCTATCCAGTACTGGAATTGCTTAAGTTTTTGACTTGTCGAGTACTGACTTGCTTATAAAAGAACATGCGTGTATTTCTTACCGAAAATAACGGGTCATAACCTTGACCGTAAAGAGTTAAAAACGCTTTTGTATTGCGACTCAAAAGGTTAAAACTACCAACTATGGAATAAAATCACACATTTTTCAAGGGCCTAACATTTGGAATGCACTTCTTGATGGAATGAAAATGGCCCAGAATATTAAAACTTCCAAAGATCTTTTAAAATTTGAGACCAAATATTCCTGCACGTTTAGTAGTACACTATTTTTTTCATAAGAACAGTTTTTTTAAGAACACGAGCCTCAAATTTTGCCAAAAGGTAAGAAAAACCTAAAAACAAGCTGAAGCTGGCCATTTTTAGATCAAGATATAGTTATAAGAAATAACCATGGGACTAAGAAAAAACATAAAACCTGCAAATTGGTGACACTCTTGTGTGTCAGACAGGAAAAAAAGTAACAATACTTAACAATTCAACACAAATGACAGCAAAACAGGCTTACAAAGCATTGTTGCTAAGAGTACGAACAATTTAAGAACATTTCAGCCTGAAAATGGAAGAAACTTTAAGAACAGTCAGCTTCGAATCAAATTTATTGGCTCTTATAAAAAAAGAGTGTAGATGACTTGTCTGGTGCCATCTATATAATTGCTTTATGTTATTCCAAATTAGTGAAATTGCACTATTGAACTAACATTAAAGTGATCTACACGCTTTTTTTATAAGGAATCTTTTATAAGGAACCTACATGTCGAAGGTCGAAAAACTTAAGGAACATTTACTACTAAAGGTCAAATCACTAAGGAACTTTATAATTTTGCATATACTTATTTGGTGTAGATATGCAACTTCTCTAATGACCATGTAACTAGCTGTTACCTTTTATAGATCTATCCTAAGCTTCTTTATGTTATAATATTTTTCATGTTTCCTTATGATGAGTTTATTGCTAAATGTTGAGTTTTAATGCTTTCCTTGCGTCGATACTTATTCCTATCTACTAAGTAAACACTTAAAATTAAGGAACTATTAAGGAACTTTTAGAACTACAAAGTGGTCAAAAGAGGTCTCAAAATGAGGAACTTTTACTACTAGGTCCTGAGCTAGGTTCCTTATAAAAAAAAGCGTGTATATAATACAATACGTTCACTTTTCAGCCAAATATTATACAAACCCCTTTTATATCTAAAAAGTTATTCTATTTGGATTTTGGTCGAATACAGGCCTTGGGAGCCGGAATGGCTATATTCTAATGTACACATTTTGCTGTAGTACATGAATATGGACCCCTGCAGTAGGGGCACACCTTGGTAGATCTCTTGCAAAGTGCCCCTTTTCTCGCCTTTACCCCTCCACTTTCAAGTACCCTCATAACCCCGTGTTGCCTCACTAGAAGCATTTTCTCCCCTTAAAAGGATTCTTTCCTCATTTGAGAAACAATAGCAACTCTGATGGAATCTTATCAAAACGTTTAGAGTATGGTTTATTTCTGAATGGTCTTTTAATATTCTATAAATTTAAGGAATTTGTATTATCATTATGTGTGTGTGAATACACAGGTAGCGGGGAAAATGATATATAAATGGAAAGTTGTGTTCAGTGGATATGTAGTTAAACTATACATAATGTTATCAGAATCAAAAAAATATATAAATAACTGGCTTTCTTGCATTGTTGCTACATTTTGTTTGAGTTTACTTCTTCCCGTACCACATTGGCCTAATAAACACAGTTCTCACTGCTGTGCTGGCTGGTCAACCGCCTCTCTTTTCATATAACTAGTTCCAGGCTCCAGCGCGGCGTGCGAGCGAAGCGAGCTGTTATGATAAAAGAATAAAGGTTTGAAGGTTCGCAAAGGCCCATGCACCTTCCTTCGACTTCTTTTCCTCGCCCTCGAGTCCACAGGCCAGTATTTCAGCGGCCTTTGCCCTCGCTGCATTCATCAACACCTCCTCTTCATGATTGACTGTTTCAACTGTAGCTTTTGCCTTCGTGTTCACGACACGAAATCGAAATACTGAGCCCACTGCCGTTCTCCCTATGATCGAGGAAATTCGCCCGTCCATTCCTGCGCAGCGCTATTTGCAAACAATGGGCCGCGCCACGCAGCAGAGGCACTGGAAACCAGTCTATCCTTGTCGCAATTGTTCGGCCCATTGTTTGCAAATAGCGCTGCGCAGGAATGGACGGGAGAATTTCCTCGATCATGGGGAGAACGGCAGTGGGCTCAGTATTTCGATTTCGTGTCGTGAACACGAAGGCAAAAGCTACAGTTGAAACAGTCAATCATGAAGAGGAGGTGTTGATGAATGCAGCGAGGGTAAAGGCCGCTGAAATACTGGCCTGTGGACTCGAGGGCGAGGAAAAGAAGTCGATGGAAGGTGCATGGGCCTTTGCGAACCTTCAAACCTTTATTCTTTTATCATAACAGTTCGCTTCGCTCGCTCGCCGCGCTGGAGCCTGGAACTAGTTATATGAAAATAGAGGCGGTTGACCAGCCAGCACAGCAGTGAGAACTGTGTTTATTAGGCCAATGTGGTACGGGAAGAAGTAAACTCAAACAAAATGTAGCTACAATGCAAGAAAGCCAGTTATTTATATATTTTTTTGATTCTGATAACATTATGTATAGTTTAACTACATATCCACTGAACACAACTTTCCATTTATATATCATTTTCCCCGCTACCTGTGGTGAATATAGATTGTTTAAGATTTGTAGTCACAGAGACTAGGATCTAGGCTCCGCCATATTGTCCTGCTCGATAGACAAACTGGCAAAATAGGGTGTCCCATTTCACGCAATGCATGATAGGTAGACTCCCCTTAGCAACACATAGCAACTAACGACTGCGAAGCACAAGATATATCCTAATGATGCGAAGCACAAGATATTGACCACATCACAGCTAATAAGAAATTTAGGCCGCTGCAATTTCATCGGGAAATCTAGGCACTTTTATTTCTCCTAGTTATCTCTTCTTCGGTTTTAAAAGTAATTTTTTACTACATTAAATTCAAGTAAACAAAACAACATCCACGAAATCTTTTTGAGTTGTTGCTCATCAAATGTTGACATTCAAACAATTTCTTTATCATAAACAAATATTTAGTGTGATTTTCGTGATGTAATTGTAAGATGGGCCAAAGTATCCGCCATTATGCTGATAAGCAACATACAACAACTAAAGCATCATAACGATACAAGAAATACCGATTATCAAGGACATTTCCTTCAACTGGAAAGCTAGGACTATATTAGGGCATGGATTTCACGAAAGCTTAACGGCCTAAATATTTCATATACCGCATTCACACTGACAAGGTTCTTTTACAGCCAGTCAAGAGCATTCAAATCATCGAATTGATCAATAAGAGTCTACCATTGATGAACCTGGTTTAGTTTAAGTTTGTTTTACCGCCAGTGCGAAAGCAGTAATTTTTTACAGTCGTAAGCTTTAACAGTGTTGCTAAGGAGCTGTTGTTGTTGTTGATAGTTGATAGTTCACCATGCACATACGCTTACTATCTTCGCAAGGTATTGGTTTATGTGCTAAGCACAAAGGGCCCTCTGAATAGGTGAACTAATCGAGCAGTGTGACCCTGGTCCTTCCTCTCGATGTGACCACACCTCGTGATTCCTTTTGCCTTTTTGCCTGGAATTACAGAGAGCTGGCTAATTCTCTCCTCACACCTTTTGACAGGTCTGATAGTGGTTTCGAACCTGGGACACTTTGAACAAGGGTCAAGTGATCTACCCACTCGGCCATTCCTTCCACCCATTCCCATCATGCATTGCGTGAAATCCGCCACCTTTAGCAGATGATCAATTCAATGTCGTTATCGATAGGACCATACATCGATGCCACAACGGTCATCTTATCTCTGAAATCTATGTGTTTAACGCAGCGATCAGTGTCGCATTAACTCAAGAGGCCGGGCTGGTTACACCTGAGACAGTATCAGCTGGAGTATGCGTCTATTTTGCGTGTTCTGCGCTGGTTGTTATGCATTATTAGCGCCACCACGCGGATGATGAGAGGGGGATTAACGCTATAGGCCAACCTTCATTCCTTTTCAGCCTATTCAACGATGTATTACGAGCAGGTGTTGCACTCTCTCATGAGTCAAAGCGAATACAAGATTTATATGTTTTTATCGTGCGTGTTTTCGTATTTAGACATGCTCTGAGTCGTTCTTTTGTCCACGCTATATAGGATTATATTCAGCCAACAATAATAAGTTAAAAAGACCTGAAATATTTATTAGTTTTTGCCACACTCAAATTCCATCCGCAAATAACATAGGTTTGTAATTTACGGCGAGGTGCACGGACAGGCTGCAGTATCTCCATGGGTCTCACTTGCATGTCCAGTACTGTGGTGGGGTATGACAAGCACTTTGGGCACTATCTGCACAGTGCTTGTGGTATCCTAGCCCCATAGAACTGATGATATCCCTGCTTCAACATCCTCTATACCTGGATGGTATTCCTACACAGTACTGATTGCATCCCCACAGTATTGATGGTATCCCCCACAGTATTGCTGGTATCCTCCACATAACTGAATGGTGTCCCTCACAGCATTCTGATGACATCATATCCAGTACAATAATAAATATCCTCAACAGTACTGAACATCTTCCACAACTGGATGGTATCACTGCACAGTACTTGTGATATCCCTCCACAATACTGAACATCCTCCCTAGTAGTACTGATAATATCAAGCCACAGTTTTGATGGTATCAACCAACAGTATTGAATACCCTTCAATTCACTGATGGTACCCCTCACACACAGCACACTGATGATAATCCACCACAACATTGAATATCCTCCACAGTACTGAACAAACACCCTCAACAGTACTGCACGTATATTCCCCAAGATGGTTTAAGTAAAATGAACTAGTGAAGCCTATTATCTTTAAACCCATATCATTTACAAAATTAGCATAGCATAACTAGCGTAGCGTAACTAGCATAGACTAGCGTAGATAAAATCAGGCCCAAATTTGATAACCATGAGACTGACAAATTATTATAAAACAAGCAAATACACAGCACACAGGTATATCAGATGGTCATGAGAGTCCACATTTGTACCAATTAACACAACTGATAACGAAAACAGGCTTCCAAATCTTTATAAAGTAAGAACAATTAAAGAACATTTCAGCCTGAAAATAGAGCAATATTTAAGAGCAGCCAGCTTCAAATCAAATTTACTAGTTCTTATAAAAAAAAAAGAGTGTAAACCAATTTGAAGATAAATACAGAGTGAAGCAACGTAGAGGCCCTGCCTAGTATTGCATTCCGAACACACAAACTATTTTTTCATAAGAATAATTCTGTAAGAACACGGGCCTCCAATTCTGACAAATTTTAAGAACAACCTAAGAACAAGTTGAAGCTGGCTATTTGCTAAATATAAGAATTATTAGAAATTATCATAAGACTGAGAAATAAATGTAAGAGAAGCAAATCGGAAAACACTGATATTTCAAGTGGGCCAGGAAAGTAGCAATTTGCAAAAATTAAGAGAGCCAAAAGCAAAAACGTAAGAACAATCCAAGACCATTTCAGCCTGAAAATAGAAAAATATTGAAAAAGCAAGCTTCAAACCAAATTTACTGTTTCTTATAAAAAAGAGTGTATTTGAGAAGGGCAGTGGGTGGTCGGTTCAAAATCGCTACAATGATAAGAAACAGGAAGGCTAGAGTCGAAGCCAAATGATCCGACAAAAAAAGTTTAAATTCTGTGAGACAAAACAGCCTGGTCGCAAAAAATCTCCAGCCGTCACGACCCCAACTCGCAACGTGCAATAAACTCGCATGCACGAAAACGCTAGCATTAGTAAATTTCCCGTGGTTGAATAAATTAGGCCGATGTAAGAAAACGGCTTAAATTACGCACTGATTTGAAGAAAATTGCCCCAACATCTGTGATCCTCCCACAGTAAACTCAAAGATCGAGAAAAAGAGTTGAGCAACGAGGATGAATAAATTTGTCACAGCTATACGCGGTGTGAATATGAGCATCTTGGTAGAAAAGAGTGCTTTTTGACGAAGCCAAAACGTCATCAAATGCCAAGATGATTTCCTGCTGACTAATATACAAATAAAAGGAAAAAGTCCACAGCACGTTTGATTATCGAGATATGAGAAAGATGGCCTAAGCTGGATGCAATATCGTGAATCCCGTATTACGCCCCAAGGGTCAATGTTTAACTCTTTTTCCGAACGAGCCAATTTTACTGGACCACTATAAGATGGAAAAATGAACGCAAAAATGTATTCAATTAAACATGCTTATTTCTTATGAGAAATGCAATTTGAATTATCAACCAATAAGTGAAAATTTTGAAAATACACTCATATCTTTACAAGAAACCTTTATAAGAAGCCGAATTTTCTAAATTAAATAAACTTTGGTTTGTTAGGGATCTTAGGTAGATCAAAAGCTAAGAAACTTAAAGAATTTTAAACTATTTTGATGGGAAAGGGTATCAAAATAGCTAAGTGCACTTTATTCACCTCTGAGGGGACATAAAGGAAAAATGTCTTCTTGACCTTTTTAATGCTGTCCCTGTCACCTTAGTTAGAGTTTACTTCTAATTCTCAATCCTTTTAATTTATAGTAATTTCACGTCTTTCTTTAACTTTTTCTAGCCTTTCTAAAAGTACTGAATGTCTCTTTGAGATTATTTTATTCTTGTAATTAGTTCTTATCGAAGCAAAATGAATACAGAGTTTGCGTATTTCATTAAATATGATACTTTTTCTGGAATATTTTAGGGGATGAGATTATGTTAAGTAAGGCTGCATTTTTCACATGAACTATCCCAAGTCAAGAAGAAATAGGTTTTGGGTTGAGAAACTCATTAAGAAACGTTTCGTACCATATTGTGAATAATAGCTAAGAAACCCTGGTAATAAGATCTAGCAAAGTTTCTTATAAAAAAATGAGTGTACTCGACTTAATCCTCTGCAAAAAACATTATTTCTAAATAACACTTTTCACATATATACAGTCTTATTTATAGCGAGACTCACCAAAACATAATTACATTCCAGCACCAACCCCTATATGACAGAATAAGCCAAGGGTTTTATAAATCAAGACTTCGTTACACTCACACGAGCTCCAGAGACAAAATCAAAATAATAATAAACGTGTTTATTTAACGATTATGATATGTATGGGGTCAAAACAGCCGGGAGAGGGTAATGGGGGGAATGTTGAGGGTAAGGTTCACATGCGACGAGATAACTATAAGATCCAGAGAAACAAGGGAGCTAAATCAAGAATCCTTGAAAATGACCCTGGCTACTATCAAATGTGCATGTCTTTATAAGAATTCGTTACGTACTCTATTCGTCGAAATGTAAAGAAAGTTGAATAATGGATTCGTTTTTACCATATAAGATAAACATATAAATAGCTCAATTTCACTTAATCAAGAAAAGAACTTCAATAACTTTTTGGCAGATTTTCTAAAATAGTCTAAGAACGTTTTAAGACTCAAGAGTATGGAAAACAAAATTAGCAAATTCTTAGAAAGTTTCAGTACTACTAGGACCACTTTTGAGACTTTCTGATAAAAAACGTGTATTGGTGTTACACATTGGTGTATATAAAAGTTCTGAAATTCCGTGTAAGCGTAAGTGGAGCCTTTTTCAATTAACAATATCTTAACAAAATCATAACATTATAATGCCATTAGTATTTAATTCAACTGATACAACTGTCTTGCACATTTGATTAACAAATTGTGGTTGACATTAAAATTGATACGTCCTTTGAAAGGAATCAGATCGAACAACTGAGAATACAACCTTGAAATGACATTACGTTTTAATCTTCCAATAATGGTTTTACATGTTTGACACTAATTCATGTGGTTGCTAGGAGAGTCAATATTGGCGGATCACATGGGCAACCGTTAATGCATCTTTAACCAATCAGCTTAAACTAAGGATTGGTCTTTACTGATTGGTTCCCCCTGTTGATTCATTTGTCCTGATGTAACTCCCATTCACTTTTTCTGCTCATTTCTGAAATTGTTCCAAAGATTCAAATTTCTTTTAATTTTCATTAAACACTCCTCTAAGGGGACCGTTGTAGGAATAAAGTCCTTTAGATCTTTTTAATGCTATACCCGCCACCGTAGTAAGATCGTGCGATCAAAATCAGGGCAGTACAACACGATTTCGCTCATCCATCCTTTTTATCTTTCACAACAACAACAACAAAACAACAACAACGACTCTTGTAGCCGATTGATTCAGACCTACCACCATCCAACAAGTGTCCACTGTTTCTGCATAGCGTGAATGAAAATTAAACTCTGCAGAAAAACCCAACAGAAATATTAGGGTGACAAAGGGCCTAACCAGAATCTCCCGGCTTAACCAATCATTTGAACATTTTCCAGCTCATCCAACATCAACTCCAGAGATTAATCACAAATTCAATTTTACAAATTAAAGGGAGACGAAACCGCAATTAAACGAACTGAGAGATTCCAATGGCTTATGAAAAATCCCTTCAGTTATGTTATGTTTACAAAGCTAAAAGAATGCCTTTGTTGGTTAAGCAGGGTAGGCCAGAGGCACGTCAGAACAAACCACTTTCAGAAGAGTTTGCTAAATGGCGAGGGTAGGCGAGGGTAAGCGAGGGTAGGCGAGGGTATAATATATTAGCAAACTCAGAGAGCGGAGAGTGTGAAGGGTTGCAAGAAGGTAGGGAAATTGGAGAGCTCTCTGAGTTTGCTAATATATTATACCCTCGCCTACCCTCGTTTACCCTCACCTACCCTCGCCATTTAGCAAACTCCTTTCAGAAGTGTATGTATGAACAAACTCCACTTTTGAAAAGGCCAGTGTCTGTGATGCAGGCTATGGACACGCGTGATTTCATGTTTTAACATATAACCCACAATCAACCTTTATGAGAGTGTTAAAATAGCGAAACACGAAAACTTATGAAGCTTCACGCCTGATACTCATCAGAGTTGTATGTCTAGATTGACCAATCAGAAAGGAGGTGAATGACTGAAATTGGAGTAACAACCAATCATCAATAGGAGTTCAGTCGGAGCGGAACAATCAATTATCGAAGGAGCCTTTATTTAACAAAAACAGCATGGGGCCAACATTTTTTGACACATCAGGTATTATATAATTAATACCACATTCACACTGATAGAAATAGCCCAGTTTTATTTACTCTAGGTTCCCTTACATCCAATCCAAAGAATTCGAATTATCGGATTGACCAATAAGAGCCATCTATTTATGAACCTAGTTTAGTTGGAGCTGGCTAACTGCCAGTGTGGAAGCAGTATAAGTTAACAAGCAATCAACCAGTCAACTTAACTCAACCCTATTAGAAAATTCCCCAAAAGGGGGCAGACCCCATTTCATGAAATGTACGATGAGAATATTTCCGACATCCTCCGACAAAACTAACGAATTCAGCTATGGAAGATTTAGGCCGTCGTAACTTTGGTAGCTATGCGTTGCTAAGGAGAATATTCCCATTATGCATTGCGTGAGATGGACTATTAACTCTACGATTCTGGTTGGCTTAGATCCACGAAGTTCAGTTCCAGGATGAAGTACTCGATGATGATTGGGGTGCTGTGGGAGTGCTTATCGGACGGTTAAAGATTAAATCTTCCCGGTTAATTTCTTTCAAAGGTAAACTGCGATTAGCTTTTACCTTTGTTGATTTTTTTGTTCTCCTGTTTAACTTGACACGATTCTTTAGAGTTAGTTTCTTTCTTCAGATTAGCAGAGCCTCGTCCTCGCCCACCCTTGACTCGTTTCCATTTCATTCTTCTATTTTGAAACCAGACCTACAAGGAATATCATGATTTTAGTAAACTACTAAACAAAAAGTTTCTTTGAGCATTTACAGTACCTTTGAGAGATACAATCAGTGTTGCGGTGGGACATTCAGTATACGTACTGCGGTAGGACATTCAGTGCTATTGAAGTACCGCAGGAAGTACCGCAGGTGTACCTCTACAGTACTGATTGTATCCCTAAACATTGTTGATGATATACTCCACAGTACTGATAGTATCCCTCCAAAGTAGTGAGCATCCTCCGCAGTAATGATTGTATCCCTTCAGTCCCCTCACAGTAATGAACATCTTCCACAGTCCTGATGATATCCCCCACAGTAGCTACTGATGGTATCCCTCTGCCGCACTGAATATCCTCAAAAGTACTCATGGTATTATCCCTCACAGCACTACTAAACATCTTCCACTCTACACGCTTTTTATTTTATAAGGAACCTATCTCAAGGCCTTGTACTAAACTTTCCTTAAATTTTCAGGTACAGGAAACAATAGAACAAAAGAATCCATGGCATTTCACAAGAAATTATAGTTCTAGGTTCCTTATAAATAGTTCCATATAAGAAAAAAGCGTGTACTGATGGTATCCCTGCACCTTACTGATCATCCTCCATAGTATACTGCCCAGACTTACCCCCAGGGGGGAAATCCTGGGGTTTTTCACTGCCTTTTAAGCTTACGATATATTTTCAAAAACAAAGGATTTCAAGAGATTCTCAATAGAACGATGGGATTTCAGGAAAGGTGTACGAAATTTAAAGAGAGTGATTTTCCCCTCAGCAAAAATAGGTTCAAATGCACGTTCCTTTATAAGAAAGTCTCAAATGATCCCCTTACTGAAACTTTCTTAGATAAAAAACTGAATATCCTAGCTAAGTCTAATTGATCACAATTTATTCATATGTTGTCTTGTTTGGCTTTATTTGGTGAAACAAAATTTTTCAACTTTCTTAGGTTTGCAAAATCCGGTACTGAACGCTTTCAACAATCGATTACTACTTTCTTATTAAGTACTTTCTTATAAAAAAAACGTGAAGATGCTCGAATCGGCTTGAAAGATGGCTCAAGTGCAAATACCATGCAAACGCGAAATTCAGCAAACAGTACAAGATGGGGACCTTCCTCCGTCCTTTGATGAAAAGCAAACAAACAACAACTTAATAAAAAAATTGCCACCCCACGCAATGAATTACTTGAATGATGAAACCCTGAATCGAGAAGTAATATTGTTTTCATAGGTAAATAAATATCATAACCTCAATTGTACCTTTACTTGTCTTTCCGTTAGATTCAGGGTGACGGCAATCTCGTATCGACGCAGCCTCGTTAAGTAGTTGTTTTTCGTGAATTCGCCTTCGAGATCTCGTATTTGTTGTTTCGTAAACGCCGTTCTCTCCTTACGGGACTTTGCTGGCGTTGTCGTTGTGACGCAATGATCTGAAGGGAAATAGACATTCAGTTGACACGTATTTCACTCTTTAAGCAAGTCGGTATAGTCATCACTCTAGGAGACGTCGGTGCAGTACTGTGGAGGATACTCAGCATTGAGGGATACTATCGTTCAGTGGGGGATACCATCAGTTCTGTTCAAGAGTATGGGCTTTTTATTTTATAAGGGACCTACCTCAAGGCCTAGTACCAAAAGTTCTTTAGATTTTCTATTGTTCTCCATTGTTACAAGAAACAATAGAACAAAAGAATCAATTGTATTTTACAAACAATTCTAGTTCTAGGTTCCTTACAAACAGTTCCTTATAAAAAAGCGTGTACTGGATGGTATTCCTCTAAAGTAGTGATGGTGCCCCCCCCCCCACAGCACTGAACACCCTCGATTGTACGAATGGTATCCCTTAAATTACACTCTTTTTTTTATAAGAATATTTAAACTTTTCCTGAGCCTCAACTTTTCCATTGTTTATTCTTAAATTTCCATTGTTCTTTGGCGATTCTGAGCCTCAATATTCTTATAGAATTTATTCTTATAAAGAAAAAAGAGTGAACTGATGATATCCCTCACAGAACTGAACATCCTCCTTTTGTGTCAATTAGCAACTCGTCAATAAGCAACCAGGGCTGGAATGACCAAAACAATAAACAACTCCGGGGCTACATGAATCAAATCAAGCAACTTAAAACATGCAGAAACTATGCAGAAAATACTTGACATTGCTTGATCACACTTTGTTGAAAATTGTCAAAATAAGCATATTTGGTATTGTAAAGGTTTTCTTACATGTATGTACATCATAAATTTTAACGCTTTGGAGTACAGGGTGAAGTCTATATTTTGTTTGTTTTTCAAACATGAGCAACTTTTAAGGAATTTTGAGGGCTGAAAATCCAAAATGTCTAAGTAACAAAGTCCAGTTACTTATAGAAAGAAGGGTACTGAATATCCCCCACAGCACTGATGGTACCCTCCACAGTTGTACTGAGGCTGCGTTTACACAGGTACGGTTCTATTTGGAGCCGCACCATTTTTGTTACGGTTAGGCCTCGAGTTAACATGAGTCGGCTCGGAACTGTTTCATTCACTGGTTTCAGATGGGTCCTCTTTCGAAGAGGATCCACATTTCGGAACCAATTCCGTGTAAACAGGTGGAACGGTTCCAAACTGACTCAGATGGAAAACGACACAAAGAAATTCTTTGTCTTCCTTTCCATTGTTTTCCTCTAAGCTGCAGCGCAAACAGCTCCTACACAGTTTCCCTCCAGTGAAACTGGAACTGTGTAAACGCAAGCCCTGTCTGTATCCAAATAGAACCGTTCCAGTACTGAATACCCTCCACAGTAGGCTGCACAGACGTCGGCCAGGGTGGTTTGGTTATAAAGCAGCAAGAGCAACTGAAAGTTACCTATACAACAGAGGCAGCTGGAGAATTCTAGCTGGCGAGCATTTTTAGCATTTGGGATTTCGCAAGCATTTGATCTTGTTTGAAAGCAAAACACACAAGCCTCCTCGTGATCAAATTAACAGGCTAAGCAGATCAGAATCGGCGTTGAGGGCCGCCATTAGGCAAACATTATCTGCACAAGTGTCAGTGACAATGCACGCGAAATAGACGAGTAAACCATGGAAATCAAAGATACTTTCCCTAAATCTTCTATCCTAATTACTATTGTCCTTTATGAATAACTTACTAATCTACGTCGTCTATAGATCAAGATTTACATTTCTAACTCGATCCGTCTTTCCACAGGACTGCTGGTTTAATCAAACACGCCAAAGTTTCACGGTGCTTTTGGCTGCAGCTCTTCCATGGTGCTGGCCAACCCCACCATCTTAAAAGCTCAATATGTTTGAAACCTCTCATTAACCAGCATATTAATGTTTGAACCATTTTAGGGATATCCCAATTCGCCATCTTTTTTTACCAGCAGTAACCGAGCCTCGAAAGAGCAGTAACAAATGTAATTTATTTTCAAGACCTAGCTCAAGCTGTACTAGTACAAAAGAGTTTCCAAATGTTAAAATTGTTCTCTAATTTTATAGAAAACAAGGGACCAAAATTTATTACAAGTTTTCCCGAAATTCACTAACGAGTTCCTAATTTTTTTAGATAGAAAAATGAGTTCGCCTAAGATGATTGTGCTGGAAATCGCCCTAGTGCGCATGGGCAAATCAGGTAAGCCAATCCATACTCGGCATTATCTTCGGTGTTTTACACAATAGAGGGGGGGGGGGGGGGAGAGAACCTTTCATACAGTTTCCCCAGCAAGGTTAGCTTAATCCCAACGTGAGTCTTGTGGAATATCTACAGCAGCGTTTGAGATTGGTAATCGCCACAACAAGAGTTTATTTGGCATAAACATCGTTCAATGTCCAGCCTTCTGCACCACATTTTGACCTGGAGTCAGAAGAGCTCTTACAGGTAGAGGATGTGGCGTCGTCAAAACCAAATCGATAATGAAAACATGTATTCTTTTTATAAACCATGCAGGGCTCAGACATTAGGTTCATTGTAATTCCCAAGTTGCATTTTGTTTACGATTTCACGAGGCCCATTTAGGCCATTTCGTATAATTTGGCAGAGCGTGCGTTTACATGAGGGTTTTCATCTCAAAGACCCCTTCAATAAAGCAGAAAATCTAAAAAAATTCCTTAAAATCAAAATGATTTCAAGAAATCCCACAAAATCTAGTAGCCTTGTCCAGGAGCAATTTGCCTCTTGGGCTATTCAAATCAAAAGGGTCTGGTACCGAGCAGTAGATTTCGTATTTGGTGACGTATTTTCAGACGGGTTTTCTCGAAAGTTGTCAACAGCGTTGCTCAGCAGGTCATAGTTATTTTCGTGTTAAATTCTTTGACTGTGGTGTTTTTCTTTTCAGCAGAAAATTTTCAGAACAACAAAAACATGAGATGTGAACAACGTCAGCGAAACCTCAATGTTTATCAAACACAATTTATTTGAAGTCATTGTCGGATGGTGACCTCAGTGTAGTGGAACTTTCTTTGTACATAAAGTGTCAAGTTTAGGATGGGTTACCGAGACGAGAGCCAGCAAAAGTACGTGCCAGAGATTTTAACGTGCCACCGTGTAAACTGATCTTACGTACCAACATGCCAATGTGCCAGAAATATGTGACACCGTGCCAAAATCCAACGTGCCAACTGTGCTAAATATTTCTACGTGCAGACCAATTTTACGTGCCAGCGTGCCAAATTGTTTACGTGCCACAAAACCAATTGATCTTACGAGCTTACACGCATTTTCTATAAGCAATTGCTATGTATATAAGCAAGCCAGTGCACTTTTTTTTATAAGAACAATTTTATAAGAACACGAGCCTCAGATTTTGCCAAATCTAAGATCAATTTAAGAACAAACCTCGGCTGACCATTTCAAGGTCAATATAAGAATTATACGAAATAACCACAAGACTGACAAATAATCATTAAAAACAGATTGACAGCTCACACTGATGTGTCAGATGGTCAAGAGAGTCCACATTTGAACCAATTAACACAACTGATAGCGAAAACAGGCTTCCAAATCATTATCAAATAAGAACAATTTAAGAACATTTCAGGCTAGAAATAGAAGAATATTTAAGAACAGCCAGCTTCAAATCAAATTTACTGGTTCTTGTAAAAAAAGAGTGTACTCGACAAGACAAAAACTTAAGCAATTCCAGTACTGGATCAAGGAATACTAAGCAATTTGAAAATAATTATTCTGATCCCATTGGCAATGAACGTGCACCAGCTATAGAGAAGTATGTAGGTAATAGAGGATATTAGTACCCTGGCACACTATTGTATGCAAGATATCATTTACATTTGTTGTACAAAAACTTGCGAGATAGTATTTTAAGAAACAAATCTTCAAGTATAAAATGCTAAGCAATTGCTAAGCAATTTCGAGTACTCAAATTGGCCCTTTGGCTAAGAAATTTTCAGTACTGAGCTCAAGCTGAAATTGCTTATAAAAAATGCGTGTAGTGCAAATACTATGTGTTTGCCCAGCATCGGCTCAACGAAGAGAACGACTTCTCCAAATAGCCAATCCACCATCGTTGATTATCTGTTGACATACCTCCTTTCCAATAAAGAAACACCTATTATTACTGCCCCATGCATTTGTATCAGCCAACACGGTCAAGACTCTGTTATTCCAAATTCCTGATAATAAACTGTTTCCTTCTCCTAAACATGTTGTTTCTTTAGTCACTGTAGTTTAAGTCTATTCTTGTTAAGTTTTGCCGTTAAATTTTGGTAGAGTAAGTAGTGCATATGCTATATCATTATCATTATTACTACTAGGCCTACTGATTTAGCATGCAGCCACAAGTAAAATATATTTGCGTGCTAACGTACCATGTTTTCATGCCTTAAAACCATCGAATCCTGGTGTTGCTTATCATTTAGCAGCTTTTTCTGATAGGTTGCTTATCGCGAATAAATAGTTTGAAAATTTTCTAGAAAATTCAGTTTTTACTCCTTTACTAACCTCTTTCAAACATCATCTTCATTAAAAAGATGTTTAAAACCTAGCGAACCATGTGTCATTCAAAACTAAACAAGTTCAGTACTAAATCTAATTAGTATTAAAATCAAGTTATTATTATCAAATCCTACATTCCTCTTAAGCAACCACGTTTTTCTTTCTTACTAACAAGTTAAACACTAGCCAAATCCAATTGACCTACAATCGGTTCTACGTCAGCATGGAAAAAGCGGACATTCGTCTTGAATGAACGAATGGAAAACATCAACAAGTTGCATTATGTCAATTCTGCTCTTACTTGGGCCCAAATCGCAGAAAATAAATCCAAACTTTCAGAAGAAGTTTGGAGACGTAATTAAAAGCCCTGTGTTTCAAACAAAGGCCTGATTGCCTTAGTTTTGGCTATTAGCAATAGCCAAGGGTGAGTCTACGCATGCGTGAGCTCGCTATAACAGCAAGGGATCGTCCTCCATCTTAGCCTGCGCACAGACACACTCTTCATACACTTCCGATAGTGGTCTGTTCTGTGCACAGGCTACACCAACTTTTGCTTTCTCGTTTGACTCCTTTATCTTTTTACAGTCCTCGCATCCCTGTGGTTAATCTCACACAAAACAGGGGTTGGGTGAGGAAAGATTTGCTTCACTTAAAAGCAACAGCAACAACAAAAGGAACAATGTCAAGCTACCTCAACTTGCTCTGAGAGCTCTCCGGCCCAGACCTCTCGCTTCTCGCACAAACAAGGTCTTGGGGCTTAAAATGAATCAGCGACCGTTAACTCCATGAAGAATCCCTTACTATTCAGTTTGACCAAGTTTGACGACACAAAAAGCTTACAAAAACATGAGTAGCTTCATAAAACATAGAATTTCCAGCACATTGAGAAACAAAGTTTATTGAAAATCTTGAGAAAAAATATTTTAGGCAAGAAGCATCCCGATATTACTCAGGTAAGCAAATGTTCTGGCCTAACAGTTCCCAAGGAGTCAGCTAATAGCAAAGGAAGGTAATTCAAACTTGAGAAGAAGCAGGATTTTGAAAATCAATCGTGATAATTTGTGAGAATGAACATGCCCCGAGTAAGACTCGAACCCACGACCTCTACATTAGTACTCTGGTACACTAATCCACTGGGCACAGTACTTCAAGATCAATGTACGTTGTGGGACTCGAACTCATGACCCCTCAGTTGGATTTCAATAACGGCCCTCTCTCTGAAAGTCTTGAGGTAAAAAGAGCAATATTGTCTTTTGCAAAATCTTGGGGGGGGGGAGTAAGAGCCCCTAGTGCTGCAGTTTCTATTTATATACACCCTCTACTTTTAAAAGCACAAAATGTCACTCTGGGAACGTCAGTGTTGTACAGTGGAGGATATTCAGTAGGGTGGAGAGAAACCACACAGTACTCCAACAACGTCCCCCAGGGACATTTTCTAGATTTAATGAGATTTTAATAACCAAGATTTCATATGAAAATGAGTGTATTGCCATATTAATTCAAGGGGTCTAAGTGAGAGCACGTTGAGATCATAGAAGTATTTTGCATCAACTATTAACAACCAGTATGCAAACCAGTCAAGAAAATGCTTATTTGCTTTAGCGCAGGTTGCAAAGTAAGCAAGCTTGTGGCAAAGGGAGCCGCTGGTCCTGACAGGGTCAAACACTTCTAACTAACATTACATGTACAACATTGCTTTCCATTTGCTTGACTTCTTGTTCGGTCTTTCAGAAATAAAGTGTCAGCCTGATTAATGCTTGTGCAGTACCGTGAAGGGTGTTCAGTTCTGTGGGGGGGGGGGGGGGGTATTATCAGTACTGCAGTGAGTATTCAGTACTGTGGAGGGATATCTTCAGGACTGTGGAGATAATGCCCAAAGTGCTAGAGGCTTCCCTCTATTATACTTAATATCCTCCACAGTACTGATTGTAACCCCTCACATTACCGAACAAAGTACTCACAGACGTTCATAAGGTTGAGTATACACCTTTGGTAGCTACCAGAATTCTTAGAGAATACGAGCATAAGTTTCTCCAAAATTTAAGAACAAAACGAGGCTGACCAACTTCTCTGCAATATAAGAACAAAACGAGGCTGACCAACTTCTCTGCAATATAAGAATTTCGAAAAATAGACTCCAAACTATGAAATGAATGCAAAACAAGTTAGCTGGTAGCACACTTGGATGTCAGACAGGGCAGCAGGGCCAAAATTCACTAGCATTGACACAACCAAGAGCAAAAACAGGCTTCCAAAGCATTATAAAGATAAAGATAAAAACAATCTAAAAAAAAATTTCAGTCTGTAAAAAGAGGCATAATTTCAGAACAGCCTGCTTAAAAAGTAATTTACTGGCTCTTATGCAGGTATATGTGTACGTGTATTGGTTGAATAATCGGCCAATCGACATCCAGCAAGTCCAATTTTTTAAAGGGCAAGTTATTCTCACGAAAATCAATGGGTGACCATTGCTACTTGCAAGTGAGATGCAGCCTCTGGAGTAGCCCTTCCAGTGTCCCAGAGTTGGCACTCTTACAAAACGCAGATAAACTTCGCCTCGCTTTCGATCCGTACCCGTTTGGGAACGGTTCCATCCGTTTACACTAGACCTAAACGAGCACGGATCCAAATGAGTGCACCGTGGAAACCGATCCCAAATGAGTCCAGATAGCAGACCCAAATGGGTACGGATTCACAGGTCTAGTGTAAACGGGAGGCCTATCTGTGCTAGTTTGGGTACGGATCCATTTGGATCTGTGCTAGTGTAAACGGGGTCTCAGTCTTCGGACGTTCGAGTAGTCGAAGCAGGCGACTAAAATTAGCTTCACACTGTCACTCTAACCTGATATAGCATTAAATAATCATTAACAACATGTCTCAAAAGATGAAATACTACACAAGAAAGCAAATTCGAGACTATGTGGTCCTGGTGGATACAAAAGCAAGGTTTGCCTAAACACACACAAGCAAGAAATGAAGTGCGAAAATTTGGTGACAATCACGAAACAAAATATTCACGCACGATAAACACATCCCACGGTCATGACCATCAGGGCTGGGTAGCTTTGCAAGTAGTTTGGAGCTTAGCGTGATTTATGAATCATATACAACACTATGCACAGTGTAACACATACGCAGTACCCTTAATATTGCAGTATTTTCAAGAATAAAAGTTTTTACGTTAAAGAGAGGTATGTAATGCCCCTTAGAGAATTTGTAATTTTCAAGTTGCTCATGTGCCCTTCATGTCAATAGTAATTCTAAAAAAACATCCTTGACTTCAAAATAACTTTTAGGCCTAAAGTTGATTAGGAGATACTCGGTGTTTCAGCCAACAGGGCTACCAGGTATAAAGTTAGCATGCTAGAGGGTTTGCCTCTTTTTAACTGGGAAAATGGGTTTCGACTTCTTGGGACTGGGATTTGGAAATTAAAAGTAAATTGGGATTGTAGAAAACGCCAGTATTGAGATGTTTGATTATTTCAGTGTTGGGAAATGGGATCAGTACCCTTTGCTCAATTCAAGCTCATTCAAGAAAAAAACACGAAAAATAAATGAATAGATTTTGTCTCTTGGCAATTTTGAGCCTCAATATTCTTAAGACGGTTATTTTTATAAAGAAAAGGGTGCTATCAAGCATATTGGGACATTTTTCAGAGCAAACAACTCATTCAAAGCTAGATTTCGCTCTAAGTTAGAAGTGCAAGCAATAATCTATAACTTACATAATGACTTACATTAAAAGCTTCTCAAAATAAGTTAAGAAAACATGATTAAGAAATTCAGGATTATCGTATTTAATGAGCAAAATGGCCCCAAATAAACGCAGACTGTATTATTGGGATAGCAAATTACAGCCCTAATCTTTTGTTTAATGCACAAAGGTGCATATTATGTTTGAAATTGGCATTACTGCATCATATAAAAGCCGGCTCAGCCTTGCTTATTACCAGAAAAAACCGACAACACTGCGCATTATTAAATAGACATAATAACATAAATGTTTATTAAGATAAAATATCTTCAATCTATTTCGTCTAGAACTAAACCTTGTTCAAAAACAACTGGGCTCGTGCTGGTTCGAGTTCATAAAAACAACACTTCACCCTTTCCAAAATACAACTGGATTCAATATGAGGCAGGCATCCAGCATGAAAGTTGGGGTGGGGTGAATTGGCGCTGGAGGCGCAATGGCCCTTTATAGTCATGGCTTTGCTTCCCAGGGAATCGTCTTTGTAGTGCAGTTAAGTGTCTGATGTAGGTTCTTATCTATGTATTCAGTATAATAAACGAAATAAAGTATTGGGCCATATAAAAAACAACGGTTCAGGGGGCTGAGCCTTCTTGAAATTGTTGCTATTGCCATGCCCCTATAGTTTATCTTTAGATACTTGTGCAGGGAAAAGGAAGATTTCAAATTGACCTAAAAATAAACATATGGGAAAATTTGGTTAAGCACTATACCCTGGCCACAAAACAATATACCCTGGCTACAACCTCTGTGTAGTAGAGTAAACTTGGGCTCGGATCCAGTCCTCCCCAATTAGTATGCTGTTTTCTATTTTTGACTCTCTTATAATCAGTTATGATTTTTCATTGCTTGATTATTAGTTTTTAAGAAGTCAGTTTTATACAGTAGTAGCAGTAGTTAACGACGCTCCTGTTGAGTGCAGAAAGTTGCTTTGAATTAGATAGAAAATAAATGTAGTATAGATAATAACATGCTTAACAACCTAGTTGGTTTCCTTGGTATGGGTCGGGTTTTCTGACAAGGCTTTAAGAAGTAAGACACAAATAAACATTCTTACAGTTTTAAGTGCTTTCTCAACGGCACTACAGGTTTAAACAATCAACAGCGTTTAAAGCTAATCAATATTGGAAGCACCCTACCTGATTTAAGAGCGTGCAAAGAAAGGTTCCGATCATAAGAATTTTGTAACCTTCACTGGCTACATTCGTCACTGGCTACATTCGTCACAACATACACTCTTTTCGTTTTATAAGAATACTTGAAATATTCCCGAGCCTCAACTTTTCCATTGTTTATTCTTAAATTTCCGTTGTTCTTTGGCGATTTTGAGCCTCAATATTCTTATGAAATTTATGTATTCTTATAGAGAAAAAAGACTGTAAACAAGTATCTTTTCATAAGGAACTCATTATTAGAAACCTCTCGAAGAGCTTCGAGTCAGGCCGTTGCCATGGGGTGGCACAAGGTGGCATTTTCACCCCTGATGCAATTGGAATGAAGTTTGGACACCCCTAGAAAGTGTTTCAAGTCAACTTTAAGGATTTCGAATCGCCCAGGGTTGAAACCCCTTTTGATATTGAAATAAAAGAAGATATTGATGAGAATAAGTTTGAAAAACAGCATATTTGATTTTTCAAATATGAATGGGCCTAAATTCTGAAAGTAGTCGTTCGAATATTGTTCATATTCTTTTTATGTCTAGCCTCACCACTCACCCACAAAAACATTTTACTGACTTCAATATGTTGCCACCACGGGTCCGAAGGCCTGGTAACGAGCCTGCTTCAAATGAATAAAAGACTGGCCGAAATATTTTCGCATTGTCATTGGAAACTCCAGTAATGAAAAAATATTTATCAAGGAAACTTCAGATTTATTACATCTCCTGATGAATGAGCAATCACGAGACAGGCTTGTATTGATGAACAAGTTATCAAATAGTCTCTTTCTGCCAAAAAGCGTACAAAAAAATTCTATATTGCTAAATACATACATACATATACACTCTTTTTTTTTTATAAGAATAAATTTTATAAGAATAATGAGCCTCAAAATCGGTGAAATTTAAGAATATTCTAAGAATATTGCGAGGCTCAGATCTTACGGAAAAAATTTTAGCGAGTGTTTCTTTACTTCTGAATTGGTGTGCTTTTTACCGGGAATGGTTTAAATACACTCACCTAAATTTTGATGCAAGTGTCGATGAGCTCTGTTTTACAGGAAATAGGATATTGTTCTGTTATCCACCATATTTGTAATACTGTAGGTGTGCTTTTTTGGCATTTATGACAATAATAACAATTTATTGCTATATCCGTGTTTTCTGCCGTAAGAATAATTTAAGAATATTCCGAGGCTCAAAACAGCAAAAAATTAAGAATATTGAGGCACAGAAAAAAACTAGATATTCTTATAAAAAAAAAGAGTGTATCAGATGTTGTTTCTCTTAAATTGTCTTAGTGTTTGGAATTGAATAGGATAGATTGTGCTCGACACTCTTTTTTATAAGTCCCAGTAAAATTTGCTTGAGGCTAGCTGTTCTTAAGTATTCCTTTATTTTCAGGCCGAAATGTTCTTACTGTATATTGTTCCTAAATTTATACTAATACTGAAGCCAATTTCGCAATAAGTTGGGTTAATTGTTTCAGTTTCAAATTTAGACTCATGATGTCAATCTACTTGTTTTAAAACAGTTTGTCAGTCTCATGGTTATTTCGTAAAATTCTTATATTCTTAAATTTGAGGCTCGTGTTTTTATAAAAAAAGAATGGGGCTGCTGTTCCTCTTAACTAGTTTTAGAGTTTTGAACTAAAAAGGGATAGTTTGTGCTTAACCTTAAACTTGAATAAAAAAAAACTAAAACTAAAACTAAACTAAAACTTAATTAAGAATAAAAATAATCTAAAAGCATACTTAGTATATGATTGGTATCAAAATATAAAAACTCGTAAGAAGCTTCATTAACTAATTGAAGAAAATTCTAAGAAACTACGAACACTCAAACTCGAAAGAAAACACTTTCAGCACTGGGTAGATTTCTAGCTCCTCATGAAGAAATACGTTCATCTAATTTTTCTAATCTACACGTTTTTTTTTTAATAAGAAACCGGTTTATAAGAAACCTAGTACTAGAGCCCCAAAAATGTAAGAAACTTTTAGAACTACATCAATATCTTTAAGAAATAAAGTAAGAAAAAATAAGAGGACTTTCTAAGCAGGAAAGTAATATGTCAGCAATACATTTTTGCTTGATTTAAGTTTGCTACACGTTTTTATTTAGAGGAACACAGGATGTTGAGTCTACTTGTCTTATTGTCGTATTAGAAACTTTAATACAAGAAATATGCGAGGGAAAATGCAAAATATGATGTTAAGTCATATCTAAAGATAAGAAACTTTTAAGAAACTTTTAGTACTAGAAAATGGTGAAAAATTAAGAAACTTTTAGTACTAAGACCCAAGCTAGGTTTCTTATAAAAGAAAAAACGTGTATTCCAAGGCCCTTCACACAAACGAAGTCGCTAAGGAATTTTAAGTACTCGAATTTACCCCCAGCTTAAAATATGAGTAGAAAGTAAACGAGTTGATTTCCTTGGCACGAGGCACGCCTTATGATAAGGATTAGCACAGAAAACTTATCACGAACAATCGAACATTCATAATATATTATCATCTCGACAAAAATGCAGGTTTTAACAAGCAACAAGATAGAATAGGTGTTGGAATAATCTGATAAAACCTAAAGGAAGGATTTGCTGCATTTGTCAACCCATATTCAATCGAATAATATGTTGTATAACAAGGTACTATTGGGTAGAATAAGTTAGGCAATCTAGGCATTATTCGAGACATCTAGCTAATGTTAATACGGGAAATGATCGTTTACGACTGTAATGCATAGCCAAGAGTTAATCCCAAAGAAAGGAATTATTTCCATGATCCCCAGAACAAGGGAAATCGGCCAAGCACAGCAAACACTCGGGAGTTAGACGGTCGATCCGATGTCAAATATTTGCCTAAAAATTACTTAACGAATTCATTGATTATTTGTAGTGTCGCATTAGGACTTTTCATGACTGAAGCGAAATTCTGTTTGAAGCTCATGGCACCGGAGTGTCAACAGAGGCCTAGCCAAGCAAACGCACGATGTACATTCTATTAGCAAATGCACGATGTACGGGCCGGAAAACCAATAACGGGAAACGTGATGGTTTACTCACGTTTAATAAAAACACACTAGCGTTTATATCATGAGTTCATGATCGGGTCATTAGTTAAAAGCGACTCCAGGAAATTAATGAGGATTTATTTTACTTGATTTTTAATGCAATCAATGGCCTAAAGCTCAGACGTACAGTCCTCACCCTCAGTAGCACACGATTCTCTACACACGATCTGGCTAAATTAGAACCAACATGGTTATTTTATCTTATAACTACAAACGTTAATTCATGATGCAAGGTCTAGGGAAATCATATTCTAGTACAGTGGGCTACTACACTTCTCATTTGTCATCAACAGGACTCGAACCCGAGACTAACCCACGGAAGGCCAATCCGCTAACCACTTTTCTACACCAGGACAAAGACTGTAAACGCATTTTTCAAAATTAATTTCTGTATAAGCAAACGCCATAAGCAAGGCAGTAGCTACTCGGCAAGGAAAATGGTTAAGCAATTTAAGAACTGGATCCAAGAATGTTAAGCAATATGAAAAACTTATTTATCAATCTTAGCTAACTGGAAAGGTGAACTATCTTATTTACTGGTGTGAGCATTAAAACTGTACCTTCAATACTAGAGTTGATTCTAAGTTGCAATTATCTCTTTTTCGTCTTCAAATTAATAAAATGTCTGGTATAAAATATATTTCAAAACTTTCTCTAGCCCTATCATCACACAGTGCAGAAAAGAAGGCAAGATGAACAATAATCACTTAATTAATCACTTATCATTTAGAGTTTATATATCAAATATATCACCTAGTAGCTATTAACCAAGCTCCAGGTATTCAACGATTATCTAATGGATAAAGACACCTCTGTTGCTAGAGCTTTAATAAAATAACAGCAAAAGTCTAACTACCCCTTTTCAGACATCCGAGTCCCACCGAGTGTGAATTCAGAAGTTTCCAAACACAGCACACGTTTTCTCACGTTAAATCTCTAACAAAATACAAACGAAAATCTTTAACAAAACTTCTGGTTTCTAAATGTAAATGACCCACCCCTTGAGTTATCTACAGTTTAACTTCGAATTTCGATTACTGTGAAAGCTCTGTGGAGCCCCTCTCTCATTAAAACCCCCTCTTAATAAAAGAAAGACTAAAGAGTAAAATGTGATGAATTAGGGATGTAATGAATTAGGGCTAATGGATGTACCTCGCATCTCAGAATTATTAGAGAGAGAATAAAATCATATTAGTAGACTTGTTTTGATCTGTAATCAAGTAGCTAGTGTAAATAAGCAACTAGAGCTGGTATACAAATGACTTTGGCCCTAAAAAATCGAAATAAATTGAGCACCAAAACACCGAAGGAGAATACTTAATGTGCCTGACCTAAGACCTCACCAGCCAATTTGACTGTCAATAACTCAAAAACTTCCTTGCTTTCTAGTCATCAGGCCTTTGTTATCTTTGAGGCCTGCTACCTTACTCCCGTGAACCCTATCAGGGCATGAAAACTACATCATCTGAGGGGTGAGCCACTCCCTAAAAATCTCACACACCTCAAAAAAGAGATGCAACCCTCGATATCATCATTCAATCAAGTATGAAGATGGAGTTGAGAATGGCTATTCTGGTGGAAATTGTTTAGACACTGTAGCCTAATATATTTTAGGTTGCTACATGTCTACAGGTTAAATGCTACCCTAAAGCCATACATTCAAATTTCAGCTGTAAAAGATGTTCGATTTAACGAGAAAACTTTACAGCTATCTCTCTTGAACCCTCACAACAAACATGCATTGTAAACTTTAGTAGAACTAATGTCCTTGGTGATCATTTCACAAGGGTAAATAATTGCTATAACCTGGCTTAAACGATAATACATTTGACAATAAGTAAATTTCATTTCAACATAAAACATGTTCACTTCAGTTAATGATAATGATACTTAGCTTAAATTCTTACGAAATAATGAGATGTGAAAGTCATTAAGAAGGCTGAGTTTACACTATCAAAGCTGTCCTAACAATATGGCTGAAATGGAGATCTTACAGTATGCTCAACTGAACTCTTACAACTTGATTTGTATCAATCTATTAGAAAAAGGGAAATAGCCCAGTTTAATTTCAAAAAATATTCAACACTTAACATCGTTACAAATCTTTTAAAAATCTTTGGAAATCCTTAAATCCTCAAATTCTTAGGAATATTCCTACTTGGCCTAAAGGAATCTTGAAAAATCTTGGCTCTGAGAGTACTAAAAAATTCTAATATTTTCTGAAGGTCACAAAAGTCTTCGAGAAGAACATGTTTAGTTCATCGAACAAATCAAAAGGGGTAGAGAAAAAGTAGAGTGGGAAATTATTCCCTTAACTTCTCGTACAAAAGATCTTTTTATTGGAAATCTTTAGGAAATCTCTGGAAGCCCTTTTTATTCTTGAAAAATTCACTAAAGCTTTGAGCGAGTAAAATGCCCCTCGGAAAAATCTACAACCTTGAGGCCAATAAATAAATTGTCTGAATTTCATACACAATGTCTGAAACCTAAAGGCCCTTTTAACGAAGTGATTCACTTGACACTTAAAAATGTTTTTAGAAGCTTACTTCGTATCAATAATTAAGGAATTATGATGATGAATATGTACTAAAAAAGAGGTAGCAAATTCCTGCAGAGATTTGGGCAAAGATTTCAGTGCTAGCAATAACTAAAATATCGTTTCTACCCCTGAGATAATAGAAATATTTTATGCAGACATTTTTCCAATCTAGCAACTCGTTAGTTTATAAGCTGCATTACATCAGTGTGCTTTCCTAAAAAACACTATCGTAAAGCTTAAGCAGCTATGTTATTCATTGTAGTACAATATTTCTTGCTTTTAGAGAATGCAGAGTAGCTAGTGCATCATTCTCTAGTAACAATATGCCATTCTTTTCAATGAAATACAATTATTAAGGTATATAGCTACGAAATAATGCTGCATTTCTGGCACTATTTTCAGATGCATACGCTTAGCTCTACGAATAAGAACTTTTAACGTATAGCTTACATACTTACATAGCATTAGGGAAGCCTATGTTACCCTTATCAAGGATACTAAGCAGGCAAGCCCCACAAGACTTGACTATTGTCTTCATCTGGACAAGTCTGCAATCCTTAAAGTTAAAAGCAGATTCAAAGCTATTTTAGAACATTTCTATCATAAGTGAAGCACAGTTTACACCTTAGATTTCAGTAAGCAAATTTCTATCTCTCTTGTATTATGCAGCTTGAAATAAACATAAGAGAACGTATACCATTCAGAAATAAACCGTTCCCTAAAGGCTTCGATATATCCTCCTCCAGTAAACTTCGAGCAAACTGAACTGATGAAGATTATATCACAACGTTTAAAGCAAAGGTTTATTTCTGAATTACCTTCTTCACAATCTATCAACTTGGAAAATTGGGCTATCGTATCACGAATAGACTTGAATATCATACCATCTATTGGCTATTTGATTGGATCTAAACTAACAAGTTAAGTTAAACTAGCAAGCTTAAAAATAATAACAAGGAATTTTATTGCCTAGTTCTCTTGACTTGTGAAATATTTTGTTGAATATACATCTTAGCTAAAACGTTTCATCAATAAAATTATTCTAGCTAGTCATGTAATTTTCCTTCATTAGATTCTTTGTTAAATTCTATCTTTCAGAGAATTCTACAAATAGTTGAGAATAAATATTGAGATATGTATGCTTTGAGGTACGGTTGAACACGATTTTCACAACCTTCCACAGTTATCATACTCAATCGCTAGGTGACCTTAAATCATCATTGATTCTATGCAATATTTGGCTCTATATCATCTAAACAGTTAGCCCTGGCTTTCTCCTACTGTTACTCTTGCCTTGACAATACGAAAAGCGTTACTCAGTTCTATCTGTCTAGCTTACGATATCTGTTATAATCATTTGCAATAAGCAATCGTAGACAACGTAAAATGCAAAGGTAGAAAGGAAGCATCGACTTTAAGATATAAACACTAGCATATAACAACTAGAAAACGTTACGTTATTGCATATACTACAAGGGCAGTGGACGATTTACCAACATTGTTTATTTCTAGAGGGGAGGTTTTTAGCAACTAGTATTGGGCTTCTGATCCAACTTATTAAGTTGGGGATGAATATGTACTCCAATTGGCTTTGGCAAGAGGGTTTCTTCTCATGGGTAGTTAAAAGTTTAGGAATCAGAGGCTATAATTTAGTCTCTAGGAAACCATTAGGTTATAATGTCCAACACTATTTTAACACAGACATCAGAGTTATATTATCTATCTTTCCTTTGATAGCTTTCTTTTATCAGGGGAATGGTTACCCGACTTTGGGAGTTCTTCTATTTATCAATTTGGTCGTAATAACTAGAAATAAAGCTTCTAAGTACTGTAAAGTGCAAACAACTTATTATCTATAGACTCAAAAACTTGTTGCCAACATTTTTTCACAATTACCTAAGTTTTTATTTTATTCGTTTCCGTTAGCCTGTTCAGTATCAATTTATCAGGAGAAGATTTCTCAACTTCGAGAATAGAAATCTTGTTAAAGCAATCTAGGTTCGAAATTTAAGAGCCGAGACCATGCATCAAATCAGGAATCTTTTACAAACATAGATTTGTGTAATCTAAATCTGAAATCTTTTTATTAAAAGGGGAGGGACATAATTACCTTAGCCCTGACATTGCACATCCATCACAGATCAACAATAATTGAAAGTTCAAATAAGACAAGCACTCACAAAATTGTAATGTAAATCATGAAATAAACTCCGGAAAGCATGGCGAAATAATTCTCAAGTATTGAATGGATATCGGGATCTTAAATGCTCAAACAATAAAACGTTGAAAATCGAAATGCTGCTTCGGGGTATGTACAGCAAAAGGGAATCGAGTTCAGGACGACTTTGTTTTACAATTCTTGAAAGCACGACATGTGGTTCATGTTTTCCTACATATTTCTATGTAGCAAACACTAAATTCTCTAAGAGCAAAGCCTAAGTTTCTGCCAAGAAATTGCCTTTTAGTTGAGAAGCTACCTAATCTATTAAAGCTAATAACGAAGGATTAAATAACACAAAATTGAACTCATACCGCTTTGCTTGGCAAGACCAGGATGAAGGTTTCTTCCCGCGTCCCGAGGCGTCATGCACATATCTTGCCTCTCGTCAGCCCCCATCGGTGGGTAAACTTGATGCCCATAGTTCGTGTTGCCAGGCTGGTGGTAGAAATTACCCCTGTAACTTGAAATGGTGGGCAATTCCTGTCGAGTCTCCCCTGCAAAAGCCATCATTCTCTCCGATGAAGGCGTGTATATCTGAGTGTGTAGACTGTAAGCCGGGTTAGGTGGGTAGATGCCAGTCGTTTGTCTTATGGGGGCACTCTGGTTGAACATCGTAGAGCTGCTGTTGTACTGATCGTACATGCCTTGGTCCTGATCCATACTGTAGGTGTCAGTGGAGGGACATGTTATCTGCTGGGCTTGAGCCTGGATCGCCGCGTTCAGCTCGACCATGGACGGACGCTCCGCTGTTGTTAGAGTCGGAGGCAGATGAGAAAGCCTCGGAGGAATGTTCAAGTGTGTGGACGACTGCGATATTCCTCGATTATATGGAAACACTGACATCATCAGTGGATTCCCGAAGGCAGGAAATCGTGCTCAGTCCAACTTCAGTATCGATTCGAGTGAGGTACGGAGTAAGGAATAAAACGAGACTTTTCCTCGAGGTTGAGACGTCAACCCGTGTATAATCCGCTAAGACAATGAGCTTGCAATTACAAATGCACACACCTTATATGCAAAGCACTGAAAACAGTCGCCGATCGCTGCGACACCTGTTTTTGTTACCAGTCTGTCGCAGGTTTGCACAAGATTATCCCCGAGCGCACCGTGACATGTTATCTCGCGAATCGAAATCCTCGCAGTTTCCTTTTCGCCGTATTTCTTCAGACACACACACAAGTCGTCCGGCCATTGGCGACTTGAAAATGTGGCCTAGCAAACAAATTGATCGACTTTATTGCATGGCCCTTCTGCCTGATTTACTTAAATTACATTTCAAACGGCCCGCCCTAACTGATTAAATTTCTTGTCAGTCAAAGAATTAGGATTTTCACGAAAAATCAACGACGCAAATTTCTACTTATTATTTATCCTATCTGCAAATTATAAGGAATTTCTAATGGGAGATTATGCTATTTGCTGACTATACGCCGCGGCTTACAAGGCGTTTCGAGGACGCCGTTCGTTGTTGTGGAAGCGATGTTAGTTTACATAGCAACTTTTCACGTGTCTGTCAGACAAAATTAATCGCTGCAAAGGTTAACAACCGTTCAGAAATCCTTTGCGCACACTTATTTGTAATTTGTTTCGATTCGTGTCGTGCGACAATATGGTCGTGTTCGTGCTGCAGAGTACAAGGCAATCGAACGCACGGATCGGCCTTTGAATGCAGCGGTATATTCACGCATGCGCATTTCTATGAAGTGATTCCTTATTCTAAAAACTGATATTGAACTTCTGGCTGTAAAAAATCTGGTCATATGATCGTGAGCCTGAAAATATTACTGTGAATTTCACCAATTTTGAGCCTCATTTATCATTCTCACAAAATGTATTCTGATAAAAGAGAGTGTATGAACGGTTGTTGTGATGTTGAAAACCAAGGTATCACAGCCTGGATATGATGGGACGCAAGTAAGATTGAACGCGAATGAGAGTGGGGCAAATACGAATGAAGGCAAATAACAGTGAAGGCAAATGAGAGTAGGGCAAATGAAAGTGATAGCAAATCAGAGTGAATGTGAAAAATAATGAAGGCAAATAAGAGTGAAGGCAGATAGGAGTGCAGGCAGATGAGAGTCAAGGCAAATGACAGTGGTGCAAATTTTAGTGATGGCAAATGATAGTGATGGCAAATGATAGTGTAGGCAAATAACAGTGAAGGCAAATGAGAGTATCAGCAAATGATAGTGAAGGCAAATGACAGTGAAAGTAAATGACAGTGAGGCAAATAAGAGTGAAGGCCAGTAAGAACAAAGGCAAATGACAGCGGTGCAAATAATAAAGGAGGCAAATGACAGTGGTGCAAATGATAGGGTTGGCAAACAGCAGTCAAGGCAAATGAGAGTGAAGGCAATGAGAATCAGGGAAAATGAGAGTGAAGGCAAATAACAGTGCAGGCAAATGAGAATAGATTCACAGTCAAAATAAGATTGGGGCACGTAACAGTGGAGTAAACAAGAGTGAAGGCAAATGAGAATGATGGCGTATAAGAATGGAAAAACACACTCAACACTCTAAACTGATTGAAATGAAGAAAATACAAGAGTTCTTATATGTAACCAAAAATATGGCAATTTCTTAGCAAATATTTTGTTAGTAGTTTTTAAATTCTTAGTTAGCCATTCGAGGATCTGGGTTTCTTGCGACAATTTTCTTATAAAAAATGGGTGTAGCTAGAAGGAGTTATTTGCTTATTGGCTTGTTGCTTTTCTTGATGAAAATGAGCGAGGGACGCAGACGACTCTATTGAATAATCCCAAAGACAGCAGCACGTCCAACAACGTGCGGCAATGTCAACAACACCCAAACGAACAAGAAGGCGTTTCATTTAACGCCTCTGAAATTCTGAGTTTTGAGCAAACGCTCCATCCTTATTTACCGACGGGTAGTTCTCTACAAGAAATGATGAACTGCGAAGTTGAAGAAGCAAACACGGAAAAGACACGCGCACCGGTTGTTAATGAGAGATGATAAATAGCTGGGTTAGATGTTTCGCTTCCTTCGATTCTATCAATATTGATAGTAACCAACAGCACGGGAACGTTGTGAGAGGGCGGAACAAGGAAAGACACTTGAAAATCAGCATTTTAAAGGGCTGCTCTCCGAAGGCCAAAGACTTTTGTAAACTTTTCTAGAAATTCTTATCATTTTCATGGTAATCCCTGAAACACCTTTGGAAATCATTTCGTTCTTGAGAAAATCCCCTACGCTCGGGCCCGTGGCCAGGCCATTAGTGCCGGGGTGGCCCATTCATATTTCAATCATAGATAGGCCTATGCAATTTTTCACACTTACTCGTTAATATTTTCTTCTATTTCATCAAGGGTACAAAACTGGGCAATTAGAAAACCATTATGGTTACTTGAAAAATTTTCTAGGGTTGCCAAAAAGCTACATGCATTTTTTATAAGTAATTTCAGCTCGAGTTCAGTACTAGAATTTGCTTAGCTGGAGGGCAAATTTAAGTACTCAAAATTGCTTAGCAATTGCTTAGCTTTTTCAACTTGTTTCTTCTTAGAACACTATCTCACAAGTTGTTGTGAGACAAATGTTGATGGTAATAGCGTACAGGGGTACTAATATTCACTGTAACCTATTTCTCTATAGCTGCTGCACTATTTTCATAGCCAATTGGATGGGATAGATCTTTGAAATTGCTTAGCATTCTTCTATCCAGTACTAGAATTGCTTAAGTTTTTGCCTTGTCGAGTACCGGCTTACTTATAAAGCAGTTACTTATAAAAAATACGTGTAACTGAAATTTTCACCAGGGGTGGACTGCCTACCCTTTGAGAGATGGAGGAGTGCCTCTTGACCCTCTTCGAACCAGATGGAATGACTATGACTCACAGGCAGATATTAAGGGGGTTGGGAGGGGGTGGACTCCAACAAAACAAGAATTCCCTAATTTCTCAAAGTGAATTAACTTTTTCAATACAGAAGCGGGAGTTTTCTAGCGTCTTTACATTCTGACAAGTGTAGTTTCCAACATTTCCACTCGATATGCAAACTGCATTATAATTTTAGGTTTGAAAAAATTTAACATGCGATTTTAAGAACGTGATTGTCTCTCTTTATTCAGTACTTTGCAAGATTTTTAGTGCGGTGGAAGGACACCATTCGGTACATTCTGAGGATGTTCAGCACTGTAGGGGGTACAATTAATAACTTGAATGGTGTTCATACCATCAGTCAGTAATGTGGGGGGGTGTTGTCTAGTGCTATGAAGGATATTCAGTATTGTGGAGGGAAACCAGAGAGATTGTTGAGATGATAGCTAAAGAGCTTCTGGATTCCCTGCACATTACTGAACATCCTCCAGCACGCTCCAGCAGTATTGATGGTATCCCCTCACAGTACTGAACATCCTCCACAGTGTTGATGGTATCCCCTCACAGTACTGAACATCCTCTAGCAGTATTGATGGTATCCCCTGTAAGTACTGAACATCCTCCACAGTAAAGGATGATCGAAACATTTGTGGGCTGAGAAGCAAACTTGAGAAGCAGCACGATTATAGGTCGTGGGTTCGAATCCTATTCGAGCCATTTCAATTCCAACAGATTAGTTCGATGTTTTTCTCAAATCCAGCTGCTTCCCAAATCCGGCTTCATCTCATAGTTGTAATTTTCTTAATTTTCTGTTTACGATTCAAAACTCTGAGATAATTCTCCTTCTGCAACTATCTATAACTGAAAAGGAATTTATTATAGAAATTGTCTGCTTCGTTAACAGCTTCAACTGTAAATAAGTCACAATCTAGAGAATACTCAATCGAGATACTTTGTGTTGTGCAGTTGTTACAAACACTGGCGTTCAAAGCCAGGGGTTTAGGTTCGAGTGCTGCTAGGGTAATTTACACTAAAAACAAATTATATCTAATGATATTGGAATCCCTGCTTCTCCTTAAAAGGATCAATCTCCACAGCAAACCAAACAACTAATTCAGTGTAAAATCAATAACACAGTATGCATGACAAACCATCACAATTTAGTGTGAAATAACTCCGGGAAAGGTTTATGCAGTACTGTTGTAGGTGTTCAGTACTGTGCAGGGATACCATCAGTTATGTGGGGTATAACTACAGTACTGTGGAGGGATACAATCAGTACTGTGGACTGTGGATGTTGTTCAGTACTGTGGGGGATAACTACAGTACTGTGCAGGGATACCATCAGCGATGTGGGGAATGCCATAAGTACTGTGGAGGGATACCATCAGTATTGTTGAGGATACCATCAGTACAGGGGACTGTAGAAGATGTTAAGTACTGTGGGGGATAACTATAGTACGGTGGAGGGATACCATTAGTACTGTGGACTGTTGAGGATGTTCAGTACTGTGGAGAAATACCATTGGCTTTTCATTGGTCCTCAAGATTTCCCCCTACTACTACTGGGCAGCCTCAAAGTTATGATGATATCTCCCAAAGTACCGATGAACCCCCCCCCCCCCCCCACTTTAGTGAACAGTGCTTAACTCGCAGTACTGATGGTATTCCCCACAGTATACTGGACACCCTTCGATGTACTGATAATACCCCAGCCCCCCACATAACCAGCCCACCACATTCTGATGATATCCCCAGCAGTCTTGAAAACCCTCCATTGTAGCAACTGGAAAGTTCTGCACAGACATTTCCCGTGGTGGTTCTAGGCGATTTCAAAGTTTCTGTTCCAGCCCCCTCTACTTTTCTACTGTCTCAGCCACTTATCCCCATAACAGATTACGAAGCCTGTCCTACTAAAAACATTCCGGTTCGCCACCATATCCTCACTAGTTTAGTTCAGCTGCCATGCAGCGTTAAAGCGCTTTTAGTTGTTTTTCATTGCTTCTATGAAAACAAAGGTTTTTTGAAGACATTTTAACTCTGTAAAAATCTAATTTGCATAATTTACCATAAATTCATTGAGGACTACTAATAGTAATGATAATAATAGTTTAATATGGTTAATAATAACAGGATAATTTAGTATCGCTCAATGAAGTCCATTTGAAGCCGAGGCAAATAAACTAATCTTAAATCAAAATAAAATCCTAATTCCTTTTAGGAAATAACACAAGAGGTTTCGCGAGGAGTTGTAAAGACAAAAATTGCGAAGATATTTGACCCTATGAGAAAATGTTTTCAACGTATGAACCGGTTTCAATGTTCTACGCGTGCGCAGTATTTTGTCCATCTTCTTCGAAAATGGCTGTCCTTAAAATCATTCCCATATCTTCAGAATGAAATGTTCTTAAATTGTTCTTACTTTATAATAATTTGGAAGCCTGGTTTTGCAATCAGTTGTGTTAATTGTAGCAAAGTTTGACTCTTTTTTTTATAACTTTATTGAAGGTTTGTAGAAATGAAGGAATGTATGTCAGAATAATAGGTAGTCCCCAAATTTTGCCAAAATTCAAGAAAAAGCTGAGAACAAACCGTGGCTGGCCATTTTAGCTCAATATAGGAATTTAAAGAAACAACCTTAAGACTGAGAAATAATTAGAAAACAAGCAGATTGACAACACATTGATACGTGAGGCAGGTTGAGAGATAGTTATAGTTTACGATATTATTTTAGCTGCAGATTTAGATAGTTGGTTTGAAATAGCTGGTATACTTACAGCTACCTATTACGCAACCAACTTTCAGCAACCAACCAGCGTAATATCAGAGAAGCGCTTCACATATCATGGGAGGAGCCTTCTTTGCATAAACAACTGTACCACTATAATTTAAGACCCCGGTTACACTGTACAGGCACGCCTTGGATCCGTTATGAAAGTGTTACGAATCGGCCTCCCGTTCACACTAGCACTTTGGATCCGCAACACTTTTGATCCTGCTAGGAAAGCCAACTAGTTTATCCGTTGCGCCAGCACAGAGTCACCTGGAACCGTAACGAAATCGTTGTTGATTCACGACCAGGGTAGCTATCTTTTATTCGAATGCGCATGCTCACTTGGAAAAGCAACGGTGAACCGTTACCGTGTAAACGGCATCGGTAAAAGGAACGGTCTTGATCTGATCTAGTGTCAACGCACTTTATCCGTAGCAAATATGTGACGGACCGAAACTGTACCGGTACAGTGTAAACGGGGTCTAATTTTAGCGTACAGTAGAATCTCGATAACTCGAACATGCGATAACTCGAACTCTCCCTAACTCGAACAGATTTGGCACCTTTAACCTTACTCATGTTATGGAGAGCCTCGAACAGTCAAACTTTCGATAACTCGAACTATTTTGATCGTCCTTTGTCTTGCTTGTTCGAGTAATCGGTATTCTAATATTATGGATTCGATTTTTTCTCTTTTTTCCAATTGTTCTTAGATTGTAATTATCTTTTTTCCATCTTTTAGATAATTATGCAGTTTTTCGTAGATGTCTTATCGTTGCTAAACCTTACTAAACATTAGGCCTTGATATTATCGCATCAAACTCTTATTTCTTATTAGAGGGCCGGTATGGGTATTCTCGTGCAACGTTATCGGGATTTTCCATTCTTCGTGTTTCGTGTTTGAAACTTTATAATTCTCCGTGAATCGTTATTGATGTTACCGTGATTCGTGATTCGTTCAGATCTTCAAAAGTTTGATATTCGTGATTCGATATTCATCCATTTTATTTTTCGTAAACCGTTCCTGGGACCCCCCCATACCGGCCCTCTTATTAGAACCAGTAAAATTGATTTGAAGCGGACTGCTCTTGAATATTCCTCCATTCTCAGCCTGGTTCTTACTCTTACAATGATTGGGAAGCCGTTTTGCAATCAGTTGTGTTAATCGTTCCAATGTTCAACTCTCTGACCATCTGATATTTCTGTGTGTTGTTAATCTTCTTGTTTTGTAATTATTTGTCAGTCTCATTGTTATTTCATAACATTTTCATATTGATCCTTAAATTTTGGAAAAATTTGAGGCTCGTGTTCTTATAAATGTTTTCTCATAAAAAAGCTTGTAAATCCTGATCCCGTACAGGTATATCAATCTGCATTTTTCTTTGCTTTTTTACCATTGATTACGTTGGAAGATGGGATGAAAGCTGAAATGAGGGATAGAATGGGTAAAAATGCGATAAAAATGAAACAGCATCTGGTTTGTATAATGCTAATAAAGCTATTATAGCTGGAAGGTTGGACGAAAGCTGAAAAGGTAAGATCAAGCATCTTATAAAAACACGTACTTTGAGCATCTGAAAGGCCTCTGTCATGAAGCGGTCATTAAACAAAAGCTTGCCTCATTTTCACGCCTTTCAATTCAAGCGAGGCTAATATCTAAGGTTTTATTTCAAACAGCAATGACCGGGGCATGAAAGAGGCCTTTGCTCTATTTATTAATTCAGCAATGAATAAAATCTTTCTTATTTCTGAAAAATGGAGGCTTTGTTTGTACTCGTCAGAATTTTTTAAAACTACTGATGCTCGGCAACTTGACCTTCCCTCGCAGACAATAGTTCTGAAGTTATTTGTTTTTCATGCTGTAAACAAATCCAACGCACTTGTGGCTCAAGGTGCTGTTCTTGCTCCTTTCAGTCTTGTAGAAGAAGAGTTGCTAAGTAACTCCTAACTGAGATGGAAGATTCGTAATCGCTTCATCTTGTTAGGAAGCTCGAGACGTATTGTCTTTCTCGTGGCTCCATGTCCAATTCGTGCTGCGAGGGAAAATCTCAATGCGAAGGAGAAAGTTGAACCACAGAGCGGGTTGCCATTACTTCATAATAATGTACTAAACACCCCTGGGGTAATGTCTGTGCAGTACAGTGGAGGTTGTTCAGCATACATTTCCTTTCATGATAAGGACTGCTACAATACGCAGAGCATCTTCCGCTACAATACTACTACCACTACATGTTAGGAAAAAACAAATTGAGGTCACAGTGGAGCTTGTTCAGTACAGTGGAGGCTGTAAGCAGTGGTGTAGAGCTGGGGGGCTCAGGGGGTGGCGCCCCCTAGCTATTTTTTCCGATTTCGGGGGGGGGGGGGGCTACAGCCCCCTAGTCATTTTCAAAATAACAAATTATTTCTTATACTTATTGATATCCGTTTAAAGCTATGAGTGGACAATATCAACCATGTAACATTAACTTAGATATTCAAGAGTGCCTTGTAGACTCATTTTCTATTCATGCATATTCAGGGGATGTATATCTATTTCTTTGTGATTTCTCTATTTCTGAACACAAAGAGAATTTGTAGGATCTTAAACCATCTTAAGGCCTCAGAAATTAGGCGAATCTCAAGAGCTTCTGGGGGTGCTGCCCCCTAGACCCCAGCCAAGGCTCTGCTCTGGACCTGCCGAGGGGCTCAAAAAACTCCCCAGACCCCCAGCTGTTTAAGACTTTCGCCTGGCACAACCCAAAATCAGCCGCCTAGTTATTAGTGTAGCTTTACAACACTGGCTGTAACCTTGGTCCCTCCATGTTGGGCAATTCACCGCAGGAAATCTACGATTTTCATTGATCTTTAGAGATTTCCCAAGATAGTTAAAGGTTTGTTGCGATATCAGTTTTTCAGAGATTTTTCAAGATTTTTCAGAGCTAATCTTGATAGATTGTGGAGACTGCAAGGGACTGCATGAATTCTTAAAGATTTTTAAAGATTTTTAAAGATTTGCCTCTTGTTAACACCTTGGCAGTTGGCGCACCTGTTGGCCTTCATGTCTCAATGTGACATCAGTGGCGAAACACAGTTTAGGGCACCCTAAATCGAAAACTAAGGGCCCACGAGCAAAAAGGCCCGAAGAAGCCACCAAAATATTGTTTCGCTCACTAGCTTCGTTGTCGCTACACAAGCGTCGCATCGTACTGAATTCCTAGAGACCCCGATTGCCTTCGTTACGTCACTGTTTACTGTGTGACATTGCCTTATTCTCAAACGCAGAAACCAATGGTTATTCAGGCGATAGGGTAATGAAAAGTCAGAAGAGAGGGAATCGTTCGCTTCGTCTCAACCCTTGCTTTATCCGCAGCTTAAAACAGCGTAAATCTATGCAATTGATTTCTGTGCTTCCCCAACGACGATAATTCGAACTAAAGTCGAATTCTGTAAATCAAATCGCTTGGTCAAGGGAAATACATTAGCTGAAATGTGTCGCCAGAACAGTTGAAAAGTGTTCAGTTAGTCGACTAGCAATATTGCAACGTTGAATTCCAAATCAGATTCGATTAGGGAGCAGAGTTGACATGTCAAATTCAGCTGCATGCACGAGCCAAACAGCAACTGGGTCACAGACATGATTCTCCCGACCATATCTACACCTGAATATCAACCAATGAGGTGTCATACTGATGGAGAACTGATGGTCACATTAAGATTTGAGATCAGTTGGAAACATGCTCATTTTCTAGCAAAGACATAGAGATTTCTGAGTACTGGGAAAAGATATCTAGCCCTACCCACCGATTGCCCCCCCCCCCCGTTTATTTTTTGCCTATTGAATTTTCAAGCGTAAAGATACAGTAATGAAACCTTTTGAGAATTCCCAATATTCGGCATTGCCTAAAGGTATCAGGGATTAGAAAGCAGTTTAGACAAAGGTAATTTCATCAAATTGAAAAAAACAAAGAAAAAACAAAAATGCTTTTTAAGTCAAGTTTCATTTTCTTTCTATTTTTCACGCACTACTTCTATGAGTATCTGACGCAAAGCTCCGCTGATTTTCAGCACTTAAATTATCGTCCCCAAAGGAAGACATCCTCCCAAATTACTAATTATATCCCCCCAAGTTCCGCTTGGATCCCTACAGTACCGAACACCCTCAAATGTACTGTACTGATGGCATCCCTCAAAAGTAGCTACTATTTGTATCCAACCACAGTACAGAACATTCCCATGCAGTAATTAAACCCTCTACAGTACCGAACACCCTCAAATGTACTGTACTGATGGCATCCCTCAAAAGTAGCTGCTATTTGTATCCAACCACAGTACAGAACATTCCCATGCAGTAATTAAACCCTCTACAGTACCGAACACCCTCAAATGTACTGTACTGATGGCATCCCTCAAAAGTAGCTACTATTTGTATCCAACCACAGTACAGAACATTCCCATGCAGTAATTAAACCCTCTACAGTACCGAACACCCTCAAATGTACTGTACTGATGGCATCCCTCAAAAGTAGCTACTATTTGTATCCAACCACAGTACAGAACATTCCCATGCAGTAATTAAACCCTCTACAGTACCGAACACCCTCAAATGTACTGTACTGATGGTATCCCTCAAAAGTAGCTACTATTTGTATCCAACCACAGTACAGAACATTCCCATGCAGTAATTAAAACCCTCTACAGTACAGCACATCCTCCACAGTAAGGAACAGACATTCCCCAGATGACCTAGCCTGGCTACTACCTTGAAAGACCAACTAGGCTGCAGTACACTTCCTCAATCTCTTATCTGCGTTGATTCGGTTTTTGGTTTTGAAGATGATTACCCCATTCCCAAGCGATGTCACCGCCCTGCATTCACAATCCTTATTCAGAATTCATTACTTATTCATTGTCTCTTATTTACTTGATGGTTCTGATGTTTGAAATGACCGCAACGAAGACAAAGGAATTTATCGGGTTCGTTAGTGGAAACCGGTACAAGGATTCAACAGCTTTGTGTTTGACTGATTTTCAATGGCCAACCTGCTTCACAAATAGATGCCGTTTTTGGAAACATTTGTCTGTCGGAGTCTTTGCTTACCAAAATGAGCTCAGAGTTAATCAGCCCGTTCATACGTTATATACATATATAAAATTATTTGGAAAACAATTGCGATACAGCTTGCCAGGTCCTTAATGAACAGACAGGTTTTGTTTCGAGGTCAAAACTCTCGCAATGCATGATAGGAATATGCCCTTGGCAACCCATAGCAACTAAAACTAACGACTTCCTTACCACAGCAGCAATATGTTTAGGCCGTAGCTTTTGCAATTGTATTACTAAAGATTTGACTATTTGCCAATAAAGCTTTGCAAAGAAAGGATTCCTGGGAACAACTAGTTGGAGACCCACGATACAATTGCACCAGCTATGGCCAGTATTTTCTTTTCCATGTAAAACAAACGGAAACATTTTAATATGCTGCTGGCAGAAAAGACATAACGTCTTCTGGTCCCAATGCCAACGAAATTTACAATTTCAGCAAAAGTAGTAAAACATGAAATGAACAGCTATCAAAAAAATTATCAAGGCTGTGAGAGGGCACTTGAACGATATATATCTAAAATCGCAATCGAAGGCCCCAAACCAAACGCAGGACTACTTCAAAAATCAACGCTTCAGTCGGTAGCTATGTGTTACCAAGAGGCTTTTTCCTATCATGCATTTCGTGCCACGAGATCCGTCATCAAATCTGTTTGAAATTGAATTGAATCTCGCTTTAACGATCGAAACTTGAAATTTATAAATAAGATGTGATAGTTACGATGATTTTGGGTGAATCTTAATAATTTCTTCGTCCTCTCCACCCTTAATGATTCCTCTATCCGTCGTAGAATCTGATCTACTTGCACCCCTCCCATCACAGTGCGAAGCAAGCCGTCTCTCGAAAGGTAAATTTCAATTCAAATATACTGATATAAAAATACTTATAGCACTTACTTCAGCAATAATGTACTTTAAGCTTGAGCAACTGCATACATCAGGCCTGATCACCTCCATTTCAATCATCTCGATTCTATAGCTTTTCCCAAAAGTAGCATGCCTCAGCCATCCTTAACCAGATTCTAAAAACGAAGAAATACATGTAAATTGGACAATAACATCTAAATGAACAATAATTGGACGAAGAAGATTCTGAAATGGTTACCACCCCGAGGAACGTCTTTGCAATATTGTGAAGGGTGTATAGTACAGTAAGGCCCCGCATTTAAGAAACAACATATTAGAAACTCGCTCATTTTCTCTGAAGAACAATAGGAGAACAATAGAAAATCTTTGTAAACAATAACACTCAATCTGAAAACCCTGTTTCTTAAATGCGGGGCCTTACTGTATTGTATGGGGATAGCATCAGTACAGTATGGGAATAGCATCAGTACATTTTGGGGTGTGCAGTGGCGTGAGGGATACTATCAGCACTGCAGAGGGATACCATTCAGTATACCCCCCCCCCCCTATGTACTGATACCCCTCACAGTACAGAACACCTTCCACAGCTCTGAACACCATCCACAGCAACGGACAGTCATTCCCCAAGGTGATAAATCTGAGAGACACGGTCTATTTTTAGAATTTGCAAGACAAAGTAAGGCCTTTCCTTTTAGTTATGTTTTAGTGCTGAAGGGGAAAGAATCATTCAAGCAATTCATTGTATTTCTATCAAGGACAGGGCAAGACAAATAATGTAATTTATTAGTAGCAATAACACGAGGATGATTGTAACTTAATAGTTTTGTTCGAGCCATCTAGAGTGATCTTTGATACTGTTTTAATGTAATGGACAGATGGTTAACGTTGAGAAAGCAAGTAAATGTAAGTCGTAACAAAGAAGGCAAACATATCCATGACCACACTAAAAGCATTGCCAATATTTAGCTATCATAGCGATGCATGCTTTAAACGCTGGGATCGTTTAAAGTGTCGTTTTACGCTTTGTTAGATGTTCTCTAAAGTACTTTATCAGTTACTCTAATGACAAGAGAAAGGGTTTACAGCGGAGTAGAGTCGCTGCGGAGGAGGGAAATAAGTGGCAAGAATCCTCCTTCGTCCCCCATGAATCAATATGGCATTTTTTCGCAAATGATTATCAAAAGGTTAGCTAAATCGATGATGGAAGGTTAAAAAGACTCAATATATAGCACGAGTAATGAAAATCAACTGTTATTAAAGGTAGAGAAGACCTGACTAAATAAAATTCCCAAGTAAACATGTGATATTTTTCAAATTGCTTAGCATTCTCCAATATCAGGCCTGTTGTAGCCAGACCATTGGAGCCGGGGTGGCAAAAGTCTGTGAAAATATTTTCGTGGGGGAGGGTCGAGGCAGAACAAAACAACAAATATGGCAACTATAGGAACATAAACTTCCAGAATTTAGGCCTAATCATATTTGGATAATAAAATATGCTGTTTTCACACTTTTTCTCGTCAATATTTTCTTCTATTGGAATTATTTTCCAAAGGGTGCAACACTGGGCAATTAGAAAACCATAGTGATTACACGCTTTTTTTTATAAAGAGCCTTTTATAAGGAACCTACAGTACATGTCAAAGATCGAAAAACTTAACGAACTTTTACTACTAAAGGTCAAATCAATCACTAAGGAACTTTATAATTTTGCATATATTAATATGGTGTAGATATACAACTTCTCTAATAACTATGTAATTAACTTTTATGTTTTATAGGCCTAGTCTAAGCTTCTTTGTGTTATAATATGTTTCATGTTTCCTTATCACGAGTTTATTGCAAAATGTTGAATTTTAATGCTTTTTTTGCATCGATACTTATTCCTATCTACTAAGTAAACACTTAAAATTAAGGAACTACTAAGGAACTTTTAGAATTCAAAGTGGTCAAAAGAGGTCTCAAAATAAGGAACATAAAGAACTAGGCCCTGAGCTAGGTTCTTTATAGAAAAAGCGTGTAATTGAACGTTTTTCTAAGGGTGGAAAAAGGTTACTCCTATTGCATCAAGGATGACGAACCCACCCCATGCCACCCCGTAGCTACGGGCGTAATTCGATACAGTAGTGGGATTACTGGACTTTTTCCTTGAAGAATCAACTTGCTCATAAAGCATTTGCATATGGAAACAAATTCTTGTATTGATGATATCGTCACAGAAACATGTTTCCCTCCTGAAGTAAACATTACGCTAGAGCTACCTAGCTTGAGCTAATTTATGCCACCCTTTCTCATGGAAATGAACAAGCATGCCTTTCCAAGGTTTTTGAAAGTGAGCACACATACAATTGCAAACAAATAGGCCTATATCTTTCATCTGATCAAAAAAATACATTCGTGCTATGAAGCATGCAACAATATCGAACAAACTCGATTGAAACTCGCCGCAAGTTTGCAGAAGGAAAAGCAAGCGCTAATAAGAACTATCTTATCAATGTGTATTTGTGAACATCGGTGCCTCTACGTACGAATTTAGCAAGTAACACGTTTTCCCATAAATCCTGTTAGCTTTCCTGAGGTCACCCATGCTGTTTCAAGGTGTTTCCAGGGCTTCAAACATGTGGATGAAGAAGGGGGTAAGGAGGCTGTTTTTAGAGACCCTAACCGACCAGCAATTGACGTTTGCAAACATCGGGCCCTATTTGCGACCTCCCCGATCGCCATCTTGTTTTTTTGCAGCAATGATTATTGTTAAGCTTCTCCTTCCTTCGATACTTTACTGATACACGCTTTTCTTTTATAAAGAACCTTTTATAAGAGACCTACATGTCGAAGGTCGAAAAACTTAAGGAACTTTTACTACTAAAGTTCAAATCACTAAGGAACTTTATCATTTTGCATATTGGTGTAGTTATGCAACTTCTCTAAAGACTATGTAACTAACGTTTACGTTTTATAGGCCTAGCCTACGCTTCTTTGTGTTATAATATGTTTCATGTTACCTTATTACGAGTTTATGGAAAAATGTCGAATTTTAATGCTTTTTGCGTCGATACTTATATTCCTTTCTACTAAGTAAACACTTAAAATTAAGGAACTAGGTAAGGAACTTTTAGAACTACAAAGTGGCCAAAAGAAGTCTCAAAATAAGGAATTTAAAGAATTAGGCCCTGAGCTAGGTTCCTTATAAAAATAAAGGTAAAAAAGAAAAAAGAGTATAGAAATAAAAAAGAGTGTATTATTTAGAGTTGAAGAGAAAAATGTTTTGCATTTGTGATACGTTTTCAATTAATTTGACAAGAAATGGCCTGCGGTAGTCCAATGCACTGACAGTGTCTGTACACGAGCTCAACCTACTCCAATTATTTAGGGGGGTGCAGCTTTGCATTATCAGAAAAGCCAAGAAAAGCTACACTAAAATCTCTCTAAGTAATTGATGTTAACAAAAGAAGTTGGTTAGTTGGGAGTTGGTGAGTTGCCATGTTAAAGACATTCTTTGCAGCATACGTTTTGACTTAGGCCCATTAGAGGTTTACAAAACTCTAAAAAGGTTAAACCCTCAATAAATGCAAAATATTTTCGAAAAAAAGTATCAATTCGAAGTTCATGTTTGCTCTGTTCTCTTTATAGCATGACTAACTCAGCTCTGAAAAGATGGATAAAATAAAACTGAAGTAGTAAGCTAATTCCTCTTACGAACAGCAGATTTTTCATTTACTATTTTACACTGGTTGAGGCTTTGCTGGAAAGTGGGGATTCACTTTCAGTTTAATTTGCCACCCGAGCTAGATTCAGACCTCTACAAAAGAAAATAGCGTTTTTCAGAAAGCTTAATAGCAGGCTAGTTTCGCTTCGTGATAATTCTTAACATATTAATAGGGAGTTTTGAGGAAAAGCAAACAAAGAAACGTAATTCAATTAAAAGATTTCTCTTTCACAAAGTCGGCTTTCGGGGGATTTAGATTTTTCGCCATAACTATTATGCAATCGTTATGAAAATCTAATATATAACGACAATAGAAGCTTCCCATTCCATCCCGGATCTGCAGGCTTCGACGTCAGCTTGAAGGAGGATGTTATTTTTAACATTGAAAGCAGGAGAATATATTGCGATTGCGGTGTGCTAATCTTGAATTTTGGCCTCGTCTTAAATCAAATGTCATTAAGCCTGAGTCTAAAGAGAAAAACGCTCGTTAAAGCTGCATTCAAAACAACCAAGTTCGTAATCCTGAATGGGATACGACTCTTAACTTCTTTTTCAGGGAAACTGGTACACACGAAACGCAGGCGGAGGCTTGGAGACCATTCGCAGATACTCATGTGATAATGTGATTTCCGATTAATTCTACCATTTATGCATTGCGTTGTCCAAAGGTGGATTAAATGGAAAATGGTCCATTATCGTATCTGAAAACGGTAGATATTGGGTCATTCCTTAAGGTACACATCTTGTGCCAAGGGGCAAATCACTCAAAAATAATCTCGTACACTTTTGGCAAAAAATCTTAAAAAATCTTTAAAAATCTGAAAAATCCTTCAAAAATCTAAATAATCTTTACAAATTTAACCTGTTAAGTCTAAAAAAATCCTTTGAAATCTCTGAAAATCCTAGTAATCAACAAATATTTCAAAAAATCTCAAAAATTATTGTACAGTTTAATTGAATTGATTTGTCCTTCGTCTTGTGGGATGATATTTTCCTTATTCTAGCCTCAACACTATTCTAAACAAAAATTCAAGAAATGACCATAGATACACTCATCTTATCTTTTAAGAAATTACCCGTTCATAAGAAACCATAGGGTGAACACGTATTGGGAATATTCATAAGAAACAATAGGACTAGATTTTCAAAACTAAAGAGGCTTTAGCAGGCGATTTTATGCGAATCTAAAAATCAAAATAGATTAGCAATTTTCTAAGTTGCATGTTTGGGGCTAAGATTTAGGGGTTAGGGTTGAGAATGAAGGTTGGGGATAAGAGTTACGGTTATGGCTTAAGATTAGGGTTCGAGGCTAGGGCTTGGACAAGGGTTAAGCTCAGAGGCTAGTGTTTCAAACTCTTCCGAATATATAACATTACAACCAGATCAGACAACACTTCTAATGGGTGGGATTTGTTGCTCACCCTGAGGCACAAGCCTTTGAGTCAGAATGCACACATTTCACGAATAGGGGCAAGGAAGGAAATAATCTAAGAATAGCGGCAAGTAATGCAGGAGTGGCACGAGACTAGTAGCTTAGCTTAAATCCTCTCATGAATCCTGTGACGTCAATGCATACCACAGCCTAATTTCTCTAAGAATAATCAGTTGTAATAACGGAAATTCTATGAAAGAATTTCAATATTATCGTTTTTCAATTCTTATATTATTGATACATAAACTAGCTTAATCTTTTTAAAAATCTAATGACGTCACTATATTTGTCCAATTGATTTAAACAAAACATCAGAGCACTGCCCAGAAGCAGTTTTAAGGGAGAAGGTAGGGGGCAAGTCCTGAACTAGTAAGCCTCGTCCTGTACTTACTGTATACAAAAAATGACTCACAATCACCCCTCCCTTGGAACAAGCGTACCAAAGCACCAGTACGCTGACTTCCATTTCTTATCCGAACGGGATTTTAAAATGAACTGGCGCTTGCTTTAAGCATGAAGGCTGAAGACCCATCCACAATTACACGCTTTTTTATAAGTAATTATTTATAAGGAACCTAGAACTAGAATTTCTTGTAAAATGTAATGGATCCATTCCTTTTGTTCTATTGTTCTCCGGTAGCAATGGAGAACAATAGAACATTTAAGGAACTCTTAGTACTAGGCCTTGAGGTAGGTTCCTTATAAAGTAAGAAGCGTGTATACCAGTTGCTAGAAATACGGGTAGGGCTTAAGATTTAACGCAAGAGTTAGGGTTAAGATTACCGTTATGGTTATAGTAAAGGTTAGAGTTACAGCTACCCACAGTTACAGTTAGGTACAGGAAGAGGCCCTAATTTAGTGTCCCTTGCAAAAGACGGTGGGGTAAGTTGTTTACTCAACACCATGGAGGTAACCCATCCAGATACCCATTCAGATGTTGAACTCACAAGTATGAGGATGAACATAAAAAACTACCAAAACTGCTTGGCCACTAATCCCACTAAGTAAGGAATGCAAGAATAATGGGATACTTCAAAAGAATAAATACCTCGTTAAATTCAGAGAGTTTGCTGCCACAGGTTGGATACCAGATTTCTCGATTCTTTACCAAACAGCAATGCATGAGTGTCCAACACCTACAACAAATTACATTATTGTAACTTGCACTTAAAACCTACAAACTATCAAACCTAGATTAACATAGAAATAAGCCAATATACGATTAAAATAGAGTTGCCCCTCGCGTTTGAAGCAATTCAAGTTCTAGAGGTTCTTATTGTTGGGTTTTCTATTCATTCCCTTTCTAAAATTTCATAGATAGGAACCTACCATTATGGCTCACATTTCTTTTTCTTTAATCTTGTTCGAAATCCACCTGACTTGGAGAAAAGCGAAGAATCTCAGATATGGCATTTATTGGCTTATTATCTAAGACTACGTCTACACGGTAGCAGAGCAAAAAGGTGCGGATCAAAGTTATGCGTATTGCCCTTCCGTCTACACAATAGTGGATCAAAGTTATGCGGATCACCCTTCACTTCTCATTGCATGCTTTTCTATTGTTATTGCATCCTCATAATGAATCCGAACTAAATTAGTGCGGATCACTTGCGTCTACACGCAGCAGAGAAGAATTAATCCGACACAAATGTGATGCAAAAGGAGACTAGTTCGCTTTCAGAGCTGGATCAAAATTGATGCGGATAGCAGAGCAAAGTGTATCGGATCACTCCGTGTTCTTATAGACGGGAGGCTGATCCGCATCAATTTTGTATCAGATCAAAAGTGATCCGCTACCATGTAGAGGTAGTCTAAGAGGGGAAGGGGGCTACCTGAATCAGCGATAAAACGCTTCTCATCCTAGAAACGCAATGTTTCTCATATTTCGCTATGTTTCTGCATTTTCTTGATATCCTAAAATTCTGCATCAATAAACCAGACTGCAGAGTATGATACTCTACATACTTGCATGCATTTTTTTGCAATAGAACAATAGAATAGAACAATAGAAAATTGATATTGTGCATAAGACCTTATTGTAAAATGCTACAATCTGCAATGGGACCAATCAATGGCTGTTCAAAATATTGTACCAAGATCATAATCTGTATTTTCAAGAATGTATTCTCATATCTTACAAAGAGCTCAAAACTGAAATGTACCAAAACATACACCGTAAATCCTCGAATTGGCCCCGGGGGGCTACAGAAGTTAGAGTATATGTGTTGGTACTCGAGGGGAGCCTAAATCAAGGGGGGCCTATTAAGAAGTTTGTCCTTTTCTTCAAAGGCTCACATCAATAATGACAAGAGTTTCTTTATCAACTATGTTCAAAATGATAAAAAAGGCTATTTCTAAAATGAAATGTAATAAAAACCATGAAGCCCACATTTCTTTTTCCTACTTTATCTTCAGGAAAAGCAAAGGTGGTAATATTTTATAGCTATATCTTGTGTGGACCTTTTCATGATAACATACTGTTCTACAATCATGCTCCCCTCACAAAAGTCCTGGTGGGGGCTTTTTTGCAATATTAGAATTTTAGGTGGAATTCAATTCAAGGATTTACAGTAAGTGTTAAAACAGTGCTTATTTTGTGTCCACAAAACAAAAAACACTCGTACTACGATATTCACATAGGAAAATTAAGGCTAGGCCTAAATCAGTAATCAGACTAGTTGATATTAGCCCAACAAAACAAAGAGTGAAATTTTCATTTAACAGCTGCCTCAACTCCCCCGCCCCCCTGTGTAGGCCTAGGCCTCTAGGCCCTACCTATACTGCATGCGCTACCAGCCATTCCTGTAAAAGTTGAACAATTCTAAACAAGACAAAAAGGAACCCTTCCTACCCTTTCTAGACAGCTTACCTAAAATCATCTTGATAACCAGTACATTTGTGAAGTTACACAAAATTAATCACCAAAATTTATAGTTGGTTCATGCTGCGTAGAGGTTCCAATGAAGACGCCATTTTGAAAAGAGAAAATATTTTCATCAAGCATTGAATTGAATTCATCTTCAGATCTGTGTTGCGAGGCAAATAAGGAATAATGTGGAGGAGATAGTTGTTCTGCAGATTTTGATAAAAAGGAGCCACAGAGGCGGAGAGCCATGAGGTTTTTACAAGATTTTTCTGGCCGAATTCGTGACGATTCTTTAGATTTTTCGGGACATCTTTAGGGATTCTCATAACCAGAAAAATCGTAGGGGTTGATTGGTTTTCCTCATTCATGTTTTCTCTGATTGGCCTATTTCGATCCACATCTGGGTATAATAATACGTTAGGTTTTAGTTTTGTTCTCTCTCTGACGTATTACTCTGTCGAATGTCAGACGAAAAGCTCAAGTAATCCATGATTTCGCCTCACTATGCTTCCAATATTTCTGGCTATAATGATTTTTATCGAAATTTTTAAAGGTTTGTAAAAATTTTTAAATGTTTTCAGTCAAAATGCTCGAGATTTTAGAGTGATGCGCCTCTCAAATCTTACTAGATTAACACAAAAAGGCCCGCAAGGAGAATATAAGTGGACCCCCCTAGAGAAATTTTTATATTTTGAACAAGCCACTGCGCAATCAAGCAATGCAAGCAATGTTAATTCACACGCCAGATGGTTGGAAACCCATGTAAATCTCAATATAAAGAACACCTTGCTTATAATATGCAAAAGTATCAGTGAAGGCAAGGAGCGACGAAAAAATGCTCGTAAAGAGAATAGAAGATGACCCCCCTAAAGAAACTTGGATATTTCGAACAAGCCACTGCGCAATCAAGCAATACAAGCAATGTTAATTCACACGCCAGATGGTTGGAAACCCATGTAAATCTCAATATAAAGAACACCTTGCTTATAATATGCAAAAATATCAGTAAAAGGCAAGGAGCGACGAAAAAAGGCTCGTAAAGAGAATAGAAGATGACCCCCTAAAGAAGCTTGGATATTTCGAACAAGCCACTGCGCAATCAAGCAATGCAAGCAATGTTAATTCACACGCCAGATGGTTGGAAACCCATGTAAATCTCAATATAAAGAACACCTTGCTTTTAATATGCAAAAGTATCAGTGAAAGGCAAGGAGCGGCGCTGAGGGAGAAATCAATATAGCACACTTCACACCAACACGACTCCTCATCATACTCGGAGAACACCTGTCCTAGCCACTGATATACACACCACTGCACCTGTCGTTTTAATACTCGGCAAATAACGTATTACGATGCTCAAACAGTTTCAAATAGTTGCAAAATATTTATTCACAGGGCCGTCGAGAGACCGGCTGGGCCCATGGGTAAATGCAAATTCAATGGGCCTAAACTCCCCTGAAAAAGAGCTTTTATAATAAGTAAACATACATAACTTAGATTTTACGGGCTCCTGGTAACTACCCTGGTTTCCCCCCCCTCTCTACGATACTGTTTATTCAAATATCCCAATAGGGGGCCTTTTAGAGGGCTTATGGTGGTTTGGCAGACAGAGGCATATTTTGGAAGAGGAATACTGTTTTTGAAAGAAGGATAGCAGGGGACGGATCTCATCTTGGTGATTTATAATCGTTTGATTTTATAAGGAACATGGAATTCCTTTTCTAATGTGAAAGTCTTAAAACTCTTACGAATCTATCTAGAGTAGCCACGGCTGTTTTATTTACTTAGGGCACCACAAGAGATGAGTTAAAAACTAGTCAACCTAGTATAGTTACTTATATATGATATCACATATTTGTCTGTTTTCTGCGTCGCGGTGTTTCTTTCCTAGCTTTTTAAAAAACTAGTCAACCTATTCATTTTACAAGGTCATGGCAGCAGAGATTTGGAGGTTTTTTACAATAAAGGCATGTAGGCCAAGATGGCATCCAACCTTATTACATGCAATATCTACCGATCTACAGTAGTTTATGTACAGTACTTTAAAACTAATATGACTAACGAAATACAGATAAATGTAATCATAAGTATTTAATATACAGCATGAAAAACAAAGGGATGAACTACATTTATACTAAATTAAAGTCAAAGAAACACCTTTCCCCACGACAAACGACTTCACTGACTTTGAAATTTTGCCACCATGGCTCCAAATGCCTGAGAAACACCATATTTACAATGTATTCCATTTCTAAAAATCTTATCTTTTGCAAACCTCCTTGCTTTATTTTCTTAAATTCTGAGCAGGCAATCCAAACTTGGACAGGAATTGCTTCCATTAATTTCATTTTGATGCCTTTCTAATTCAAAAAACCCAAATGCCGTGAAAATGGCGGAACAACGTGAAAGCTGTGAAAAATATCAGTTTTCGAAACCGTTTTTACATTTTTTCAAATTTCTAATACCAGTAGTTTCTTTAAATTTTTACTGTTTAAGAGATTGATATTTTACGCAACGCTGGCAAGAATCTTAACATTTTACACCTGAAATGATTCCCTTTATGTAAGAAACTTGACGTTTTATCTTTTGTTGCCGTCCTGGTAGCTAAAAGTCCCGTAATTGGTTATGGAGAGGTGCACCAAAATTTAAATTCCATACAAATGAGATGCTACACTATATACAGGAGCATCGTTAAAATGCCAGCAAATACAAGAAAGGAAGAAGGAACATAAACAAAACGGATTCAAAGTGATTACAAAACAAAACAGCGATAAAGTAGAGGACTAGCACTAGCAGCATAAAAGCACAACAGATAGCAAGGATGATAATTTGCATGCGAATGAAAAATGTCCTTCGTGGCCCCTTAGCTTAATTGTGTTTTGCGTTGGCGTGGCGTTTACATCTACATTTTCAAAACATAACTACCCTGTAACCTGAAATAGGCATAAACAACTAAAGATGATTTGTCTATATTATGTTTCACAAAGGTTTGTAAACCCTGGGATTATCAGAAAGCCGTTGCCCCTGGCATCCAATCTTTTGGGGACAATTTGAGGTTGCTGTTGTTGTCAGTTTGAAAAGAAAAAATGTTGTGATTTGTGTGGGGAGAGAGCCACAACATAGCCCGATGATCAGAACGATAAAGACCATAATTCATCGCTGTGAAGCAATTATCATGTTTCTTTTATGTTCCTCAAGATAACTGTTCTCTCTGGGTTGAACTGAATATCTTGCCTGACTGCTCATTTCGATGTGCTGAAGACGGAAAGAAAAAGTGATTTAGGCCTAAAAAGACAGGCTGGAAGTGATAAATACCTTCATTGAAAGGCATTGCCTCTAAGCAAGAAGCAATCAGAACAATACTGTTAGCATGGATATCACGCCAAAGAAAATCAAGAATGTTAATGTTATGGACATCGAGAAAAGAAGGGTTCCATCAAAACATTATGTAAGTATGCCCAGAAACATGGCCTTCGACAACAAAGTGATCAGTATCAGGTGCAAAGCTCTTAATAAGGTATCTCCTGCCTGCTTTCATACCTACTTTACTCCCAACTCATCTGTCCATAGAATAACAACTCGTCAAGTAACCAGAGGTGACCTCTTTAGGTCGTTCAAAAACACTACCCTCTACGGTCTTAAAACAATTCAGTATTTTGGCTCAAAACTTTGGAACACACTTCCGCTTTTTATTCGCGTTTCTAGCTCTACTGCAGTTTTTCGGTCAGGTCTCAAAACCTTCTTTATTGATTCATATTTACACTGATATTTTAACTATTAACTCAAAGATTAAGGCAAACCCTCTATTGCTACTTGCTAAAACATGGTACTCATCTGGTTGTTGGTTGTTGTTTTTAATAAAATTACTTTTTAGTTTTTCTTTTGTTTTTATGGGGGGACTCTCTCTCGATTAGTTTATCTATTTAGAGAGTTCCTCCTTAGTCAATTAATCTTAAATACAATCTTTAACTTCTCATGTCTATTTTGTGTATTTTGTATGTAATTTAATGTGATTCAAATTTGATTAATGTTATTGTGTGTGTAATTAACTGTATGTAATGTAATAGTTTTAGGTTGTATTTAAGATTGATTGATAAATAAATGAAAACTGAAAAAACTGAAAAACTGTGCAGGGGCAGTGGTGTTCTAGCAGGGTGGACAAGAGGGGGCACTCGTTCCCCTATCAATGAAATTGGAGGGGTGCCAAATGTAACCTAGTTGCCAGAAAAGGGTGCCAAAAGTTGCTGAAATTCGCCAAACTAATTTGAACGGTATTTCCTCGAATAAATATTTATGAATGATTTTGGGATTTTGAGGTAAATCGGGAAGCAACTTCCAGATGCATACACAAATAGGTTTTTAATAATAGATTTTGATAATTTTTGAAATAGGTTTGTGACAAAACTTGTGTGTGAAAGTTCCAAGGGAATTGGTTTGATGGAAATAAACATATCATTCTAAAGAATGTATATATATAAAAATGATTTTGTATAACATACCTCATTAAAACTTCACATCCAGACATACACGCATTTTTTATAAGCAATTTCAGCGCGAGCTCAGTGCATTCTAACCTTTTGCCTCCTCTGCAGATGTGTACCCAGCAAACCACTGGCTAAGATGCAAAGAACATCCACTTTTTTGTGAATTATATCAAATTTCACCGTTTTAAGTTTGAATGTAAATTTTCAGTTTTATGGCTTGTCTCTCCCACACTTATCATCTTTTTGGCTTCTGTTCTGCAGTAATTACCCAAGGCTGCTCTCGCTGTCGATGTTAGAAGAAATTTTGGAATGAATTCAAAAGATGTCCAATATTTGTAATAAGTTTTTTGCAGAAGAAGCAGTAGGATATTTTGAAAGAAATAATTTAGCATTTTGATAAAGTATATATAATGAAAGGCCACAGTATAGCTCTAGCTACGTATTGAAAAGGTTCTTTATCAAAGAATCAAAGAATCATTTTCTAAATCTCTGAAGCATTCTGGTACGTATTGATGTCCCCTCCAAGAGACCCCTTCTCAATTTGTCCCTATTAGAATCAGCATGGTTAGAGTCTCTACCCTGGGTATTTAGGACATGAATTTATAGTAATAAAAATAACATGATAAATTTTTCAAGATTGAACTATTATGAAACATGAAAATAAGAATTTAAAAGAAGAACACCTCGGCTTGTTTCATTAAACGTTACTCATTTGATCAGAACGGAAGCAGCCTGATGTATAGAAAATGTATAGAAATTGGTTGTATAGAAAAAACAATATGCTTTTTAAATAGATCAGAAAATCCGAGCCTCAGCCAATGTTAGCTAGTTCTTGTAAAAAAGGGTGTAAACTATATTTAATTGATTTCCAAATTTGCAAAAAGCCTTTTGAAAATATTATCTTTTCACAAGCCCAACCCATTCAAAACATTTGCTATAAAAGAAGGGCTATCATCAAACTAATTCCTTGTTTACAAGATTAATCCTTTAATTTTTGTGATAGGCTTAATAGATGATAGAATGGCTATTATAACCAATTTTTACCAGACCAGGGGGTACAGTTTGATGTTTATAATGAAGTTTTCCACAAAGTTTCTATTAGAAATCTTTTTATGAAATTAGGTAAGGTGTTGGCCCTAATATCTTTTGACTACTTAAATTGTAGAAAGTTTTGCGATACTAAGTTTTTCAAAGTTTTGCCAAAATCACAAAATAAATCCCAACAAAGAAATTGTTTTACTATTGTAAAAAAATAAATCCCAGCAAATTTTTTCGCAATACATGTTTGGAACCAAGTTCCTTATTAAAGTTTCTGATTGAGCGAGCTAATAACTTCACATAATTTAGTACTGCAAAAATTTCTACCATTAGAGTATATTTTTTTTAGATATTTATTTCATTCAAATTAAAAGCAAAAGTACAAAATAGTATAAAATAGCTATAAAAGACATCTAAGCTAAAAACCTATTCTTAAAAAACTCTTAAAAAACAAGCAAAAGGTTCAATAATAAGGTAAATAAAAAGAATTAAAACAAAACAAACCTATTTATAAAAAATAAAAAACACGATTTAAAAAATTGTCCTCGACCCCCTAATACATATAAGCATGGATTTTAAAAGGTTAAAAGAAATTTTGGTTCTAATCATCCACATTATCTCGCAGTATTTCCTGTTCCGTTTAAATGAAAGTTTCTGAGCCAAACAATTGTGGGAAATCTGGCATTCTTTAGCCATTGCGCCGTTTGTCCCAAAATACTATGAATGTGGGGTGCATTGTTGGGTTTTTTGGCCGCAGCAGGTCCCTATCAAGAACTCAATCAAGTACCTCCTGGGACCTAGAGCTACCATAGGAAATATGAAAATGATGGCTTTTGAAATATAGCTTGAAACTTTAACATGATCTTACATTTTCAGGTATTTGTCCTTGAGATAACATGGATTGATGGAACTCAGAACATTGTTTATAGAAGATACAGTCAGTTTTTCACACTACAGGTAAGTCACACCTAAAACTTGCGTCTTCTCGTCCCAAAAACTTGCTACAATGGTCATCCTTATCATATGCAGATTTAAAGAGAGGACCAAGTAAGTTTATGTTTAAGCCTGCCTTAATTACAGTAGAGGCATAGGGACCATTAGTTAAACATCCCATCTGAAGGACAGTGGGGTGGGGATGAGTTGTTTATTCAACACCCTGAAGGTCGAGCATCCTGATGTTCCCCTCACACAATCAAGCTTAACTCAAGCTGCACATATTAAACTGCTTAAGCTGCTTTAACTGCTTAAAGGCTTCAAAGACTCACTTTACAAATTATTCACTGTTAGAATTTAGTTATTTGATAAAATTGAAAAGGTTATTAAGTAAGACATAGTTAAGCATAATTTTTATGTTTTAGTTTATGGAAAACAAAGTATAATTTTCCAAAGTTGTTCATCTTACACAGATCTTGTTGTTCGGGCTACTTGATAATGTTCCTTCATTCATTTCCAGACCAGCCTAATTGATGCATTTCCAGTTGAAGGGGGAGTCAAAAACCCAGCTGAAAGAATTCTTCCATTTTTACCAGGTAAAAAAGTTACAACCTAACGTAATGAATCCACATAATGCTTTCTTTAAGGAAGAGATTTTGGAACCAGCTTACATAGATTGTCAACCTTGTCAGCCGTAGAAAATTAGAGAAACTATGATATTTGAAAAATATAAGAATGATACCAAATGCTGTAAATGTTTACGTTAGAAAAAGAGAACCCTGAACACTATTTTTGCCACAGCTTTTGCGTCATTCCACTATTTTCACAGCGTGAGATGTTGAATCCTCGAAACTATTTGTCTTTTCAGCGATTTGATTGGACAAATCATCAGTAAACAAATGTCCTGATTGGTCAAAAACATTTTTCCACCTTGCTGATTTTGGCACAAATAAAGATCCTAGGAACCCATCTCATTCTCAAGGAATTTCACGATCTTACACTCTGAGGCTCTTGACTGCCTGTACTATCGTAAGGCTGCTCCCAAGCTGTTTTCTTACTGTGATTTTCAAACAATTCTATAAACTTATATAATCCACGTCGTATGCTGAAACCTGTTGACATATTAAGAAATTAAGATGATATCAAATTGACCCTTTTTCTGAAAAAATTAGTGAATTAATCCGTTATCTTTTAGGCAAAGTTCTATTCAGAAGTCACGTGAGAGAAGTTGCTTTAAAAAGGAAAGCTGCTCTGGAGGAATACTGCAAGGTAAAATTCTTACACTAATCAGAATCAAACTGCTGTGATCGAGATTTCTGTGCAACTATAGGTAATTTCAAATAAACACCATTTTTCATTTAAAAATACATTTTCTCAACCCGAATCCTTATTTTCTCATTAAAAATATTTTTTCTCTGCAGAAATTAATCAAACTTCCTGAACATATATTGGACAGTGAGCATGTGACTTCCTTCTTTGACGCCACAACAGAAGATATTTCAAGTCTCACCAATAGCCTGTCAGAGTAAGATTGCTTTTATTTCGTCTGATTCATCAGTCATAGCCAACACTATCTTTTCGGATAAAGACTACAATCTTATTGCCACTGAACGCGCCAGGCCAAGATCAACTGCAGTCTTGAACTTGCTTATGACTGTTTTTACCTTTTCTCAGATCACATGGAAACTTTGCCAATAATTTCGAATGTACAGGAAACTTTTGAGATATAGACGTTTCATCAGTTCTTCCCTTTTATACTCTGATGGGTGTTGGACGAAAAGCGTCCATTGATTTTACTTTGTTTCTGATTTGGCCTTTTGTAACTTACTGTCTGGGTGTTGGCCCTTCTAGCCCTCTTGGTTCTCCCAGCCAATAAAGTTGCCTCCCTAGATGGATTTGATTAGCTTGCTTTTGAGCTGTAAACACGATGGTAAATTAGCCTAAAGTCTGTCATGTCAATTCTAAGTGGCAAACTTCCAATTTTTTCTAAGGTACTGGCAAGCTCAATCTTAAAAAGTTCCTCTCATTACCTACGCTCCCTTCTATTTTAGTAACATCAAAGAGAAAAGAGTAAAACATTTTCGAGCAATATCCAAATATGAAATACACCTTCAAGAGAAGGCTCAAAGTTTTCGCCCGTTTTCTGCACATTCTTGTTGTGACCCTGGTAATCATTGATTAATGGTAGAAATTACCCGGCACTTACTCTAAGAATAAAGGTACCTTGAAAATTTTTGAAAGAGGCCTAATTTTCTCAAAGCTTACGCCCAGTTTTTCATTTCTGGTTCAGGCCCTGGTAATAGAACATTGACTTGAATCTACATATGAATATAGATCCAAATTTCTCCCCCTCTTTGAATTCTTTAAAAAGGCCCTATGCATTCCAAAGATATATTCTGGTGCTGTGTCATTTTGTGTCGTTTTTTCTGTGTCTCTAACCAAATATGATATGCTCTATGCAGGGAGGACAAGAAGAGAAAGAAGAGCCAAAAGCGAGCAGATGTGATTTCTGAACCAGTTTTGCTGGAGCAATATGTGGCACTGGCAGATTTCAAGAAAATTGGACGAGGACAAATCGGATTAGTCGCTGGAGATGTTGTGGATGTAATTGAGAAAAGTGACAATGGTATGTTGTATGCTATGTTGCATCTTAAGTAGTGTGAAGTTCAAGTAAGGAAGACACGAGAGTTATGCTTCAAATATTTACATAACTATAAGCCTGTACACATTGCGTTGTGTTAACGTAGTCTGACGGACTATTGACGGAGTGTGGGCGTATCGACCTAGAGGATAGCGAATATAACGAATGAGTTGAATATAACGAAAATGAGTAATTGGAAAGGAAACGACATTGAATGCTTAAGGCAGTCTGGTAATTAATAGAGAGTAACAAATCTAAAAAGTCTGAGTACTAGGGAGTATAATCTCACTCTGAATTCTTGGCAAGTATGTTAGAATGAACAAAGCTACAAACATATAAAGAAGGGTATGAAGCAGTATATTAGTTACTGGGATTGGCCTTTTTATCAACTTGCAAAATGGAATTGAACTTCTTAGGACTGGATTTGGTAATGGGAAAGTAAATTGGAATTGGAATATAAAAGAGACAAATTGTATTTGAAGTACTTCAATTTACTTGGTACTTCAAATACAATTTGTCTCTTTTATATTCTTACTAAAGTACCACACGCAACATATTATAATTTTTAGCCTTAATTGGAATTAGGTTTGTTAAACACGTCAATATTAGGAATTTCTCTATTTTTCTCATTGGGATAGGAATAATGGATTATTTCAGTGCTGGGAATAAGGATTAGTTCTCTCGTCTTCAAGACCCTCTATTAAGAAGATTATTGATACTGTCGAGGTGGCAATTGCAACAGTAGGCTCTGTAAGATTACAAGTTGGATTATAAGATTTGTTCCTTGTATCTAAACTGAATACATCTATCGACAATAGAGTTATTGTACAAGTGGTAATTATAAAGTATGGTCTGATAGCGGTTTTTCGTTATTTCCAATTTGATACACAGTTACCAAAAAAGTAGACATGTTTGAAAACCCACTAAAAATCAAATATTATATAGACTATATTAAAATTTGGATTGTACCAATGCCATCTTTGATGTGGAGTACTGTTGAGATGGTTAGTTTTCAACCCAAACTTCAACTCATTTTCAACTTGAATGGGCTAAATGCTTTGAGTTACGGTATGCAACTGAAAAGAGTAGGCACGTTTGAAAAGGCACTAAATTCGATTATCATTTGAAACACTTTGAAAGTAGTTTATATCAATGCCAAACAGACCAGCTTAGATATGAACAATTTTGTGATTTTTCTCAGCAGTCATTCTAGAGTTTAGAGTAGGTAGTTCAGATGATGAATCTATCTCGCAGTTTGGGTAAATTGTCGAATTTTAGAGAACAACTTTGTTCAAATGCTTTCAGTACAGTATCTGAAAATTCGTCTGACATTATAGTTTGGACCTTTGCTCTTGCTGATCACATAGACCTGTCACGTTTTTAAGTTACTGCCTCGTTTTCGAATTACTGCCTCGTTCTCAAACTATTCATGCATTGCTTTGAAATAATTAAAAGATAGTACTTGAAAATGTTAATTAAAAAATTGTAATTGTAAAATGTAAATTGAAAAATGATAATTGTAAAATTTCAATCGAAAAATGATAATTGTGAAATGTTAATTGAACAATAATAATTGTGAAATGTTAATTGAAAAATGATAATTGTAAAATTTCAATTGAAAAATGATAATTGTAAAGTGGTAATTGTAAATTGGTAATTGTAAAATGAATGAAGCACTTTATCAATTCACAGGTTGGTATTTCGTCAGTCTGGATGACGAACAAGGCTGGGTTCCTTGCTCGTATTTGGAGCCATTACATGGGGCCGAACAAGACGTTGTGACTGAAAAATGTTTAACTGGTAGGTATGAATTAGTATACTATTTGTAATCGCAAGAAGGCTACAACAATTCTGGTATGCCTGCATCAGGTCTTAATTCTTAACCTTGTCCGCAAAAGCTGAGTGCGTTAGCAGCGTCCCTTTGATGTATGCAGCGCTAGGCATATCAACAGTAGAGGCATTTTTCTCTTGGGGGGGGGGGGTATCTTAACAAGGATATGGAAGCTGGGATGTACCATTTTTAGGGGTACCTTTTTATAATCAAATATGGGTGTACATTTTCACTGAATAGTCGGTTGTACCCGCAGTCATGGGGATGAATTTTGAGAAAAAATAAAGAGAAGAGAAATGTGGTGATCATAGATCAGCCGGAAGAAGAAGAATGACACATCATTTACACTGATGTGTGGTATGAGACTTTTATTTAGAAATATCTTGTCTTATTCAGATACTATTATGTGGGGCTACTGAAATTTTGTTTCCTTTACATATTCCGTTACACGGAATTATGGGTCCCCTCTTTCAATTTGCGACCCGGAATTATGGCCCCAATGTTTTTTTAAAAATGGCTCATCCCTATCACTTAACTCTCTTAGGTACCCCCGAGGTTATTCTAGATTAAATCCTTCTTCAGAGCCATGTATATAATGACATTAATTCACAAGGCATATTAGTACCTTATTTATTCATCTATTTCGTTTTTAATCATTACCTAAGCTGAATAACTGAATAAAGCATAAAGCTCCATTTCGCTTATTTAGCTATAAGGACCAAAAAAATACAGTTGTACCTCTAAAAACGGCCAGCTCTCAATAGCGGCCACTTCAAGTAATAGCCACCACCTTTATGCCATAACGCCCTCCTGTATAGCAGATTAACCTCTGAGTAGCGACCACCTCTTATCAGAAATACACGTCTTTTACTAAGAAACTTTAACATGTGGCCAGCGCTGAAAGTTTCTTTATCGATTTTGAGTACTCAAAGTTTCTGAAAATTTTTTTTATTTAGAAATTGGTGAAAATTATTTACAGTACCGTAAAGGCTCTATTAAGTACCCCTCTCTTTTGAGTTGTAAGAGGGATCAGTCCTTACTATTTAAGACTAACAAATTAACTAATTACACGAGATGAAATACACGGTTGAGAACAATAGGAAGAAAATAGGAAAGTCCATACATTAGGTTAAACGTGATAAAGAGGCAAGAGGAAGTGACGTGTTAAGCAGTTAGTCCTACTACATTTTGACCCCTCTACTTGTAAATTTGATAAGTTGGGGATAGCCAATGCATGTTTTGCATCGTGATATTGCAAATTTCTAACTTTACTTGCTTGAGAGTGAAGAATTTCTTCTCCAAACCCTCTTTAAGAAGTACACACTCTAATATTGATAAGCCCCCCTCTAGAACCTCATAAATGGAATACACCCCGTAGGCTTTATAGAGCTTTTACGATAAATGATTTGATGATCTATGATAACAAAAATTGACTGATATTTTTATAGCTTGAAAGTACCTTCGTTTATTAGAATTGAGGTTTTACATGACCGTTAATGTTCTTTTGCAGAAGAGAAATATGTTTCTCTAAAGCCATACAGTGCAACTTATGAGGATGAGATTGACTTGGACAAGGGGGCTATTGTAACTGTTCTACAGAAGGGATCTGATGGTTGGTGGCTCGTAAGGTATTGAATTATTTCACTTGAAGTTCTTCATCGAATGAAAAAACATGTTTACCCTGGGGAACGTCTATGCAGTATTATGGACGATGCTCAATACTCTGGAGGAATACCATCAGTTTCTGGTGGGAATACCATCAGTACTGTAGTAGATACTACAGCATTTAGGAGGATACCATCAGTTCTGTGGGGTATACCATCAGTACTGTCGTACAGATGGTACTGTGTCAGTACATTGTTATAAAAATTTCCTGAAAAAGGCATTTTGTTAAAACAAACGATGCGTTTTACGCTTGCTACGAAGGACATGCTTGGGAATCTTCATATTCCTAGCTGATGTAGTTTCTTAGTAGAGATAGGGGGGTCACAACGTTACCTTTCCTCGTTATTGAGCTTCAAGCTGCATTAAGCAGCGTCTGCCTTCCTGCTACAGATACCCTATCTACAATACCAATCCTTATTGCTATTCAGGGTATGAAAATGTTTTTTCTTCAAAATAAAAGGCTGATCAAAATTTTTACAGTGAGCAAACGACAATTTCAAGCCTTCAGTACCATATATTGAGGAACATTTTCACATCCGAAATTTCACATGGTCAGGTGGGTTTTACTGGTCTGTTGTCATTGAATCAAAATATTATTTCAAAAGCATTTGGTTCTTTTCAGATACCGGGGAAAAGAAGGCTGGGCCCCGAGGGCCTACTTGAAGAGTGCTGCTCACTTATCTTTGGCTACGACTGCGACCAGTATTGATGTGGACAAGGATAAAAGCATGGGCACTGGCCAAGGTACGATCGTTCAACTTCATTGTGACCTTAAGAAAGTGAATTAATATTTCATTCGACCTTTGACATTTGACCTTGACCTTCCGAAGTGTTTGAACATTCAAGATACGAGTCTGTGCTTTGGCTTTCCCTAATACATTGCTCGATCAATCAAAGTAGAGTTAAATGTATATTTGTGAAGAGAGTCAAGAGACTAAACTCTGCATCTCTACAAGACTGCTTTGTGGTTACACACGCCATCAGGAGATGTAGTTTTTTGATGTAGATTTTCTAATCATAGTTTTTATTAAATATTTGTACATCTCCTGATGAGTGGGCAACCACGAAACAGGCCTGTAGAGACGCGAAGTGTTTAGTCTGTTGATGCTTTTCCCTCAATTCATATTTGGCGCTAAATTTCATGTATCGAGAATACTAAAAGATTCGATTCCATATATAATTGACATATTGCCACGATAATAGACAAATAGATGATACTGAAAAGATTCAGATCAGCCCAAAAGTGGAGAGAGATGACGGATTTCATTGTACATTATTCAAAAAGCATATACAATTTAAGCACACTCTGATGATAGCGTTAGCTATAGACACCTTAATGTGCTATGAATTTTATATGTCTTTTTGAAAAATATTTAAAGAAATTCATCATCTCTTTTCACTTTTTAGCTGATCCGAATCTTTTTAGTATCATCTATTTGACTATTATCGAGCCAATATAAGCTGAACAAAGGAACTCTAAGTTCTAAATTTCGTGTGCAATTAATTTGAAAGTTTTGCTTCATGTCTCCGGAAGTCTTCAGACTGGCGCAGATCGACTTCAATTGTTTGCTGTTACTGATGTTGGCAAAGCCAGTGTCACTTCATGTGTCCCACATTTCTCATTCCTTTGCAATTCGATTTTACTCGTTTATTTTTCTACTCTAGGCAAACTCAATGTAGCACCACCTCCAAGACGTCGAACTGTTAAGGTATCAGTCTATGTTTTGTGTCCTTGAATACTATTTACGTTTATTTATTAACATAAATAATATATCAAAGTAAGATAATGTTAGCAAGAAACTTGGCTCTAAGAAATTTAGATACTCATTTTTGAAATATCCGCCAGAAATATCGGAAACATAGCGAAACGAAAACATGGATTCGTCTGGCACTCAACAGAAAAGCTTAAGTATTCCATGTTTTCGTTTCGCTATGTTTCCGATATTTCTGGCTTTTTGAAGTTTTTTACTACTCAAAGACTACTATGCTCATTTTGTTTGGATTATAGTCCAATAAGAAAAGAATTCAGGTTTAGATTTTCGAGATATTAGCCCAAAGAATATGTGAAAAATTATGTATTATAAGTTTTAATACCATATTTTAACATAAATACAATGATATTTATAGCGTATACTCGTTTTCAAGTGATTAAGAATATGAAGGATACGTGCTTTCTAAAAACTGAATACGATTTTTGAAAATTTCCCTTAGTTGTTTCAGAATATTTTTCTTTGGTAAAAACAAGTACACTTGGGTATTAAAAGAATTCGAACAAGGGCGATGATGAAATGGCTGCCAAAGCGTCCTGAACTCACACTAGGCCCAGTTATACAAATCAATTTAAGACCACAGAAGTGATATTTTCTGGATGAAATAAAAGCAAGGGACCTTAACTCTCTATAAACAACAATTAAAATGATATCATCACGTCTTCAATTCATTGAAGGCAAACATTTTCAGTGACCTTTGATGAATCAAAAAACCCAAACAGGGAAGGATGAATAAAAAGTGCCAAAATTGAAATGAAATTCTGGAATTTTTTGTTTTTATTTGCAGTTCATGGTATGCATAGTAACAAATAAATTCCAAAGTTGTTTTTAACAATTTGTGTTATAAGATGCCGTGTAAAAACCTGAGCAAACCTATGAAAACGGAAAAAATGAAATATGAAAATATATCGGTTTTTACAACAGATCTTCTGGATATTGATTCAAATTTGAAGAATAGAAAACGGACTTGTTGTGGAAACATTTAAAACAGCATTCTTTCAGACATTATTCAAATAAATACTATTTTGTGTCTTGGCTCAAAATTCAAAGTCTCAAATTTTGCGTTCATCTTCAAAGACCTCGATTCATTTTCTTTAATCCCTCAACTTTTTCGAAGATTCACGAACTTTGAGTTAGAACTCTGAATTGCAAACTATAGACATTTCTTTCTGTGACTTTGAATTTCGTTTCTGCGCACTCGTCAGAAGAACCGAATGGGATATCTGTTTACTAATGTGTTAATTTTATGATATGCCATGATATATAAGTAAAAAAGATTAAAAACAACAATGCATGTGATGGTAATAGCAAAAGTTTTCCAGTAAGAACACAATCTTCAGGACTATTAAAATCATGAATGAGATATGTCTTTATTTCACTTTTAAACTTTTATGGGCTTCCTCAAACATATTTTAATATTTCAGCCATCTCTTGCTTTATCATTTTTCAGCATCACATGAGTTCAACAACCACATACTTTAGAGTAGGCCATCGGCATCGAGTATAGACAATATGTCACATTTCTGGTCCCAAATGATATTTACAATATAATTTCACCGAATTTCAAAGAACACAAATAACCAAAGAAAACAGATCATACTTTTGAGGACTAAGGAGTTGATTTGGGCATGCCCAAGTTGCCAGCTAGAATTTCTAGATGCCTTATAACACGATATAACACCAAAGAAATCAAACTTCATTTCAACTGCCGCGCATTTCCATTAAAAGGAACGATCAGTTTAGAATCACATTTGTATCAAATAAGAAGTAAATATATGATTACACGGTTCTGATCATGTCTGTATACAAATGACGTTGTATTGAATCACTGACAACGTATTTACACTCAAGTTCATTATATTAACTTATGTGACAGCATCATCTCTAACTTCATTCAAACTGTCATGAATTTTCTCCTATTATTTTCTGTAAAACAAGTTTCCAGGCCAGGATAGCCCTAAATTGCTTACAATTTTACTGCATAAAACATTACATTTTCAAAACAGAACAAAATATTTACAAAATAGGAGATAACAAATACATGGGTGAAACATGATATGATAGCAAATAGAAATGTATAAGTGAAATATATTTAAAGATACATACATGTTTTCTAAGATATAATACAAAAATAGATGGGATGATATAAAATGTGACAAGTTTTACAGACAAAACTCTCAATCTCGACAAGCCTGTATCGTGGTTACCCACGCATCAGTAGATTAGCTCTACTCTATGTATCGAGCATTCTTATAAAAAAACGATTCACAGACTTCGTGTCATTATCTTTATGTAATTTCATTATCAATTTTTTTATTTTGATTCCTGTAGCGAACGATCAGTGCTGACGTGAAGAGAGCCAGCATCAAACGGAGTCAGTACAAAAACCCCCGAGAAGCAACCTACGTGGCATTATCTGACTACGAGCTGAAAATCGGCAAGGAAGACGTGTGCATTGCAGAAGGCAAATCGTTCCAAGTCATCGAAAAGGCTCCGAATGGCTGGTCGCTTATTAAGATCGGAGACGACGAAGGCTGGGTACCCTCAAACTTACTCAGCAAACAGCGGAAAGGAGCATTGGCTATATTTGCAGAGGAGGACGAAGATGAGATGTACCAGAATGTGAAGAGCATGAGCATTGCTGAGGAAGAAATTGACGAGGGTAGTAAGGAGAGTGCCATTCAAGTTGGGGAAGAGTACGTCACGATAGGTGCCTACAACAGCACTGACGAGTCGGGGATAAGCTTCTCTGAGGGGATGAAGACCAAGGTTTTGGAGAAGAATCAGTCTGGCTGGTGGTTTATTAAGATCGGAGAAGACGAAGGGTGGGCACCATCTACTTATCTATCTCCTGTCGCACCACTCAAACTCACATCTAACAACAACAACGGCACAATTGGAAAACTCGATATAGCAGTCCCGCCGGCAAAGCCAAACAGAAAAAGCGAAAGTCCCAAGCCGTACGAGAATGTTGTTTCTAAATCGAAGACTCCCCCGCCTGAGCGACCGGCATCGCCGTTAGTAGTAAAAACAGCCAATCGGCAGTCACCGAAGGGATTAGCAGCACCGAAGCCGGCAGTGACCCAGCGCTCAGTGTCACCCCAGCCGAATCGTAGAATATCTACTGGAAGAGACTTGCAAATAGCAGAGTTACAGAACGCCATGAGGAAGTCGCCCACACCGCAGGCCAGAAATCTCCAGCAAATGCGGGGCATCGTATCAGTAGACGAACATAATTCAAATGTCAGAAATACTCAGCTAAAATCTCGTAAAGTCTCCGAGCCCGCAATGCCATTTCGCCCATCACAACCATCGACACAAGGTCAGCGCAGGACGTCAGATTTCAGATCTCCCTTCGGAAGAGCGAGGAAAAGCCCGGTGATCCCAGAGAGGCCAGTTCCAGTGGAGTCGACGAATCTTTACGTCACAGTTTCGGCTTACGACGACGATGATGAAGGAATGCTGAGCTTCGCAGCCGGCGAGAAAGTCGACGTTTTGGAGAAAGATGACGGCGGCTGGTGGCTCGCTAAGATAGGTGTCAAAAAGGGCTGGGTTCCCTCCAACTTCTTGAAGAAAATGTAGAATATCATTTCGTATAAACTATTTTATCTTCAAATAGGTATTTTTTATTTAATTTAGAAGAATTAATCCATTGTAGTTTAGTCGGAGATTTTAGTCTTTCAACCAAATAATCAGAAACAGCAAAAAACATTATAACTACTAAAGTTTTGCGTCTGACAATTATCAGAGTAGAACTTGAGGATGGCAAAAAACAATCGGAAACAGCGAAAAATAATAACTACTAAAGTTTTGCGTCTGACACTCATCAGAGTAGTACCTAGTAAGAAAGGGAATGGAAAGGAAACCTGACGAATTTTCGGTCTTGACCCCTCTTGATCAAGACCTGTCCACAAACATATACGTCAAAAATATTCCTCAGGTTTGGTTTTTGATCTCTTTCTGAAGTACTTCTCTGATGAGTTCAAGGCGTTGTTAGGCAGAAAGTTAGAATTTGACTAAGTCAAGAAACCAACTTGAGCTACATATGGGGTACATAGTTCATGTTTCACCTCTCCAGTTTTTGATAATTGTTTTAAACCTGAATAAACTCACTAGAGGTTATTATGTTTCATTTTTTTCAAATGTTGCTGGCCATCAAATAGGATCTTTCCAAGGCCGCTGGTTCACTCTTTTTAATAACATTTTATAAGTATAATTAGTACTTTTTATTATGTAGTATTTCAATTATTTGTAAATCGGTTTTATATTTCTCATGAATATTTTATTTCTGGTTGTTGTTTTGTTTTTGATATTAAACTTCTAAAACCCAACAAAAGAGCCTAATTTCCTGATCAACAAAAATGACTATAACTCCATAAATATTTTATACATACGAGTGCATTTGAAATTGCCAGGGTGTGATGGGCTCTCATCGTGTGTTTTCTTTAACTACTTGGGATAGAGAGATTATTCTTCTTGTATTTCCAGGTTTTGGTTTTAGGGTTTTACTGTTTTCCACAATAATAGCCTATTTGTTGATCTTAGTTGGTATTGGTACCAACTCTATTTTCATAAGTTACTTTATGTTTGATAAATACATAAATCTATGTTAGAAAATAGAAATACAAGCAGTAATAATCAAATTTAAATGATAGGGTTACCTTGTTTATCTAGAACACAGGGAGCAAACGATAGAAGAATGGAGAATCATGATCAGCAACAGCAACAACGAAACGAATTAGTCACTCGGTCAGCAATTGTTAGGACGCATCAAAGCACCTTTTTCGTAACCTCTTTCTGAAACTAAATCTAACCCCATTCAACCCCCCCCCCCCCCCCCGACCCAGACCCTATCCCTTACCATTACACTCAACATAACGGCATCCCTAAAACTATCCTCTGTCCTGTACTTAATTCCTCCCATCACCTACCAGAACCCCAAAAATTGAAAACTAACCACAATGAGGCTAGGTTGTTTTGATGCATCCTAACAATTACTCACTACACAGTAGCGGTGCTCTGCAAAAATAAAGGCCAAGACATGGAGGTGTGTATAGACAGTGTAAGATCTGGAATAGAAGCAGAAAAGGGGGGTAAGATATGCAAAATTACGAAAAATTTATACCTGCTCATAATTTTTTAGAGCAACGAAATAAACAGGCCGTAGAATAGATTCAACACAGGCCAGACTTTACTTTAGAGTATGTATAGCACTTGCGGCATCTGAGATAATAATGAAACAATACTGTGCCCTCCAATAAATATGGAAACGTTTCGAATTTTAGGCCTTAAATTAAATCATTTTCATAATAAGACGCAGAAATAAATTTCCAATCTGTCTCTCGCTTATCTCCCCACATGAGCTGAATCACACATCAAGTTGTTGAAAAATTATTGCAGAAACTTCATTTGGATCAAAATGTAAAATAAAGCTAGACATAACACATGTAACATGTTTTTATTGAAAATCTTAAGCTAGCCTTGGTGAGATGCTCGAAAATTTTATTTGAAGACTAAGTTGTTCACAAAAATAGGAATAAATTGGGTTTTTCTTTTAATGGAAATAGTAAAAAGAATTGCAAAAGAAAGTCAATGAGCTAAATAATGATGGGATTTCAAAAGTGGGCTTGTTCTCTATCGATTCACAAAATCCCAAGTCAACCAAAAAATATTTGGCATCAGCAAGGTTGTCGAGGTGAATTTGCAATGGAGAAAAAAAGCCTGTCAAGTGCACTTGCACCATGATAGGTCTTTATTACCGCCAAAAGCTTTGGAAGAAAATTCAGTGATGCAAACAATGCAAAAAGGGGTGTTCTCTGATGCCTTTTATGCATAAAAAAGTTCACAAATAATGCAATATAGCAACAATATTACTTGCCGTCTTGCCATGAAACGTCAACTTGGGCCTAGTCAATCACTTGATACAACTCGATATCAATTTCTTTGAAAATGTCGAAGTTTTGGATAAAAATAGCTTTAATTAAACTAGCCATGGACCAAAGAACAATCCATAACAAAAATTGTTCAAGAATGGCATGCAACCTAAAAACAGCTTATTGACAAACTTGAACTATAATTTTCAAGACTTTCGAAGCTGTTTCTTGCCTTCCAAGCTTTGAGAAAAACGTTGAAATTTTGAATCAACCTGGAAAGTTTTGAGACGATGAAAACAATTTCTTAATAAAAGAATAATTTTTCTGTCATCAGTTCAAATTATTGGACGCTTGGTTACGTGGGAACTCATTGCTAATTTCTCTCATCGCTTTGATTGACATTTGCTCCGCCATATTAGCCTCATAGTCGTTTCCATACATATCGGAGGGCAGAGTAGAAAGTTGGCTGGCGTACTGGAGATCTTGTGGATAACAGCCATACTCTGCAAACTGGAGGGCGGAAGAGGTGTATGCCACTTTGTTTGGTCTGCAGAATATGGCTGCTATGATGATGGCAAAGGCATGCAAAAGTCAATTTATTATCAGCTTCCCGACTATATAGTTTGTTTGGTCTACATTAGACAGGGAATTTACCATAACATTCTAGCAAATTGGGTAACCGAAAATCTGAAGACAGTTTTGGAATCCTTGAGGGAAGGCGGTCATTTTAAGCCCTGGGGACATTCTGGGAAATGAACCATTGTGACGTAATTGATGACGTCATGTGATCACGGTCACAAAAAATCCAACCTCCAAATATTCGGTCGCTGATCACATAATTGGAAAGAGCATCGAAAACTGAGCAAATAATTATATGACACTGATGTTATTTGACTTACCCTTCAAAAAATATAACGTATTGAAAAATTCAAAATGGCGGATAGAAATTGAGTGTATCAGTCTGTTTGTTTCGATCCTCCATCAACTCTACTGAAGATATCCCTTCGCCCTATTCATGATATGCCTCTACGTACTGATGGTATTCCTCCGCCGTACTGATGATATCACTCAACTGTGCTAAATACCTTCAACTGTACTGAAGCGTGAAGATATCCCTTTGTCATACTCAAGATATCCCTCCAATGTGCTGAAGATATCCACCCATCGTACTGATAATATGCCTCTACGATGCTGATAGTAGCCTTCTGCGTTACTAAATATAGTCTGCCTTGCTGCACAACCTCCATTGTACTGCACATACATTACCTCAGATAATTTCTTCATCTGCATTTAGTTGCTTGGGTGAACCAGAAAGGCACAAAAAGCCTGGCTTTTTCATTCTATGTCCATCCATTCATTTCAATCGAAACATCTGGAATCACTTCTTCAGTGCGGTGAAACTAATGAAATAGCTGATAATTTACTCTTTTGATGGCTCCCTATGCTAAATCTAAATCTTGAGGAATGATACTGGACGATTTCACTTTCAGCTCTTCTTAGATTCGCAATATGGTCGTCAGGGCCTTTTTAACACTAATACTGGGGGGGGGGGGGCAAATGACCTCCCATTCTTCAACTTTGCCCCTCCAGTCATGGCGTTTTCAGCCCATAGTATTATCCCTTTTCGTACTGATTAGTTTGAAAAAGTCTATTTTGACCTTATTTCTTTGCAATCATAAAGGTGTGTGTGGTCAATAGGTGTTGTTCATCAGCCACTTATATCAGTTACTTATACAATGGCGTTTCTGGGGGCTATTAACATATGCAACAAGAGGAACTTAAGGATCCTAAGCCATTTTGAGACCTCGGAAATGACAAAATGTCAAGAGCTTTGAAGGGGCATCGCCTCCCGTGCCCCTACCAGGGCCCTGCCCTGGACCGGCTGGAGGGCTTACAGCACCCCCAGACCCCCAGCTTTTTTAGCTTTATTGCTTGCGTACCTTCAGCAAATCATGACGAGACCAAATCCCCATTATCCCTTTTTTTTAATTTGCCCCCCTACTAATAATTTCTTAAAAAAGGCTCTGCATGGTCGTTACATATGTTTCAGTTGTGTTTCCATTGTAGAAAACGGTTCGATTAATGAAATCTACTAGCGTCATTCCTAAAGAGTTAGATTCTGCATTGGGAGCTATCAAAAAGGTAGACAGTCAGCTATATCTTCAGTAGAGTTGATGGAGGATATTCCACTGTACTGAATACTCTCCACTGTAATAATGCACTGATAATAACCCCCATTAGCACTGAATATTCTTTGATTACCGACAGTATTTCTCCATAGTATTTATAATATCTCTTCATCGTACTGATGATATCCCTCCATCGCACTGATGATATCCTTCTATTGTACTGAATACACTCCACAGTACTGAAAATATCTCCCATCTTCCGTACGTATGATATCTCCGCCGTACTGATGATATCCCTCTGCCGTACTGAATACCATCTACCGTACTACCCACCTTCACTGTACTGCACTGTGCAGTGTGTACTGCACTGTGCAGTGTGTACATGCATTACCCAAGGTGGAAACGAAGGACAGAGGTGAGGATTTGGAGAAGATGATACGGGAAAATGCGTGGGAAATGTATGATTTCTCTTCAAGCAACGATTCGTCGGCCAACTGGCTGCCATAAACGGACAATGGAATTTAATCATAAATTCAATAACTCTATTCAGCTTAGCTTAAACTTCTACTTAGTGGGTCCTATTGAAATATTTTATTCATTTCTATACAGTAACAATCAAGAAAAACTGTTCCCTCATTAAATTCCGATAAAAAAATCGAAACAAACAGACTGATACACTCAATTTCTATCCGCCATTTTGAGTTTTTCAATACGTTATATCTTTTGAAGGGTAAGTCAAATAACATCAGTGTCATATAATTATTTGCTCAGTTTTCGATGCTCTTTCCAATGATGTGATCAGCGACCGAATATTCGGAGGTTGGATTTTTTGTGACCGTGGTCACATGACGTCATCAATTACGTCACAATGGTTCATTTCCCAGAATGTCCCCAGGGCTTAAAATGACCGCCTTCCCTCAAGGATTCCAAAACTGTCTTCAGATTTTCGGTTACCCAATTTGCTAGAATGTTATGGTAAATTCCCTGTCTACATGGGGAACACGTTCCTAGCGCAACAATTTCTGGCTTGTTTTCTGTGTGTGCAAAATTTCTACTGAGGCCAACTTTCTGCCCAGATTCTTCCAACAGTTTGGTGCATTACCCGCACAGTTCTCAATAAGAGGTTTGCCAATTTTGCTTCTGCGTAGAACGGAGTAGATTCAATTACAAATACAACACAGTTACCATTTAAAGCATCAAAAATCCAGGCACAAATATTCTGCTATGGAATTATTTCCGCGCAATTATTTGGAGTTAAAACCTGCGCTCTCAGCGCAATGAAAAAACTTCACAGTTTGGATCAGCTGCAAGTAAATGCCGAAAGTTAAGCCTAGCATTAAAAACTCTCCCCATTGCTAAGTTTGAAAATTACGCTCCAAAGAAAAATTTCAAAGATTGCAATGTGCTCATTATTGGCTGTGTTGTTACACAATAATTCGCTCTTAAAAGCTAGTATACTATTTATTAAACCTTAAACGATTTCCTGCTGTAATTCCAGACAAAAAGAGAAATGTCAACAGGAAATCATTGTTGTTAAACTTTTTTCGCTTTCTTTCCAGGTGCGGTGAGGCTAGAGCTATGCAGCAATTTAGCAGAGGGTGGAACAACACCAAGCCTTGGTAAGAAACTTTCAGATTATCTCTTTGACAAGGTCAATCATTTTCTCGAGAAGAAGCAGGATTCGGAAAATCAATGGAGATAATTTGTGAAAAGAAAAGAACAGAGTAGGATGCGAATCCCCAACCTCTAGATTGGTACTCTAGTGTAGTATACCACTCGCAATCAGAGCATCAAGTGGCTTGGGTTTCTTGAGTTCCTGATGGTGCAGTGGTTTATCCCACTAGGGTACTTATCTAGAGTTTGTGGGTCTGAATCCTACTTGGGTCATTTTCATTCGATCACAAATTATCTTGATTGATAATCATTTTCAATAAAGGAACCCCTACTCTTACCGCCTTTTAAACAAAGAGATGTACCATGCCAGATCGAGTGAGTTTTGGTTGGCTTAGCTTGGCAAGGCCGTAAAGACCATCATTTACATGATTTAGCAGGGTGCAACCAAGTTGAACCATTTGCCTAGAGCTCCTTGCCCCTTAAGGTACCGCAAAGCCAAGTTTTACATGGCAAATCATAAATACGCATGCAGATATGAAGAAAAGGAAATGGTTGCGGCAATGATGAAAACAATTGATTCTTCTTGAAAGCTCTTCTGCTCAAAAACATATTTGTTTCAAGAACAAGAAGAATGAAAATGATTTCATACTCAAAATATGCAACTATCAGGCAGAAAAAGATCTTAATATCTTTTATCATTGAGATTTTACAATTATGTGGCTAATTGTTGAGTGTGAGTGAGTATTACACATGCTCATGTGAGGTTGTGCTTAATATGGTAGGGCCTCGGCACCACCATGTAAACCAAATATGTTTGACGTGTCGTTCCAATGCCAAACTACATAATATTTTCGGTTTTGGGACAGCACAGCCATTTCACGGAAATTGCACATTGCAATGAAAATTTTAAGTTCAGAAAAGGAACATGATTCTCAATTTTTTATATTCTATAATATCTTGTCCAAATAAATTTGCAAACATTTTTTGAAAAAAAATCCTATAATGGCTATGACGGAAATAATAATAATCATAAGACGGCGTTTTCAAAAATGTCAAGTTCTGCTGCCATCAATGTTACTAGCCTACTTTGCTACAAAAAATACTAGAATTAAAAATACTAGGTCACGTGAGTCACAAAAATGTATCTTGCCGCAATCTGACTAGGAATATAATTTTATGGAAAAAAAATATTTCCAGCTCTTCTCCAGGTTAATGCCGTTTTTTTGTGCTATGCTAAGTTTTAAAAACAAATATATGTTTGAAGAAAGATTGATTTCAAACAATGATTTATGTGACTTGGTCACTTGAGTCACAATGAAATGGCTGAGCACGGCTCAACGTTGAAAACTGCCCTAGAAATAATATCACTTCTTTAAAACAACTTTGTTTCTCCTAGGTATGTTTAGCATTTTGAAGACAAAAGTGAATATTCCAGTTTTTGTAATGATAAGACCAAGAGGTGGTGACTTCCTTTATTCAGATGAAGAAGTTTCAGTGATGAAGAAGGAAATTGAGATATTCAAAGAACACAAAGCTGATGGGTTTGTCTTTGGAATTCTCACAAAGTAAGAAAGGTAACCGTTTGTTGTTGAATTTACAATGAAAGGCATATCATTTTTGTAAATTGTGTTGAATAGATTTTCAGTGGTGCAGTAAAGCGACTCCAGGTATTACATGCTGTGAACAGTAATCTCAGCAGTCATCATTGCCTTTTTCAATTAAGCCGTGCACGTAAATGTCATATGCTGCCAAAACAGGTTCTTTTTAACATATTGCTATTACCCATCCAGCCTTCTTTCTATTGTTTAAAGCAATAATCTATCCTCCCTTTTTTCGTAGACAAGTAGTTGACCCCCAATCCTGTTCCCTTAAGATAGGCAATGCACCAACAAAATATCAAGAAAGCTAGATTCTCAGCCATTTTGCTTTTTTAGGAATGCAGAAGTTGATGTTCCACGATGCAGAATTCTACTTGGTATGATTTTTTGCTTTTTTGATCTAATCCGTGAGATCATTCGCTTTGACAACAGAACCTTGCTTTCACTGATTAGAAGTATCCTCACCAGTCTTTAGTCAAGGGATGGAGGCTCAATACCTGGTTGGAGGTTATAGAAGGGTTTTTGACTAGTTGACTAATAAACAAGCTATTTTGGCATTCACTAAATCACTTTTAAAGAAGAGTAATTCAGAAATAAACTTTATTTTTAAAATGTTTCGATATCATCTTATTCAGTAAATGAATAATAAATTGAGATAATTTGTGAGAACGAAAATGACCCGAGTTGGCTTCGAATCCACGATCTCTAGATTCGTACTCTAGAGCGCTACCACTGCGCAACCGGGCTTGGAGAAACCCAGGCCTTTTCATTCACTCAATTGATTGATCAATTGATTGACACGATTGATTTTCCAAATCCTGCTTCCCCTTAAAACTAGTAATAGTTCACTGATTGTTGAAGATAATATCGAAACGTTTTAAAAGCATCGTTAATTTCTGAATTATATATTGATTATATATACATTAATTCTATAAACTTAGGAAATTGGACTCCACACAATGTTATCATAACTTTTATAGTTCTTATGCAAAAGCAAAGACTAACAACTAAATTAGGTTTTCAATTATTTGACTTATGACTAAAAGACTTATTTCTACAGCTTGAAGAAAATGTTGTGAGAAACATAAGATCTAACAGATTTTTAAAGCTTTGCAATGCCTCATCTCTTTAGCATAATTTCTCTTATTGCCGTATTTCAAGTTATCTTCAGTAATCTCAATTAGTCTCGAGTTTCTCAAGTTATCCGAAGATATCTCAAGCTCTTCTAGTTAGTTATCTTGGTCAATTAATTTGCTACATATTTTTGTTGCATTACAGATATAGCTTCGCCAAGCCCAGTGACGTTTCATAGAGGTTGGTATCTCTGTTGTCATTATCATATCTGCAGTAAGGTACAACCTTGTTTACTTTAGCAAAGGTAGATCAGTTTTCTTCTGTGAGTTCAAAATAGATTCGTGTATCAAGTATCTGACATGATTACTCGATACTACACCCGATGTTTCTTTTTTTGGGTTGATGGTGTATTTTAAGCTCAGAGGATCGTCTAAATTTGTGTTTAAATGGAAATTATATGAAGATTTAATTTGAGTTATCTTTGAGTCATTTTTCCCTGTTTGTTTTGGTATCGTGGAATTCTGGTCAGTGGCTTTTAGTGTATATTGGAGTTACAATGTGTTCACATGTTGAACATGCGATCAACGGACGAACTGCAAGTGTGATGTGATTGTAAATATTTTCACGAATTTTCCCACCCCTCTCCCCTATCTGCTTTCTTTTTTCTCAATATTTGCTAAATGCTTTCCTGCCTTCCTTTTTAAAGGCCTACCATCTAGCTCCTGGAAGTGGCTTGGTTTGAAGTCTAAACATAGAGAGCTTGATTTTCTAGGAAGGGCTAATGCACCACAACAGTCCACTCCCCAATTCCAAGGACTCATTGGAGATAGTTGAATGTTTTTAGAGGTGGTTTTACCTGGTGGTAATTGTGATTTTTTCTTCAGCATTTGACATGGTAAAAGATTACTCAAGTGCATTGGAGGATGTGATTGGAATTGGTTGTCAACGGATTCTAACCAGTGGTTTGGAGCAGACTGCTTTGGAAGGGCTTCATACTCTCAAACTGTTGGTTGAGAAGGTCAGTCTCTTTCAAACAAAGTTATTAATACATATTTCAGCTAAGATTCTTGCCATTGCAAAGGATTCAGTGATTTTGAGGGATTTTATCAACAACACGAAGGGATATCTTGCCGTAATGTAGAGGGTGTTCAGTGATGTTGAGGGACATTTGCAGTAATGTGGAGGGTGTTCATTAATGGAGGGGAGACTTTTGCAGTAGTGTCGAGGGTGTTCAGAAATATTGAGGGATTTTATTCACAAAAGGGATATCTTGCAGTAATGTTGGAGAGGATGTTCAATTGGTGTAGAGGGATATCTTACAGTAATCTAGAGGATGTGGAGGGATATCTTGCAGTAATGGCGGGTGTTCAGTAATACAGAGGGATATCTTGCAGTAATGTAGAGGGTGTTCAGAAATATTAAGGGATTTTATCTACAACACGGAGGGATATCTTGCAGTATTTTGGAAATGTCTTGGTATATCTTGAAATAGATTGGAGGTAAATGTGGAGGGATATCATGTAATATGGAAAAGTACTAAAATCCTTTCCATCCTAAAAGATACCCCTCCAAATTCCTGCAAACCTTCCACAATACTGCACACAGTTCACCTAGGGTGAAACTAGAAATAGGGTTACTTTCGGGCGTCTGACATGGGGGGAGGTTTCACTCTTCAGTTTTTCAGCCAAATATAAATTCCATGCAGACATTTTCTTCTCTGATCTGTTAAATCAAAACTAGAAAAGAAAACTAGTTCTGAAAAATACCATGTAAGCTCTTTGTTTATCATATTTTTATCTTTATTTATTTTTAGGCTGGTGAAAGGATAGTCATCATGCCAGGTAAGAAGGGGTTGGGATTTTTTAATACTTTGGGAAACGTTCATAAATCATTAGACGAATAAATGCACAAATTGTTATTAGAATAAAAGCTGTATAAAAGCTAAAGCTGTTAGTGGAAGCTTACAGAACACATGGTACTACTTACACAATTTGTGAATTTATTCGTCTTACTCATTAACAGTACCACACGCACGAAATAATTCTAGTTCATACATCATCTTTTTGAGTCAAAATTATTTACAAAATAGAAGTATTTTCATAACGATATTCAAGAAACTATGGGACTTATTTCTAACCTCTATTTTGCCGTTCTCTTGCTATTTTCTAAGTTTGGTACCAAATTTCGAAGTCCCATCTTATAGTGTTCAATTGATTTAACACCTTAGATTTAGCCTTAGATAGATCATAGTTTATCGAAAAAGATGGTTTAAAAACCTATTGTTGTATCTTTTTGTACAAGTTTTTCAAAATTGAGAGTGCACAGTCTTTTGTTTTGTCATTGTTTTAGCCAACAAGGTCATGGTTGAGCGAATAGACCAGAACGCTTCTTTTGGTTCCCTATCCAGAAATATTCGTTATTTAGAAATGATTTTATAATGTTCAATATCATATTTATGTAGGCAATATCTACACGTAATATTTTAACAATAAAGCGAGAGAATGAGACATACGTTGTTCAAGTACAGCTCAACATCAATTGTGAAACAAACACGTACAATAATAGGTTTGTAAACCGTCTTTTTCGATAAACTATGGATAGATATAAATTGTTTTTTAAGGTGGAGGGATCAACTCGAGAAATTTGAAACGCATTCTGACAGGAAGTGGTGCTAAGGAATTTCCCTGCTCTGCCAGACGAGCCGTTGCTTCTGCCATGATTGAGCGAAACACCAACATCCATATGGGTGCTGCGTATTACCCACCAGAGTACAGTATCAAGGTAGCTGACGCAAGTATTACTAAAGAACTCGTTTCCGTGTGGAAAAATACTAGAGAGATTGAACCATAGGACTTGATCATCGATTTACAAAATAAGAATTTTCAAACAACTTCCTCACATTTCGATCTACATTGGATTTGAGAATATAATTCAATCGAGATAATTTGTAAGAATAAAATTGACCCGAGTAGGACTCGAACCCACGATCTTTAGATTGGTACTCTAGTGCGCCACCATTGCGCAATCGGAGCCTCGAGAAGCCTAGGCCATTTCATTCCCGAAATTGCACCACCACTCACCGCATGCAGAGACGAACCTGTCGACTAGAGTGCCAATCTAAAGGTCGTGGGTTCGAGTCCTACTCGGGTAACTTTCATTATCGCAAATTATCTCGATTTATTTTCAAAATCCTGCTTCTTCTCAAGAATATGATTCCTTATGGAAACTAAATAAATTTTGTTGGTTGACAGAGGGTCTCAAATGCCTGAGCCAGTATTCAGAAGCCAAGGTTTGCAAGAACAATGATAGGTATCAACAATTTATATTCGAATAACAGAGATTGTGAACGCAATAAACTACTAAATCAACAAAATATTGCATTTGATACGGAACTAACGACTCTTTTTCTAAACTAAAATTATCAGAAAAGTTAAGAAAACCATTCCAAGATATTCTACCTTTCAATAAAATAAGTTTTAAGTAATACAGTTTTCACACTGGCAGTTCAACCAGCTTACACTAAACCAGGTTGCTAATTGAAAGGCACTGATTGGTCAATTCGATGGTTAGAATGCTTTTGATTGGCTCATAAGGAGCCTAGAGTGAAATAAAACAAGTTATAGAAGAACTTGTGCAACAAGTAACGTGTAATACTTCTTATAAAATTTGTTATTTTATTCCTCTTGAGTAAATTAGGTTGGTTAACCATGTCAGGGAGAATGTGGTATAAGCCCATACAATTTGTTAAATAGATAGCTAGGCGAGGCTCCAGAAGGATAACCCCAGCAAATTGTCTTTCCTGCTTCTTCCCCATCTAAATACAGAACATGCAGAATCATTGAGTAAATACATTTGGTCTTATCAAGGCTATTTCGCAACTTTGGCGCCACTAATGATAGAAATTAAGCGCCAATTTCTCAGAAATCTCCTTTGAGGTTCACTCAGTGTTCACACCTCTCGATCCGACCTTTGCTTAAATAGGGATGAAACCACATTTCTCATTGCCCGATGATGGGAGACGGATCTCTCCCGAAATGTTGCCCCGCCAAATATCAAGGGCTTGTCATGATAAGTGGTGACTATCATGTCGAATATTGATGCAGAATCATTGTTAGCTTCGTAAGTGAAGTTTCAGATGACATTGCCATCTCAGCATTTGACCTTCCTAAAAAATTCAGTATCGATTACCATAATATCTTGGCGGTTAAGTATATCATGCTAGGATCTTCCCGCTCCCTTTTCAAAAGAAGTCAAATGTATCAAAGTTCTTCTCTTCAAAAAGTTTTGATAAGGTGAGAAGTTGACAAAAAACAGGGGCTCACAGAGGCAGCACCCTGATTGGTTGCTGCCGAGGGGGGAATCCTCCAATTTAATGCTTTCAGATTGCAGAAAACTATACAAAATCATATTTTGGCATAAAAATATTGTATTTGCACCTATGAACTGAAAACTTTGCAAATTTCAATTTTTCACCCGAATCGTATTGAAGATTTTCTGCAAGCCTAAAAGAATTTCTGAGAACCTAGTTGCCAAGTTCCAATACTTTTTGCAGCACTGATCCCAAGATGAAACAAAATTCTTGTGTAGCCCTGGTCAAACGCGGGAAAAATGCTAACAAATGTTGTAGAAAATGTTGCAACCATAGCTTATCACCACAATATTTTGTCCAGGCCCTTAAAATTAAAAATAATTACAAAGACATCATAACAAAATTTATTTTTCAACAATTAAGACAAGATTTTTTTTCCAAATCTATAAAACTATAAACGTATAAATTATGAAAATCAGGTGGGATGAGTGTATTATATAATTTATCCTCACAAACAAATATGAGTTGCTAATATGTCCGTGGGACAGTACCACCATGCACTCTACACAAATTCACCAAATCAACATACTGAATGACCTCAGATGAGATCCTCTTCCATTTCTACCAGTCAACTATTGTCCGAATAACGGTTCTTCTTCACTTCATTCAAGTTTTTCGCTGCGTCGTGAAGTCGGGACATCATTTCGGAGATTCCTGAAGGAAATTTAAATTTAGTTGAAACATGAAATGACAGGAAAAAGAGATTGAATTATAAACAAGTCATCTAATAATTATCTTTATCCTAATAACGTTAGATCTAAATTAAGCCCCCCTCTCTTTGAACAAGAAAGACTAAAGAGTAAAATGTGGTGAGGTAGGAAAAGCTAAAGGCTATGTTCCATCTTAATATTGCGAATTTATACCTTTACATGCTTGAGAGAGAAGTTTTCTTCCCCAACCCTCTTTAAAAAGCAACTGCTTTAATTAGCCCCCTCTAAAAATCAATTAAACGAACCCCCAGTTCTTAATAAAGCTTTTAGGGTATTCAAAATGATTTAAAAGAAAATATTTATAAGGTATGGGCTATCCATTTAGTCAGCAGGTCCCTAGAGCCCTAAAATCTAGATTTTTCTGGCACATCTAAAGTCCCACCAACCCCTGCTCATGCCGTTACTGTATACGTAGGTAATAATACTTTTGGTGACTTACCAGAGCTAGTGATCATGTCGACCAAATATGATGGAAGGTAAGTCTGAGGGTCATCACAATACACGAGAACAAACTCCATTCCATTCTGAAATAAATAAAACACGAGTGAAATGCTAATAGTGAAAATAACCAAGATGAAAGAAAATCTGAAAATACCAGATATGGTCTAAGCAGTGTCATAGTTTTTGAAACGCACCAACTCTCCATCTCTTTAACTTCCTATTGCTAGCATGCAAATCTAACAGCGTTCCCACAATGGCTGTGAAAAATTTAATTTTAAAAACCTTTCATCAATTTTAAAGAAACCAAAGAAAGTTAGGAAATTCTAAGGAGTATGACACTGTGGTTCCAAGCTTTGATCAGTATAGAGCTTCAGGATGGCAATAAAAATCAGAAAATGATAACTACTTAAGCTTTTCGTCTAACTCCTATCAGAGTAGTATTTCAGAAAGGTAATAAAACTGACAAATTAAGTAGTGGTATACCAATTAAGTGGTATGGTCCTTCCTATTGAGAAAAAGATAGCATAAGGATTGTGCTTGATGATTCTAGATTTGTTTCACAAAATCGTTGAAATAAACCAAATATGGAACAATTTAATCAAAAGGATTAAATCAACTCAATGTTCATTACCTTGTCAAATTCTTTATAAGGTCTGATGGCCATCTGCGATTCATATGTTCTAACTCTTACAAAATCATCCGACTCAGGGTAGTTGGGATGCTCTGTGGCTCTGCAAAGGAGAAAAACCGTTATTATATGATCCTGATTCAACACAATTACAGCTGTAACATTTAACATCTTCTTGTATTGTTTGTTGAAAGTTGAAAATCGATTTTTCTTAATAATTTACAGAGATATATACTCGAGGGGAATAAGATTACAGGTGGTTCAACCTTTTTGTTTCCTACCAATTTTTACCTCTTGCCTACTCACTTCATATTTTAGAATATGCAATTTTTTCTCATTCCAACATTCTAAAAAAATTAGCAAAAATAAGAATATACTAAAAAGACTTATGATGTATAAATATTTCAGAACAAAATGTAAAGAAAATAAAAATAAGATGAAACCCCACCTGCATACCAATACAGCAACATTTTCATCGTCATAAACCTGCAAATAACAAACAAGGTGTCGTTCATCTAGAAAATAACTACGTACCTTGATCACATTCAGTTAAATATCTCTAATATTTGTTGATCACAGGGAATGGTAGCGTTTTTTTAATTACAGCCTCCAAGTATAAACTGACAAAATAAATGAAGAATGATGTTTAAACTATGTAAGTTAACCCAGGCTTGTACCCTAGATTTTGAGTTGTATATTATCTTTTATGACAGAGGTCTTGGTGAATATTATAGAAGTTGAAAACGCAATTGAAAGTGATCTTCCTTGTCTTGTAAAATGGATATATTTTCAAATCTTCAGCATCAAGGCCGGGCCAGGCTGTTACACAAGCCTTGCTATTAATGCGGGTTGACTGCCTTCAACCTGTAATACAGAGGAATCCTGTGATAACAAACTCCTAGGGGAACAAGAAAATTGTCCTTTCATCAGGAGTTTGTTAATATACCAAAAGAATAATTTCATAAGGTAAAATCTGAGGGACCAGACATTAAGTTCGTTATAACAGGAAGTATGTTATATCTAGGGCTCGTTATATCAGGATTCCACTGTAATTTCATTCATTGAGAACAGTTAAAAATCTTTTAAGAAGAAACACATTATCAATATAAAAGTCTTTTTATACCAAAATGATAAGGTAGACAAGAAAATCTGATAGAAGAAAGCTAGATAGTTTCGAAATGACGTGAAATAGACCAAAATAAGGACTTTAGATGGATTCAGAAACATTGCACTGTATCTAACAATAAGGAGGGCAAAATAACTAAACCATTTATAATGGATAAGTATTCTGAAGTTTTTATACAAGGCTCCCTTTTTAAAAATCAAATTACAAACCTTTGAGTTCCTGACAAACAAATATTCTCTGCTATTCATAGGATACTATAAAAACAGGAAAGACCTCAATTAGTTGTTGAATGTATTAAAAGGGTGCTGTTAAATCTTTAAACAGGTGAACACATTAAAATTGTATCATGACAGCTGGGAAGTCAAACAGATGCCGTCGCACGTTTCAATTACTGAAATATGAAACAACTAGAAACAAGTCGAAACGAGCAGAAACAAGAAGGTTGGGATAGAATAAGTCCTTCTGGCAACCACTGCCTGTTCCCTACTTGTTACTATCGTTTAAGTGATAAAGTAAGATTGTGTTTAAAATGCTAACCCGACAAAGGCCAGAAAGGCCTTATTTCCAGCAGGGACAGCGACTTCTAGTTAACGTCTCTTCTGAAGGACGGTAGAGTCAACACTTAAAAGGTCACCCATCCAGATGTTTGCCCGTCATGTCTGTGCTTGACTTCTGCTGCATATTTTGACTTTTATTGGCAACCAATTTAGATCATAAAGGGGTAAATCCCTAGGGTTGGTCAGTTGATTCTGTAATGTGTCTTAACAAGGATAACAACCAAAACAACAGACACAATTGAACATCCCTTTCCCCAACTATCTCGGGAGACCCATCCCTTAGGCAAGAACATGATCCATGCATTAGTCAGACATATAACAGAAACTTTCCGAGCCATCTGGTACCTATAAGCATGAAAATGAAATAATTCTACTTACTGGACACTTGGTTGTCCATCGTACGACTTCACAGTCACTTCCACCATCTTTGTCAACAACATTCATGGCCAGAGCGTAAGAGTCCCAAATGGATCGGTACTCTATATCGTTCTATGGTAAAATAAGATGACAGAATTTAGAAACTTTTGACAAGATGACTATGTAGCTTGATATTGCTTGATATTGCAGACCTTGGCCTGAATTGAATAATCACACTGATGGTCAAGTTTCAGGATTGACATATTTTTTTGATCTGTACAGAACATGAGGGTGGTAAAGAAAATCCGGAATATAGCAAAATCTAATAACTACTGAAAACTCTGATGAGTGTTAAAAAGGCAAAGAATTAGTAGTTTTTGTTTTGCTGTGTCTCCCATTTTCCTAACCATTGACATGTTTCTGGTTGTATTTCGAAGTGGAGTCCTGATTCCAAAATCCTATTTCAACTCAAATATAATGATCCGTAAATGCATCTTTCGGTCTTTAACATAAATACAAATAATCTGGAAAAAATGTCAATTAGTACCTCGTACAAATGCAATACAAAATGTTGAGTAAAGCCAACTGAAATTATAATAAGGACTTCACCTGTGTTTGAAAGAATGATTTCGCAGTTATATCGTCATATGCTCCATGGACTAAAAAGATATGATTGCACACATTTAATTACCTAATAATGGAAAAGATATAACTTGAAGATACACCAAACTATCTGTCCAAAAAGAGAAAGTTGAACAAGGTGGTTGATGTTAAAGATGGACGGCGCTAGAGAAATTAGGCTTCTAAAATCGCCAGCCTTACATTTGGCAAAATAAAGGATAAGAATTTGCCCTTCTGTCTTGATACCTCGTGCACTTTCTACATGTTGTGCATATAAGTGAGGTTTACTAACTTCCTTGATATCTCATGGTGCTGCGATTGACAGGACTCTTAGATATCATCATCTACAGTTGACATATGCCTCCACCGGGTCTCGAACCCGGGTTTGATCGGACACAGGCGGGCGCGCTAACCACTGTCCTAAACCAGGACAATAAGTTAGCACAGTAACCTTGATGTCTTCACAACTCCAGGCTTATCCACGGTGGGGCATTAATTCGTGTTTCGGATTAAATCCTTCTTCAGAGCCATGTAATATTAACATTAATTCATAAGGCATAGACCATGCCTTATGAATTAATGTTAATATTACATGGCTCTGAAGAAGGATTTAATCCGAAACACGAATTAATGCCCCACCGTGGATAAGCCTGGAGTTGTGAAGACATCAAGGTTACTGTGCTAACTTATTGTCCTGGTTTAGGACAGTGGTTAGCGCGCCCGCCTGTGTCCGATCAAACCCGGGTTCGAGACCCGGTGGAGGCATATGTCAATTGCAGTAGCCTGCTCTGGTACAATTTAATTGCCCGTGTTAGACCATGCCTTATGAATTAATGTTAATATCATCTACAGTTGATGGTTAAGACATAGACTGTTTACGGTGGATTCTCTTTCTTCTCAATGTTGGTGTGTCTTGTGCCAGTCGCTGGCATTACACTTTTATCTACACGCAGTCTTTGTTTCATTTCGAAAAATATTTGAACCTTAATCTCATTCAGCCTTCATTTCTTGGCCCTTCACATAATCGAGACTGTAACAATCTACTTGGTATTCTATCAGGTTCAATCTTTCATCCATGTTATTAAAGTTTTTAGGTATACTCACTTCTAAATACGTATGGTCCATCGTTTTTCAGTTTTTTCCTCCACACCTTGAAGTGCTCCATTTTCATGTAAAGATTCCAGTCATCTGAATCCTTCTCTTTCTCTCTTTTTTCATTGTTAAAGTTTTCGAATAAGTTTTTAGTTGTATTAAAAAGGGACTTCAGCCTAAAAGAGAGAGCTTAATTTCAGCAGAACATTCATCCTCAAACTAATCAGTAACCGACAGAAAGAGGGAACAGAGTTTGTAGATTCCAGTTTCAGTGGCCTTGTTTCAGTTTGAAAGATTTGGTGACCTTGTTTCAGTTTGGACGGGTTAACTGGAACAAGTTTAGGCAGCAACCTTTCTCCAGTTTTAGTAGACTTTTTTTAAGCAGTGTGATCATGCTGATCAAATTACAGACACAAAGAAGGATGGAATGGAAGTTTGCTGATTTGAAACGCTTGCCACCAGGTACTTAAAGTTGGCTTTAAGGCACATGAACCCCAAATGCCCCATGATAGTTGATAGACAAAAAACCTTGGGGGAGGAACTTCAATATCTCTATGAAGTGCCACTCAAGTAGTTGGGGTTTTCAAGCCACAACTCTCTATTCTACACAGTTGCTCATTTTTTTTAGCTTCTTAGCGTCTGTGTGGCCTTCACCCTAAATGAAATTTACACACACACAAAATGCACAAACAGAATTTATGTTCTGGTCATTTTCATTGCTACCTGGGGCTGAACAGTCCAACCACAGCCCAACCACAGGGTAACCCCAAATGAAACTTGTTCTTGAGATGCTGGCCATAATCCAGGTTGCAGAGGGTGACATTTTGCAAACTTGAGTTCAACAATGGTAGAGTAATTGGAAAATTGTTGTAGAAAATGGCATGTCCACGCCTGACCTGAGAACTTGTCAATAGCTGCCATACTGTTAACTGACAGAACCATTAATTAAATCATGACCAGTCTTTACCTGTCGAATTCATGTTCTGTGATTCTGTGTTTTCTCCAGGGATATAACGAGTTTTCTGACGAAACATCAAAATGGCTTTCATCTAAAGTTTCAGAAACATTTTGAAATTTGTTTCTGTTCTCTGACAAACAAAAAGAATCCAAAAACTGGTACACAGAAGAGTGTCCATTAAAATCCACCTCATTTAAATTCCTGTTTGGAAACTCAAAGTTTGGAAACGCAGAAAATGAAAATTTGCTATCTTTAGCCAATTGTCCGAGTTTTCTCAACAAATGTGGACACGAATGCCTCAGGTTGGCCAAGTCTTTTCCTGTCGTTTTGTGAGTAAAGTGTCTTATTTCGTGGCCCAAAACTCGGACAGCAACGGACATGCCTTTAGTGTTGAATCTTGGGGGCATCTTTTCCTGTGGTTTCAAACGGTCCAAAGGGACTTTCAGAGATTCTTTAGTCGCAGCTGCCATCCGCATTATCTTTGGGTAATATTCCACTGAACGGAGATGGTCGTTCGGGAACACCATGCTCGAAAGCGTGTTTGTTGTCTGGCTTGCAAACCAGACTGGCCTAGCTGGACAGGTCACACTGTTACCAAGTCTACCTTTAGACTCCCTTTCAAAAATAATCAAGGGTTTGCAGCAGCAATACAGCAGCTCTAATCAACGAAGCCAAGCAATTGGAATAAGTAACTGAGTTCTCTGTTAAGGTGAAGGATCGATCATCCCTTTGATTTTCAAAATTCTTTCCCGGATCGTCTTGCAGACAACATTGAGTCCGTCCGATGAATAAACGCGCCGAGGTTTGTTGCATAAAATTTGATCCAAGATTTTGCAAAACAGTTCAAAGTCCATAAAATTACCTTTTACTAATTGATAGAATTGCTCCGACTACTGATTGGATATACAGATACCTAAGATTTGTTATCTGATATTCCTTTTCTTTGACGATTGGCTCACTGGAGATATTATGACAATTAACTACAATCAACTACAGGTCCATTCGTGTGTTCACGTGAAATCTCGATTTCAAGATGAGGCTGAATTGTATAGGATAGCAACAACAACAACGTCACCTACCTCTTGATGTTTTCAAATTATTGGGACGGTCGGATTTCTGATTTCTCCTGTGCATTTGGCAACTACTGTATTTGTGGCTTGTGCAGAAACTGCAACCGAGAGCAGAGGAAAGGTGAATGCACTTCTCAGTTTATGTTTTATTTTTTGCATGCGGCTATTTGTTAAAGGAAAAATAACTTTGGCGGATTCAAACAAGCTCAAGAATAAGAAACATTACCCATAGGCTACAAGCCTTTCTAGCATCGAACGTACCTACAGAGTAAGACTAGGAGTGTTGGTAAATGTGGAACGTGGCACGCTGCATGCATAATCTGCATAGTTCTATAGATCAACTATAAATACCAAATCATCATTGTCATTTATGCTAAGACGAAGGCTGAGAACTTTAACCTTTGATCTCCATAATTAAGTCAGAGAAATATTGAATGAACAAAGTCAAAAAGGAGGCTAAGCCGTTTAGCCCATTGTTATCCAAATATTCACCAATTGCATTGCACTAGGAAAATCATGTGAGCAGTTTCCATGTTGCATGAAGTCAACAATATGTCTAACTTCTAGAAAGCTATTGTAGACTAGAACTGTTGGTTTCCAGGAGAGAGTCCCGGTCTCCACTGCTCTCACAGTCTTCCGGGTTTTTCTCCAGACGTTTTCTTAAATGTCCGAGTAGTAAACCAACACCTATCCTGCTGCTTTTCAATGCTTGATCTGCCAACACCTTCTATATTTTAAAAAAAGCTGAAATTTTCCTCAGATGATTATCAAAATTTTATCTTAATTTTATGTTTAGAATTTTATTGTGTTTTCTTTGGTTGATGAATGCTATCAACTATTAAAAGGAGGTCAGCATCATAATCCATAAAATTTTGTTCCTTTTCTTATGCCATATACTGTTATGCATTACAAGGTGGAAAAATGTTTTTGACCAACCAGAGCATTTTTTGACTGAGAATTCATCCAATCAGATCACTGAAAAGACAATAGATTTCGAAGATTCAACAGCTCAAGAGCCGCGAAAATGGCGGAACAGCGCGAAAGCTGTGGCAAAAATAGCGTTCAGGGTTCTGTATTTCTGCCGTAAACACGTAAACTATAGCGCACCATGCTTATATTTCTCAAATCTATGATAGTTTATCTAAATTTTTACCGCTTACGAGGTTAATATTTTAGGTAATTGCTGAAAAAATCGACTCGACAACTCGCTTAAAAACAATCTTAGCTTTGAATTGCGAGTATGGCATAATAAACTAATATTTAAACTAATCAACTATTACTAATATTCCTAATAAACTAACACTTACCTTGCCAGAGCCCTAACTTTTGTTTTGAAACTACTCCACCATCTTTACAAACCATTATTCATTACTTGCAGCTGTTTGAATATTTCAGTTTGAGTTTCCCGCCGTACAAAATTTGACGTCAAAAGTTATGGAAATGCTCGGACACGTTGATGAATGAAATTGAGCAGCAGGGCCAAAACATTTTTCCACCTTGCTGTTATGCATTGATACACTCATGGTTGTGGTGGGAAAAATTCTTCACAGAATTATACTATGCAAAATTGCACCTATCTGCTATCATTGGAATTGGATCTCCCTATTTCTGATCAAATCTTCCTTTTTTTGAGAAAAAATAGAAAATATCCAGTCTTTTTAAAACTCTAGGTTCATAGGTATGCTGTTGTACTTCTACTATAAATGTTAAATCCATGAACCCACTCCTGGTCATATTGCAGCATTCAACTGCTAGGGGGAGGGGGGCTTTGTGAAAAGGTGTCAAGTGAGAACATAGCTAAAAAATAATTTTTGAGTAGTGCAAAATGTGATATTTTTTAATGCATGTAAAAATATTAGGAGTGAATTAAGTGAATTGAAAACTCAGACCTCTAACAGGCTCTCATAAATATCTCTTTACTTTTACATGAGAAAATATGTCTGGAAAATTGTTTTGTCTCTCTTTCAGAGGAAGTCCAAGGATGAGTGGTCAAAATGTTTGCTTGATAGTTATCGATGGATGGGGGATGTCTGATAATGAAGATGGTAAGACAACATTTGAAATATTCATTTGATGCAGCCGAGATGGCCTGGCCGGTAGTTTAATCAACCCTTATGCAAATGGTTGTGAGTTCAAAATCATCTTCAGACCTGTTTCATAAAGTTTGAGCAAAAACACTTTACAGGCCTTTTTGTTTGACCAGAGCGATCGCTCTTGCTCTTGTCAGCACACTGGTAAAAGCAATCACTAAGAGCTTTCCATTGCTCTGGTAAAATTGCAATTTTAGTGAAATTGCTCAATAATTAACTTGTTTACAGTTTCCAGATAGAATGTTTTTTAATATATGATTAGGCTTGTGAAAAATGCACACAAAATGTGAAAAAGGCATGTCTATTATCACACGAGAAGACAACGATTATATCAACAGACAGCGAGATTTCCACCCCGCAAACAAAGTAAAAATTACAGCATAAAGATCAAATATGTGATAACTCGGGTATTTGGCAGCTTTATAGTTTACTTTTCCAAGTGCGCCTCTTCAGTATTTGTTGCAGTTCATGATATCATGGCCACTAAGAGAAACAAAGTCGAACTGAAAACTCTACAGTCGAACTGAACGAACTGAAAGTTACGGAAAGTCATATATCAACGGACACAAAAGTATACCAGAAGAAGGCAGGACCTACGTAAACTTGCCTCAAGTCCTAGTACAAAAGTTGCTTAATCTTTCTTTTGTTTTCCATTGTTTACGGAAACAAAAACCAAGAGAATCTATTGTTATTGACGATAAATCTGAGTAAAGTTTCTTAACAAGTTTCTTATAAATAAAAAAACGTGTAGTGATGTATCAAAATCTATAAGAAAGTTTCAAAAGTAGTTTATCTCTATTGTTACGAAAGTCCGAGTACTAGGGTCGTTTGAAAGTCATGTAGAGATAGTTAAATAGTTGGGTACTTCTTCTTTTTAAGACATGTTCTTATAAAGTGACCAAGTGTTGTGTTTCACTTGATGGAAGCGTAGCTTTTCTAAGAAACTCTGCGTCATGAATATTTTTTCACACAATGTATTGTAGTAATTAAATTGCTGTAGGTAAAATGCTCTACTGCAGTTCTGTTCATCAATAGAAAGGTATTGACATAACGTAAAAACGGGGAGGATTTTTTTTCAAAAATGATAAGCGGAGGTTTTACGAGTGAAGATGTCGTTCATATCTCCAGAAAAATTTAATTATTTTTAATAAAAAATCCCTAAAATTACGAAAAAATTGTGTATGCCTATGGGTCAAAGAAAAAAGAAGCTGCAGAAGAATCTGATTTTGAATCAGACGATAATTTGGATAAGTTTTGTTTCATTGGAAAGTTGCGGGAAAGACTTGACCTTTATACACCATTTTGATTAAACTGTCAAGAGAATCTTGTCAGTCTTTTGTTGATATGATACTGTATATCTTTTTCTTCATCTAAAGTTTGTTTTTAAAGTCTTTGGTTGAATATCACATAGATATTTCAAATATCATATTCTTATCATTCTTTACCATATAATTGGTTGTAACTTTTTGGGTGTTAATTCATCTGCAGACATAAAACGGGACACTTTTTATTTGAGGGCTGGAGATAGATTTATGGTAGGATTTTTTTACTAGAGTGATTGCTCTGGTAAACCAAATCACCAGAGCTTTTTGCCACTCTGGTGCTATTTTCTTCACGAAAAGGCCTGACTTCACCAGTTCTCTGTAACTCCATTCAAAAGAAGTCACGAGGTGTGGTCACATCGAGAGGAAGGACCAGGGTCGCACTGCTGATTAGTTTACCTTTTCAGTATACTCTTTGCACTATGTGCATGAACAAATTATACATTATGAATATAAGGACATTCACCTATCAATCAACTATCATTAATTGGCATTTTGTCTATTTAGGAAAAGCAGAAGTGCAAATTGAAGACTCAATATAATTTTTAGTTGTTGGTAGGTGATAGGCAAATACGCTTCCTATCTTCGTAAGGTGTTGGTTTATGTGCAACTCTACTAAATAGGTAGACTAATCGAGCAGTGATCGATGATTGATAGGCAAATACACTTAATATCTTCGTAAGGTATTGGTTTATGTTCAAAGCACAAAGGGCCCACTGAATAGGTAGACTAATCGAGCAGTGATTGATAATTGATAGGCAAATACACTTACTATCATTGTAAGGTTTCGGTTTATGTGCAAAGCACAAAGGGCTTACTAAACAGCTAGACTAATCGAGCAGGGACTTTTGTTTCTCTTCTTAATATGAACTCACCTCTTGATTCCTTTTGCCTTATTGTTTGGAATCACAGAGAGCTAGAAAATTCTCTCCTCGCACATTATTTGGCAGGTCTGAAGGTGGTTTCAAACTCGGGACACTTTGATTAAGAGTCAAGTAAGCTAACCGCTTGGCCATCCCTGCCATAATGAACTTCTGTTCTCAACTGTAAGAAACGCTGTGTTCTGTCATTTAGACAAAGCATTCTTTTGTAAATAGCCAGAAATATCGGAAACATAGCTGGAAACATAAGACTTTAAGTCAATTTTCAAATCAGTCTGTAACTGTATGTCTTTATTGTTCATTCAACCCAGGCAATGCAATCCACCATGCGAAAACACCAGTTATGGATGAGTTGTGTCAAGGGGACGGATACATGTCTCTTGATGCATCAGGGTTGTCAGTTGGTTTGCCAGATGGGCTCATGGGAAACAGTGAAGTTGGGCATTTGAATATTGGAGCTGGTAGAGTGCTTTATCAGGTAAAAGAATTTGATTCATGCTCAGATTTATTCCTCGGGACGTTTACTTTGAGGAGAAGCAAGGTTTAAAAAATCAACCAAAATGATTTGTGTGAATGAAAGGGAATCAAGTAGGGCTCGAACCCAGGACCTCTAGATTGGTTTTCTAATTGGCTAACACTGCGTAACCAGGATCCTATTTGGATCATTTTTGAGAGTCCTGTTTGTGCAGTGGGAATGCACTAGAGTACTAATCTGGAGGTTTAGTCCTACTTTATCATTTTCTTTCCCAATCATTCTCAATTCAAATCGTCTTCGTGTATTCTTAGCCCTTTACCAAACCTGATTAATGTTTAAATGTCTCTTTAGATAAGAAAAGTAGCCTTAGACACTCCTTCCGTAAAAAAGGTATCAAGCAAAAGAGGATACCTTGGTTTACCTCTGATAACACTTACACTAACCCTTTTCTAAATCATCCTTGTAATACTATGATTACCAGGAAAATATTATCCAAGCGCAAGTACATAGCGCTTGAAAATTAAAAACAAAAAAGGGTTCAGTGAAAATGTCCCTCCCGCATTTCCCAAAAGGAAGATGGGACCAAGATTTAGCAAACACTAAATTTACTGAAAAGTGAGTTTATTTGGTAATGATCTGATTTAGTTTTTTTTAAGTTGCGTGCTGATTTTTCAACAGGATATAGTGAGAATCAACATGACGTCCGAGAACAAAGAATTTTACAAGAATGAGAATTTCGCTGATGCCTGCAATGTGGCAAAGCAAGGAAATGGTAGACTTCATTTCTTGGGATTGGCAAGTATACTTGATTTGATTACAATGATCTACCTTTTCCTTCTCTCTTCTGATCAACTCATAGGGTGAACTTTTGAGTGTACAAGTTATATTAGTTTTTGTCTTTTCGGGCGTATTGATCGGTCAAGTAATTGATGTAAAGTCTCTTGTACAATGTTTGGCCTTGTTTCAAAGGTTTCTTAAGTATGAAATGAGATATGTTTCCATAATTCATCTATTCTAAGATAGATAATACTAAAGATTTGCAACTGATTTGATATTAGAATGAACTCAGCCCTCGGACGATGGTGGCTTTTATCGTTCCGCACGTGGTATCAATCTTCAACAAATATAATGCATATGATCACTAAGGCTGCGTTTACTTAGGACCTTTTGGAACTGTTCTATTTGGTTCCGTACGGAACAGTTCCAAAAGGTCCGCTTAAGGTTCAGAACAGGATCGACTTGATAAGTGGACAATTTTGGGCAAAGCTGGGAGCTCGATTTGGAATGGTTCCAGTCGGTCCCATGTAAACGCAAGGCCTAAACGTACCTTTTTGGGAAATGGAACCGATCCCACGTAAACGCAAGATCCTGAAGGGAGGTACTGATCCCAATTTCCTGCAGTGAAATAATCAAAAATCCCAATACAATGAGGAAAAACCCAATGAGAAAAATATAGCAATTCCTCCTAATATTGACGTTTTTAACAAACCCAATCCAAATTTACTTTTTCATTCGCAAATCCTAGTACCAAGTAGCCCAATTTCCGCAGTTGATAAAAAGGCATATTCCAGTTCTCAATTTACCCCTTCTTAATTCTCCTTAGGTGAGTGATGGTGGAGTGCATGCTCATATAAACCACCTGTTTTCGATGATTGAAAGTGCCAAGCAGCTTGGTGTCCCAAAATGTTTTGTCCAATTCTTTGCAGACGGTAGAGACACTCGCCCAGTTAGTGGTGGTATGTGTGCTTCTTTGAATATTAATATTGTTTATCTTATTGCTCCATTCTTCATTTTAAAAAGAACCATTCTTAAGCTATTGTTCAACTTGACGAATTACCGTGCTATATGGTTTAAGATCCATTAGATTTGCAGGTGCAAAACCATGGAACGATATTCCTACTTTGATCAAACAGTACAAATTTCCGTATGAAACTGAAATCCCATTTGTTTTCTATCAAGAATATTTATCTATTTGGCATTAGCTAATCTTTTTGCGATTTTTAAAACCCTTTTCCTCTTAAATTTACATGAATTGAAATAAATGTAGGCTTTTGTCGTCAGGGGATGGTCTATCGGTTTATAAGATAAGCAACTGAGAGAGCTCCTCCTTTAAGAAACTCCCCTCATGCAATATTTATTCATACTGTTTTCATGTTGTAAATTTGTTTATGAATGTACTGTATTTTCTTTGATAATTTTGCTTGTAATTGTTCTATGTGGAATTTTAAATGAACTGAACTATCGTTTCATATTGAAATGATTTACAAATATCCTGAAAACATTTTTCTGCAACTTGAGACTGATTTGAAAGGTTTTGAAAGCCATTTGCAACTGAATTATGACGCAATCAAACAATTATGAATCGATTTGATGAAATCAAGATAATAAAATCGTGTAGTTATACTTATTATTCTAAGTTAGTCAATTCAACAAAGCTCCCACTTTTAAAAACTCCTGAAACATTATGATTTTGACACAGGTGTGTGACTGAGAGACAAAATGCGTCAGTGGCCGAACTACCTAACTACTTGTTTGGCTATTTACGGCTGAGGTTAAGCTTGGTAATTTTAGGTCAGCATTTGGATGGGTGTCCTCAAGGTGTTGACTAAGTCACTTTTTCGACCCCGTCCGTTTGAGGAGAAGTTAAACTAAGGGTACTAATGGCAATGAGGGCTCTGGCAGGTTAGCATGTTAAATATGAAATTACCTGGAAAGGCTTTAAATGTTAAGTTTTACTTATCGAAAATGGTTTAATAGAGAAGGAGCTTCATTTAGAGGGAGGGCTTAATAGGAAATGCATAATGAGCTCTACTTTACCAAACGCATTACCAATATATGTCGTATTTCTTTTAGTTGGCTATGTGCAGCAACTTCTGGATAAGTTGAAAGAACTCCAATACGGATCATTAGCGTCCATCACTGGGAGGTATTATGCGATGGATAGAGACAAGAGACATGAGCGAATTAAGCTGGCTTATGAAGGACTTGTGCAGGGAATCGGTGAGCACACAGACGCAGATAATGTCATCAAGGTATGATGATTGTTATTATGAAACATATTTGTTTTTCGGTAGCTATTGAAATTATATTTTTTAAAGCCATTCTTCGGAAAACAGCAGATAAAGAACTCCTGAAACATTCTGCCACTAAAAGTAGCATTTATGAGATTCCATAGATAACTTTAGAACAGTCTTTGATTGGTATAGAACTTTAGGTTGGCGAGAAAAATCGGAAACATGGCGAAACATAATAACTACTGAAGCTTTGCGTCTGACACTCATCAGAGTAGAACGTCAGAACAGTCTTTGATCGGTATAGAACTTGAGGCTGGCAAGAAGAATCGTTAACTCAGTGAAACATATCAACTGCTAAAGCTTTGCTTCCGGTACTCATTAGAGTAGTGCGTCAGAGAGAAAACTTAAATTAAACCCAATGAAAATGAAGCATAACATTGAAAGATCGAATGTGCCTTGGAAGTTGGCTCAAAACTTTCTTCTCTTGTTCAAAGTAAAACCACTGTAATACTCTATGTAGTTCGTGGAGGAAGTCTTTCAGCATTAATCCAATTATGTTGAGACGTCTAGTAGCCCCCCCCCCCCATACAGTAGAAATGGAAAACATATGATTTCTGTCCCACAATATTTCACTTTTATTCACTCCTGTTATTCGTCCTTTTTCAGACCATCCAAGAAAGATACGCAAAGGAGGAAAAAGATGAATTCTTAAAGCCGATCATTGTAGACAAAAATGGATCCATCAAAGGTTTGTCAATGAAATCTTGTAAATTCTTGTTTTTACGGCGTGTTCATGGGTCCGAGAGTTCCGAGAGTTCAGGTTGCGTGAATTCTTCTCTAGGGTAAGTGGGTGAGTGGTTTCAACTGTTTGCTATGTGCAGGTGAAGTCAAGCTCAGTCTTGTAGGGTCAACATCTGGATGGGTGACCTTTGAGGTTTTGTCAAACAACTCACTCTAACGTCCTTCGGAAGGGGTTTTAAACTAAGGGTCCCGTCCCCTGCTGGAAAGAGGGGGTGATATACGATCTAGGATTCCTTTTAGGCATGTCTACCAATCTTTTTATAAACCCCGGCACTAGGTGTTTTTTGTTCCTCAAAGGGATCCTTTACTTTTTAAATTCAAGCACGGTACCTTCCTAAATGTGCCCTAGAAACTCTCACCAAATTGTAACAATGTGATATTGAATCAAAATATATGCTTTATTCACCGTTAATTCTTTCTTTTCGGTTAACTGAGAAAAGGCATTTCTAATCTTCCTGTCAATCGCTATTGATTTGATTTCTTCACTCTAGATGGCGACACGCTGGTTTTCATAGATTTCAGAGCAGATAGAATGAGACAAATCACCGAAGCATTTGGAATTCAGAGACATTTTGAAACAGATGTTGTCCCAAAAGATTTGGTAAGTTGACGAGTGCTTTGGTAAGTGACTAAGCTTACATGCTTTTTCACATTTAATTCTTATTTGGACGGTGGAAATGAAGGCGAAGAAAGTAATTGAAATTTCTATTTCAGAACATTTTCAGTATGACGCAATACAAGAGCGAATTCCCCTTCAAATGTCTTTTCCCGCCCGTCACGCCAAAGAATGTTCTTGCTGAGTGGTTGGCGGAGAAGAAAATACCTCAATACCACGCTGCAGGTAAGCGATATATAACTTCTTGCAAGGAAAATAGGATTTACTTAAAGTACTTAAAATGTAATTACCATAATCAGCCAAAGATTTTCACTTGGGGGTAATGTCTTTGCAGCATTGTGGAGGGATGGGGGATACCATCAGTACTCTGGGGAATACCACCAGTACATTGTAGGGTGTTCAGTACTGTGCAGGACATTCAGTAAAAGGGGGGGGATACCATGTTCAGTGCTATAAAGTGATACCATCAGTAATGTATAGATAAGTGGGATACCATTAATCCAGTACTGCTGAATACTGCTGCAGTACTGTCCTCTCCTTCAAACAACATATGATAACTTCACCTGCAGTGCTTGCCATTGTACTGAATTAGAGGATAGGTAATTAGTTAAAATGTTCGATCTTTAGTTTTTTTCAGTAGGTAGGACCTAAGCATTTTAATTGTTAGTATTTTTGGTGTGCATTTTTGTATGCTAACCAACTCTAAAGAAACTGATTATTACTATTATTATTATTGAAGATTTTTCGGTAGGCACTAGATCATATGAGTGGACATGACCTCATATGGTGTTTTGCAATACTGGTTCTATAATTCTAACTTGAAGACCTTTCTGCATCCAAAATCTAAGAAAGGACCATCAACCTGTGTTCTTAATAGTTCAGCTATGCACAATTATAGTCTGCTCTTAGATTTTGGATTCAGAAAGGTCTGAAAGTATATTTATAGAACTAAGTATTGCACAACACCACGATGACATGTTCTCAAGTTCAATATTTATGTCTGCCAGGTTTTTACAAACTAATGACGTCATTTTGTCCTTAGAAACGGAGAAATATGCACACGTGACGTTCTTTTTTAATGGCGGTGTTGAAAAGCAGTTTGAGCTGGAAGACAGGCAACTCGTTCCTTCTCCGAAAGTTGCGACTTACGACCTTCTTCCTGAAATGAACGCAGCAGGAGTTGCTGATGAGGTTTGTTTATTGTTGGATTATTTATTCATGCCATTAAGGAATATAAATCAAAATTAATTCTGACAATGACTCTGATAGGATTCGAACCCAAGATATCCGAGTTTAGTCTGAGTGGGTCATTCTTAGAACTAATGTTGCTATAACTATTTATGTCTTAGTCTGACGTGTCTGGAAATAGTGTAGTTAGACAGCACTTGATCAGACCTTTCGATTAATATATCATTTGTTTGATTTTGAAAAATTCTGAACATTTTTATGACTTCATCGGTCCAATGACATCTTACTTGAGCTGATTTTAGGATTGATTTGTCACAATGTTTTTTATTGATCTCCCCTTAATAGATAACGCAGATTCCCCATTTGATGCAATGAACTGTCAGACTTAACCGCAAAGAATTATAGTAACATAAGTTTTAAAAATGGTTATTAACGTCATGACACTTCTGAAATGTTTCAAAGTCTTATTCGAATCTCCTTGGTCGATTTAGATAAGTGTTAAATCAAAGGATAGGTAAGTCCCTATATTGTCATAGGGAATTCCTTGTCTAAGGCGTATGAATCTCACAAACTGCACCACTACACCACTCATCGACTGTAGAAACAATCTTTCCACGCTCTCTAACAACTACCTGCATATTAGGAACGACTTTTCCACACCAGGAGAACCGTCGCAATTTGGTAATTGTAATGTTGTGCAAGACTTTATCCGTATTTATGTACAAGTTGCGATATTTGGTAGTTTTGATAGCCAATTATGATGACTGGGGATTATTCTCAGATTCAATTTAGATTAAGAAGTTTGAAAAGGTCTTGCCCTAAGGCACAGTTTTCTTGTGTATGCTAGACGTTATTTAATCCTGTTGGAAGTACCTAAACAAACCTTTGCTTCGACGTGGTCTTACTAATAAAGATGAAACAAAGAGTTGGTTAAAAGCCAGACAAGGCGAACATTGAAAAGTGGTTGTTGTGGTTGCCGTTTGAAGGGGAGACAGGCGTCTGACGATTTAACAATAGGCTCATTACCGTTAGAGTTGTTGAAAACTGGTTTCTGCGTCTGGTGTAAACTCGTAATTACCTGGAAGCGCCTGAAGGCTGGAACAGCATCTGCTTTTACGAATGGAGTCATTGGCGGGTATTTTAGAGGAACTAGTTCAATGCATTGAAATTCTAGATGTGCCCATCTAAATTGGCCAGTTAGAAAATTTGTATTAACCGTTCCAAGAGTTAAAAAGGATTGTGTTTAATAGAGTCAAGGAGGTATTTCAGCAATAGATGCCTGGGCCCTAAGGCCCAATCTGCACTGTAGCAATAGCCTCGTTCACAAGATAGCCATTATGTTTCATTTCAGTGCCCCAACAATTTGATCATGAGTCAGTCCTACTTGTGCATTATTTTTGTTGAATTGAATTGGCGACCTTTATCTTCGTTTAATTGAATCATTGGTTTATTTTCAAGATGGTGAAAACGATTGAATCAAAGAAGTACCCATTTGTGATGTGTAATTTTGCACCCCCTGACATGGTTGGGCATACGGGAATGTACGAAGCTGCAGTTAAAGCGTGTACTGCTACAGGTAATATAGCAAGCTTTCTATTCATTTACCAGTGGTGATTTCAAGGGGGGTAGATTCCTCATTATTGAAATGCTTACTGTTGAGTCGGCTAAGCACTTTGTGAATGAATTTCGGTTTTGGCCTGAAGTTTTAAGGATTGAGTTTTAACATTTTTAATGTCAGTTGCATACCACGTGTTGATTATCGTATGCTAAAGGTTATCTTGTTCAGTTGTTTTCAACATTGGTTGTCTGTCTGAGCATAGTCAATAGAGGCAATGGTCTGGAAGACTTTTGTTGTATGTTATTGTTAATGCAGCTATCATTTTATTGCCCCGACCCCCCCACCCCGGGATGGGCGGGGCTGATGCGGGGTCATTCACTTTTTTCTCTTGTGAAAGCAAGCGATGTCCCCGCCCATCGGGGCAATTTTGTTCTGTGAATGGAAGGCGATAGCGCACGTTCGACCCCGCTCAAAGCCCCGGTATGTTATGCGGTGGATACCGTGCATGACAATAAAGAATAAAACACTGAATAGGAAAAAAGTTATAATTTAGAAAACAAAGACTTGTTTCTTTGCAAATAAATACATTTTACATCACTGTCTCAACTCAAGATCACTATCAATAGTCCTGGTATATAGTCATAGTCAGGGTTGAAACATAAATTTAGTTTTCAAAACAACATGATATCGCTACTGCTTTCCAGAAAATGATATCGCTACTGCACGTGCAGTTTAAAAACTGCGCGCGCACGAGTTTCGACAGGAGAAGCGAATCGCCCCGGGTGTCCCCGCTCCCCGGGGCAAAATTATTTAGTGAACAAGAGGCGAATAGCCCCGCATCAGCCCCGCCTTTCCCGGGGTGGGGGGGTCGGGACAATAAAATGATAGCTGCATAACTCTTTCTAACCGTTAGTGTACAAACCTTTTATATTATCATTGTTTCGACTAAATTCCCATTGTTGAAGAACTGAACCAAATTTTCCCTTCACTGCTTCTTGTCCGATGCTTTTTAGTTCAGAATAAATCATATTGAGATATTTTAATGGGTAATTCGTTGTTGCCATTCAATGTTGTTGTCATGCCATTCAACCTTTCTGTTCATTCATAAAGCAATATTCTAATGAATTTAGATAAGATTTGTGCAGTTCAATACATTGAAATTCCACTGGGGCGAGCTTTTTTCTTTTTGATGATTGTTGAAATGTTATGAATGAGCAGCATTTGTTAACAAAGAAATCAAGTCAATATGATTTCTTATTAGCCATATTGGGAGGCCAAACGCAAGCAACCAGCTTCAGACATTTGGCTCCAGAAATCACAGAATACTCGATCTAGTTTTAATTTTGAGATCAGTGACTTTAGGGTCATAGCAATGAAATGTTTTTTAGACGAGGGCATAGGCCGAATAAAGAAAGCCTGTGACGAGAACGATTACGTACTAATGGTGACCTCTGATCACGGAAATGCGGAACAGATGATCAGCAAGCAAGGCGGACCACACACTGCTCACACAACTAACAGAGGTAACAACTTATCGCTTGTTTTGATATTTAACAGCCTGTTCATATTTATCCGGTAGCCGAGTTAGCCAGCTTGCTGAGTTATCCTCTCAGGAACGCATACACTGACCTTGCTGCCGTGTAGCCTTGTTTCGATGTAGCCAAAATTGCGCAAGTAGATCTGAGAGACTGCTGTGCATTTGCCCCAAAGTTGTAAATGGTAATTAGAAGATCTTACTTCATGGCGTAACTTTTGCCTGCATAGCTTCGTATGGCTGTGACTTGTCACTTCAGACCAGCATTAAAAGTTTTTACGTATATAAGCCAGACCTTAACCTTTTGCCAACGACCTTGACCTTTCGTCATAATTTTTAGGCTGGTTGTTGGTGACTATCATCAAATGCCATTCATCCCTCTAATGAATGTAATTCACTTGGCTGTCTGGTAGACTAGGAACTTTGAACTACCATGACGTCAGATATTGCGCAATAATCGATTTCTCCCACCAATCTCAATCCTTAAGCACACATTTGCTAACGTGAAATATTGTGCAATAATCGATTTCTCATCCCAATCTTAAGCCTTAATCATACATTAGCTTAGTATTTAGAGAGGAAACATTAATATATGCATACTGCTCAAATATTAGGCTTTATATCCGTTATAAAATCTCCGGCTTATGGTTTGTTAGCTTAGGATCAGAAAACCGTAATGGCACAATATTTTCAAGTAATGTACATTTTACGTTGATGTTTGTCATGATTGGCCTATCATAACTATGATAGTGGAATTTACTGTTAAAATACCATTGAATCTAAACCACTCATCAGAGTAGTCTAGCAGAGAGAAAAGGAAACCCAACCCATTTTCATCTTTGAGAAGAATCAAGATTTGAATATCAATCGAGATAATTTGTAGATCATTTCGCTAACAGTGCCAATCTAGAGGTCATAGGCTCGATCCTATCCCGGTCATTTTCATTCTCACAAACTCTCATAAATTGGTTTCGATCGGATTAATATCCTCAGAGATGGAGCAAAATTTTGATTTTCAGCTCCCCCTGAGTATAGCCATTCTTTAAGATCGAGAATGGCCAATCAGAAAGTAGCTGAATGATTTTATAATGAGAAACAGCCATTTTGGATATATCCTTCTAGTTTTTCGTTTGTTAACTTATTCCTGAAGAAGCCCTGTATTAGACTGATTACATGAGCCGCAGTTATCGCTATTGATGAATTAGGCGAACGCTCAAACTACATACTCCAGTATCGGTTTAGTGCTAGCCTCAGTTTCGTGATGAGCGATTTCTGGGACTCGTGTTTTAAGTCTAGTCCTGTATGCCAGGGGGAAATATTGACACTAAAGTTTTTAAACTAAATGCGTCTTTCTGTTTGTGTCCTCTTGCGTTGTTCCTATCTCGTCTTATTTAACCTACTTCGTCGCAAGCATTCGAAGAGGATCTGGCACAGAGCCTAGTATTGTGGACTTTCTTCGTTTATGAAACAGCTTTTCAGTTACATTTCGAGCTAACCCTAGTTGAATCTAATAATTTCAATTGATCTTTCTTTCCTAGTTCCATTCTGTATAACGCAGAACTTGAAGTTCCGCAAAGTCACACATAACGCTGCCTTATGCGATGTGGCACCCACCGTGTTGGCAGTTCTGGGAGTGGAGAAGCCAGCCGAAATCACCGGCCAGTCATTGATTTAGAAGCATGGCTCACAAAGTTGATGACTAATTATTTTTCAATTTTGGCTGGCTGAGTTTATTTATTTTGAAATGAATCGTGATTTTTATATTATTTATCAGTAATGATATTTCTTAGCTTCGTGTTTGAAGCTTTATAAAATGACTTTAGGAAATAACTTCGATTTCGCGGTAGATTGAAATTGTCCATCTCAGTTTTCAGTTGCCCATGGTTGGTAAAATTTATGTTGTACTGTAGCTAACAATCTGATTGTAATTTATGTATTTCATCATGTGTGTGTATAGTATTGAATTTAAGCTTAATAATATATATTGTTCAGTGCATTACAAATGATTTGGCTGACTAGTCTTAGAAAAAATAAAGGGAAAGTTGTATTTGATGTCTCGATGCCTCCATGCTGCATAAGTTAGCGCAGTAGCCTTGAGGTGCATACAGCTTCAGACCTATCCATTTTGCGCAAGCAAGCATGCAAGCATATTTATTTGTCAGCGCAGGCCAGGGTTTTTTGGCAACTTTACAGCTGATGTGGACCTGCAGCTTGTACCCCCAGAATTAATATTCTAGAGCGAATATCCTGCGTACTCATTTACCGACCTCGGAAGGATGGACAGCTGAGTTGGCTGACGGCTTGTAGTTTATGATTTCGACCGTCCGTGGATTCGAACTCACAAAGGTTACCCTTCGAGGATTAGAAATCCAGCGCCTTAACTACAACGTTACACCACCGCTATGTGAGGCATTAATACGTGTTTTGTATTAGATGCTTCATCATGGCCATGTTTATAAAAACAAAAATTCATTAAGCATGGTCTTTGATAAGAAGGTAGGGAGGTAAAATTACGAGGATTGGGTAAGTGATGGTCAGAATTGAAAATCCTTCTGCAGTAATGACGAGGATCGCGATCAACACGGAACAAACTGGAAGCAAAGTACGTCATTTGATAATGCCTCTTAAGAAATATGATGATAATTAATGGAATGAATGATAATTATATAATACTGTCTAAAGATAACAAGATTCTTGTTTTTAGTCACACTGTAAATAAGGAACAGATGTTGTCTATTCGCTTTAACTTAAAAATCTTTAGAGAAAGTTGATCAAAGATGCTTTGCTTGTGATGTGGTACTTGTTAAAATGCCTTGCTTTCCCCTGGGATGGTGGTACTTTTTAAAATGCCTTGCTTTTTATGTAATAGTGGTTTTCCAGTTCTTGATCGAGATGTGCCACCCAAGAAGCAAGATGTATGCGCATATTTGTACCAAAATCTTGAGACTCGTATGAAGACAAATGTCTTGAAATTATAGACCGAAATGTGAAAAAAAGTCTTGAAAATAGATAAAGGAAACCATGTTTACACAATTGTTAGAAAATTTACAATGTGACTCGGCAGCCTGTTGGTAACTAGCCGAAACCCTTTCTACGCCTTCCTTGGTCGTAGCTTCGCGTGCAACTTGGTGGGATCTCCATTATTTATACTCCTAAAACTCGAAACATTTTTATTTCAGTTTTAATTTAAACACGCCACAAGAGTCTGTGGTGCTATTAAGCCAAACTCAAAACAATAAATTGATAAGTAATCCGATGAATCCCCCTGACAGGGAAATTCAAGTTTTGAGGTTTAGAAAGGCAGCTATTCGCGTCTGGTAAACTGTGAGGAACAGCTCTGGCGTGCGACGGGGGATTAGAGATGGGAGAGGATCACAAATTGTTTTAATCACTAGCGACTATCACCAGCACTTCTTTTGAACTGATTGCGAAATGTTTGCTTGTGTTTCGGTGTTTGTTTGAATGAATGGGAATTATGGATTTTCAAATGCTGATATTGTTGTTGATAGGCAAATACGCTTACTATCCTCGTAGTGGGTGTTCAAGCCAGACCCAAAACACGTAGATTTTGGGAAGTAATTCAACAGACCGAACAACTTCTTTCACGTCATACTCTTTCATCATCGAACTATTGAGGTGAATTGAGAAGAAATTTGTTCTTTGACCAGTGTTACCACATCCGTTTAACTCGATAAAACTCCCGTAAATTTTCAAGGGACCCAAACTTTGCTTCTTTTTAGACCCAAAACCAAAAGGCTAGGGTATTAATAGAGCCAAAACAATAAAATAATCGAAGATACAAAGTTTTAAGGTAGACCCAAGTCAAAACATGCAATGAGTTTGACTTGGATATCCCGTTTTGTAGGGTATTGGTTTACGTGCCTAGCAAAAAACGCCCAATGAATAGGTAACTAATTGACCAGTGTGACCCTGTTCCTTCCTCTTGATGTGATCACTCCTCCTGACAATTCGTTACTGCGATTTTCGTTGTTGTTGTTGCTACTATCTTGGTTATTGTTGTTTAGACATGCACCTCGAGCACTGATCTCAAAATAAAGACTGGATCGAGCATTCTGTTCTTTGGGAGCAAAATGTTTGAAACACTTTGCTTTGGCTTGGGTTTGGCCTCCCAATATGGCTGCCAATGAAAAAATATTGACTTTATTCCTTGTTTGCAATACATGTACAATAATTTAGTCTCGTGCTGATCATTCATGATATTCAAACAATCATCAAAGAAAAAAGCAGCCCCTACTGGAATCTCGATGTATTGAATTGGACCTACCAATATGGCCGCCAATTACTTCATTCCAGAACAACAGATGATCGATCCAGTCTTTTTGGGATCAGTGACTTCAAGTCCTTGTCTCCATGTGCCCATTCCAGTCAATATTATTAACGGATTGATGTCGGCATATCAGCAAACGCAGGAAAACAAGGACTCGTGGAGTGTTGTATATATAAGGTGCACGAGGTATAAGAAAGGTTCGAATAGGGCCTAAATCGCCCAAACAAAGAACTCCAAATTAAGTTCATAAGGTTGATCCTTACTAAGGCCGGTTGATCAGGCTCGAGCAATCCAATGGCGGCAAAACAACAAAGCTTTACCGATGCACCAACGAGCCACTCTCAACTTTGATTATACCAATATCCAACTGGTCTCTAGCGCCTTTCGTTTTATTGCGTCAGTACGACTCTTGACATTGGATCGTGCATGCTTGCCTTTATTTCATCTTTTCGACTTCCTTAATCATTCCTTGTTATCTGTTCTTTTATGTTTTCGGCCGACATTTGCTTTCTCTCCTTGCTTTTGCCATGCAGCTGGCGATCAGGGACAAGCATGGCTCCAGGTTTGAAATACCGCTGTTATTGCGAAGTTTAGTTGTGGTTGACTTGCCGTGAACATGGTTCTGCAGTTATATTTCTAAGTACAACAATCAAAACTGCAAGTGTCGCCATTGACTTTGTCCTGAATGTTTTATTATGTTTCTTGCCATGACCTAAAGTAGAATAACAGAATCAACCTCCGGGAATAAAGGAGCAACGAAAACATCGCTGGTTAACGCGGGAGGGGGTGGAAGTACTATCCAATCAATGTCTACCACACCTACAATGAGTAGAACAAGTCGGTAAGTTCATATTTACCGTTCTAGCCTTCGAAAGGCCAGAGACCGTATTTCTAGCTGGAGCACGGGACCCCTAGTTTAACCTCTCTTAACCGCTGAATGAGGTGTCTAGTCAACACCTCAAAGGTCACCCATCCAGAAGTTGACCTCAAACGACCGTGCTTAACTTCAGTTGCACATAGCAAATTGCTTATGCTGCTTTGCCACCCACCTCACTTCTAGAAACGAATTATCATACCCAGATATGGATCGAAATAGGCCAATCAGAAAAGAGGTGAATGATTCTATGAGGTATTGTGAAGGAAAACCAATCATCACCCGTGATTCAGTGAGCTGACCAATGAGAATTACTTCAAGAGTTCCTAGGCGAAAATGAACTCTTCCTGTCTACACAATACAGGATCCCTGGTTTTATGTAGACAGATTCCAAAATGCTTAAAAAATTAAATATTCACCTTGCTCTGCCAATTATATGGAAACTATTCTCACTGTAGGTAGGTATAAGCACATTCTGGGTCGTCCACCAAATGTTGACCTATAGCAGAGTTATTTTTTCTGATTGGCCTATTTCAATCCACATTTAGGAATAATAATTCGTTAGGTCCATGCTTCGTTGTCTTTCTGACGTATTACTCTGTTGAATGTCAGGCGAAAAGCTTCAGTAATCCATGTCTTCGCTTAACTATGCTTCTGATTTTTCTGTCTATATAGAAGTTTTTTTACGGATCAAAGACTGTCAAATCCATACACCTTAAAACACTCCTTCTGTTAGTGAGTTTGTATACCAGTTTCTCTTCGATATAGAATAGGCTTACAGGTTATTCATTTCTTTACCGCACTTATAAAGACTACTGACTATAGATATCAAGGCTCATAAAGGAAGTTTATATTTTTGGAAGCCGAGACAGAGCACATACAGGACACACATATTAGCCGTCATCAGAGTTTCTCGCGCGTTTGAAGATCTTGAGAGAAAATCATAATCCCAAACATGATTTTTATTGTCACATAATAGAAAACATTTATCATATGAATATCTTTCGTTTCTCTGGTCCAAACAGCTTAGCTGAAATTAATTTAGGCCCAAAAAAAGATGATGCAATTTCTCAGTTTCCATGTTAACCACTTAATTTGACGGACCTAAAGGTGAATCTCCACTAGGCAAGAAAACTCAGATGATTTGATATATTCCGCTGCGACTTTTTGCGAGAAGGCGATTCTGCAAAAAGTATGAATGGTTTCTACTTTGAAGCGCCAAACTTTTTCCGCCGTGTTTTTATCAACTGCGCATGTGTAAAAGCGATAAAAGTAGAACGGCTCTACTTTCTCTGGCTTGTGGAGGTTTACCTGAAGTAAGGTAGAAAGAATACTCTAGCTGCTAGAAACTATTGAATGGAGTTTAAGTTCAAATGAACAGCGATGAACATTTCCAAATGGCCATAAAATATTCTATATTCAAAGTATCCCTTAAAATGCAGTAAAATTTGCAACTAAGAAATGACATTTTTGGTGTTGGCCTTTAAGTTGTCATTGGTTTCTTACAAGCCTTGAAATACTCCTATACTAACACGATTGAAGTTGGATTGTCTATAAGTAGAAATTTGAAATGAAATATACAAAATATTTGATGGGTGCTTCTAGATTCACCTTTCAATTGGTTAAAGTGGGTTTAAAGTTTTATTTTGAATTCATATATTAAAATACCAGTTAGAATTTCAAATGAAATATAAGAAATATTTGTTTATTGCTTTTAGATCACCCTTTCAATTGGTTTAAAGTGGGTTGAGAGTTTTATTTTGTTTCAAATGTTTAACTACCTGTTCATTTCAAATGAATTATCGTTCAGAAGAAATTTGGAATGAAATATACAGAAAATTTGATTATTTCTTCGATATTAACCTTTCAATTGGTTTAGAGTGGGTTTAAAGTTTTATTTTGTTTCAAATGTTTAACTACCTGTCCATTTCAAATGAATTATCGTCCAGAAAAGATTTGAAGTGAAATATACAGAAGATTTGATTATTTCTTCGATATTACCCTTTCAATTGGTTTAAAGTGGGTTTAGAGTTTTATTTTTTTTTCCTATGTTTAACAACCTGTTAAAATTTCAAATAAATGATCGTTCAGAAGAAATTTCAAATGAAATAAACAAAACATTTGATTATTGCTTCGATATTAACCTTACAATTGGTTTAAAGTTGGTTTAAAGTTTTATTTTGAATTCATATCATACTACCCGTTAAAATTTCAAATGAAGTATCTTCATTTAGTGATTCTAAATAAAATACACAAAAGATTGGATTTTTATTTTAGATTACCCTTACAATTGGCTTCAAAGTTTTATTTCATGAATTTAACTACCAGTCAAAATTTCAATTGAAATATCTTGAAGTAGAAATTCGAAATAAAATACACAAAAGATTTGATTTTGATTTAAGATAACCCTGACGATTGGTTTCAAAGTTTCAAGGTTTGTTCGGAATTCGGGCATAATAAAACTACCAGTTGAGTTTCAAAGGCTGCTGCATTTGCATATCAATAAATCCCTTTGGTTATTGTTTGTAAACTTTAAATCTGAATTCATGTTCAAAGGAAGCCATGAAGAGCGCTTCGGTATATTGACAAAAAGTATCTGGAGGCAAGTGGCTTAATGCTTAAGAACACACGAAGTTGAAAGCCTTCCTGTTGGCGAATTAAGGTGATTTCAATGATTATGTTATCGTTGTAGATGTTTTGACTTAAGAGTTTTTCAACATTACACAAAGTTGATTTTAATATGATATATATTAGTATTATGATATTAATCGTGTTCAAAATCATTTTATTATTTACCAGGGCTATCATTGTCAATATTTGGATGGTTGTCAAGAGATGTTCAAAAAATGCATAGCTGATTTAGATAATATATATATATGATATTGAAATTGATATCAATATAATATGTATTGGTATTATGGTATTAATAGTGTTTAGAATCATTTTATCATTTGCAGGGATTATCATTGGCAATATTTTGATGGTTTTTAAGAGAGGTTCAAAATAATACATAGCTGATTTAGATAATATATATATATGATATTGAAATTGATATCAATATAATATGTATTGGTATTATGGTATTAATAGTGTTTAGAATCATTATATCATTTACAAGGATTATCATTGTCAATATTTTTATGGTTGTTAAGAGGTGTTCAAAATAATACATAGCTGATTTAGATAATATATATATATGATATTGAAATTGATATCAATATAATATGTATTGGTATTATGGTATTAATAGTGTTTAGAATCATTTTATCATTTGCAGGGATTATCATTGGCAATATTTTGATGGTTTTTAAGAGAGGTTCAAAATAATACATAGCTGGTTTAGATGTGATATATATATATGATATTGAAATTGATATCAATATAATATGTATTGGTATTATGGTATTAATAGTGTTTAGAATCATATCATTTACAAGGATTATCATTGTCAATATTTTTATGGTTGTTAAGAGGTGTTCAAAATAATACATAGCTGATTTAGATAATATATATATATGATATTGAAATTGATATCAATATAATATGTATTGGTATTATGGTATTAATAGTGTTTAGAATCATATCATTTACAAGGATTATCATTGTCAATATTTTTATGGTTGTTAAGAGATGTTCAAAAAATGCATAGTAGATTTAGATATTATATATACAGATATTGAAATTGATATCAATATAATATGTATTAGTATTATGGTATTAATAGTGTTTAGAATCATTTTATCATTTGCAAGGATTATCATCGTCAGTATTTTGATGGTTTTAAAGAGATGTTCAAAGTGATACAAGTAGATTTAGATGTGATATGTATATGATATTGAAATTGCGTGCGTTGCGCTGCTATACAGTAAAAACCCGTACATAAGAACCTTCCTTTATTAAGAACCTACAGCCTGAAATGAGATATTTTGTACCCAATAAATTAGAACCATTTCAGCCTGATATCCTAACTAGGTTCTTGATAAAGGTTTTCATTCATTCTTCGTTCGGAAATAAATCTTCAGCAAACTTTTTGAAAAAAACTGGTTGTCTAATGACTGTTGATGGGTCAGGAGACAAGAAGATACAACCTCAGGGACTAAAGGACTATATTTTTAAAGCAAAGCTTTGTGTTGCTGGCTACATTGCTTTCATATTTCAATACTACACCTTCAACTATAATTTTTTTCTTCTGCTTGCTTTAGACCCAATGTTAAGAACCTACACCCTGATTACTGGATGTACTTTATTATTTAAGAACCCGAACAGGCCGAGTTCAAAAAGTTAGGTTTTTATGTGCAGGTTTTACTGTAGCATGAATATGATATCTTTATACTTGATATGAAAATTGATATTAATATGATTTGAATAAATATTACTATATTATTTGCATTTAAAGCCATGCATTTTATTTTCAAGGATTATCGATGTTATCTCATTGATGTGAGCCCTGGATGCCAAGATTGACGCTTCTCCTTAATCTAACAAGGTAATTTGAATGATATCGATAGATTTAATAAATTATTTCGGCCTGTATGTACTGCAATCTACAAACTTGACTTGTATTTGCGATAATCATCGATAAGAAATATTTTTGAGTACTCTATTTGGTAGTTTTAAGATTTGCAATGCAGGTAATGTTGAGTGTGTATAGGAAAAGCTTACATAATACTCACAAAACTAATGATAAATGAGATGTTTCAACCCTTAAATCAAACAAATTTTAAAGTTTTTATTTTGATAGGATGAAAGATACTTTTCCCGCACAAATTGTGATTTTTTGATGAATAAGAGGTTACATTTTGAATGATGCTAGATAGTTTTAAACTATAAACAATGTGAAATAAATGTAATATAAATATTTTTCAAACCAGACAATGTAAAATAAATTTGATATAGATATTTATAAACCATACAATGTAAGAGAATATCTAAAATAGATAGTTTTCAACTATACAATAAAGGCTATTCTCTTTAAAACACTGGGCTTGATAACAGCTTCAGAAAAGTTTTGGTAATAATTTTAGGCCTTAAATTCAACACCTTTTTTATATCATACAATGCACTGCTCTTTCGTCTTCAAATGAATATATCTTGAAAATCGTGGTTGTTTCATCATTTAAAATGATGAAATAATTTCTCTTCTCTTGATGCCTTTGCTACACATTTTACATCTATCTCTACACCAGTATGCAACTGAACCTTCATGCAACTCAACTTTGTTGATATTAAAGAACGTTCCCATACAATGCACTGCTCTTTCGTTTTCAATTGAATATATCTTGAAAATTGTGGTTGTTTCGTCATTTAAAACAAACAAACAGTTTTTCTTCTCTTGATGCCTATGCTACACACTTTGCATCTTCCTCTACACCAGTATGCAACTGAACATTCATGCAACTCAACTTTGTTGACAATAAAGAATGTTCCCATGCAATGCACTGCTCTTTCGTTTTCAATTGAATATATCTTGAAAATTGTGGTTGTTTCGTCATTTAAAACAAACAAACAGTTTTTCTTCTCTTGATGCCTATGCTACACACTTTGCATCTTCCTCTACACCAGTATGCAACTGAACATTCATGCAACTCAACTTTGTTGACAATAAAGAATGTTCCCATGCAATGCACTGCTCTTTCGTTTTCAATTGAATATATCTTGAAAATTGTGGTTGTTTCGTCATTTAAAACAAATAAACAATTTCCCTTCTCTTGCTGCCTATGCTACACATTTTGCATCTTTCTATACCCCAGTATGCAACTCAACTTTGTTGATATTAAGGAATATTCCCATACAATGCACTGCTCTTTCGTCTTCAATTGAATATATCTTGAAAATCGTGGTTGTTTCGTCATTTAAAACAAACAAACAGTTTTTCTTCTCTTGATGCCTATGCTACACACTTTGCATCTTCCTCTACACCAGTATGCAACTGAACATTCATGCAACTCAACTTTGTTGACAATAAAGAATATTCCCATACAATGCACTGCTCTTTCGTCTTCAATTGAATATATCTTTTAAATCGTGGTTGTTTCATCATTAACCGTTAATTCTCTCTCTCTATTGTTCAATTATTCAAGTTTTTAGTGAGGTTTAATCAACGAAGAATTTTTGTAAACTCGAGATTATTCAGAATTTTGACACTTTTTTAAAGAAACGTTACAGGCAACATGCCTAGTGTTCGGAAATTTCAAGAAGTTTTAAACAAGAACTCAGTCTGATTTCGGGGTCAGATTTACTGCAACAAAATGGCTAGTACTTGGGATCTTCAAGAAAGTAATAAAAAGTGCTGGATTTGCCAAGACCTTCTTGACTTAAAACTCAGCCAATATCATATAAAGCCTAAGGTTACATTAACTACAATTAACATCAACAAATAACTGCTCGAGCACAAAGATTCATGCTCTGATTTTCTTTAAGTTAGGTAATCTAAATAGCCATTTCAGCTTTGCTAAAGAACTTCTTAACTGAAAACTCAGCCAATATCATATAAAGCCTAAGGTAACATTAACTACAATTAACATCAACAAATACCTGCTCGAGCACAAAGATTCATGCTCTGATTTTCTTAGGTAATCTAAATAGCCTTTACAGCTTTGCTAAAGAACTTCTTGACTTAAAACTCAGCCAATATCATATAAAGCCTAAGGTTACATTAACTACAATTAACATCAACAAATAGCTGCTCGAGCACAAAGGTACATGCTCTGATTTTCTTTAAGTTAGGTAATCTAAATAGCCTTTTCAGCTTTGCTAAAGAACTTCTTGACTTAAAGTTCAGCCAATATCATATAAAGCCTAAGGTTACATTAACTACAATTAACATCAACAAATAACTGCTCGAGCACAAAGATTCATGCTCTGATTTTCTTTAAGTTAGGTAATCTAAATAGCCATTTCAGCTTTGCTAAAGAACTTCTTAACTGAAAACTCAGCCAATATCATATAAAGCCTAAGGTAACATTAACTACAATTAACATCAACAAATAACTGCTCGAGCACAAAGATTCATGCTCTGATTTTCTTAGGTAATCTAAATAGCCTTTTCAGCTTTGCTAAAGAACTTCTTGACTTAAAACTCAGCCAATATCATATAAAGCCTAAGGTTACATTAACTACAATTAACATCAACAAATAACTGCTCGAGCACAAAGGTACATGCTCTGATTTTCTTTAAGTTAGGTAATCTAAATAGCCTTTTCAGCTTTGCTAAAGAACTTCTTAACTGAAAACCCAGCCAATAGGAAGCGTGTTTAAGCTCCGTTTGAACATCCTCCCGTTGTTTGCTTGTGCAGCAGTTGTGTGGCGAAAGCGCTGAAAACCTTTGCGTGGCTGTGAGGAAATCTCGCTAAACTGATTTTCTTCCTAAGCTGCAGTATATCGAGCGTGGTCGACTTTAGTTTGAAGACCTGCCACTTTCCTCTTCTACTACTAATTAATATTTACTAATTTCGCTATCGAATCTCGTTAATTAATCGATTTTCGGGTTGCGAGCAGCCAGGTGTAGGCAGAGTACAGGTACGAAGCTGTTTTTGGTCGATCAACTGTTCGGATATTGAGAGTTTGTGATATTTTCGTGTTTGCAAGGTCTTTTGATTTTATTACTCCCGAAGAAGATTTGGTTATCAAATCCAGTTATTCAACTTCGCTTGACAAGCGGCCAGATGTAAACAAAATAAAGGTTTGAAGATGGTTTTTGGCTGATAATCTCTTATATAATTTCACTCGTTTCCAGAATGTTATTTGACTAGAAGACAGACCTGATTCTAGAAATATTTCCGCTCTGAATTTTGTTAACTGGTAGATTTTCGCTTGAATCGAAGTGCGTTATTCTTTTCAAGCAGAGCTTTACTTTATAAACTTGCTGTATATCATTTTGATTTTTCATTTCTCAACTGTGTGTTTTGACTTACACAACGGGTAAGCATGGCGTGTAACCAGAAATTAGCAATATTGTGGTTGTTTTCGAAATGAATTTTTACTTGCCGATTTTACTGATTTTCGAAGATGTTTGATAGCTGAATTTGAAGAATTTTCAGTTATAACGAATATGGGAAATGATTTTGAACCCGATTTTCAAATAATAAACTGTTGTTTAATTGGTGATTTCAGATCATAGCTAACTTCAGATCTTATACTTGGAGTTATCGGTAACTGGAATATTGATCGAAAGACGAAATTATTTTATTGAGTAACACGTGTTAGTTGAAAAACTAGCAATCAGCAAATGTGTAAATTACAAATATTAGAAATTTCTTATCGTGGTATCTCTCACAAAACAGAAATCTTCAAAATATACGTTTTCATGTGACAGACAGAAATTATGCAATTTTTGTTAGCTATCAAAGCAACATGTCAATTATCAACTGAATACAGGATATTTTCCTTGAAAAGGACATTTAATGAAGACTATGGAGATATATGATTGTTTTACTAGCTTACTCTTCTCGGGAAAATGCAGCAAAATGAATTTTTCGACTAGAAGTAGGTAGCCAAACAGCTATTTTTAACAAAATTTCCATAGGTACTCTCAGTTGTTTATTGAAACAAATCTACGTGAAATATTAAATTATAAACGACTGAATACTGGATGTTAGCACGTGCATATGAACTTTCTCAGCTAAAATCACTTGAAACTCGTGTAGTCGCCCAGGGAATATTTCCTCAGCATGTATAACTTTGACATTCCGACTCATTCTGAATATTAATCACGAAAATCTTCTTTTTCAGAGTTTCAAGAATTTAAACAAGCCGTTATTCGGAGCAGATGTATTAGCGTGATTTGAAACCTCCGATGCGCCTGTAGCATAACAACCAGTTGGATCTCGCTGCCCACACGTTCCGCAAGATGCCAGGATTGCAACCAAGCTGCATCGCTCAACCAAAATCCTGAGCGCTGACAGAGAACGTGCTACGCAGGAAAACCAACCGACCATTTTCAACGTCTGTTTTTCGCACAATGGCCGCCAACAACAGGGCGATGTTTCTTCGTGCACAGCAACACATTAAGGAAAACAAGAGGGAAAGCCCAGAAGGAAATGCTAATCTATCCGACGACTCGTCCGTAGAACGGATTCTGCTGAGAGACTTCAATTCGAAATACCAGACTCCTTTTAGGATAAAAAACAACAAGTTGAAAAGCGAGCAGACGAACGGGGCTGCTAACATCGAGCAGCAAGAAGAACTGCTTCAGAATGATACGCCGAACCTGGTCAACAATCCTGCGTTCAAAAGTGCAGCTCTTGATAAATTTCGTCGTGCCGGGATGAAGGCCCGACTCGTTCAACGCGTTAATAAAATCGTGGAAGATCGACTAACGGCGAAACAAATATTCTCTCGGTTCACCAAAGAATCGACACTGCACGGATTTCGATTTATATTCACGAAAACGTTTTACATTCGTCGGTTTATATGGTTTGTGATAACAGTGATAATGGCAGGGATGTTTCTAAAAGAACTTAAGGACAGCATTACGCTATACTTCAACCACCCTTTCTCGACTACTTCTACCATCGAATACAAGGACTGGCTGACCTTTCCAGCTATTAGTTTTTGCAACCTCAATGACCTTCGCTTCTCTAAAGTCAACGGAACTAAACTAGGGGAGGTGTTTCTCAGCAATAATCGCAGGTACAAATTCGACGAGAACCGCACTGGGGACATTGATGGGGAGACTTTAGCGCGGAAAATGAGGGAAGCGTCCCATCGAATCGAGGACATGTTCATGAACTGTATCTGGGAGTTTAGTGACACTGCGGCTAACAGAGCCACGCCGTGCAACTACACGAATATGACGACCTATCACAACACCAATGGGCAGACGTGTTACACGTTTAATTCGGGCAAACCGGGACACCCCCTACTGACGCTGAATGAGACGGGGCTGTTTCACGGCTTCGAGATTCAGATCGATCTGGAGACTCACGAGTACATGCGGGACATTCAGGAAGGGGGGATCAGGGTTTATATTCATGACCAGGACGAGACGCCTTTCAGTTCTGCTGGCTTCGCTGTGCCCCCTGGCTTCAAGACATTCGTCTCTCTTGGTGTTCAAAAGGTAAGTGGCTTTTCGATTATTCCCTTGTTATTGTCCAACCAAAGGGAGGTTGGAACCGGGGGGAGCCCTGCAAATAACACACAATAAGACCACCAAGAACTTGCAATAACAAAAAGTGTCCTTTCTATTTCTTGAAAATTATCCTTCTTGGTTAATGAAAAAGTACCGTTGAAGCGTTGCGCCTTCATTCGAAGTTCAGATGATTCATGTGTCCCTTTCAGAGAATTACTAAATAACTTGGTCATAATGATAACTCGATGGTGTGAGAAGTTGGAATCAGAAAGAAATTAACCAAGAATAAGATCATATGATATCAATCGAGATAATTTGTGAGAATGAAAATGACCCGAGTAGGACTCGAACCCACGACCTCTAGATTTGTACTCTTGAACGCTACCACTGCGCTGCGCAACCGGGGCTACGAGAAACCCAGACTATTTCATTCATTCCTACTCGGGTCATTTTCATTCTCACAAATTATCTCGATTGATTTTCCAAATCCTGCTTCTCCTCAAGTTTACTATATGATATATATATATATATAAATAATTTATATCAAAAGTAAGGCCTTAAGGATTAAATTTTGGTGCTTGAATGAAAGACTAGTTGAGACTAGTTGGTATGTTTTAGGAATCGATGATATTTTGGGAATCGTTTTTATTTCAGTCCCTTTAAAATTAATAAAGTATACCCATAAGTTTTATAAACAATTTGGCTATTATTTTTCTATTCATTGTTGCAACAAAATCATGTATTGTTCATTTAGCAAAATCATATAGTAGTGGGTTCTCTTATACAATATTTTCTAAAACCAGTGTCAGTGAAAGTAACAATTGTCTCAAAAAGACCATTGATAAGAATGCACGATAATAACAGATGATAAGAAATTACATGGAAGATATTGCATAATAGCTTAACAATAACGATCTTTGTAACGCGCACATAGACAAGACGCTGTCTCGAAGAGACAAATATGGCACTTATTACGAGAAGGGAGAGTAGCTGCTGTATCAAGAATATCACTGTGGTTCAGGTGGGACAGCAGCATGTCTCAGCAATACCCTTGTGTCAAAGGTTTCAAAAGAGACATCATAAGCTTTTTCCTTCAAAGGGCCAGTTTGTCTCAGGTTTCAAGAGAGACAGGAGCTTCTGTCTCAAAGGTACCTTTATTACTCAAGTTTTAAGGAGGGTGGAGCTTTTTGTTTCGTAAGGGTAAGTGTGTTTTCAAGTGGGACGCCAGCCTTTGTCTCAAAGAAAAGCGTTCCTGAGTGACACAGGTAAGCTAGTCTACAGGGTATGATGGATGTCAAAAACATCATGGAATCTGAGATGGGCTGAGAGTGAGCAGCTTATTCAGGAACATGCGTTTGAAAAATGGGACCCAGAGTTCAAGACAGGTATTCTACTGTCTCACAAAGGCCAATGTGACATGAGATCTATGACGGACATCACCTTGAGTTAGAAAGGCCAATGTGTGCCCGGTAGATTCGCAGAGTATGCCAAAAATGCGTCACAGGATCCACCAGGGAAAGCCTTTGCCTTAGTAAGCTATCTTATGAGCTCATTAAAGCTCTAGTGACATTTATTACAAGAGGGACAGCAGCTTGTCTCTTAAAAAGACCCATGTGACACAAGCTCAATGAGGGTCAAGACAGTATGGGTAGTGAAATATCTCCCTGTTGCTTGGAGCGGCCATTGAAAGATCTATTCTACAAAGGACGTTTCTGTTGTTTCAAGGTATCCGTCCTATTAGGTTGTCCATTCATGGAATTAACACTACAAATATGAATGACATAACACAGACGGAATGGAAACCTCAACTTCGCCCATATTTTCCTATTTAATTAGATCTAATCCATGTTCATCTTTAATTTCGCGAGTGCACATTTGTGATTTGTTATCAACTAGCAAACTCATAACATCACCTGCCTTCCTCTTTCGGAAACCGAGCTGAACAAAGCTCGCAATAATCCTCTTACAATACGAATCAAGATTCGACCGACTCCACTCAATTCATTCATAATATACACTCGTTTTTTTATCAGAGATTATGCTAAATCTTCGCATTTGAGTTTCTTGTTTGCTTTCACCCCAATTATGCGAGGAAATTTATCTCAGTAAGTGTCTTAACCACCCTGGGGGATGCCTGTGAAGTGCTGTGGGGGATATCATTCAGTGCTATGGGAGAGATCATTCAGTGCTATGGGGGATATCATTCAGTGCTATGGGGGAGATCATTCAGTGCTATGGGGGAGATCATTCAGTGCTATGGGGGAGATCATTCAGTGCTATGGGGGAGATCATTCAGTGCTATGGGGAGATATCATACAGTGCTATGGGGGGATATCATACAGTGCTATAGGGAGGTATCATACAGTGCTATGGGGAGATATCATACGGTGCTATGGGGGATATCATACAGTGCTATGGGGGGATATCATACAATGCTATGGGGGGATATCATACAGTGCTATGAGGGGGATATCATACAGTGCTATGGGGAGATATCATACAGTGCTATGGGAGGTATCATACAGTGCTATGGGGAGATATCATACGGTGCTATGGGGGATATCATACAGTGCTATGGGGGGATATCATACAATGCTATAGGGAGGTATCATACAGTGCTATGGGAGGTATCATACAGTGCTATGGGGAGATATCATACGGTGCTATGGGGGATATCATACAGTGCTATGGGGGGATATCATACAATGCTATGGGGAGATATCATACAGTGCTATGGGAGGTATCATACAGTGCTATGGGGAGATATCATTCAGTGCTATGGGGAGATATCATACAGTGCTATGGGGGGATATCATACAGTGCTATAGGGAGGTATCATACAGTGCTATGGGGAGATATCATACGGTGCTATGGGGGATATCATACAGTGCTATGGGGGGATATCATACAATGCTATGGGGGGATATCATACAGTGCTATGAGGGGGATATCATACAGTGCTATGGGGAGATATCATACAGTGCTATGGGAGGTATCATACAGTGCTATGGGGAGATATCATACAGTGCTATGGGAGGTATCATACAGTGCTATGGGGAGATATCATACGGTGCTATGGGGGATATCATACAGTGCTATAGGGAGGTATCATACAGTGCTATGGGGAGATATCATACGGTGCTATGGGGGATATCATACAGTGCTATGGGGGGATATCATACAATGCTATGGGGGGATATCATACAGTGCTATGAGGGGGATATCATACAGTGCTATGGGGAGATATCATACAGTGCTATGGGGGGATATCATACAATGCTATAGGGAGATATCATACAGTGCTATGGGGAGATATCATACAGTGCTATGGGGAGATATCATACAGTGCTATGGGGAGATATCATACAGTGCTATGGGGAGATATCATACAGTGCTATGGGGGGATATCATACAGTACTATGGGGGGATATAATACAGTGCTATAGGGAGATATCATACAGTGCTATGGGGAGATATCATACAGTGCTATGGGGAGATATCATACAGTGCTATGGGGAGATATCATACAGTGCTATGGGGGGATATCATACAATGCTATAGGGAGATATCATACAGTGCTATGGGGAGATATCATACAGTGCTATGGGGAGATATCATACAGTGCTATGGGGAGATATAATACAGTGCTATGGGGGATATCATACAATGCTATGGGGGGATATCATACAGTGCCATGGGGAGATATCATACAGTGCTATGGGGAGATATCATACAGTGCTATGGGCGGATATCACCAGTTCTTTGGGCGGATATCTCCAGTTTTTAGAGGATATTCAATACTGTAGAGCAATATCATACTCCACAGTACTTATGCTTTTCCTCCACAGTAGGATTGAATATCCTCCACAGTGCTGATGATATCCCTCACAGCACTGATGATAACCCTAACAGAACTGATGTTACCCCCACAGAACTGATGGTATCATCATACAGTGCTGATGGTACCCCCACAGTGCTGATTGTATCCCTCCACAGGACTGCAGAGACGTTCCCAGGGTGAAAACGTGAGGCTCCGTTGTGAGATCTCTTAACCGTACAAAGGATTTCAGAAATACTGCTACAAATATGAGGTGATGTATCTTTGCCATGCCATTAAAGTGCACAGAGCTGTTTTTGACACCCTTCCTTGCAAGACAACCTACACCGAAGGGCAAATTACTTCAATGAAAGTTTACGAGACTCTTTGCGATTTTTTGAGATTTTTCAAGATTTTTCAGGCCAAATTTGTGAAGATTTTCAAGATTTTCTGAAGATTTTGCAGATGTTAAAAGATTTTTAAAGATTTTGAGCCAAAAGTGTACGAGATTTTTGTGAGTGATTTTCCCCTCGACCTAGACGAAATCCCCTGACAAAATTTATCTGATTTCGAATATTTACCCCTACAATCTCTTATTAAAAACTCGGGCGTGTTTTCTAGTCTGTTTACATTTGAAATTCAACTGCAAAAAACCTGCTCGCCGTCACCTCAACCAACATTCATCTATTTAGAGATACTCAAAGTGATGTCATAGAAAAGCCTTTTTTAGACTTTTTTTATACCTTACAAACACTTAAAAAAAAGGAATGCAAACTTGTTTTTAAGAACGCACTTTTGTGCGTATAAGAACACAAGCTTTGATGTGGCAAGGATGGCTGAGTGGTTTGATCACTCAAAACTTGCCTATAGGGGTGTGGGTTCAATTCCACCTTCAATTATGTATGTCAGATACAGGATGTGGAGATAACTTCCAGCTCTCTGTTATTACAGAGAGAGATGCAAAAGAAATCACGAGTTATGGTCACATTGAGAGGAAGGACCGGGGTCGCACTTCACCGATTCTGTGTTGTGTTCGGTAGAAACTCACTATTTAATCTTTGAAACTGTGATTCACAGAACAGCGTTAAGCCGGAGCAAAACACGGTACCAATCAATGACTGTTAAATTACAATTTGTCAATCTCGTTTTTCAGATCTTCTCATCCTGCCAGATCCCCGTGTTAAAGCCGATATCCCACCGAAATCCTTCGGTATTTCCGCTCTTCATGACTAATCCTAGATCCCGCGGATATTTATTGGCATAGGAGCCTTCTGTATTCTTTAGATTAAGATCAAGAATATTAGTGTTTTGATGTACAAATGCGTCATCGTAAACACTCATAATCCCTCATTCGTCAAAAGCCATCTTACCCGAGCATTCTGCCAAAGCCCTCTATTCATTGTTGGGCACCACACTAATAGACCTCCGCACCTCCGGAAAAGATCTGGGAGGTAATGCGTTGACAAGACAATATCAAGTATTTTACCGGGGGCTAAATACCAAACGAAACATTACCTAAATCAGAGCTTTCTCTAGGAATAATGTCTAGCTTCCCTCGTAATGCTCAGAGAAATTGACAACTGGTGATGATTGGTTGTTATTGTGCTACCTTGTACCTGGTTTGAATGTTTGTCGAATCAGTTCTACGACTGGAAAGATTCCTAGGAAGTTTTCCATCACGATAAACAACTGCAATCAATGATAACAACTGCAATCAATGATAACAACTGCAATCAATGATAACAACTGCAATCAATGATAACAACTGCAATCAATGATAACAACTGCAATCAATGATAACGCCTGCAATCAATGATAACAACTGCAATTAATGATAACAACTGCAATCAATGATAACAACTGCAATCAATGATAACAACTGCAATCAATGATAACAACTGCAATCAATGATAACAACTGCAATTAATGATAACAACTGCAATCAATGATAACGCCTGCAATCAATGATAACAACTGCAACCAATGATAACAACTGCAATCAATGATAACAACTGCAATCTATGATAACGCCTGCAATCAATGATAACAACTGCAATCAATGATAACAACTGCAATCAATGATAACAACTGCAATCAATGATAACAACTGCAATCAATGATAACAACTGCAACCAATGATACTCCTACTCACCAGTGAAAAATCACACAAAACCACCACCATTTCACCAAAGTAGTGGTCATATGTTGCAAGCGAACAGCCAAGTTATAGTATAGAAGTGATGTAAGTTTTAGAGATGATCAGACTTCAATAGTGCCTTATCGATAAAAAGATAGGATTACGAGATAAACTAGATATACGAGCATGAACTATAACCGAAACGTTTCTTCACATACTCATTTGAGAAGTTAAAGTTAGTTGACGAACATAAAACAACGGTACTTACACAATCTTGATAATTCAATTCAATAAGAAAATGACATTAAAATAGATAAGCCAATCAAATTGTCTCCAGAATGAGTTCTGAAATCCCATTGGTCGAGAAGCTAAATCTATTTTTAGGATACCTAGACCCCTTGTATACGCAACTCAAAAGTTTTCATTTACGTCGTCAACTAACTTGAAGGAAAATATTACTTTGAAATATTTCTATAATATCTTACTTTAATGGTTAATGATAAACATAAGAGTAAATGGCGATTAAGAATAAAACTTGGAACGGGGCTTTACACAGGCCATGCTCGTCTTTCCTTAACTATTCTTTTATTTCTTTCCCTTTATTTGGATACATTACCTGCATGGACAGATGAAAACACGAAAGAAAATGCGTGTTTTTTGTTTATCACGGGAGGGACTGACTTGTTTTAATTTGTGAAACGAAATCATCCTCTAGTTATTTAATCCGATGAAGTGTATTTTTGATTAATTTGATCTGTGCTTCTCGCTTTATCGCTCGAGCTTTGCGGCTCATGATGAAGCCATAGAATCAGTTGACGATGGGTATTAGGCCTTCTTTCTGGTGATAAGGAAGAATTCTAGATAGGATAAAACTCCATCCAATTTGCTTCTACGCTCTAATTATTTGTGACGATCGATTTCATTAGAGAACGCAATATATAATGTTACAAGTTATTTTAAGATAAGACGGCGCTGTCAGGAGAGCTTTGTAAGGCCTTCTTTCTATCGACAAGGGTGATATTCAAGTCAGATGAAACTCCATCCAATTCGCTTCTACGATCTAATTATATGTGGCCATTGATTTTATTCCCAAACGCAATATTTCATGATATTACATTTTTATATTGCATCATCGAGGTAATTTTGAGTACAAATGGTTATTGTCAGACGTGTCGTATCAGGCCATGTTTCTAATGACGAGGCGTGGCTTAGAGTTAGCGAAGGAGCCTAATGTTCCTAGTGGGCCCCTGCTTTCGGTAACAGGTTTTTCTAGGCCCCCCTGACCCTCTAATTTACATAGAGGAGGACTTGCCGTCCCTGAATTCCCCTCAAGACACCCCTGCTCTTGATAAGGAAAAATTAAGTCGGTTGACGATTCCTCCTTCTCGCTCTGTGGTCACTCATAATTACCACTGAATATTGATGGCAAAGCTGAATTCAATTATTTTTGTTCCACCGCAGTCGTTTTACATATGCGGTTTAGGTGGTGCTGTCAGCTTGATTTACTTAGATGTTATGCGCAGTTGCATGACCTCAGATTTTGCATTTCTGATCCGCATGGTGCGCACGTCTCACCCGAAATTCCGCTTTCTTGTCAAATTCAGCAGTGTTCAGGATGGCAATCAGTGAAAATTAAAGATTGGTTGTTTTATCCCCTGCTCTTAAGTAAAAATGAGGTTATTTGAATTTTTCATATCTCCCAACTGCGATCTTTTGACTTATAAAACGGATAAGTACCGTTGGGCTGAACGCTATAACGCCTGGTACCAGCAGAGGATAGGTTGTAAGATAATATCACACCGACTGATAAACTCTGCTCCTTCCAAGCCTTAGCTTTTGTGCTGCATAGCACAATTTCTAAGGCACTCGGTTTCTTACCAAGGGGTTTTCAGCTCAATTCTTCCCACCTACATTAACCAGCTCGCTGGCTGCAGCAACTAAAGATCAGTAAATAAAGATTTTACTAAATCTTTGAATCGCTCATACTTCTATGCATACTTTTATTCAGTTATCTTTCCTATCTAAAAACTTTACGTTTGAATCTAGGATGAACAAATGTGAATAGAACCTTTTCACAATGACGCAGAATGTGTTTGAAAGTTAGGCAAGAGATATGATTCCCTACTGAACCAAAGTTTTTCAACACATGATTATGCTATAAGTACAACTACAAAACAACTCCATGCGTTGCTAAGAGCAATGAACGCCTTTGAGATTTGGATCCACATGGTATCGAGGATAGTGATGTTCCTAGATGTATTTCGAAAGAATTGACGTCATTGTGAAAGTGGTCTATTGAAATCATAGATCCACTTGCTATGGAGGGGATAGGGTAGGGTTCCTACAGCTGTCGTTACGATCCTCCTTTACTCAGCAATTATATTTCTTAAGCGTGAGCCTTTCAAAGATCTAGCAGTATGTGCAAATCACTGCAGCCAGTATATTCATTTTACATAGGCTAGGTTTTGACTGACGCCATTATAAACCCTATCGCTGTTACAAATGCATTGACATAACTGTTAAGCCAGGATACATTGAGCCGAGAATCTCGTTATAATTTCTGTACAATGAAGTTGATATGGGAAAACAGCTGCTGTTGTAAATGTTTGCATTCAGCTTCACACGATTTGCCTCACATCTATCGCTTTTTCGATAGCCTTGCCCTCGTTCAGACAAACAGTTTCTTGATTTTTCCTCTGATTGCATCGTGGGAGCAAACATCTTTAAATTGATGAGTTCAGCGATCGAAATTCGCGCCGAATGTTGACTTTTGCGCGGCCCTTATTTTGCAACTGTATTTTCGCATCCTTTAGAAACTATAATGCTAGCTTGTAGAAGAGTGATTGTTTCTCTTCTAGTAAAATTGGTGCTTTATCAATAGTTTGCTTATACAATAACATAGCCTTTTATCGGTACAGAACTTCATAAAGGGCCTGTTTGTATGGTAAAACCATCCCATCTGCCATGTCAAAAGCTAGAGGTACGATTGGAGCTTAAACATAAGTGAAATTTCATCCCATCTCTTAGCTTCATAAGCTGGAAGGTAGGATTAAATTGCAAGCATGAATGCGAGCCATTTCAGCTTTTGGCATGGCAGGTAGGATGATTTTGTCTTTGTAGCTTGTTATGCGGCATTTATTTCGAAAGCAACAATTTGACAAGGCTCATACCGAGACGAGAGCTGTTTTCACGTAGCTGTGCCATTTGTAAATCATCTGGCTGCGCAGGCGCTCAGTCGATAAACTCTGTTGGTTGACAAAGGGTGTTTAAACTCGGAAACTTCGGTCAAAATTACTCGCAGCCTTCTTCATCTTAATGCGCTTATCTGCTTACAAGAAATCGCAGCTGCTTCAGTGCTAGTTTTATTGCACAACTTTGAGATTTAGAATGGTTTAACAAAATCCTTTTTCACCAAGCAAGAGAAATCGAAAATTTCTAACAAAGATATTTTAGGTGTTAACGAATTTATAGACGTGATCCGGTTTAGAATTATTATGATACAGTTATCAATGTTATGTGAACTTTTTTTCCAGAATCTCCGTCAGATTTCAACCTCTCGTATGTTTACGATATACACTAGAGTAGTTAAGCAAAAATCTGTTTCAGATTTGTCTGGCTATTTTGAAGTTCCGTACCATTGAAAGACTGTATTAGAGTAGTTGTGCATAAATGTTAGCGACTGGGGATATCGCAAAAAGGGCATGATGCTTCCAAGCATTGTTTGTTGGTTGGTGAAGGGTCTTCAAACCAAGCACCTCAGTTCAATTCTGATTTGTGGTTAGCAGGTTTTAAGATTTTCTATTTTGGGATATGGAGCAAAGTAGGCCTGTAAAAAAGTCCTTGTCAACTTATTAGTTCCACGGTCAGTTAATTCTAAAAATTGTTAATTCAAAGGCGTCAGCAATTTCCCCAAATTTACTCGCCAAAACGATATTTTTGTGAAATTTCTGACTAAAGCTGTGGCCATTTTAGTTTTTGCCTATTCACCAAAATTGTGTTGCTAGGACGCCATTTAGAATCTTAGTGATGTAGTACCAAAAAGAGGCTAATAGTGGTGGATTGGTGACATGGTAAGGTTTTTACATGAAGGTCTTGTTGAAAGTTGTTTACGAAGCTCAAGCTGTCTTTTTTCAATGAAATTGAAGTTTGAAGAAAGTTTACGTTGCCATTTGAAAGAAGAGTTTTTGTGAGAGTCAAATTGGCAATTTTTTTCAAAACCTTCACACAAAGAATCTTGTTTTCGTATTCAGTAAACAGATTAAGATGAAATTAGATTGATAAAGTTTTATCTATTCAAACGCGTTTCTCATTCAAAGAATTAAAATGTGTCGTTTTACTTCCATCTCTCTGCTTTTGTCATCAGGAAGGGCCTAAATGAAACGACAATGAATTTACAAATTGTTTGTAAATAATTGCAGTATGTTATTTCATATCTCATTTCCTGTGTCTCCGTTCAACCAAACTTGTTTTGTCTATTTTCGTCTGCCTACGACAATAACACCTGTCTTTGAGATAAACAGTCGAATGTTATGATTTCTCCAATTTGTTAGTTTGAATTCATGAACAAGTTTCGCAGTCTAATGCCTAAAACTACCAACATTAGCTACAGAACTACAATGGACTCTCTTTTCATGAGTTGAGAGACTTTATGTGCCTCTTTTTGATTATTTTCAACAAAAGGAAAAAGTGAAAATCCAATATATTTACTTTGATTTGCTCTTCTTTCATCTCAACTACTTTTTATTCAAACTTGTTCATCGTAGTCTCTCCAGCCTCGACACTTGCACACTTGCCTCCATTAAGTATGGCAACGTGGGCCTAACATTATCCTAATAGTAACACAGAAAACTAAATTTTAGGCCAACTAGGATGGTTTTCAGACAATGCAAGCAATTTATAAATAACAGAATAATTTCTTTGTGATTGGTTTAGATTTCACTGTCTTTTGAGAACTGGCTACGTAGGTTATAATTTTTGTGTCATTTCTTTTGTTGATATTTGCTCCGCCATATTAGCCTCATTCATAATTGTTTCCATACATGTTGGATGTGAGTGTAATCGCTGTAAACATAGTCGTTTAAAAGATAGTCGTCTCAAATAACACAACATTAAGTAAAGTAAGTTAGTGGAAGTGGGTTCAGGTCTTACTCGGTTCATTAACTCAATCAAGTTAGCAGTCGTGGGTTCGAGTCCTTCTCGGTTCATTTAGTCCATCAAGTTAGCAGTCGTGGGTTCGAGTCCTACTCGATTCATTAAGTCGATCAAGTTAAAAGTCGTGGGTTCGAGTCCTACAGGGATCATTAAGACAATCAAGCTAGTGGCCTTGGGCTCGAGTCCTATTGAACTTCACAACATTAATCTCTTTAACTTCCTTGTAGATAGAGAATTTGCCACCTCCGTATATGACGCAATGTGGTGCAAGACCCTTGAAGCACTTCAACAAATATAAAAAGTCGAAATGTTATCTGGAGGAGCTCAGCAAATATGTGGCAAGAAAATGCAAATGTAGGGGCACTTTTATGCCTGGTAAGTCTTTTTCGTATTACCCTTCTTTTACCCTTATTCTAAGGGGGCCTATTCTAAGGTCCTGCAAGATTCCGCAAGTTCCATTTTTAGACCGAGAACAATGCGAAGAATTTTTAACGAAAGTTGAGCCAATCATCTGCAAAGAACACACCAATACGCGGTTGTCCATCAGTGCTAAGGTGAAGTAGATTTCGCAGGATCTTCATAGCTCACGAATAAAGTTCAACAGAATTCCTCGCGTTGGACAACTTAAATCCATTATCTGACCCATAATCTCCTTCGTTTGCTCTGAATTGGGGGTGACGAAGGTGTCCTGATAGCAATATGAGCCAATAAGCTTGTTCTTCCAGTTCTTCTTTTTAAGTTGAGGATGAAAAGTCCACTATTTCAATTCAAACCTCCCGCCTAAGGCCGTTTTGTTGCTCTTGCATAGGCGCATGCGTAATGTTGCTAAAGTCCTGAGCAATATGCTCCAACTACCGCACACGATGAAAAAACTACCACGAGTGGCAAAAAATATCAAACTGGTTGGATATTGAAGATATTGGCTCGTGAGTTGAAAATTATGTGAAAATACCACCGCACCAAGGAAGCTAATAGCTGAGCAAAGTGGCAAGAATGCCATTTAGCTCAGCTAAAATCTCTCGTGTGCGCCTAGAATAAGGGAAGGATAATCTAGAAAGTAAAATGATAGTCATTGTATTCAATATGTATCTGCTAGTGAACTCGAAGAGAAAAACTAAACTGCACACTGGCATAAGAAAATTGTTAACGTAGCTATAAGTGAAATCCACGAGTTCTGTTTCATAAGTAACCAACCTCAAGCCCTAGTACTAACGTTCGTTAAAGGAAACAATAGAACAAAAGAATTCATTGTGTTTTACCAGAAATCCTAGTTCTACGTTCTTGGTTCCTTATGTAAAAAAGCATGTATTAAAACGATTGTATCTTTATTACAAAGTTTCTTTTCACCTTACCCATCTTCCTGCAAATCAGGGTTAGATATCTGCACTGCAAACTCCTCTGAGTCCCTGAGTTATCTTTTCCTTGCAATATTGAGAAATGACAAGAAAGTTGTTGTGCAGGGTTGCGAAAGCACTACACACCTTCATACCTGGTTTGCAGAAAGATTCTGACCGGAAATCGAGGAAGCTTTTCTCCTCAAATATTAGATTTCAATGAAATATTCGAGTGTCCCCTGGGCTTAACGCTCGTTTAGATGTTCATGAATTTTTCTTGCTTGAGATAGCCTATGGGTCATTCCTACCACCCAACCAGAAGCCAGTAAAGTTCTCATTATCGCTAGATAGTTCGAAGAAGGGAGACCCCAAGGCTCCAGGGATATCTTGCCGAAGTTTGTTTATACCAGCTCCATTCTGTATTAGGATATGGAAGACGTGAAAAGTCTTATCTGAAGATAATCAGATGGTTGACCGATGTTTTCTTAAACAACTGCAAATCACCTGGCAGCCATCAGAAATTCCCTTTGTTTTGATTATCAGACGTTATTGCCGCACCGTGCGTCCTGTTTGCCTCCCTGCAACTGTGCCTGGTGGCTGTGCGCGCCACGATTTCGCAAGCCTTCTTTTGAGAAGATTAACTACTTCCTTTGTGTTGGTCACAGTGCAACTGTGAAGTGCTGAAGACTATTTGAGTTTTTAAAGCTTCCTACTACCTCATGTGGGTCGAGATACCCTTACGGCAGGTGAATTATTCGTCTTTTTCGCAGCAAACACGTGTCTGATTCGGAATCCCATCCAGTCTTCCTTGACACGTGTCATCCGGCAGGTCCAGTTTCATGCCTGATTAGGCCGGCTACACAGTCGCAAAATGGCCCCAACCCGAAACCCTCAAATTGCAACAAGTAGGCCTCGAGCAAATCTTCTGGTGAGGGTGGTAATACTTTATTGCTATGTCGCTGTGTGTGAGTTTTCTCGAAATATCATATTATTCTGCAATCATGCAATCATGCAATCTGCAGGCACCATGGGGGCTAATTCGAGGGGGGCTTATTTGCAAAAACAACATTTTAGGTGAGGGCTTTTTCGAGGTAGGCTTGTTCGGAGGTGGATGCTTATTTGAGGATTCACGGCATGTGCTATGAAGCATTAACAATCAGGTCATACTCTATATAGATTCATAGTTGGCGCAGTAATTTGTTTCATCATATAACTCTTAACATATACTAAACCTACAAACTAAAATATTTACGTACTAAACTTACAACAACGAAACAAAATTACCGGAACAAATAGATAAGAAAAAAACCTGTTTCAAAGCTAGTACTAAACTTACATTATTAATTCTATCACTCTATCGCCTGTCTTGCAATAAAAAGTTTAGATTCATAAATGCAATATTATTACTGAACCTAAAAATCAGAAAAGATCGAAAAATAGATGAAACGATTGCATATCTTTTTATTCATTCTTGAAGGTTTTCCCGAATCCCAAAGGTTGAAAGAATAGATACCAGGATTAGAGACTACTTCTTCAAGCTGGGGAACATTTGTGCAGTATATTGTGGAGGGAAATCATCAGCAGTTTGTATTTGTGCAGTATATTGTGGAGGGAAATCATCAGCAGTTTGTATTTGTGCAGTATATTGTGGAGGGATATCATCAGCAGTTTGTATTTGTGCAGTATATTGTGGAGGGAAATCATCAGCAGTTTGTATTTGTGCAGTATATTGTGGAGGGAAATCATCAGCAGTTTGTATTTGTGCAGTATATTGTGGAGGGAAATCATCAGCAGTTTGTATTTGTGCAGTATATTGTGGAGGGATATCATCAGTAGTTTGTATTTGTGCAGTATATTGTGGAGGGAAATCATCAGCAGTTTGTATTTGTGCAGTATATTGTGGAGGGATATCATCCGTAGTTTGTATTTGTGCAGTATATTGTGGAGGGATATCATCAGTAGTTTGTATTTGTGCAGTATATTGTGAAGGGATATCATCAGTAGTTTGTATTTGTGCAGTATATTGTGGAGGGATATCATCAGTAGTTTGTATTTGTGCAGTATATTGTGGAGGGATATCATCACTAGTTTGTTTGTGCAGTATATTGTGGAGGGATATCATCAGTATAGTTTGTAGTAGGGATATCATTAGAACTGTGGAGGGATGCAATCAGTACTGTGAAGGATTTCCAGTACTATGGAGAACATCCAGTTCTGTGTAGAGCGTTGAGTACTATGGAAGATATGTAGTACTGTTGAGGAAACCACAACCACTAGGGACTTCACACTCAAAGTGTGCTTGTAGTATTCCTCCAATGTAAACAGATTTTACCCCCCCCCCCCACAATACTGATAGTATCCCCCACAGTACTAATGGTATTCCCCCGTGATAGTGAACATCCTCCAGAACATCCAAAGTTATCCCTCCATACTGCTGATGATATGCCTCCACAGTACTGAACATCTTCGACGGTGGGATCCCTCAACAATACTAATGATAGCCACACCCCCCACCACAGTACTGGAAATCCTCTTCAATACTGAAACTTCTGCACAGCACTGCACAGACGTTCCCAATGTTGTTCTTCTCTATACCCTATACACTTCACCACACTTGATCATCGATAGACCACTAGTCGATAATCAATCTTCGATATAAGCTAGCCAAAGTTGGAAGAACAATTTGTATTCTAATTGACTTAAGTGTAGAAATACAAAGGCTTGGGATTACCCGGAGTGTTAGTCTTAGTGTCTAACTTATTCAAATTTCATGCCTTTTTAAAAGTTAATATGTTCTTAATTCTAAATTCATTAACAAAGCTTCCATTGTTCGTTGTCTAGGTCAAATGTTGAAAATTTGAGATTCAATAAGATCAATCTAGCAAACCTATTTGCTTACTGCAGTGGATATTGCTGCAAGGAATGGGTGTGTTATCCTTCACGAGGGTGGGCACGTCATAGGGACAGCATATCACCTTTCAAGGGGTGGTTTAATCATTTTGCAAGGGGTCAGTATATCATCTTGCAGGCACTAGTATTCCATCTTAAATGCAGTGGCACATCATATCTTATGCGCTGCACTTGCTTACAAGGGGATGAAATATGACATTACGTTGGATGGTGCACCATTTTACAAGTGTAACTTATCATCTTATACATTTGATAAATACACTTACAAGGAGTGGTATAACATCTCAGATACAGTGGCATATGATTTTATATGCATTGCAGTTGCTTACAAGGAGTGGTATAACATCTTAGATACAGTGGCATATGATTTTATATGCATTGCAGTCGCTTACAAGGAGTGGTATAACATCTTAGATACAGTGGCATATTATTTTATATGCATTGCAGTCGCTTACAAGGAGTGTTATAACATCTTAGATACAGTGGCATATGATTTTATATGCATTGCAGTCGCTTACAAGGAGTGGTATAACATCTTAGATACAGTGGCATATGATTTTATATGCATTGCAGTCGCTTACAAGGAGTGTTATAACATCTTAGATACAGTGGCATATGATTTTATATGCATTGCAGTCGCTTACAAGGAGTGGTATAACATCTTAGATACAGTGGCATATGATTTTATATGCATTGCAGTCGCTTACAAGGAGTGTTATAACATCTTAGATACAGTGGCATATTATTTTATATGCATTGCAGTCGCTTACAAGGAGTGTTATAACATCTTAGATACAGTGGCATATGATTTTATATGCATTGCAGTCGCTTACAAGGAGTGTTATAACATCTTAGATACAGTGGCATATTATTTTATATGCATTGCAGTCGCTTACAAGGGGGTGACATGTCGTCTTACATTGGATGGTGCATCATTTTGCAAAGGGGTATTTAACCTTGCAACTGATTGATACACTAACAAGGTTTAGTATTTCATCTTGCATGTGATAAATGCATCCTTTTACAAGGGTGGCATAAACTGTGCATGCACTTTTTTATAATCTTAAATGCAGTGACATTGGTTACAAGGGTGACATATCATCTTAGGGGGAGGCGACTTAATAAGGTATTTCCTGCTGAAACTATCTACATCTTTTCATCAGAGTTTGTAGCAATTTGAATTTTATGGATGCCTCCATATTTCTTATTTTTTTGCAGATAAGTCCTATCCATTGTGCTCTTTGAAACAAACTTTGGAATGCTTGCAGCCTTCAATAAGTGAGTCGAAATTATAATTCTTCTACCTTAATTTTAGTGGATTTTATGGGTCCTGTTGTAGATCATTAGAACATCTGAAATGTAAGACCAAATGTCGCATCAGTGTCAAATCCTTTAAAATGCACTGCTACGACGTAAATTTCTGCTGCAATGCGACTTAAAGTGCCTATCAGGTCATTTCAAAAAAATTGAGTTTAAGCTGTAAAATATTAGATAGATGTGTATTATTGCGTTTTTTCTTCAAAAAAATGTCCTTCCGTTTGAAATACCCCAATGGCGAGTGTTTTTATCTACCCCAGTAGCACCAAATGAACGAAATGTTGCGTGCCTTGAAAAAGGCATGGGGCGAGGGCTCTGTGACGCGTACTCCGGAATCGAAAGTTTGTTTTGATTAGACCATGCGGTTGAAGGCAAGGGATGTTTCAAGTGAACCGAAGCCCAACTTCGAAGATGCCGGACAGATGTGTCATGCTTGGCTGTAACAACAATAATAGCAAGGAATGTAGAGAGAAGGGAGTTTCACTTCATGGAATTCCATATTGGAGTGAGGATAACCCGATGCCAAGCGGCGAAGAAAGCAATGGGTTGACTTCGTGTCCGTGAAACGGGCCTAATTCTAATTCAAGCCTATGAAATATTCCGCGGTCTGTAACCAGCATTTAATAGATGAATATTTTGAAAGACTCATCTCAACACTGCCTGGATTTTCTTGAAAGCTGATAAATACGCTACGAAGAGACGATGTAGGCATAGTTTCTGTGCCTTCAATTTTTACAGCGCCAGTTGAACCAGAGACCGAAGCAACTGCGATTTCACCAAGAAGCAAAAGAAAATCAAGGAAACACAGAATGGTGAGTTCAATTTCAATTTTTTCAATTTCATGCATAAATTCAAGCTTTTAATTACAGGGTTTAGCAATAATAAAAAATGTAATTAAGTATAAGCTTTGGACACTTAAAAAGAACTCAAAAGAGCTATCGAGCCAAGTGCCCTTATGTTTAACTACATGCCAATATAAAAATTTAAGTTACATGAATTGAATATTGGAAACAGTAAACAGTAACAGAACAGCAATGAAAAAAATTAAAGTAAATTAAAATAAAGAATAAAAAATAAGATTAAAAATAAGAATAAAAGCCAAAACACTACATTATAGCAAATAGCAACATCTCAATAACAATAATTATGGTATGAGGAAATTGAAGTCTTTCGTCTAGGAATCGTTTTCAAGGAGCCATAATTTAAGAAACTTTTTGAAAGTAAATTTTGATTTGCAAAGCCTAATATCTTTTGGAATGTTATTCCAAATTCTAACTCCATTGTTAATCACACTATTTTGTAATAAATTTGTCCTCATGATGGGCTGAGAGAAAGAACCGGAGGTTGCTATACTGGGAGTTATACTTAGTTTTGCTTAACTCTGAGACATTTATCACAGAAACATAATTTTCATTGAATTTCCAGCAACAGAAAAGACTCCTATTATTTTTTATTCTAAGAGACTCTTTATTTCAGGCTGTTAGATCTGAGAACGTGACCAACCTCAGCAATAAGAGGTTGAATCAGTAGAAGAAGAGGAGTTAGGGGAGCTAGAGGAAATAGTTGGAGAATATGATGTTGCCAGAAATGTAAACTTAGAACCAGCTTTAAGTCTCAACATTGTCCCATGCAACAATCACATCTAACTAGGCATAAATAAGTAGTTCATAGGCTGGTAGCATTACATTGTCAAGGCATTGGATAGGCATTGAATTGTACATATTTGCTAGAATTTTAAAATCTCTTAGCTAAGAGAGAGGGGAGTGGGGTTACTCTAGTATCCTTATCCTAAACAAATGAGAGTACTCCCTCCCATGGGTGCCCCTAGCCCATTTCTCTGGAAATGTAGATTTGCAGTAGTACCAAGTCTTTGAGCCGTCCAAACTTCATCTAATGTTGACAAGTGTTAGTCAAATGTGCCCAATCTGAATATTGATGAGTTTTTGACAGAAGTTGTTAATATTTCCTTATTCCTTGTAGCATAAAGATGCTGCCTGTCAATCACTCAACTGCATAAATTGTAAACGGTTGGTGACAAAGACCAGAAGGCTTAGAAACTTGTGGCTCGCTAAGCAGATGGAAGTGAAGAAGCTGAAAGTTAAAAAAATTCTCAAGACAAAACAAATTTCGAGATGATTGTTGAGAATACTCAAAAGAAAAAAATAAGCAAATTATACTGTATATATCTATATATGTAGAAACTGTATTTTTATAAAGTTTTGATTGATGTGAAGTAGACCTTGATATGATACCATTCAGGAAGTATAGCAAGCCCGGCGGAAGCTGTCCATAGTTAGGCCAGTTCAAAATAAAACAGTATGTCTGGAACGTACCCCAGAAGAATTTTGAAACCTAGATTCTCTCAGATACAATTTGGTGCAATTTAATATCAGAATTTATGTAAGAATGAATTAAGATTTACGGTAAAAATCTAATTTTTTTAAACAGAGTGACTTGGTCCAAAATTTTGTCCGGCCAAAGCAGAACCAACCGGACCAGTTCCGCTGGGCCTGTATAGGCATATACTACATGATTCAAAACATATGAAAACTTTCCTCAGCATATTTTTGGGCTTTTCAAATCATAATTTTATAGAAGAGTCTACTCAAGGAAAAACAGCCTTGTGTTGAAAAAACTTTTTGGATTTTTCTATTTGAATCTTGTAGTATCTTGATGTACACCATATTATTTATGTTATCAAACATTTCTCTGGTTCTATGTAGTACAAAGATAAACAACTAAATGAAGTAAATACAAATACTGTGATATAGAATGAGCATAGCTTGATAGTGGGCTATAATCGATTCATGTCAAAGTGCTTATATTTTACTTCATTAGGTTGTTTATACAAAAGCTATATTAGAATTCACTCTTCATCTTGTAGCGTTTTAAGGTTCTAAGAAAAGGCCCGGAGAGAAATCAAGCATGTGCGTGTGTTCACTTAATCAAAAACTCAAGACTGAATATTACATGTAACTAGCGTGGTTCTATTCAAGACATACAGGAAATCTCCTGTGGTTACTTACAATACTTTGGATGCTATTCAATATAAAACCTTAACATGGCAATCTTCAAAACCCTTCAGCTCTGTGCCTGGAAATCTGGTTTTTATCCCATGGTACGCACATGCTAGCAATGGGATGCGTTTGTTGTTACCAAGCCGTCCATGGACAAGTCTGGTAAACTCCCTGTATGCCACTGCTCTCAAGAACCTGCAAAAGTGTAACAAGTTAAGACCCCGGCCTAAAGTAGAACAGGATATTGAAATTGTTCTGCCATATGGCTTCAAAGAAAAGTTGACTTGGTATGAATAAAATGCAAAATCAAGGCTCGTGATCATACACAAAACTTTGTTCACTTATTTCCATGCAAAGGGTAGCTTGCTGAAGATATCTATATTGCTTAATATCGCATGGTATTAAAAGAGATACAATAATACACGTTTTTTATAAGAAACCTAGCTTGGATCCTAGCACTAAAAGTTTCTTAATTTTTCACCAGTTTCTTGCACTAAAAGTTTCTTAAAAGTTTCTTATTTTTAGATACGCACTTAATATCAAATTTCGCACTTTCCCTGGCACATTTCTTGTATTAAAGTGAAACCCACCTACAAATACAAGTAGACTCAACATCCTGTGTTCCTCTAAATAAAGACGCGTAGCAAACTTAAATCAAGCAAAATTGTATTGTTGACATATTGCTTTCAGGCTCAGAAAGTCTTCTTATTTATTTCGGAGTTTCTTAAAGATATTGATGTAGTTCTAAAAGTTTCTCAAATTTTTGGGGCTCTAGTACTAGGTTTCTTATAAACCAGTTTCTTATAAAAAAAAACGTGTCATCTATTTCTGGGCAGTGCTGGACACTTTGCCTAGTATTAGGGGGAATGAAATTTCCTTCATAATGTTACTGTTACTTACCAAGATTAAACCGAGAAAGCACTTCATTTTGTTGTCCCTCCTCCTCTCTCCCATTGTTGCAGTCTCTCGACCAATTCTCGATGGCGAGAGGCTCCCCCATGTACGGCCTATCTATCTCGGCATCATCATCAATGGCTACCGCACCTACAAGTCCTTCAATTTCTTCCTCAAAGTCTGTAAAACTTTCACTTCCAGAATTGATTTGCTCTGCTTTTGAATCTGTGCTCATTTAAACGAAATTAACAGCGTTTTGATATTGTTTAGCACACACTGCCTTGCGATTTGCGTTCGTCTCTTCGATAGATAATGCGAATTTTGTTCACGAAGAAAAACATCCTTCCGGAGTACACGTCACACATTCCGCTCGACCCAGACTGCATGTTGCGCAACGTTCTGCAGATTGGGGCACCTTTGAAGCCCCTTTTTAGGGTATCTGAAGGTTGCAAAGTTGCAAAAGTGTTGAAAGTTCGCCATTTATGTACTTAGCTTCGATTTAAGACAATTTGTAGAAAAAAAAATTTCCGACCTGATAGGCACTTTAAGCCTCGATGAGTTGTGCCTTAAAGCCAGTAATTAGCAGTGTTTACAACATCTGCCTCGTTTTGTGATTCTATGGTCATCAAGCTTTCACCAAGCTTTTCTGTCAAGGCTCTCTGTTTTGTTTTTGTTATTACGAATTAGTCGTGGTTTCTTTTTTCTCTGTAAAGCAGCGCGCCGAAAACTGGTCTTGCTCTATTTTTCGCCTTACGTATTTTCTGCTGAATATTTGGTAAACGGATGAAGATAAATTATAATTCTTTATCCGATGATTTTGGTTACAGCACCTAAAATCGCAATGGTATTTTTAGATCGTTCGGATATGCGTCTGGCTTCGTTAATAAAGCTTCTTGTTATTTCGTCACTATTGCAGCTGGTCGACCCACGTGTCAACCATGTGTCACCCATGCAGGGCCGTCGAGAGACCGGCTGGCTCCTATTTCATTTTTCTTGTAATAGCCTTTGATTTAACTTACGGCCCAAGCTTGATAAACTTTGCTTTTTTTAAGACGTCTAGATTACATATTTTTAAAATCCTATATCTAGATGTAATTGAATTCAATTGAGAAAAAGAGCAAATAGGTCTAAACTCCCCTGAAAGAGGGCTCATAATCAATAAACATAGACTGCGTAGATTTTACGAAACCCTGGATCCCTGGACCTCTGGTAACTACCCTTGGTTGACCCCCCCTCCCCCCCCCCCCCCCCCCCCTCTACAGTACTGCACCGATGAGGTTGGGTTATAGACTGTTTAATGAGACTAGCTTTTCTCCAGTTGTATTAAACCTACGTTTTTATGAAGAGGTATTTGAAAGTAATTAGAGGGGAATAGAAACCTTTTATTTGATTAATTTTGGTCTAGATGTTGAAATATTCTCAACAGGGCACAAAGTTTATCTAAATTCATCAGAAAAAGGCCATAGGAGTCAACCATAATGTTTTTCATATGTTGAAATAACCTGATATGATTAGTTTTGAACCTGAAAGATCTTTTGGAAGAGGGTTCGAATCCACCACCAGACTTTCACGTAATGTTTCGAGAGAACTCGTTTGCTCCAGACAAAAGGGAAAAAGGAATTACAAGGTGTGGTTTTCTCGAGAGGAAAGACTAGGGTAACGTTGCTCGACTATTCAGTGGGTCCTTTCTGCTCTGCACGTTAATCAATACCTTGCGAAGATAGTAAGCGTTTATGCCAATCAACTATCGTTGCACTGCTTCGATTAGTGTACGTATTCAGTGGACCTTATGTGCTCTGCAACCATTCCCTTTACCCTATGAAGATAGTAAGATAGAAGATAGTAAGCGTTTATGTCAATCAACTACCGTTGCACTGCTTCGATTAGTGTACCTTTTCAGTGGACCTTATGTGCTCTGCAACCATTCCCTTTACCCTATGAAGATAGTAAGATAGAAGATAGTAAGGGTATTTGCCAAGCAACTATCGTTGCACTGCTTCGATTAGTGTACGTATTCAGTGGACCTTATTTGCTCTGCAACCATTCCCTTTATCTTATGAAGATAGTGAGATAGAAGATAGTAAGGGTATTTGCCAAGCAACTATCGTTGCACTGCTTCGATTAGTGTACCTTTTCAGTGGACCTTATGTGCTCTGCAACCATTCCCTTTACCCTATGAAGATAGTAAAATAGAAGATAGTAAGCGTTTATGTCAATCAACTACCGTTGCACTGCTTCGATAAGTGTACCTTTTCAGTGGACCTTATGTGCTCTGCAGACATTCCCTTTACCCTATGAAGATAGTAAGATAGAAGATAGTAAGGGTATTTGCCAATGAACAATCGTTGCCCTACTTCGATTAGTGTGCCTATTCAGTGGACCTTTTGTGCTCTGCAACCATTCCCTTTATCTTATGAAGATAGTAAGATAGAAGATAGTAAGCGTTTATGTCAATCAACTACCGTTGGACTATTTTGATTGTTGTACCTATTCAGTGGACCTTTTGTGCTCTGCAATCATTCCCTTTACCCTATGAAGATAGTAAGGTAGAAGATAGTAAGGGTATTTGCCAATCCACTTTCAACAAAATCAGATCAATTCCTCATTCTTGCAGAGACCTTTGACCAAAGAGCAGGAGGCGCATGCCCAGAAGACTGCCTGTCGACTCATTTCAGTGCACAACTCTCCTACGCAAGATACGTTTCCAGACCCCCAATCGGAACGTCGAGAATAATGGTTCCTGAAAGATTCAAAGCGATGAATTTGTCCTATTCGCAGCTGGAGACCCAGATCAGGTGAGTGTTCGATCAATTATGCAGGGTCTATTAAACCCAATAATTGTTGCATAAACAAGTTATTAGCTCTAGTTAGTCATTCTACAATTTTCAATTGGGAAAATTACATATCGTTGATTATACCTTCCTATCGTTGATAACAGGCTATTTCATGTTTCTTTTTATGTGCTCTTGACGTACGATCGCTTTGTTGATTTTCATGTTCAGTACCTATTAAGATATGTGAAATGAAACCATCTTATCTACAGGTGCAAGAGTTTGTACAATAAGGCTCTTTTTGAACACATACAAATGTATTGCCGTCTGAACTATTAATCATCTAAATTTCCCCTATAAGATCTAATTTAAGAAGATTCTGACTAATTGTTATGTAAGCGCTAAGCAATTTGGAATTCTCAAATTTACCTTTTAGCTAAGCGATTTAAATACTGAGTGTGAGCTAAACTTATATGAAAAATTACCTGTGGTAGAGAATGGTAGACAATTGCAATGACAGAGAATGGTAGAGAATCACAATTGTAAAGAATTGCAATTTTATAGAGAACTGTAATGTTGTAGAGAATTGCAATGGTAAAGAATTGCAATGGTAGAGAACTGTAATGTTGTAGAGAATTGCAATGGTAAAGAAGTGCAATGGTAGAGAACTGTAATGTTGTAGAGAATTGCAATGGTAAAGAATGGCAATGGTAGAAAATTGCAATAGTACAGAGAATTGCAATGGTAGAAAATAACAATGGTAGAGAATTGCAATTGTATAGAGAATTGCAATGGTAGAGAATGGCAATAGTATAAAATCACAATGGTAGAGAATTGCAATGGTAGAGAGAATTGCAATGGTAGAGAATGGCAATGGTAAAAAATCGCAATGGTAGAGAATTGCAATAGTATAGAGAATTGCAATGGTAGAAAATAACAATGGTAGAGAATTGCAATTGTATAGAAAATTGCAATGGTAGAGAATGGCAATGGTAAAAAATTACAATGGTAGAGAATTGCAATGGTAAAGAATGGCAATAGTAGAATATCAAATTAGTAGAGAACTGCAATGTTGTAGAGAACTGCAATGGTAGAGAACGGCAATAGTATAGAGAATGGCAATAGTGTAGAGAATGGTAATGGTAAAAAATCCCAATGGTAGAAAATCACAATGATAGAGAATTGCAATGGTATAGAATGGTAATAGTATAGAAAATTGCAATGGTAGATAATTGCCTTAATTCAAAAGCTTCATATTTTTAAAAGAATTATTCTTTTTTTCAGAGATAACATTGTCTACCTCATATTTTTCTTTCCTGAGTTGAGGGTTGAAAATGTCAAACAGACCTCGACGTATGATTTTTACAAGCTTGTCGGTGAGTATAAACGCATTTCACATATCTTTGAAGTATCGTGTATGCCATAAAAGGGTAGACCCGTTTGATAAGCCATTATAAAGCAAATACTACTTCGAACGCACTAAAAGTAGTTTATATTAATGCCAAAAATATCAACTTAGATATGTTTAATTAGATTTTTCTCAACGAAAATTCAGATTTGCCAATAGATATTTCAGATATATCCATCTCGTAATTAGAGAGAACAAAGAAAACAAGCTTCAGTCTTTTTACCTATTGTCTGCAAAATAACAAACTAACGAAATCCATCCAAGTAGTGCTTCCACTGATATGAATTTGATGCAAAGCTGCAAAAAATATTTTCTTTCGGGAACCTAGGAGCTGATGAAAATCACTATGTGATACAAAAGTGCCCCTGGAAATTACGTTTATGGTCAAAAAAGACTTTAGAGAAATCTTAAAGGGACTAAAGAAAAAAGCAAGATCAGCAAGGGCTAACTAAGGTGGCACCCTGATTGCTGAAGAAGTGGAACTTTTAGTTATGATGACATCTGATTAAATGAAAATGCACAATTAGAAATATTTTGAGATGGAAATGTCTTGTATTCACACCTATGATTAGTAAACTGGGTAAAATTAATTTTTCACCAAAATTGGGCTGAAAAGTTTCTGCCAGCCCAAAAAGAAGTTTTGGGATCCTAGTTCTCAAGTTCCGATGCTTTTTGAATCTCTGATTTGACGATTTCATGTTTCCTTGCGTGTTGGGCTACTTGCCACCACTACTTGGGACATCTCGGTTCTGTTTTCTGCAGCTTTGTGATGTTTTAGAAATAGTGAGGCAGCTCTGTCTGAAAGAACTTTTGCTGGATCATCGTTGCAGAAAATATTCATATCTAAGTTAGTATTTTTGGTATCGACCTACACTACTTCTTGTGTATTCAAGGTAATATCAGCAAGGTAATATTAAGTAATTTTTGAGACGGGCTTGCAAGGTTCTATTTTAATGAAACGTTGCTTAACCTAACTAAGGCAACAGTCAACCGATCCTAGAATTCACCTCTATTCAACATGATATTTAAAGGATTAAAAGACCCTTTGCCAGCCAACAAAGTTTTTTTCAATACATGCAGTAAATGAATCTCTATGTCAGAAACTCAAATTGCACAACTAAAAACATATCTTGTATGTAATGAAACTTGTCAAGATGTTGCATTTCAAAATGCATACTGCAAATAGTGAACATTCACGAGTTCCTTCTTGTCAAAATGATTGAAAGAGCACTATCGCCGTGGGAAACGTCTGTGCAATACTGTGGAAGATATCATCACTAATGTGTTGGGATACCACTAGTACTGTAGAGGATGTTCAGTACTGTTGAAGATGTTCAGTACTGTGGAAGATGTTCAGTACTGTGGAGGGTGTTCAGTACTGTAAAGGATGTTCAGTACTGTGGAAGATGTTCAGTACTGTAGAGGATGTTCAGTACTGTGGAAGATGTTCAGTACTGTGGAAGATGTTCAGTACTGTGGAAGATGTTCAGTACTGTGGAGGGTGTTCAGTACTGTGGAGGGTGTTCAGTACTGTAGAGGATGTTCAGTACTGTGGAAGATGCTCAGTACTGTGGAAGATGTTCAGTACTGTGGAGGGTGTTCAGTACTGTAAAGGATGTTCAGTACTGTGGAAGATGTTCAGTACTGTAGAGGATGTTCAGTACTGTGGAAGATGTTCAGTAATGTGGAAGATGTTCAGTACTGTGGAGGGTGTTCAGTACTGTAAAGGATGTTCAGTACTGTGGAAGATGTTCAGTACTGTGGAGGGTGTTCAGTACTGTGGAAGATGCTCAGTACTGTGGAGGATGTTCAGTACTGTGGAGGATGTTCAGTACTGTGGAAGATGCTCAGTACTGTAGAGGATGTTCAGTACTGTGGAAGATGTTCAGTACTGTGGAGGGTGTTCAGTACTGTGGAGGGTGTCCAGTACTGTAGAGGATGTTCAGTACTGTGGAAGATGCTCAGTACTGTGGAGGATGTTCAGTACTGTGGGGGATACCATCAGTACAACGGAGGGTACTCACTACTTAAGATAGGAGTACCATCAATATTGTGGGGGATAATATCAGTGCTCTGAAGGATATTCAGTACTGTGGAGGGTTTTCACTGTCAGAGAATACCATCAGTACTGTGAACGGATAACAACATTACCTCTGATATCATCAGTACTGTGAGTTGACACCATCAGTAACTGTGGGGTGATATCATCGATACTGTGGGTTGACACCATCAGTACTGTGAGGTGATATCTTTGGTACTGTGGGGGATATTCAGCTTGCAAACAATGTTTGTTGGTCGGGTGTTTAAGGGTATTTAACATGATCACTTCTTTTTTAAGGTGATGTTGGCGGTCAGTTGGGGCTGATGTTGGGAGCCAGTGTTTTGACTCTGGTCGAGTTCATCGATCTTCTCGCCTTCATATTTTATCATCAAATGCTCAAACTGACACGGCTGAGGAAGAAGAAGCAGCAAGATAGCTTGAACATGAAGAACAAAGAGGTGAATGGGAATAGCACCAGAGATGGATCATTCGCCGATTTCTAACACCACCACGATGCCCAGGTGAGCCTTTGCTTATCAAAGAGTACAAGTCTGTCGACCCTTCCCGCTCTGGTCATTGGTTCAACAGATGATACGGGTGTGCATGTACACAATGATATATATGGAAGAACAGCATCGTTTATGGTGTGACAATGCGATCCTCGTTAGAGTTTTGACTCTTAGTATCTCTAGGGGTGAATAGCCCGGTGATAGATCGCCAATTTTTGGAAAGGTCTGATGGATTTGGTCTTTGGAATCTCGATCTGGGTTCATTCCTTGGTACTTTCATTCAATAAATTACCATTTATCAGGTCCTATTATGGGGAATTGAATTTCTCAAGGATCTGATAGGAAAGGAGCAAAAGGCCAAAAATGATCACTGCCCTATGCTTTATACGTAACAATGAGTCTTTTTCCATATCAGCATGGCTGTTATTTCAAACAATCAGCTAATTTCTAGCACGAGGTTGCAAGTTTTTCGAACAGGGCCAAATTCAAGACTGTTAGACGCATAGCCGTTTTTCGGGGAAATTGCAGAGGCCTCCAGATGCAATTCTTAAGCATTCAGGTGCGTAGTAATAAAATCACTCATTTTCATTAGAAAAAGCAGATGAGTTGATTCGCAAAAATAGAACAATCTTTTAAGTCTACCTCTGAATTTAGGCCTGCCTTGCATGCTGTGTCCGGGCATGAATTTCAGTCGGTTAGTGTTCTGATAAAGAATAGAGGGTTTCGATAGGCATAACCCAACCGACTATATGGTTTATGTGGGCTTAATGCTGATTCCCTGCCATATGTTGGAAATGTTTTGACAACTTCATTTATCATGCACCGAACAGCTTTTCCGCTATCTATCATCAAAAGTGTTATCATCTGCATATCACCAATCCGTTAATCACTTGGATTCCAGTTGTGTTTTCTGGTTGGTCCTTCGATAAGCACTTCACTTGGTGGACATGCTTTCCTGACTTATTCCACGTTTTATCATCTCTGTTCTCGCGAATCTTCGTTGAATTTTTCCGCAATCCTTTCAGTGCATTGCTAATTGGTATCAGTGTTAATCAATCAACTGAATGGTTGTTGTTTTGTTGTTCTTTTCATTGAGTGAGGTGTGTGGCCTAGTGGCCTTGGCGATTTGCTATATGCTGCTGTAGCTAAGCTTAGTGGTCTGAGGTCAACACCTGGATGGGTGACCTGCGAGGCTTAACAACTCACTCCAACTTCTTTGGAGGAAGTTAAACTAGGGCTCCCGTGTCCCTCCTGGATATAAGGCCCCTGGCCTTTCGCAGGCTAACATGTTGAATATAGAACTACTCACATTATATTATATATATAGGATTTTTCAGCTAATTTGAGCGCACATTACGTGCCAGTTTCAGAGATGGGTCTAATTTAGAAAATAGACAACCAAGTCTGTCAGAAGCCTGAATTTTTCCAAGAGCTTCTGCACAAACTCCTGTGGAAAGCTAAAAGAAACCCACCATTTTTGCTCAGTAGTCCCTTGACGAGATTAGTTCAACACATAAACACCTCAACGTTGCGTACTGTTGGTACTTTATGTATGTAAATCAAGTGGGTATGACATCCATATTGACTGCAGTAATCAGGGCCGTGAAAAATAGCTTGGTCGGGTAATACTGTTTGCTTAAATGAATTTTAATTGTAATTTAAATGTGAATTTTTATTTGTGTTCAAATCCATAAACATTTGGTATCTAAAATGGATGTGTATAAGTCAGGACTTTCTTAGTGCCTATTTGTTATTCAATGTTGTCAACTCATTGCTTGAGCAACTTTTGATAAACACTTCAAGGCCACCGCGCGAACTTGTTGTCCTGATTTAGCTCGCTCGCCTTTAGTGAGTTCGAGACCTTATGGGGAGTTATCAGAATCGTTGTAGCTCATTTGAGTAGATTTCCCTGAGCCAAACCATAGATTGTGAATTGATACAGGCCCGTAGCCTTTAGAGCCAGTCTTGAAGACAGTAAAGATATTTTTGTAGAGGAGTCGTAAGGCTAAACAAAAAAACTAACAAATACATCGCAGGAACGATAAAATTTAGAATTTAGGCCCATTAATTTTTCAATCATAAATGTGCTGTTTTCACAATTATACACATCGATATTTTCTCATGTCAATTATATTCCAAAGGGTGCAACACTGAGAGATAATAAAACCTTTGCTGTTACTTTTCTGGGGTGACCAAAAGCTTATTCGAATTGCACTAGGGGTGCCAACGGTTACGGGCCTGCATTTATATCGTTCTCGTACCAACACTTGCTAATACAGAATATCTGTTTGAGCTTACCGGACTTGTAATCAAAGAGGGGCCGGCGTTTCATCTATTGACCTAGGTTACTGGTTCCCAGACTCCTTTGTCTTGTTATGCGGGTGGGATCAGCACTGATTTTAGCATCAAAATAACTCGACGCTTGAAACCGCGACGCAAGATGAAATGGAAATTTTAAAGAGGAATGGAAAAAAGACGAATGGGTAATAAAAATAATGGAAAAACAAGCCTTATTACACGAAGTCGGGGGTTTATTACGTGACGATTCCACGATATTAGCGTGCGAAGAGAAACTAAAAGCAACGAACGATGAAGCGCAAGAACTACCCGCTAAGACTAAAGGATGCTGTTTTCGGATTCCTAAGCGATATGCTTTGTGTTTTCTCGTTTTTCTCGGTTTTCTCATCATGAACAGTGAGCGATCGTGCCTTAGTGTGGCCATCGTCGCGATGTCGTCAAAAAGGCGGATAAAAGTCGATGGCAAGTGGACGACAAAGGTAGCTATAAAACATTCATACGATTTGTTTTCAACATAAATGTATAAAAACTAATTGTGCATTTTTAGGCCTTGAATTGTCTATTCATTTCACGAGGTAATAATTTTCATGAGAAAATACCCCTAAAAAATCCTTCACAAATTTCATGTGATATGATCAACAATACAGCATCCAATAACTTAAATTTAATGCTGAACTTTTCAAACCTTTTGGATTGCATCATGCAAAACTAGGCCTAAATTGCCTCATCGTTCAAACACTGATAACCCTTCTTCTAAATTATCTGATTTGTATGCAATTTTCTCAGAAGATCTACAACTGAGCATCTTGCCCCCTACTTTTACGCTGAAATCTTAGGCCTATATTTTTTTATTTCTTCAATTGCTTCAGACCACTCGATTCCAACATCTTCAGGTTCTGCAAATTTGCCCTCTAGCACAAAGGAATCTGGGAGATATTATCCCAGGGCCCCTTGCGAATTCAAAGAAAAAGCAGTGCAGTAAGCGATGCTCAAGGGGTAAAATTGCCTTAATCCAAGATGGTAGAACCGATTCGAATGTGGTCCATTAGAAGTAATTGCTTAGTGAAAATTGGGTTATTGGTATTTTATCTGGGCAGATGGAAGATATGATAATTCAAGGCTTTACAAGTATTGTAACGTAGCTAGCGCCGATCAATCGTTTAGTTCTTAGTTTTTGGTTCTTAAGTAAGTCGCCATGCATATGAAGAGCTTTTGGTGTTTAGAATAAAATCTGAAAGGCAGTCGTAAGATAGGACCCCAGCCCAGGCCTCTCCCTCGAATCACGACTAGTGAACTTTGAGCAGATAGCTAGGACGTTTTCTCGCTCAGATCAGGTCGAATGGAGTAAACCACATTTATCAGCCTTATGCATTGCCAACTACACTTCCAAAACAACTTCTATATAGAGTATAAAATCCATATGCGTCTTTGTTATAAAAATTGAAAATGGAATAAAGGTTATCATTTCGATCTTAATAAATTGAATTTGTTTAAACTAAGTTTAAGAGGTTTCTGCAATGATATGAGAATTATGAAGTTTGGTGATAAGGGAAATTAAAGGAAGCTAAATGAAGTTAAATGATAAAAAAGTAATTCTTTCTGGTCTGGCTTTGCATAATTAGTTGCATTGTGTCCCCAACTCATCACTTATAGCAGGGGCGTAGAGCCTGGGGCATCGGAGACAAGTCCCCCAAGATTTTACGAGAAAAAATTACACTCTTTTTTCTATAAGAACAATTTTATAAGAACACAAGCCTCAGATTTTGCCAAAACTTAAAAACAAGCTAAAAACAAACCGAGGCTGACCATTTCAAGGTCCATATAAGAATCATATGAAATAACCACAAGACTGACAAATAATTACAAAACAAGTAAATTGACAGGAGACAGATATATCAGATGGTCAAGGGAGTCCAAATTTGTACCAATTAACACAATTGATAGCAAAAACAGGCTTTCCAATATTTTAAAGTAAAAACAATTTAAGAACATTTCAGGCTGAAAATAGAGGAATAGTTAAGAACAGCCAGCTTCAAATCAAATTTACTGGTTCTTATAAAAAAGAGTGTAATTAAGTGCCCTAATTACTTTCAGAAATTGCCCCTCTTTCTTAACGAAAAAAGTGCCCTTGAAACGTCGTGCCCCCCCCCCCAAACTTTGAGCTTCCTCTAAGTCCCTGACTTGCAGGGATCTATGCGACACGTGTGTGATTTTCCAAGGCAACACTGTTCAGTATTTGTTCTATTTGTGTGGACAAAATCATCCTACCCTCCAGTCCAAGAGCTGAGAGAAAGGACGAAACAGTTAGCGTTTGCACCACCTTTCAGTTTCATCAGCTCAAAAGTGGGATGAAATTGCACAATTAGACATGTGCTTTTGTAATCTTTTATTGCTCTTTTACCTATTCCATCCGACCTTCCCTCCTTCATCCCAGCTTCCAGCATTTAGGTGAGGAAACATCATTACATATAGACGAGATCCCACTTGACTGGGATAAAACGTCTTCCACATGGATAGAGAATGAACAATACAAAGGTTTTGAGATTCTACCCTTTATTTTTCAAAATTCCAAAAATACTTTGAACCAGGGTAGTGAGTTCTTTGCTCTAGGGCTGGAGTTAAGGATGATTTTACGCTGATAAACAGGTCTCCCCTCCCCCCCTCCCCTGGGAATTTGCGTTTCGAGCAAGATTTACCATGTGTTTTAAATCAAAGTTGATCTGTGCGAATTGTCAGCAAACAATTCAATTCAATCTTTCTCAAGTTCTTCAAGATGATATCAAGTTGAATCTTCGACTCATCAACCAAGTCAACAACTTTAACTTGGAATGGTAAACACAACATTAACAAACGACAAGTAACGAGCATCGAAGTCATTTAGTTTAGTCTTGCTTTGATATGGGAACGTAATGACGCTGTGATGACGGAACCATGCCCCATCGACATTTGCTAATCCTGTCACTTATTTTTCAGCCCTCAGAGTTCCACTGGGATTCAAGAATGAAAGGTATCAATATTTTCATTTCAATCAAAATCCATCCTCAACTCTTGACAGAGTCTGTACGCCTAGGCCTAAATGTTTTTGGATTAGTGAGTGAGCTCTTATGATGGCGGATCTCATTGATCTCATTTCATGCAATGCATCATGGGAATATGCCTCTTAGCAACACATAGCTACTGAGATTACAGTGGCCTAAATTGGTCGTAACTTGATTCAAAAGTACAGACTGTAGTTTTGGTAGCAATGCGTTGTCAAGGCGCTCACTCCTATGATGAAATTAGGCTCGCCATCTTTATTAGGAACGTGTATCAAGCTTAGAATAAGGCCTTAGGCACGTCTCCATCAATGAATAAGCCCATCCTCTGGACGTGATTAATGAAGGGAAATGTCAAAAGGATAGCGTGGTACGGCCGAAGGTACTAAAAATGAGACGAATAGAAACAGGTAGGAAACGAGTAGGAAACATCCAGAAACGAATAGAAACAAGAAGTGACAAGTAGGAAATAGGCAAAAACGAGTAGGAAACAGGCAGAAATGAGTTGGAAACGAATAGAAACAAGTAGCAAAAGTAACAACGAGTAGTACACGGCAGAAACGAGTAGGAAACAAGCAAAACAAACAGGAAGCTTAAAGAAACGAGTAGGGAACGGGCAGAAACTTATAGGAAACCAAAAGAAAAGAATAGGGAACGAATAGAAACAAGTAGTAACGAGTAGAACACGGGCAGAAACGATTAGAAAACGGGGAGAAGCGATAGGAAACCAAAAGCAACGAGTAAGGACGGGGCAGAATGGACATCCGCCCCTAATGGATGCATTATATTCCAACTTCTCGTTTCCTAATCATTTCTACTTTCCTACTCGTTTACTACTCGTCTCATGTTTTAGTAAATGCCTGATATCTAAGTCAAATGAATGAGAAACTCTTCGATTGGAGTCATTATCATTCTAAACTTTATCTTTCACCAGGCATCATACTTAGTTCGTTCTTCTATGGCTACATTCTTCTACAAATCCCTGGAGGCTGGTTGGCGCTGAGAATAGGAGCGAAGAGAGTGCTGGGATACTCCATTCTCATGGCTTCTATCATACACACGATGCTACCAATGATAGTCCGATATAACTGTACGTTATTTATTGCTGCGAGGGTCCTTCAAGGTGTTGTGCTCGTAAGTTTTCAAATGTATTTTAGATTATTAGGACCGTTTATTATTTACCGTAAAACCTCGAATAAACCAACACCTCCAAATAAGCCCCTCCAAATAAGCCCCCCTCGAATAAGCCCCACCTAAAATTTTATTTTTGCCTTGTTGGTTTCATAGCTATTATTACATTTCGTTTGAGAAAAAGCCCTTTCTGTCATTTTTGAACATAGTTGATAAAGATAATTTTGTCATTTCTTATATCAACATTTGAAGAAAATAACAAACTTCTGAAAAAGGCCCCCCCCCTCGATTAACCCTATCAAGCCTAGGGGGGGGGCTGAATCAGCCCCCCCCCTAGCAGTTTTCCTGCTGTGTATTTTTGTAAATTGCATCTGTGAGTTTCAAACTTTCTGACTTTTAGTTTTTTTCTTCCTAATAATTAAAAAGTGATATTTTGAAAAAATTGAATTCGTTCCAGGGGTCAACACAGGTCATTTTGAAAAACAGTAAACATCAAAATTCAAATGCGTCCTTATAAAAGTTACACAAGACAAGGAAAATGCATAGTTTTTATGCTCTTTCTGATGAACTACATTTTGTGCAAATCAAACATAAAAAATAGCAAAATGTTACTGCGCATGTGCAACTTTTCCCAGAATTTTATGCTGACGTCAGCACGTTTTATTTGACTCTTTCGTTATAGGAAATATAGTCACAATCACATTTTTCGACCCTGCACATGTATTCTACTCAAAAAACTGTCTGTACAGGTGAAACAACTCAAATATATGAAATAAGAGCAATTCGTTATTCTGGCGATAATAGCGCGCTTAGACATGACGCTCAGAAATATACTGAATTCCATCAAAATTTTGTGTAATATTCATAAAAATGATCTAAAAACACTTATAAAGCCTGTCTGCATCCATATTGAAGTAAAAATTGTGTTTCAGATCCCTTTCAGAGAATTCATACAATCAAATATTAAAATTTCTCAAAACAAAGAAAAATATGATGACGTCATCAAGAGATCACGTGACTTTTCCAAAAATAAATTTGTCAGTTTTTTACATCTTGCTATGGACTATAGTCATGCAAAGTTTCAAGTCTACCGGGTGTGTAAGAAAGGAATTAAAGAGGGGGGGCCGAATCAGCCCCCCCTAGGCTTCCTACAGCTTCAAATACCCTAGGCTTGATAGGGTTAAGCCCCCCTTCGAATAAGTCCCCATCCAAAAATTCATTTTCGTAAGTAAGCCCCCGGGGGCTTATTCCAGTATGTACAGTATGCCTCGGTTTGCTACCGAAGAAAAATAAAACGTTGATGATTTTTGCATTTATCCAGCCATTTCACAAATCAAAAAGGTATTTACCGACCAAAACAAAAGTCGAATAGTTTTACCCAACCATGGGGTGTGTGTCTCTGATTATTAGTGATTTAGGCTAAATTTAGGTAAAATTATTCTAAAACATATTCACTCTGCGGAACATTCGTGCAGTAGCTACTATGAAGGATGTTCATTCTAGCAAATACTTTGGAGGATATTCAGCACTGTGGAGTTAACAGTCAAAGCTCTTTTTGTCATTTCAGGGTGTTGCCTTGCCAACGAATCACGTGATCTGGAGCAATTGGTCTCCTCCACATGAACGCAGTTGCTTGATATCGTTCACGGTTGCAGGTAAAGTGTTTGTCTGCTATTCTTCTGTTAACAATCAATTTCTCTGTTTGCAGGTCTGACGTTATATAACGTGCTAACACAACTGTTATCAATGAAAGTAATTGAATCAAAAGATGTTTCTAAGAATAAGTTTTCAATTATTTAGCTATAATGAACATGCTCTCATATGAATACGAACAGGGCCCAGAATAGTCTTCAAACTTCCTCCGGGTAAACTTTACCAAGGTTCTTCATCACTAAGTTTTGCAATATTCTTGGAAGGCTAAGTAAGTTGTAATTTGCCTACAGAGACAGAATTAACTTATCTCTACGAATGAGCATGAATAAAATAAGAATCTAAAGGACTTCAATGCAGCTAAAATTAACAAATATAAACTGCTATTAGATCCAGTCCGATACCATTCAATTCAAATATGTTGGAGTTCTTACTCAATTTCTCAGTGTTTTTTTACCTTCCTCCGGTCAATGATTGTGCGACCGTTTTGTTTTTTTGGCTATGAATTTCGACCGAAACCTCTGCAATCCACAGAATACGAGATTTTTCTGGCCTAAGGCGTTTTTATAGCGCACTCGTATTCTCTCGGTGAGCGCGAAACCCCAACGATCAGGATCACACCACGACGGGACTCCATATTGAATACTCCCAATATCGCATATAAAAGTGGATCTGTGTTTAGATGAACCCACACCTAAACCATGGTTCAACCTGATGTTTGTTTTTCAGTTGTTAGTTTTCTCCATTTATTCGAATTTTACCAAAACGCATTGGTATAATCGCTTTGGAAATTGATTGTTATTCTAACCGTTGGAGTTTCGTTATCACATATTTTCTCGCAAATTATCAAAAAACTGATGTTATAAAGTAAGCGTTAGATTTTATATTTGTGATAACGAGCGGCCTAAGTTGTAGACAAGAGAAAAACATAACTCGCGTTTTTGACAGCCATCAACTACAAACATAACAGAGATATAAGAATATATTTACAGTAACAATAACAACAATGATAACAACCAGTCTCTATATCAAAGTAACCAATTCAGTATGTTTATGTTTAACGTGCAACCCTTATTTCTAGCCAGAAGTATGGGACCCCGTGTCCCTTCTAAAGGCCCCATGCAGTGAGTTGTTAACTCAACACCTCAAAGGTCACCCATCCAGATGTCTACCTCACATGACCGAGCTTAACTTCATCTGCACCAAGCTAACCCCTTCAGCCGTTCGGCCACTGACCTCACTGTTACTACTGCTACTTTGTGTTGCTTTTAGGTCTATCTGCTGGTATGCTGGTAGCTATGCCGATTTCAGGATTCTTATCGATGTATGGGTTTTCTGGCGGCTGGCCATCAGTTTTCTATTTCTTCGGTAAGCAAACAAGTACAATTTGTTTTTGCTTCATAGAACATTAAGGCAACTCATTTATATTTAATATTGTAAGTTTTACATACACTCGTTTTACATATGCCTAAGTTTATGGGCAGGGGCGTCGCCAGCCCAAATATCCTGGGGTGGACGGGGAGTTACCTGGGGGCTGGGGGCAGAGCCCCCTGGAAATTTTCGTCGACCACGCCTTTCAGAAGCTCAGAGAATGTAGGCAACGCCCTTTCTGCAAGCCCTTTCTGCTAGCTCTGAATGTATATTTCTCGTGCTAACAATGGAAAAATGACAATGACGTCAATATGACTGCAAATACGACTGCCATAATGGTGTCATTATGACAGCCACATTTCTATATGATATCAAACAATGTTATGTCACTTCTAGTCCTGCCTTTCTTGTCTCTCAGCAAAGGGTTCAGGGTGCCTTATCCCCCCTTCAATTTTTTTCAACGGATTACAGCGAATTAGAAAATGGACCTCTGGGAAAACTGGGGTGGACAAGTCCACCCCAGTCCACCCCGTGGCGACGCCACTGTTTATGGGTTGCAACACAGCCTGTGTGTTGATAATCAGGAGGGCACATTATGTGTCATGGTCACATTCTTATATTTTCAATTTACATAACATAGCAATACTCCTGAAGATAATCTCATTGATAATTCCCAAACATTTTTTGAAGGATAGGCAAGTTTATTGTTGATCGTTGACAGGCAAATACGTTTACTATGTTGGTAAGGTGTTGGTTTATGTGCAGAGCACAAAGGACCTACTGAATAGGTAGACTAATCGAAGCAGTGCATTGATAGTCGATAGGCAAATACACCTACTATCTTCGTAAGGTATTCATTCATGTGTAAAGCACAAAGGGCCCACTAAATAGATATACTAATCGATGCAGTGCATTGAAAGTTGACAGGCAATTATGCTTACTACCTTTGTAAGATATTGGTTTATGCACAAAGTGCAAAGGGCATACTGAATTGGTAAACTAATTGAAGTGGTGCATTGATAGTTGATAGGCAAATACGTTTATTATTTTGTCGGGTATTGGTTTATGTGCAAAGCTCAAAGGGTCCACTGAATAGATAAGCTGGACAAGCTTCATAAACCTCCCACATGATCACACTTTGTGTCTTTTTTTGCCTTTTTACCTGGAATCATAGAGAGCTAGCGAATTTACCCTTCTAACTTAATGCTGTGACAGTTCTGAAGGTGGATTCGAACCCATGACCTTTTGAACAAGAGATAAGTGATCCAAACACTTGGCAATCCCACCACAAAGGGTTTGAGGATTAACAGATGAATATTTAACTTATTTAGGTGCGTCTGGAGTCGCTTGGTTTTTCGCGTGGAATTTCGTCGTGTACGAAAGTCCTGAGACTCATCCATCGATTACTGAAGAAGAAAAACAACTCATAATCTCAAGTCGGCCTAAAATCGACAAAACTAAAGATGTAAGTAATTTAGAGTAATTCATGAAATGTAAGTATATTGCTTTAGACCTGCAGTATTGACAAACAAGAGAGATATCAAAGAGTGAGTAGTTTATCTTGTAGACAGAAAAGAAACTCCAGGCTATGGAAAGAAAACCAGTTTATCTTGTAGGAAACTATTCTACCTTGTAGGAAACTATTCTACCTTTTAGAAAACCAGTTTATCTTGTAGGAAACTTGTTTATCTTGTAGGAAATTATTCTACCTTGTAGAAAACCAGTTTATCTTGTAGGAAACTGGTTTATCTTGTAGGAAACTATTCTACCTTGTAGGAAACTGGTTTATGTTGTAGAAAACTATTCTACCTTGTAGGAAACTAGTTTATCTTGTAGGAAACTGGTTTACCTTGTAGGAAATTATTCTTCCTTGTAGAAAACTATTCTACCTTTTAGAAAACCAGTTTATCTTGTAGGAAACTTGTTTATCTTGTAGGAAATTATTCTACCTTGTAGAAAACCAGTTTATCTTGTAGGAAACTGGTTTACCTTGTAGGAAACTATTCTACCTTGTAGGAAACTGGTTTATGTTGTAGAAAACTATTCTACCTTGTAGGAAACTAGTTTATCTTGTTCGAAACATGTTTATCTTGTAGAAAACTTGTTTATCTTGAAGAAAACTGTAGTTGTTTTGTAGAGAGCTATCTTGTATGGGATGTAGTTGAAACATATACATAGGGTAAACACATAACCTTCAAGACTTAGATATTCACTGTGGTCCTGTGCAAAGACTCCCCTGAAAGTGAACTTGAAATAAATAAACATGGATGACTTCGACCCCGTTTACACTAGCACGGATCCAAATGGATCCGTACCCAAACTAGCACAGATAGGCCTCTCGTTTACACTAGACCTGTGGATCCGAACCCATTTGGGTCTGCTATCTGGATCCATTAGGGATCGCTTTCCGAGGTGTACTCATTTGGATCCGTGCTCGTTTAGGTCTAGTGTAAATGGTTGAAACCGTTCCCAAACGGGTACAGATCGAAGGCGAGGCAAATTTGTCTGCGTTTGCCGTTTTGTAATTAGATTCGGGTCAAAGTGCTGAAAACGGGGCTGGACCTGGCTGTGGATCCGTTCCAGTTAACGCGATCTGAAATGGATCCGTTCCAGTGTAAACGCTAGCAAATATGGGCCCGGATCCAAATTGGATCCGTAACCATTTGGATCGGTTCTAGTGTAGACGGGGTCTTTGATTCCACGGGCCTCTCAGAGCTATGGGCCCCCTGCTAACTACCCCGTTAACCCCTCTCTCAATGGTACTGCTATCTACCCTTATTCAAGCTTCACCAAATTCATTGAAATTCTTTTCGTTGACAGGATAAAGTTCCCTGGATGGAAATCATAAAGAGTAGACCAGTTTGGGCAATTATGCTGGCGCATTTTGCCTTCGACTGTAGTTATTATACGCTGCTTGTTTGCATGCCCCTGTTTCTTCGAGATGTTCACCACTTTAATGTTGCGACGGTAAGCAGTTATCCAATATCTTTTCCCAAATAATTTTATTTGTAAATTCGTCAAGTGTTGTGAAATAAAGATTGCATTATGTGAAATATGTGAAAACTTCTGGAAACTAAGATTCAAATTCCGAAGATTTAACTTTCAAGAAAGTCTCGAAAGTAAAATAAAATTCAATAGGAGTCAAACAAAATAATGTGCATCCATAAAGAAAAAAGTTTGGAATTTAAAACCTTTCCTATGGTACAGAGTTGTTGGTTCTTGTCGTTTCACTGGGAAATCAAGTTTTAAAACTTCCCTCGCTCTTTTAATGTCAAATGAATCCCAAAGCATGCATCGATCTTGAATTTACAAAGCTTTCAAATGCATTCCTAGAATCAATGCATGCTTTTGGATTTGACTTCACATCATGGTTGGGTCCTAAACCATTTATTCACAATCTATATTCACACACGTATTAGTTGTTCTAGCCCTCGACCCTAACCATAGCCCCATGCCTAACCTTAACTAAGAGCCTGACCCCAACCCTAAATCCTTACTCTAACCATAATCCTAACTTAAACCCTAACCCCCATCTAACTCCTACTCTAACCCTAAACTCTATCAATGTCGAAAATCTATATTCACCCACATTCATACGTTGAGAATCCACTATTGTACACAGTGTGGGCCATGATCTAATATCCACATCATGTCGAGGCTGACACTGAGCTGCAATTATTGTGAAAGTGGTCTATTGGGTGGTAGCTGCTTTGTACAGAGTATCAAAAAGTATCAGAGCTTGGGAACTAGGTTCCCAAAAATCATTTTGGCCTTACAGAAATTGTTTGTGCAATTTTTGGGAAAAAGAAAATTGAATAGTTTATATGCACAAATACAAAATTGTTTCAGGTCAGAATATGGTTTTATGCGACTTTCAAAGTTCTAATGGTATTATTAGCTAAATCTTTAAAAATGACTCCTGCTTATTTCATATTTTTATATTTTCCAATGGGAGACTACTCACAATTACCTGTAATACAACCCAGACTTTACCAGGCCTCTTTGTAGAGAATACCAAGAGAAACTTCCAGAGACATCATTTCTCACATTTTACCTTGCAGAACATTTTCCATCGGTTCTTAGGTTCCCAGAATGATAAATACTTTTTCCAGCTCTGGTTTGTATATTGATCTTACGATTTTTTCTTTTCAGACTGGTGTGTTAGCCGCCCTTCCTTGGCTCTTCATGTCGCTTATGACGCTTCTCGGTGGATGCTTAGCTGATTTTCTGCGAAAATATATGAAAACCCTTTACGTTCGAGAAATATTGTATGTTTCTGGTAGGTATTAGCTTCTCAGATGGAATGATTCCTTGTTTCAGTTTGCCAGCATGTTATAGGGGTTATGACTCCTAGAAGAAAAACATAGTTGATAAAAACAGAAATGTCGAACAATGATGGAAAGCATAAAGTAGCCTTTAGCCAGCGTATATTTTGGTACATTTTCAATGCACTTATGCTACGATATCTAAGAAAAAGGTCTACTTATCAGATAAGATCCCCACCAGCGAAAATCCACCAAAAAGTTCCCTGGAATGAGGGACCAAATATAGGGGTGTAGAATGCATCTCAAACTTGGCTCTTAAGAGTAAAAAGGGCACTTAAATGTATTTTGCAAAATCTTGGGGGCACCTACCTCCGGTGCGCCCCCCGGATCCTATGTGCATAGCAAAATACGCAGTGTAGTTTTTACTAAGAAAACCATGTTACATGGAGCATAATCCTTTTTTTTACAAAAATCTGTTTAAATGAAAAATGGTCCAGTTCTAAGCTTTCCTTTAAGGAACCTAAATTGTATCAAAAGGTTTCAAAACGTCCTTGGTTATCCTTACTAGCTATCATTTCCCAGCAGGAAGGCACATGTACAAGTTTTGATAGGGATGCTCGTTTCATTTTTTTGGGTTGGAAAGTTATGAAAATATCCTTTATGGGTTTTTTTGAATTAGTGTCATTTCATTAGGGTTGAAAACATTGCCGCCATTTTTTGGTGTTCATTGAAAATTTGCATTATTTTTTTGGGTTATCTAACTAAAATAAAGACAAATATAATTACAACTAACTAAATATGAGGGCTCAAGAATAATTCTGCCATCTGTTTGGGTTTTAATTTTTGGCCTGTTAATTTTTGGGAAGACAAATCTGTGCAAATGAATTTTCCTATCTTAAATTTTATAGAGTGCCCCCACTGGAATCGTGTACGATATTGATTAGAACTGCGTATCATCTTCTTTTTTAGGAATGGCTGGTTCAGCTGTTTTTATAATCCTCTCTGGGTTCCCAGAGAAATCTGAAGTGACAGTTAGTTTTATGTGTATAGCAGTGGCCTTCTTCGGCTTTTCATTCACTGGCTTCATGGTGAACCCGTTAGACATTGCTCCGAGATACGCGGGTATCATAATTGGCATCTCCAACTGCGTTTCTACCACCCCTGGCTTCATAGGACCTTCACTCGTTGGCATTATCACCAAAGATGAGGTTCGTAAAAGTTTTTTAATCTCAGCAGTTTCTTGACCCAGAAAAATTAGAAAGATGGCTACATAATTTTAGTATGCATTGATAACCGATTGGTGCAGTTATGAAGGCCTCATTGCCACGAAAGTGATGCATACACGCTTTCATAAGGAGCCTAACTCATGACCTGGTTCTTTAATATTCTTATTTTACGACACCTTCTGATTCTTTCTAGTGATGAACATTCCTTAATAGATCCTTAACTATAACTTCTTTTTTACCTTCTTCTTTAAATTATTCTTTACCTTCCTCTTTACCTTCTTCTTTAACTTCTTCTTTAACTCCTTCTTTAACTTCATTTTTAACTTCTTCTTTATTAACTTCTTCTTTAACTTTGTCTTTAACTCCTTCTTTAACTTCTTCTTTAAATTCTTCTTTATCTTCCTCTTTACCTTCTTCTCCAACTTCTTCTTTAACTTCTTCTTGAGATTTTTAGTCAATTCAGTTTGAGAACTAGCAATAGACCCCTTTTTCTCGCCTTCTTTGTCGCAGGTTAATAACCTTTGGATTTTATCTTTATAAAGAGCAAACAAGAATAGAAATAGATACTGTAGCACCTTCAGAAATTTTTACATGAAAAACGAAATTTCGAGTTTAAACTTGCTATAAAGTACCATATTTGTATGATAAGTTGATACTTGGTTAGGAGTTAAACTCAAAGCATTGTTTACAATTATAAAGATTTCCGAATTACTATACCTGTATTCATACTCGTTTGCTCTTCAACTATACTTTTAATTTCACATATTTTCTAAAGGACTCAAGAGCCACTGGCAAACACGAAATTTGTTTTTATAATCCTTTAATTGAAAAATGCTTATATGATATATACAATAAAACCCCTTACAATAACTAAACTTTGGTCATTTCCAGAATTTAACCCTTCCCCACCCCTTTTTGTTCATCTTCTTTAATCTTCTTGTGTACTCATCTTCTTCCATCTCTCTTGCGTAATCTTGAGCCATCATTAGAATCTTTACCTGCTGATTCATTTTTTGTTTGATTTCTTCATATGCAATGCCCAATTGATTTTTCTTCTGCTCGATTTTGCGTTTCGATTCCTTGATGAGACACTTCTCGACTGTGATACGGGATAGTTCCCAGGCCAGCTGTCTCTTCATAACGGCTTCTTCTTCTCCAAATGTTTTCTCATCTGTTAATTCGGCATGAATTTGCGCATTTTCTTCTGTGATGGCCGTAATATTCTTGCTCATCTGAAAAAAGAGTGAATATTTGGTTAAAATGTTAAAGGATTTGATAAGCAAAGTCAAAGGCTGTGCGTTAGCATCCGACTCTAGTAATTCTCATTTACACAAACCATCTCAATTATTTCTATTAATCCGTCTTCTTCTCAAGTTTACTTCTCAACCATGTATATTGATGGTTAAAAAGGTTTATAAGAAAGGTTGTGTTAGACTGCTAGCCCACAAAGGGTCTCGAATACCTACTAGACAACTATCACAATCACCTCCATCAATGGGTTGAAAGGCAGGCCTTCCTGAATCTCTAGCACGAAGCAGCTAGTTTACAGATGCATGTTACTGCACCCACACTACGATTGTGCATCTGTTTTGCTGCTAGATATCATTAGCTGAACAAATATTATTCGTCAGACATTATATGGTGATTTGTTCAGTTACTTTTAATCTTCGTAGATAATCAATTTCATTTTCCTCAGAGAGGAGGTCTCAAAGAATGGTTGCAACCTATGGTTCAATTATGACAGTCTCGATGCAGTAAAAAGAGAAAAAATGATTCGTTACCTCACTCCTTTCTTCGTCAAACTTCTCTTCGGTATCTTTCAATGCCTTTCCCAGATCGACGACGACTTTCTTTAACGACTCCTTCTCTTTTTCATGCTCGGTAGTGGCTTCTTTGAGATTTACTTCAAAAACCTTTACCGTATCGTCGTGATTTTTCTGCAATTCCTTCAGCTTCTGTTTGGTATTCGAATGCTCTTCTGTTTCCTTCAGAATATCACTTTGCAATCGTTCCAACTCAACAGCCATATCTTCCATTTTCTTTTCCGATTCTTCACGACTTTTGTTTGATTCGGCCAACATCTTTTCTAATTCATCTTGCTTATCTTTCATTTCTTTCTCTCTGATTTCATACTCTGCCTTGATTCCTCTCATTTCCTCCACTCTTTCTTCAAACAATTTTTCCACATTCTTGAATGCTTCTGTAACTTTCTCATTTTGACTCTTTCGCCTCTTAACCAGCTTTTCATTTTCTTTCTTTAATTTCTTATTCTCCAGCAGCAATCCTCTCTTATCCTCTTCGACATCTCTAATTCTCTCTTTCAACCTGTTGGTGACTTCCCAGCATACTTCTCCGTGATAAACAAACTCCATCCAGAGACTTGATTTGGAATTGAGTGGTTGACCAGGTCCTGTTCTTGTCTGGTGTTTCTTCTCTTTACACGGAGCGAACTGAAAGAAAAATAAACTGAAATAAGTATTCATGTTCAGGCTAAAATCCCACTTACAAACAGAAATTTCAAAAAAGCCAAATCACCGCTTGATTTTTTCGAATGGGTTGACTAGTAGGAGAAGAAAAGGCTAATAGAATTCGTAAATCAGAAGTGTTATCAATCTTGAATTAACTTACCCTTGGAGTTCCATCCTCCAGTTGCTGGTTGTCTGCGAGCTTCACTTGCTTTACCTTCAAATCGGCTTTGACTCTAATGAGCTCCTCGTTCAGTCGTGCGACTTCTTCGCGAAGCTGTGATTGTTCCATCGTAAACGGATAATTATTCAGAAATTCGTTAACTGATAATCAACGTGGATTTCGAAATATTCTGACTTTGAAATGCGAAATTTCTACTCTTGATTACTTGGGTAACTTTTTTGATTGTGACGTCGGATCAGCATTATTTGATTATTATTTACATTTGACGTCATATTAAAAAATCTCAAGGCCTGGGAACGACGCAGCATTTGATTTGCATCTTTAATAATGATTTCGATGGTGACGTAAAAATGAATTAAGAACTCGAAAGAGCTTTAGCCATGGGGCAAAAATTAACTGCAAAAGCAAAATAGAAAGTTTAATGAATTTTTATACAAATTATAACCATACCCTGTTTTAATCATATTCAGAGCCAATCTCCCTGGGTTTACGATTGATATAAAAGATAAGACAAGAATAAACCATTCTTTAAGACGTTTTGATAATGATATCTTCTTCACTAACTCGAGAAATCATCGTTATCGAAATGAGTTACTGAACAAGATATCATTATCGAACGTAGTAAAGCTACTCAAGAAGATATTGTTCTCGAAATAAGTTACTTAGGAAGATATTGTTCTCGAAATGTCTTTAAGCTAGGTTTATTCTCGTCTTTGCCTGTTTTAATCAATAAGAAAGCAACTTTGATAAAAGGGAGTCTGGTTAGTTCTTTCGCTGTAAAGAATACAATAGTTACTTGCAGTTAAAACCCTATTTGTAACGTTAGCTGAGACATTCAACGATATGAACGAGTACAGATAAGTCCAGCGTTCAACAACTTTGTTTCCAGTTTGCCTTCGTTTTCCAACTCGTTATCGTCTATAATTAAAACAGTTAGCTAATTGACAGGAAACAGTGAGTAATTATACGAGGGGGCACTTATTCCATCCTTTGGAAAGATTTGAAATGATTGGTGTAGTGCAGGAAACCAAATCATCACCAGTGCACCAGTGACGTTGAAAATAACAAACAACTAGGACTCATTCAGTAATTCATAATTTGCCTAACTGGAGCACCAACGAAATAGGTTGTTTTTGCACTATACCAATCGTTCACCTCTGATTTTTCTGGCTAGGATTCTAGCCTTGGGTAAATTGTTGTTCCCACCCGATTTGCCATTACCAAGCATGCAGTGGAAATATTAGAGACTGCGGTGTCCAAGGCCAAACGCCTTTGATCTGACCCAATCAACGTTTTCTAGACTTTTATTTTGCCTTTTTCGTAACCATTTTATGAGGCCCTTCTCATCTTTATGAACAGGGGTAATTTCTAGAGGGGACGCAGGGGGGTGGAGCCCCCCTTGTTAAAATATATACTGAGTTTAGGAAGGTGCGCCCCCCATAATTTCTGGTTCATTTTCAACCTTACATGAAGTCTAGTTGCTTTCTTCTATTTTTACGGCTGCTCCATTTTGTTTAGATCAACATTTGTTCCGCATTGGCAGTTTGTGTGAGCACTAGTTTCATATTAACACAAATGAAAAATCTGGTGGTCTTTGCATTTAGAGCCCCTTATTAATCTTTTTAAAAATCACCCCTGATTATGAAGCACGGGGCCTTTGGCCATTACCCCCTGGCCCCTATCTTAAACTACCACTGACAGTAGAGACAGTAATTCGTATTTTGGATAGGCCTTTGGCTAGATAGGCGGGGGATGGATATACCTCCAGGCTACAGCACTAATTTATTGTCTTGATTGAGGGCATTGGTCAGTGTGCTTACCTTTGGTGGATAAGGTCCTGGGTTCGATAACTGGTGGAGGCATATCAGGATTGTGGTGGCTTAACATTGTAGAATCGAATATATCTACCCGTGTTATCCCATGCCTTGTAAGTCCGGGAAACATTACGGTCACACGGTCATTGACCGAAGGAAGGTTAAGAATGTATTGAGAAATTGGGGATTGATTCCAACATATTCCAATTAAATGGTATGAAAGTGGTGTTAAATATAATTGTAAAATGATAAATTTTAGAATCCAGAATAAATCAGAGGCTGCTTTGATGTCTTTTAATGCTCATTCAGGCTTATTGATAAGAATAAGTTTTATCTGGCTCTGTGTGCCAATCTCAACCTAACCTTTGCATTAAATTACCTAACGTTAGCGAGGGAGAACCATGGTTACTGGAGATTTTACCCGGAGGAAGGTTGAAGACTTTCCTAGACTTTGCATGCCTTGTGAGTTGATGTTATTTCAAACATGACTTTGAAGAATTTTATCGGAAACACGAATAAATGCCTCTCTGTGGATAAGCTTGGAGTTGGATACACCTGTAGGTTACACTGCTTGCTTATGGCGCTGGTTTAGGCTAGTGGTTATTAGCGTGTTCGGCTTTCTTGGGTAAAACCCAGATTCGAAACAAGGCTTATGACAATGGCAGTAGCCAACTTTGGTTGAACATATTTCCCCGTATTAGACCATGCCTTATGAAGAGATTATTTTACTAACCTGTTGTTTGTTTATCTTTTGCAGAAACCGAGTCAGTGGCAGTTAGTTTTCCTGGCAATGGGAGCCATCAGCATAGTTGGTATCATTATATTTACGACATGTGCCTCCGGGGACATCCAGCCCTGGGCTGCTTATCAAATCGACGTAGCAGACGAAGAATTAGAGACGATAGCAGAAAATAAAACGAAAATCATCGAGCCTGACATTAGTAGGGATATCAGGTAATGGTAATTATCCTCCGGGCTGTGGTTTGCTATTATGATGTGATGATACACCCATTTTTGATAAGAAACCGTTTTTGAAAACAGGCGATGGACCCTATCTTTTAAGCTAAAGAACTTGGGTATAGGGGGCAAAAACATTAGAAAATTGGTTCCTTCGTCTTTACAATAAGGATGCAAAACTGCTTAATTTATTTCATCGGTATATTTCATGAGTCCTTGTTTCCCTGCGCTCTCTGATATGTTGACGTCACTCCGGCAATAAGGTTGATTAGACTTTACTTGATTGACTGGAGTGCACACAGGGAAACAAGGACTCGTGAAGCAGTTATACTTCATTGTTACAGAATTTTAACAAATTTCACTCTAATGGTATTTTTTTCTGGTAAACTTCTGATAAAGGTGGGACTTTATACATTAGCCCCTAACATTTTTCATAATAACTTGAAACTGGCCAAGAAACAATTTGTAAAATAATAGGGTTGAAAGAAAGATACTCTGATAAGAAGATTTAGTATAGTTGCCTTATTAAAAAGATGAGTGTAGGTTTATAATGAACGAGGGTTGGTAGGCAAATATGTTATAATTCTTCATAAACTGTTGGTTTCAATCAAATGTCCCACTGAATAGCTGATTAATGGTGCGCACAGCCTCAAAAAGTGGGGTTGTCATTTGAGCGTCTATCAGGGACATAATGAAAAGCCATGCTCCTCCACCCCCTTGGGTAGAAAGTTAATTGCATTTTAACAAAACCTGAGGTTCGTTTTTAAAAGTGATGGTCCATCTGTCCCTCCCTGCATAGGCCACTGAGCTATAGTAATCAAAGAAGTACGATTCTGGTCTTTCCTCTCGATGTGACCAATCAAACTAATGACTGACGAGACACTTAAAGAAACGGTTGATCCATCACCTTCTACAAAGTGAAGTGGAAATACCATCTTTGATAGTATTGGTCGGTTTTATCTGAACAGATACTGTAAATATATTAGAAACCTTCTTTAATTTCAAGTATTAATCCGATTAATAAATGATATACAGTGATTTCAAGCTGCTGTTACATGATGCAAGTTTACCCCGATCGATCTATTGCCCTGATGGTTGATCAAATGATTGCAGATCTCATTGACTGCCATGCATGATGAGACAAAGAATTAGCTTACAAGATGCTTTACTTTGCTTCAAGACATAAAATCCAAATTTTTGATTTCAGTTGAAGCTTTTTACCCTAAACAACCATTTTGTTTTGTTGGTGCAAATGAATAAAAGTAGATTTGAATTTTGGGTCGATTTATCTATCCTTCTTCCTTCAACAACATTTTTCGACCAAACTTTGATAGTTTATGTTACATGTAAATGACACCACATTTTTTTGCAATGTGGTATGCAGTTCTAAAATGAAGTGCGAGGAAAGGAAACTTGCATCGTGTAACAATAGCTTTTGACATTTTAAATGCATTTGATCTGAAATTTTATATTTTCGATAGAAGTTAGTTACGTATTAGAATGTATTTTTTATCTGAGATAATATGCTACTACCATGGTTGTTTCATGATCTGTTTCATCTCTTTGAAAGTGTTTTAAGTTTCTTTATTGTCTGGAATTCTACCCACCTTGGGGAACCTCAATACTGTTGAAGGATACCATCAGTACTGTGGAGGATGATCAGTACTGTTGAAGGATACCATCAGTACTGTGGAGGATATTCAATACTATGAGGTATAACATCAGTACTGTGGGGGATATTCACAACTATGAGGGAGAACATCAGTACTGTGGGGGATATTCACTAATATGAGGGATACCACCAGTACTGTGGGGGATACCACCAATATTGTGGAGGGATACCATCAATATTGTGGAGCATCAATACTGTGGGGGGAAACCATCAGTACTATGGAGGGATACCATCAGAACTGTGAAGGGACACCTTCAGTAACTGTGGGTAAATTCAATACTTGTGGTTTTTCGGCATGGTCTTCCTAAAAGGCTGTAAATACTCAATAAAAAACCTCTTGCATGCAGGATTACCTAATTCTTTCTCAAAATAGATGATCAAAACATCAACCAAAACGTGATTTGAGTTTCTACTACTTCATGTTACATTCGACTGATTTCTGACAAAACTTCGAAATAATGAAATTTTGTTTTGGAGCTGTATTCGTAATATTCACAAGGCACGTTGAATATTTTCGATTTTGGGAGGGGGGCTAAAACAAAAAACATTGGACCACACCCATTTGACCTTAATACTACCACACCAATTGCATTGTATTTTGGAATTTATTGCAAGGGGGGCTAAAGCATTCTCTATTCTCTATGGCTTCGCGACCACTGATAGTATTAGAGCACCTCGTGTAGCGAATTTCGACGGGGCAGTTTCCTTGCGATGGATATTTATTTTCCACAAGCTACAGGATACGCGCGTGCGCAGTGAGTTTCCTGCAGCATGTGTGTTAGAGGCAATGGCCTCCATGTGAGAGTTTGAGCCTTACTGAAGTTTGTTTTCGATGGGTTTAAACCATTCATGCCTCGATCCTGAATCGTAATATCTGCAGTTTCAGATAATGTCTGCTCGAAAATCCTTCCCGAGGCTTAAGAATGTAGATAATTCGAAACCAAAGTTAACATGCAGCAACGAACCTAATGGGCCTACGACTGATAGTAGCAATGATGGCGGTGCCAGCGTGACCAAGAAGAAAAAATCAGGCCCAAAGTCTGTCAGAAGAATCAATGTTCAAAGCTCGAAGAACCAGAACCTACCAAGCAGCACTGGTCAGAAAGGTTGTCCAAGTTTTGACCCTAATTTTATCAAGCTTTATAAGCATGCAGCTACTAAAACTTGAAACAAGTAGGGTAGGAAACGAGTAGAAACGAGTAGGGAACGAGAAGGTTGGAATAAAGTAAAAATGCACTCATTAGGGAGGGGATAGGTTAACGTCTTCCAGCAACCACTGCCTGTTTCCTACTCGTTTTTACCTGGTTCCTACGCAACCCTGGTCCTTCCTATCGATGTGACCACACCTCTGATTCCTTAATTGCCTTTTAGCCATGAATTACAGAGAGCTGGCTAATTCTCTCCTCTTTCTTTGTGCCAGGTCTGAAGTGAAGGTGACTTTGAACCAGGGACCTTTTGATCAAGGGTCGAGTGATCTAGCCACTCACCCATCTTTGTCAGAAGATCTTCCATGGGCAACTTTGTTTGAAACAAAAGGGCTCATTGTTCTCGATCAATAAAGTCTTCACCAGCGCACTAACCAGTACCACTAGTACAGTGTGGGTGCTAGAGTGTTAGAGACGCATCCAGAAGAAATTTCTGATACCTACCCTTATAAAATACAAAGAATTAACTCTGTGTGCCATCAGAGTCATCTGCCATAGTGGAATATGTGTTCGCCAATTTCTTTTGCTCTATTGTTATTTCTATTGTTCTAGATGATCCCATCAACCATATAGATATTCCAGAAAGTTGATGCCAAAAGCTGTTTTCGTGAACAAGTGCCGCCATAAATCTGGCACTACTCCTTAGAGTAGCAGATTGTTGTGAAATACTTGAAAAGAAATTAAAATTAGTTTTAAAAGTAAGGATGAGAGGAAGTAAAGGAATATGAAGATGGATGATACATGGATAAGGGAGAGTCTAACTTGATTGTTGTTTTTTTAGATGGGGAAAATTTCCCACTTGTTGTTACCATAAAGCAGGAAGACACAAGTATTGATGAGCCTTCTTCTGCAAATGTTAGGAAAGATCAGACCAACTCTTCAATGCTGTCAATAAAACAATGTGAGATCAAAGTGGAGAAAACTTCACTTCAAGAATTGAATAACAGAGGGTTGCTGTAAGTATGATATTTTTGCAATAGTATTAGCTAGATTAAACCTTGCTGTTAACTTACGATGTAGAGATTTTTACCAGACCATCACCCTGCTTCACCTCAATGCCCTCCCCAGGCACTTGAGATGGGCAATGGGTTGCCCTTATCATTTATTGAATTTGAAGGGAATCACCCATATCAAGGTGCACTTTAATAAAGGATAACCCACTTGAGACCAATAAGGAGTTGCCCTCCTACTAAAAGGCTGATGGCTAGGTCTGATTTGCATCCTAAAACTCTGCCCAGTCTCCTAAATGTTTTTCCTTCACACACATTATCTTGATTAATTTTCTAAATAGTGCTTCTTCTCAAGTTTACTTCTCAACTGTATCCAGGGATGGCTGGCTGCAAAAGATCCCCCTTGTGAAGGAAGGTTGTTGCTTTTCAGCATACCCGGTGCAGTTTTTACAAACTGGGACAGGTTTGTCTCTACATTGGATGAGTGGTGGTGCAGTAATTTGTGTGATTTGTATGGCTCACAAGGGTTAGTCAATAAAATGGAGTGTCTCGCTCCATACTGAGATGGAAGAGAATTATGTCCCAAGTCACTGATCGTGAAATTAGGATTAGTAGTTTAAAAGATGTTTTATTTTCAGGCAAACAAAAGGAAAACAGCCAAAGACTCCATCAAAACCCGCAGCCACCTCTACCACATTGCCCAAGAGCAAACCTGGCAGAAATGCAGCTCAAAAGAAATTATACACTCCGATTTCTCCAAAATCTGATTTTCCCGGAGATACTTTCATATCAAGCAACTTGAATACAGACTCCAAAGCAAATAAGGTCACTCATGCAAAAAATGTTGCAAAAGCCATCAACCCAATAAAGAAAGCAAATTCTCTTAGCTCTACTCCCAAAATCTCAAATGAGAGTAATAAAAAACCCGAACTGAAATCCCCTTCTACCTTAAATACTACATCTGTTACATGCACCTCCGAGTCCAACAATGGGGAAGTTGAAATGTTGTCACCTACGACTGCACATAGCAGAGAATCATTACCAGCACCAGAAGTATTTGATGCACGAAGTCTGATCGCATCATCAGGGGCTGCAAGTGATAGAGAGCTAATGCAGCCAACAGAGGGTGCTGCTAAAAATCCCATGTCATCGCCAGAATCTATACTGAGAAGAATTACTTTAACGTCATCAGAACCTACCATTGGTAAATGTCTTTCGTCACCTCTGGACACTTTTACTAGCGTGAGGATTCCTATGTCATCACCAGAGAATACTAGTGCAAGAGTCTCCCTTTCATCACTAGACCCTCCCCTTATAAGCCGAGTAGAACCCATGATGTCTTCGGTATCCTCTGCCAAGAAATCACCTATGCAATCGGCACCAAATTCACTCCCACCAAATGACCTTAGATTCATGATATCGTCAAAGAAAGGGGTAGATGAGCAAAGCATTGACAGTCTTGATAGGGAGCTTGATGATATATCAGAAGAGAATCTTGAATCGATGTCGATTCATGCTGACGATGATGACCTTCTGAATGACGGGGAGTCTGTTGGAGAGAGCTTGAATTCCCTCGGAAAGCATTTCTCTGCATTAAAGTAAGTGGACTATTTGTTTATCTTGATTTACTATTCACTCTTTATTAATCCTACTTCACTTTTTTCTCACCTCTCTTATAATCCAGCCTTTATTTCACAGATTTGAGCAAATAGTTGGGCCTCCTGAGTAATCCTGCATAGAAATAAGTTGTGGTCTAGAACCCATGCTATGATAATAAAGAATACACAACTTATTTCTTACAAGCCCCTTAAAGCCCATGTCCGTTTGTAACTACTGGGTAACCCCTACAACTTTTGAAAGTCTCGACTGTAAATAGAAAGGGGGGCAAAGGGAACAGTAAATAAAGAGAAAACGCAGGGAAAGAAGTTTGATTCCCTTTCAAGCTTCAGTATTTCCCAAGACTCTACAGACAGTTTAAAGATCAAGAACAATAAAACAATTAGACTTATCCCGGAAAAACTTTCGGCAAACAGCGTACCTTGGCCTAGATTATTTGTGGTTAAGTTACATTAAAAGTTTATCAGATTGTCTTTCCTTTCCTTGCAGTGAAAAGAATTCAAAAGAAAAGGAACTTCTTCAGTCTCCTGGTAAAGCAGCCAAACATAAACGGTAGGAGTCATTCAGGCATATCTAAATTCAATAAACTGTTGCACCTATACGTTCACCGTAGATTCTCTATTATGCCCCCTGGGGGCTTATTGAAATCTTTTACTTTGAAGGGGGCTTATTATAGAAATGGTGGTACAACTCATACAGAAAGACTTTATTGGCAGATTATCTATGTTTGTATTTGAATCTTTTTGATTTCATGATAACTATTCGACTAGGTCAAGAACAAAAATCTCCCAATTTGGATATCTTCCATGATTAAAAGTTTGAGAGAGTGCCTTGATGGTAATTTACGGGTGTACAATGAGTAAAGGGGAGAGGGGCATGATTTATCATTTACTGCATGCCTAAGACTTTAGTCTGATTCTATGCCTACTGTACTTTTTCTAAAAAAGTGTCCCCAACTTATTTTTTAAATTAAATCAATTTTTAATTCCAAGCAGTATTGAAACCATTTTGAAATAATTTTACAACAATTTGGAAAATTTTTGTAAGGACATAACTTACTCCAAATTCAAAGCATAATTGGTCCCCCATTTTAGTAAGATTAAAACAATGCTGGATGATTCATGTTGCAGGAAAAATGATGACAGCCGAGAGCGCCATGGAAAATCTAGGCGTTTGGAAAACACAGACAACAAGAGGTCCAAAGCACCTGGAAGGCCACACAGATCAAGCCCTACTCGCGAGAGTACGTCTACCAACCAAAGTTATGCTCACCAGCCAAGACCAGGGTCTGTCAGCAAACCGCTTTTGCGCAAATTTTCAGATGACTCTCTTTTGGCTGTTAGGAATCATCAATGTTTTCAAGGCCCGCAGCAAAGGCCACTATTCAGAGGAATGTCTGACCCAGTTGCCGACTCCCAACCACCTGAACCAAAACGGGGCCTTCTTTCTGATCCTGATTTTCGCAGTGCTCCACGTGCCAGGTTTGAGACTCCTAACCCACCTGACAATGCTCCATTTAACCCCTCGATTCCGTATCCTATTCCAGCCGCTTTTCCTCCACCACCATACTATACTACGCATGTACCACAACGACCTCCTGTGTTTTTTGGCAATGGCATGGATTTCACTCCACCAGTTGGTCCACTTCATCGGCCCGGTGCACCTTTCGGTTATCGTCACAGATTCAGTAATGCAGGTGACAGACAGGTTAGCAGATTGAATGATTTTTTTTTTAAAGGGACCAAGTGAGTGAGTTTCTATTTAACATGCTAAGGAGGATGCATTCACACCAAGCAGTGCTTTTGCAAGCGCATTGACACGCATTTAAAATAAAGTTCCTATTCGTCTCACTCAGATCCAAATTAGTCCAACAGGCGTGAGTGTAGGTGCGTTTGAACTTCGAAGTTATCTCAAGAATAACACCTACTGAGTATCTAGACAATGTTGAGGCCTAATTCATACAGGTCATGTAAAATCAAAAGTCAAACAGATGTTGAGAAATTTCATGGTTATGTTTTGATAGATATTAGTCTTCTAATTCATTTCCGTTTCTTATTTTATCATTGTAACTCTTTTCAACTCAAGAGTTACTTTTTTTTTGAATTGCTATTCATTCTGAAATTGCATAGTATTTACAAAAATTCTCTTTTCTTCAGAGAGGATTTGAGAAGAATGGATTGCAAGAACCTTCAAGGTAAGCGGGTGGAAAGACCCTTCTCAATGGATTTAGTTTGAATTGGATAACAAGTATGATAGCAAAGATGAATTATCAAAGAAACGATATTACTAAAAGCTTTTTATCTGATACTTGTTAGAATATGAGATATATTCATGGCTGTGTCATTTTCAGCTCAAGTGGTAGTTTCTTTGCTATGACCAAACCATTATTATCACACAATAAGCCATCTTTAAGCTTTTGCATATGACCCTGATCAGAGTAGTATATGCTACTCTGTTGAACGTCAGGCGCATTAGCTTAAGTAGTTATTGTGTTTCATTATGTTTCCAATTTTCGTCAACATCCTTGAGTTTTGTACCAATTAATCACTTTTCTGATGTACTACTTTCATAAGTGTCAGAAGCAAAGCTTCAGTAGATATTATGCTTTGCTGTCTTTTTGTTTTTCCTCACCATCCTCAAGTTAACGATAAAAGAATGTTCCAATAATTACTGTGTATGGTTTTTCAGGAGAAATTCTGTCCCTTTTACCAACCGGTCAAACAATGAGCGAAGACTTGCAAATGCAGCTGTGGTGGAGGATCCAGGTGAAATCTTAAATCATTGTTACTTTTACTTTAACTGTTTCTTTCACTTTAATTTTAATTTTTGCACTTATACTTTACTTTCAATTTTATTATACTTCCAATCTTACTTGATACTTTTATTTTTACTTTCAATGCTTTCACTTTTGCGTTCACCTTTAATTTTACTTTGATACTTTTAGTTTTTCCTTTATGTTTAATGCTTTTACTTTACTTTACTTTCAATTTTACTTTTACACTTTTACTTTTAATGCTTTTACTTTTGCGTTTACTTTTTAAAAAAACTTATAGTTTTTCTTTTACTTTTTCTTTTACTTTTAATGCTTCCACTATTACAATTACTTTTGATGTTAATTTTGATGGTTAGAATCCTCATCAAATTATATTGGTTCTTTGTCTTGATTTCATTATTATTTTGATCAGTGATTAATCTTGTTATTTTCATTCCTTTAAAAAGCTGGCCAGGATAGCATGAAGCGTAGACAAAAAGATCTTAACATAGCGTTGGATAATAGCATCAAGTGTGAGGATTTTGGTGAGTGGAAGTATTGAAAATATTTTGATTGGTTTGCAATTTTAGAGTGAGACAAATCCCAAGTGACACAGATTGTATCCCCCACAGTACTGAACACCTTTCAATCTGCCAATGGTATACTTCCAATCTGCTGATAGCATTCATAAAATCTGATGATGGTGTCCCTCAAATCTGCTCATGGTATCCCTCAAACCCTTGGGGAGGGGGTACTTGACTCAAAACTTTGGAAATACATAACCAAACCCACATTCAAACCATGTTTTGAAAATTGGAGACCCATAGTTATACGAAAATCGTGAAAAAGGATACCCATATTTATACCAAAATGCTGAAAAAGTATACCCATTTGGTCGACACATCCCCAGTACCCTAAATATGCTGAGTAACCCACCCCCCTCAGCTCCAATCTGCTGATGGTATCTCCTCACTGTACTGATGTACTGGTGATTTCCTCAGAGTACCGGGCATGCTCAACATGCAGTACAGACCTCACTCAGGATAGTAACAGGATCTGATTCTTTAGAGTGGAAATCACCTGCCTTCTTCTTTCTCCACTTTCCAGTGTAGGTGCAAAGGTGAGCTGTTTGGTGGAATTTTTTTTTGATTGGCAGATGACGAGGACTATACCACTTGAGTTGCTGCTCTTCAATGAGTTGTAGTAATCTTGACAATAATCTTGATTTTCTTCATTTTTGTTTTAGAAAAATGCTTCTCAATTTGCAAAGAGATAATTGAAGAATTTTCCAAAGTTGAAGAGGGCTTTCTGGAAAGGATGCTACAACTTTTTGCCGATGACGAGAAGCAGACTGCAAGTGCTAAGGTAATTTGTTATTTTCCCACAGCTTAAATGGCCGCTGTTCATGTCTGCTCATTTGACATACTTTCTGCACAAAAATGTTTGCTGCAGACGCCATAATTTATAATCTAACTGAATTGATTGCTAACTTTTAAGAGGCTATTTACATGAAAAATCTCATCCTGTCCTCTGTTCCACACGGCCTGAGTTTTATAGGCCTTTTTTAATTTGCCTGGCGCTGGAAAACTCAACATGGGATCGGGATGAGTTGAGGTCAAATGATGGGGAGCTACTATGTCTATCATCTATAGGGTTGTATTACTCCTGTATGAACTATTTTCTTATCCTTATCCTTTCTTGTTTCAGATTATCACCTTTGTGTTTGACAAGATCAGCATTGCTCGTGAGCGAACTGGGTTCAAGATACAAGATTTCCGGTTTGGTATAAAAGCCTTTCTGAAAGCAGAGCAGATTGATAAGTACATGATTTTACATTTTTTTATACTTCTGAATAACATGAAGTCCTTTAAAAAGTCTCTGGGGGCTTATTTCAAAATGATATTAGGGGGAAATTCTTCAGGGGCTTTTTTACTTGGAGTCAAAGGCCATGAGTGATGTCTATAAAACGGTTTGACCAGCTTAACCAAACCCTGACTGTATACTTACAAACCTGGTTTGGAGGAATGTTTTAGCAAGAAATTGAAGACGCTGATCTTCAAAGCATTTGTTCACCATATGCTGAAAAGGGCTACAGGTAGCACCATTCTACTTGCACGTTGGCTTTTCGTGGCAGGTTTTTTCTGCCCCAGGAAAGCCCCTACTGAAAGAAAATGGGCTAAAAGAAGAATAACGAGGCCCTGGAGGGACAGAAAAAAGAAGGCAGCCCTAAGGAGTGACTATAATTGCTAATTAAGCTTAGCGCTAGCAGTAATTAAATGTGTTATAACGAGGAAGATCTGGATGAAACAATTCAGGTTTGAAAGAAGACTAAGACATTTTTGCAACCCTGCTTTCAGCCTTATTTTGTGATGACCCCTCAGATACATAGAAATGCGTTCAGAATTAGCACTACATTACTGTTGGTACCCTTAATGTTTATGAATTAAACTGAAATATTTAAACTTTTTTATTTCAGCGCGATTGCCATAGTTTTGCTGATGAAAGGCAAAGGATTTAAACCAGACAAAGCTCTCCTAAGAGCTGTCAAGTGTGGTGTTTTCGAATCTACGGTTAAAGACCCTGACAAGTAAAATATATTTTATCATTCTGTTCTCACAATGATTTTTGTATCATCTACACATTAAGCAATGTCAAATTGTATTCCCAAAAGGGGCCCCTTGAGTTAGATGATTTCTAAATTATTTTCATTGAGTATGGCATTTTTAAGACTTCTTTTAAAGAACCAGACAAGTATGATTTCATTTTTGCTTACCTGATTAGCTGAAGGCTAAAAGCAGAGAGACATATATAGCTATTTTAGAATATCAGGCCGGGCCAGGGATTCTTTCCTACCACCTCCCAACGTGCTGATTTACATAGTATGTAATAGTAAAGAGTTAGACTTCAAAGAGAAACATATCTCTGTTGTGATATCAGTGAGTTTCAACAAGAGTTGTCTGATGATCCCAGAGTCACAACATTGATAGATGTATTTTGAAGTCTAACTCTGTTTATTTCGCTCTGTCCATGGCATAGAGCACTCTATTATTGGAGATAAACACACAAAATTTTGTAAACTTGAAAGTCAACTTATTTGAAAACAATTACAATTATGGTACACTTCCAATTCGTTTCAGCTTCATCTTGTTTTGCGATGAACTCGACAAGCAAGATTTGATTACTGAGAGGTATGCCCTTTACTTATCTCACGTTTTAATGTGGTAGCGCAGTTGTATTTCTGACACTAACCAGAGTAGTACGCCAGAAAATGAAGGAAAGAGAACAATTTCCCTCGCCATTCTGAAACTCAATCATAGTTATTTAGGTGAGGAATTTTTGTGAGAAATGACATTATAACTACCAAAGAAATGTCATAACTTCTAAAGCTTTTTATCTGATACTCATCAGAATAGAAGGTCTATTTGAGTCCATTCACGTCTGTGTGATTCTCGGCTCAATTTGTCATTTCATTGAAAATATTCCTTTTCTTTAGTATTGATAAATGTATTTTAATCGTCTTTATTACCAATATAATTATCGCTATAATGAAGATAATTATAATTATTATTATCATATTAACACTATTCTTTTCTTTAGTATTGGTCAATGCATGTTATTTGTCTTTATTTCCAATGTAATTATCACTATAATGAAGATAATTATCATTATTATTATCGTATTAACACCATTCTTTTCTTTAGTATTGGTCAATGCATGTTATTTGTCTTTATTTCCAATGTAATTATCACTATAATGAAGATAAATATCATTATTATTATCGTATTAACACTATTCTTTTCTTTAGTATTGGTCAATGCATGTTATTTGTCTTTATTTCCAATGTAATTATCACTATAATGAAGATAATTATCATTATTATTATCGTATTAACACTATTCTTTTCTTTAGTATTGGTCAATGCATGTTATTTGTCTTTATTTCCAATGTAATTATCACTATAATGAAGATAATTATCATTATTATTATCATATTAACAGTATTCTTTTCTTTAGTATTGGTCAATGCATGTTATTTGTCTTTATTTCCAATGTAATTATCACTATAATGAAGATAATTATCATTATTATTATCATATTAACACTATTCTTTTCTTTAGTATTGGTCAATGCATGTTATTTGTCTTTATTTCCAATGTAATTATCACTATAATGAAGATAATTATCATTATTATCATCGTATTGACACCATTTTTTTCTTTAGTATTGGTCAATGCATGTTATTTGTCTTTATTTCCAATGTAATTATCGCTATAATGAAGATAATTATCATTATTATTATCATATTAACACTATTCTTTTCTTTAGTATTGGTCAATGCATGTTAATTGTCTTTATTTCCAATGTAATTATCACTATAATGAAGATAATTATCATTATTATTATCGTATTAACACTATTCTTTTCTTTAGTATTGGTTGTTGCTGCCAGAAAGAATACTCGGGCTGACTATTGATTGTACAACTTATATTGATATTTAACGCTTTATATCTTGTAATTAATAGCTCTTGGATTTATGAAGAAATATAATTCCACTAGTCAGCCCGAGTATTCTTTCTGGCAGCAACAAAGTAGCACAATTTTCCACAAGAAGTCCGGTAGACGACAATGGAAAATAAAGACCCCATAGAAAGCCGAAGTCCTGACCGAGGTGTGGATAGTGAAGCAGACGTAGAGCCAACCGCGGATGAAGAAGATTCGAGACCGAAGAGAACCCGTAGACCGACTGCGAAGGGGCTGGAAAATCTTTTGCAAGGGCTAATCAGACAGAGGAGACGCCAAGAGAAAAGATTGGAGAGGCTAATCGAAGAGGTAGAGAGAATGCTTCAAACAGAGCCCATCAAGAGTGCAGTCCAAGAGCGAATCGACCAAGTGGATGACGTGCTTGAAATGATCAACGAGACACACGATCAGTTATGCCTGAACTTGCGTATGAGCGATCATGAATTCGACTTCGAAACAGAAGAGAGATATATCAGTCAGATGGATGAGAAGGTATTCAATCTGAAGCACAAGGTGAATCACTATTTCAAGGAAATCGAGGAGTCACGTTTCAGAAAATCAGAATTGTCCAGGACGAAATCCGTTGGATCACGCACAGAGTCCGTAAAATCAGGGAATACAGTCAAAACTCAGAAGTCGAAGGTTTCCAGCAGATATTCCTCACGATTCTCGGTAGAAGACAGAGCAATCGAAGAAAAGATAAAATTGGTAGAATTGGAAACAGAGTCAGCGTTTTTAGACGAGAAACTAAGAATACAGATGCAAGCAGAAAAGATAAAGCTAAACGAGGCCATGGCCAAGGCTCGTGCAAGAGTTAACGTCTACGAACCAGATGAGGATTCACTCCCTGAGAGAACGGAGGAGAAAAGAGCCGAACCGAAACGAAGTATGAAGCAGGAAACCAGGACCCATGAGAAAACAAGACTTGAGGAAGATTATTTTAGACAGCCTGACATCCCTAGAGATATAGCAAAAGACGATCGCAAACCACCTCCCTTGAATCCCTGTGCCCAGCGGTATGAAGAAAAGACCTCCTTGGACCCCTGTGCTCGTGCTCGAAGGCACGAAGACAAGACTCCCTTGTATCCCTATACCCAGCCGTATGAAGAGAAGATCCCCTTGAATCTCTGTGTCCAGCGGTATGAAGAAAATACCTCCTTGGACCCATGTGCTCGTAGGCACGAAGACAAGACCCCCTTGAACCCCTGTGCCCAGCGGTATGAAGAAAAGACCCCCTTGAACCCCTATGTCCAGTGGTATGCAGAAAAGACCCCTTCGGATCCCAGTGCTCGAAGACACGGAGAGAAGACCCCCTTGAACCCCTGTGCCCAGAGCTATGAAGAGAGAGTTCCTTTGGATCCCTGTGATATGAAGTACGAAGATGTTTTGCATGGAAGAAAACTGGCGAGGTTTGATGAAAAAGGGTACAAGTATAAAGACAGTAGTCATGCAACCCCGAATTTCAGCAGAACTCCAGAAGATTTTCATTCCTCAGCAGCGGAGCAAACGAATTCGAACAGAGACGTGGAACCCGAATCTGAATCGATGGTTGAGATGCTTTGTAGACTGTTGAGACAACAAGCTGCCCCAGTGGTTGATATGGAGAGTTTCGATGGAAACCCGATGGATTACCATTTCTTTATTGCTACATTCAGAGAAGTTGTAGAAAAGAATGTTATCGATGCCCGAGGGAGACTAACCCGATTGATCAAGTACACCAGTGGCGAAGCAAGGGAATTGATTCAACATTGCATTCACCTGCCCCAGACGGTTGGATATGAAACAGCCAGAGATCTATTGCAACGGAGGTATGGCAGTCCTTACACCGTGATTTCTGCATACAGAAAGGAAATAAAGATGTGGCCTACAATCAAAGCTGGTGATGCTGTCGGATTTAGAAGGTTTCACATTTTCCTTGTCAAATGTCAGAGTATTTCAGCGAATTTAACATGGAATATGTTGGAAAATCAAGATATGATTTGCACCCTATTAGCGAAGTTGCCTGTGTATGTGATTGACAGATGGAACAGACAAGTACTCAATATCCGAAGAAGACAAAAGAGAGAACCCAGATTTGCGGATTTCGTAGATTTCGTAGATGAAGAATCGGTGTTGGTAAGCGATCCCCTCTTCTCCAGACAAGCGGTAGAAGGATTATCAGACGAAAAACCAAGGAAAAACAAACTCAGAAACTACGCCATTTCTAAGACCCCGGAAGTTGAATCAGCAACGATATCCGTTGGCAGTCCTTGTCCTCTTTGTGGTCTATCCCATGACCTTGATGAATGCACCCAGTTCCTCGCCAAATCCGTTGATGACAGAAGTACCTTTGTTGCGGAGAAGAAGTTATGCTTTGGATGCTACACGGCCATCAGCTCGACCCACACCGTTAGAACCTGCCCATCCAGACGCATATGTAAACACTGCAACGGTAAACACCCATCCGGCCTGCATGGATACATCCCAAAGAAGCGAAACGACACCACGTTGAGGAAAGATGTCCCGTTGAAGAAAGAGGAACAGCAAGTGACAAACTATGCAACAAGATTAGAAGATTCAGTCAGCATGTGCGTTGTACCGGTGAAGATCCGAAAAGAAGGTACCGAACAAGATTTCCATACGTTTGCGATGCTGGATAACTGCAGCCAAGGAACCTTTGTGACAGAAGACCTACTGCGAAAACTAGAGATCCCCGGAACATCAACCAGAATAACGATCAAGACACTGTCGGGAGAAACGTCTATCGATTCAACCACTGTGACTGGATTAGAGGTGTCAAGCTCGTTAGCGTCGTTTCAGGATGATTGGGTGAAGTTACCGAAGTGCTACGCTCAAAGTGACCTCTCCGTTAGCAGTGATGAAATAGCCATCCCAGAGAAGATCCGAAGCTGGAAATATTTGGAGCGAATCAAGCAGGAAATATGTCAGACTGACGAAGGAGAAATTGGAATCTTAATTGGAGCGAACTGTACGAAAGGTCTGGAACCTACAGAGATAATCTCGAGCAAGAATGGAGGTCCTTACGCATTCAAAACGAGGCTTGGATGGTGTGTCGTTGGCCCTCTTCAGTCTACTCACCAGAGAAGTTCGTTGGCATGCAACAAGATTTTGGTGAACGAGAGCGACTCCTTGGAGAAGTTCCAGCCGCATTGTTTTGCAGTGTGCGCCAGAATAGAGGACAGAGGCATAACAGACCTTCTGGAGACGATTTACCGAAATGATTTCACAGAGCCCCAGTTGCCATTGACTAACTCGACGATAAGAGGTGCGGCAGAGGAGGTTTCGCAAAACGACTTGAAGTTCTTGAGGCTTATGGACAAAAAAGTAAAGAAGATCGAAGGACACTACATGCTTCCATTGCCACTGAAGAATCCAGCCGTCAAGTTGCCAAACAACCGCAAACAAGCAGAGCAGAGACTGAAAAAGCTGAGGAAACGTTTCCAGAACGATCAGAATTTCTTCAAAGATTACAAAGCCTTCATGGAAGAGGTGATCGACAAAGGATACGCCCAAAGATCGACTTCGGATGTCAGTGACGGGAAGCTGTGGTACATCCCTCATTTTGGTGTTTATGATCCAAACAAGCCCGGCAAGATCCGAATTGTTTTCGACTGCAGTGCTGAGTATGGCGGGACATCGCTGAATCAGAACTTGATGAGTGGCCCTGATCTTACCAATCAACTCATAGGAGTGTTGATGCGATTTCGACAAGAAAAAGTAGCATTCATGGCAGATATCGAGAAAATGTTTTATCAAGTACGCGTCCCAGAAGATCAGAGAAGTTTACTGAGATACTTATGGTGGCCAGAAAGCAAATTTGATGACCAGGAACCAGTCGAATTCGAGATGAATGTCCATCTTTTCGGTGCTGTGTCCTCGCCAAGCTGCAGCAACTACGCCCTTAAGAGAATAGTCACTGATGATGTTGGAGATTCAAAATTGGCAGCTAAAGAAACGATCAAGCGAAACTTCTATGTTGATGATTTACTGAAGTCAGTACAAAGTCAAACCGAAGCAATGGCTCTTATGAAAGATGTCGTCCAGTTGTGTGCCGATGGCGGTTTCAATCTAACGAAGTTCATTGCCAATGATAAAGAAGTCCTCAAAAGCATCCCTGAAGAGAAAAGAAGAAAGAACGTGAAAGAATTCGAAATTACTGACCAAAGTCTTCCAACAGAGAAAGCCCTCGGAGTCGTCTGGAACGTAGAAGAAGATCGTTTTGGTTTCCAAGTGGAGCTCAAAGAGAAATTGGTGACAAGAAGGGGTATGCTGTCGCTTCTTAGTAAAGTCTACGATCCATGTGGTTTCGTGTCTCCATTTGTATTGGAAGGAAGAAGAATAATTCAGCAGACATGCCGTCAAGAAGCCGGATGGGATGATCCGTTACCGGTAGCTGTCGTTGATGAGTGGTTAAGCTGGTGTACAACACTTGAAAACCTGAGAGACGTCAAAATAGATCGCTGCTACAAAGCTCCTGACTTTAACAGAGTTATCCATTGCTCACTGCACCACTTCTCAGATGCATCAGAATCAGGCTATGGCCAAGTTTCGTATTTGAGGTTTTTGAATGAAGATGGAAAGATTCACTGCTCCATGGTAATGGGAAAATCGAGAGTGGCTCCATTGAAGTACATCTCAATGCCAAGACTTGAATTGACTGCTGCAGTGCTATCAGTGAAGGTATCCATCATGATTCGCACAGAGCTTGAATATACGATTCACCAAGAAGTGTTTTGGTCTGACAGCCAGGTGGTACTCAGTTATATCAGGAATACAGAAAAGCGGTTCAAGATCTTCGTAGCTAACCGAATCCAGTACATCAATGATCACACCGAGCCGAAACAGTGGTGCTACATCCCGTCACAGATGAATCCAGCCGATTGCAGCTCCAGAGGGTTCTCAAAGAAGACAAGTGCGAAATACGAATCTCAAGTTCAACAGTGGTTTAATGGTCCAGCCTTTCTGTGGAAAGCAACCAGTGAGTGGCCAAGGCGGGAAATGAGTTACGAAGTTTTGGAAGACGATCCTGAAGAGAAGACAGAGGTACAAAATTTCAAGATCGCAGTGGAGGATGGAAATATTCTACAGTCACTTGAAGCACGCATATCTGAATGGGAGAAGATGAAACGAGTGATGGTTCATATTCTGAGATTCGTTAAGAAGTTTCGTTTGACACCCGGTGAAACAACAACCGTAAAAGAAAAAGAGTTTGCTGGAAGAGAAATACTGAGACTCGTCCAAGAGAGACATTTCAAAGAAGAGCTGAAGCAACTCAAAAACGGAAACCAAGTCCAGAGCAAGATACTCAGTCTGAATCCCTTCATAGGACATGATGGTCTTATACGCGTTGGAGGTAGAATCAAAAGAGCAGATTTGGAATATGATGTCATCCACCCAATCCTGTTACCAAAAAAGACTGCAGTAACAACCTTGATTATCAGAAATTGCCACTCCAAAGTCGCTCATGGCGGTAGAAACTTGACTCTCAATGAAGTGCGCAGCTCAGGATTCTGGATTATGTCAGCCAGCTCAGCAGTACGCTCCATTCTCTATCACTGTGTGAAATGTCGTCATCTGAGAGGAAAAGTCGGGGAACAATTGATGAGCGATTTACCAAAGGAAAGACTGCAATGTGCACCTCCGTTCACATACTGTGGAGTAGACATGTTTGGTCCGTTTGTTGTCAAGAAAGGAAGAACCGAGTTTAAAAGATATGGCGCTATGTTTACCTGTTTCTCGTCTCGGGCAGTGCACATCGAAGTGACATGTTCAATGGAAACAGATTCCTTCATTTTGGCCCTGCGACGATTCGTGGCTCGAAGAGGAAACGTTCGATCAATCCGATCAGACAACGGGAGTAATTTCATCGGTGCCAAGGCAGAGCTTCAGAAGGCATTCCAGGAGATGCAACATGAAAACATCACGCGATTCTTGGCAAACCTTGGTGCAGATTGGATAATATGGAAAACCAACCCACCCGCAGCAAGCCACCATGGAGGTGTTTGGGAACGGCAGATCAAGTCAGCCAGAAGTATCCTAACAGCTATCATGCAGACGCATCCCGGTACATTGAACGATGAATCATTATGCACCTTGATGGCAGAAGCAGAGGCAATAATTAACTCAAGACCATTAACCGTGGAAGCAATCAACGATGTGAATAGCTTACAACCACTGTCACCAAACACCCTGCTAACTCAGAAGACCAAAGTTGTGATGCCTCCACCGGGATCTTTCTCAACACCGGACCAATATAGCAGAAAACAGTGGAGAAGAGTACAGCATCTAGCCGATGAATTCTGGACAAGATGGCGAAAGGAATTCCTTGTGACATTGCAAGAAAGACACAAATGGCTTCGTGAAAAGCGCAACTTTCAGGTTGGAGACATCGTACTAGTGAAGAATGAAGCGATGAGATGTGAATGGCCGCTAGCAAGAATCACACAAGTCTTTCCAGATGAACGTGGCAATATTCGAAAGGCAGAAATTCAAGTTGGCAATAATGGAGGAAAACTGCAGCGTCCAATCACGAAGTTGATTTTGATTATGGAATCAGGAGTTCAATCCCCGCCGAGGAGAGATATGGATCAAGATGAAGATGCATCTTGAGGGGAGCCAGTTGTTGAAGCAGAACTGTAAAAAACATTGTTGAAATTCTAATTATTTATTGTTGTTGTTTGCGAGGGCAAATCAAATCTGATTTTCCCCATGAGTGATTTATAGAACGTTTCCATTTCATCGGTTTTGCATTGTTTTAGGTTTTTTCAGGCTTTGTAGGAATCCCAGAGAGACTACCCAAGAGAATGTTTTCTGATTGCCTGTGCTTCTTGACGTACTCTCTCTGAGATTTACCCCATTGTTTTTCCGCTTTAGGTATTTTAGTTTTAGTAGGCTTATTGTATCTCCCTTGGCTGGTATTTTCCGTTTGGGGATTCGTTAGGAGTATTTAAGCAGGTAGTTTTGATAGGTGTTTCGGAACAGATCTAGAAGATCTACAGAGTAGGATACCTGTTGGCTGCCAGATGATATGGAAGACATTGTGCTAGTAAGTTTTCTTATTTAGTTACTTTTTGTAGAATTTTTGCCTATTGTTTCAGTATATTTTCTTTCTTAGAGGCCCAGACTTTCATAATTTTCGCTATGTTTACTTCGTGCCTTTCATATTTGTTTACTTCGTTTGGATACAGTTTGTTTACCTACTCGATTTATATCGCGTTGTGTATTTTTTACCCTCGTTTGACTATTGATTGTACAACTTATATTGATATTTAACGCTTTATATCTTGTAATTAATAGCTCTTGGATTTATGAAGAAATATAATTCCACTAGTCAGCCCGAGTATTCTTTCTGGCAGCAACATTGGTCAATGCATGTTATTTGTCTTTATTTCCAATGTAATTATCACTATAATGAAGATAATTATCATTATTATTATCGTATTAACACCATTCTTTTCTTTAGTATTGGTCAATGCATGTTATTTGTCTTTATTTCCAATGTAATTATCACTATAATGAAGATAATTATCATTATTATTATCGTATTAACACTATTCTTTTCTTTAGTATTGATTACAGTAGCCCAGTTATGAGGATTTCTATTGTTAGAGTGTAATACACTTGTGAAATGTTGTTCATGCATGATTGAAAAATGTTTATTTCTAGATTGGTGGAGGAAGCACTCAAGCTCATGGATGTTCAGAAATTGAAATCCAAAACGAAAAGTGAAAAGATTTTATCTATCATCAAGGTATGATTTTATTTACAATAATAAGTGTTATTGTTGATTGTTACTTTACGAGGGATGTTTCAATCCAGTGGGAGTACAACTGCGAGTACAAGACCAAACTACCCTTGTGAACTGCGCACGTCTTCATGTAACTCAAACTGAATGTATTCGTGCGAGTTTTCCAAGTAATCTTGCAGTGAGTGGAATGAGTTTTGATTCTGGAAAACCTGCAACTTACTAAAAAGAAAGTGTATTCATTAATGAAATGTCGTTAATGGTGCAGTGGTCTGGTACTTTCCAAAGCTAAAGTCTAAGAATTATTTTTGTTCCAGGAAATGAAACCGGAAATGTTACAAATGCGAAGCAAATTGTAAGTTTTCTTACTAATTTCTGTTTTGTATGGTTATGTATTATACTTATTCTTAGTGGATTCTTAGTGGATGTCAAAATCATATTATAAAAACTCTTTGCCTTTCTTGATCTCTCAAAACGATCGGTTTCTTCAAAACTTTATATGTCATTCCTTTAGAGTTACCCTACCGCCTCTTTCTGGGACAAGTAAGTTAAAAAAGTCAAAGGAAAATCATTGCTGCAACAGAATATTTTGGCTGATTCTCTTCTGCGTCTTGCCATTCTTGAGTACTTGGCAGTGCCTGAGATTTCTCATGTCTTAGATGCTTGATCGTACTAATTACCTTTTTTACTTTCAGCATCCCGCTTAGACCTTTTGAAAGCCTGATGGCGAAACTCCAACCAAATCTTCTGACAAGCTCAGTTTCAGTAGAACTTATAATCGAGCTCATGAAACAAATTGAAACGTCTGAGGATTCCCTTGCGGTCATTGCTGTCCTTGGGGAATTACCCACAGAAATCCTCAAACAAGTTGGTGCTGATACGTGGAACAACTTCTTAGAGTTGTCTTGCATTGGCCCTCGTGAGAATATCCAGGCAGCTAATCAAGTGGAGGTAAGCATTCAAATGCCAAAATTACCGGTTTGCATGAAAGGACCACAATTGCTGATTTATTCAGGAAGCATGTCAAAAATATGCATATTTTATGCATATGTTGCTCGAACACATGTATTTAGAACACGTAGTGTATATAGCTCCACTCTATGTATTGAGCACTCGATACTGATTCATTTGAAACATAGCAAAACGAACACATGGATTACTTAAGCCTCTCGTCTGACACTCAACAGAGTAACGCGTCAGAAAGAGAAAAAAACAAAAACCTAACAGATTTATACACCCAGATGTAGATCGAAATAGGCCAATGATTGGTTGGTATAGTGTAGAAAAACCAATCAACACCCATGATACAGTAAGCTGGCCAATAAGATTACTTCAAGAGTCCTAAGGCGAAAACGAACTTCTGTCTACACAATAGAGGATCCCTGGTTTTTATGTAGACTGATTCCAAAATACCTAAGTGAAATGTAGATCTTGCACATTCTGGGTTGTTGAGCGAATGTTGACCTATAGCAGAGTCATGTTATAGAGTTCTTTTAGTTTTAGAGGTCAATATGTGCTAGACAGCATTTATAATCCGTAAAAAAGAAACAAGAAATTTTTCTGCAAGCCTGTTTTGTGGTTTCTCACTCATCAAGGATATACCTTATGTATATTTGGTTGATATACTTCCTAGTGAGTAGGCAAACATAAAACTAACTTGTAGATGTAAAAAAGTGATTTCTTATTTTTTCTACCAATTAGTAGTATCGCTCTACTTTTTTTGTATTGGGAATTGTTTCAGAAATCGAAACACTCGCAGACTTCCACTTATTATTTCTATTCTGTTCACTCTAGGCATTCATGCAAAAGGCCGAGGCGCGGATTGAGAACAGAGTTGCATTCCTGTTTGTTCGTTGCCTGCTGAGTAATCGCCTTGGAAAAATTGCCATCGCGAATCTCAATAAACTGCAGGAAAATGATTTGAAGGAGTCAGACATGACAGACGAGACTTGCAACTGCCTCTGTGAAATATTGCAGCAGTCAGAATCTGTTGATGTCGATAATATTGAATTCGCTGAGGCTGTCATCAGGACGCTGATCAAATGCAAACGACAGGTTCGTTGTTTGATGCTTTTTGTTTTACAATAGGACCCAGTTTAACTAATGTCTGTAACTTGTTAGTATGACATGGCTTTTGCAGGAATATTTGTTGGCATGTGGTTTATTTTACCGTGTTTACAAGAGACCTGCATGATATGATACCATTTTGACAAGACAATAGCTGTTACGTCACAATGTCAAAATAGCTGTGATACCGCATTAGGTGTCAATATCTTAGGCCAAGAAGCAAGAGCCACATGAAATCATGTTGACAAGATGCCGGTGCGGCCTGTGTACAGGACGTCCCTATCAGGCCTGCATGAAATTTACTGATACGGCTATCAACATTGGTTTTTGCACTGGGCAATCAATATCAGGTAAACTGGTGGGCGAAAATAAAAGAAATCTTGTCAGGGGTTATATTGATATTGTACCAGCATGCTACTGACATCGTGTAAACGGGGTCTAAGTCCCTGCATAGAAAAATCGACACCAACATCTCGTCCTACCAATTGATCTTAGTTTTTATTCTGATTTCTGCATTTTAGCCACCTGAAAACAAGCTGCTTCATCTGCTGAGCTGCCTCAAAGACGCTTCTAGTTATGCAAAGATACAAGAAATTTTAGCCGAGGTTGGTCTTATCAAACATTGACAGTTCTTACCTCTGGATTTATATTGATAATTCATAAGGCATGGCCTTACACGGGAAGTTATAATTAACCAAAGCAGACTACTGCAATTGTTATTCACTGTCACCAGGTCTCGAACTCGGGTTTTACCGACTAAAGGCGAGCGTGCTAGCCACTGTCCTAAACCAGGACATTAAAGCTAGTCAGTAACCTCGAAGTGTATCCAGCTTCAGGCTTATCCAAAGTGAGGCATCAATTTGTGTTTTGGGTTAAAATCTTCTTCAGAGCCCTGTTATAATCATTACACTTACCGCACCTTTTCTTATCCTCCCGTCAAAATCTCTGTTAGGAATTTCTTCAATTTCCTTGGCAAGTTGTTCCAAGTTTTAGCAGTATTTGCTTTAGTGTGCTTCTTTCCCCAATGTTTTGATGCATATGCTGTGGTCACTTTTGCTTGTCTTGTAAAGTAATTATAGTTTTATGGCTCAAAATTGTTCACAAAATTGAAGTTGTAGCATTTATCGATTTCAATAGTTGAAATTTTTCTGTTATTTCTAGATGCGAGCATTCAATATACAACTATCCTACGAAATCTACCAGTTGGCATTTTCTGCTCTGGAATGCTGGGAAGAAAACCCAGAGGCGGTCATTGAGCTGTATTCTGTCATGAAAAGACAGTACCCACAACAGCGCCTCCTCAATGCCAGTGCTCCGCTGAGGCGTGGATCTTTCTCAAGCTATGCCAGCACTTCCGAGTCTATTATTGATGCGAACGAGCATACTGACGAGGTGATTAATGTTGACGACAAATCAGCAGTCTTCACCCAACCGGAGGCTGCTACTGTCAATCCTGGACCAGCTACTGATATTGGGTATAGTATGGGTTTTCGTATATCAATTCGTTAACCAGAGTTAAATGGCGTGAATTAGGGCACGAAAATAGATTTCTGCAGAAGAAAACTAGAAGTACATCACTCCTCCAAGCTGAAAATAGAAAAGAAAATGAAGTTCTACTTTTGATTTTAATATCTGAAAATTTTAAATTTTGAGCGTGAGAGTGTTTGCAGACAACCTTGTATTTCGAAATTTATTGAATAACCGGAAGTCAATCCTTGCAGACTGTGAACCCCAAGACAGGGAATCTTTCACCCAGTGTATCAACTCTGATTGATGAAGCTTTTAATCATAAATTCATTATCTTTTCTCTCTTCAGTATTTGCCGATATTTCTTGCATGGACAGGTCTGCCCTCAAGGCAGCAAATGTACCTTCTCTCACATGATACCAGCCCCGTCTCTCATCAGCCCCTTCCAGCAGGCACTTACCTTGACTGCTGCCAATCTCGACCTTGCTGCATCTTCAAAACCAAACACTGGCTTGGAAATCGGGAAAACGGATTCCGGTTACCTCAGCAATGAGTCATCGCAACAGTTCTTCCCCACAGTCCGACCACCAACACGATCTCCCTCCATTGAGATTGCTCGCCCTAACGCAGAATATGAGAAGTTTTACAACAGAATGTTGGTAAGGCTATTTGCTCGTTGTTATAGCTCAATTCCACTTCATTTTAGTAGAGATCTTTTAGCAGGATAGTGGGGGGATACCATCATTACATGTTAAGGGCATCAAGGGGAGAAACCATCATTACATGTTTAGGAAATTTATTGCTGTGGAGGGTCATCAGTACCTAGGGTCATATAGGGGGGTTATGTTCCCCTGTTCCCTTATAGAAATTGCAAATGTTCCCTCATTGTTCTAGAAAGAGATGTTGATCTTTAGTCTTCCCTGATCCCTGCTTGCTGTCATTGTTACCTTCTTGACTTTGGCATGCTCCCCTGTTCCCTGGAACCCCTTTTGATCCTCAGTACTATGAGGGGATTCCATCAGTAAGGTGGGGACACCATCAGTACTGTGGGGGATACCATCAATACTGTGGGGGGATTCCATCTGTATTGCGAAGGTTGTTCAATACTATGGGAAGATATAATCAGTGGGGGTAATTCCTACAGTGATTGTGCCCAAACAACTTCATCTTTACCTTTGCGGTAGGAACTGTGCTATTGCCCCATTGATTGCAGCCAGTTATTCGCATAGTTGCTCCCACTCTCATCACTTTGTTTAACGCACAAGGTGTTGACCATTTATAGACTTAGTAGGAGTTATGTAAGGTTAAGAAGTGATGTAATGATATCAGCCATTTGAGCATTCATTCGTGAATTGATATTTTCCATTGTTTTTAGTTTGCCCTTCGTTCGGAAGATTTCCATAGCATGTACAAAGTTTACACAGAAATGCGGAGGAAGAAGATTGAAATTGACGACAAAATTCTTCTGACAATTTATAAAAGCTTTACCGGGGAAGACACAATCCGTAGGTTCGAAGATCTACTGAAATTGGTAAACACAGAACTGTCCGGGATTGTTGCAGTTGCGGACAGAGATGAAGACTTTGAGCAATACGAGCTGTTGTCCGATGCAGACCAAGAAAATCTAGGCCGCTTGGGTGTCCGGCTTCTTTACGATTTCATCGAAAAACAGGACTTCACAGAAGCGTATCAAATGCTGCATATTTTTCATGGCGGTGGTATCAATTACTCGTTATTCGGCGAGTCTTTTGACAATATCCGAATCGCGGATAAGTCTCCGTTCGAAATCACGATCTTGGCAGTGGATGTATGTCTCAAACAAACGCCGCCGCTCACTGATGGCGCAATGGTCGTACTTAGAGGAGTCGACTCTGGCTTGCTCGCGGAGGACAAAGCTGTTTTTACGGTAGACGAACATTTAGTTATGTCAAGCGTCCTTAATCAACTCATCGAGTTGCTGATGGACGAGGAGAAGTTAAAGGAGACTTTTGAAGTGTTGAATATATGCAAGAACATTAATATCAAGACAGGTAATACTATAGAGCGATTAAACACGATATTGCTACAATATTCTGAGAACGACGAATTAGAGAAAGCAGAGGAACTGTATAAACTCCTGGAAAACATGTCAGATGACCACGTACTATCTAGACAACCATTGATGGCCTATCTTAGCTGTTTGACAAGAGCGGAACGGATTGTGGCAGCGCGGCATGTTTTCTTCACCGGCCAAGCTCTAGGCACATACCCAACAGAGAACTTAAGCAACCCATACAAGCTTGATGTTGCGAGTAATTTGAAGCGGATTGAGATGCTGTTTGTCGTCGAGCAGCATTTGTTAGCTTCTCGAGCGGCCATCGTAAATGCCGAGAACTCATCTCTGGAGTTATCAGCTCCGCTTGTTATCAACCTGTTCGAGTCTGATGGGGTGATGGACGAATCGAGGATAGAACTGAGCAGAGCCAGAGAGAATATGGTGTTTGTTCTGACGCAAATGATGAACCCACCCCTGAATACCCAAAACAACGGCAATCTTCCATTGGTATGTCACTTCACATAATAATTATGATAATCTATTTAGCTAATACCACATTCAACATATGCAGATAAAAATTCATATTTACAGTACAACTAAAACTGCATATAAACGTTAATAGTCTATTATTTACTGTTGATGAAGTTTGAAATGAAAATCATATAGAACAACTATTTACAATATAGTAAAAGCCTACAACTAAGAACCTACATTTTTGGTAGTTGGCCTAAACAGCTTCTTAAATAAATTGTAGTCAGCAGCAGTAATAATGAGGGTTAATGGTTGTTTGTAGGTCTTTGGCCACTTCTTAAATAGCATTATTATTGTTGGTAAAAATTAACAACCTTAAAACCAAAAATGTATGACTTTTGCCTTGAAAATATGGTCAAAATTCATCCTTAGGCTATAGAGGTTCTTAATTTTTAGGTTCTTAGTTGTGGGTTGTTACTGTTCCAGAAAACATGGATTATTCAGCTGTGAATTAATTCCAAGTTTGCTTTACAATTGCTAGATTTAATGTTAGCTAGGGTAAACTTTTCAATTTAAACGAAGAAATTCCACAATACTAGGCTTTGTGCCGGATCCTTTCGATGCTTGCGGTGAAGTAGGTAAAATAAAGCGAGACAGGAACAACGCAAGACGACACAGACAGAAAAAACGTAGATTTATTAAATATTGAATATATATAAATGTTGTCAATATTTCGCCCTGGCATACAGTCCTGAAGAAACCCTGTATGCCAGGGCGAAATATTGACAACATTTATATATATATACAATATTTAATAAATCTACGTTTTTTCTGTGTGTGTCGTCTTGTGTTGTTCCTGTCTCGCTTTAAACTTTTTAAAAAATACAAATTTAGAATATATCAGATTAAACAATATGATTATATATACAATTTTGGAATCAATACGTTGAAATGTGGGGCTGAAGGTAGAGAAGTTAGAAAGCTCGATAAAAGCCGTGTTATATATTCACAAATATCCAACATTTTGGATGACGTGCCTGCCTGTTTTGCTGGATCATTTATCGCCTTTCCATTGTTTTAAACTCCCGGATTGATTCTTAAGGAAGAGAAAGTCGAGGCTCTCTGTATCTAATAGTCTCAGATCCAAAAATGACAGTTCTTACAATCATCTATATTGTTACCAATCCTTTTGGAAAAGTCCCTTCTTATACTTGAATTAGCAATCGAGAAGATGAAATAAGCGATGCTTCAAATGACGTTTGATAATTGTACTTTTGGCAATTAGGAACACAATTGCTTACAATACCTTTGATTTCAGCGTTCAATCCGCACGATTGCTTGAATTTAAGCGGTCCCTCCTGGTTAATGTGTGTGTGTCCCTTTGATAGATGACTTACGATTTCATTCTCTAATTTCTCTTCATTTCAGGAAATACTTGTCGAGCCATCCTCGATTCTAAACTGGCACGCAAGGGTCCATGACGTCAGCGAGCACAGAGTAACACTAGAGGTAAAAGACACGCGGAGGGCCATTTACAAGGAGCCGAGGACCTCGACAACTACTCAGGAATCTAGTGCGAAAATCAACGAAGAAACAAGTAAATCTTTAATCGCGACAATCCCTAAATTTGTTTGCAAGAAAGTCGATCCTTATGTGAGCACTGGACAAGTTAAAGGAAAGGTCAGTTGGTTTCAAGTGAAATCTTGATAAATATGATTTCGCTTTTCTATGATTTCGTCTTTCTATGATTTTGCTTTTCTATGATTTTGCTTTTCTATGATTTTGCTTTTCTATGATTTTGCTTTTCTATGCTTTTGCTCTTCTATGATTCTGATGCCTAAACATCTCATACACTTCTCCAAAAACGTCTTATCAAAGAAAATTCTCAAATTGGAAAAGATTCCCAAAAAGTAGAAGGAGAAAGAAAATATTTTTTTTGATAAAATTGAAGAAAAAATTGCAGTCATTAAAATTAAGGATTAACACAGAATGTATGAAGTATAATATTTGATTCACGAAGGTTCCTGTGAGAAAGAATATTTTCTTGTGATCATCAGTCGTGTTGAGATTGGGAAAATAAAACCCTGTTCCAAAAACATCATTAAAATCGCCGCGAATAAATTTGTATTTGATTGTCATATTGAACTTCGTTTTTGTTTTATTGCAGAAGTATCAGACTTGCTGCCACAGGCTTTCTAAAATGTACAACAAGCAAAGAGCAAGCTACAAGGAGACTCATAGCCTCGAGGAGATCGAAAACGATGTGGGTAAATTTGTCGACAAGTTCTTCCAAGACCACGGAGAGTTTCAATAGCTTCCTATCTGATTCCGCAATGCTTCGATTGAGCGCCCGGGGTGTTTATGAAATTTCCTTCGATTTTAAGGGGTTCTTTTTTAGGGGCATTTTAAAGAGGCCCTTAATGAATTTCTTTCATCCTCCCCGAGCAGTTTATCTTGAAGACAGCTAATTGTGATCTCGATAATAGCGTGAAAGCAGAGTAACAACTTGATATAATGTATATCGCGTATGTATAATCATAAATTGTCTTACTATTTTACAAAGCTAAAAAAGCATTGTATTATATTTATTGTCAATGACTGTTTCAATTAGCGACTGTTAATGACTACTGCGCTCCTTTCAAAGGGGGCGTCCATACGAGGGGGTGTTTGATAGAGGGGGCTTTTCTGAGAAAAGTTATAAAACAGGGGCCTTCTTTCGTTCAAAAGAAGGGTTTGTTGAATCGAAGCATTGCAATAAGTATACCAAAACATAGCGCAAATCTCGTCCATTTCCAAAGTCAAAGAGAGGCTCCGTTAAAACTGGCATAGACTCGGTGTACTTCTGGGTGGAGTCCTGTTGTTTACTCTTGAAAAGTTCACCTCGTATTCCGCTAATATTGTCCTTTATCTAAAGATATTGCCCTAGACTTTACAAGAACACTACTTTTTATAGAAATTCGTGGGCCATATTTTGATAAGAGAGAAGCGATGTTGGCAAGGGTTTCGGCAAGTTTTTCCAGGACCATTAAGGATTTGAATAAAATGCTTGCATTATTGGCTTGCAAGTCTATCAGAAATAAGCCGAGCACCGAGCTATTGACCCAACTCAAAGGGAACATCTTCTTTTTAATTCTGAACGATTATGAAACAATTTGATACGATAGAGAGGCGATCTACCGACGAAAAAGAAGACGATGAAAAGAAAACGCTCCTAAAAGTATCTAGTAACTGCAAGCCACTGGACTATTATAGATTATTTTGGGCGTATTCTTTTCACCATCCCCTCTTGTCGGTAGACGCTTTATAGCTAGACTCGTGAATCATACCCTTTTCACTGCTTATTCTGAAAACAGGTTATAGATAGCCTTGCAAAACTTGACTTCGTAGAGATTTTGCTGACTTTATCTAACATCAAGAAATAATTCGCAACTCGAACATTTTGAAGTACAAACTTTCTTTCGAGCGTTCTTTTTAACTCGAAAGGAATTCGAAATTCTATTACTTATTATTCTGGACGAGACCATAAAGGAATTCGTTAACTTCATTGTGAAGAATAAGAATCATAAAGATTACACAGTTATATTCCTCTGACGCACTTTCTCAATTAGTTATTTCACGATTTTCCAAGATTCAGCCATACCTGGCCCTATTCATAATCAAACTTCGAAATTCGAACCGTTTTTGGCAAATTCGGCAAGTGCATTCTTTCCATCTAGGGAAATTTTTACTGCCAAGTTTTCAGAATTTAGAAGACACAGAATGATTAAAATGATAAACCTCTTTTTTAAGGAGGATTTGGATAAGGAGGATTCTTTTGCTACCGCGGCTGGGCTGAGGATAGTAGGCTTAGAAGGCCTTCAAATCCTTCTGCTTTCCAAATCTAGCAGACTTCGGAATGAATCACGAAAAATCGTTTCGCAATCGTATCTAATCGTTTCGAATCCAACGATTTTTGTCGATGGTTTCTTTGGAAATATAAAACAAATTATTCTCTACATTTAGTCATTATTTTGTACCCTTGACTCAATATTTTGTGTACGTTCTGTTTTGTTAGAAACATTGTTTCATCAATTTATATGTTTTTCTGTCGATATGCTCCATTTTTGATGGTGTGGCACCTTTCGTTAAACCCTCTCCTTTTTGAATAATCCACAAGATATCCGTCGGCTAGTGTGTTTATAAGGTATTCCCTAAAGCACTGTGTTTTCAGAATGTCTTTTGAGATCTGAAGAACAAGAGACATGCATATTGTATTCTTTAGAACCAGGAAGACAATCAGGTCACCTCTTACTAAAGCTATTCCCTCACTCTCTATTTTGGTTTCAACTTGTTTGTTTGTAAAGAGTCTTGATAGTTGATAGGCACATACGAATACTATCTTCGCAAGGTATGGATTTATGTGCTAAGCACAAGGGGCCCACTGAGTAGGTAAACAAATCGAGCAGTGAGACCCTGGTCCTTCCACTCGATGTGTCCACACCTCGTGATTCCTTTTGCCTTGTTGCCTGGAATTATAGAGAGCTGGCTAATTCTCTCCTCCCACTTTGTGACAGGTCTGAAGGTGGTTTCGAACCCGGGACCCTTCGAACAAGGGTCAAGGGATCTTACCACTCGGCCATCCCCGCCTCATCTCATTCCAGCATGGTAGACTTTTTCACCTGAAATTCGAAATCCGACTGTCGTGTATTCTCAACAGTTTAAGTATGTACGATCATGATCCGTTCTATGATTTTGTGTTCATAGAGTTCTCGAGGCTGGAATCAGAAAGCCGTTTTGCGTAACTTTATCCTTGCACCACCATATTCTAGCTCTAGCAACAACCGATTGTCAAATGGGTTAAAATTAGTGCCTGTTAGTTTCCATGCGCAATGGTGACCTTTACCAGTACTAGCCTACTAGGTTTTAAACCAAACATTTTTCTCCGATTCCAAACACGTGCAATTTTAGGACAAAGTACTGAAGCTGATGAACCTTAGATAGGACAGCAGACTTTTTAAAACGAAGTTAAAAGACGGCTTATCTAAGTAAAAGCTTCGTTTCTCAATAGAACGAGCTAGAGATGCCAAGTATTCGAGTCAAATGTTTTGAGTAAAACCTAGAATTTGAAAGGTTATTCTGGGGTATGGAAACTAACATTGACTTGCGTGACGTCAGATGCTCTACAATCATTGCAAACATTGAAAGCCACCTGGAATTATAGATGAAATTTAATATGAAATCTGGTTGAAATCTAATATGAAAAAGATAAGAACTGAAATAATGCTTAATTCATCTCTTGAATCACATGATTACTGCATGACACAAATCACAACCACAGTTATATAACTTTCCACTCCGTTGTTAGGTCCGCAGACCAAGGTAGGTAGGCCGTTTGCAAGATGATCCTGAAAGCAGCTTTGGTCGTTATTGGTCTCATCCTTTGCGATGCAGCTCCAGCAGCAGTCAAAGAACTGCAATCTAAGCACAATCACGCTGTTCTCACATACTTCCGCAGACAGAACAAGGATGGCTCATTCGTAGATAGCCAGGGACCTCATTATGCAGAAGGAATCTCTAGGCCCATTATTGACGAGATATCGGCGTCAGATCTCAAGTCTGCCAGTCTCAAGGTCCATCCGTTTGTTATTGAAAATGGAGCGACAGTCACTGTAAGCTGGTCTGGTATTTCCAACCCAACAGAAAAGGACTGGATCGCAATTTTGTGTCCATGGAACGACAAGTCGGAGCTGCGACTGGACCACTTTTTTGTGTCTTCATCCCCAACTTGGAAAGAAGGTCATGGCAGTCAAGAAGTCCATGTCTTCAACTTGCGAAGTCAATGCGAGTTCAGATATTTCAGAAATAAGGGGGAGTCTCGCCTGGTTGCCCGAAGTAATGTTTTGGGGTTTGAAATGGGTGAGAAAGCACCCCTGCAAGGGAGAATCGCTCTGACAGGTGATCCTTCCCAAATGAGAGTCATGTGGACTGCTGCCAAAGGTAATCATCAGCTGAAACAATTAACCTAACCTTCTTAGCCGAGATCTCCTCTTATCGTCTAATCCTTCAAAATACTCTTCTGTTACACGAGAAGATGGTCGGTCCTTCCATGAGAAGATCCTGCTATCCAGAACCTGGGATACCACATCAGAGGGGGGGGGGGGTAGTTTTCCTTGCTAATGCAACCGTGAGGGTAATAAGAGTATAGTACCCAAACAAATCTAAATAATTACAATAACGTCACAGATGATAATGGAAATCAAGAAGTACAAGTAATGAAATTAAAGAACAAACTTTAATGAATTCGCTTTATCAGTGAATCAGATTTTTGATAAAGTGCTTTGAGATTTCAAGCTTTCTTAAGCTCAGAAAAATAAAAAATTTTTCCAAATGATTTCTTGTGAAAATTGTAATGACCAATGTAGGATGCAAACCCCCTACCTCTTGAGTCTGAGCCTCGATTACTAACTGAGTTGCTGGGGGAATCCTGATATCAAGCTCACAAACTGCACCAACACTCACCAAAGGTTGAGACAAACCTACCCAGGCTACCTAAACAAGATAACTTACTAAACGGCACCAAAAAAGAACTAAACAGGACCTGACAAAAAGTGATAACATTCTCCATCATTTTCGACTAATTTTTTCAAATCCTGTCTTCTCAAGTAAAATATTTATTCATATTTATTCATCATGCACATCAAAGTTTGAATTTTTCATTTCAGTTGACAAGCATGTAGTCAAGTATGGATTGTCAAAAGACAGCCTCAACATGGAAGCAGAAGGTCGATCATGGACATACACTGCAAAAGACATGTGCGGCCCTTACGCCAATACGACTGGCTTCAAAGATCCTGGCTACATGTTTGATGTTTTGCTTACAAAGCTCGAACCAATGACCACTTATTTCTATTCTTATGGATCAGAGGGGGTGAGTATAACCTCAGCTTGTTGAAGTTTGCATTAATTGGTAGTATGATTGCAAAATTCATCTCTTGATGAAGGCTCTAATGTTTGTCATGCTCCTAGATTGAACTGGAGGTTCCTCTGGATCTACTTAAGAAGTGTTACTGTAGATCTACCACGTACACAGAATAAATCTTCATTCCTAGATCTGTTTGTTAAGTAGCATGAGATTCAAACTTACCTAGAAATGCCAATGGTATGTTACAACATTTACACAGCTCTTCATTTCGATGCACTGATCAATGCCTGGGGTTATTATTTAACAGTCTTTGGATGGTACAAAACTTCAATATAGCTAGGAAAATCGGAAGCATAGCCAAACGAATACATAGATTACTTAAGCTTTTCGATCCACGTCTGGGTATATAATCAGTTAGGTTTCTGTTTTGTTCTCTTTCTGACGTATTACTCTGTTGAGTGTAATACGAAAAGCTTAAGTAATCTATGTATTCGTTTCGCTATGCTTCCGATTTTCCTGGTTATTATTTAGTATATTCTGAATACTGATTGGGGAAAAAGCCCTCAAATAGTTTTAGCTTACTTTATAAATACTACCATTTTGCTAAGGTGTAATTTGTTATGATTCTTAGATATAGGTTATACATTTTCAATAATTTGTTATCGAAATGGATATACATACTGCTTCTCGGGAAGCTGGCCCCTATCCACACTTGAATAAAGTAGCCCCTCCCCTCCAGTTGATAATTTCATATTCAAACAATGTTTCAAAATTCTCTAGGCCATGAGTCCTGTGTCTAACTTCACAACAGCTCCAATCGTTGGTAGCCAAAAGCCATTTAAATTCATCGTCTACGGAGATATGGGTGTCTCTTCATTTCCAAGAGCAAAAGAGACTGCGGAATTAATGTTGAAAGAATACAGAGAAAACGATGTTAAGTATATCTTTCACAATGGAGATATTTCCTATGCCAGAGGCCAGGTGAGATATTTTATTAATGTTTTTGGATTTCGTAATGGTTTTAGGTACAGTTTGAAACAACCTTACCGGGACAGCCAACATATTTTTCTGATTTCTCTTATTTCATTGTATGAACAGCCAGCCAATTTTATGTGCTTTTAGGCGTTTCTGTTGAGTTTGGTATTGGCACCTATGTATCTGGTGACTAATGTGTTGATACACTAAAGAATGAAATGGTTAGGGGCCAAGCAGCTCGAGCAGTTTGCTGCACTCTGCTGAAGTCAAGCTTGATCTTGAGAGTTTGGATGGATAACATTGAGGTGTAGGCAAAACAACTCACTCGACTGTTCTTGAGAAGGGAAACTAGGGGCCTGTATATATAATCATTTTTTAGAGCCTGAGGGGTTTTAAAATCTCACTATTATTCTTTTTCTGTTTTGGAAAGGACTGCTTGTTATCATGGTTCAACAATGGAACTTGAAATCAATCACAATTCTCTTTTCAACAGGAATACATTTGGGACGTATGGCATGCTATAATCGAGCCTTACTCTACTCTTGTACCATATATGGTTGGCATTGGAAACCACGAACAAGACCATACCTCAGGTGGTTCAAGAGACCCCAGCGGAGCTCCCGGCAACGGTTTTCATCCCTCTTGGGGTAACTTTGGAGATGATTCTGGGGGTGAGTGTGGAGTACCCATGTACAATCGCTTCCACATGCCTGATAATGGGAATTTTCTTTGGTGGTAAGGATGTAGTTCACCTTATTTGCAATATTCATACATTCACTGTACTGGCATAGATGTTTTAATTGGACAAGCTAATAGAATTAATGCTTATAGAATGCTAATGGTTATAGAATTACAGAAGAGAAAATTCTTCATGAGCGTGTCAAGCTTATTCAGCTTACTTTTCTTTATTGCTATTTGAAAGGGCGGTTTAAATTTATAAAGAAATTAGTTCACAATGAATTAGATAAGCAAGACTGAGAAAGAGGAGAATACCGTGTTTCATTTTGATTAAGCTGACTATACTGGGATAACTATTTTTAGAAGGTTATTAAATTATACCAGAGCATATAAACCAATACTGTAAAAAGATGGTAAGCGTATTTGCCTGTCAATAAATCAATAAATAAATTGTATTTGCCTATCAACAGAGGAAGAATTTGTATAGAAAGAGATTTCTTATCAAATAATACAGCAAGGCCCTGCATATAAGAAATGGACCTATAAGAAACTGTAGCCTGCTACCTTAAGGCTAAAATACACGATCAGTTTTTTTCGTCAGTTTTTTCCCGTCCGTTTTTTTCTTCAGTTTATTCGAAAAAAAACTGAAGAGGCGCGCGTATACACGATCAGTCAAAAATCGTCAGTTTTTTCAGTTGAGCAGTGGAGAGTGACCCAAAGTTTGCTGCTGCAGCTTTGATTATTGCTGTGATTTTGAAGCGAAAACGTAAAAAGAGATCAACCTGGCTAAAGCCATGGCTTCAAAAATGCCAACACCTTGGGATGTACGACAGACTCCTAAGAGAATTTTGTTAAGAAGAGGAGGACGGACATAAGAAACACTTGAGAATGAGCCAAGTAACATTTGATTACCTTTTGCCCTTAATAAGCTACCTTACGTCTCAAAAACTCTGCTTTTAGGCATTTATAAAAAAAACTCTGTGAGCTCAACGCGCTCTGCCTTAAATGTTTTTGAAGAAATTTTGAATCAGACGACGATGCTCCTTAAAAAAAACTTGCTCAATTATTCCAAGATTTTCTCTGTATCCCGCAAGATATGCTAATGTTTTCCTGAATGCGTCATATAAATCCTTTAATTGCACTATGTTTACAAAAAAACCTACAGCGACCACCTCCTTTTCCGCTTGAGAGTCATTTCGACTGATCCATTTAACTGAAGGTTTAAGCACGTCCATCTTTTGAAAAAACTGATCAGTCTCGACTAATCAGTCAGAAAACGTCACGAAACGTCTCAAATTTCGATTGAAGAGGAAAAACTGACGAAAAAAACTGATCGTGTATTTTAGCCTTTAAACAGTATTTCCTATACTAAGAACATTTTTGCTGTGATCAATAATGTAGAGACAAACAGTAGCCACTGACTTGAATATATGATGGATAGATGACATCACCTTTGGTAATGATACACATTTTTCATGAAATGAGTCCTTTTGTATAAGAGACAGGACAGCCTAATTTGATTTTCTTTCATGCGGGGACCTGCTGCTGTACAAAGATATTGTTATAAATTTTTCACGATGAGAATCCTTGCTGTTTCTAGGTACAGCTACGACTTTGGAATGGTGCATATGATCATGATGAGTTCTGAACATGACTACACACCGGGAAGCAGACAATATAAATGGCTTGAAAATGACTTGGCAAATGTCAATAGAGAAAAGACACCCTGGGTTATAATTGGAGGCCATCGGCCAATGTACACCAGTGAGGCCATAGCAAGTAAGATACTGTTATTTTCTTTCATTGTGAGATGAGTGGTCAAGGAGTTTAAGAGATTTGATTTATGCAATGAAGTCAAGCTTGGCCATGTTAAGTCAACATTTCGATAAATGACCCTTGTTGACTTAACCTTCCACTACACCCTTCTTTAGAAGCGACGTCAAACTAGGAGTGCCCTGCTCCTGCTGTAAGAAGACCTTTTGGCCTTTTGCAGACCAGTATCGTTAAACACATGCTTACTTTTTTATTCTATTCATTATATCTGTGGTGGACACAACAAGGAACATAGCTCTTTCACCTCCCCTCCCTTGTAAACCAGCGTAACTTCTTTATTTATAGATATTAATGCTATTTTCTTATTTATCGTCATAAATGATATTTCTTTATTTATATATAGTAATTAATCTTGTTTCTTTTTTTTTAGTTATCAATGTTATTTCTTTATTTATAGGTTATCAATGTTGTTTCATTTATTTATAGTTATCAATGTTATTTCATTTATTTATAGTTATCAATGTTATTTCTTCATTTATAGTTATCAATGTTATTTCTGCATTTACAGTTGTCAATGTTATTTCTTCATTTATAGTTATCAATGTTATTTCTTCATCTATAGTTATCAATGTTATTTCTTCATTTATAGTTATCAATGTTATTTCTTTATTGATAATAATAGCCTATAATGTTTTATTTACAGCGAGCATTTTATCTAGCTATTGGGCTTATTTAGGTCTACTATACAGGCTGCTTCTAGGCGTGGGACCTCTAGTTTTACCTTTACCCTCTTAGATGGCATGGTGGGACGAGTAGCCTAAAGTCTTGATATATTACTATCCTACGATCAAGAAATGCAACGAAAGGAAATTGAAAGTGTAAGATTGGATGTCAGGGACGCAGCTAGAACGCTCTGAAAGGGGGAGAGCTGTTGACCACTTTCACAGAGTCGGGGGTTTTCCCCACTCACCCACTCCCCAACTAACCATTTCCCATTGTTTAGGGTGATGGTGAAGATTTTTTGATTGATGCAAAACTATCACCTCCCAAAACAATAATGGGAGTTAGTAAGTTGAGGTGTTGGTGAGTTGGGAAAATTACGACACCGACCGCTTTCAGTGTTCACTTTTAAAAACAATAACCCGTAAAATTGATCTCTACTCACTAAATGTAAAGACTTTTCTTCAAAACGGGATATTTCGGTTCGTAAAACTCCCCTCTATGGCTACCTCTTGTTAGATGTGTGCAGGTGCTGCCACAAGCCTGTAATATTTCAGAAGATTAAACAATTTTGTCTCATTTTACAGGTGATTACAAGGTATCGCTTGGCATGCAACGTTCATTTGAAGATCTTCTTTACAAATACCGCGTTGACCTGGCATTCTGGGCCCACTACCACAGCTATGAACGCACATGTAAGGTATACAAGCAAGAATGCCGCAAGGATGGCATCACCCACATTGTAGTCGGAACGGCTGGCAAAGACCTTGATTATGATTCCTGGTACAAGAAGGATTGGTCTGTGTACCACGAAAACGCATATGGCTATGGTCGAGTGACGGTGGCCAATTCGACTTCAATGCTGTTCGAGTGGATTCGAAACAAGGACGTTGTCATCAGGGACAAGGTTTGGATCCACAAATAAGTGACACGGGACAGGTGGCTAAATAGATAAGTAATGATGATGATGATAATGATAGCTTTAGCTTTTAGGTTATCTTATGGTTTATGACGTCATGATTAATATGCCCCCGTTTGATCATTTGGATAACTAGATGTTCACACGGCAGTCATAACACGCTTGCATCACAGCTTCCCCATGTTTAAATGCATTTGTATTGTTCGTCTCACTATTTTGCCAGTGATGATTTGTTATTTTTGCACTATACCAGGCATTCATTTTATGATCCGGCTTTTTTGAAAAAGAAATTAGTTAAATTCTTGATATATTCATAGTTTATAGAAGATGCTCAAGAAGATTTAACAATAGGTGTTCTAAACATCTCCTGCAAAATATGATATATTTTCTGTTTTCTATGGCTAAAGACAGATTGTTAATCATCTCAAAATCATGAATTAAATAAAGATTAATTTTGATTAAGTGATATTACCAATTATCAATATCAGGATATCAATATGAATTTATTTTGATGTCTTCATATGATTAATTATGATAGAGATTTATTGCGATAATGTGATGAATATTAATGTATATTATTGAAAATTATTGATTTTTTAAAAATGTAAAAGGTAGAAATGTAGTGGTGCATATTCAGAATTTTATCACAACAAAGATGTATTAGAATTATCAGACATTTTAGATTTTTCATCACGTTAATCTATGTAACTTATAACTTAGCCTTAGCTTTTTTAACTATAATTTTGATATGTTATATTATCTGCGAATTTTAGATTGACCAAATCAAAGCTTGAGACTTTTTATAGAATTCTGGCTGGAGTGATGTAATGATATCACTGCTTTGCGAAAGACCATTGCACTTATCTACATGTGCTTTCACGATGACGTCATTGTTCGAGATTCGCTATAATTTTTCGAGAGTCGATATTTTAATGAACACCTCATTGTTCTTGTATTCATGTACCTTCATTTTTTTATAAGAAACTATGCTAAGTCTTCGTACCAGAGTTTCTTAGCTATCACCCTAATTATGGTACAAAGCGTCTCTTAGCAAGTTTCTTGTAGAGTATAAGAATAAATGCAAATTTGATTGCAAACATCTAAAATATCTTTATTAAATGCAACAAGGCAGTTGTTTTTCTCAGTTCATCCATGTCATGTTTCGTTTATCTTCAGGGTTCGAGAACAATATGGTTTGAACTTTTTGTATTTCCCTTGAAGGATAGTGACGTTGTCTTTTCGAATTCAAAACTCTGAATCTCATTTAATAACCGTTGAAAAAACTGATAAACCTTAAAGAGTAACAGACGTAAGTAATAAGAGGTTGAAATGAGAGCTATACCAAATCAAAAATGGTTATCATCCTTCAACATAAGCGAAAATGAATAAGGAGTCCCAATTGAAGTTGACAAGAGGACACACTTAAGAATTCCTGCTATAATAGATATCGATATTAACTATAGAAGTATAGCTTGCCATGAACTTGCAGACAATTAAAAGCTGATAGAAGCTCAAACTAATGTTCTGAATAACTTCAAGATAATGGCTGTTATCAGACATCTCATGCACCAATCAAATTGACAAATTGACCTTCTTTCAGTGCCCCCGTGAGTGCTTGGAATGCTTCCACCCAATATGACAAAATGTATACATCTGCGCCAGGCTTTGAGGGTGCTTATGCGATGCCAAACCTCTGAACCCCCGTGCAGCCAGATATCTTTATCACTGTCAAGATTTCTAACATGACGTCATCATGGTCACATGTCAATCAAGTTTACGTCATTACAACACTAAGTCTGTAAAAGCACACTAGGTGTTAATAGGAGCTGTTCAAACTTGGCGGTATTAGGAGAACTTGGAAGATTGCCTATGATAGTTTATTGTCTAGAAAAGCATTTCTTATTTCTTCATCGCCTTTTAAATATGACCGAGGACAATCTTGTCAAAAAGGCTTTTAACGAGAGTTGCCGGCTAAAAAGTGATAATCACTTCAGCTGGGTTACCTCCTGCTCCCTTTATCTCGAGACGTTTGGGATAGACCCAAATCTCAATATGATAAAAAGGATGAAATTAGGTCACTTCAGGTCTCTAGTACGCCGGTCCCTTAGAAATAGTTACGAGCGCTATTGGGCTAGAGAAATTAATTCGAAAGTTGGCCCGTCAAATAAAGGGGGTAATAAGCTAAGAACCTACGCTTCATTCAAGGGGCACTTTCAATGTGAGCCCTATACTAAAATTACTGATAAATCGTTAAGAAGGTGCTTTGCAAAGTTCCGTTGCAGTGATCATAATCTGCGAATCGAGACCGGTCGTAGAGAAAATTTACCTGTAGAGGACAGAAAATGTTTAGCGTGTAAGGGGAACAAAATTGAAGATGAGATGCATTTCCTTACAGTCTGTCCGAAGTACAACAGTCTACGCACTGAGCTTTACGATAAAATTGAAAAATCGGTAACAAATTTTAAGTTTCTCTCGCCATCGCAAAAGTTCATTTATATGCTATCAAGTGAGAATCTTAAAGAAATTAAATGGGTTGCCTGTTTCGTTAAAGGTTCATTTGAAATACGCTGAAGGCAGAAATCACATGTAACCAATATAGAATATATCAAATTAGAGAATTTGATGTCCTGGTCACTGTTCTCTCGGATATATCTTCCTACATACACCTCTCTTTTTACTAGAAATTGTTTCGTTCTGTTCGTTCGTTAGTTAGTATTGTTAGTATTGTTATTTTAACTATTTTTAACTATTTTTAACTATCTTCTTGTAACAAACTGTTTATAACGACGCTCCTGTATACAGTGTAGCAAGTTATCATTATCATTATCACTAGTCACAACAAAGCCAAAGCCAGCTTGACACGAGGAAAGTACTACCAGTCAGTTAGGCCCATTGCGACGCAGCTTCTTGAAGGAAAACAAACTGGCTGCGAAGATGCTATTGCAAGTAGCATTGGTTATTTTGGGTGTCATTTTTTCTGATGCAGTCCCTGCCTTTAAAGATGGACTACAAACGAAGCATTCTCACGTTGTCCCAACTTATTTCCGAAGACAGAACAAAGATGGTTCACTCATAAACAGTAAAGGGCCTAATTTTGCAGAAGGCATCGCTAGGCCCATCATTGACGAGATATCGGCCTCAGATCTCAAGTCTGCCAGTCTCAAGGTCCATCCGTTTGTTATTGAAAATGGAGCCACAGTCACTGTTAACTGGTCTGGTATTTCCAACCCAACAGAAAAGGACTGGATCGCAATTTTGTGTCCATGGAACGACAAGTCGGAGCTTCGACTGGACCACTTTTTTGTGTCTTCATCCCCAACTTGGAAAGAAGGTCATGGCAGTCAAGAAGTCCATGTCTTCAACTTGAGAAGTCAATGCGAGTTCAGATATTTCAGAAATAAGGGGGAGTCTCGTCTGGTTGCCCGAAGTAATGTTTTGGGGTTCGAAATGGGCGAGAAAGCACCTTTGCAAGGGAGAATCGCTCTGACAGGTGATCCTTCCCAAATGAGAGTCATGTGGACTGCTGCCAAAGGTAATCAACTTTTATGCACATGGCAGAAAAATCAGAAAATGTAATAATGTGGTGCTTAAAGCAGTCTTTTCTCAGGATGTTTGATCACTCCTGTACATGCAAAACTTTAATTGCATTTCACACGATGGAATGCTCTGCATCATTGGAAAAAAACAAATTATAGTGGTGGTACCAGGTTCTTTTTGATATGGGGGCTAAGACCTCCTATAGAGGGGTCATTACCCATAGAAATTCAAAAATTAGCTTCGAAACAATGAAAATCTGGCAGCTCTGATGTTGGGATTAACTCCTCCTACGGGGGAATGTAGCAGCCCCCTTCCCCTCTCTAGCGCTACCACTGGAATTCTCCGATCCGAGATGCGCGCGCGCATACGAAATTGTTTCTTAGCAACAACAGCTGCAGTGAAAACAACTCACTGCAGACACAGGAGAAACGAGGTGAGAGTAGGAAAGAGGAAGTGATTTCCGTTTCATTGTTTATATTCATCGTTTCTTATCGCAAAATGCCTCTTAGCTGTGCTGCATACGGCTGTACAAACCACAATATGATGGAAAACAAACCCAGTTTCTGTAGATTTCCAAATAATAACCCAGAACTTCGAGCTAAGTGGATATCGGCCTGCAAACGAAAAAACGCTGATGGATCTCCATGGAACCCAAAAGGCAAAAATGTATATCTATGTGGAAAGCATTTTATCACTGGTAAGCTCAATTTACAATGTTTTTTTTCATTTCCTCTTTTATTTAAACTTAAAAAGGATAGATCTTGGACTGGTTGTACAATGTACTTTAGGTTACTTATATATAACTTGTGCTAACACACCTAATTCTAATTGTGTCTTCTATCTACATTTATTTATAGGAAAGGCAGTCAGGATACCAGACCACCCTGATTATGTGCCATCAATTTTTGTCTACACTCAGAATGATCAAAAAAAGCATGAAAAAAAGATGTCTCGCTTCAAGGCAGTTAAAAAACGTAATCATATTGCAGATGAAATGATTGCAGCCAACAAAAGAATGAAACAAACTGTTGTTGAGCAGACTGAGTTTGATGACTTATCACAACCTGGAGATTCAGATTCACCTATGTCACAAACCACTGCTGCTAGTTTTGAAATAATAGATTCAATAACAGTTGACGAAAACCAAAAAACCAATGAAGAATTTGAAAAAAATTTACTGGCAGAGAATGTCTGTTTGAGAAAAGAGAGAGATGATGCGTTATCAAAGTTGAAGAGTCTGGAAGCTAAGTTCCTGTCTTACAATAGCCTTAGATCTCAACCTAAAAAGTTTAATTATTATACAGGAATAGATGTTGACAAGTTTGATGCAGTCTTCAGGTTTATGGAAGGTTCTCTGCCTAGAAAATCAAAATATAAAATGGATTTTAAAGATCAGCTGTTAATGACCCTAGTGAAACTCCGCCTGAACATTCAATTTGAAAATCTTGCAGACCAGTTTCAGTCAACCAAAAGCACTTTGCACAGCATTTTTTGGAAGTGGGTCGACCTCCTCTTTTCAAAATTATCTTTTCTGATACGATGGCCAGATCATGATGCAAGTATTAGGACACTACCACATGTCTTCAGACAATATTTTCCAAGGTTAACAGGAATAATCGACTGTACTGAAATCTTCATTGATCGCCCAAAAAACTTAAAAGCTCGTGCGCAAGTTTACTCAAACTATAAGAAGCACTCTACTGTAAAGTTTCTGATTGCATGCACCCCTCTTGGGGCTGTATCATTCATATCAAAGGCTTGGGGCGGCAGAGTTTCGGATGTCGAGTTGGTAAAAAACTCTGGATTTATTAGCTCCAAACTACATTTTCCTGGTGACCAAATCCTTGCTGATCGAGGATTCACTCTTGTAGATGAATTTGCAGCTGGATGTGGTGTACAATTAATAATTCCAAGCTTTACAAAAGGGAAAAAACAACTGAGTGCAAAGGAAGTTGAAACAACAAGGCAAATTGCATCCATAAGAATACATGTAGAGAGAGTAATTGGTTTAATCAAGAACAGATACTTGATCCTCACTGGCCCTATACCCATAACAATGGTACAATCAATTTTTGACGAGGCAAACAAGACTGGAACTTCCAGCATTGATAAGCTGTTTACTGTTTGTGCTTGCTTGGTAAACCTTGGAGATGGGATTGTATATAAAGAATAAATACTTAACATGAATCATTCATAAAAAAGTTTCAAAATCAAATGTTTACAGTTAACACATAAAAGTCAAAGTTTAAAGTTTCTTCAGTCCATTTGCATAATTCTTTCTTAAAGTTACTTTTTTATCAATTTTTTGGCTTTTCTGCATTCCTTACAATACCAAATTCCTTTCGGGATTCTTTTAAGCTTTAAACAGGAAAGATGAAACCATTCTCTCTTGCAGTCTACAGCATCACAGCCAATCCAGGTTTCTGTGTCACTGTGCTTTGAATTGCAGATGCAATATGATTTGCTATCAGAGAGTAGTTTGGGTTTTTCCAACCCATGCTCAAGTTGCCGTGTCATTAGTTCAGGAACAATGTTCTTCTCTGTAAATTGCTTCAGCACCACCAACATTGAATCAATAAACCCATCATTTCGCAGCACTGTTGTGTGGTACATCCACTTTGGTGTCCAAACAACAAGTTTGCATTCATGCATACCAAAAATGAACAGCTGTAGCTGGATTTGTGTGAAATATTTGTGATCCGTTTTTAATTGTTTTTCTTTATCTAAGAAAAACATACTATCTATTGCCTCTTCTAAGCTCTCTGTATCTCTCTTTGAGTAAGGGCATTTGATTTCAATCAAAAATTCTGATTTATGACAAGTGCAAGTAAAAATACCATCAGGTGAAGCACCAATAAATGGAAACTCTTGGTACAATTTCAAGCCACATTCTTTGATCTCATACTTACTATGCTCAGTGTGGAGAATGAGACAATATTCCTCAAGTGCCACTTTTTCGTGGTCATTGCCCCATCTCAAAGATGGAACTTTAGATGTGGTGGTCTTGGACTCTTGGCATATTTTTAGAATTAATGACTTTGCTGGTTTGCTCATTTTGGTATGCAGCACATCATGAGCAACAGAAGCAGTTATTCGGCCAGTTCTCATTTCATGCCAAATGGGGGATGCTGACTGTTTTCTTGTTACCTGAGAAATATAATCTACAGTTTCAGCTGAGACAGTGATCTTTGCTACTGTAGCCTTGGCCATTGCTTCCAACTCCTCTCCAACAATTTTCAAATTCTTATCAGAAAACAAATTTCGAAGAGATGGTGGAACAGCTGCTCGGCTAGCTGGCATGAATTTTGGAATAAATTGTTCACAGTGGTCAGAAAATGTATGCAGTGTTATAGGCTGCCTCTGAGAGGAAGCTAATTCTGCAAGAAACTGATTTTTCTCTTCTAATGTAGACTCTATAGTAGTGCCAGGGAAAGATGTGCCATTTGTGCCTTTGTTGTTCTTATATTTCTTTATGGCATTTTCAGAGAAGAAGTTGACATTGCAGATTGGTACTGGATTCAGTTTCTTCACATAGTCTACATTCCATTTGCAAGCTTCTTCTGTGCAGGCTCTTTTTGTAAATCCACAACGAACGGCTGCTTCAATTTTGAATAACAGTGCTCCTACATGAGTGCACGATTCGCCCAGTCTAAAATAAAAAAATTTCAGTATTAAACATCCTAGCTGTCCAGCCCCAAATTGAATTCAAAACCTCTACTATATGAATATCTACTACATACACAAAGTCTACAGCATTGCAATGCAGGCCTTTACATGCAACACACTTTAAAACATCAAAAGGTAACAACTTACCCAGCCATACAGGAACAGTGAGCAGCGATTATGTTTTCCTCCTTCATGTTAATCCCAACCCAAGGCAAATGTGGTTCATCGTTTAAGCGTTGAGACGGTGTGACTTCTGCTTTCATTATCACCACATCAGAGGATGGCACTCGATAAAAGAGGACTGTCTTGACCCATCCACTTGTAAATTGATTGTGGGACTCCAAACTTTTTCTATTTTTCATTGCTTCACGGGTGAAAACGCCAGGGGTTTCCACAAGATACGAGTAAACTTCTGGCCATTCCAAATTAGGCCACTTCGTGGGATCATTTATCCACCAATCTTCTGCAAGCTGATACGGGCACAGGTCTAAACTACAAGCATTAAGCTTTTTTCTATATCTAATTCTAGCATCAGGAAGAAGATTTTCAAAACTATACGACATTTTAACAAATTATTGAAGACAAACTTTGAGCAAGCACGCTTCCACACCGCAACTCTCCTTGACAACGAGTTTGTATTCACTGCAGCTCACAATTGCCAAGCGCGCTCGCGCATCGTGACGTCACGTCGGATCCGAGAATATAATATAATTTTTAATCTCTGTTCTGCTATGCCTATGCAATAGTGGATTAAAGAATCAATTGTAATGCTGATTTTTCATGATTTATCATAAGAAAATGAGCGAGAATCTTAGAAGGTAATCTCCTACCCCTGGTCAACTGCAAATTTTGAAAAAAGCATAAGGCATAAGGAAATCTTTCACCCTCTTAAAATTGGGAAAAATTAACATCTCCTTAGTTCATTTCATTGAGATTTAATGATGTCTTTCTTTAGCAAAATCATTTGGTTGGAATCTCGTATCTTCTAAAAGCCTCTTGCCTTGTAACAGAGATGAAAATCAGGTAGAGGACCGATCATCTTCTCTCAATACAGAAACAAACCCTCAAACCCACCATGTAGAAAATCATGATGGCAAAAAGTTGCAGGTAGCTTGCAAAACGATCACAAATGAATGAAATCATGTTGAAATGGTGAGAAATAATGTTAAGCATACAATCTTATGATTTCAGTTGACAAGCATGTAGTAAAGTATGGGTTATCAAAAGACAGCCTCAATATGGAAGCTGAAGGGAAGTCATGGACGTACACTGCAAAGGACATGTGTGGCCTTGCTGCTAATACAACTGGCTTTAAAGATCCCGGCTACATGTTTGATGTTTTGCTAACAAAGCTTGAGCCAATGACCACATATTTCTATTCTTATGGATCTGAGGGGGTGAGTATGACTAAGAACTTCTATGATTTTTCACTGTTGGTAAACCTAAAAGTTTTTTCAAATTTTTATAAATTATTATTTGAGAAAAATTGTGTCTCCTGGAAGGCTGTTTTAGGTAGTGTAGAGCTTGGGGCATAAAACTTGTTTCTCGTTTTTCCTGTAATGAAGTTCTGCTTTGTTCAGATCAGTGTAAAGCTTCCTTTATCATTAAAATCTTCAAAAAGTTCCAAAAGCCTTCCAAAATTGTTGCAAATTGTTTCAAGTAAAAATTTTTCCAATTAGTAACAACAATTCACAGACTAAGAATGTTATTGATTCTAACATGATATTGAAATGTCTCCACTTTATTTTGCTTATGAATAACCAAATACCTTATGATCATTCCAAATGCTTTTTAGGCCATGAGTCCGGTGCGTAACTTCACTACATCTCCGATAACTGGTAACAAAAAGCCATTCAAGTTCATTGTTTACGGAGATATGGGTGTTTCTACCTTTCCAAGAGCCGACGAGACTGCAGAACTTATGAAGAAAGAATACAGAGAAAACGATATCAAGTTCATCTTCCATAACGGGGATATTTCCTATGCTAGAGGCCAGGTGAGTATCGTTGTCAATTTCTAGCAGTGATGAAATTTCATTTTCTCAGAAAGAGGGCTGGGAAATTGTGTACCGAGATGAACCTTGTGAATAAACCTTAACCCAAGCATGTGCAGAACCCACGTCTTTTGTCTTTATATGTCAGTGCTCTTACCTAATAAGCTATCCTGGCACTGGAATCGTATTTGAACCATTAAAATCATGATTTCACCACCTTTAACCAAATTTAGTGACAAGCCATCGCAGTACTTTTAGATTTGTACCAGACTTGCTCAAGAGTGGCAACTTTCCTACTCCAGTGGGACCATGGCAGCCAATCATCACAAAATTGAGGGGAAAACTTGGGAGTAGCATGAAAATACTGATAATTCTATTACCTTTTTTATCATTGTTTTCCCTTGTACTGCCATATTATCTATCTGTCTGTCCAATACTTAACTGAAGAAATAAGTTCTTATGAGCCACCTTCAAGTTGTTGACTCAACATATTGATAGTTGATAGACAAATATCCTTGCTATCTTTGTAAGATATGGGTTTGTGTGCAAAGTATCATGCAGTGTCACAAAGCTCTTTCCTCTCAATTTGAACAAACTTTGTGACTCCTTTAACCTTTTTGCCTGGAGTTGAAGAGAGCTTAGCAAACTCTCTTCTCATACTCTATGTGACAGTTCTGAAGGTAGTTTTGACCAACTAACCTTTAAACAAGGGTTTACTTATCTATATCCATCTACTTTAAAAATGCAAGGTACCTAGTTGTTTGTCAATACATAATAAATTAAAAACATTTTTGCCTCAGGAATACATCTGGGACCAATGGCATGCCATAATTGAGCCTTACTCTACTCTTGTACCATATATGGTTGGCATTGGAAACCACGAACAAGACCATACCTCAGGTGGTTCAAGAGACCCCAGCGGAGCTCCTGGCAACGGTTTTCATCCCTCCTGGGGTAACTATGGAGATGATTCTGGGGGTGAGTGTGGAGTACCCATGTACAATCGTTTCCACATGCCCGATAATGGAAATGCACTCTGGTGGTAAGGACGCAATTCACCTTATTTGCAATATCTATTCATTTACTGCACTGGCACAAATATGTTAGTTGGCAAGCTCATCTTTGCAGAACTTATAAAATTGATTATCATTCTTTGTGCATCTTTTACAAATTAGATTTGGCTTAGTCATGAGGTTTTATATATTTGTTATGTATGCATGATGAATACCAGGAAATAGGTAACTTAATCCAAAAAGAAGTATCCAGTAAGTAAGTAAGTAAGTAAGTATTTGCCTGAGAATTCATCAAAATACATGAAAAATGGAATATGGTAAATGAAATAAACTAGAATAAGGCGACGTAAAACAGTAACAATTTAATATAATGAGGATGTTGAAAACATAGCAGGGATGGCATGATATTGCCCCAAAATGTGAGTCTTATTTTAGTTATGGTCTCTCTGAACGAAAAATGAAGGCTATCCTTTAACCTGTCACATTGCTCCAATAAAGGTTTATTTGATGTATAGATATATTCGATTGCTTAACTTAAATCATTCAAACAGACAGTGTTTTGTGGCAGGAATGGCCAAGTATTCAGATCTCTTGACCCTTTTGCAAAGAGTCTCGGGTCCGAAACCACCTTCAGACCTGTCAAAAAGTGTGAGGAGAGAGTTTGCCAGCTCTCTGTAATTCCAGGCAAAAGGCAAGAAGAATCACGAGGTGTGGTCACATTAAGAGCAAGGGCCAGGTCGCACTGCTCGATTAGTCTACCTATTCAGTTGTGCTTTACACATAAACCAATACCTTACAAAGATAGTAAGTGTATTTGCCTATCAACTATCAACTATCAGTGCATTAGTTTTAGGAATAAGTGGCTAATAATAACTCTACGGTTCTTTTAATTCGGTTCTCAATATAATTCTGTTCCCCTCATTACGGTTGTTGCTTTAAGGTTGTAAATCAGTTTCACTCGGGACAATACCAAACCAGGTATATTTCATGCTGTCATCCTTCTTGTCTCTAGGTACAGTTACGACTTTGGAATGGTGCATATGATCATGATGAGTACAGAACATGACTACACACCGGGAAGCAGACAACACAAATGGCTTGAAAATGATTTGGCAAATGTCAATAGAGAAAAGACACCTTGGATCATGATTGGAGGCCATCGAGCCATGTACAGTAGCGAGGCCATTGCAGGCAGGGGCTGTACATAATTTCTTTAGTACCTAACACCCCTCACAATACTGCACAAATGTTCCAAAGGTTGATCCTATGAGACTCTAAAAGAATCTTGGGCCCTGAAAATAATTTTGGCTGTCTTTAACTGTCCAGCTATTCTAAAAATAATATTTCATTTGGAAAATCTTCTTGTTTTTGTCAGGAGAGAGGGAAAGAAGGAGCTAGATTTGTCACGAATAGTTCGTTGATTCCAGCACTTTTAGAGCTGAGGCTAACACAGAAACAATAAAACAACATGAAATTACGCAGTCGCTGATGAGCAATCAGTTATGATAATACAGTTTCCCCTGTTATTTCATCTACCTGAAGTTCCCTCCAGCTATGCTAGTAGAAATGTTGATTTAAAACTCGAGTTGAAATAAAGCTGTGGCTAGCAAGCAAGCAGATTTATTTGTTAACGCAGGTTCGGAGTATGGCAGCTTGCAGCCGATGTGTACTTGTCGCTTGTTCCCCAGAATGAATATTGTGGAACGAATATCCTGGGTACTCATTTACCGACATTGGAAGGATGGAAAGCTGAATTTGCTGACGGCTTGTAATTCATGATTTCGACCTTTCTTGGATTCGAACCTACAAAGGTTACCCTTCAACGATTAGAAATCCAGTACCTTTACCACTAGGCTACACCACCAGGCCTCTTACTGTTTTGCCTTTGTAGAAAACTGATGCGAGGCGACAATTCATAGGTTATTATGGCGAACAACACTCTAGTCAATAATATTGTCGAATTCAATTTTGAAAATATCTTTTTCAGGTGATTACAAGGTATCACTGGGCATGCAACATTCATTCGAAGATCTTCTTTACAAATACCGCGTTGACCTGGCATTCTGGGCCCACTACCACAGCTATGAACGCACATGCAAGGTATACAAGCAAGAATGCCGCAAGGATGGCATCACCCACATTGTAGTCGGAACGGCTGGGATGGACCTCGACGGTGATTCCTGGTACAAGAAGGATTGGTCCATGTACCACGAAAACTCCTACGGCTATGGCCGAGTAACTGTGGCCAACTCGACATCAATGCTGTATGAATGGATCCGAAACAAGGATGCGGTCATCAGGGACAAAGTTTGGATCCACAAATAAATTAAAACAGACATGACTTTTCCTTTTGTAAATAATGTAAGGTTTTGATTCAGGGGATTTCTTTAAGGTTCTTTCACTGGTAGGGAAAAATGAAAAGAGATCCCCAAATTTCAATTATTTTTCTTTTCGAAACTTTATGGTAAAACAAATACATTTTTACAAGAAAAATACTAAAAGGGGCTCATTTTCACTTAGACCACTGAGGCAAATGTTGTGATATTTCTTTAACTGCTAGGACAAGGGACATACTCGGCAAATTAGCCCCCCACCAGTCAGGATCTTAAAAATTTCCCTGTTATGAATAATTTTTTCGTGTGTTATTTTATAATTAGAATAGCTGTTACTTCATTCGAAAGTCTTAATTAAGAGCACAAACGTTTGATGGAAATCATTTTCTTTTACCTTTGGTATAGTGCTCACCTTTGTGTCTGAAGACTACTTGGTACAACTATATCTAAAGCATCAAAATCGCTTTCGGACCTTATAACAAAAACACTATCCTAAATTAGCACTGAACTCAAAATAGAGACTGGATCAAGTATTCTTTCGTTTCTGGCGCCAAATATCTGAAGCCATTGCTTTAGCTTGCTCTTGGCCTCCCAATATGACTACCAAAGAAAATATATTACCTTTATTCTTTGTTTACAAACCTACACGATTATTCAGGCTCGTGCTGATCATCAATAACATTCAAACAATCATCAAAGAAAAAAACACGTTCGAGTGGAATTTCAATGTATTGAATCGAACCTTCCAATATGGCCATCAAGGGCCTAATTTTAGAACTACAGATGCTCAATCTAGTTTTTGTATAGAGATTAGTTATATTTAGTAACTGGGGTTTGTTCAAAAATTACGTGATGCTTGGGTACTTAAGTTCTTCATGATTTTCGTGACGCTATATTGAAATGCTTGAAAGAGCGCGACAGGAGGGCGGTATGTGGTTCTAGAAAAGAAAATTCATCCTGACTTGATTAAGCCACAGCCCCCTAGGCCTAGTATGCTTTCGTCCCTTGACTGCTGGCTTGGAACTTATAGCTCTACAAGCTGATTAAAGCTTAGTAGCTAATAGTTGTTTAATGACTTCTGCATTGGCTTACGTTACCTACGGGGTTTTTTTGCTGTTTTTTCTCAAGTCTTCTTCGATATTTCTAGCAAGCACTCTCCCCCTAACTATGGTGTGCCAAATGCCACTCTATTCATAGTTTTACTCGTCTGTATGTTTACTTTTCCTTTTGTCAATGTATATTTGCAAGTACTCTGCCTCTTCTTCCATTGTCATTTGATTATTTTCTTTGCCAGCTAATTCTCGAACTTTATTACTATCTCTAACATGATGAATTGTTTCTTGCTCTACTTAGCATCCATGACATGTCCTTTTCAGCGACGCTATACCTCTTCCGATGTCCATCATTCTTAATTTCATCCTCATGATTTTGAATACATCTTTTATTGACTTTGTGCATTCCTGTTGTTCCCATTCTTGATCTTTCTACCTTATAAACTTTTTTGCTTCTTTTTCTTTTTTTGCTTCTTTTATTGCTTCTTTGGAATCATGCTTTATCCTTTGTTTTATATTCTATATTCCCAACTTCTTCCATTCTTGATTTTTATACTTTTGAGCGTCCTATGTAGGTATCCTATACTCTTTGTCCTTCTTCTTGCAACTCCCCGTACCAGCAGAATTTCCATCCCATCCACTTTTGCTCTAATATTACATATTTACAAATCATATTTACATTTGAAACTAAAATGTTATGCAGTACCATCAATTATTGATATAAAATTCTTTGCTTCATTGGCCAAATTCCCAATTTGTTTATTATACCCTAATATGGTGTAGCTCTTGGTAAATGAAATATTCGTTTCATTGGGATGCAGCTCGCCAACAATACTTTGGTATTGCCCTCCCTTGTACCTGTACATATGCCCTGGTCGGTGATTTTAGAATATGGCCAGCCATCGAAAGAATGACATTCATTAACAGTAATTTAAGGACGAAACAGGAATATCTTCATAAATTTCTTTGTTTCTAAAGTTTTTCATTTGATATGATGAATTCAAACTTTTAATTACATTCAAAATAATAAGACTTGAAATGCAAGATAACATTAGGAAACTTAAACAAAACTCAAACGACCCAAGAGCAAAGTTCCCTTTTAAGTAGTTATTCAAAGATGAATAAACTAGTCAAGATATTTCTGATTCGCTCTTAATTACTTGTAGTAGATTTTAGGAGGGAACAATTGGGATAAAAATCGGAGACAACATGCAAAAACGATTAGGAAGATATAAAAATGAAGATACTATAAATAATTTTAAAAATAAAAGAAGCACCAATTTCCAAAGCCAACGATGTAAGAGATCTCGGAGTGTTAATATAGGAACAGCTATCATTTGACAAACAGATATCGAAATGCCCAAAAACAGGATTCTGGTCTGGTGTCAATTAAAAGGGCAATGAAATTCATGAACAAAAATAATTTCAACACTCTACAAAAGCCCAGGCCGTCCAATTCTCAAATCTGCTCGATCCTTTTAGAATCTGTCGAAACTAAAACACATCAGATCGTTAGGATGTGTTCAAAGAAGAGCCGCAAAGCTAATAAGGTGGATAGCGGAGATTGCCGAATGGTTAGGTCACTCGACTCTTCATCAAATTGTTCCGAGTTCGAAACCACCTTCAGACCTGTGAAAAAGTGTGAGGAGAGAGTTTACCAGCTCTCTGTAATTCCAGGCAATAAGGCAAAAGGAATCACGAGGTGTGGTCACATCGAGAGGAAGGATCAGGTTGGCACTGCTCGATTAGTCTACCTATTCAGTGCAGTGGGCCCTTTGTACTTTGCGTATATATACCCATACCAATACCTTTACGAAGATTGTAAGCGTATTTGCCTATCAACTATCAACAACAAGTTTCAACAGCTCCATAAAAGATTTGTCGTATGAAAACCGTCTACTATTACTGGACTATTACACCTGCACCCAGAGGCGGACTGGCGGAGAATTTCCAGGGTTGCTACCTTTAAAAAGGGCCCGCTATTCACGAGGTGCCAACCTCCTCCTTGAACAGCAGCATGGCCAAGGGAAACTAACCAGAGAATATGAAATTGCGGGGTCTGGGGTGAAGCCCCAAGGAAAATTTTGGAGGGCACGCCGTCTACTTTGGCTTAAAACACACCCCTACTGATTTCATTTTTGTAGGTGCTAAAATTGAATTTCAAACAATTTTGTACAGTTATGAATTACTTTCCTCAAAAAAAGTTTTGAAAACACATCATTTACTTTGGCTAAGAATGTATATCTCGATTCCATGATTGCCAGTGCCAATTTGGAAATGGAACTTAGACAATCTTTACCAGTTATCTACAGATCAACACCTTAAAAATGTGTCTACACCCTTTGCTTCGTCTTAGGAAGATTCTCACAATGCGATGTCTTCCTATCCCCAAAATGGATGCCTTAAAGATTCTGTAATAGTTTCATCTGGGAAAAGTTTTAAGAATGTCAACCTTAATGTCAACCTACTTTGGCTTAGGACGACTTTCCCATTCACGTTCTAGCATTTTTCGGAAAAATCCTTGCCCTGCCTTTGTAACATAAGCTTTTTGCCCTTTAAAATAACAAGGCTTTAAAAACTGGGCAAAGGGTGCATCAGGAAACTGCCCAGTATCCAGGCGGCCAGTCCGCTTCGTTATCGGAAAAACCACAGGGGCATCAATTTAAATATTTTGGCTAATGCGAAGGAGAGCAGAAAAGGTGAGGATACGGAGGAAGAGAGGCTGCTCTCCTTCGCATCAGCCAAAATATTCGCTGCGCATCAGAAAGGAGAGATAAAGAGAAATACTGAAAAATTTTTGAAAAATATTTAAACTGATGCCCCTGTGGAAAAACAGCGATTGCACAACAACAGAAGCTGCAAGATGAAGATGAACCTGACAATTAATTCTAGAACCCTAAATCAATGTCGATTCCGATAGCTGTATCTATGTTTATTTGACTGTTATGTTCTTTGAGCCGTGTGGATAAGTGGCAAAATATAAATGCCTATTTTATTATTCTTGCTCACAGAAATCGATAAATACAAATCGCGAAATTTCTCAAGCAAGGGCCCGGATTGTACGGGATTGTGAAGGCCCGGGTTGCGATCGCAACCTAGCATCCCTGCCAGTCCGCCACTGCCTGCACCTGTTACCTTTTCTCAAAGAATTATTGGAATGGTTTGCCGAAGTCTCCCAGCCGCCGTGGTGGAATCAAAACAGTGACAAACTTTGATAAAAAATTCTGCCGTCATTCTGGTCACATGTCGAATTCGCTTAGTCTCCAGACCCCCAGCTGCATTTTTTACACGTTCTTTACTCAATGGCGATGTTCTAGCCAATTTTGAGAGCAGACTTCGCGAGAAACTTGGCTATTTACTCAAGAAATTGATTACTTTTTACTTTTAAAAACATGCCACTGTATTTCCAAAAGCCTGAAAATGCTCTGAAGAGGGCAAATGGTAAGTTTTGCTCGTAATTTGCCTATGAAATCTCCCTAGTAAATTTCGTTTCTGTCCGAAAAGGTCTCACAATTCCTTCTAATTTTTGTTAGTAAGCTTAGGCCATTAAATTTTTCTCCTCAAACTAGGTCGGCGAAATATAATTGAAATATTCTATGGGACTTACTCGAATTTAGCACCGTGTGGAGAGTCATTGCTGGGGCGTAGCTGGGAAGGGATGGGGTTTGGTTGTGACACCACCAAATTCTTTGAACAATTATTCAAGATTTCCGATATTGATTTTAAATACCTTTATGGGCCTACTTAGTCTAGTCTGGTCTGTTGTCTAGTGAAGACCAAGAAGAACTTGTTGTAAATCTAGGCTATTTTGTTAACGGCCTTGTTTAGGCAGGTATCACAAATACAGTAAAAACCTGCAGCTAAGAACCTACATTTTTGTTGTTAGCTTAACCCCTTAAGCGATGCCTTTTTAACCGGTATACCCGGTACAAAAAACTAGGTTATTTTAACCAAAAATGAAGTTTTTGATGAAAAGTTCTTGAATCATTGAAAAGTGGATTTAGAGAAAAACTACAGCAAAAATGTTTGCAAAAAGGGTTCAGAATGAAGTAAAAATAAGAAATTTTCCTTATTTTGGTCAAAAATCAGCCTTTTTTCTTTAGATCCCTAGGTATAACTTTTGATTACATCATCTTTACATATGCAAGTGCTGGGCGCGCGCAATATTATGTCAGCAACACTTGAGGGGTTAACAGGATCCTAGTTAAATTGTTGTTCAATTTATTTTTGTTGATAAAATTGTTGTTAGCAGCAGTAATAATTATGGTTAAATGGTAGGTCTTTGGACACTACCATTATTACATTTGGTAAGAATTAACAACCTCTAAACCTAAATTTTGTAATTTTTACCCCTGAAATACTGTCTAGATTTTAAAATTTTAGGCTTGGAGGTTCCTAATTATTAGGTTCATTGTTGCTGGTCTTTAATGTATGTCTGGTGAGTGTAAAACGAGACCTGGAAATCTGAGTCGGTTGGCATAAAAATTCTTAGTGTTTTTCAAAACATTTGCTTTTGAACATAGGCCCTTGTCATTATCCTTGTTGTCTTTTTCTTTCCTGGTTATCTACAACTTTGCCTTATTCATGGGATCATTTGAAAATGATTGGCAACAAAAAACTCTGCCACTGTTGCCATTTGGATCTGACTCTTTACAGCAATTTGATTTGAATTTGATTCATAGAATTTGTTGATGTTGGAACCAAAGAAGCTGCCCTTGATGTCCTTTACGATGTAATCAAAAGCAAAAAGCACAGGACATGGCAGAAGATTCACGAGCCAATCCTCAGACTGTACCTGACCCTGTGTGTTGAGCTCAAGCGCAGCGTGAGTGCCAAGGAAGGACTCTACCAATACAAGCTCATCTGTCAGCAGATTAACTTTGCATCTCTGGAAGAAGTTGTGAGATTTTTCCTGAAGCTTGCTGAAGATACAGCTGAAAATGCAAGGCAGCAGTCGAGAGATCAGGTTCTTGTTGAAGACCTTGACCAACTGGAAACACCAGAAGGGTAAGTCTCACATGAGAGTTTCGAGAACCAGCCTGGCCATTGGCATCAACACTCTATATCAATACTTTAACATTAGTTTCCTAAATTGCTTGCCTGTTGTAGATTTATTTTTCAATAAATTTTTAGCAGTATGCTGGAACGTTTGAATATGGTACAGAAAGGTCTACAGTACCGCATTAAGGAAGCCTAACATCGAGTTGCGAGAATTTGCGCGACGCGCTCGATCCTCGATGCTATCGCGGGGGCTAAAATTCGACTTTTTTTCTGCGAAAGATCACGGACATCGAGATCGAGCGCGAACGAGCGTCAGTGTATCGCAGGGTCCGCGAAAGAGAGCATCGCGGGGTATCGAGGATCGAGCGGGACTCGCAAAATACGCGATCCGCGATGTTAGGCTTCCTTAATGCGGTACTGTATGTTTGTTATTGCCCCAAAGGTCATATCCCCAGTGGTTGTCTGGTTGGTAAGCCTAGAACAGCTATTAATTTTTGCATGACGTAAATATTGTACCTCATTTTCCCTAGCAAATATGCGACAACATCCTATCCGGACCATTTAGTACTTTGGGTACACAGCACACATGGAATGGTCAAAATCGATATTACCGTTCTCTCATGATTTGCTTCAATATTTACGGTAGAGTTTGTTATTAATTTTTTAATAAACCACCAAAATCCAACTTCTGAGCCGAGCAACAAAGCTGAATAAATTGAGATAAGTTGCCAGCTCCCCTAAAAATGAGTGTGGTACCACTGCATCAAATAGTTAACTTTTTGATTGATACAAATCTCTTTTTTCCAGACTTCTTCTCAGCTGTGTCAGTGCAGAAGACACGCAAGACAGAACAGACCGAGTGTTGCTCACTCCTTGGGTGAAATTCCTTTGGGAAGCATACAGAAATGTGTTGGACTTGCTCAGGAACAACAATAGATTTGAAAGACTCTACCAAGATACTGCTCAGCAAGGTCTGTTTCATTAATTACACTTTTATATTTTTAGATCCTGTCACCAAAAATTATTGCTATTTCTATTCGAAAGCTTAAAATTCAATTCACAAGCACTGGATCCGAATCATCGCATGCTTTTCGTCACGCAGACATCTGAGCATGCATGAATCAAATCATTCATTCTTTGAATATATTTTTGACTTTGCATGTAACACAGCTGTTACGCCCCATTGTATTCGCGGAACTCAAGTCAGCCCAAATTTCCGCGACAACAGATATCGCGCACTGATTTTGCAAATTTATAAGTTTTTTGAAAATTAATTTTAGGTACTTAAAGATTGAGAAATGTTTGAAGTTTAGCATCATTAAATAGATAAAACACACCTGTTGAATTGCTGTTTTAATTCCTTCTTTCTTTTACGAGGAAAAAAATAAAATTCGAGTAGTGTTTTCGACATTTTTTCGGCCTAGGCCGAAAATCGAGTCCAAACTTTTGCTCAGGGATTCTAGACGAATAAAAATAATTATTCCATTTTTTCAGCATAATTTAGCTTGAAAACGAGGCTTTAATGATACCCCTGGCTCCGTTTTGGGTTCGGTTGCTAAGCAATGAAAACGTGGTTTTCAAAAGTTCAACGAACTCGCAGAGCCAAACGGTTTTCAGAATTTGCGGAGCCCGGGATCAATTTGTTCCTTATTAAATAAGCTTTCATTTAGAAGTCTAATTTTTCATTTTAAGTCTTTCTGGCAAGATCTCCAGCCACTTTTAGGTGCCCAATTGGAGCAAAAACAGGGCAAAACCGCGTGTCTCGTTGTTGCTGCCGCGCAGCAACGCGCAGCGTCTACCCGTTTTTACGTTGAGAAATCGTAATGGAGGACAAGTTATCGGAAGCAGACCTTTCTGGTGAACGTTTTAAGAGCTTTTGGACAATAAACATATATCAAATGTATCTAATTATGTTTTCTTAACCATTTTTAAACAATAATTGAACGACTTAGCTCCTTTTGGGCTGAGTTTTGGCAATGCGGTCGGTTATCATTTTGCGAATTCTGTTGTCGCGTTTCGTAAAAACTGGTGAGATCAACTTGAAAATTTGTTTTAAATTTCCACGTTATGTTAAGCGCAAATATTTGGACTCATTTTTATAGATAATTTAATACTGAATATGAATCTGTTTTTGATTTTTTGATATCTTTAATATAACCAAAGCTACAATGAAATTTCTGCAAGGAATAGCAAAACGGACCTAAAAGGACTTGACTTCCCGGTCGTAACAGCTGTGGTAAATAAATAATGATATCCAAGAGCCTACACTATCCCTCCATAACAAGGCTCTATGTTTTGATCCATTCACAAATTTTGTATGTTTCAACCTAATGTATATTTTTAAGTTTTTACTCTCATCCATTTCTGGGTAGATATTTAGCACAAATAGTCACTGCATATGCATAAACGCATATAAAAAAGGCTGGAGGAATAGGGTTTGATGATACGGATCTGGTGCCAGAAGGATGTCCATGGCATACTTAATTATTTTTCATAGCATTTGTTCAATAACACATCATTAAAATCTTATACATTTTTCTCAAAAGCTGAATGCAGGCTCGAATAGACTGCAAATAAGTCACCAAGGTTTTTCTATTGAAAATTCACTATAGTGTTATTCATAATAGCCTAATTTTTGATTTTTCAACAGCCTTCAAGTTTTGTCTGAAATACAACAGGAGAACAGAATTCAGAAAGCTATGTGATCATGTAAGTTTGGCTTTGCTCCACAATCAATGTCCTTTCATAACATAAATTCCCTTTTTAAACCTCCTTCTCAACAAATCCCATCTCTTTGATTAGAAAGTTACGAAGCTCTGGAGGGGGATATGAAAATGTTTATTAAGATCAGCTGTGATTAGAATAACAATGAAAATAATTTTTTGATTATCCAAGCTCCAAAACTGAAACTGGGATCTTCAAATGAAATATGTACAGCTCTCTGTTGTAATTATTATATTTACCTGCAAACAAGAATGAGGCATCGCCCCTGCCAAAAGGAAAGGAAATATGGTCTTCTAAAAGAATTTCTGTAATAATGCCTCATGATTGTGTAATTCTATACTTAGGTCTGAGGATGGAATCAATTTGAAACCTAAAGCAGGCTATTTCGTTTAATAAGAGCAAAATAATTTACAAGGGATTCTCATAAACCTAAAAAACCATGCTTCTTCTCGTAAAATTTTTGATAAAAAATACAATCAGCGCAGTTGTCAACTCACTTTATTTAGCACTCGTCTCTCCAGTAATCACACAGTAATTTCAAACACCATTAGGCCCCTCACCAAAGGAAATTTTGCGAGCATTCTAAAATGTTTATTAAAACCAAAGATTAAAATAATGAGATCATCTAAGATTAGGAAAACTTCCTTCTACCCATTTGGTGAATATCTTAAAACTGTGTAGGAACCCTTAAAAAGGAAAATATTATTGAGGGTCAATCCCCTCATAACATCATTTTACGAGGGCCATTTGTCGCCCCAGTCAGTAGTACATTTTTAACGAATAGGATTGACCTAAAGTAGTACTGCACCATTGATAGGTCCGAAGCTGGATAAACCTTAAGGCTACTGCGATAATGGGTTTTCCTGATTTAGGACAGTGGTTTGCTAGCATTTGGTGAATAATAAGCCGGGTTTGAGGTCTGTTGGAGGCATATCAGTATAATGATAGCCTACTTTGTAAGAAATATTTTATATTATGCAAAAAATATTTCCCCATGCTTGACCATGACTTATGAATTTTTGTAGCCCTGCCAAACAAGCTTTTTAACACTATTTCATTTTCATGTTTAGATTCGTAATCACTTGACACAAATCCACAAATATCAAGGTCAACCGAATGCCATCAATCTGAACAATGCTGAAAGTCTGCAGATGCATTTGGAAACGAGGCTGTCTCAACTTGACAGTGCCATCACCATGGAACTCTGGCAGGTTTGTTTTAAACAATGTTTCACAAGTAAATAGAATTGACTTGTCAGTGGAAGAAATTTCAGCACCTGATTTTAATGATGACTTTCGAATTTTTTTCCTCCTATTTTTGTTGGCTGAAAATACGCTAGAAATTGTTAGGCTCAAGTCTGAAAAATTGATGTTACTCTTACCATTCTTTATAAAAGGTTTATGATGAAATTTCTCATTTCCTATTGCTGCTCCATTGCCAGACACGGTACTGTTTCCTAGATCAATAATAAAAAAGTATAGCCTGGACCGGACAAAAATTCGAAAAAAACAATCTACAGCCACAAGTACCTTTCCTAAAGACTAGACCATGACAATTCACGTAGGGTGGCAGTGAATTGCCCAGTTGGCAGTGAATTGCTTGGTCTGATTTATGGAAGGGGCTCCCGTGCTTTAGACAGAATTTTATTGAAACTCTCTACCTTCCTGACCTGTGCTATTACTATTCGTGTTTACCCAGGAAGCTTTCAAAGCCATTGAAGACATCCATGGCCTGATGCAGTGGTCTAAGAAGCCTCCAAAGCCACATGTGCTTGCCAACTATTATGAAAAGATGGCACTTGTTTTCTGGAAAGCTGGGAACTACCAGTTTCATGCAGCTGCTTTGCACAGGCTTTATGTTTTGTACAAGGAGCAGAAGAAGAGCATCAGCCAAGAAGAGACACAAAAGTAAGAAGATTTCATGTAATAAAAGTTCTCATTAAGACAATGGTTTTTATCAATCATTAATTACTGAATCAGTTCGATGGATCAAATCACTGAATCTGTGGGATGGATCAAATCACCGCATCAGTGGGATGGATCTAATAATCACTGAATCAGTAGGATCAATCTAATCACTGAATCATTTGAATCAATCCATATTGATCGAACAGTGAGAGTCTGATCAACAAAGTTATCCTTTAAGGTTGGAGAGTTTCAGTCATTTAAAAACCGTCCTTTGGCAGTTTCAGATCAAGCACGTCAAGTGACAGTTCAATATTCAAGAGTTGAGTTAATGATTGTAAATTAAACTGGTTAGCTGATTTTTCCAAATCATAGATTTCAGCCTACACCTTTATATTAAATAGCTCAGCCATTATGCAAAGGGATTTTAAAAGCCAAGAAAAATCAGCATGTTGATTTCTGCCACTCTTAGGAGAATTCCTTGAGTAGATATAACAAAAAGATTTGTAGGGTGTCGATAATGAGTCAAATCTGCTACTTCTAGTATGACGATACTACGGTTGTTGGAGCTGAAAAGTATTAGGGAGCAGTGGATAGATTCTTTTAAGAAATGAAATAATTGAAGTAAAGGATGGCTCTATTAACCCTCGGGGGGTTATTTGATATTTGAGGTTCAAGAGGGGGGGCTTATTAGACCAGGTGCTTTTTAAAGAGGGTTTGGAGAAGAAATTCTTCATTTGCAAGCATGCAGAAGTAAACATCTGCAATATTATGTCCATTAGCTATCCCTAACCAATTTTACTTCTTGTAGTCTTTTTTGTTACAGGGGCTTATATGAAAGGGGGGCTTATTTGAACTTTTACGATATTTCAATTTTCAATTTCATAAGTCTTATCAATTCTTTGCAAAACCTGAAAGCAGATTCTAAAACTCTCCTGCAAGTCCCTGGTAGGTTTCTTTCATAAATAAGTTTAATTGATTCTCTTCAGGATCAGTTCAAAAGTTCTGCTGGCCACATTAGCTGTGCAGATTTCTGCTGGAAAAAGTGAATTAGAGGAATACTTGAATTATGATGATGCTGCACATGAAAAGGCCAAGAGACTGACGGCTCTTCTTGGATTGCAGAGCATTCCTTCAAGAGCCTATCTTGTGAAAGAAATGGTAAGAATTGTTTTCCCAAGATTCCAAAATGATCTAATGGGACCAGTCTGCAGAGCATGGCCCTTACTGACAATATTCTAGGTTTTAACTAACACGCAGTGAAGGTTTGTACTGATCTCATTATTGAAAGACTGGATAGAGCATTCTGTTATTTCTGGAGCAAAATGTTTGAAGCCAATGGCTGCAAATTTAGGAATCTAAGATTTAAAAAAAGAAATCAGAGAATAAAACATTTTGTCAAAAGCCCTGCTGCCCCTGCCCCTACCTAGCCTACCTAGCCTGCTGCCCCTGCCCCTACCCTGCCCCTACAAAAGCCCTGCTACCCCTACCTATCCTGCACTTTTCTACTCCCAACAATCCTCATCCCCTCCGCACCCTTATCAACAAGTCTCCCACTCATGTAGCACAAATTCAATCAAGAGGAAGTAGTCATCATTTCTTTTGCCTGATTAGCATGGACAGAGGTACATAAAAAGTGGACAACTATACTGAAACAGACAATCTCCCACTAACCAGCAAATACATTGCTCCTGTATGCACAGCAATTGGAAAACTAAAGAATTATTCAAAATATGTTGAGGATTGATTATTCTGCAATCAAAATTTGATTTGTGGCTATGCCGAATGAATTGTAAGAAATTATATTTTTTCATTTTAGTTGAAAGTGAATTTGCTTCCCAACGTGATTCCAGAGATATCAAATCTCTACAAGTGGCTTGAAGAAGATTTTCAGCCCCTGACATTGTGCAACAAGATTAAAACTATTCTAGACTTTCTTGAGGGAGAGGAAGACTACGTGCAATATGTCAAACCACTGAGGGAAATATCTGCTGTCAGAATGCTCAAACAGGTGAACAAAATATTTTTCCCTCACTTAAATTAGTTTAGACCAACTTTTTTAAGCTCTTTGTTCTTTATGCTTAACGCTTTATGCTTCAAAGCTTTATGTTTAATAAGTTCTTTATGCTGAATAGTATTCTTAAATCTAAAAAGTCATAGCGTATGATGGTCAGCAGGGCCAAATTATTGTATTGCTCCACCGTAGAGACATAAAGTCAAAGTGCCTGAGAGTTTTTCTACAATCAGACTTGGATAAGTCGAATCACTTCAGACCATGTAGAATTTTCCGACTTATAGAGAATCCAACTTACATGTTACATACATTTGAATTGAAAAGATCAGGATAATGTTTTGTTGTCCTAGTCTGATTCAACAATGTACCCGATGGCAATATGCCAATGCCTTCACCCAATTTTTCAACCCACTCTAGAATTGATGCTAGTTAGATAAAGATTTAATTGAGCACACCCAGTTTGAAAATTGGCTAAATTAAATCTTTTGCCATTAAACAAGGCTATAAGTGGAGCTAAGTGTTTCTGCTTTTGGAGATGATATTTGTCTTATTGCATTGATGCGCTTGCCAATCACTGAAATAGCATTCATATAGAGTCATTTCAATCACACAAATCAGACCACCACTCACCTAATGCATACACAACTGTTAATGCTGCCCTTTCAATGGGCATGTAAGTCAACTCTCACTTGAAAGTGTTGATAAGTGAACTTTAGGAGTAGCCAATGCAAAGGGTTCGGATGTGATGTTAAGGAACTTAGTTAATTTTTTGATTTGAAATCCCCAGATGCTTAGTCGGTAAAGAAATGGAACGTTCTGGATTCTCACACATCAATTTCATTTTTCTCCAAATACTGCTTCGTCTCAGGCTTTCTTCTCAACCCTATTCAGTGGTGGCTGTGATGGTCCTCCTAGCTTGGGAAAGTTGTCACTCTTTGGCAGGTCCATTGTACTTGTAAAAGAGCCTTGATAGGTTTCTCTCTTTATTTACAATCACAAATATCATAAATTGTAATTTGTGAGATTGATGTGACTCATCAATGCACGTTTAGTCAGTGGTTGAGGTTTCGAATCCTGCTAAGGTAATATTTCATTCCCACAAATTAAGTTGAGAGTGAAATTTCAATATTGTTGATGTTACTTTAATTGGAATTTTAAGATTATAATTTTTTTGTAGGTTTCTCAAGTCTATGATAGAATGAAGTTCTCAAAACTCAGTGCTTTGGTTCCTTTCTTGAATGAACATGAGTTAGAAAGAGTCATTGTCGATTCTGTCAAAGGGAAAGACTTGCAGGTAGTTTCTCATTTCTTAGATTTATTGTTTAATTTTTACGTTTAATGACAAGTTGCAGCGCTATTTGCTCAAGGGACCGACCCTATTGGTCACTGAATCTTTGAAAGATTGCGTTTCAGTCGCTTACAGACAGTGGAAGCAATACATATTTCATAATTAAATTTAAATCAAACAATAAGAACCACAATTTGAACATAGGATATTTGGCATCCGTTTTCAGGTCTAACCATAATTATGTTGAATCTTTATTTCAGTTGTCGATTGATCAACGTCAGAAGTTTGTTAATTTTGGATCCACACTGGTTGTGGCTATGAGGGAAGAAGTGCCAGAAGGGCCATTTATACAGGTAGAAACAGAACATTTCTGAATTTTGACATTTTATCATTACAGCCGAATTTTTTTGATTTGGCACCTTACTATTTTTGACTGGGGCCTGTGCAAGTGGCCAACCCCTTATTCGGTAATCATATTTGGCACACTAGTGGCTGCTCTGATGTATTTCCACTGTAATAAATTTGGTTTTGGGTCTGAGGATAAGTAACTCATCTCTCTCCATTATATTTGCTTGCAACTGGTATCTGCTATCTTATTTACATTAATGGTGCAAGGAATATCAGACTGTCTTGAAATAACTGGTTTTGCTGCATGCTTACTTTTTAAATATGAGCAATATCCTGATGTTCTGTTTTTAGTCACTGCCATCAGAGAAGACCCGAAGTCAGCTGGTGATGCTTTCTCAGGGATTGCTGAAATCTGTGAATAACATCTACCCTGATGTCATGAAGGTGAGTGTAACGCTGCAGAAACATTTCACTCAGCAAGACGAGCAAAACATGGAGTAAACTTTGGCTATTTTGTTATTCGTATCATCAACACAAAGACAACAAGATAACAATCTAAAATACAATAAATCAAATGAACAACGTATCTTGCTTAAGTTGGTCCAAGTCCAAACAAATGTAAAAAGAAACGAATAAATGCAAAAGTCCAAACAGAACAAGCAAAATAACTTTTGGCTTTACCAGTTTGGCCTCGAAATTCCAACTTGAAGAGCAGCTCTTGGTGGTGGTTTCATGACATGAATCTTGCACATCTTCATGCCCCTCCTTCCTTCTGGTTGTGTGGATATTTCGTCCATGAGTTTCAGTCATGCATAAAAAGGCAGCAACAACAACAACAAAACCGCCCCTTCGCTGCGTTTACAGTAGGACTCGTCCTCTATCCACTGAATTTTCCCACTCAAAGGCTCATTACACATGGACATCTTGAGAAAAGGATTCACAAGACCACTTTGATACTTGAGAAGTTGTCACCCTTTAGCACGTCCTGTGTGATTGCTAAAGAACCTGTATAGCTTCATCTCCAAATTGAGAGATGAAAATGAGGGGTGGTAGTGCAATTTGTGAGATTGATTTGGCCTGTGTTTGTGTATTGAATGAGTTGCTCTGGTACTCTGCGATTGGGTGCAGACTCAAGAAAGGTCTTGTGCTGGAATGCTACACGGGTCATTCTAATTCTCAAAAATAAATTTAATTGATTATTCAAGTCCTACTTTTTCTCATCCTTTACTTTTCAACCCTATCCAGTAATGGGACCGCAAGGTGGTCTTCCAGATATGGGAAAGTCTTTGCCACTCAGAAGGACCGGTATAGTTGTTAAAGGACATAAATAGCTTCACCGCTTCATTTGGTTAGTGGCGTTGCAATCTGTGACATTGATATGTTTTTGGTTGGTAAAGGGTCCTGGTTGGGCAGTGGTAGCATGCTAGAGTAATTAGCTAAAGGTTGTGGGTTTGAGTCCTACTCGGGTAATTTTCATTGCCACAAATTATATCGACTAATTCACTTAGCGTCAGCTAGAGCCAGATTCTAGGTTAGTAAAATTGTAGCCTGAACAACAGACACTGTTTTAAAAATCTTCCATGAATGAAAAAACAGAGGGGTACCTTGATTAAGCACTCAAAAGTAGTTACACCAGTTTCCTATTTGGTTTGATAATTGTTATTTTTGTTAGCTGCAAAAGTTTAATTGTAGTTTTTTCTTTTCCATCTACAGAAAGACCGGCATGTGCAAAGAGAGCAGCTTGTTCAGCAATATCTCAGACAAGAAAGAAAAGAACACACCCATATCCTCAATCGCAGAGCTGTCATTGAAGCCAGGAAAGAAAGAATAGAGAGCATGAAAAACAAATTGGTAATTAGTTAAACTTCTTGAAGGCCCTTTATATAAAATGTCTCAGACGATGTTGAACTTAACCATCGGCTGAGTACTGAAGACTTTAGTTATTTTGGCTTGTGTTTACATGAAAGACTTGCAAACGCTTTGAGATTAGACGGCCTTCCTGCGTAAACATACCTTAAACCGAGTTGAATCTTGGCCTATGTTGAACTGTGTAGGGCTGAGGTTTCACGCTTTAAGGGCCTCTTTATCATCACATACTCTGATTATGAAAGGTTTACCATCTACTATTACCATTAAATTCTGGCTAACTGATATGCAACAGAACATAGCTCATCATGTTCAGTAGTAGACATTTTGTGAATAATGCTGTCAAAAAGGACAAACACATATAGATTTTTGAGAAAATGTTTATCTACTTGAAATTGCAGCTAGAATATGGCTTCCTGGTATTCTAGGCTTCCTATTTTTTCATCATGCACTTTGCCCTGTGCAAAGTAAATTTGCTTACTGTGTTATTTTTGGTGTTTATATTATGTTGATCTACAGGAACGTCAAGAACAGGCGAAAATCCATGAACAGCAGAAGAAACTGAGGAAGGCAGAAGAAAAGAGGCTAGAAGAGGAGAGAGCAAGAAGAGAAGAGGAACGCAAGCAACAGGAGTATGCAAAGGTTAAGAAGCAGCAAGTTTTAGAGAGAGTCAAGACTCTGACTGAGACAGATGTTGGTAAAAAGGCATTCAAGGGTCTTACTTCTGAGGTATGTGCTGTGTCACTATATGTGGCTTACATATAGCGTTGAGATTGTTGATAAGAATATTCTGTAAGCGCTAGCCAAAGAACACTGCTTGACAAAGATTTAGTCTTTGCTTTCCTTTCCATGTTTGATCTGGTTGTATATGCAGCGATCTTAGTCAAATAATATTTCGAGACTGGCAAAATATGCAAAGGTCATTAAACATTGAAAAATGTGTTATTTTGTGTAGCTTGCTTTGTTTAGGAAGACTATGAGAAGACAAGCGAATGGAAAAATTGGCCTTTTGGGGGATACTAATGAACTTAAGGAAGGTCATACAGAAGGGAATGCTACAAGGCTATGGACCCTTTCATAACTGCCCACAGTGCAAGGCCAACACATCAAAGGATATTATAGTGCTTTTTATGAAAAAGTAATAGACTTTTAAAGTTAATAATTTTTACAAATTTTTTAGCAAATTGAAGACATGAATGAAGATGACATCATTCGCATTCAAGTCGAGCAGCTGGATAAGGAGAAGAGAGAGTTGAATCTCAAAATGAAAACCCAGGAGAAGAAGGTAGGTTCTAGATGATTTCTGGTAGGATTTGTAGTCTTTCTAGTTGAATTCCGATGATGTAGCCTATATTCATATTTAGAATTTACATTGCTGTGTCTGATGCAATACGCTCTTGTGGACTCTTTCAGATGCCTAAATAACGTTTAAATGTCTGTCAGTTTATCATTCGATGCCGGATCTTTCAGTGAACTGTGTGGAGAACAGCCTCTAATTTGCAAATTATTTTGTAGATTGATTTCATGGCCCGTGCGATGAAAAGAGAAGAAATTCCGTTGCTTGAAAAGAAGTATGAAGAAGATGCTGTGGAAGACAAGAAATTCTGGGAACAGCAGGAGGAAGACAAGGTAAGTAGATTCTCAATTAACTTTCATTATTCTCCATCCATGATTTAACTAAAAGTAAAGATTTTAAGGTTATGAATTACTCTAAATTCATTGTTCAGCCCCCAAAGACCTAATTACGAAAATCTCAATTGTTATTTTCAAGGTGGAAAATGCCAAGAAGGCGCATGAAGCTGCATTGAAGACAAAGTACAGTTTGGAGAGAATGGTGGGCGACAAGGATGTCTTTGTTGAGATGCTCACGAGCAAGCGCACAGATGTTTATGAGGTTTGCAAAACACTTCTTGCTTTTAACTTTTAAGGATAACGTCTGTGACAGACAACGTTATTGGTGTCAAACTCGGTTTCCATCTTTCATTTGCAGAATTATAGTGCACCATACACAAATTTTCTACATTAGAACTAGGAGAGCCTAGAAAATCAAATGATATCAAAATTATTGGCGAGTTTCAAGAAAAAACTTAAAATTGGCGGATGCAACCTCATTACGGAAACTATTCAAAAGCTGTTTTGTACCCTAACACTCAGCAGATTTTGTACAATTAGCTGAATGTGTCTTTTAGATTTCTTAAATGGTTTTTTATGCAAAATTATTTCACTTCGCAGATATTCAATTTATTTACTCCCCTCAAACAGTTTTAAAAGGGCGTAAGAAATGGACCACCTCAGTTTTTTTGGAATTCTGGTACACACTTTGCTTTGTTCAAGGCTACTTTGGGACTGAAACTGGACTATATATTAAGTGGCTGCCCTGGTCTGTTGGGTACTAAGCAGCTTTTGAAGGCTGGTCTTGTAGGGAACAAGTGGGGAGATTTAGAAGAAAAACGTGAAGAATATGCAATTCTGGGTGGCTATTTCTTAAAAAACATTACTCTCGGGTTTGCAAATGAACAGAAATGATAATGATATTTATTGGGTGCTAATGAGACTTTCAAAATCTGAATTTAGTAGCGTGTTCTGCAATTGCAATTATTCCCATGAAACTGGGTGTAGTTTTCTGAGTGTATTCTGACAGATCAGTGGTGGGGCTGGCAATGGAAATCAACAGAGGTCCGACTCATGCTATTTCTGTCAAATGTTTCTGTTGAAGTGTATTCGGAGGATATATGTTCTTTAGGAATGATATCATCTTTCTACCTTGAGGGTTCGGTCTATTTAGTCTTTTCATTATTCAAGAGGAAATAGATGTCCATAATCTTTTTCGCTCTAGACTTCTTCCATATTTGGGTACAAGTTACCTTAGATTGGTGTGCAGTTGTGCTCACAGTTTTCTTAAGTGCACGATTCACTCAAAAGGGACTGGTCAATGTGAAAATTTTTCAAACAACTGCACTAATTGGTCCAGAGCAAAGCCAAATGTGCTCCAACCCAAAACAAATTTAGTTGATCATACCTTTTTCAGACTGCATTGAAGAGTTTTGAAGAGCGCCTTGAAAAGGCCAAACAAGAGCGACTAGAAGAGCGACGAAGGAAGAGAATAGAAGAGCGAAAACACCGTTACATTGAGGAAAAGAAGGAGGCAGCCAGAAAACTTGAAGAAGAAAGAATTCGTAAAGGTTGGTCCTAGGCATTTCTCAAAATGAATAAAAGCAAGATTGGCAGAGATGCAAGTTATATTTTTTATTTGATTAATGCCAGTAAGTCTATTTCACGATACTGTTATAATTTGATATAGAATCATATTTGATTAGTTACCTAGGATAATTTTGTCCTGGTTTAGGGCAGTGGTTATTGCGCCGACTTTTGGTGGACAATGCCCGGCTTGAGGCCTGGTGGCTGTATTTTAGCATCGTGGTTGCCCACTTAGACCCTTACTTTTTAACATTTTACATTAATGACATATTTCTCGTTCTAAATAAAAGTAAACTCTGTTTTTATGCAGACGATAACACTATCTGGGTAATAAATAAAAACAAAAATGAAATAATATATGACTTGGAAACTGGAGTAGCAATCTTTAATACATGGTTTACTGAGAATTACATGATATTTAAGGTTGATAAAAGCAAACTAATGAATGCACAAATGAATATTAATGCATATATCATAAAATAAAGTAACAGTGTCAAACTGCTAGGAGTAACAATAGATAAAATGGCTGATCATATCAACGAATTCTGCAAAGAAGCTAGAAAAAAAGTTAAAACCCCCTTGCCAGAGTATCATATTTCATGGAAGAAAATAACGAATTCTTTTAATGAAAACCTCTATCAAGTCATATTTCAATTGTTGCACCCTTGTATGTCTTAATTATCAGCTTGTGCCTGATATTTTGGTCTTAAAGAAGGCTCTCACACAGGGTTGATCTCTATCCTGCTTTGTTTGAGTTGATTACAGTTCCAACTCTATTGTAGAAAAAGAGGAAGAAGAAAGAAGACTTGCACTTGAAAAGGAGGCCAAACTGAAAGAACAGATAGAACGAGAGAAGAAGCTCGCAGAAATAGAAAGAAAGAAGCAGGAGCGTGAGAGAGAAATCGAAGAGAAACTACGTCAAAGAGAGGCAGAGGAAAGAGAGGCCGCTTTGAGAAGCAGAGAGGCTGCTGAAAAGAGTAGTAGAGAGGCTGCCAGACCTGAAGCACGTGATCCATGGCGACGTAAACAAGAACCGCGGGAACAAGAAGAAACCAACACATGGAGACGAGGCAACGATTCACAACCACCAAGCAGAGAATTGAGCAGAGATCCACCTCCACCAAGAGGTACAATTCTAGAGTTGATCTTTTATGGGTTCAGTTATTATTTGGTTTCCATTCCATCTGAGCATAGCTAACAAACTATACAATATACGCCCAGCCAACTTATCTTAAGTGAATTTGATTGTATGAAACATAAACTATGTACAAATTTACGGTGCTTTCATTAATACTACAGACCCTATACCTACTTTCAGACTCAATTCAAGTTTTGACTATTTTCAAACTTGGCAGTAGACTTTATATTTGTGTTGGATGCTATTTAAGCCTGGCAGAAAGTTACAATTGGCGGATTGTACCAGGTCTGTGTTGAATCCTTTAGAAATTCTCATGAAACAGACTAAAGAATTTGTCTCTTGTAATGGCCATAGGCTATTATTTTCACACCTAGTTCATATATTTCTTTTGTATTTTTGACAGAATCAGGTGGTGGGCGCTATGTGCCCCCTGGAATGAGAGCACGCATGGGCGAAGATAGCAGTCGCGATGCAGGACGCTCCACCCGTGATATGGACCGAGGCGATCCAAGACGACGTCGTGACGATGGTGAGCGTGGATTCGGAGATCGTGGAGTTGGCGATCGAGATCGCGGATTCGGTGGAAGAAGTGGTGGTGGCTGGCGAGACGGTGGAGAGAGTGCACCGGCTGGAAATAGTTGGAGAAGGGATGATCCTCCTAGGGACAAAACTGAAGGTAAACTAGATTTTATTCAATTTCTTTATTGCAATATTCTACTCTTAATTGCGATGGTGAGATCTGAAAAGACTCGCAGAATTTGGTGCCTCAAAAGTCTAAAATCAAGACATACATTTTTGAATGCAACTTGACTACAGTTGCGATTATGTACAAAATGTAGGATTATTCTAGATCAATCTTGTTAACATACGCTTTAAAATTTTTTAACGATATGAAATGTAATAATAAAAACCTTTTCGTGAAAAATGTACCAGGGGGCGGCAAATCGCCCTGGTAAAATACGCTCTGAGGGCGATCGCACCTCAAAGATTTTTCTTTCGTTATATGGGTTCCTACACAGTCTAGAGATATTAACAAAATGGACCGGAGGACGATTTTTCTAATCTTTTATGATTTCCTAATTCTAATATTTAGTTTTAAGATATTTGAATCCAACATGTTTGTTTGGGTTTGTGGTTACACCACATTCAAACTAACACTTTGGAATTCTTGCAACATTCGAAATCCTTCATGGAAGGACCTTTGATGAGGGGCCTATTTATTTAATTATGCTCGTTCTCGAAATAACTAGAGTCCACTCCCGGTATCTAGATCAGGTTATCTCGAATTTCCAGCTATCTGGAACAAAAGCTGTTACCCCTCGATTCACTATATAGTATACAACGGTAATAAGCCCCGTTATCACGAACACTGTTATCTCGAACGAATTTTTCCTCTGACCAATAAATCCTGTTGTCTCGAAAAGTATCACAATTTAATCGGTTGCATTTAACTACTGCTGTGCAGGAACTAAACTCGTTTTCCATGAGAAAGAAAAAGAAGATCTTTGCTAATCTTCCATTCGGCCCTTTGGTAGATGTATAACAATTGTCATTTTTTCTTCACGCATACAACATACTTGTCGACTACGTTGTTCAGCTCCATCATGGCTTTCACTTTTTCCCCAATTTTTGGCTGCTTAGTTGACTCATGGTGCCCTTTGATAAACTATGTTTAGCTAAAACTATCACCAGTTGAATGGTTTATAGAATTTAATCGTGGCCTTAGAAGCAACCAATCTTTTCATGGTTTGTACACTGTTTCTACGTATGAAGCCTCCTTTTTGTCGAAGAAAATCTCAACTCCAGATATCTCAAAACTCCCTTATGTCGAACAATTTTCATTTCTCATAAGAGTTCGAGATAGGGATTTGACTGTACGTAATGTTCAGTTCAGTTCAGTTCATTTCATTTTAAAATTCCACATCATACAATTCAAATTACAAATACAAATACAGCTAAATACAAATACAGCTAAATACAAATACAAAATACAGCTAAATACAAATACAAGTGTGTAAAGTAGAAAAACAAAAAGGTCAAAATCTATTGTATGAGGGGAATTTCTTAAAGGAGGAACTCTCTCAGTAGCTAAACTAATCGAGGAGAGAGCACCCCCTGTTGATAAAAACCTATTTCAATTTATTTGTATCAATTGGAAATTTGATGCTGAATTGTGCAAATCAGATTTTAGTTCACTTGATGTTAGGAAAGAGCAGAGCTGAATAAAAGGAGTTAAGAACGCAGATTAAATTTCTATCACACATTTTAAGGGAGGAAATTAGATTTTGCGAGGGCGGTGAAAAGAAAGTGACTTTGCAAGGGCGCTGGCGAGGGCAATTGCCCTCGTAAAACGAAAAGGCCTGTCAGAGATTTCACTTTCTGCTAATCAGATAGTGGGCATTAATAAGCATCTGCCTAAAGTAATGTCACCCCCTGAATTGAATAATTTACTTGGTTATAGAACTAATGTTACACTTATAAGAAAGAGACTTGAAAGACAAAACTCTCAAGAGACTGAAAAGACTAAACTCTTTCGAGTCTTTTTCTTGGGGTATGTTTCAGCACTCTAACAGAAAACTGAAACAACACAGACTATATAAAACTAATGGTATAAATGTATTCTGCTCCACTTGTTCTCAGGTCGTTCCTGGCAAGCATCCAGAGTTGGATCCCGCACTGGCGACCGAGGTGGCGATCGTGCAGGTGACAGAGATGGTGATCGCGAGAAAGCTTGGCGCCCAAGAGGTCAAGATGATGATGGTTGGACACATGTTCGCCGTTGAATTCCAAGAATCAAAACTCAAAAATTACATTGCTAGTGATTACTACTAGAGTTAACCAGTTGAATAAACATAATGAAAGAATGCCCTGAAGTTAATGGTGTTGTTTAGTTGTTTCATAATTGAATAAAATCTTTCAGCAAATGACTCTACTTCTCCACTAGCAGGAGAAAGTCAAGCGACTCTACTTTTATCGCTTTTACACATGTGCAGTTTACTCTGATAAAGACACGGCGGAAAAAGTCGACCGCTTAAAAGTAGAAACCATTCATACTTTTTGCCGAATCGCCTTCTCGCAAAAAGTCGCAGCAGAAATATATTGAATCACTCGACTTTTCTCGCCAAGTGGGATTCACTTTAAGTAATAAATTATCGAAAATTCTTTGTGTGAATGAATTGGTGTGAGAACTGAATTGGTAAGAGCATTTTTACAACTGAAGGAGAATTTCCAAATTAAGTAAAGATTCTTAACTTGAACAAAGATTTTAGAAAAAATTTAGGATTCTGGAATTAAATCCTGAATTATTCTTAGTGTTTACAAATATAATCACTCTTTCACATCAAATGTCATTTTAACTAAATCATTCAGTCCGGCTTCAATTTGTTGGCCACTTTTAACAGGAGATACCCCAGATGGGGTTCCTGTCAAAATAATATCGCCATGATTCAACGACATGATCGAGCTAATATAATTAATCAGGTGTGGAAGGGTAAAAATCATGTCCTTGGTGTTCCCATCTTGCTTTGTCACGCCATCTACTTTCAGCCAGAGATTCAAATTCTGAGGGTCGTGCACCGCATCAGCAGGAATCAAGTTACTAATGGGGCAGAATGTGTCCCAGCATTTAGCTAAGGTCCAAGGAATGCCTTTTTTCTTTTCTTCGTTTTGATGGTTTCTTGAGGTCATGTCAAGAGCCAGTGCATATCCTCCCACATGCTCCATGGCATTTGATTCTGGTATGCTGTGCCCGTCCTTCCCGATGATGACCGCAAGCTCCACTTCATGATGTAGCTCTGAGCAGCCAGGTGGAACCTGTCGATAGTAAGTTTACATTTCATGGTTACGTTTTCATTGCAATCGCCCCATTAAGAGAGTCAGACTTTCTCAAAATTATGTATTTTTGCTCAATCTGTGCTTCTAATTGGTTCTGCACATTGCCATGCAGAGGAGCCACAGTAACCAGTGGTTGCGCCAGGTCTCCTCCAACAAGGGGGCTAGAAGCTCTGATGCAGGGGCTCATAAAAATGATAAAATTTGCTCCAAAACAAATGAAATCTAGTATTATCTATCTTCCTACAGGTGGCTAACCTCTTCCAATAGGGGGGGGGGCATAACCCCCTCCCTGCCCCCATCACACTGTAACAGAATTTTTTAAAGACTTTGAATGTATTGAATGTTTAGTGTTTTCTCTCTCAATTTCTTACGAAGTGTCAAGGAAAAATGTCCTTTGTTGTTGTCCTACCCTCCAATTTCCTTTCAAATTCTTTGCATGATTTTTTTCTCAGGAACTCTCAGATAAAAACTTGAATTTCTTCCTAAGTCTTGCCAAGACGTGTAGTGATGGTCTTGTAATAAAAAACCCCCAGTAAAAATTCAGAAATAAGTTGGCAAAAAATTGGTTATTGGTTCAAATTTGCTAAGAAATGATGTTTCCAAATAAGCTTTAGATCCAGTTAGGGATTCATATTGAGCTATAATATAAACAAGTTTCATTTCCTTTTTTTCCTTGGAAAGAGCCAGTTTTTTCTAGGAGAAAAATTGTTACCAAGTGAAAGTACTGTTAACCATGGAGAAAGCACAGTCTCATTCTCAAAAATTAATTTGAGTAAACATGATTGACTAAGAAGGAATAAGAATGAGCAACACGCTAAAAGGGTACAAATTTGACCGTAAAAATTTCCTGTTTAAATTTTTTTCAAAGATGAACTACCATATGTAAACCTACCATAATAGGTCCTTTTCCTTCATGTAAAATGGAGGAAGGTGGCTTCAGAAACAAAAGTGGTTTTTCTGGAATGACATTGTTCAGTTCTGAAACATGCTCCCTTTAATGAAAGAAATATTGTTACAAAGATACTGGGTGGAAATTTTAACAGGGGCCACAATGGAAAAATACTTTCAAACATAGATAACAGTCTAAGATGGGGGGTAAATCACTCTAGAAAATCTCTTACACTTTTGGCTAAAATCTTTTAAAAATTGGCCCGAAACACCTGAAAAAAATCTTTAAAAAATCTCTGTATATCTTGAAAATCTCTATAAATCTTTAAAAATCCCCTACACTTTGATAGAATTGATTTACCCCTCAGAATAAGATTTAATCTGGATGGATGGTTGGAACTAAAAGCCATGGTTATGAGCACCGCTCGGCATCTGAGAGAATCGTAATTTTACAACTACACTCTTCCTCTTTTATAAGAACAATTAATATAAGAACACAAGCCTCAAAATTTGAGAACTTACCGAAGCCAACTGTTTTTAGCCCAATATGATATTTCTAAGATATAACCATAAGACTGAAAAATAATTCCAAAACAAGCACAGCACACTGACATGTCAGACAGAGCAAGAGAGTCGGCATTTGCAAAAATTAACACAACTGATAACAATTATCAGCTTTCAGATCATTATGAAAGTAAGAATAAAATAAGTTAGGAAAGTAAGAATAAAATAAGAGCATTTCAGGCTGAAAATGGAGGAATATTTAAGAACAGCCTTCAGCTTCAAACCAACACTTTGAACTCACAACCTCTGCCTTAACAGAGTTGCTCTACTTGGCTAAGCAGGGACGTTTGCTGGATGGGAGGGATTACCACGCATAATGATAGGGTGAGTCTTTTCTTTTAGGCCCAACTGCACTGTGGGGGGGACAAGTATTAATTATATTTTCCTCAAACTTGTTTGGCACCCCTTGAAACTTTGAGAATTGATGGAAATGCTACCATACTTATGTGAGTTACCTATAGTTTCTTCCAACACAAACGATCTTTCTGCAGATTCGTGCAAAATGTTTCAAATCGGCGGAAGCTGTGGCAGCCATTGCTCTTATTTTCAAAAAGGAAGGTCACTTGATCACGTGTGAATCACAAGATTCTTCTGCCTCACTTTGATGTGTTCTGAAGATCTGAAACGAGGAAATCTACGTTTTGCGCGCGCATTTGAACTGGACTCACATTTGTATTTTTCATCGAGTTGACATGGTAGCGTCACCATCATGTAAACTAATATTCAAACTTGAATCTAGGCCCTCTCCATTTTCGAGGAACCTCAAATAATATTTGCACTATGTTCAGTGATGAAACGAGTGATGTTGTAACGTTGCCATCTACTTGGATTGGCGAGAGGTGAGTATGAATCCCCCAAAAACTCACCTAGGCCATAGCACAACCAAAAGCAATAGCCCACAAGCCCAGCACCAGCCAACCCTTAGTTTTAGGCCATAATCAGCAACAGGTTTTGATAAAAAGCCTCATACCGGGTATCCGATTAATAGTTATCTTAGGTGAATTGATTGACTTTTATCTATCATATCTGATTGGTTGTGGGAATGCTGTGGTCAATCAGGTACCTAGGTCCAACCAAGCCAAGCATAGTATAATAAATACTTTTACTTACTTACGATAAATATCTTGATATACACTACCCTCGCAAAAGTTTGAAAAAATTTTGAATTTTAGGCGTAGCTGGAAATTATTTCATATCAAAACAAAATTTGATTTTGTCATTCTCTTCTTCACTTTTTTAACCAAGTGAATAAACTCTCCTGAATAAAATGATTGAAGAATGGATAACGATATCAAAAATGTTTGTTAACAAACTTTAGCAGTAATTTTGATAAATTTACAAGCTGGTTTTCGCTTTTGTAGTCATCAGACAAACCACAAAAGTTTTGAATCAACTAGGAAAGTTTTCAAACAACGTGATTTTTGAATAAATTGATAATTTTGCTATGATTGGGTGAAACTTGGTGACATGATAATCCATTGTTATACCTCTGTCATGATTTTTCATTGAGGACCGGTTGGTCATCTTAGCCTCCATTCTGTTTCCAAATTTTTGCAAAGGTAGTGTACTACAATGATCGTAGTATATTTTGATGATGATAGGATAGGAACGTAGTACTAGGATAATAACTTTTGATACATCGTGGGGCACGAAGGCCAAGAACCGTGTGCATGATGAATGACGGATTAACTATGACGAATCGTTGCAAAACCTTAAATTTTTGGCCTATTACTAAAAATTACAACATAATCTTCAAATTTCATGATTGCTCACAGAGCGACATAACATGCCTGGTAAGCTTGAAGAACATTTTCTGTGTGCGAACACACACAAGCTTCTCTGGAACAATTAGGTCACACATACTTAGGATATCGTAGTATAATATAATACGTTGCTATGATCATAGTATATTACGTTTGGACCTGACTGTCAAATTGCTTTTGTGTTGGCACTTTTATCCTCATGGCCCACCAAAAATTTTCTCAAGGTGCCCTTTTTTCGCTCTTTACCTGCCCTTAGTGTGCACTAGAGAAATATGATTGATAGGAAGTTGTTCTAGCACCCCTGAGGTTTCGTTAAGGTAGCCATACTCTGCAAACTGGTTTGTATGGCTGTGCACGGCAAGTAAGGACCGGACTGTAAAGTTTCAACTGTCTGGGGCCCTACAGCAGATCGTAGTATTTGCACACCCGAGTTCAACAATGGAGCAATAGGATGAAAAATAGGAAATGGCTCGTGTGCACCCAAGATCTTGTCAGGAACAAGAACTGCCTTACTCTTCAAGTAGGCTGCGCGTGGGATATACGTTCTCAGTGCATTGTAAAGAAAACTTCTGAAATATGCATTCAAATCAGAGTTCAGAGAATTATTTGCATTCTTTGGGAGGTCCAATCAATCAAAAGACGCAATGTTATAACATACCTTTTTTTGCAGGTATTTGAGTGATTCGTCATGTCAGACAAGAGACCTGAGTTATCGTGAAATCTCTACCCAAAGTATTCTTACCAAGGAAGTTGAGGTAATATTAAGTTCACAAATAAATTTAGGAGCTAATTACTGCAAATAGAAAACAGCAATGTTATCCCTCCACAGTAGTATCAGCCTGCTCTTTTAATGGTATCCCTCTGCAGTACTGAGCATCCTCCACCATACTCATGATATTACATTACTCATCCCCCACATTACTGAATAGTATTCCTCCACAATTTATATACCAATGATGTTCAGTACTCTAGAGGATGTTTGATAATAGGGAGGATATCATAATGATGAACATCCTCCACAGTATTGATGATATCCTCCACAGTATCTACTACTGAACATCCTCCTAAGTACTGGACATGTATTCTCCAGGGTAATAAGATATTGATTTGTTTAATTTCTTCAACACTTATAGTGTGTATATATAAAGCATGATAAGTTTTATTATTTCATCGAATGCTCAGGGCAGCAAGGTAAGATCTTAGATGGGAAGCATTGTGAATTGCATTGGAGAATAGGCCAGTTGGGGTTCAACAGTTCTGCCACATGCTTAGGCCAACTGTTAAGAGCAATAGCTCCAGACCAGACCTTGATCCTTGCTGCATTTCATGTGTGCAGTTGCTTTCTTCAACAAATTTCATGTCTTACCAAATATTCTTTAATCACCATATGAGGTTAACCCATACCTTTTTATGTGTGGGTGCTTCCATGATTCTCATTCTGGAGGTCTGTTCTTGCTGTTAGTTGCATATTTGATGCAATTGTTATTCCCTAAAAACTATGGCTTCCAAGGATCCTTCTATTATCTCAGATGCAGAAATATCTTCAGAAACCGACAAGGAACAACCTAATCTGTCGCTTGCATTGAAATGCAGACGGCCTCTTATTTGATACTTGAATTAGAAAATGAGAAAATAAAGTATCAAGCAATTCTTCAAATGACTTTTATTGAAATTATGTTCCCAGGGCCTTCAAGAGACCTGGCAGGCCCCAGGATAAAGTGGTGTCTGTAATATACCAACTCTCCAACTTACCAACTCCAAATGTTCAGGGAAGTGATGGTTTTGCATAAATTACATCACCTCCCTAAACAATAGATGTTAACCAAAGAAGTTGATGAGTTGGTAAGTTGGTGAGTCGGTATATCAAAGACACCTCTTGTAGTGGCGGGGATGGCCAAGTGGTTAGATCACTTGACCCTTGTTCAAAGGGTCCCGGGTTCGAAACTACCTTCTTACCTGTCACAAAGTGTGAGGAGAGAATTAGCCAGCTTTATAATTCCAGGCAAAAAGGCAAAAGGAATCACGAGGTGTGGTCACATCGAGAGGAAGGACCAGGGTTGCACTGCTCGATTAGTTTACATATTCAGTGGGCCCTTTGTGCTTAGCACATAAACCCATACCTTGCGAAGATAGTAAGTGTATGTGCCTATCAACTATCGTCAGGATAAAGACTTTTTCAATGGAAGGTCCTGAATTTTCTTAAAAACTTAAAATTAGTAAACATTGATTACTTACTATGGGCTCCTCTGAGCAATGGTCTCCCTAATAACTTCCCTGGCCACCCTGCCCTCTTGGCAGTACTGGATGATCCTTCTGCAGTCAGTAAGTTGTTGCCTTCAGCAAGTGTAGTTCTGTCGTAGTTGTTTAGAGTATTGATAACGGGGATAATAATTTGCTTCTCTTGGGCCAGGTGCATTACTGTTCTTTACCACTTGTTTAAATGTAAGTAATCTACGAAAAAATTGATTTGCTGAGATTATAATCTCATGTTGTCTAGAACACTTAAAAAGTTAGTAGCGCTTGATTTTTGGGAGTGCTTTATTTTCACTGTTATACTATATTAGTAAGGTAGTTTTACCTCACTGTATGTGCATGAATGTGCGTATATATGTGCAGATATAAACCCAAATCAAATAACCTAACTTTTCACTTTCTGATGACCAACCCTCTTGACAGAAAGCTGCCAGCCACAATTAATTCTTCTTGAAGTCAGTTAATTTTCCAGAACACAATATAATCAATATAATAGCAATCACTGTGGCTAATTCAAACTAAACCTCTTTTATTTACATTTGAACAGTGAATTGAATTTATTCTATTTTTGTGCTTATTAGTTCTATTTTGTTTGTATTTTCAAATTAGTTTCCTATTTTCTATATTTTTCAGATTCAAACAGAAGAGGAGGAGGTTCAAGATCCGAAGCAGTTTGTGTTAAATGTGGACCGTTCACAGGTATTACGTGCCACTTATTTTCACGGAACTTGTAATTTTACTTGGTAGGAAATGAAGATGTCTAGATTCTTTTTGCACTGATTCCAATATAAAGTCACTTATTCTGAAAAGAAACATAATCGTTTACTTTTCTATCTTTATTTTTTGAGTTGTTGCATATTCTATTGATAACACAATGCATTTTTGAAAAATAACCATGCCCACATTTTCGTTTGAAACACATTTCTTCATGAGGAGTTTTCAAGATTCCATTTTCTACTCTATCCATATCAGGCCTTATCAAACTTCCTTCTGAAAGTTTATCCGGATGTCAGTGAGCAACTTATCGCTAATGACAGAAGCAGTGCTTTTGATGGTAAGTTTGCAATCTACACCTCGTATAGGACTTTTTGTTTGTTACTAATTCGTTCATTTTTGCAGTGTCAGATGGAAATATTTATAGTTATTGTATTAAGTATTCCACTTTCTCTGTACTTCCTCAGTATTTCATTTTCTCATTATTTCCGTCATTTTTCACTGAAACTGGATAAAATCAGTTGGCCTTAAATTTCTGATGTTTTCTTCTTAGGGTATGACGTGAACTGGGAAGATGAATTCGAAGCTATAACATGTCCATTTAAACTGTCTCATAAAAGAGACGAATTCAAGGTGAATAATTTTGATTCTGAATTTTTGTTCTCATCAAATTCTGTTTCAAAATTATATTTTACTTCTCTTGTGTGCATTATAAATGGGAGCTTGCAATAGGGTGGGTAAAGTTCTGAGTTCCCCAAAGATGATAAGTGGGGAATAGAAATAAAGAGGATCTTTTCTTGTTGGCGGATGTATATGCTATAGCTTCGCAACTTTAAACAATAATGTCCAGAAATCTTACTAGACAGCAGTACAAAATCAGAAATCATAAATTCGATTTGGTCATGATAAGCTCCCGGGCATTGAACATTTTTTTAAAAATTAATTAGGGGGGGGTACCTTGGTCATTAACAACCTACAAAAATATGATACTTGTACATAAGAAAGCCTACCCAAAGGTATAATAGGCATCTTTATCAAACCCAAAACATTTGTGACACCACTACATTTGCCATTGGGAGTATCCCCTATGACAGAAACTTAATCACTCATGATTATCTTTTGAATGATATTGATTTTTATTTGTTTAGCTCGAAGTGACAAGCATAAGTTGGAATAGCAGAGGAACCGTCATTGCTGCTGCGTATCCTTTCAACATTTCTATACAAGTCATGATAGGGAAATGGACCATTTTTCAATCAATTCATGATCATAAAAGAGGGTATAGTCTAGAAACTAAAAGAGTCTTTGTTATTTTTTTGTGTCAAAATCCTACTAATTTCATTTGTGCCCTTTTGTTAGTGTGCGCTTTTGTTCTGCTCTGCTGGTAAATTAGTCAATTGGTTTGATGTTACTTTGCATTGTTTTCTTATGTCAGGGTGGTCTCATGTTCTGCTCTACAAGATCACTGGCTGTTGCAACGAGAATACAATGCCTTATGTTTTGGTTTCTAGACTACCTCTCTTATGACTATGATTAATTCTACCATCTTGCATTCATGTAAATATGCTTCCTAGGGGAAACGATTCTGATAGATATTATGAAGTTAAGGATAGTGCTTGGGTTAAGAACAGAGATCCATTGTTGCTTATCTTGTTCATATCTTGACTATGTTCTAGTGGTTAGCTATTTATATTCAGTGCAAAACTTTCAAATGACTTTTGTTCAAAATTAATCTCAGATTCTACACCCTTGACATAACATAAGCCTTGGCAAAAATGATCATGAAGGATGGTGTACACATCGGGTAACTATCTAACTTTCATTCCCCACTTACATTGCTCTATGTTATTCATGTACCAGAAACTGTAAAATCTCTTACTAAGCCTGGGGGGCTTATTTATTTTTGGAGGTCTTAGAGGGGGCCTTAAATGTTAGGGGGGCTTATTTTGAAAATCAAGATAAAGGATACGAAATCATTTTTATTCTCATTACTGTCCGGGTATACATTTATAAACAAGTGACTCTCGAGGGCTACTAGAGACGTTGAAGACGAATCTGGACAAGAACATTTTGACTCTCAAGCACATGAAATCTGGCAAAATTACCACGAAATACGTCATAAGCTAACAATGAATCATTTCACTTTACTCTGTAGTCTTCCTTGTATGGAAATTACGAGGGGATAATAGAGAGTATAAGAGAGTATAGAGAGTATAGAACAACAGGTGCGGGTACCCGATGCAATAAGGTGTTACGTGTCCTGGGTGAAAGATTTTCTTAAAATTACTAAATAGGGGACTTCTGTGAGAGAATGTAGTGATAGTGAGACGATAGTGTGAAACTTCACTTATTGAACTCAAAATTCTCAATGTCATAGATTTTCGTGCAACTCTTGTTTCGCTTTCAACTCGTTACCAGAATTAAATAACAGGGGAGGGGGCTGGAATAAGAATATCCTAGGTGGAAGATTTTCTAAAAATTAATGAGCGGGGAGGGACGTCTATTAGAGACCAGAGAGTATATTCGAAATACGACAACAACTATTAGGGGGTTGGTAAGGATAATGACGTAATCATTACAGGTGTTAGATTACATTTGTGTACCTGTGCGGATGAACCAGTAGTAGGCCCCTATCCCACTCGTCTGCCAATATTCCTGTGGTTGTAGCCTGAAGGGGCAGTATATGTGCAGACTACGTGGTAACAGTCGACCAAATTTCAAATTGTAGTGCTTGGTATTTTAAAATGAAGTTTTCCACCCTTCATTAATCATTATTCTTTAACTCTATCTATTTCAGTCTCTGTTGTGCACTTGGAATATTGATATGCAAAGTATTGATATGAACAAAGCCGACAAAAGCCTTGACCTAGATGTGAGTGTCTTTTTCCCTGCTTCAAGTTGGAAAGCCCTTTCCCCTACTCATTGATAATGAATTTGTACCCATTTTGTTTATCAAATCAATATTCTGTCGTATATTATGGGATTGAATGAACAGATTGTGTAAATAGTACCATTTGTAAATAGTGGAACTTGTTATGAATTATATTGTACTATTTATACAATTTGTTCATTTATTCGCCTTATTAACAGTACCACACACCCAATTATTTTCAACTATATAGAATGGACATTACTTTGATTTTTCCATAGAGCTTTATATGATACAGGGCCATGGAGAAACCGCCTGAGCCCTAGGGTAAAGGTGAATTGAATGGGCCTAAACTCTTCTGGGTGATTGCTAATGATTAAAAAACACAGATAACTTTTATGGACCCCCTTACCCCTTCTCTATATCACTGAACCTTTGATGGTTCATAATAATCTTAGGCTCTTATCATTGGCTTTACCGGGGGTAGGGGAACCTTGGACTACTTGGAAGGATTATTTAGTTGATAGTATCAAATTCTGGTCCTTTTTATGGGTGATTGGGAAAGAAACCTTGGAAATTCCCGCACTTTCTAGGATACAAATTTTGTTGGAAATTGAAGAATCTCTAACTAGTGGGTAGGAAAAATCCACAAATTTACCGTACTTGGAGCCATTCCATTAGTGCGATTGTTTTAAAGTACCTGCACTTGAACTTTGCTAGAATATTTAGGCCCATAATGAATGTGTAAATATAAAGATGCAAATAAAATGTTAAGATGTAGGATTCATAAAAATCTACCCACTGTTGTTATGGGTCTGAGGCCACACAACTCAGCCTCGAGCTCAGCCTAAAATTAAAAATCCATAGGCTCTGGGAAGAGTTTTCTTGTGAAGTCAAAACCCCATACTGGTATTTCTCTGGTAATGCTCAGGGCTCCCCCACCCCGAGAAAACCAATAAAACGTGCAATATTGATCTAAGAAAACTCTTATTTAAGTATTCGGAGCATGTAGGGCGAATTGCAAATGACTAATACATCCTAAAAATATTCACTTCGAAATACCGAATATCGAGCTTATTGTTTTAAATGCATACACTATTTTCTTTTGTAAGAACCAGTAAAATTATTTCAATTTCATATGTATTCAAACTTTTAATTACAGAATTAGTGATAGAAAATTAGAATTAATTAAGTAAGTTTAGGACACTTGGAAAAAACTCAGAAGAGCTATCGAGCCAAGTGCCCTTTCAGCAGTCTGTATTTTGGTGTTTGATTGTAACATTGAGTTTTTTAAGCACTTCTCACTGTTGGTGTATTGGAGAGAAGGGCACCCTATCTACTTATCAAAATATACCAATAGACCTCTCAAACGTTTGCCGAAGGCATTAAAATAAACTGATGTATCATACTAATATAGTTGTTTTTAACATTTGTCAACTACACTTTTCCAAATTTTCTGATACCCTTATCTGATCTATGCTAACGGTTTGAAATTGAACTAGCGAAAGACTAAAACTCTTTTATCCACAAATATACAAAGTGAGTAAAAAATCAAATGTCACTAAATGAAAGGGCACTTAACTGACGAGGTAAAAGTATTACATTGGTGGGGCTATTGGAGAGGCCAGTGGAGAATCGTCCCACAACTTTGTATGTTAAAAAAAGCCTTGAATTGTACCCTGTTAAGGACCATCTCGGTCCTGACACTTCTTAAAAAAGGAAAAATCATCCCTTTTGGTTAGCGTGCTTAAATAACCTAGTCGCAGCATTTCTCTTTGTTTCAATAAGTTCATGTTTCCTTCACCTGTCCTCTCTCACTACTTCCTGCAGTACACCTCAGTTTTCAAATTTAAAATAAGTTAAAAACACATTTTTCCTCTGCTGAAAGCACTTGCTTTCTCTTATGAATTATACATCCGAATGGTCAGATAATGTGCTATAGAATTGATCAATGAACTGCATCATATTTCTCTTATTCTTCTCCGCATCCTCATCTGTCTTACCTGCCAAACACTTATTTTCATAAGCAATGAAGTTTCAATCGCATTGATTTGTGGGAATGAAAACAAAATATCAACAATCAACATTACCCTATTTAAAAGTCTAAATGAATAAAAAAAGAATTTTAAGCTCGATGTGGTAATTGTGGAAATATAGCTACCGTTCAGCGTTTTAGTTTTACCACAAGTCAGCTGCTTCAAACATGTACGCTGCTGCACTCATCGCAGCCTTGTTATCATCTGGCCTCCCTTCCATCGCAGCCTTGTTATCATATGGCCTCCCTTCCATCGCAGCCTTGTTATCATCTGGCTTCCCTTCCATCGCAGTCTTGTTATCATCTGGCTTCCCTTATCCGTCGTATATGTAAAAAAACTCTCAGTTGAGAAATGAAAAATCAAATATAATCTATCATACCTACTACATAGGCTTGACTCCTTCCCAGCCTCAGCTTTTGTGCTGTGTAACACAGTCGCTCTGGCAGTCGGTTTCTAGGCAAGGGTTGTGATTTCAAATCTTTCCACTTGCATTATCTTCTCATTGCGTACACCATTTTTTAATAAGAATATTTAAAAGAACACGAGCCTCAGATTTTGCCAAAACTTGAGAACAAGCTAAGAACAAACCGAGGCTGACAATTTAAAGGTCAATTGTATGAATCATACAAATGATGCATTCATGAGACTGACAAATTATTATAAAACAAGCAGATTGACAGTGCATATATATGTCAGATGGTAAAAACAGCCCACATTAGAACTAATAAACACAACTGAAAGCGAAAACAGGTAGCCAAATCATATAAAAGAGAGAAAGATTTAGGAACATTTCAGGCTGAAAATTGAGGAATATTTAAGAACAGCCAGCTTCAAACCAATTTCTCCGGTTCTTATAAAAAAGAATGTATTTTCTGCATGAACCAGATCCTTTGTTTAGCAGAGCCAAACTTATCCGTTTTATAAGTAAAAACTTCTCAGTTGAAAAAAAGGAAAGGAACATTTAATTTACCACAACAACTGGGTAAACTTGACTCCTTCCAGTTTTAGCTTTTGTGCTGTTTTTCGTTGTACTATATCACAATCGTTAAAAGTATTTGGTTTCTATTCCTTCCAGAAGAATCCAAAGCGCTTGATATTCAAATTTAACGACCATAGTATATAGTATAAATGTAAGAATTTAAGAAGACGAATATAGTATGAATACGAGATAGATATAATTAGTCCTGGTTTTAGGACAGTGGTTAGCGCGCCCGCCTGTGTCCAAGCAAACCCGGGTTCGAGACCCGGTGGAGGCATATGTCAATTGCAGTAGCCTGCTCTGGTATAATTTAATTACCCGTGTTAGACCATGCCTTATGAATTAAAGATAGATATAATAATGTAGATAAAGTATGAATATAGTATAGATATACGAAGGTAGATTTAGCATGAATGTAGTATAGAGATACGAAGGTAGATTTAGCATGAATGTAGTATAGAGATACGAAGGTAGATTTAGCATGAATGTAGTATAGAGATACGAAGGTAGATTTAGCATGAATATAGTATAGATATGATAAGTTAGATTAGTATGAATTAGGATAAATATACGAAGGTAGATTTAGCATGAATATAGTATAGATATAATAAGGTAGATTAGTATGAATATTGTATTGATAAAAGAAGGTTGTTAGAGTATGAATATAGTATAGATATACGAAGGTAGATTTAGCATGAATATAGTACAGATATAATAAGGTAGATTACCATGAATTTAGTATAAATATACCAAGGTAGATTTAGCATGAATATAGTATAGATATAATAAGGTAGATTAGTATGAATATAGTATAGAGATACGAAGGTAGATTTAGCATGAATATAGTATAGATATGATAAGGTAGATTAGTATAAATTAGGATAAATATACGAAGGTAGATTTAGCATGAAGATTGTATAGATATGATAAGGTAGATTAGTATGAATATAGTATTGATAAAAGAAGGTTGATAGAGTATGAATGTAGTATAGAGATACGAAGGTAGATTTAGCATGAATGTAGTATAGAGATACGAAGGTAGATTTAGCATGAATATAGTATAGATATGATAGGGTAGATTAGTATGAATTAGGATAAATATACGAAGGTAGATTTAGCATGAAGATAGTATAGATATAATAAGATAGATTAGTATGAATATAGTATTGATAAAAGAAGGTTGATAGAGTATGAATATAGTATAAATTTATTTAGATACATTTTGCATCTAAGTTACGCCAAAAATTAAATACACAGATAGATGAAGATAAAAAACTTAAACTGTATGCAACCTTTAAAACATCTTTCAAATTCGAATGTTATCTGGATATAATACCTGATTTTAGAGTGAGAAGCTCTTTGGCAAAATTGCGCTTAAGCGCTCATAACCTTCATATTGAAACTGGAAGGTTTAGTAAAAATAAAACACCAAGAGATGAAAGATTTTGTTTGTATTGCAAAAAAATGGAAAATTCATTGAAAGTTGAGGATGAAATGCATTTCGTTCTGGTATGCCCTCTTTTTAAAAAAGAAAGATTAGACATGCTTCAAATCATTTACAGAAAATTTCCAAATACTGAACTGCTAACCAATGAAAATTTGTTCTTTTGGATTATGAGTCAAAAACAAAATGAGCTTATAAAATTATTGGGAAAATTTTGTACTAAGGCATTCAATGCCAGAAAACGATATCTCAACAGCCCAAGTGACTAGTACATATTTTTTATTAAACAATTTCGTCAACACGTTTTGTATGTATTTAATAGTTTAGTTTATTGATGATTTCTTATTCTAATTACCTTTATAACTTAGATTAATCTTTAATACTCGTTTTGTATATATTTATTATTTAGCCATATCTTTATATTATACAGTTAAGGGCCATCTCGGCCTAGATACTTGTAATGAAAAAAAAAATAATAAATAAATAAATACATGAAGGTAGATACAGTATGAATATAGTATAAATATATGAAGGTTGATAAAGCATTAATATATTATGGATATAAGAAGGTAGATACAGTATGAATATAGTATTGATAAAAGGAGCTGGATATAGTTTGAATGTAATGACATTATGACAGGTTTAAAATTTGTTTCATATTTTCAGAGTTGCTTGATGAGCATTGCCTTTCATCCCAATCAACCGCCGCTGATTGCTGGTGGCACATTCAATGGTGAGTGAGATTCTTTGCTTTCTAATTACCGGGTGTGTCGGAACAAATTCTACATATTTTGTTTGGTATACTTTACTTTGCGGGTTTTCCTCAAAACACACTTAACAGGGTTTTTTTAACGAGCAGTTGTACACAAAATGCTCAGTTCTAAACCCTTGTTGTGCAGTTCTGAACCCTTGTTGTGCAGTTCTGAACCCTTGTCGTGCAGTTCTGAACCTTTGTTGTGCAGTTCTAAAGAAAATATTGTGCAGTTCTAGATATCTAAGGAGTGGTAAACAATAATAAAGAAGATTATGATAATGAAAATAACGTCAAATAGGCCATTTTATGGCAATCTACAAGCATCAAAATTCAACATTTGCTCAACCTTCGGCAGCAAATATGTTGCTGCCTCCAGGAGGCATTAGATCCAGGTTTAGGAAAACGTTGTTACGTACTGCTGAGTTATTCTTGTGTATTAACATTAGATTGGAATCAAACCATTACATTTTTCTTTAACATTAAAAGGAAATTCAAAAATGAAGTTTCCAAATCCTAATCGGTGATAGCTTTTTCAAGAAAAACACAGTAGCTACGTGATTCGATTTTCCAGACAAGAAAAATGTGCAATTCTAGATTTTTCTTAAAAAAAACCCTACTTTCAAATGATAGAATACTAAAATGATATTTATCGGCTTAACAATAACCTCGGGGAACGTCGTTGCAGTACTGTGGAAGATGCTCATAACTGTGGAGGATGTTTAGTACGGTGGAGTGAAACCACTAGCACTTTGGGTATTATCTCCATAGTGGTTTCCCTCCACAGTACTGATTGTATCCCTCCACAGTACTGATTGTATCCCTCCACATTACTGAACATCCTCCACAGTACTGAATGGTATTTCACCACAGTACTGAATGGTATCCTCCCACAGTACTGATGGTATCCCTCCACAGTGCTAATTCAATCTCCCACAGTGCTTGACATCCTTCACCACAGTACCGATGGTATCCCTCCACAGTGCTGATTTAATCTACCAGAGTACTAAACATGCTCACAGTACCGATTGTATCCCCTGTGAGCATATCATGTCCTTTGCGTCTGATGCTCATCAGTGTAGTATGTCAGGAAAGGAAAGAAAATGAAATCTAGCGAATAAATATGAGAAAAGGTGCATAGAAATTGGCCAATCAGGAAAAGGAGTCGAGTGATTGGTATAGTGCGAAACAACCAATCATGATCAGGAGCAAATATATGAATCTACGACTGTTACGTCAAAAGACACTTTTTCGTATCAATAAACCCAATGTTGTACTGAGTAAGCAGCCTATGTTACAATTTTTGTTTGTCTTGCTATTCGAGTGTAGGCGGCATGCCGAATTGAATGAAACCGAGGTATTCCTTCAAATATTTGTTGGTAGAGGAAGGGCGTGAATTTCAAAAGCATAGCTTGTCATTATGAAAAGAGGATTTTTTTTATTTAATTTGTTTAAACAAGAGAAAATAACGCTTGCCCACACACTGACATATTATTTGCCAGCTGAATGAAACGCCTCAACGGAATCAATGGGCTCGGATATTGTGATTCGGAGCTGGTCTTTTGAAGAAATTATTCCTCGCTTTGACAGATCTAAAGAGTAAATAGCTGCGTGGTTTTATGAATTAAAACAGCCAACTGTTTCTTGATTGATTGCAATTCGTAATCAAATGGACATGTTGTTTCAGGACAGGTGCAAATATAACGGAGTTTGTTTGCTCGAAATATGTGTGTGTTGACGTGTGAGAAAGTATTCGCAATGTGCTGTTGTGAATTTGATTGTATAAGTATGGCGCCTTTCACGTTTTATAGTTGCTGATTATAAATGGCTAATTGATTTTGGATTTTATTCTTTTGATGAATTTGTGCAGAAAGGACCATTTTCGGAACCAAATGTTTTACACCTTGAGTAACGTCTGTGTAGAAGGAAGGACGTGTTAAAACTTCCAGTCAGAAAACTTCACGAAACGTCTCAAATTTTGACTGAAGAGGAAAAACTGACGAAAAAACTGACAGAAAAACTGATCGTGTATTTCAGCCTTAATCCGTATAAAGTTTTACCCGTTTAGCCTTAGCATTCAAAAAGATATAGCCTCGTTGTAAATCCGTATAAAAATACATCGCAATACAAAACAGAACAGCCTCATTGTGAATCTGAATACAAATTTTTTTGGATAAAAGCGTTTACACAAGATAAAATTTATCCAGATAAAATTTTTCCGATTTTCCATCAGGATAAATATTTATACAGCAAAGCGGATAAATTCTTATACGAATATATATTTTTTAGTGTAAATAGAGAGCCTATCCGTGTGAATCTTTTTACGGATAAATCATTTATCCGGAAAAATATCTGTAGTGTAAACGGGGTATAAGATATTTTTTTGATGTTTCTCCAACGATAGTTATAGAGCTAGAAACGAATTCTCTTGTTACTTATAATTCTCGGCATTTCTTGTCTTTTATTATGAAGCTATATCTAAATTTCTGAAAAATTCTTCTTAGAACTGATAAGATAAAAGCCGACCTCTTTTTCTATTGGCCTACAAGATAATGAATAGATCATTCAAATTAGCCAACAACAGAACTTAGATTAAAAAGACTTTGATACTCCATTGCATGTTCTCTTGTGGCTACTTTTGTTGCCAAGCCTTTTTACGCTGTTCTCTGTAGCTTATAATCTTTCAGAAGTAGCTATTGAGGTAGTTGTATTTGAAAAAACTCTTCTACGAGGGTCTAAGGGCCTGTTTATATGGGCAAAGATACTTCATCTGCCAGACCCGGGGCTAACAAGTGATATTTCACCAGTGGCGGTTTTAGGAGCTGCGAGGCCTGGGGGCGAAAAGATTTGCGGGGCCCCTACCCCCGGTAAAATATTTGGTCCTAATATTATTTTTTGCGTTTTGTAACATGTGCTTGATATGTTATAGAAAAATCAAATAAAAAGTAAAACAAACAGTACAGTATAGCTTATATATTTCATTATGAAGGGGAGAATTTTTTTATTTCATGAAAGGTGCGGGACCCCTTTTTTCTAGCAAAAGCGCGGGGCCTGGGGCCATGGTCCCCCTGCCCCCCCCCCCCCCTAAAACCGCCAAAGTAAAACTTCACTCCACACTACCGGTATAGTGAAACTTCACTTCTCAGGAGGTGAAGTGACGTTTTCCCATTTAACCGCAAAACTACCGGTGAGGTGAAGTAAATTCGACCTTATCACTATGAAAAATCAATGATGTGTTGACGATTAATGAAGTCTGGGGATTCTCCTCGCCTTTCAGACCTGGCATGAAAATCCCATATAAACAGTGCTTGAAATCTACTTCACTTCTCAGCCCTAGCTGCGGTAGTTCAGCACCGTAGCTCAGGAAAAATTATTGAGGGGGGCAGCCATTGTTCGAGAACAATAGGAAGACTAGGGACCATGCTGTGAACAATTGAATTTTAGGATAATTGAGGGGAGTAAATGCACCCCTGCCCCCCGCTTCCTACGGGCCTGCGGCAGTTGAGATATTTTCACTCATACAAACAGGCCTTTCAGAAAATATTCGATTTTAAGTGTCTTCTGTTGTCTGGCACACTCGGTATAACATATATTTCCCAAATTCAGGAGAACTGATCATCTGGGACCTGAGCAACGATGACGATAATTTCATTGCTAACTCTGCACGGCACCACAAGACTCACCAAGAACCAATTTCCAAGGTGATTTTGCTATATTATCTTCCACAAAACGTTTGCACCCTTGGATCGACTATGCAGTATAATGGAAGATCTTCAGTACTGTTAGAAGATACTCTTAGTACTGTTAGAGGAGACCATCGGTATTTTGGGGGATACTATCCGTACCTTGAAGGGTGTTTAATACTGTGGGGATATCATCAGTATTTTGGGGATACTATCAGTACCTTGAAGGGTGTTCAATACTGTGGGGATATCATCAGAAGTTTGGGGATACTATCAGTACCTTGAAGGATGTTCAGTACTGTGGAGGGATACTATTGATAGATCTTCAATGACAGCATCTGGTGTTTTATATCTCAAAGGGTAGTGCTCTGCAAACCCCATCAATAAGAAATTGATTCGAAACCTGTTGTTTTTGTAACATTTCGAGTGCGTGACTCGAGTGGGAATAATGCTCTCATTTCATTCCTGATTTCATCAAACTTCGATTTTCTTTCAAGGTGTTTTGGCTGGCCAACACACACCAACGCACTCGGAAACATGAGGTAAACACCCTACACACATTTTAATATTTCATTTCATCCTGTTTATCCTCGCTCATCTGCCTGAAACAAGCAGCTGCCATGGCTTGTTTGTATAACTTGTTTTTATGAAATTCCATTTGCGTTGGTGTCAAGAAATACAAAGTTCGTTTTCGACCAATCAGCGCATTTGCATGATATCTCATATTAACCAATCATATTGCAGAAGACCTATATATGTTAGAAAGCTACATACGGGACCTTCTTGACCAATCATCACTCTTAGAAGCATATCCCATTGAGACTCAAACAATATTTAAGGGTCGAATACTTGAAGACGTATTCTTTCAGAATTGTTTCTGGATGCATTGGGAGAGAGATGACCCCTAAGTCCCCCAAGTTTCCACCATTGTGCGCCACTTCCTGACGGTTGCACAAGAGGTGTCTCGATTATACTCTCATTTCTTCTTTTGATACACTCTTTTCAGTTTATAAGAACTAGTAAAATTGGTTTGAAGCTGGCTGTTTCTTAAATATTCCTTTATTTTCAGCCTGAAGCGTTCTGAAATTGTTCTTACTTTCAAATGATTTTGAAGCCTGTTTTTGCTACCAGTTTTTTTTATAGTTGCAAATTTTGACTCTTTTGACCATCTGACATGTCAGTGTACTGTCAATCTGCTTGTTTTGTAATTATTTCTCAGTCTTATGGTTATTTCTTTAAACTATTATATTGTGGTAGAATGGCCAGCTTCAGTTTGTTCTTAGCTTGTCCTTCAGTTTTAGCAAATTAGCAAAGTTTTAGCTCGTGTGTGGGAAATTATCTAGCGGTGTCTTTTGAAAGTTCAACACCCTAATTTTTGAAAAAAATGACCCTCTTTTTGAAAACAAAACTTTAGCTACCAAAAGCAGAATCCACAACTTGAAAAGAAATCATTCCCAAGATCGGAGGCTTTTCTCCAAAATCAGGTCATCTTCGCCCACCATTCTTGCTTAGCTCATTCAGCGTCATTTTGAAGGCAAAATGGCAGCTATGCGCTAACTTGAATTTTGCTAAATCTCCGAACTGCTCGAGCCACACAATGACAATTTCCAAGTGTAAGAAGACAATGTTTTGGTAGCTCCGTCTGCTAAGGAGATTATTCCTACCACGCATCGCGGGAAATGAGATCCGCTATCTTTTACGTAATAGCGTATTCATAGCTCATCGTCTATTTTAGGCCCTGTGAGTGATCTGTGCTACTGCATCTTCTTTTTCATAAAACAAACTCCATCTTTGGAAAAGAGAACAGCTTTCATGCAAATGATTTTTCATTTTTTTTAGTTAATCACGTCCAGCTGTGATGGAAACGTGTTCTTATGGGAATTCAACGAAATAAAAAAAGAAGTCCAGCTCAAAAAAGGGTGAGCTTTAGGTTCTTGCTCTCGTCAGCTTTTACAATTTTTGATCCGCCACTATAAGCAATAACTGATATACAATTAAGTAAAAAAAGATAAAAACAACATTGCATTTGATAGAAATAGCAAAACATGAATCATAATTTTACTAGCACTGAATATGGTACTTCAGCATCAGTTTAACCCGTTCTGAATGGAGAATCTCTATGTTCTATATTCTAGAATGTAGACAGTGTCCATGCAATATTATCATCTGTGCCACCTGATGATTATCTGTGCCACCTGATGATTTAGAACTTAGATAACTCTCTATATTATAACCATCTCTCAATTTGGGAGTAAACAACACATTAGCCTTATTTTCATGTATGTATTGTTTTTATTCTAATCTTGTTTACTTTCTTATTATGGCATATGGTTATTCTAATGATATACAATTCTGATTTAATAGTTTTTCGATCAAATTATTTTGGTCAGAGACGTTCACAAATCTTCGTTGCAAATTGAATTCTGATCAGAAGATTCCGATAAACTTGGGACCCAATTTTAACACCTCACTTTACAACCCCTGCTTCTAAATACAATATTCTTTCTCGTAGGCTGGGTCGTTTGATCAAAATATTTTGGTGAGGGACATTCACAAATCTTCGTTGCAAATTGAACTTGGGACCCCATTTCCACACCTCACTTTACAACCCCTGCTTCTTAATACAATATTCATACAATACTCCTTAGCTACTTAAGCGGGGTATTTTGATCAAAATACTTTCGTTAGGGACCGTTCATAAATCTTGGTTGCAAATTTTTTTCGTGAAAAGTCTTAGAGACGAACTTGGGACCCCATTTCCACACCTCACTGTACACCCTTCCTTCTAACAGTAATATTCTTTCTCATAGGTTTATATTGCTCACAGAAAGCATACCTAGAAATCTGCGACCCCCTAAACTGAGAAGCGACACTGAAATGGGAGGTTAGTCGGTTGGAAATTGTTACCTTTTCAATCATTTTCTTTCCTTCTCAAAGCTTACTGGCTTTTCACTGCTTCATACGCATAACTCTAAATATTACATGTGAATATCACGTCAAAAAATACACGTTTTATTTATTAAATTTGGTCTCAACAACCCGGGCTCGAAGAACGGTGGTGGCATATGTCAATCGCAGTAGCCTGCTCTGGTAAAATTTAATTTCCCGTGTTAGACCTTGCCTCGTGAATTAACGCTTTTTATAAGAGACACACAGTGATTATTCTAAGCTGGATTTGATGGTGTTTCTTGGAGTTGTAAAAACATTTGTGGATCTGTAACTAAAAATCTGTGGATTTGTAAAACTCTTTCAACCTAGATTTAAAGAGAAGAAGCAATGTGAAAAAATAACTCATTCTCCAAATAAAATATTAATATGACAGCAAATTTCTAAAATCTTTTACATTTATTTCTGCGTTCATTTACGGCTTCTTTCATTTGATCTTCTTCATCATCTTTCTCATGTCGTGCTTCCCTGAATACGCCTTTGAACCATCTTTGATTTCTCGCTTTCTCAACAGTTTTCTTTCGATGATCTCTTTGATTTAGCCATTGAATGATTGCAGGTCGCAGGTCCAATTCCTCCAGTGTTTCCATGTTGAAGTTAACATATAGGTACAAATTTTGGGTCTTGATGTCGATACGGTTTCTCATGGATGTATTCAGTAAATTGGATGTATTCAGTAAATTGCATGCGCTAATCAGTCGCTCTACATCACAGGAATGGGGCTTTTCAGCCAAAACAATGCAAAGAGCAGTAATCGTGTTCAGATAAATATCTTTACTTCTATAAAGATATTGTTCCAGTTGTGGCAACTTCATTTTCTGTTGGTCATTAACACTTTCGGATCTTGCAAGCTCTTCGAACTCTAATGTTAATTCCATCAGATCTAAATCAGAGCAAATTTCATTATGCACCTTATTGACGTCACAGTCAGGCTTAAGATCGACAAAGGGCCGCCAGTTTCCAACAAGCTTTTGATCCATATTAAATCTCTGGGACAGAAATTCATCCAAAGAACAAACTATTTCGTTCTTGATTGCTCCAAGCTCCCTGGTAGCTGTGACAAGAGAATGAGGCACCCGTCGTTTTCTTGCAGAGTGCATTTTGATGCCCTTTAATGAATCGCTATCTTCATCCAAAGCAGATAACAGTGCTTCCTCCCATCCACCAGAAAGGGGGCTGACTGAGGGAGAAGGAATTTGCGTTCTCACTGTCCTGGTTCGGCTCTCGACTTCTAGAATAGTAATGCAATCATCTTGGATCAGCTTCTGCTACCTCTAAAACACTGCCAATACATCTGCAATGAAAGTCATCAAATGGAGCTTAAACTTATTGGTCATGAATTGGTAATACCCATCTTCCTTGTGGTCTTTAGACTGATCACGAAAATACAAGGTAGTGGCATTCCAGGATAACAAGTATGCTTCTATGAGGTCAAACAAGAACTCAGTAAAGCGGATTTGAAAATATACTGGGTATCTTCTAATAGGCAAGTTATACTTGTCAGCAATTGCTTTGCTTTCCCGAGTTCTGACACTTGAAGTGTGGAAATATGTGGATATTCCCTTTAGCTCATCAATTATTACTCTCAGCTCAGTCACAGTTTCAGTAACTGATTTCCAGGCAAGGTTGCTACGATGGACAGCGCACCATATCTTAACCAACGGAATAAGACTTTCTTTATCAGGAGCCTGCTCTTGTCTTAGTCTTTCCAGCAGTACCCATAAACCACCCCTCTCTCCGCTATTCATGTTAGTGCTGTCAGTAACTATAGATGATACTTCTTGTATGATGCTAAAGTCGACTCCAGCCTCTGTTTCAATACATGAGGCTTTGACAGTGTCAAGACAAAAAGCAGCACCAGTTTTTTCTGGTTCCTTCGCTCCAACAAAGTAAAGTTTTTCTTCTGCATTTTTATCAAATTTTTATCGAATTTTTTCGCGGTGCCATGCGCATCACAGATTTCAAAATACCTGTATTTGTGGAGTTGTAAATGTTTCTTAGAATAATCACTGAGACACGAACCGGAGATTTGGGTCAGATTTCTTGCTATCTTCGAAACTATCGGAGATAAACAGAAGACAAGTCCATCAACGTGAACCCCTTGCCTAGAAACACGCTTGAAATTTATTTTTGAGACTGGTATTGGGTGGTGATTGGGGGGGGGGGTCGCTTTAGAAATAAGGTAGGCTGGAATCCAAGAAAAGTGTTATTATAATCAACGTTTATATAAACTTGCAACTTGTGCAAGAACGTCGATTTTTCCTTTTTCCGAGGTCTCTGAATGAAAATAAATTCTTTTTCTAAAGGAACAATTTTATAAGAAGTCGAGCCTCAAATTTTGCTAAATGTTAAAAACAAGTTAGAGCAAATTGAAGCTATCCATCAATGTACTATATCCATAAGACTGAGAAATAATTACAAAAGAATAATTACAAGATCAAGAATAAGGGCAAGATTAACAGCACACAGATATGTTGGATGGTCAATAGGGTCAAAATTCGCAACCATTAACACAACTGATTGCAAATTAGGCTTTCAAATCAGCGTAACAGTAAGAATGATTAAAGATCATTTCAACCTGAAAATAGTGGAATATATATGAAGAGCCAGCTTTGATTTTACTGATTCGTATAAAGAAGGGTGTTATATTTGCGTTTCGTGTGACATGACATAACCTTGGATGTGGGTGTGCAACTGGGGTGTTGTAATAATTCCCACTTTTGATATTGGTTTCGACAGAGAGGAAGATGTTGAGGGTGATGTGTGGTGGTACATTGAGGAACAGAATAAGTAGCTCAATGGTTGCAGAAAGGATGGGTGTAGAGTCGATAGAAAAGTTGTTGAGGAGACAGCGTTTGAGGTGGTTGGGCATGTATTGAGAAGAGGTCAGGATATAAAAGTGGGTAGAGTATTAACAATGGAAATGTCAGGGGTGCAAGGGAGGGGAAGACTAGCAAGTCGGTGGAAGGATGTGGTTGAGTAATAAATAAGGGTGATGGGGTCGGAGAAAGGGATGTCATTCAATATGAAGACTTGGAGAAGACGAATCTATTGACCGATCAACCCCCGCTAGTGGGGAAAATGGCCGGAATAAAGAACTTGTTGGTGTCCATTTTTTGTGTATGCCAACTTGTGATACCAGTTTTTTCAAATAATACACGTCTAGATAAATGAAACTGTGCAAAGATGTATCGATCCGTCGTAATTGTTGGCCAAACGCATTCGAATCTAATCAATTAGAGAAAGCAATTTCAGAAAAGTCCTAGACAAATGCAATTAATTTCGCGAACACAAATACAAATTATGATTTCTTAAAAAGCAATTGAAAAACCGACGACATATGTGATAGCTTACGTCAACACATTTCCCTTTGCTTGTTCTTTTTAGAAAACACCGGGTAATACATTTTAGTCTCGGTAAACATCCATCGATTTTTAAAGACAGCTTTTGAAAACAGAAAACATATTGATATTTCTGAAAATACAATTCTAAACTGACATTACTTGAAAACTTTTGTTAATCCATCTCAACTAAATTCAAATTAGAATAGAAAGTACCGGTAAAACATCCTTTGGTTTCAGACAAAACTTTTAATGGATTCGAATTCGATTGACATCTTGTTTGGTTTTCACGTCAAACTGACATGTGCAGTTAAGTGTGGGAAGCAATGCACTGATAGTCTTCCTAATTTCAGCAATTCAATTCAATCCATTCCTTCCAATTCATATGAAAATGAAAACGAGACTACCTTCGCCACAAAGAGATTGCTCAAACTAGAGTTTTGAGCGTCCAGCTAATTTACCAATAGCGATAAACTCCGGCCAATGTAATAAGTCTAATGCACCGATAAAATGATTTTCTTACGTTCACGGAGGAAATATTTTGGCGAAAAGGGTTGTCCCAGCTAGGCTCAGATAGTTGTCACTAAAGATTCTTCAGGCCTTTGAAGTCTCCTGTGTTGGGATGGCCGGGTGGTTAGATCATTCAACCCTTGTTCAAAGGGTCTTGGGTCAGTACTGTCGCATGAAGTGTGAGAAGGAAATTTACCAATAATCCTTGGTAAAAGGCAAATGGATTCATGCTCGATTATTACTCTACTTATTGAGTAGGCCCTTTGTTCTTTGCACACAAACCAATACCTTACAAAGATAGTAAGCCTATTTGCCTATCAACTATCAATGCACTGCTTCGATTAGTCTTCCTATTCATTGGACCCTTTGTGCACAAACCAATAACATACAAAGATAGTAGGCGAATTTGTCTATCAATTATCTAAGCACTGCTTGATTAGTCTACCTATTCAGTGGACCCTTTGTACTTTGCACACAAACCAAGAACATAGCGACAACGATAGTAGGCGTATTTGCCTATCAACCATCAATCCAAAGATTCTGTGAAAATTGTAAAATTTCAAGATATGGTTGATTTTGAAATTACCTTTCGATGAAGTGTATATGAGATTGTTCATCCTCAATTACATGCTTATTCAAACCTTCTTACACATTCAGATAAAAGTGTCGTTCAAGATCGCTGACGATCGCTGAGCGTTTGTAACGATCGCCAACGATCACATGGAAACAGCATGTAAAATGTTCAGTAATCTTCTGTGATCGCCTGCGATCCTGAGTCGCGGCGATCCCCAGCGATCGTGAACGATCACATGGAAACCAGGCTTTACCTGAGCTTTGTTATTTTCGCAATCAACAGAAAACCATCTAATAACGACCCTGCAATACCGAACCAGGGTTTGCAAACTTTTATACCTAGATTTTTAGCTGTATCCTCCAATTTTTTTTTCATTTTTCTCTTCAGTCACAAGTATGTGTTTCTCAAAATACGACTCAGATGTCTTCTTTGTCGGCTCGGAGGCTGGGAACGTCTTCAAGTGCTCTTTGAGCTCTACAAGCAAGCCCCTGCAAGGTAAATTTCTACTATTTTCTAGATTTGGTGAGAATGACACTCGATCATAGCTCGGTCTCTGCAGTACAGTGGAGGATGTTCAGTACTGCGTGGGGAAACCATCAGTTCTGTGGAGGGTTTTCAGTACTGCTGGGATGTTCATTACTGTGGAAAAGTATCATCAGTACTGTGGTGGGAACCCACAGTACAGTGAAGGGTATTGAGTACTGTAGGGAATACCATCAGTACTGTTCAGGGATGCAGTCATTACTCTGGACTATATTCAAATGATGGAAGGAAACTACAAGCGCTATGGAAATAATACCCAAAGTGTTTGTGGTTTCCCATAACACTACTGAACATCTTCCAGTTACCTAGCCTTAAAATAAGACCTGCCTTTTTGGTTTTTTAGGGTGATTCCATGTCCATCTCTTGTTTTCTAGATGTAGTAATGGACGGCGAGCTAGCCTCGCCTGTGACACTTGCTTACGAGCCTCACATTGGCCCAGTTTACGCAGTTGATGGCTCACCCTTCCACCGAAACCTGTTCTTGTCATGTGGTACAGACACGACCGTCAATCTATACAGTATACTTCAGGTGAGTGGTTTGAATAGCACATTTTGTATTTTGAGACAATCGAAAGCTTTGATTGGTACAGAAGTTGAAAATGGTCCAAATCTGCAGATTAGCAAGGCATACTGAAGTTTTTTGTTCACCTTGGTAACAACCAAAGTGCGTGTGGTGGTTTCCATGCACAGTACGGATGGTATCCTTCCACAGTATTGTTGCATCCCCCCCCCTCAATACTGAACATCCTCTACAGTATTCCTCCTCAAAACTGATGATGTTCCTCGACAGTTCTTAATAGCACTCCTCCACAGTAACGATGATATCGTCCACAGTACTGAACATCCTCTAGAGTACTGATGGTATCCCTTCACAGTACTGCAAATCCCTTTGATGTAGTGAGGGTGTCCCCAACAGCACTGATGATAACTTGCCACTGTACTGAACATCCTCAGAAGTACTGAAAGCCGCTACACACCTGTGCAATCAACGTAGAAAGATAACGCCCTCCCTAAGTACTGACAAAATATGAAACAATGATCTGGGAGGTTTTTCTTTGTTTTTAACCAAGAAAGTGGTCAACATATTGCATAATACTAGTAAAGAAACAACAAGAGATTCATAGGGCCCAGGATGCAGCCTTGTTGCACCCTGGCAGATAAAACTGCCCATGTGAGAAGCTGCCTATGAATAAAGACACGCCACTGCAAAGGCCCGGATTTAAGGGGAGTTGTTCCGTAAGGGGCGTACACCCACCCTAGTTTGGTAGAACAACAATACAATAAGCTTGATAATACCCAATTCCCCTTGAAATTATCCTTTGATATGTGTTACGCCACTGATCTCAATTAAGACTGGATCGAGCATTCTGTTGTTTCAGGATTCAGATGTTGAAGCCAATTGCTTCGGCTTGCGTTTGGTCTCCCAATATGGCTGCCAAAGAAATTATATTGACTTGATTCTTTGTCAACAATAACTGCACAATGATTCAGTCTTGTGCTGAGCATTTATAGCATTCAAACAATCAACGAAGAAACAACCAGTCTCTAGTGGAATCTCAATGTATTGAGTTGGACCTACCAATATGGCCGCCAATGACTTCATTTCAGAGCAAAAGATGCTCGATCCAGTCTTTATTTTGAGATCAGTGGTTACGCCCCCCTTTCTATGGGGGCTGAATCCGGCCCTGTTGCATACTTGTATACTGAAAAAAGTCATTTAAGAGCCGAGCCTGAGCAAATCAGAGGATATGCCATAGTGTGTTGTTGAGACTTGTTGAAAGTGCACAGTCGAACAGCCTTTCTCTTGCATTTTACGGACGTCATTCATTATTAATTTCCCAACTCGATTTCATGCCGGAAAGCAGGAAAAGCTATCTCCATGCCATGATAACTTCATCTTGAACATGTGATGATAACTCACGTGATATCATTCAAGACCTTCGGTCAAGATGAATGCCTGCCTTTCCATTTTTTCATTAAGTCTAAAAATCTGACGGCAAATCTACAAGAACTCATAAATTTCATCCATAAATGTCATCTATTGTAAAACTTATTCATAATTGGCATGATTTCACCCTGAAAACACAAGTTACACGAGGTTTTTGCATAGCAGTTTCCTGAGATCGCGACAGCAAAGCATCGTTGTTGACCTAGATCTGTGTTGTTGCCACCCGAAGTAGACCATCTCCTTCGCAGAGGCTTGATTTGTAACATACTACGCAAAACTAAAGCAGAGTCACTACCTTTGGTCCTCTTCCAGTGACTACATTGGACTAACCCTGCATAACACAGCTTCTGCAAAGGAGAGTGCAAAGTAGAACTGTTTTACGACCATTTTCAAAATAAGAAACATTTTTCCTTGCACATACATCGTCGCCCCCCCCCCAAATATAAACCCTCTCCCTTTTTCTGGCTCACACCCTTATGCCAGCTTTGCTTCCTAAACCAAAAACCTGACTAAACTCATCCAGAGTGAACAAGTATATTATGTGGGCACAGCAAAAAGAAATATAGTGCTGGGCATGTCGAGGCTGCCTGCGTCGTAGTCTATACTTGAAAATAAAGTCCGTAGAATCCATGCTGCTAAACAAACCTAGGAACAAATATGAGGTATAGAAATTAGAAGCTCCCTTGAAGAGAAAGTAGAGAAAAATTAGAGTTGGATTTGTCCAGCAAACTTATTTTTGAATGAATTCCCCTAATGATTTTATTAATCTTCTGTGCTCAGTGAGTCAGTTTTAACATGTCGATACATCTAAATATTATTTCATTATTTCATGTGTCTTTTGTGCTTATTTGTTGGAGGAAGTTGATAAAGATGATCTGAACCATCTTTTTTGCACCATTTGTTTTTCTGAGATGTTTAGAGTATATGATGATGTCGTCAAGGGGTGCGGAGGGGTAATAAGTTAACCAATCAGGTTTTCGTGAAAAGGGTTGATTTAAAAAATTCTAGGGGCTAAAAAACTTTGAAATATCATATCATCCCCAAACAGATAGGCACCAAGAGTACATGTTCAAATTTTGCCAGATTTGAATTCTAGACCTTACAATAGTTGCTCAGTTTTTCTTTTTAGGTTATAGTTCGTAAGTGTTAAGAAAGTCTTTACATTTAATCTTGTTAATTCCTCTTTCACCATAGCCGCTTTTCTTGTGGATCTGGTCGTTCATCCCGACTCTGTCGATTCCTCTTTCCCCATAACCCAACCTCTGGTTGGTCAGATTCCTCGTCTTGATCTCGTTGCTGTCTCTTTCCCCACAGCCCAACTTCTGGTTGGGTAACATCTGCTACCAGGCGTAGTTTCATGCTTCTCTTTCCACCCCATAGTCCAATGTCTTCCGGCTTCCGTGATCTTCGGCGGTAGTTCTTCGCAATCCTTTCTGCCATTGCCATTTTTGGTTTGTTCGCATGCGCAATACGTTTCTCCCATATCGCTTCCACATTGGATTTCTTTCTAAAGTGCATGCTATCCCCTGCCTTCGGTTGATTATGGTTAGTCAGTAGTGATCTTCTTCCTCCCCACAACCCGATACCTTCCGGTTGATCAGCTTTCTTACTTGACACACCAGCAGGCCTAGCCACTCGTCTTCCCCAAACACCAGCACCACCGTTTTCACTTTGTTTTTTAGACCTCGCTCGAGAAATATCATTCACGCCTCGCTTTTTGAGTTTCGCGAGCTTGCTGATCATTCCTCTCATGGATGCGACGTTTCTTTTCCGTTGTTCCTCGGCGATTTTCGAAAGAAGCAACTCTCGCCGTCCCCAGAGGCCGCCCCCCGGTTTGCCTCGCTTTGACAACTCGCCTCGCTTCACTACCTCAGCCTTACTGGGTTGCCTTTGCTTGGATTGTTCCGCCAACAAGTGCGAAATCTCTTTCTTAATTTCATCTCTTATCGTTTGTATTTCATCTTCTTCGTCTTGAATATTGGCCTGGAGGTCGTCTTCATTGTCAGCTAACAAGTTGAGCATGCTGTTTGTCGTTATCTCCGCAGAAGCACACATCAGAGCAGCCAAGCTGCATATCAGTAACACGGTCAGCTTCATCTGGCCTTCTTGCGCCCTTCCCTTAACCTGAAAGGAATAACAAACGTATTTTCAGTCAGATCACGAGATTTGTCATTTGGCCATAACTGTCCTTATTTCTTTTCTAGTGACAGCTTTCGTGGGGTACAAGTAAGGAAGACACGAGAGTTATTCTTCAAATTTAAACGGAGTCTGTGTTTTTGATTCCCGTAAGAGAGTGCTCAATACATTATGCAGTGCGTGGTGAATATTGAGAAGAAGAGTTTAGGAACTTAACTCAGCATCTCGACAAGCCTGTTTCGTGGTTACCCAGTCATCAGGAGATGTACAAAACAATTTTCGTTTTTCTTTTTTCAATACATCTCCCGAAGAGTGGGTAACCACGAAACAGGTTTTCCGAGATGCTGGTTTTAGTTCCTCGGCTCTTCTTCTCAATATTCTTCATAAACCTATTCACATTGCATCGTGTTAACTTAGTTTGACGGACTATGACGAAGTATAAGCGTAACGAACTGATGAATCTTGCGAATAAAGCTTTCATATCTGTTACAAATGTGCGAATAGAGAATTTGCCAGGTCAAAGGTAATTCCAGGCACAAAGGCAAAAGGAATCACGAGGTGTGGTCACATCGTGGGGAAGGACCAGGGTCGCACTGCTCGATTCAGTGGGCCCTTTGTGCTTTGCACATCAACCAATGCCTTACGGAGATATTAAGCGTATTTGCCTATCAACTATCAATGCACTGCTTCGATTAGTCTACCAATTCAGTGGGCCCTTTGCGTTTTACACGTAAACCAATACCTTAAGAAAATAGTAAGCGTATTTGCCTATCCACTATCAATGCATTTCTCGATTAGTCTATCCTTCAGTGAGTTCTTTGTGCTTAGCACATAAACAAATACCTTACGAAGACAGTAAGCCTATTTGCCTATCAATCATCAATCTACTTCGATTAGTCTACCTATTCAGTGGGTTCTTTGTGCTTTGCACATAAACCAATGCCTTACGAAGACAGTAAGCGTATTTGCCTATCAACGTGACCAGAAAGAGCTATTCGTCTAAAAAACATTATGAATTACTAATTTTGTACCACGTACTTGAAGTTGAGTAACGTCTGATGGAAATAATGCCGAAATGCAACCCTTCATTTTTCGATTGAACGAGAAATGTAACGTATAAAAACGAACACTATCTGCCATAAACGTTTCAGTGACGATATGCTGGGAAGTGAAAGATCATAACTGTTAGATAGGGTCATGACATGAAACAGCATCGAAATACCTATGCTCGCAATAACAAAATACACTAATGTTTTAGATAGAAAACGTTTATAAGAAACCCTACGGCCAGATTTTCAAGAATTAGGAAACTATGATAAAAGTCAAGAAACTTTTAATGTTGCCGTAACAAAGAAGGCGTTTAAAACCCCCTTCATTGGCATAGGATCATAATGCTGTTCATCTGGTACTCTTTCTGGATTGATTGGCATGGAGTGATATTCAACAAGGTAGAACCTCAAGTTCTTCGTATCAGCATGCAGTCAAGGAAAAATAGGTTTTAATATTAAGGAACTTGTTGTACCATGATACCGATGACATACCGATATTCCTCGCCATCCTCAAGCTCTGTACCGATAAAAGACTGAAATTAAAAGACCCTTTTACTATGTATGAAATACCTTAGACCTCTTGATTGTGCTGTATCCTCGCCTCTTACCAGCTTCACGGCGTGCCCTCCAATATCAATCACACAAGCTGCAAGCACCAGCGAGCGTTTATTGGGAAATGCCCAGCTCTGCTGCTCATCGGAAAGTCGTTTTCTTTTAATTCACGCCCGCAGCTGTCGGCCTATTGTCTCCTGCTTTCTTTGGTGTACATTCAAAGTTTTTCCAGCTTACAAAAGAAACGATAGTTTAAGCACTCCCACTAATTTTGCTCTTTGCTAATTCGTCTCACCGAAGTAATACTAAAACGCATGTTTTTAGAAAACAGGAAGGCAAATATGGGATTTGAAAATAGATTTATTTTTGATGTATGAATATTTTGATATGAAGAATCGATTCGCTTGAGAACTGCACCGAAAGGAAACGATTCAAAGACATTCATGAGTCAAACCTTGATTAATGCATTCAAAGTATTGATGAGTCTACAGAATTGAAATTTCGTAAATCAAGCATTTTAGATTAAACTGAGTTTCGTACCTAAGACATTTCATATTATTGAAAACTGTACCGGATTCCCTACTCGGAATAAGTCGAATAGCAGTTCTCCCTTATTGAGCATTTTTCTTCTTGACTTTATATCCATCAATAGATGTAAAGTTATACTTGGGCCATCAATAGATATAAAGTTATACTTGGTCCATCAATAGATATAAAGTTATACTTGGTCCATCAATAGATGTGAAGTTATACTTGGTCCATCAATAGCTATAAAGTTAAACTTGGTCCATCAATAGATATAAAGTTATTCTTTGTTCATCAATAGATATAAAGTTATACTTGATCCATCAATAGATATAAAGTTATTCTTTGTTCATCAATAGATATAAGGTTATTCTTTGTTCATCAATAGATATAAGGTTATACTTGATCCATCAATAGATATAAAGTTATATTTGGTCCATCAATAGATATAAAGTTATTCTTGGTCTATCAATAGATATAAAGTTATTCTTGGTCCATCAATAGATATAAAGTTATTCTTGATCCATTAATAGATATAAAGTTATACTTAGTCCATCAATAGATGTAAAGTCATACTTGGTCTATCAATAGATATAAAGTTATACTTGGTCCATCAATAGTTATAAAGTTATACTTGATCCATCAATAGTTATAAAGTTATACTTGGTCCATCAATAGATGTAAAATTATACTTGGTCCATCAATAGATATGAAGTTATACTTGGTCCATCAATAGATATAAAGTTATACTTGGTCCATCAATAGATATAAAGTTATACTTGGTCCATAAATAGATATAAAGTTATACTTGGTCCATCAATAGATATAAAGTTATACTTGGTCCATCAATAGATATAAAGTTATACTTGGTCCATCAATAGATATAAAGTTATACTTGGTCCATCAATAGATATAAAGTTATACTTGGTCCATCAATAGATATAAAGTTATACTTGGCCCATCAATAGATATAAAGTTATACTTGGTCCATCAATAGATATAAAGTTGTACTTGGTCCATCAATAGATATAAAGTTATACTTGGTCCATCAATAGATATAAAGTTAAACTTGGTCCATCAATAGATATAAAGTTATACTTTGTCCATCAATAGATATAAAGTTATTCTTGGTCCATCAATAGATATAAAGTTATACTTAATATTTACATTAAAAGATTACCTTTGTTCTCGAATTTCTTTGTACTTAGTCTTCACACTGAAAATGGATTGTATTAAATACGCCTCGTATACGAAAGTCTGCATATGCGAGAAGCTCCGTTTTCGAATTGTATCAGTGTGAACGCAAGGACGAAACGGATGAGTTTTTGCTCCGTTTTCATTCGAATACAGAGCAGTGTGAACGGAGGCTTACCTTGACGTTAATTAAATTCATCAACGTAATGTTAACCTGTTAACTGACAGAATTGGATTCAGCAAGTTTGACGGTTCCGTCGAGAGAGAAAGGGGGGGACCCCAGTGATGGAACTCAGTTGGTAGAGTGGTTGAGGCTCCAATCCGACCCATGGGTCATTTACATTCTCATAAACTATTTCGATTGAAATAATTATTGTTTTCATTTTATCATTATGATGAATTTCCAGTGTAAGAGTGCAAATCTTGAAAGTAGTGAACTTTAAGAAGTTTTTAAGAACGCTTGAATTTGGCTCCAATGTCATGAGCACTAACATTGAATAGTATTATATAGAAACGGGAAAAGAAGACCACGCCTCGGACTGAGAAGACTAGGGCAGCTCGGTTAGTGAAGGAAGAGATGTTTTTCTGAACTGAAGTTTAAGAATGTTAAGCGTTAATATCACTAAGAATTGAGAATGTATGTCACAATATTCTGATAAAACTCTTTCGTATGATGTATGTGAGCAAGAGACTCAACGTGACCTCCTGGTTGCCACCACACTAAGATATATTCTTGTTAAGAAGAAAGAGTATACGGGATATAGTAGTAAAGGGGAAATGTTTGGTTTCTAAAATCTAAGCAACTTGGGGGAGTGACGACTCATTCTATAACCAACTTGAGAACTGCCCAGTTACTGAATTAAGAAAAGCGGTGTACACGCATTTTCTATAAGCAAGTTAAGCACAGGCTCAGTACTGACTCTGGTTGGCTGAAATGAAAATTAAAGTACTCGGAATTGCTTAACTCTTTGTCAGTCTTTCCGTATACAGACTAGGAACATTTATAGATAGATAGTTAATATGGAAAGGCTTGATGTCTTACAAGTTTTCAAAATCAACAAATATTGAGGGTTAGGTACGGTTGCAACGGTTATTCCTAATGGTGAATGAATTTGTAAATATGTAGGTTTTGAAAATGTAAAGTTAAGAAAAAGGTATCTTTAGTTTAGTATTAATGAAGTGTTATCCAGTTTTTTCTTTTTTGTCAGATAGTTGTTCTTCTATAGCTCTCCAGCCCTTGCTTATAAATTATACGTGTAGAGTTGTTCCCGTAGATGTAAGCTCTACTAGTTTATAAAGGGTAACGATTTCAGAACCTTCTTCGTCCAATCATTGCTTTGTAATCTAACGTGCACTAATTTTTTTATAAGCGACTGTTTAGAAGAAACTGTAGGGCCAGATTTTTAAGAATTGGGAAACTTTGGGAGGAGATTTAGTATGAATCAAATAAATTAAGAGACTTTCTAGGTTGTCTTCACAAAAACAACGTTTAAAAACGCTCAGTGACCTTCATTTGCACAGGATCGTAACGTTTCTCGTCTCATCTGGCAATCCTTCTGGAATAATTGGCATGGGTGAGATTTTCTAAGGTCGAACCTCATGCTCTTCATATCATCACAAAGTTAAGGAGGAATAGGTTTTGTGGTTGAGGAACTTGTTAAAAAGCTTTTTTTTGAGGCGAAAGCTGAGAAACTATGATGCCGAGATTCAGCATAGCTCCTTATAAAAAATGAGCGTAGACTCCTACCTTCTTGTTTTCTTTGCCTTGTTTAGCTGCACCGGGTGAAGTACAATATCTGGTAAGCGTGACGCCGTTTCATACGACTCACCCAGTCCAAACCCAATCGGTTATCCGGAGGCTGTTCGGCAATTAGAGTACTTCAACAAACATGTGAGGCTCATTTATACCCTGTCAGAACTCTAGGTGGCAATACTCCCTGTTAGTGAGAACATGTGCAACTAAACGGAACGCCATTCAGCACGCTGTGACTGTCATGTCGTGGCTGCTGCGAATCAGGAAGATCATCGCTCGTTTAAGCGAAAAAAATCAAAACTAAGTGAGATTTGTAATTACATGAGTTTTATCGGTAGGCAAACAACTCTCCTGTTAACTATGAGCTCCTCGTTTCTAAATGCAATTTTCCAGTGTTTTCTCTCCCTAGCTATCTCGCAGTCATTAAATTAGTAGAAAATACGTTGAAATTCGTTTCCTGACCCTGATTAAGAGTTTTTACCCGGGGGAGTACACAGTGACGCAACGGAGGCAGTCGGAGCCCTTGGGAATCTCCCTTATGAGTGGATCTGTGTTTTAGATTCATAATTTGTTCAATGCTCAAGCTAGATTTGAAAACCAAGTTTTTGAATCAGGTAGAATGTTTGACCCAGGGCCGCCGAGAGCGAAGCCGGGCCTTGGGGCAATTAATGGATACGAGCCCTTTTTCTCGTTGGTATAGGGGTCATTGCCAAATCCTTTTACCATATATAGTTAATTTGTAATTTTCTTTAATACATATTCATATATTTCAGAATATCGAGTTCCAAACCTTAGAAAGTTCAAATAAGTCCGATCGTCCACCTAAGTAAGTTTCAACAAGTCTAAGAAGGTTATGAATGGTCCAAATGTAAATTGATTGTGTTAATATGTATTAATCAAATTAGAGCTTATTGCCAATCACAAAAATAAAGAGACAAGCGAAAAAGTGGACAGAATTTTCTATCCACTAACCAAGATTTAGAATAATGACCGCCGTGAAATCCGGAAACATGAAGTGCTTATTTGAATGATGCTTGTATAATGTTGGTAATGATTGACACGCGAGTGTTGATATTAAGTCAATATCTTCTTTCGATCGTATGTGAACAATCAAATGTAGGCTAATCTAATTCGTTTTCTTCCTCGCTTTCTTGGTAATCTTCATACACCTATTCTTCTTCATTTAGAAGCAGCTCTTCAAGGTCATCAGGGAAAGCCTTTTCAATCCTTTTGATTCGATTGTCGATCATCGAGCCATGTTGAGTAAGGTCTGGCACTTGAATATGTATTTCACCGGATAGTTTCTAAATTCTCGCTACAACGTTTGAGTGCTATGCATAAAGTCTCAATGATGCTTGACATGAGAGTAAAAGTGACATGTCTATGCCTTTATTCTTGTTGATTCATTTTGCCTCGACTAATGTATTGCGGACAAAATTTACGTATTTTTGCCGGTAACCATTAAGGTGCAAAAAAATTCTTCCAGACCTTTTATCAAAAAGTGGTAAACATCGATGCAGAAATTTCATTTTTCTCTAAAACTTTCGAGCCGGCTGCTTTACCTTTGCAGAAAAACGAGGAAATATAATCATTTAATTTAAACGAAGAAAGTCCACAATACTAGGCTTTGTGCCGGATCCTTGTATATACAGTAGAATCCAGATAACTCGAACATGCGATAACTCGAACTCTCGCTAACTCGAACAGATTTGGCAGTCCCCTTGAGCCTTATACCCCGTTTACACGAGCGCGGATCCGATCTAGATCGGATCCAAAAGTGGTACGGATAGGGCTTGCGTTTACACGGGACCACTTGGATCCGTATACTTTTGAATCCGAACTGGATCGCTTTTGGGATCGCGTTGCAAAGCGATCCCGTTTTGATCCGATCTAGTCCAGGTCTCGTGTAAACGGGTGGATCTGGTTCAGATCGGATCCAAAAGTGTCCGGATAGGAAACGAGATAGAAAATTTTCGAATGCGAGGCAATCTAAATATAACTTCTTCAAAAGCCTATTTGAAAACAAACAAAACCACAAAAATCATCACATCACATTTATGAAATAAAACGATGAATTTGAGACTGTTTTACTCGAAATTCTTTAAGGGGATGATGGTGATGCTTTTATCTTATTATAAAGCAATGGTTCGATTTGGAATTTTCCTTTTTACCCAGCACAGAATAACACAGGGTCGAATTCTTGCGAGAATCTTTTCCAAAAATTCGAAGAATGGGTAGAGAATTTTAGAAAGTCTCACAACAGCCATTATAGGCCTACTGTAATAAATTGTTGTGTCTTCGAGTAAACTGAACTAATGAATTTTTATTGTTTTTGTTTGCGTGCCAAAATCTGGCTCTACGCGCATGCCCATAGTTTCTGGATCTAATCTGTACCAGCCTCGTGTAAACGCAAATAGGTTTGGATCCGATCTTTCAAAAATGAGGATCGGATCCGAGAGTTTCCGGATACTTTTTGGACCCGATCTGGACCAGCTCTCGTGTAAACGGGGTCTTAATCATGTTATAAAGAGCCTCGATAACTCGAACATTCGTTAACTCGAACTATTTTGATCGTCCCTTGCTTGTTCGAGTTATCGGGATTCTACTGTATATAAATAGTGCGTAATATAATCATTGCCTAAGTGTGAAGGCATTGGAACCAATAAAGCATTTTTCCTCTCGTTACTCATCCCTATTTCAATCAATTCAATTCCTTTGCGATGCAAGCCAGTTCCAGAGTCAAGGTAGATCTGTTGCTATCTCTGGGATGCTATGCAGGCTGTCTCAAGTACTTTACCATGATACTCTGTAATTTGCTCTTTACAGTGACCTTTGGAGAAGCAACAGGATTAGCAAGACTTAATGGGACTGGACCGAGAGGATGGTAACGGGTGGTCTTGAAATCTACAGGTCTCCCATATAGGGTTGATATCGCCAGCAAAGTCCTAATGATGTTTCTGTTTGATTCGCTCCTTTGTGTTCTCCTTTATGGTAACTTAACGGACAATTTAGCAAAAATGTAAATCAATTTAGCCAGCGTTTACTCGGGACCTTTTGCTGCTTAAGATTCTAAATAGGATCGACTTCGTAAGTGGACCCATGTTGGCACGGCTAACAGCTCCATTTGGAACGGTTCGCACAAGGCCTAAACGCACCTGTTAGGGTACGGTTCCAAACCGCTGCCCGAGGTTAGTGCTTAGGGTTAGAGTTTAAAGGGTCAAGCAATAGAACGACAAGAAATCTAAAACATGCTGTTTTTAGTAGGTAGCTAGGGCAAGGTAAATAAACAAACAGAAAACGAAGCGGAGCGGATAGCTAACTATTGCCAGTTATATTTTATTTTTTTCGATTGTACGTTATTGAAAGCAAATTAAAAAGCGGGTGGGGATTGCATCAATACTTAGGGGGATACCATCAGTACCGTGGAAGGACACCATCCAGTGCGCTGTGGAGGGTTTCAGTACTTTAAGGGGGGGGTATCATCAGTAGTGTGGGGGATACCATCAGTACACTGGAGGGTGTTCAGTACCGTGAAGGGATACCATCCAATACTTGAAGGGGAATGTATCAAATATTGTGGGGGATACCATCAGTATTGTGAAGGATGTTCAGGGAAACAACAAGCAGTTTGTGTATTGATTCCACAAAGTCCCCCAGGAAGACGTTCAAATCTTTTTTTATTCTTAATTGATCAGAAAATTCTTGCCCAAGACTTTTTGACTCAGGAGTACTAGATATTCATGGAGCTGCGTAGGGGTAACGCAGCGGAGGACGTCAAACAAATACTTGAATCGACTTAGATAGCTAGTCTTGGGCTTGGATAGTTAGAAATAGTATTGGGCAAGACAAGATTGGGATGAAATTCGAGGGATTATTGACGAATGCTCGCTTACAATCAAACTCTCAATCGATCATGTTTTCCCAAATGATTCTTGAAATATTGACGAAACGATTTTGAGTTTCAGAACGGATTGGTCCACCTGCTTGTTTCACATACCATTGTTCCCTTACTTTCTAAAAAACATCAATATTGCAGAGGGTTTCCAAGTGGTCAGCCTATAAATTGGAAGATAACAAAACATTTTCATCCATTCTATATATGGTCCACACGAAAAGTTCTCTAAATAATCCAAGAATTTATTTTCATCCATCTTTATAATCTAAAGAATCGGTCTCTAAAAGACTTACATAAATGATCGAGTCTGGTCCAGTCCAACTGAAATTGTTGAATCTGACTCAATAGGTCCAGATTAACTTATTAGATCGAGTCTTACTTGAAATTGGTCCAGACTAACTTAATGGGTCCTATCTGACTCGATAGGTCCAGTCTGACTTTATAGATCGAGTCTGACATAATAGGTCCAGTCTGTCTGAAAATTTCAAGTTTGACTGAAATGTCGAGTGACTCACTTAGTAGGTCGAGTCTGACAGAAAAGGTCGATTTTGATTTAATAGGTCCAGTCTGACTTGAAAGGTCCAGACTGTCTTAATAGGTCGAGTCCGACTGAAAAGGTCTTAATATAACGGTTCAGACTAGCTTGATTGGTCCGGTCTGAATTGAAAGATGGAGTCTGACTTAAAAGGTCGAGTCTGACCCCTGAAGGGTCAGTGTAATTGAAATAGTTAAGTCTGAATGAGAAGACCCAGTCTAACTAAAGAGGTCGAGTTTAACTTAATTGGTCATGTCTGACCTAATAGGTCCAATTGGACTTAAACAGTCCAGACTAACTTGGTTCGTCCAGTCTGACATAAAAGTTCGAATGTGACGAAAAAGGAGTTCTTCTCAATTTAGATCGCTCAAGGACAGTGGCTAGCGCTCTTGGCTTTTGTGGGTAAGGCCTGGGTTCGAGACCTGGTGGAGGCCCACCTTGGTAGAATATGCATCCAAGTAGAAGTAGACCATGAAGTTTGGTTAAATCTGAAGGCAGATGGCACGGGCCAGTAATTTTGTGGAGGAGACTTCGCACAATCAGTTAAAAAGATATTGCATAGTCAATAATTTGTTAAATTCATTCGGAAGACAAGTATCCAAGTAGACCATGAAGTTAGGTGAATCTGAATGCAGATGGCACGGGCCAGTAGTTTTGTGGAGGAGACTTTGCAGAATCAGTTAAAAAGATATTGCATAGTCGGTAAATTGTTAAATTCATTCGGACAACCTATCTGAATTTTTAGATATTCTACCATTCCCACAACTCAAATCGAAACCGAAGCATATCATCCTCGCATTCATTCAATACATAACGACGTAATATATTCTTTCATATGCGTGATATTTAATCGTTTCCCATCCCCATCCAGTTAATTGAAAGTTCCTAGTTTCTGTCACAATCGATGTCTCGATCGATCGATCATCCTTGGCGCTCTTTTTCTGAAAGAGATCTGATGATTTCGGCGATTTCTTGCAACTTCGTTGTGCTACTGCCTTTCCATATCACCTTCTTCAGAATGTAGCGCAGAAGTCTCTCTTTCTTGATCTCATGTTGCCCAACCGTGCGTTTGCCCCACATTCCAGGCTGCGAGCGCCTTGCCAGGGCCATTTTCCCGTACTGATCTTCTTCTCCTATGACCGTATCTGGCTCCAGTGCTTGCTGGTATTCCCCATTCACTGCCTGGTCCATGCCTGTGTCAAAGAAGTAAATATATAACAGAAGCACAAAATAACACTAATAATTTTAATAATGTAACGTATTTATTCAGGGTAACGTTTTTAGTAAAGATTTTACTGCTATCACCAAGAGTCCTGTTAAGTATTCAACGTAAAATATAAAAGTTACGAAGGGTAAAAACAGTAAAAACTTACAGAAAGAATGTACGGAAGTACAAAGCGATGATAGATAAGAGAAAAGGAGACTGGCTCTCTGTGATATGAATAGCAGATATGAAATATATATATGTATCTTAATTAAATCATACCAGAGCAGGCTACTGCAATTGACATATGCCACCACCGGGTCTCGAACCCGAGTTTGTGCGGACACAAGCGAGCGCTCTAACCACTGTCCTAAACCAGGACAATAAGTTAAGCACAGTAACCTTGATGTGTTCACAACTCCAGGCTTATCCAGAGTGGGGCATTACTACGTGTTTCGGATTAAATCCTTCTTCAGAGCCATTTAATATTAACATTAAATCATAAGGCATGGTCTGACACGGGTAATTAAATTATGCCAGAGCAGGTTACTGTAATTGACATATGCCACCACCGGGTCTCGAACCCGGGTTTTTGCGGACACAGGCGAGCGCGCTAACCACTGCCTTAAACCAGGACAATAAGTTAGCACAGTAACCTTGATGTGTTCACAACTCCAGGCTTATCCACGGTGAGGCATTAATCGTGTTTCGGATTAAATCCTTCTTCAGAGCCATGTTAAATTAACATTATGAATCAAATATATGTATCATATATAACAGATTCTTCATGTGTGTGCGTGGCGTGTGGCACTTATAGTGAGAGAAAGCAAATAAGAAATTATTTTATATATATCGTCTTTCAAGTTCCTATCTTCAGGCCCGTCGGAAGCGGGCTGTTCTGTAATTCTCCCAAATACCATTAGGCAAAAAAGCTTTAAATCTGTTGTTTCTCCCCAATAGCCCCCCCAATCGAGAAATGCTTCCGACGGCCCTGATCTTGTATGATTCGAATTAGCCTTATAGACAGGGAATATAGCCTACTAACAATCCAACAAACCTGCTAACGTTTGGTTTTTGCTTGGTTCAGATTGATATGGTGCTAAGCTTCCATCGAAACATTTTCTGAAATTACCTCAGATTCATGTGATCAATCATAACAATGACGTAATTTCATATACTAATTTTAGCAATTCAATTCAATTCAATTATAACTTTTTATTAGTTCCAACTAGCGGAAATCAAATAACACATCTGTGCTCTACGTTCAAAGGCCTTTCGAATGATGTATGATTTTTTTTAAATGTTGCTAATATTCATATTTGGTCACGTGACCAAAATATTGCAATGCAACCGCAAAAACTGACTGAGATCAGTCATTCTTAACTAATCTTGCCTAATTGTATGAAAGTTCCCGAAAAGCAGTTGATGTGTTTTGTTTTCGCCATATAATTTGAAGGGGAGGGGTGATAAAAGTACCGGGTAAACGAAAAGCATTGTACATGTTTCTAGATAGGTGATAATAGTTTCAGTTTATTATAGAAACCACACTAAAAAACAGACATGCTCTTCTGTGACCGTGAGTTTCGTGCTTACACACTCGTCAGACAGAATATACCAAACGTAGAGTAACAGAAGAGCATGTCTGTTTTTGAGTGTAGTTTCTAGTATAAATTGCGCTATAGCTACTCACAAAAAACGAGCACTTTGGCCAGGATAGGCCTGAACCATCCGAGTTAAATGTAGTTTCAGTTTTAACGTCTAATATCTACTCAACCTTACCTAACGGGCTTCTAAGATGCCAAAGCTCTGGATTTGGTCTGCTTTCAGGAAATACCACTAAGAAAGTTTCGACTGGTTTCGAAATTATCGGGTGTACCAAAATATCAATAAATGACTATGCCTTTCTCATTTTTTGAATATCTAGACTTTTCTAGACGTTATACAAATATCCAAAAAGGTACCGAAGCTCTCAGCTTGCTCTTGACCTTCTTCTTTTGAATAATATACGCCCCATATGGGTTATCGAAAAATCAGGTGTGCCAAAAACATCATATATGTTTTAAGATTCGTTTTTTCCTTCTATCTAGACGTAGGTTAGGTTCTCAAACATATTATGTATGATGATTCTAGTTCTAAGGTTTTATATATATACTTTATTAGACACGATTGAGAGGACTTCAAGGGTTCCAAAGCTTTCAGTTTGTAGTTTTAGCAATTGAAAACACTTTCGTATACAATCGGTCAGAGAGAAGCGATCGATTTGGATAACCCCTTATTTGATTAAGACAGCGTGATTGGAAATTTAAATGATGAGATATTATGATTTGACTGGCACATAGGCATGGCTCTCAAGTTCTTCGTACCAACGTGATGTGAAGGACAAATAGGTTTTAGGCTAAGAAACATTTCGTAACATACACGCTTTTTTTATAAAGAACCTAGCTTAGGCCCTTGTTCTTTAAGTTCTTTATTTTGAGACCTCTTTTGATAACTTTCGCAACAAACTCGTCATAAGGAAACATGACACGTATGTATTATAACAAAAAAAAGCTTAGGCAAGGCCTATAAAACGTAAAATTTAGTAATAGGCATTAGGGAAGTTGCATATTTCCACTACATGCAAAATTATAAAGTTCCTTGGTGATTTGACCTTAAGTAGTAAAAGTTCCTTAAGTTTTTCGACCTTCTACATGTAGTTTCCTTATAAAAGGTTCTTTATAAAAAAAGCGTGTAATCATAGTGAAAGCTAAGAGACTCTAGGGTCAAGATTCAGCATAGTTTCTCGTGAAAAGATGAGTTTAGTTCATATAGACCTTCGTGAGGTCACTTTATCAGTTGAACTGTTTATCGTAAATGATAATTGTACCTTATTCAATCTTGAGAGGAACAGGTGCAAGGAGGGCTCTGTCCTACAGATGCATTCTGAGAAATGGCAACAAAAGGTTAATACAGGGATGAGTCAGATCAGCTATTTCTGTAAAAGGATTTTCTCCTTAACAAAGTCTCTTCTACACGCTGTTTTTTGATAAGCAGCTCTGTTAAAGAAACCGACATTCTTTCTTCTATAGCGTTGTAATTATTCTACACGCTCATTTTCTATAAGGAACTATGCTAAATCTTCTTACCTTAATTTCTTAGCTTTCAACCCAATTATGGCTTGGAAAAGTTTCTTAGCAAATTTCTTAGCACCTAATTGACTTTTTTCAACTAAGAAAAACTGTTTGTTTCACTTAATGAATTCAAACCCAGAGTGAAATATTCCAGTAAAAGTACCAGTGTTAACTTGATATTTACATTAAAAGATGTAAGAAAATACTGAAGCAATTACTGTTCAGTTTAGTAGAGTTTGTAGATCTACTCTCTCTTGATCATAAATGTTGATGTCTTTGCTATTCTATGAATATAACAACTACGACTCCTGAAATCGAATTGCATTTCAGGAATTTTTAAGAAATATTTAAGAAACTAACTTTTAAGAGGCTGATCGATATAAGTCATAACTGCTTTTGATACCTAAAGATTAAGAATAATTTAGACACAATTTAGATTGCTTAAGGAATCACGAGGTGTGGTCACATCGAGAGGAAGGACCAGGGTCGCACTGCTCGATTAGTTTACCTATTCAATGGGCCCTTTGTGCTTCGCACATAAACCAATACCTTGCGGAGATAGTAATTTATTTGCCTATTACTTAGACTTTCTTGTATAAGAAGCAGTAAAATTGGTTTTAAGCTAGCTGTTCTTATATTTCTCTGTTTTCAGTCTGAAATTGGTCTTCATCTTGAAATGTTTTGGAATCAGTTGTGTTGATTGTAGGAAATTTTGACTCTCCTGACCACAACGAAATCTTCGTGTGCTGACAATCTGCGTATTTTGCCTTTATCCCTAAAATTTTTTCTGGCTGTTTTTTAGAATTCTTATCATCATTATCTAAATCATTTTATTGAGCTAAGAATGATCAGCCTCGGCTGTTGTTGGCTTTTCCTTAAATTTTGGCAAAGCCTCTTGTTCTTATGAATTCTTCCTAAAAAGAGAGACCATTTTCACCGAAAGCACCCTGAATTCGAACTTAACACTACTTGGTACAAGACACTGGATTCCACTCACCAAATAGAAAGTTTGCCCCGCCGTCTTTCTTTGGCATCCCTCTGCCGTGGGCTATTCCTGCAACAGACAAATGCAGAAGTTGACAGAAGATCAAGGCGGAAACCAGAACTGCCGACTGCACTCCCATCTTCATGCTGACGCAGACGAGTCGCGATGCCTCTGCTGGCCGTCAGCAGCCCCTTATAAAGCCAGCATCAGCGATTATTCCCTCGAAATCGTCAGCAGAGGTTAATAATTAATGAGGGAATGAAGCATCCTCGGGGGATTTCTTTCTCTCCACAGTACGCTCATCAAAACTGACCGAAACCATTACGTCCTGTAGATTTCTCCTCGCGCAGTGTCTAATCGCTTAATAACCCTCCCTGGCTGGGTTGCAGTTGATTTCTCTCATGATGTCATTTTCGGATTCACAGCACTTGTTATTCAGACTCTGTATTGCCTGAGGCTCCTGATTGGTTAATAATTTCATGATTGTTGTTGCAATTAAGAACAGATTCATTACTTCCAGAGGTCCGTTTTTTTTAAGAACTAGCTGAAGAATAACAGAACAAATTGCATAAGAAGTATCGAGTAATATGGATGACAGTTTGTATTACACGGTAATTCTTATGGAATTTGTTCTTTTTTTCGTCTTATCAACAGTACCACACGCATCAACTAATCTTTAGCTAAAGAATATTCCATACAGGCTGTATATTTTTATATTTCCTGATACGTTCTTCAATTCTGCTTAATTTAATGATTTTTATTGGCAAGTACGTTTACCATCTTCGTAAGGTATTAGTTAAGGTAAAAAGTGAAAGGACCCATTAAATAGGTAAATTAATCGACCAGAGCGTTGATGGTGATACGCAAATCGCTTACTATCTTCGTAAGATATTGATTTTTTTGCCAAGCACAAAGGACCCACTGATAGGTAAGATAATCGAGCAGTTTGACCCTGGTCCTTTCTCTCGATGTGACCAAACCTTCTGACTCCCTTTGCCCTTTTCTCTGGGGTGCAGAGAATTGGCAAATTCTCCCCTCGTACTTATGTGACAGGTCTGAAAGTGGTTTCGAACCCACGACCCTTTGAACAAGGGTTGCACTCGGACATCCACCTTATAGCCTTTATCACATTGATTTGTTTAAAAGCAAACTAGCTTCAGACCTGTAGTACTAAATTGTTTGCTTGTCCACCAGTTATAGTACTAAAAGTTCCGAAAACAGTGTCACCTATAAGTTGTTGATAGAAACTCAGTCAGAAGCTATTCTTATTTAATCTTTTCCTATCCGTCTGTGATTATCATTAAAGACTTATCATGATATTGTGGAATCGTTAATTTTCGACTTATTTTCTTTGTTTATCAATATATGTGAATTATGAAATGTATTGACAGTAGGCAGCAACCATCTGCAATCAGGCAACGCTTTTGATCAATGCTATTTCCTTCTCAATAATGCATTGCTTTTAGAAACATGTCTTGAGAGGAACAGTTAGTTTAGAGCACTTAACTCCAGTATCTACCTGAATTTTTTTATTTCTCCATTGAATTTCAGCCTTAGCCTATTTCTTATTTTGTCTTTTCAATTGTTTGATCGAATTAGTAAATTTACTATCAAAATCTAGACCCCCCGAGAGTCATTTACCTCCCCCGGGCTAAAATCTAGCTCTAAAAACTACTTTCCTTCAGCTGCTTTCTCGTGAATTCTGTCGCCTGAAGGGGAGTTGAAATGCACCTACATCATGTACATCAAAACTTCACAGTGCGGCTGGCCTTCTACTCTTCAAAACAACAATGGATAATCACTTAACTGCATAAAGCCTCAACAGTTTGCTATTAATAAACCATTTCTGTTTTGCTGCTTATTTTGACCAATGTCCTCTGCTCAGTCTGTGGCCTCTCCTTGACAAGGAGACATCTGTGTGTAATCTTGTTTTTCACACGCTGCTAAGTAACCAACGGTTGGTTTAAAGTTGTTTTCTCTCGTTGATTTCACGTATTTAAAGTAAATATTCATTCATTGAGATATTGATGCCTGAAGTCTAGTCGACACTAGATCACGGTAACTAAATGCGCGTGGCTGCACAAATTATTGTCGGCACTAGATCATGGTAAATAGATGCAACTGGTTGCACAATAATTGCATAGTCGACATTAGATAATGGTAACTAAATGCACGTGGTTGCACAATGATTGCATTGTTGACACTAGATCACGGTAACTAAATGCAAGTAGCTGCACAATGATTGCATAGCTGACACTAGATCATGGTAATTAAATGCACGTGGTTGCACAATAATTGTTTTCGGATCGTAATGTGACGAATATAAAAGTAAGATCATAGCTTATGGAGGAACATGGTTTAGAAACCTATTGCTGTGCCTTTTTGTGCAATATTTTCAAAACTGAGATTGCGCAGTATCGTTTCAGCCATTCTTTCAGACAAGAAGGTTATGGTTAAACAAATAAACCAAAATGCTTCTTTTAACTCCTTCAGGGTTTTTTTAAGAAAAATTTAGAACTGCACATTTCTTTTCTGAAGAGTTTTGAAAATAAGATTTAATTGCATACTGTGTTTTTCTTGAAAAAGCTATCACCGATTAGAAATTTAAAGCTTCACTTTTGAGTTTCCTTTTAACGTCCAAAATGAATATATTGATTTGATTCCGATCTAGCAGTACGTACCGATATTTTCCTATCCATCAGCTATCGTCAAACCTAATGCCTCTTTGAGGTAGCAACATTTTTGCTTCTGAAGGGTAAGAAAATTTTGAATGTGACATGTAGATTGCTGCAAAATGGCCTATTTGACATTATTTTCATTGTCATAATGCTATTATTTTACCATTTTTTACCCCTGAAATATATAGAACTGCACAATTATTTCTTTAGAACTGCACAACAAAGGTTTAAAACTGCACATATTGTGTAGAACTGCACGTTAAATAAACCCTGAGCTCCTTATCAATTAAAAGTGGTAAAATATTCACTACCATTCGTACGTAGACAATGTCTATGTGTGCAATAATGACAAGCAAGAGCGTTGATAACCATACATTATGCACTTCCAGGTACCTTTCAACATCAAATGTGAAAGAAGCTAATATTAAGCAACTTTAAAGGATAAAATCCAAATTATCTAAGCAACACTGAGGGTTATGAAGTTCAGTTGCTTATTGAAAAGTGCAGATAGTCGATTTTGTTTTGGCAGCCGCGTTTATTAAACTCCGATTGTTGTGTGTTGGTCGTATGTTTTGATTTTGTGATGGCTCACGTGGGTGAGAGGAGGCTTATCCCAACCATCTGGCCCAGGATTTCTGCCCTCGCAATTTGTCCCAAAACTTCGTTTCTTACTAGTAAAGAGATGATGATAACCGAGGACAGAAGTATATTAACGTTCCTCCGAATCTGAAGTTTTTACTCTCAATCCTCCTCCTTTTAACTCGCTGTATAACTGCAACAACCAAGCATAATGGACAAGTATCGTCCCATAAAGTATCGTCCCATAAATCATAAATCTTTGTTGCTTGTTGCACTGCGTTCAAGTTCAAGAAGTAAATATACAGTTTTGTATTTGAAAGTGAATAGACAGTTTTGTATATGGAAGGAAATAGACAGTTTTGTATATGGAAGGAAATAGACAGTCTAAGTGAATAGACAGTTTGATAATAAGATTTTTTTACATCTTCTGATGAATAGAAAACCGCGAAACTGGCTTGTCAAAATGAAGAGTTTAGTGCCTTGTGTCTTGCCCTCTTAGTGGATTATACAGCTCTGCCTCAATTTATAGAGCATTGTTCCGGTAAACCGTTATTCAGAGTTCGCACACAGTTTTGAGTATCTCTTTTATCGTGTCCTATATACATTTTTGTGTATAAAGTACCATTTGGTAAATAAATATGTAAGTCACTAATGTTTCAAGCGTATACTTTTTTCAAAGTGGCAGAAAAGGCAGTGCTTTGTCTTTAATGACATCCTTGGCACCGTTTATACAACAACGGGTGTTTTTACCATCTTTTCTTTTATTGCCATTCTTAACTTTTGATTCAAATTCTAATTTGTTCAACATTTGTTCCATATTAAATGTTTGGAAACATAAGAATGCAATCAAGAAACCTTATGGGACATAGAGGTTGGATGTGACGTAGAGACCGAATGTGATATAGAGGCTGCATGTGACAGATGCTGCCTGTGATACAGAGACTGAATGTGACATAGAGACCAATTGTGCTCAAGAGATATGTTGGAGACACCCTGTTATTCATACACTAGCTGTGTACAATTCCAACTCGTAAACATAGGAATGTCAAATATCTATTAGCAACAAGTTAGAAAAGGTCTTTTAGTTTTGGGTCCCTTGCCTGAATGGCATCAGGTCTCTTGATCACATTCATACATTATACTCTCTGCTCTCGTTACATCATCTTAAGTTCTCTTTGTATACCGGGAAAGCCCGAAATGAACCTAAAAACTGAAACTGCCTTCAATCGCTTTGCTAACATATTTTACTCTTGCAGGTCGAACCGCTTTTGACGTTAGAAACTTCTTTTGGTTACCTGTTTGATGCTAAATGGTCGTCGACAAGACCGATGGTTCTTTTCTTGGCGTCTGAGTATGGCAAGTTGCTGATTTACGACTTAAAGGTTGGTTGCATTTCACTTCTATTCCGATTCCTTGATTAGGGGATAGTGGTAGGGTAGTTACCTGTGCTACTGGTTCCTTTGGTTCTGGGTTCTGGTCAGTTTGGGGTGGACGACAAAGCTGATGTTTTAAGGCAAAAGAAAGCACAATATTTTCAATGATAAATCTCATGACATACAGTTCTAAGAGTCTCTGAAATGCCCTGTCTAAGGTTTAGAGGAGGTTCATTATCATTTTTCTCCTTTTTCAGTTTTACTTTCATTTTTACTGTCATTTTTGTTTTAAATTTTAATTTCACTTTACTTTGATTTGCTGTCATTTTTACTGTCATTTTTACAGCCATTTAATGTCATTTTCACTGTCACTTGACTGT